>OU343053.1:35374769-36726435 GCA_910593695.2 Ocypus olens
AAAAATTGTTTAGACGGATAGAAAAAAATAATCAAAGAAGAAATTCGTTTTAAGAGTTTAAAATTAATTGAAAAAATTATAGATTTCGGATTTCGAATAAAAATGAGTGCCAAATCCGAGATTGAAAAGAAACAGCAACACACCAAAATCGAAAATTGTAAGATTTAGAAATTAATCATTGAATGAATATTTTTTAAATTGGTTATTTAAGCTCCAGAAAATAAACCCATTCGATGGAGAGAAAGCTAACTGCAACTGGTATTTGGTAAGAAGGTAAATGTAATTATAAGATTCTGTACGATTTGTCAATAAGCTACTAATGCCGTATTTTCTTTTGTATACATTATTGTAGCATAACATGAATGAACTATTGACCTGATGGTCTTAACTACACCGTTATTTTTGAATTCAGATATTATTAAATCGCATTGAACAAATCATTATTGTGAATAATTCATTCCATAAATTTTACATAAATGAGCTATTGACTTGATGGTCTCTCTACTCCTATCGTTATTTGTGTTGAGAGATATTATTAAATCGCATTGAAAAATTCACAATAAATTATTCATTCAATAAAGTTTAATTAATTTCATTTAATCGCTTACCAACAGTAGGAACTATCTTCATTACTGATAATCCATTTCCATTAATGTAATTTTCAATATTCCGCACACACTAAAACACGCGTACACTCACTCACTAGGTGGAAGGTAAACTGCCGAATCGAACGGTTTTCAATGACTAAATAGAGATTTAATCTGGAATGCGTTCATGCATCGTGGATAAGGATTGATAACAGACGACGAAAGAATGTGTTTTTTGCAAACATCTACGCCGGATACTAATTGCCTCCGGGGCAAAGGTCAAATGATTCGGCGATTCGCACCTGGCAAAATTTTCCAGTTCCACCGCTGAGTTTGTTCTGTGTTTTAGATTTTAACAGAGCAACGGAGTGTTATTCTTGAATTTTAATTTTTGAGTTCACTGGAATTTGAAATACTTTCATTTGATCAGGCGGCGAAGTTGTGAAAATTTCCAGCAAGGTCGCCGGCTCGAAAAAAATAGAAAAATAATAGCCATCGACGTAAAACTTTCTAGAATAACTAGAAATGCATTCTAGATTATGATTTCGTGAAAATCCATTTACACCCCTTCACTGGATTTTAAAATATTTTCATTTGATCAGGCGGAGAAGTTGTGAAAATTGAAATATACGAAACAGCAGAATCATCGTTTATTAATACACACTCTGTAGCGTAAATGTAGTATAAGCTTTGGAATGTTACAACCCTATTAGAATCTTCCAAACACATGCATATAGATCCAGTAAAATTTAATTCTAATCTAGATCTTCAATGATCAATCCTTAATAAAACTAAAAAGAAAATAAATTTAACATACCTGTGATGGTATTATCATTAAATTGTTTATTCAAATTAATATATTAGACATTTATACTTTTAATTAAAAACACAGTACATTGTTGCTTTTAAATGAATGTGAAATGTAAAAATTATAGCAAAAATATTTGTTGTGCGCACCCTGTGAGGATTGATAAAAGTGAGTAATTTTCCGTGTGAGCATTTTTCAGTCTGAGCAATTTTCGCGTGCGCAATTATCACTGTGCGTTATTTTCTCTGCGCGGAGTTTTCCGTGTGAGCATTATTCCGTGTGCGGAGTTTTCACTGTGCGCAGTTTTCGCGTGAGCAGTCTTCCTGTGCGGATGTATCACCGAACCATAGGAGTAGATGTTGATAGAAATGTTCGATGATTCCGCAAGAAATATTGTTACCACCATTGCTTTTTATATATTTTGATATTCCTCTTCTTTAATAAGTTCATTTGCGGAAAGGTCAATATTAGTAAGATAGGAATGATATTAGAAGACCACTTCTTAAAATTGGGTTATTCCCTTATACAATAACTAATCCCAATCTTTTCTATTCTAACGTATACGTAATCATTCCACACATCATATCAACACCGTAATATCGTGCTCATCGTTGTTTTCGTGGGCGATTAATTTGTCACCATGTTGGATCGTGGGTGTGTTTTATAATTAATAAGAGAGCATCCCACACGACTCGCTATTGTTGCTGTAATTAGTGCATTTCGATGTTAATTGCCCCACTAATTATTCCCAGTTATATAAAAATATGTCCGCAGGTTATTACCACATTTACGAAATAAATAAATCACGTGTCATTTCTGAACGTGTTCGTTATATTTTATGGGGCGCCATGCTGTAACGTGTCGTAAACTTGTAACAATAACCAGTCACATATAAAAGGGGATATTCAATAAACGCCGAAGCGAATAGATGGAAACGGGCGTACGAAAGTTTTCGAGTGGAAATTCGAAACAGAATTTGTTTCGGGCAAATAGTCAGATGGAGACCAACTAAAAATTTAATAATAGGGAAAGGTTTTTCCTCATATGATTAAATATTCATATTTCAGTGAAAGGAATAGAAAGTTAGACACATTTCTTTCGTTTAATCACACCTACGTAGTTGTAAATGATTGTCTCGGTATTTCTTAATTGGCATTGATAACATTCAAATGAAAAATATTACTTATTCATTAATAATGAACATTATTGGAAGTTAATTGAATTATACAGGGTGTCCCAGACGTCGATGTCAAGCCAAAATCTTTTAACAGACTAAGTCATGAGAGTTAAAAAAAAACGAGAAAATCTACAGCCTGTGACGGTCTTTGATTTATTATAAGCATAACAAATGTTTAACATCAATTAAAATTACAAAAGATGTTCAAACTGCCTTCCTTCAGCCTCAATATAGACTCGACATCTTCTTAAAAATGATCTTGTTATCGGACGGGCGAATCTTCCGTTCTTGATTGATTCAGCCGCTTGAGTTAATCTTTGCCTTACCTCAGCTAAATTTTCTACTGGCTTACAATTTTTTTTCTAGTTTTTTTTTTTAAATGGCCATAATTTTTTAAATACATTATTTGGATTTTTTTTTATATTTTTCTGATAACTCTCACGACTTAGTCTGTTAAAAGATTTCGGCTTGACGTCGAATTCTGGGACACCCTGTATAATCAATGTTTGTACCACCTCCAGTGTTTAACGAAACGGCAGCTAAACGAGGTTGACAAATTCTTAGGGATTACCGAACCATTTCGTCTCCCTTATACTGGGCTATAATTTGTTGTAATAGGATTTTCGATACTAATTAAACGGGTTCAAGTTTTCGAAGCTACACGTGTGAAGCGTGACCACACACACTCGCTTCGTCGAAATCAAATTTGCGACCCAGTTTAGCAAAACAGCATTCAAAAACAAAAGAATTGCCAACTAGCGCAAAAATAAAAATGTAGGCGCAACTAATTAACATTTCCAACTTTAATTCAATTCTCGTGCTCGACGATACAAAATTAAATAATTAATAACAACAGTTATTAATCTTACTTTATGTAGTAAGAAAAAAAAAAGCCAATTTTTATAATAAAAAAAGCGTATCATCTAATAAACTGTTGGATGACGTTACAGTTCTTGCACGGATATCCTAAGAACTGCGCAATTGATTTTTAAAAAACAAAAATAATTAGTCACTGCCTTTTTCGGTCAAAACATTTGTTGCGACTTTATCATACAGGGTGGCCCATCTATAGGTTGCTTTTTGAACTATCGATTATTTCGGGTTTGACAGCTCGAAGGGCTTTGCCGATGTGTCAAATATTTATTAAAAAGTTTGCGGTTTACGAAATGGTTAAGTTTACGCTCGAAGAAAATTGGGAAATATTGAAAACTTACTTCCAAAATGGTGAGTCTTCAACCGAAACTGCAAGAAAAATGCGCACAAAATTCGGGAAAAATAATGCGCCTTCCAGGCAGTTTGTAGATAAATTTGTGAAGCGTGTGCGTGAAAGTGGCTCGTTAATGGACAAGTTCCCGTGCTGGTCCAGTGCGCTCAATCGAAAATATTGCTGCTGTTACCGAAAGTGTGAGTGACAATCCATCAACATCAACTCGACACCGCTCGCAGGAATTGAACATTTCTCGCACGTCCCTTCAAAGAATTTTGACGAAAAACCTCGGTTTGAAGCCGTACAACATTAAATTGGTGCAAGAGCTGAAGCCACGCGACCATCCGATGCGATTTCGGTTCGTCCAATGGGCCGAAGAACGCTTGATAGAAGATGAGCATTTTTATCGAAAAATCATTTCTTCAGATGAAGCTTATTTCCACCTCGGTAGTTATGTCATTAAGGAAAACTGCCGCATTTGAAGCTCAGAAAATCCACACGTAATCATGGAAAAGTCGCTGCACCCACAACGAGTGACTGGTGTGGTATGTGGTCCGGCGGCATCATTGGTCCGTTTTTCTTCGAAAACGAAGCAGCAGCCGCCGTAACCGTTAATGGTGAGCGCTATCGCGGCATGTTGGAACATTTTTTCTATCCCCGAATGAAAGAGGAAGACATTGGCGGCATTTGGTTCCAGCAGGATGGTGCCACGTGCCACACAGCCAACGTTACAGTCGAACTTTTGCGTAGTACGTTCGGAAATCGCATAATTAGCCGAAACGGCGATGTCAACTGGCCGCCTCGCAGCTGCGATTTGATCCCGTTGGACTATTTTTTGTGGGGAGCCGTCAAGAATAAGTGCTACGCTAACCATCCAGAGACGATTGACGACCTAAAGCACGAGATTGAAGTCGCCATTGCACCCATTGAGGGCCACACCATCGAAAATGTCATGAAAAATTGGGTCGACAGAATGGACTACTGCAAAGCCAGCCGGGGCACCCATATGAATGAAGTGGTCTTCCACTATTAAACCGCAATGTTGGGGCTATTCAATTTAAAAAAAAAATTGAAAAATATCCACCTGTCTTTTTTTTATAGCAATTTTAAAATGCAACTTTTTCGTGGGACACCCTATATTTACGTGTTGGTTGGGAAACCCTGTATAGTTGAAATCATTGAACGACAATGAATGTTACCACTTCTATAAATTTATTCTGGATATCCAACAATAATCTCAGCTATTTTGGCATCTTATTATACAATCTTAATATGATGCCATGTATATTTAGAAGTTCAATGCAGTTATATTCATTGGGCCCAGTCCAGAATTTTTCGAGTTCCACTCCGTCGCATTAATTTTGTTTTACTTTGTAGTGCGATTTCGTAACAAGTGTTGCCGTTATATTATTATACATCATCTGGTATAACTATAGTTTATGTGAATTTAATAAATTTGTCATGTATTTAGTTTATGACAATATAAATTGCTGTTGATATTTTTGTATTTATATTGGTCGACATTACACGACGGCTATTATTTGTCATCAAAGATTTGTAAGTCTGCAGAGAATGAATTATAAATACATTTATTGCACTTCATATTTATTTCATGCTCAACTTTTTTAATAGTTATTAGGATCATAATAGTACTATAATTCCATAATACGTTAGTTACTCATAATACCTTAGTTACGAATTAACAAACGTTAATTCGAAAGGCAAATTTTGGGGTTTTTTCATATGTCAACTATAATTTATTGATTTGATTTACATAGCGTCGGCACCATGTATGTTACGATAGAGCTTTAAATATAAGTCGAATATTTGCGATTTATAATACATTCGGACATCCTCGATTATTATGAATCGCATGATATTCTTTATCGTATCATCATCTTATATGTTCATTTTATGCTAAACATTTATTGATAATTACTAGGATCATAATAGTATAATTATTTCAAAGTGCGTTAGTTACTCATAATTCGTTAGTTACGAATCAACAACTTTTTGTTTCGTATATATCATCAATGGACCTTAGTTACTCATAATTAGTTAGTTACGAATCAACAAACGTCAATAAGAAGGTGTAAACTTTGGGGTTTTAATATGTCAGACATAATTTGTTTATTTGATTTACCTAGCATCGGCACCATCCATGATAAGGTAAGGCGTTGAATATGAACTTCACACACACCACTGCACAGTAGCCTATTGCCCGAAAAAAGCGGACAAAAATCGAAGAAGGTTTAGATTAAAACAAAAATTGGTACATAAAGTATTTCAAGGTCGCTGATTATTCATTTGATAAAAAAAATCAAAATTCAAAATGACGGATCCAAACGGGCGGACAAAAATAATTTTATATTATTTCTTCAAAATCCTAAATGGCTAATTCAAAATTGAGGACGCAAATGTTGTCCTGAGTGGTTAAAAAAAATATGTGTCTAGAAATATTTATATTGTTACTGTTTTATGTTAACGTTGGTATGTTATTGCCATTATTTCTGTTACACCCTATTAGATAATAAATTACGTTACAATTTTGTGAATAGTTGTTGAGATATTCTTCATTATTATTCTTGTAATTATAAATTATCTGACTTTTCTAAATACCAAAGGCAACTATTTTTATTTAAAAAATACCAAATGGTACAATAAACGATTTTTTCTACTCCCACCTCTAAATTGCCATTTATCGGATATGTTTCCATGACCCCAAGTGATTATTTGAATACGACTTGACAAACTGTGACTTTGTGCACTTTAGTCATGGACGGAAGTTGGCTCTAGATTTTTAAATCGCTAAAATCAATTGAAACTCAAAATCAAGTTAGTTGTCACTCAACAATCTGTCAAAATAAAAAATAAATAAATGAAACAAGAAATAAATTTCATAAATGCTTCTGCAACAAGTCGTTGCCTCTAATTTATTAATGAAACAAGGAATACTTTTAACTTCAAATAAATCAAATAAATAATACACATCAAAGAAATTTAGGAGAATCAATGATTTCCTTTAGCAATTGGCATAATGTCTCTAACGTAACTGTTAAGGTTACGACTAATTTAATAATATTGTACTATTACCATGTTCATTTAAGATAATAAAATAATTTCAAAATTTTACCGATTTAGTCGTAGAAAAAGTATAGTATGCAATTCGTGTGATAAATTTCTCTAGACACTCGTTATTAAACACTCGCTCCGCTCGTACCTGATTAACTCGTGACTAAAGTGCCGTTTATAACACTTGTTGCAAAATAATACTATTTTGGCATTTTCTGTTTAAAGCTTAAATTTCTTAGTTAGTTACTAAACCTTTATTAAAACCTGGTTTTATACAGGATTTTAAAGGGCAATTGACTAAAGTCTTACAGCCCCTAAATTTCTTATTTAATTGGTTTTATTAATTTTTGTATACCCTGAATAAGATCGCAAGTTTATTATAATTGGGAAATAAGATATGATATACACTGCACTGTAAATTTCGCATACATATCGTAAATACTTAAATATTTGAAACATGAAAATTAGGTTAGATTTTGACAAAATTTAAATTATTTAAAAACCTTAATGTTTAGGTATTCAAAACCTTATTAAAACAGTCACTTATTTTGATTGGAGAATAAAAAAAAAACAATAAAATACAGGGGATTCCATTTAGAAACACAATTTTGATACTTTTAGGGCTTTTGTATGACATGAAATTAATTTTAAAAAGTAACCATAATATCCATATATCCCAAAAGTTAAACTTTTTGAGAGTCAACAATTTTGGCAACAATATTCCGTGCCGTGAATAACCCTGTATACCGGGTATATACTCCGAACCGGGATAATATGGCATGTGAGCGAAGTGTCTTTCATCTTAGTTGGCTGGAATTTATTGGTGCGAGGTTTATCAGCAAACAATAATATTTGCATGTGCGGTAGTTGCTTCGCTTGAGACCATGCTCCGCCCACCGCTTCAGTCTTCGATCTCGCTTTATAATTATCAGGCATGTTACTTTAAGTCACTTTCGGCTATAACTGAATTCTGAATATCATTTGCATTTTTATTTATGAATAAAGTAAGATAATAAAAAAAAAACATTTCTGGATTAACCGGAAATTACCTAAATTTTTCTATTTACACCTTGTATGTATATTTAATTTTTACATAATTTAATTTGTCTCTGAATTTTGAGTTTATGGATATATCACAAATTAACTTTTGGTTGTTAGATTTTTGTTTGAATTTAAACTAAATATGGAATAGATTTTACATACCTTTGACCCTCAATTTGGATTGTAAACAGTCAAAACAAAAATTATTACAACTTTAAATAATACACGGCAAGCGAGGGGTACAGCTAATTCAATTTGACATGCTCTCACTCTTTACGCTAGAAGGTCAGGCTGATTATTAGTTTATAATGATATACAGTGATGTCCTCTGCATCAAGTTAAGGGGTACTAACATTTTTTTTTTTTTTTTTTTTTTTATAACACACATTGGTCATCGGACGTAAGTCCATTTTAACCAGCTTAAACCGATGAAATGAGTTAGACAGCGGGAACATAGGGAATTTGAGAGGAAAGACGTCTGTGGGGGCCGACACGACTTTTATAGGAAAAAGACACACACAGGTTTGAGCCCGACGGACAGGTTACACTAGAGATAGGAGATTGTTAATGAGATGATATGAGCTATATACTAGACTACAAAGAGATGCCTATTTCGTCTAAAAAATCAATAATGGCAGAATATATTTTTATGTTTCCTGATTTCACAAGGGATTGATAGGAAAATTGACTTGCGTTGTAATAAACTTTAACTTTATTTTTTAATTTATTTCGAGATGCATCAAATAAAGGACAGTTTTGAAAAATATGCTCCAGGTCTTGGATTGCTGTTAGGCAATCGCAGAGGGGAGAATCTATGACGCCAATTCTATGGAGATGTGCATTTACACAACAGTGGCCAAAACGGATCCTTACAATCGTGGTGAAGAGTTTTCTTGGGCCGTTAATATATTTGAACCATGGAGAGGAAGGTATACCCCCAACGATGGAATAGTATTTTGAACCTTTTTCGACAGAAATTCTTTCAAATTGTTCTTTCCATAGAGAGAGATTCTCCCCCCACATTAAATTTATAATGTCCGATTGCAGAAGAAAGCTTGACTCTACATCTTTCAATTCAGACTCCTTCGCTAACCTGTCGGCCACCTCATTTCCACGAATTCCGGAGTGACCCTTTACCCATAAGAATGCTATTTGTTTGTTATTTTTTATTAATAATTGAATGACGAGTAATAGTTCTAATATTTCGGGATGTTTAATTGATTTGGGATCTGAATGTAGAGCTTGAAGAACAGATTTACTGTCACTGATAATTAAAAATTTGTTGGATGCCAAATTCGAAACATATTCAATGGCCTTTTTGATTGCAAAGAATTCAGCTGTGAATATAGAGGCTTTCGCTGATAATTTAAAGGATTCCCAATAATTTAAGGATTCGGCATAAAAAGAACAGCCAGAGCTGTTTTCTGATTTGGATCCGTCAGTATAAATAGTTGTATATCCAACGAAGAAATCACTAATATATTGACTGAATTCGGATTTTGTGATTAGGGGGTTTGGGGAATATTTTGGAAACAATATAATTGGTTCAACATTAAGAACTGAGTTGGAGTAAGAACTCCTATAGGTCACAGAAGGTTCGTATTTTTTTACATCCAGGTAGCTGTTGGCTACTAGAGGGGATTTGCGTTTATGCCAGAATTTGTTTGTAAGTACGTTGATGCTCAGATCATGAAGATTTCTAAGCATGTCTTTGTCAGAGGCCATTTTCTTTAAAACATATTTCTGACATGTAAATGAACGTCTAAGATTTAATGGGAGTTCGCAGGATTCTGCCAAAAGGGCATTTGTTGGAGTTGACTTCATTGCTCCCAAGATTAGTCGTAAAGCTTTGTACTGGACTTGGTCCAATTTTTTTAATAGTTTTGTAGAGGCATTTTCGTATAAAAAACAGCCATAATCCAGTCTACTAAGTATTAGAGCTTTGTATATATTAAGCAAAATACTGGGATGACCTCCCCATTTGATATGGGCGATTGCACGCATGATGTTCAAGGATTTTTCGCAGCTTGTAACGACATTGTCTATATGTTCCTTCCATGATAGTTTTTTATTGAAGGTTAATCCAAGGAATTTTACCTCGTGCTCAATAGGAAAATT
The DNA here is from genome assembly GCA_910593695.2 of Ocypus olens. Taxonomy (NCBI): domain Eukaryota; kingdom Metazoa; phylum Arthropoda; class Insecta; order Coleoptera; family Staphylinidae; genus Ocypus; species Ocypus olens. Next base: position 35,384,780 of record OU343053.1, read on the forward strand.
AACTCCATTAAGGGTGAGATTATCTAAATCAAATCTTTTATTGGTGAAGACTATTAACTTAGATTTTCCTACAGACAGATTGAAACCCAGATGTTGAAGCCATGTGTTTAGACTTTGTAGCGCTAAATCTACAGAAGCAGCACACTGGTTGAAAGATTTATTTGAGGCATAAAGTACCAAATCATCGGCGTACTCAAGTGTTTTAATATCTGGTGCGAGTGCTTGTTGGATTCGAGATATATATGCAATGAAAAGTAAAGGACTTAAAATAGCACCCTGCGAAAGACCTTGATAGCAAATTCTATTAATGGTGACCGATTTAAAGGATATATTTAAGTTACGCGAATACGTGCATTTATAAATTATGTTGATTAATGACGGAGGAAGGTTGAAACTCTTTAAAATATCCATAAGAATATTAATTTGAACTGAGTCGAACGCAGATTCTATGTCCAGGAAGAGGGAGATCATATAATTATGGTTTGTAAAGCTATTTAGGATATCTACATACAATGTAGTAAGGTTGTCGATAGTACTTCTGTTTCTTCTGAATCCGGATTGGGAATTTGGAATCAACCTGTTGATTTCCAGCCATAACTGAAGACGATCTTTAAGTATCCTTTCAAAAGTCTTGAAAATGCAAGAAGCCAAAGAAATGGGACGATAAGATGAACCTGAGTTGGGGTCTTTACCTTTCTTTAAAACAGGAATAATTCTTACATTATTCCATTGAGATATCCACTCTCCTTTTAGAATTTTATTGAATATAACAACTAGAACCTTCTTGGCGTTGACTGGCATGTGTTTTATCATAGAATACGTTACACCATCGAGACCCGGCGCGGTGTCTGTAGATTTTAATTTTATAACACCCTCAAGTTCTTTTAAAGTGATTTCTCTGGTTACATCATTAGCGGTAGGATTTCGATCGTATATTTCGACGGAAGGCAAAGGAGCATAAGATGGGGCGAGTTTATCAGCAAACTCATTTGAGGTGGACATAGGATCTACAACTTTAGAGGAAGTATCGGAGGATAATTGAGAATTCTTGATTTTTTTAACGTTATCCCATATGGTTGCAGGTGGCATGTCTTTATTAATTTCGTTACAAAAATTTTGGAATGATAATCTTTTGTGTTTTTTTAACAACTTTTTTGTTTGAGCACATTCCTTCTTTAAATTAATGTAGTTTTCGAAATTTACATTTTTTGAATATTTTGTAAAAGCTAGTTTCCGACGTGCAATTGCTTTAGAACAGTCAGGTGACCACCATCTTACGGGGTTATGGTTTGAAACGAAAGGTTTCTTTTTGGGGATAGAATGTTCAGCACTACTATTTATAGCTTCTAACAGCTTTCCGTACAGTACTTCTGCTTCATCTCCAATATTGATATTTTCACAAGCAAGCTCCAGGTAATGACTATATGAGACCCAGTCAGCATTTTTAGTATTCCAAGTCGAGCTAGGAGTAATCATTCTAGGATGGTTAAGGTGAGATTTTTGAAGCGATGCAATAATAGGGTAATGATCTGACCCCAGGGAGTCGTTATGAACTTTCCATGAAACGTTGATAAGGTCTGGAGTAACCATAGTTAGATCTACAGCTGATCTGGGGCAGTTTGGTTTTGTGATTAAGGTAGGACTTCCATCATTTAAGAGAATGAGATTAAAGTTTTGTAGAAAATCAAGAATAGTATTCCCTGATGTGTCCAATTTAGAGCACCCCCAAGAGGGGGAATGCGCATTAAAATCACCTCCTATATACATAGATTTTTGGCATTTAGAGATAATTATCTTCCATAGATTATTATTTATGTAATGGTGTGGCGAAACATAAATTGAGAGGACTGTAATAATTTTGTTATTGATGTTAACATCGATTCCAGATATTTGGATATGCTCTGTATTAATATTACTAAAATCTAAGGTATTGAAGTTCAGATTGGGTTTGATTAGAATGCAGGATCCGCCATACGAATCGCTTCTATCCGCCCGAATTGATTTATAATTTCTGAATTTGAGTGAATATGAAGAGTTTAGCCAGGTTTCAGAAATTAACAAAATATCAACACTTTTCTCTGTAGTAAATATGTCTAAAGAGTTTTTATTTGCATTTAAAGACCTTGCATTCCATTGTAAAATTACGTAGGAAGCCATTTGGAATTATTATTATTTTTTTCGTAAGATTCTGCGCCATTCAATAAATTTGCAACCAGGAGATCGATACCATCTAATGAGATATCTCCTTTCGTACCATTCAGAATATCAAAAATTAGCTTGACTAATCGTTGTTTCAGATACCCTACTTCAGAGTGGTAACCAGAGTTTGATTTGTTATGATACATTGGGGCATGGGGGTTATGGGTTAATGGATTAGGTTCTACCTGTGTAGGATATGATAGTCTAGGTGCGGCAATTTGAGAGTGATTGTTAGGATTTAATTTTCTCTTTTTTTTTGTGATGTCCGAAATAATGTTGATATTGTTTGAACCGTTATTTACCGACCGTTTTGGTAGTTCAGGGAAACTTGATGTATATGAGTCATCTATAAGCGACAGGGGAAAAAAGTTATTTCTTGTTACGTCAGCAAACGAAGTGAAATTATCTGCCAAACTACTATAGGAATTTTGATTCCGTGATTGTTGTATTTTGGATTGTTTTGCCAATTCGAAAACTGGGCAGGATTTTGAAAGGGTAGTGTGTTCGCCATTGCAGTTTAGACAGTGCTCGATTCTTTTATTATTACCACATGCCGAAGTGATGTGATTTTCTCCGCATAGGTTACACCTTGCTTTTGAACGACAGTTTTTGCTCAAATGACCAACGCGAAGGCAATTGTAACAGGAAATAACCGGAGAAATATATGAATCAACTCTACATGATGTACTATGAATCTTTACGTAATGGGGAAGTGATTGCCCATCGAAAGTGATTAAACATGTTGCTAATTCTATGATTTTTGCTGTGCCTTCAACAGTAGTAATTTTTTTGGTGAAACGCTTAACGTTTATGACTCGTACAGGAGATTCAATGTTTGCCATAATTTCATTTATAGACAGGCTTTTGTCGACATCTCGAATAATACCTCTTTTATGAACAAAGAAACTAGGGATGTATGCTTCCATGTCTAACTCAGATAAATGTTTATCCGTGACAAATTTATTTGCTGCTTTATAGTGTTTGAATGAAATGCAAACTTTCATTTTCCCTTTTGACGAAATGTTAATTACATCTTGCTTGTTTACTAGGTTTTTTGAAAAAATTATCTTTCCAATTTTCATGGGGTGTAGAGGGGTAGTTTTATCTTTATTTTCTAGGTAGACGTTGAATGGGCCTGCATCGGCATATTTGTACAAATTTATTAATGTTAAATTATGATCTGAAGATAAATCAAGGACTTCTTTTTGTGGCGCGATAGTAGGCACTCGGTCCGGCGCGATTAGCGTTTGACTTTGCTCGACCGCAACGCTATTGAATTGTACAATTAGTTTTGGAGGATTTATTAGAGGTTTTTTGCTTGAATGCAATGAACTGTTTTCGGAAGTAGGGCGTTTATAAGTAGATTCTACTTCCATAGTGTCGTCATTGATATCTGCGTTTAGCACGCCTAGCGCACTCGAAATAGCGTTTGGTAAATTTTCGCCCTGACCCGCCGGCGGCGGCGGGTCGTATAGCCCCTTTTCCCCCGACATTGGGGGAAAAGGTGTGTTGTACTACGATTTTATAATACGAGTATTAGATTTTTATAGGTATAAAAAGGAAATTTCAAACCCAATTGTCGGGAACACTCGGAATTTGGCACGGACTCACGCACGTGTTAACTCTTCCGCTGCTCGAGCGGGACTGGGGTACTAACATGTAACTTCAGTTTTTCAATTTTTTCCACTTTTTTTTTTCAAGAAATGGGCCACTCTGCACTGGCGCAAAAGGGTATACAAGTTTGACTTTGTTAGTGGCTAAAATCTTTCGAGTTCAGGAGCACATTATATTTTTTACATAAAGAAATGTCATTTACTTGCACACTCTACACCTTAGACGCTTCTTATTTTCACATACAACTGTCATGTGACCAAAATTATCTTTCCGCACTTTTGATGGTACTGTACTCTTCCTGATACCATTGATTAGTCTTCTCATACTAAAAGTCTAACAATCAATATACGGTTTGAAATTTTGATGACTCATTTTACTGCTGTTTTCCAAACGATACAAATTTCAACTATTTTCTAGAAAATTTTGTGGATGGCATTAGTAAACCACCATTTTTGCCGCTGTACTTGATGCGGCAACTCGCCACTACATTTCATGAAGATTCACACCAACCATGAATTTATTATATTCTGTAATCACTGTCGACTGTATTTCTGTTCTCTGTGAATGTAAATGTTCAACTCCCTCAAAGTTGCTGGCAAGTATCACTGCGGACGCATTCCATCTTGCGATGGTGAACCCTGTCGTATCAAATTCCTTGAAGTTCTTCACTTTGCCAATTGTTGCAATTGTTTTGGACTGTCCCTGTCGGAAAATATATTTTTTTGTGATAGTTCCCTCGTCATTTGCAAGATATAAAAAATTACGAGGACTGTCCTCCTCCAAATCTTTTTCGCAGTTGCTCTCCATATGGAACAAATTGAAATATAGAGGTATTCAGCAGAGATGGCGGTCGGGGTGTCTCGTCCGCCCGAATCAAGTAGTGTCCGTTGCAATTTTCCACCATAGGCGTGCGCAAAAACGCCAAATATAAAAGTAAAACTGGAAATATCACAAATTAAAAAAAAAATTATAAGTTCATACCACATAAAATTACTTGATTTATAGCGGATATAATTGGCATCACGTTTTATAAAGGGATTAATATTCTTCGGCCAATTTTGAACAGAAATAAATAACCGGATTAGTTGACCTAATTGTTCTTTAATAATAATATAATACTATGACGGAGAAGTAACGAAAATCTTAACAAATAACCCCTGGGGCTTGTTAATGTATTTAGTACATTAGGCCGAAAGGGACGCAAATTAATCTTCGCAATGGATTATAAATTCAGAAAACCCGAGTAAATCTGGGAATTCCCTTATTAAAAATTTACCTGTTTCCCTTGTATATATACATGTTCACTTAATAATGTAATTTACATTCGTTTTGATAACTGAAATCAATACAACACCGAAACATTAGTACTCCGAGACGTCTAAAAATGTTTAAACTCTAAATGTGACAGTTTAGTTTTAAACTTATTAGAATATTTTGAAAAGGAAAAAGAATATGGAGGGCCAATTACAAATATTAATCGCGTTCGGGAGAGAGAGTAGCCGAAGCTTTAAAAATAAGTTTACGATCGGTGGAGAGTTCAGTTCAGCGCGGAAAATATGAAAATGGAAAAAGGAACTGCAAAATTTCCAGAAGAAGAAAAAAATCAAAAACCGAAGATCTACCTGCATGTGCTCGAAGTGAAATTCGCAGTGTTATTTATAACATGTACATAAAAAAGGAACATGTTAGTGTGGCTTTAATGAAAGAACAATTGACAGAAGGAGGGAATATTAGCAATTCCAGTCTATTGCGAGTTATGCATTTAATGGGGTGGTCTTTTAAAACTCATGATAACAGACGTGCTCTCTGCGAAAAACAGTCAGTTGTAAATGCCAGAATCAATTTTCTGCGAGAATACCAAAGAAATTTAAATTCTGAGAATGCATTCAAATGTATTTTTGTGGACGAAACGTGGATTTTTCAATACGGAGGACCAAAGAAAATTTGGCAGGATGAATCTATGAATAGCGTGAAACATTCATTTGTGTCAACTGGAAAGCGCTATAGTAATAGTAATAGTAGTAATAGTAATAATTATTTCGTGCTAGAACAGTGCAGTTAACACATGTCATACATAGAAATAAGCAATAGCTACATATAAATATAATTATTTGTTAGACAAGTAGATAATAAAAAGAATATATGCGGTAAATTAAACAAACATGTTAAAACAAACATGTTAAAATTAGCAATGTTACAATTTTTTTTAAATTTACAAAAACTCATAAAAATACATTAAAAATACACAGAATATAAATGTTTGATGTATACAAAAAAAAACATAATAAATAATTTAAAATAATCTAATTAAGATTGATCAATATCTTGAAGGCTACTTGATAAAAGTTCCTCGATACTGTAAAATGCCTTAGAGATTAAATAACGTTTAATGATGGTTTTGAACATCTTGAGTGGTAGATTTTTTACTCGTTCGGGTAGCATATTAAATAGCTTAGGCCCATAGTAGTTTATCCCATTTTGGGTTTTCGTTAGTCTTGGACAGCGAGGATAGATCATCAAAGATTGTCTTGTGTTAGGTTCGTGAATCTGATTATGGATTATATATTTATTGATATTAGTTTTAATAAATATCAGACATTCAAGCGCAAAAATGCAAGGCACAGTTAAAATTTTTAAAGAAATGAAATTAGATTTACAATCATCTCTGTATGGTAAATTAGATATGGCTCTAATAGCTCTTCTTTGCAACCTAAATATTCTCCCACTGATTCCAGAATGTCCCCAAGTTAAGATGCAGTATGAAATGTGGGACTGGCATAAAGCAAAATAAGCTGTACGAAGAGCTATCTGAGGGAGTGAACTGTTGAGTCTTCTCAATAAGTACACACTTTTACAGATCTTAGTGGCAAGCATGTTACGATGTTCGTTCCAGGACAACCTTGAATCAACGCATATGCCAAGAAACTTAGAATGAGTTGCTTGGAATGGAACAGATGTCTTAAGGGAAAATGTGATTTTCACCGTTTTACTTTTATTTAAAGTTAGCCTGTTTGAAGTCAGCCATTCAAGCGTGATTTTGTTTGCCTGTACATCCTGGTCCATTGCTGTCTGTAAGTTACAAGACGTTGATTTAATAGTAGTATCATCGGCATATAGTATAACCGATGAATTATTGTATATGTTTGGAAGGTCATTAATGTAAATTAAGAACAGCAATGGGCCAAGAATTGACCCTTGGGGAACGACATTGTTTATTGGTATACACTCTGAGTTTCGATCTCCAACCCGCACCATTTGACACCGATCAGTAAGGTATGAGTTGATAAGTCTGCAGCTGGACGGCATAAAGTTGTAGCAGTAAAGTTTTCGCAAGAGAACATCATGCGAAATGCAGTCAAATGCTTTGATAAGATCTAAAAAGGAGGCAAAAGAATACATTTCATCCTCAAAACCCTTTAAAATTTCTTCAGCACAAGCAACAACTGCACCACCCGTCGATTTTCCCCTACGAAAACCATACTGAGCATTTGAATATAGTTTATGGGCTTCAAAAAACTCACTGATCTGGTTGGCCAAAACTTTCTCCAATATTTTGGAGATAATAGGAAGGAGTGATATTGGGCGATAATTATTTAGGTCACAGGTACTGCCCTTTTTATGGATGGGGATGACGCAGGCATTTTTCAAGATGTCAGGAAAGATGCAGGATTTAATGCAAGCATTAATAAATTTCGTGAGTTGAGAAATAATTATATCTATAACACTCTTGATAATATCTACGTTAATTCCATACATATCCCTACCTTTCGTATTCTTTAGGGTTTTTATAATTTTTCTGACTTCGCAAGTACTAACTTCCCTAAAAGAAAAATATGGTATATTTGTAAGCCTAGTATTTTGTAACATAAGTTTTATTGTGTCAGTAGGTGATTGCGGTAAATTAACTAAAAGCGTTTCCGCAATTTTACTAAAGTAAGACTTCATTTCATCAGGATCAATATGACAGGTTATGTCAGGTTTGGCAAGTTTCTGATTGGCATTAATAATTTGCCACATGGATTTTGGTGCGAATTTGGATTTTCTGAGAAAATTATGATTCGCCTTTATTTTGGCATCTTTGAGTGCAAGATGGTAGGATTTCTTGTACCTTAAATAGTTATCCTTAAGATCAGGATTTCTGATAGACGCTTCACGCATTAAAAACAGCGTATCCCTCATTTGCTTTAAAACCTTATTGAACCATTTAATATTAAGTTTATTCTGTTTACCAATTAGGGTTTTTTGTGGAAAGGATTCATGAATACTTTGCTGAATTGTTTTTATAAATAAATCATATTAATGTCAATATTCACATCAGCAAACAAACTCCAATTAATTTCATCAAGATGATTATAAAGGTGTATCTTGCCAGCATTAGTAATTGGGCGAATCGTTTTCTTAACTAATTTTGCATTATCGCAATAAGTATTTATTTTCACATGGATGCCTATGTGATCTGAGAATCCTGGATCAATTGGATTCGTTGAAATGTTCCCCTCCATATTGGAAAAAACATTATCCAGGAAATTTTTTGAACGAGTTTGAAAATTCACTAGGCTGACCAATCCAAACAATGCCATATAATCCAAAACCTGCAGTGTACGAACTTAATTTTTATTGAAATTTACATTGAAATCTCCACCTATTATAACAATTTTATTGTGATCAATCATATCAAGTAGCCTTGCAAGAAATATATGATTGTGCACGCATGTTCCTCGTCTGGGTGGGTACCAGAATGTGGATTAATTTATTGTACCACATCCAAAAGTGCCGATTACCATGATAATATGAATACTGAAGGTTTCGAAAAATGGTTTGAGAGATTATTAATACAATTAGAAGAACCATGTTTAATAATTATCGATAATGCGAGGTACCACTCTCGAATTTTAAATAAACAGCCCACAGGAAATTGGAGGAAGAATGATATAAAAAACTGGCTGACTGAAAAAAATATTGCATATTCTGATAGCAATTTAAAAACAGATTTGCTACAAACAGCCCAAATATGAAAGCAGCCTCATGTACGAGGGCAATTCAGAAACTAACCTCCGATTGGTCACAGTGCGGGTAGTGGGGGGAGTAGCGCGCCATCTGTGCATTCACACGCTCAGCAGGTCAGTCGGCATCAAGCCGTAGTCGAGTGAACATCGTACCTGCGCTAGTTTAGTTTTTGTGGCAGTTTGAAATGTGTGCTGCAATAGAAAATCCCGCCAAATGTGAAGTGCGTGCTGTGATAAGGTTTTTTACAGCCAAAGGATACTCTGCAGCAGCTATTCATCGTGAGCTTTGTGCCGTGTACGGACCAAAAGTTATGAGTGAAGGAGTTGTCCGTGAATGGGTACGTTTATTTAAAAGTGGACGAGAAAACGTTCATGATGAAGAGAGGAGTGGTAGACCATCCTTGGTGACTGACGAACTCGTTCAGACAGTTGATGCAAAAGTTCGTGAAAATCGACGTTTCACAATGGCGGAGTTGTCTACTGATTTTCCACAGATTTCTAAGACTCTTTTGTACGAGATAGTGACAGCAAGATTGGGTTACCGTAAGTTCTGTGCACGATGGGTGCCCAAAATTCTTACCGACCACCACAAAAGTCAAAGAATGGCCTCTGCATTAGACTTTCTGTCACGTTACGAGTATGAGGACGAAGGAGAACCATTGTTAAACAGAATCGTGACCGGTGACGAAACCTGGATTAAGTACGTGAACCCTGAGACAAAAGAACAATCAAAGATGTGGGCACATTCAGATTCGCCTACCAAACCAAAAAAAGCCCGGCAAGATTTTTCTGCCAGAAAACTGATGGCAACGGTGTTTTGGGATGCCAAAGGGGTGTTGTTGGTTGAATTCATGGAACGTGGGACGACCATTAATCAAGACGTGTACTGTGAAACACTAAAAACATTACGACGGGCTATACAGAACAAACGCCGTGGTATGCTGACTTCCGGTATCGTTTTTTGCACGATAACGCCCGTCCTCACTCTGCTCGCAGAACAACAGCCCTTCTTGAGTCCTTCAAGTGGGACGTTTTCAACCATCCACCTTATAGCCCAGATCTGGCGCCAAGCGATTATCACCTCTTCATGCATATGAAGAAATGGCTCGGGTCCCAGCGGTTTGATGACGACGAAGAGCTCAAAGATGCGGTCACAGGCTGGCTCAAGGCACAAGCGGGTGATTTTTATGCAGAAGGAATTTCAAAGCTTGTGAAGAGATACGATAAGTGCCTCAATCGTTATGGAGACTATGTCGAAAAATAGTGCAAAGATGTAGTTGTAAGATGTATATATTAAAATATTTTTACTTAACTTGGTGTATTTTTTTCAATCAACCGGAGGTTAGTTTCTGAATGCCCCTCGTATATGCTGTAGATGAAATGGCATTAAAGTTTGGACATAGAATATTAAGACTTCCACCAAATCACTGCCAGTTTAATCCAATAGAGCTTGCCTGGGGAACATGCAAAAAATATTATGATCATCATATGGGTTGTGAGGGATATAGTTCTGAATCAGTTTTGAAAATGTGGGAGGAGGCTGGAAACAATATATTAAACACACGGACGCTGTCATATTGAATAATTGGAAGAAAGAGAAAATAATCGACAATATTCCAGAGTTTATCATACATGTAGGAGATTCAAGTGACGATAGCACTGATAATTTTGAAGAATTTGACGATAATGAATGATTAATTTATTTTGATGTATTATTTTATACTATTCATTTAAATAAAATGAATGTCACAAATTTGTTATATTTTCATATTAGTTATTTCATATTTCATTTATATTATTGTATTAGAATAAGTATTTTTTAATGTTGTATTAATATCCATTTCCACATTTGCTAAAACGTATGAAATAAATTCATTAAAAACATATTTTCTTTCAATTAACCTGCGTAATTACAATGCTTGACTAAATCGCGCGCGCCTATGAAATAACCGGTAAGTAAGAGACGCCGTAAACTATTTCTTTCTCCTTCTACCGCTCGGTCGAAGACCGAGCTACGCAGGCCGCGGGTGTATTTTCTAGATACGGCCGACGAAATCATACGTCTTGGGAATATCCGCTCGATTATCAGGTAGCAGAAAAGGATATGAATATTATTTGAATGTTCCGAACTTAGTTCGTAAACCGCCCTTACTCATGAATAGGTCTATAGGTACCCATCTGATGAACAAAGGTACACAAATTTAAAACCGAAACCCACAGGCTCTTCCATTATGTATATTTTCCATGAGTAAAATACGAAGCTATTTGCTCAGATTATTTGAAAAGAATCCGACTTGCGTATTTTTTTTTCTTTTTCACAAACAGGAGAGATTCGATTTCTCCGTCGTGGAAATCGTGAGAGAAATAACATTTTAATGATGACTTCTCTCCCTAGGGAGAGAAATGATTATTTCTCTCCCTACGAGGTTCCATTATTTATTTTAACTGTCACGAGTGATTTTTTCTAGGATAGGTTTTAGAGATGAACGTTTTACTCTTAAAATATCCCGTTTGTGAAAAAATAGTATATATACCTCGGAAGAGAATGTTATTTTTCACTCGGTGCGTTGTATCCCTCAGGCTTTCACCCTCGGGATACAAATTTGCATCTCAGGAAAAATCACGCATTTCCCTCCCTTGACAAATTATATTCACAGCATCGAAAAATAGTCTCCATTTTGTAAATTTGTCGGATTTGTTTAGAATATTGTTGTCAAGTTATTAAATTTTGTTTAATTTTTCGGAATTTGTTAATACTAATACATTTTTTAACAATATCGACTCCTTTACTCTCATCCATAACATCATAATTGAAAGACAGTGGTAGCCAGCTAATGGAAGAATACCAACGAGTCTTTTCAAATCTTCACTGGTTAGATGGCTATCTTTGCGATTATTGTCGGTGGAATTATTGTTAAAGTGATAAAATGAATCAAGTTTTGTTCTTTCGGTTCCAAAAAACTGTTGAATGTACATCTCCGACAATTGTTATAGTATATTATTAAACGAGTGAGAAAGTTGGCCATTGCCACGAGGGTGAAGTTTGCAATACGAGCCGTAGGCGAGTGTTGTAATTTACTTTTTCGCATCATATTAAATAATTACCTAAAGATTTTTCTGTTTATATTAAATTATAACGAATAATTTTTCTATTTGGAAATTGCGGCAGTTCGCTGACAAAAAAACGAATCGTAACCATAGTAACAACTAAACTGTTGGACAATGAAACCGCTATCATTTGATTGGACGTCACCTGTGGAGAAAATGATTCGGCAGAATAATGGACAACTTTCTCAATCAAAAACGATTTAACTACGTTTATATTTATATTATATTATATTTAATAAGATGCGAAAACAATAATTACTTGTAAGAATCAGGGCTATGGTGCGCATAAGGGTCATTATATTATTTATGGAAATCTTTGATCAATTGAAAGTATATTTACTATAATCCTTGTGATATTAAAAACATCCAAATATATTGTCTACAAATAAGAAAATAATATTTACACAACCTCAATAAAAATGAAGACTTACCTAAAATAGGGCAAATTCCTACAACGTTAAGTTAAACCACATCTAAATTAGGTTAAATATGCCTACTTCCGAACATAACGACGAATTCAATAAACTAATAAAAAGTTATAAATCTTTAGTGACTTCTGCAATTGAGCATATACGAATCATTGGCAAAGGATTGGTTAATTCATTTGAACAGAACAAAAAGCACAAAAATGCAAATTCTTAATTATAACCGCCTTTACACGCATGTTCTCGGATAGCTACACTGTTTAACCTGACTGCTTATTAATCTCTTGCACACCTCCATTTTCTATGAAATATTAATTGCAGTTACACCCCTTTTCCTCTCGCCTATTTATGATCCTTTGCTCTACTTCCTCTACTTCATCCAATGCTCTCAAATATCCCCGGAGTACACACACTTTATGTATTACAATTAATTGTAATATTAGCAAGAATTAAACATCGCCTACCTAAGATAATTATATGCATAAAGAAATTAAAGTAAATTATATGTTATGTGGGGTCAGACACCAATGCCGCTGTCGTCACGGAATATTAGAAAGCGTTGAAAATCTCATATATTTCTATGCATATTTTGTAATATTCATTTCTGTTAAATGATAGTTTCTATTAATGTGTAATTTGTTAAAGTGGCTGCAAATTTAATAACCAAATAATCTTGATTTGGGGTAAATATGCCCCAGACTTTGACCACTTCAGCTTTTGCATTTTAAATAGATATTTAAAAAAAATATATTTTTAGTTAAAAACATATCGTTTATCACAATGCCAAACTACTATGTGGTTTAGCCATTCTTATAATTTTTATAATGACACACGAAACCACCAGCGAATTGTTTTTGATTTTGTTGTGGTTTATGTTCTGGCTTTCGCTTCTCCCAGTATTCTAATACCAAGCCTCATTAATATGTCAATATTTATTATTTTGAATTAAAAGTGTAAAGAACATGCAATAACTGTGAATTTGTGGATTCCATCGAATGCAATATAAATTATATTTGGTTTACCATAGCTTCTGGAATTAAATGTTAGACCAGGAATTGACACCAGAAAAGAAGATGCTATGGTAGAGAATGTCTAAAAATAATTCATTTTGAATTTTCTTTAACCCTTTAACGACCAAATATTTTTTTCTGGCATAGTAATTGAGCACTGCTGAACTTATTCCGCGAACAACACGTTCCTTTCTATGAATAATGTAAGAACTCAAAATAAGAAGAGCCAAAAGAAAATAGAAAACCAGACTTGCAATTATTTTTGACCAGAAATTTCATGATAAAATCAATACATAAAAAATTTAATCTGACCCACTTTAGCTCATGGTCGTTAACCCTTTAACTACGGTCAAAATTATACACGACTACAAAAACGCCATTTTTTTTTCAAAATCATATTTACTAAATTATTTTCATAACTCCCGTTTCGCCCTCATAGTGGTTATAGTTTGCAAATTGGTGAAATATGTATTTTTTTCTCTTTGAAATCAAACTCGAAATCGTCTATGACGACTGCCAGAATACAAGGTAGAATTATCAAGTCACTTATTGACGACTCCCGTAGTGAAAGGGTTAAAGGGTTACTACTAAACTGTAGGTAGCATTAAATACTTCAGGATAGTAGTGGCATAAAAACAGAAGGTCGCTCAGATCAGGATGATACACAACTTACGTAGGTATAAAATAAGAAAACAATTTTACAATTTAGCATCACTTGACTAATAGTGAGACTAGTGGGCAGAAATGTAGAAGAAGAAATTGAAACCTATTTTCTTAAATTAAGTATTGTACGAGAGAAAGATGAGAAAAATTCCAGCATCCCTTATTTAAAGCCACGAAATCTTAAAAAAAACTATAGACAGATTCTGTCAACTTATATACATGAATTATTGTAGCTACAATTAGGCAAACATGGTCAAGAATGATGCAATGATACATTCCCATCTGAAATATATCTCCAAAATGTCCGATTGCCAATGAAGACTTTAAATATTAATTATTAAAAAAAATAATGTGATTAAAAAATGGTTTGCTCCTAATAGAGCTGAAGACTAAATTGAACTTTATCCAATAAATTCATACTAATAATTTAAAAAATAGTGATGTGGCCATGATGTTACTTTCTCCGACTTGATGGTATCATTTATATTTATGCTTTTGTGGTTTATTTTCAATTTAAATCATATTTGAAATGTACATCCAACGTTTGTAGACTCGGATGAATCTCACGTTTAAAACGTCAAAATTATTTACGATGGAAAAATTATACGTCAAGTTCAAAAGCTGAGTTTACTCAAAAACCAAAGAGATTTCGAAAAAAACTTATTCTTTATAAGTTGTTCATTTTAGCATTCTCTACAACTTATTATTAACATACATTTGCTGTAACTATTATCGTTTCAAAATTATAAACCAAAAATGAAAAAAAAATAAATACATTTTTTTCTCGAATAACAATGATTTCATGAAAAATATTTTCAAACCAAAGATGTTAATTTCTTTGTTGTCTTCAATATCTATTTAAATTATTTTTTGATATTTTTCATATTTAAGAAAATATTGGAAAAAAACAAAAAACAGTTAAGGTAAACACCCACTTCTGGTATACGAAATTTTACCAAAAGCTTTTCAGTTCTTCGGATTATCAAATAAGACGTATGTTCAAAGTTTCATATCAATTGCTCTATTAGTTTTTGAGATACAGCGCGCACAGCCAGACTCTCACACACACATACACAAAAAAAAAATGGTGATGTGGCCATCATGTTACTTTCTCCGACTTGATGGCATTTATATTTACGCTTCCATGGTTTATTTTCAATTTAAATCATATTTTAAGTGTGCATCGAACGTTTCGTAGACTCGGATAAAACTGACGTTTAAAACGTCAAAATTATGAAAGATGGAAAAATGTACTTCAAATTAAAAACTCAGCTTACTCAAAAACTAAAGAGATTTCGAAAAAAACTTATTCTTCATAAATTGTTCATTTTGACATTCTCTACAATTATTATTAAAATAAATATGCTGTAACTATTAGCGTTTCATAATTGTAAACCAAAAATGAAAAAAAAAATAATATTTTTTTTCTCGAATAACAATGATTTTATGAAAAATGTTTTCAAACAAAATAATTGAATTTCTTTATTGTCTTCAATATTTGTTAAAATATTTTTGTGATATTTTTCATATTTAAGAAAATATTGGCAAAAAACAAAAAACAGTTAAGGTAAACACCCACTTCCGGTGTACGAAATTTTACCAAAAGCTTTTCAGTTCTTCGGATTATCAAATAAAACTTATGTTCAAAGTTTGATTTCAATTGGTCTATTAGTTTTTGAGATACAGCGCGCACAGACACACACACACACACACACACACACACACACACACACACACACAGACACACACACACACACACACACACACAGACACAAAAAAAAAATTTCCAGAAATTGTTGAAATGGCATCTAGGGACCCCAAAACGGATATTTCCGTAAAAAAAATTTTTGAAAAAAAAATCACGATCACAATACTTTCTCGTACTTCGTAACGGAGAAAGTAAAAATTCCAGAAATTGTTGAAATAGCATCTAGAGACACCTAAACGAATATTTCCGTAAAAAAAAAATATGAAAAAAAAATCACGATCACAATACTTTCTCGTACTTCGTAACGGAGAAAGTAATAATATAATAACGCGAGAAGACATATATGAGGATTGACTCGAGTTTCGACGTGTTACCGTAATCATCAATTATTATTATTATCGTCTACTTAATTGTTTCTGAAATTACTAATCTTAAATTGTATCTACACAATCGATTATGTAAGGAAAATCATGCAACGGCGGCCGTAGCATACAGGCGCAAACATACCTCTATTACGTCACGTGAGCTTACGTGGTCTCAGGACGTAATTTTTAAATCGTGATATCATTATCATGTCGCGGTGTGATAGACGGCGAACCATACCAATCGTTAGTCTTCCAAAGTTCAGCCTTGAAAATGAAAAGTGATGGTAGTTCGGATTAGAGTTAGGCAAAATAATTTTTTTTGTGAGTTGCCTCAGTCGGCTCATGACTCTCTTCTACAAAGTGAAAAGTATGTAGGGAAAAAAGTGAAAAAAATTGCCCAGGACTCCGCCACTCACTTCGAGGAGTTGCATCTTTGACTCAACTCGCTCATGAGTTACCCGCTTCTAGTTCGGATTGGGAAGAACTTGATGCTGTGGCTACATACGTTGCTTTCAGTTCAGAGAAAAGAACCCCAAGATGGGTTAACCTGAATTTATGTTGTTGATGTGATTTTGCTATTAACAACTCCTCCATTTTTAAAACTGCTAACAGCCTAACCTGAACAGCGCAGAAAGGAGAAACGGGTTATCACGTTTATCAAAAAGACGTAGACATGGCATAGAACAAAACCTTGCTATCACGTGTAAGGGGGTCCGGGACAAAGTGCTGAAAGCCCAAAGTGCCGAATGGATATTTTGCCCAAAGTGCCGAATTTAATAGTACCCATGCCCAAAGTGCCGAACGACGTCAAGCGACGTCGCATCGTTTGTAAACAAAGCGTAAGGCCCAAATTGCCGAATACACGCCGATTTGGCACTTTGGTCACACGCACCTACGAATAAGGCCCAAAATGCCGGATATTTACGTTTAAAACAAAACTAAAATTTGTTTTATTTCAAATAAAAAAAAAAACAATCTCCAACCCTGAAACCACCTACATTCCATTGATAAACTTGCATTGTCAAAAATTATTTACACACAGTAGTAACTTATATGAGGGTTTGCATTCGGCATTTTGAGCCTTCTTGTAGGTGCGTGCGAGGACATTCTGCCGAATGATCAAGATGCCGATTAGCATTCGGCTCCCATGCTTTGTTTATGATCAATGCGACGTCGCCTTACGTCGTTCGGCACTTTGGCCATGGTCTGTAATATGAAATTCGACACTTTGGGTAAAATACCGTTTCGGCACTTTGGACATTCGGCACTTCGGGCAGGCCTCGTGTGAGGTCGGTCAAGTGAGGTGATATGCGTGACGTGATATCAGTGTATATGTATGTCTGATAGCAGTCTATAATGCAGCCTTAATACCACGTTAGTGCCGCGGTTAATGCCAGGTTTGACTATATCGCTGAAAACTTCTTAATCGGAAAATTAAATGATCTGGTAAAAAAGGGCCTGCAATAATATTAACAATTCTTACTGTCACTATTCATTTTAGATACAAAAGCTTATATTCCCAAATTATTCGTTTTTATCTTACGATATAAAAAGAAAACAATACGTACAAGTTATTATTAACAATTGTTATCTCTATCTGTTGCTTATATATGTAACTAGAGATGGGAAAAACGGTTCACTATCGGGAACGGTTCCGAGCCGGTTCACTCGTTGGAGTGAACCGGTTCCTTGGAGCGGTTCACGGGTCTTTTCTACAGTTATATACCAGATTGTCAGAAATGAGTTCCTGGCTTCCAATTAATTAAAAAAATATTTAATAGGGGAATTCATAGTGTGGCCATAACTGCAATATAAAAATTCTAGCCATAGATTTCTCCGCGCGTCTTCCAAAATGGAGTGCGGTTTCTAAATTTTATTCATGCAGTATTTAGCAAACACAAACTGTCAAAAAGCCACGAAAATGAAAAAGAATATCTAACAGCTGATTAATCCACGAGTGGTGTTTAAAAAAATCGTAACTCAAAAAGGGCATTGCAAAAAAATATGTTATTTTCCCGACGCCTTCTTGCAATTACCGTTAACAATTACAAGCTGTCAAAAAGCCGTGACGATTTTTTCTTATATTTATTATTTAACATTTAACGGAAATCCGTAGCTAGCCCATAAAATAAGGGCATTGAAAAAAAAATGTCGAAATTTGACTTAAAGTTAATAAACATCAAGAAAAACGACTCATTTTGTAATTTTTGTAATTTGTAACAATGTCAAAATTAATTCAAGTTAAAAGACTTCTGAGTAATTAAAGACGAAATTTAACTTAACGTCAACAAGCACTAAGAAAAAAAAGTCTAGCAAAAATTTCAAATTTAATTCAAGTTAAAAAACCCTATGACAAATTAATGATAAGCGTCAAAAGATAGACTAATTTTGACTTAAACTCGTTAAGGCTCTAGAAAAATATCAAATTTGGGTAGAGTTATGTGCAAATTAATGTCGAAATTTGACTTAAATTCGATAAGCGTCAAAAAAGACTAATTTTGACTTTAAAGGCGTTAAGCCTCTAGAAAAAACGTCAAATTTGGGTCAAGTTAAGAGACTTATGTCTAAATTTCACTTAAAGTTGAGAAGCGTTAAGAAAGCAAGACTAATTTTGACTTAAACCCTTAAGCTTCTAAAAAAAAGTCAATCTTGGGTAGAATTAAGAAACGTTATTATTAACGACATTAATTTGCAATATCGAAATTTGATTTAGTCAACAAACTTCAAGAAAAACGACTAATTTTGACTTAAAGTCGTTAAGTTTCTAGAAACAATGTCAAATTTGATTCAAATTAAAAGACTTTATTAATTAATGTCCAACTTTGACTTAACGTCAACAAGTGTTAAGAAAAAATTACCAATTTTGACTTAAAGCCAGTGTCTAGAAAAAAGTGACAAATTTAATTCAAGTTAAAAAACCTTATGACAAATTAATGATAAGTGTCAAATTATAGACGAATTTTGACTTAAACCCGTTAAGCCTCTAGAAAAATGTCAAATTTGGGTGTAATTAAGAGACTTTATGTGTAAATTAATGTCGAAATTTGACTTAAAGTCGATAAGCGTCAAAAAAGACTAATTTTGACTTTAAATGCGTTAAGCCTCTCTCATATATTCAGGATATTTTTCGTCTTTATTATTTGTATTTAATAAATCTGCAATAAGTGACGTTGTCCCAAGTTAATTTATTAAGCATCTAGAAAAAATGTCAAATTTAATTAAAATTAAGAGACTGTATGTCTAAATTACTGTCGAAATTTGACTTAAAGTTGAGAAGCGTTAAGAAAGCAAGATTGATTTTGACTTAAACCCTTGAGCCTCTAGAAAAAATGTCAAATTTCGGTAGAATTAACAGACTTTATGTGAAAATTAATGGAAAAATTTGACTTTGTCAACAAACTTCAAGAAAAACGACAAATTTTGACTTAAAGTCGTTAAGTTTCTAGAAACAATGTCAAATGTGATTTAAATTAAAAGACTTTATGAGTCATTAATGTCGAAATTTGACTTAACGTCAACAAGTGTTAAGAAAAAATTACCAATTTTGACTTAAAGCCAGAAAAAATGACAAATTTAATTCAAGTTAAAAAACCTTATGACAAATGAATGACAAGTGGCTAAATACAGACGAATTTTAACTTAAACTCGTTAAGCCTCTAGAAAAATGTCAAATTCGGGTGGAGTTAAGAGACTTTATGTGCAAATTAATGTCGAAATTTGAGTTAGTCAAGAAAAACGAGTAATCTTGACTTAAAGTCGTTGAGTTTATAGAAGTTTCTTTAAAGTTAAACGACTTTGTGTTCAAATTATTGTATACATTTTACTTAAAGTCAACAAGCGTTAAGAAAAAATACTAATCTTTATTTAAAGCCATTAAGGCTCTAAAAAAGTGTCAAATTTAATTAAAGTTAAAAGTATGTCGAAATTAATGTGTAAATTTGACTTAGTCAGCAAGCGTCAAGAGAAGTGTCTAATTTTGACTTAAAGTCGTCAAGCTTCTAGAAAATATGCCAAATTGAATTAAAGTAACAAGATTTTATCTTCAAACTAATGTCGAAATATGACTTGAAATCGTCAATCGTTAAAAAACGACTAATTTTGACTTAAAGTCGTTAAGTTTCTAAAAACAATGTCAAATTTAATTAAAGTTAAAACACTTTATGATTAATGAATGTACAAATTTGACTTAGTGACAACATTAAAAGAAAAAACAAATTTTGACTTAAAGCCGTTAAGACCCTGGAAAAATTGTTGAATTTGATTAAACGTTTCCACATTTTCATTTAAAATTCACAATTTAATTCTGGACTAAAAGAAATTCACGAGACCCGCATGAAGTTTCTGCAGATAACTTCAAGCGGTTCTCAACGGGAACGCCATCTGCACGAACTTCCTGCGTTTCGAGGTGTGAACCTCTTGCAAAAGTATCTGTTAGTATTTTCAAAACAATTACACGATTACAATTTTTTACGATTTGTTAAATTCCATCCAGAATTTTAATTTTATTACAGGGACAATTTTAAAAATTCATAACTTTTGTCTTGGTAGGAATTGGAACAGGTGCAAAAGTAATTGTTAGTATTTGCAAAACAATTATTCAACGATTTCAATTTTTTACGATTTTTTAAATGCCATCTAGAATTTTAATCCTTTTGCAGGGACAATTTTAAAAATTCATAACTTTTGTCTTAGTGGGGATTTTTAAAAGAGGTAAACATCTTTGGTTAGTGGACAGATGCAATAGTAATTGTTAGTATTTGCAAAACAATTACTCAACGATTTCAATTTTTTACGGTTTTTTTTTAAATTCCATCCAGAATTTTAATCCGACCGCAGGGACAATTTTAAAAATTCATTACTTTTGCTTAGTGGGAATTAAGCTTCTTCGGCTAGTGGACGGATGAAAAAGTAATTGTTAGTATTTGCAAAACAATTACGCAACGATTTCAATTTTTTACGATTTTTTTTAAATTCCATCTAGAATTTTAATCTTATTGCAGGGACAATTTTGAAAATGTATAACTTTTGCTTAAATGAGAATTTTAAAAAGAGGTAAAAAGAGGTTTCTACGGAAACTTCATACGGTTCATACCAGGAACCGCATGAAACTCGTGCAGATAGTGGAGTGAACGGCATGAAATTTTCGCAGTTAACTTCTCTTGGAACCGCATGAAGTTTCCTACATGCGGTTCCACCGGGGCGCGTCTATAGGTAGGGGTACGCATCCGGGTTTCACTCTTGAAGAAAAAGCCAATTATACATTAAAGAGCGGAGGAACCGCGGTTCCTTTTGTGCGAACCGGTTATTGAGCGCTCTTTGCTAAGAACCGGTTCATTGAACCGGTTCCTGAACTGTCTGCTCACCTCTATACGTAATATTTCCAAGGTTTTAATCAATGTGATTTTTAAGAACAACTAAAGGGTGTTCAAATTTGAGGTTGCTTTTTCCATTTTTTAACAAAACGGTCAAATTACGTACATTGTATGAAATTTATATTTTGAATAAAGTACAAATATGGCGGTTAACAATGAAAAATAATATCGGACAACCTCCTCTTGACCTTTGGCAGGATATCATTCTTTTTGAAAAATTTGCTACAACTTTTTCGCATAACTGCGGCGATATTTCACCAATTGTCGTAGTAATATTATCCTTAAGGTGTTGTATGGTTTGAGGATTAGTAGCGTAGACTCTTTCCTTTAAGAAACCCCACAGAAAGAAATCCAAAGGAGTCAAATCACAGGACCTAGGTGGCCAGTTAATGTTTCCTCTCCGTGAAATTATTCGGTCTTGAAATCGTTCCATCAAAAGATTAAGTGTTTCATTGGCTGTATGTGGTGTGGCTCCGTCTTGTTGAAACCACATATGCTGGATATCTATCCCATGTAATTCTTCGCCTTTAAATAAAGATCTTTGGTTAAAATGCTATGCATAGTCGTATTTTTGAGGTGCAGTAGCTGTGCTCGATGGCGAATTGATGTTCTTGGAGCTTCGGCAACGCTTTGCCTTACAGCATCAATATTTTCAGGAGAGCGACCACTACGAAGGTAAACGCGCTTTCTTGCATCCTGTACGGTTCCAATTTCCTCAAATTTGTTTATTAACTTCGCAACAGCCGAATGGAGCATTATTTCTACCAAATTCCGTATGGCTTTTTCTAACCGTTTCTGCAATACTTTCTCCATATTTATAATAAGTTTTCACTAAAAACACACGTTTTTCAACGGTATATCGCTCCATACTTAAACACCGCAATAGTTTTACGACTCAAACGTCAACTGTCAAGCGACAAATAAACAGAAGCAATGCCAGTGGCGGATCATTCAAAACGCAACCTCAAATTTGAACACCCTTTATTATCAAAAAATAAAAATAATCAATGAATCAGGAAGAAAGACCTACAGAAAAGGGCCGATAGCCCAGATATAATTTCACCTAAATTAATTGCATATTACCAACGTTGTTAATATAGTCTGGATACAGATTTGTTGGCGTTTTAAACGAATACTACTTCAATTCTATAAAAATAATTTAATATTATCAATCTTAAAATTCTATCTTCTCAATACTTGCATTTTCATATGTTGGGGGATCTAAAAAATGCCAATTGATTTTAGCGGATTTATAAGTACAACTACCTTTTTCAGTGGAGAAGAAGGTATGGAAGGATCTAAAAACTAGTTGGGTAAAGTAAAACGCTTGTTTTGTTCCATAATTTTATTTTCAGTTGCCTGACACGTGTTTCGATCGGTTAGGATCATTTTCAAAGTTAAACATATAAAAAATCAGATTCTCCAAACTATCTAACACAACAAAAACATGTATATCCTAAAATCGAAGCTCACAAAAGGAAAACAAAACATCTTTAAAATTAGAAACCAGCTAGGAAATATATCCAACAGATCAGAAGTTGCAACAACAATTAAGAAATTCTACGAAAAACTCTATACATCATTCATACCCAACCACGGACGCCTATCCAAAACCTTCCTAAAATTAATCGTTCTGGTATTTGTCTATTATTTCAGGCTACATTTGTTAGAGTTAACAAAATATGTTTGATGGTTAGGTACTAAATGTATTTCTTTATTTATACAGTCAGTGCTCATTCATTAATATTTATTGTTTAAGTAATATTATGATTGGATCGATGGGACTGTTTCTTGTTGAAACTCCATAGTATCACACAATAAAAAAAACAGACGCAGTGTTCTTCATATTTTAATCTACCCGATGAAGCTATTGTGCATTGAAACAGTTGTCCCAAAATAATAAAAAAACATAATCTGCCAGTGGTAGTGTGGATTAGAGGGCGGCTGCAAACTCCTATAGGGCTCCGGCTCTCATTGATAAGGTGTTTGTTATAAGTTCAATAAATATAGCGTAGTAGAAATTGGTTGCTTAGCTTTAAAAATATGAATGAACTATTAATATGTAGTAATAACTTCATAAATAAACACATTAACAACTATGATAATAAATTAATTGAAATCAAAATAATAATAAGTCAGTGTCCGCACGTGTAGGATCAATCAGAGCAGATACCTCGTCGGTAATGAACATAAATCACGAAAGGTCAGAAACTCATACCGAAAATAATTGCATGACGATTGCAATTACAAAAATAAAACTACAAACATTTGGTCCGAGCAGATACTACTTATTTATATTTGTGATGCGACTGTGTACTCAACATTTCCAGGTCAGTTCGATAACCCAGTTTTAAAAACAATTTGATAAAGCGGAGGAAACAAACGATAAGAGGCTCGTTTGAAAACCGACGATAACACCAGCTCCGCACAACGATAATCAACATTCAATAATATAAGTATAATTAGAACCGAACTATTGTAAGTTTTCGGAATTTATTTACCAGATACTGTAATTGATGAGATTATTTTTGTTTGGAAAAAAAAACTTGGTAACTTATTTTTAGTTCATTGGTGTAGATACAAAAATAAGGGAGATATATTAAATGCCACTTTGACAATGAATAATTTATTATTTGTGTACTTAATTTTAACTGAATAAAGTTTTGTTATTATGAAACTAACCTCACTTTTAGATGGTTTATTTTTTAATTCGTTCTACGACACTGTGACAATGCGCATGTCGCTCCACAGTACTGCCAATGTATTTGATGCCGACTTCATAAAATAATCACTCGGTAGAAATCAATAGATAACTTAAATTTCTACTTCAAATGCAATAAATTTAATCAATACGAGGGACGGGAAAGGAAATTTGTGTTGCATCCTAAAATTCAATTCTAAAAAGACTTTCATTAATAGTTTTGGACTATTAACGGAGAAAAATATATGCGGGAAGAGCGCCCTCTTAATTTCCACTACGTGAGATGACTGGTAACCGGCTATTTCGTAATTAGCGTAGTCTACGAGTAGAGAATGAACAAATTTTTTTGTACAATTTATCTAATCACGATCAAAACCAGCACAGGCTACTAAATGGGATAATTATTAAAATGAGGGTACTTACCTCATATAGAAATGACACTTCCATGTGATATATAGGAATATTTAGAATTTATCTACATGAGTGCGATGTTACACAATAATCTTACGAGGCTTGAGTGTGGTTTGTATTATGTAGGCTAGTGCGGTTTACACTTGGATATCTTATCTAAAATTATTGTTAGAGTTATATATATATATATAATTACAGGGTGAGTTTGTTTAGCGAGGCCAGAGGGAAAAGAAACCCAAGAGGATTTGCAAGACACAAAAACTTACTTTTAATCAAGATGTAGATAATTGTAAAATGCAAATTATATGAAAAAAAACCTTAAAAAAGTTATTATATAGTAATTTACGTAACAAGTTCCGAAAGTGATATTTTACGGGATGAGTAGGAAGTTTTCTGGAGTCATAATTAAATACGAAGTGGATGTTTTTATCAAGGCCGCCTACATATATAAGCAAAATCGTCAAGAAATAAATAAAAGTAATAAAGTAATAAAAATCGTCCCGAAAGTAAAGAAATCGTTCCGAAAGTGAAACAAAATCATCCCGAAAATAACTACTTTCGGTACGATTTATCTAAAGTAGTACTTTCGATTTAATAAAAGTACGAAAGTTTTATTTTCTGGAGGGCTGCAGAAATAAAAATGTATTTTATTATTTAAAAAAAAAACAATAGTAGCCATAAAACAATGACAAAAATAAAACAATTGCGGTTGTTTATAATAGTTGGTTTCATTGTTATACTAATTTGGAATTAGCGTTGAAGACAAATATTGTAATTTTTTTAACATAATCTTTATTAAAACAATAAATAAAATATAATAACACAAGAAAAAGTCTAATACGGATATAGTACAATCGCGCAGAGGTGACAGTGACTCATGCTTTTTCGATCTAATCATCGCGTCTGGATAAATATCTATACTCGTCCGCATGCTTAAGAAAAACGAAATGAAATACGAAACGTATGTCGATATGTAAATTCAAGGGGTAAGTGCAACATATGTCTTTTCTCATTCTATCTATTCTAACCTCAAAATTCACGTACTTGTATCTGGTTTCGACCATCTCCGATTTCGATTTAGTTAAGAGCAGAATTGATTGTATCCATTTCATTAATAAAAAGGTTATATTTAATGACCAATTCCTAGTTGTCTTTACCGATTGCCGAAAAATGCACTCGCAAAGTTTCGTCGGGAAAATATTTGCACGCTGGAGAAATTTTAAATTTCCCGCCTAGACTGAATCGAATTATTTTATGGACATACGTTTACTAGAAACTTAATTCAGGCAACATGGAGCGATGAGTCACTGTCACCTCTGCGCGGTTGTACTATAGATCGAGTAATCTAGATGGCTATTTGGTACATTTCGTCCTACCCGTGAGTTGGGGAAAGTTTCATTCAAATAATTTATTGTAGTCAGAATAATATGAGGAGGCAGTGGCGGCTCGTGAAATATGTTGATGGTAGAGCCACTTATACAACATACCCCCTTCCGTTTTTTAAGGAATAAAGAACGATTTATTTTCCTAGACCAAAGTCACTGGCGAAAAAGCTCAATTTTGAACGCAATTAAAAAAATCATTTTTCACAACGAACTGGCATTAAAAAATTATTGGAATTTAAGAAGTTGGTTATATTCCTAAAACATAATCATTTGGTAGTTGTATGGAATTATTTCAGAATTTTTAAACACTTTCTACTATTTAGGGCTGAAGGACATTGTCGATGGCCCTTTCTAACTTTGTAATCCGTAGTTGGGTTAAAGTTCTTTATTATTATTACTCTTATTATTTTATTTATTTTAGAAAATGCTCAATTTTGAACGGAATTAAAACATTCATGATTAACTATGAACAGTTATAACTAGAGTCCGGATTGATATGCGCTAAAAAAGGCATTATAATTTTTTTATATGCGCTAAAAAAAAGACGTTATAATTTTTTTATATGCGCTAAAAAGGCATTATAATTTGTTTATATGCGCTTAAAATTAGCCAATATACACGACAAAATGATTCAAATATGGATTTTATATGCGGTTTAATTAAAAATAATGTTGCAAAATAAAAAAAAATATACAAATAGCAACTATTGTTAATTTATTTATTGGAATATTAAAATTTATTATGTCCTCCTCAGTCTCAATCTTTACATTTTTTAAGTGCTGCCGATTTTTCATCATTAAAATTAAGAAGAATATTTTCTAATTTTTCAAAATTATTGGCGTAAAATAAAGCAGCTTCCAGCCAAGCACAATTACCGGGTACGGTTGCATCAAGTATCATCTGCATAGGCGTACTAGCTTAACTTGCTTATCCCCGTATTCTATATAAATAATATAATATATACATATCTACCAGTGGCGGCTCGTGAATCATGTTGATGGTAGAGCCACATATACAATATGCCCCCTCCCCCTCTTGTTTTGAAGAACGGTTTATTTTCCTAAACCAAAGTAACCGGCGAGAAAGTGTTTTAAGAATTAATTAAAAATTCTTGCTTAGCTTGAAACTTCAGGTAGTGCCATGACTCCTTGGCTCTATATAACGAGCCGCCCCTGCATTCGACAGCAACATATACTACTTTTGACAGCTAAAAAATACAATTTTTGACAATTCAAAAATGTTGAAAAAAACTATTTTTATTAGCTGAAAAATACTGTTTTTGACAGCTGAAACATATCATTGTTGACACACGAAAATAGTATATTATTAAACGAGTAAGAAAGTTGGCCATTGCCACGAGGGTGAAGTTTCAATTCACCCGAGTGACAAAAAACGAATCGTAACCATAGTAACAAGTAAACTGTTGGGCAATGAAACCGCTATCATTTGATTAGACGTCACCTGTTGGGTAATGAAACCGCTATCATTTGATTGGACGTCACCTGTGGAGAAAATGATTCTGCCGAATAATGGACAACTTTCTTATTCAAAAACGATTTAACAACGTTTATATTATTTAATAAGATGCGAAAAATACTATTTTTGGCAAAAAACTACTATTTTTGACAGTTGGAAAATACTAATTTTCAACAGCCGAGGAATACCATTTTTTTCAACTGAAACATACCATTCCTGACACAGGAAAAATACTCTTTTTGACAAAAGTACTTTTTTTGACAGTAAAAAATACTACTTTTGACCGCTGAAAAATACAATTTTTGACAATTCATAAATGTCGAAAAAAACTATTTTTACTAGCTGAAAAATACTGTTTTTGGTAGCTCAAACATAGCATATTTGGTGGCTGAAGAATACTATTGTCTACAACTTTAAAATACAACTCGATGCAGCTGAAAAATACTATTTTCAACAGCTGGGGATTACCACTCTTGACAGCCGTAAAATACCATTCCCGACAACTGAAACATACCGTTATTGGCAGCTAAAAAATACAATTTTTGACAACAGCAAAAAAAAAAATTGACAACAAAATATACAGGTTTTGACAGCTGAAACATGCCATTTTGACAGTTAAAAAATGTCAAAAATGTTGCTTTTGATAGCTAAAATATACTATTTATATAGGTGGAAAATATCATTTTTTGCAGCTGAAAAGTATAATTTTTGACAGCTGAAACATTACATTTTTGACAGCTGAATAATACAATTCTTATTAGCTGAAAAATACCATTCTTGATAAGCAGCAACACACTATTATTGACAACTGTATCATACCATTATTGTCAGCTAAAAAATACAATTTTTGAAAACAAAAAATATAATTTTTGGCAACAAAAAGTACAATTTTTTAAAGCTGAAATATGCCATTTTTGACAATTAAAAAAATATCGAAAATGCTGCTTTTAATAGCTAAAAAATACCCCATTGTTGACAGCTGAAAAATATCATTTTGGACAGTTGATTAATATACTTCTTAACAGCTGAAAAATACCATTTTTAACAGCTGAAACATACCATTCTTGACAACTACAACAAACCATTTTTGACAACAAAAAGTACAAGCTTTTACAACTGAAAAATGCTATTTTGACAATAAAAAAATAACCAAAAATGATGGCTGAAAATACGATTTTTATAGGTGAGAAATACCTTTTTTGACAGCTTAAAAATATTATTTTCGACAGTTGAATAAATACATTTCTTACCAGCTGAAAACTACCATTTTTAACAGATGAAAAATACCATTCTTGACAACTGCAACAAACCTTTATTGACAACTGTAACATACCATTATTGTTAGCAAATATAATTTTTGACAGCTGAAACATGCCATTTTTGACAGTTAAAAAATGTAAAAAAATGCTGGTTTTAATAGCTGAAAAATACCATTTTATTGGTAAGAAATACCTTTTTGACACCTGAAAAGTACCATTTTTGACAACTGAAAAATATCATTCTGCAACAAACCATTATTAGCAACTGTAACAAACCATTATTGCCTGCTAAAAAATGCAATTTTCGACAACACAAAAAATACAAATAAAAGTTTTGACAGCTGAAAAATGCTATTTTTGACAGTTAAAAAAATGCTGCTTTTGATAGCTAAGAAATAATTTTTTTATAGATTGAAAAACATCATTTTTGACAGTTGAATAATACACTTTTTAACAGCTGAAAAATACCATTGTTGACAACTGCAACAAAACATTATTGATAACTAAAACATACCATTATTGCCTGCTAAAAAATACAGTTTTTGACTACAAAAAGTAAATTTTTGACAGCTGAAAAATGCCATTTTTGAAAATTAAAAAAAAGTCGCAAAAAGCTGTTTTTGATAGCTGAAAAATAACATTTTAATAGGTGAGAAATACATTTTTTTGACATAAAAAAAACATATTTGATAACTGAAGAATATCATTTTTGACAGCTCTTAATAGCTGAAAAATGCCATTTTTAACAGCTGAAAAATACGACTTTTGACAATTGCAACAAAACATTATTGACAATTGTAACAAATCATTATTGCTGTCTAAAAAATACAATTTTTGACAACAAAAATAAAAAAATGTTGAAAAATACCATTTTAATAGATGAGAAATACCTTTTTTGACAGATGAAAAATAACATTTTTGACAACTTCTTTTATCTTCCTAGACCAAAGTAACAGGTGAAAAAGTGTTTTAAGAATTAATTAGAAATTCTTGCGAGCTTGAAACTACTACAGGTAGTGCCATGGCTCCTTGGCTCTATATAGCGAGCCGCCCCTGATATTTACATAACACAAGGTTACGTTCGCTAGTTAGGGGAATCCCTTAAATTTATCTTATACGATGTTATAATAGTATATTCTGTAACAAGGTTAGAATGGAAATTCGATGCGAGTGGAATATTTCGAGCGCGAGCCGTTAGGCGAGCGCGAGGAACCACGAGCATCTGAATTTCCATTCTTACCGAGTATCAGACTATACTTTCTCCTCGACCAGATAAAATAGACTAATAGAATAATGAACACAAAGAACTTACGTTTTATCACGTTTGTGGTTATGTTTATAGTATTTTGACAATTGTGATATCCAAGGCTAATTGTTTTATTCGAAACGATGTGAGAATATTCATTCTATCCCTTGTTATGGAATGAATTACATGCAAAACGCATAAGCGTATAGTGTTTTGTTCCATAACAAGAGTGAGAATGTGTACGTTCTACAATCAAAATTGATTTCAGAATGCTTAAATTCTATGGTGGTCGTGGAGAAAAAAGATTTCCACGCTCGCAAATTTATAAATAAATTTCAACAAAATCAATTACAATTAATGGAAATATTGACTTTATATGTAGTTATATGCGGATATATGCTCAAATAAGTTTAATGTGACAAAACCTCTAAATATTAAGTTATATGCGAAATAAAACTTGGTACTTTGATTTATATCAGAGAGAAACGTATAGATACAATTCGCCAGTTTAATATGAAAGAGCAAATAAAACATGCAAAAAAATATAAATCCGGACTCTAGTTATAACGCATTAAAAAAATATTGAAATTTAAGAATTTTAGTAGATTCTTAAAACATAATAATTTGGAAGTTGTATAGAATTTTTCAGAATTTTTAAACAATTTCTACTATTTTTTACTTATTTCAGAAAATGCTCAATTTTGAACGCAATTAAAAATGCATGTTTAACTATGAACAGTTAAAACCCTTTAAAAGATTATTGGAATTTAATAAGTTGATTATATTCTTAAACTATAATAATTTGGGAGTTGTATAGAATTAATTTAGAATTTTTAAACAATTTCTACTATTTTTTACTTATTTCAGAAAATGCTCAATTTTGAACGCAATTAAAACATGCATGTTTAACAATGAACAGTTATAACCCTTTAAAAGATTATTGGAATTTAATAAGTTGATTATATTATTAAACTATAATAATTTGGGAGTTGTATAGAATTATTTTAGAATTTTTAAACAATTTCTACTATTTTTTACTTATTTCAGAAAATGCTCAATTTTGAACGCAATTAAAAAATGCATGTTTAACTATGAACAGTTATAACCCTTTAAAAGATTATTTGAATTTAATAAGTTGATTATATTATTAAACTATAATAATTTGGGAGTTGTATAGAATTATTTTAGAATTTTTAAACAATTTCTACTATTTTTTTTTACTTATTTCAGAAAATGCTCAATTTTGAACGCAATTAAAAAATGCATGTTTAACTACGAACAGTCATAACCCTTTCAAAAATTGTTGGAATTTAATAAGTTGATTATATTCTTAAAATGTTATAATGTGGGAATTGTGTAGAATTATTTCAGAATTTTAAAACAATTTCTACTATTTTTTACTTATTTCAGAAAATGCTTAATTCTGAACGCAATTAAAAAATGCATGTTTAACAATGAACAGTTATAACCAGTGGTAGCTCGTAGAAGATGTTGATGGTAGAGCCACTTATACAATATACCCCACCCCTCTCCTTTTTTGAAGAAAGAAAGAATATCTGCTAGACCAAAGTAACTGGCAAAAAAGTGTTTTAAGAATGAATTAAAAATTCTTGCTTAGCTTAAAACTACAGATAGTGCCATGGCTCCTTGGCTCTATATAACGAGCCGCCGCTGTGAGGAGGGACTCCATCATGTTGAAACCATCTTAATCTAGCCCGCGACGATAAATTCAAATCATCGAGCATGCCTTTAAAAATATCTTGAAGAAAATGGAGATGATGATGTATTTTCAAAAATATAAAGCTCAATAATTTTTTATTTAAATACACCACACCATACATTACACCTAAACTTTATTTATGGTCTTCTTTGAACTACTTCCTGAGGATTCTTTTGATTACAAAACAGCATTTTTTTGTCACGAATTGGGCAGAGTCGCTGGTTGATGAATCCACTAATATTAGAAATTTAGCGAATCTAATTTTTTTCGTTAGATATAAACATACTTTATTTTACCAATCAATACCAACCGGATAAGAAGTTTTTAGCCATAATCTGCGAATTGAGCTTCATCTGTTCACAATATTTTTGTAAGAAACACATTATCTCCTTCGCATATGTTTTTTGGTTCCGCACAAATCCTCATGCCTAAAACCCAAGTACCTTAAAAAAAGTGTGGATTGGAATAATGACTTATTGATTCATTTTTTATTGATGGAAATCTTACTGCAGCAATATTTATGGACTTGTCATATCATTCTATCAACTGAGATGCTGAATATCGATGAACCCTGGTTCTAAATGGAGGGTGCTTCAGCACATTCAAAAAAATGTAGATCTATGAAATTATACTTCATCTACACTTCTCCTTTTATTATATGGTTTTGTTTATTGTTAAATAAGACATTTTTTAGTTACACAGAAAAAAGGTAATATTTGATTTTTTTAAATAAAAAATTATAGGTTGCCCAGTTTCACCAATGCGTTGACAATTTTTACTTTATTTAAGTTACACAAGAAAATTGTTATGGGTAATAAAAATGAAAAAGAACCCGGTATGTGTATATTTGTTTAATTATTTATTAAATTAAGTAACAATCAAGTAGATGGAAATGTTAAAGTTGAAATTGAATGATTGTATTTTAAAGTAAAATTTAAAGGCCGCAGGGTTGTAAATAAACAATTATAAATAAAACAAATTACTATGTATTTGCAATTTTTTTATTCCTTTGGTTATTTGTTAGACCAAAATTTTAATTCAAGTTTTGATCGAAAATACGAAAATCTAAGAATATTTTTTTAATTCCTTCCCAAAATTGTTGTACATATGGAAAATATTTTGGTAAAATTTTTTACATTGGAAGTTAAACACCAACTTTCAATGTACAAAATTTGTAAAAAATGTACATAGTTAATTTTCTTTTTGAAACGAATATTAAAAACATATTTAAATAGATTAGATTAAATTAGATTAGACATAAACACATATCTTTATTTGGTTTGAAATTACAATAAATGAATATAATATATGTATGTAGTCTCTTCCAGGTTCCCAACTTGGCCATCGACCTGCGGTCACTCTGCTCTAGCGTTCTCCAGGTTTTGATTAATGTGCGTTTTAATGATGAGATTTATTTATATGTGAATGAAAGTGATTATATAAATAAATTTGAGCAATTAATGATTAAAGTAAAAAATTCCATGACTACTCAATTGACAGTCTTTAATTATTTTACTCATAGAGGCATCCTCTAGGTACAATTAGAGATATACATTATATTTATATCTTATTCTCAAGAGAAGTTACAGGCAGATTTCAAGCTACCTTTTTGAGGTAAACATTTTAGAAATATTTGTTTTTCTTGAAAACTAAAAGAGATAAGTGTACATACGTTCTTACAAAATATGTTGCAATTTAAGTCAGGAATCCAAAAATATAATAATATACAGAGTGTTCCATTTAAAGTAACAAATTTGGTGCCACTACCGGTGGAGCAGGAAGTTGAAAATATTTCACATGAGGAGAACTGATTCAAGCGTGTGATGAATATTTTTTTCAAATTTTTGGTACAACGGCAACTTCGTAAACTTTTAACGAACGGTTTAGAGTACCCTGTATTCTAGAACGGAGAGCCTGGAATCAATGATAATACCTAAGTATTTTTTTATATTTGCGTTGTTGAAGGGAATTGTGGAAGTGGAAGGTTTGATAAGGTGGAATGAGATATTCGCTATGTTTTAATGCTATAGAGGCATGGGCAATAATAGATGTATCATTAGCAAACAGGAGGATGTATTCATGTGGATTGAATAATTTAGGATCGGGGCTGCACATGTCAGGCAGAAGACATTGTAAAGTAGAGGGGAAAGGGTTGATCCTTGGGGAACGTCCTGATGGGCTCGAAGAGAAAAGGAAAGGGATCAGATTAGATTAGAATAAATTTAAATACATTTTGTGTCTAATGAGAAAATAACCACCTTTTATTGATGTTTTTCAAAAACTTTTGAATAAACGATTAAATAATTGTAAAATATTCTTTGCCTACAATAAAATAACTAGAAGTGTTATATAAAATGTAAGTGAACAATAATTGTAGAACATACTACAATGGATATCTTATGAGGAATAACTTTTCTTTTTTTTATAAAAAAAATGGGTAAATATCAAAGACATATCGTCGCTACCACAGCAAAACCATCTAAATAACATTTTTGATATATGCGGATAATAAGCATTTAATGTTGCATTCTTTTGCATAAATCGAATTATTGGACTAAAATGATGTGAAAATATGGAAAATACATATAACCAGAAATGGATGGTTTTGCCTTCAAAAAGTACATCTTCCATTATGGGTATATATACCAAAAAACGAAAAAGTTAAAAAATGTGATATAGATAGTTTTGCCGTGGTATCCACGATATTAAAATTTATTTTAACCATTAAGTGGTAGCCATTTCAACAATACTTCTTAAAAACATCTATCATGGGTAGGAGTACAATTGTTGTCTAGGTATTTATTAATGCAGGTATGTTTTATGGAAAATTAATCTTTTATTGAATGAGAAAGGTTGTTTAAATTTATAAGGGTGTAAATATTGCAAATGCAGCCAGTATTTGATGCAAATATGGCTGTATTACAAAAATTCACACCTAGTATATACAGGCAAGCAATATAAATGAAGTTTTCGCGTAATTAAAATTCAACTGTATATATTTACAACATACATTCTAATTACTTAAATCTGTTACAATGTATTTTAGCTCTTTAAAATACAAAAATATGATTTTATGGCATCGTTAAGGTATCTATTAGTAGATAAATTATTACCCGTATTTGGAACTAACAACCTCAAACGAAACATAAATTTTAAAACCCATAAATTAAGCCACGTCAACTTCAAGCTATTTGTTACCAATCAATGTACCATTATAAGTAAGTTTAGCGAGAACCAAGAAAATGTATTCACATGAAACTCTTTATGATGTAATACTGCGAATATTATCAGCTTGACTGTCTAGCGGGCGTACACGACCGCCCGCCTTCACGGGTCGTCCTGCCACGGTGGTGTATACAACCGCTGGGACAATATGTACTTACTTACTTTTTTCTACTTTCTTAACAATTAAAAAATCGTAATCACCTCAGCAATTTTTAAAAATCCAAAGTTCGAATGTTTTTACGTTCAACTTGGAAAACTGGATTTTGGCAATTTTTATTGACTTGACTTGAATATTTCCGAATAGTTTTTCCAAACATAATAAATTCGCTACATTTTGGAATTTCAATCTTCAAAATCAGATAACGCGTTCGGAAGTTGAGCAATTTTTCAAAATCAAAAACGCGATTTTGTTGAAAAAAATCAGTTTTGTCAATTTTCGTTACTTTGATATTACTTTTTGTTAACATTAAATTCCCTATATTTTAGCGCATAAAACATCACAATCAAGAAATGCTTTTAGCACCTCGCAATTTTTAAAAACGAAATAGCGAATTTGTTGCCTTTGAACTTGGAGAATTTTGGTAGTTTTCCTTAACTTATTATGAATATTTTATACTTTTTACATTTTAACAAATAAATCATCATAATCAAAAACACTTACAATATAACTCAAAAAAAATTTTAAATAAAAAATTTCAGATTTTGGCAAGTATCATTGACTCAACAGGAATATTTCTTAATATCCTCTTAGATCACATTAAATTCACTAAATTTACTAAATTTTAATATAAAGTCATCATAATCAGGAAACGGGTTCAACAACTCACCAACTTTTAAAAATTTAAAACGCTGAAAATTCGCGAAAACATTACTCTGTCAAGAGGGGCGAAAACAGTAACTCACGGCATTTTTGTGCAATTTTGAAAAAGATTGTCTTTCAAATCGGATTTAGGATTTAATACCATATTCATTATAAATCCTGGAAAGGCTTTCATGTAACTTGCTATACAAGGTGTCTAAAAAAGACACCACCAAAATGATATGGTGTATTCCTGAGACAAAAAAAGAGCAAATTAACTAAATTTATCTATATGAAAAATTACATACCTTCCAAGATACAGCAAGTCAAAGTTTAAGATTTTTAAAATATTTTAATCTATATCTCGAAAATGGCAGATGAGAATGATTTGTTTATTTTTTTCTGACAACTACATTAGGTGTACTACATTGTTTAAAAATTTCAAGAAATTTCTTCAAGTACAAAGGTGCTCCAGAGGACATGCTGTTTACATTATTACATAGAACTTTTTTGTCCTTCATATTTTTTACGATTTAATATTTTTTTCAATGCAACTCATCACTTTTAAAGAATTTATAACTCTTAAAGTTTTTTTGTTTACGCCTTATTTTTAACAAAAAAAAATAAAAAAGAACTTATTGTTCATTGTTTAATTGCGCTCGTCTTGCAAGAAAAGTCTTAAAAATAACTATAATCCAAAAACTGCTTTTATTTTAACATATTAAATTATTTAACAAATAACAAAAAATTCAAAATGACCCTCATAAAAAAAAAATCACAGTACACATTGTATGCGCGTGCGCGCGTCGCCTCGATGCGCTTCAGCCACCGGCGGTACTTCGGTCACCACCACTCCACGGGTTAACCAGTTTTACTTAAATTGAAAGTTTTAATTGTACTGACACACGTTTTCAACGAATTGACACCCTACTTAGATTATTTTATTTTTTAACACGAAATTTTCCAAAAACAATAAGTTCTTTTTTATTTTTTTTTGTTAAAAATAAGGCGTAAACAAAAAAACTTTAAGAGTTATAAATTCCTTAAAAGTGACGAGTTGCATTGAAAAAAATATTGAATCGTAAAAAATGTGAAGAACAAAAAAGTTGTATGTAATAATGTAAACAGCATGTCCTCTGGAGCACCTTTGTGCTTGAAGAAATTTCTTGAAATTTTTAAACAATGCAGTACACCTAATGTAGTTGTCAGAAAAAAATAAACAAATCATTCTCATCTGCCATTTTCGAGATATAGATTAAAACCTTTTAAAAATCTAAAACTTTGACTTGCTGTATCTTGGAAAGTATGTAATTTTTCATATAGATAAATTTAGTTAATTTGCTTGTTTTTTGTCTCAGGAATACACCATATCATTTTGGTGGTGTCTTTTTTAGACACCTTGTATAACTCAAATGGAGTATTTAGAAAGGGGAGTGCATTTTTAATTTTATCTGCTATAACCCTACCGAACTCTCGAGGCGTTTGGGGGTAAACTTGCGCAGAGGTATAAAGTATTCGGAGAACGCGGTGATACGCAATAACAAATCTTCGGAGTCAATTGAATTTAAGATTATCACGGCGCAACACGCCTCGAGTGATTGGTAAAGTTGTACATATTTATTTGTATTTTGAACAATCTACAGCAACAGTTCGTTCGACTTTCTTTTCACATTTGGAATTTGAATTCCTGGTCTAAAAACAGTAAATGGAGCCTAGGAAAATTGGGATCGTTAGCTGAATACATTTTTAATCGCACCATCATCTTCATCACTGATAGTTTCATTTTCTGGGCTTCTTCTATATCACTGATATCTTCGTTTTCGGATTTGGATTCTGAAGTCAAACTCAGAATCGCTTTGCTCTAATATTATCGCTAACTCCGCGATTGTATAAAACTTGCATCGGGCCATCATTATTAAAAAAAAAGTCGCTTATTAAATTAAATTAAGAACGTGCATCATCTTGCGACAGATTCCGAAACTGTTAATTTACAGTGTATCAACTGTAAAATCTTGTCGGAATATACGGAAAAATATTTTGTCGGATGCAAATGCAGAGGTGTCCAAACTACGGCCCGCAAAGGTTTTTAAAAAAATGGTGATGTGGCCATCACGTTACTTTCTCCGACTTGATCGTATCATTTATATTTACGCTTTTATGGTTTATTTTTAATCGAAATCATATTTTAAATGTACATCGAGCGTTGTGTAAACTCGGATGAAACTGACGTTTAAAACGTCAAAATTATGAAAGATGGAAAAATTATACTTCAAATTTAAAATCGGTTTACTCAAAAACTAAAGGGATTTCGAAAAAAACTTATTCTTTATAAGTTGTTTATTTTAGCATTCTCTACAATTATTATCAACATAAATTTACTGTAGCTATTATCGTTTTATAATTATAAACCAAAAATTAAAAAAATAATAATTAATTTTTTTTCTCGAATAACAACGATTTATGAAAAATATTTTCAAGCAAAAGATGTTCTTTTCTTTGTTATCTTTAATGTTTGTTTAAATATTTTTGTGATATTTTTCATATTTAAGAAAATATTATATAAAACAAAAAACAGTTAAGGTAAACACCCACTTCCAGTGTACGAAATTTTACCAAAAGCTTTTCAGTTCTTCGGATTATCGAATAAGACGTCTGTTCAAAGTTTCATATCAATTGCTTTATTAGTTTTTGAGAAACAGCGCACACAGCAGCACACACACACACACACACACACACACACACAAATCTAGAAATTGTTGAAATGGTATCTAGGGACCTCAAAACGGATAATTCCGTAAAAAAAAATTTTGAAAAAAAAATCACGATGACAATACTTTCTCGTACTTCGTAACGGAGAAAGTAAAATTACTGATTTTTTCGCGCGAATCCGTGATTTTATAATGTGTATCCATTTGAGTGCAATGTTACCGACGTTTCAAGTCTGTTTCAAATGGAAATGATTGACCTTCAAACTAATGATCAAAGATAGATACAAGGAAAGGAAACTTCCTTTGAATTTTACAAATTTTTTGATGCAAAAGAGTTTCCAAATTTAAAGCAATTTGCTTGTAAACGTTTCATTTTAGATTTTTGGCCTGTCTTTACGTTTGATTTGGTCTGAAATTTTCGATTAGTTTGTTAAAATTTTTGGGCTAAATTTTTTTTTTTTATTAATGAAAATAGACATCCACAAACATCCATGCCCTCGCCGGGATTCGAACCCAGGACCCTCCGCATTAGGCTAAATTTTTAATTTTTGAATTGTTAGAGTTTTTAGCCTGTGTTGTTGTTTTCGTGGACGGATTTTTTTTACTATTGTCGAGTTTATGATGTCCAACTTATTTTGAGCTGTAATTTTTGGGCGGAAAATGGCAAATTATTTTTCTTTTGCCTTAATTTTCAATTTTGTTGTCTGCATTTTTTATTTTTTAGACCAGAATTTTTGATATTATAGATGTTTGTCCTGTAGATTCGTTTTCTTTGTTCCAAATTTTAGAGTTGTTGGCCTAAATATTGTATATTTTGGCTAAGATTTTCGATTTGTTAGTCGAAATTTTTGGTCTAAATTTTCGATTTTCTTTTGCATACATTTAAGTTTTTTACCTAGTTTCTTAATTTTAATGCGCGAATTTTTGGTTACTTTAGATTTTTAATTTGAATTATTGATTTGTATGAGCGAATTTTTGATTTTTTTGAGGGTATTTTAGAATTTTTAAGTCCAAGCTTTTGATTTTTCTCCTCTAATATAGATTTTTCAGACTGAATTTTTGATTTCTTTTGGCCTGGATTTTCAAAGTTTTTGAATTAATTTCTGGTTATTTAATTTGATTTTTTTGTTTTAATTTAAATGATTTAAATGTAGGAGTCAGTGACGGTTTGCGGGTCAACATAGTGCTAAATTAATTTTTAATTGTTTTTGTGATATGTAATACTGTGTAGGATATTTATATATGTATTTTCATTACATTTAATAAAATACTACTACTACTACGGCCGAGGTAGCAGAGGTGGTAATACTGGCTGCATTAGCAGAG
This sequence comes from Ocypus olens, assembly GCA_910593695.2. Lineage (NCBI taxonomy): Eukaryota > Metazoa > Arthropoda > Insecta > Coleoptera > Staphylinidae > Ocypus > Ocypus olens. The sequence goes on from OU343053.1 coordinate 35,424,506, forward strand.
GTGCTAATGCAGCCAGCCGTCTCTGCAACCGACCCTAGGATACCTCGGCCGTCAAAAAAAAAATTCAAGAGCCGTCACTGGTAGGAGTTGTTTTAACACAAAAATTAATGTACTTTGATATTTATCTAGAAAATATAATTTGCGGGAATTATGTTTAAGGTTTTATTTAATTTTCAAATATTTGTCGGAATGTTTGATTCGATTTCTCATTTTTCAAACAGTATAGTGCTTAAATTAATATTTAAGAATTCTTGGTATAACTTTTCAATGTATTTTTGCCGATTTTTACATTCTACGTACATGGTTCTAGAAAGTATTTTAATCGTGATTTTTTTCCGAATTTAAAATTTCAACGGACATATCTGCTTCGAGGTCCTCCGAGACGATTCCGACCAAAAATGTATGTATCTGTTGGTGTGTCTGTATCTCAAAAACTACTAAATATTTTCAAATTAAACTTTCAACATAAGCTTCATTTGACGATACAAAGAACTGAAAAGCTTTTGGTAAAATTTTATACACCGGAAGTGGGTAAACCTTAATCGTTTTCTTCAGATATTTTTTTATATAAAAAATATTATAAATACTTTGAAACAAATAGTAATGAATATTAAAAAAAAATATTAACACTAGACAAAAAAGTGTACAGGGTGTATTCGAAATAACGAACAGGCTCGTAACCACAAAGAGATTATTTGATTTTTAAACAATATTCGCAATTATTTTGTTTATAACTGTAACAAAAAGCCCGCAATTAATTATTAAAGTTAATGAGTGAAAATACGCAACATGTTTGGGGGCAGTGGTAATGTGACCTAATTTTTAAATCGGCTTTAGATATCGAATTACAACAAGCGCGTAGGAAATATCTGAGTGCTTTTAAGCGTCAATGAACTTGAGGACTGTTTATCTTTTACAAAAAAAGAAACTTTGCGATAACACTTCAAATTTCGGAGGCAATCCGAATCTCGTGTTTTAAATAAACAAACACACATTCCATGCAGACCTAATTAAATGAGAAAAGCATCGGTTCTCAAAATGTTTAAAAAACCTCGAAAAATTGTGAAAATTCAAAAAATGTTTTTCGAATAAATTTTGACGCAAATGGGTTCACAAATATTTTGTGTATGTGCCCTTAAATGCCTGTTCGTTACTTCAAATACACCCTGTATATTTTGACCGCATTATAGTACATATAAAATATAATTTAAAATGAAAATAAACCATGAAAGTAAAAATATAAATTAAGATTTATTAAATATTATACCATTAAAAAGATGGCATGATCTAAATGTGTGAACTATTTTCCAGGATGAATTATCAGAATCTAAATACACGGCAAATTTATCGGATGATCATCTGCAATTATTGCTTATAATTGGTGTTTCAGATTTAAAATCCAGCTTTAAAAAAATTCTGCAGTAAAAAACACAGTTCTATAATTCCCATTAAAAGTTGCATGAAATAATTTTCCAATTTTGTATAATTTAGACATATTTGTTTAGTATTGATGTATTTATAATTTACTGTAAAAATAAAATTCAATGCTGCTTTAGACAAAATGAGATTTATAATTCACATATTCACGTGGCCCGCACAATTGGATTTATATCCTAATCTCGCCCTGGCGGCAAAAAGTTTGACACCCCTGGGTCAATGCACCAATGCCGTGCGCACCACGCGATTGACTTCCAAGTCGGTACGCGCTATATTAAATTAGTATCAGTAATTTTATTTTATTTTCAATACTATTTTGTAAAAGAATAGACACGCATTTAAAACCAATATTGATATTTTTTAAGTTTGGGTTCTTTAAAAAGTTGATTGTATCAATTTTTATTTTATTTTCCGGACTAGTTTCGATTCTTGGTTAGATGTCATCCTCAGCAGAAAATAATCATTTAATCTTAAGTTGCTGAATGCCTTTTTTTAAATCAAAACATAGAATCACCCTCGTTTCGCACATCAAACATATGATATTTTTTAGGTGGTAGACGCAACCAGATAACCGGTGTCTTTATGCATTCGGTACTTCCGGTTTTAAAACTTATCGTCTAACTCAGTGGTGGGGAAACTTTTTTTAAGACGGGCCATATGTAATAACTAGACAATAGTAGCGGGCCAAAGAATAATGCTTAATCGTTAACTAATAATTGTGTTCTATAAACATATATATATATATATATATATATATATATATTATTACATACACTTATTATTTTAATAGTAAAAAAGCAAAAGGTAGCAAAATTATAAGCACAAAATTTAAAATGAATTTAGTGTAGTTCTTGGTGTGAAGTATTATCACTTTTTTTTCTGGTGTCATTACTGGTTGATGGTGCATGAGAAAAATGAAATTGAGACTGTTTCATCAAAATTTCATCATAGTCCAGTTCCATTTGCGAAGCAGAAATTCTTAAAACTGATGAAAGGTGCTCATCTGTAATTCTGTTTCTTAAAGAAGTTTTCCTAAGCTTCATTGTTGAAAAGATTTGTTGGCATATATAAGATGAGCCGAACATTGTCATTATCTTCATTGCATGAGTAATTAGATTTGGGAAATTATCTGGACTTGAATTTTTATAAAATTCTAGTAATGGTACTGTATGAAAAGTTTGTTTCGGGAGAGTATTACAGTTCAGTTCTATTAACTCAAGTTGAAATTTTGCATCAACTTCTTCGTAATTAACATTGAATGGGGTCGCAAAAATACTAAACTCTGGTTCCATTTTTCTAAAGTCCTGAAATCTCCTTTCAAATTCTGTAGATAGTTTTCTCAAATTAATTTCGTATTTTTTAATCTTATTGTTTGATATAGTGAATTTTAAAGATTGTATTCTTGGAAAATGAGAAAAATCAGATTTAGAGATCTGATTAGCAAATAATGATTAGCAAATAATAATAACTGTAATTTGAAACTTTTCAGGTATTGCCAAATATCGTGAAGAAACTGATTTTTTCATTGCAATTTGAGATTAAGTTTATTCATGTGTACGAGGAGGTCTGTGAAAAAAGCGAAATCAGAAAGCCACGTTTCGTTTTCTAAGACGTCAAATTGATTATAAATGTCTTTATCAAGAAGAAAATTCACAATATCGTCTTTTAAATCCCAAATTCTTTCAAATACTTTTCCAGCACTTAACCAACGAACTTTTGAATAATACAGGATATCGGAATGCTCAGCATGTACGGACTCCAAAAACTGTTGAAACGATGTTGGCGATGTAATAATCCTCTGGAACGAATCATATTTACTAGTTTTACAACAATATTAAGTATATGGTCAATATCTAAAGCCGATTTACAGAGAGCATCCTGATGTATAAGGCAATGCAAAAAACAACATCATTTTCCGGATACTTAGAATTAAATTTCCCAACAAATCCTTGATTGATTCCAACCATATTAGGAGCACCATCTGTAGTTACATTACATAGCTTGTCAATAGGTAAACGAAGTTTATCAATGCAATTTTCACAAAATATATCGGCACCAGTCGTTGTTCCTTTCATTGACTGCAGCCCTGCAAGTTCTTCTGTAATTTCAAAGTGGGCGTTGATTCCTCTTACAAATATGAGTAACTGCGCAGTATCGCTGATATCTGTACTTTCATCCATGGTAATTGAATAAAAAAATAAATTTTTGAGTTTTTGTAGTCAGTTATGAAATTAGATTTTTATCAATATTTTCAATTCTCTCGGTGATTGTTCTTCTTGAGAGAGACAGTGACTGAAAATCCTTTTTCTTGTCAGGGCACATAATATAGCACACATCTATCATGCACTGCTTTATAAATTCACCATCTGAAAATGCTTTATTAGATTTAGCAATATTATGAGCCAACACATAACTGGCTTTCGTAGCGCATCTTTGAGAATGATCAGCTCTCTGAAATAATTGTTGTTGACTTGATAAATTTTTTATTAAATCTTTCGATTTAATTTTTTTCACCTCTTCACTTAACGATGAGTAGGAGTGGTTTTCATGTTTGCTCTTGAAATGGCGTTGAATGTTATATTCTTTTAAAACTGCAACAGTTGTATTGCAAAGTAAGCACACAGGTTTTTCTTTAAATAAAGTAAAGAAATATTTCCACGTCCATTCTTCTTTAAAAACTCGACATTCTGAATCCACTTTTCTTTTTTTAACATCCATTTTAGACGTTACCTACTACGGAGAACAACACACAGAAACGCAATTGACGAAAGCTTACTGCTAACTAATGCTCTTACGCGGGAGTTTGTTGAGGCACTGGGAGTTTGGGGGATTACACAAACAATTACTCGAGTCACAGCGGGTCGTTGCAGATGACTGACTAAGTCGCTAACTGATCTTCGGGCGGCCTCACTTGTTTTATACCTACCTGCGAGAGTGTCTGGAAGTTTCGAGCGAAGATGAGTCATCTGTTTAGGTCGGATGGATTTGTCCAGAATACTATTGTGTTTTGAATATCGCCGCAGGTAGTTTTTATGCGGGTCGTCACATTACGAAGTAAGAACGCGTTCAAACATTCTCACGACGGCACTCTTAAACGGGCCGGATTAAACCTTTCCGCGGGCCGTAGTTTCCCCATCACTGGTCTAACTAGTTATCTAACTTTCATTCCCTGATAACTGGAGAACGATTTAGTAGGTCTATATGTATAAGAAGATTTTTAATTCCACTATTATTTGAGACTAGAATTATTCCATTCAGTTAAATCACTCTTACTTAGTCTGTCCAATTACTGCTCATTACTAAGTTCATCACGTAGACATTTGTCTCGGCAGTGGATTCACTTGTTTTTTTTTACAACATTGGATGTGGTATAATTGCGCGAGCGTTGTTCACTTTCTGTGAGACCGTTAGCGGGTCAGCAATCGCTTCGGGCTCGGCGAAAACGGGGACAATTCGTTGACCCACTAACACCTCAATGTAGCCAAAAAACCAGTGTAGAGAGATAGTGATGCAATAGTGCCTTCACACATATACATACATCTTCAGTTTAAAAATACACTCTGGAGAAATGCCATATACAGATAATTGTGTAAAGTCAACGGGGCCCGCAAATGTTTACCTTAGCTGCGTTATCATAGTTATCTGGAGGATATGCTAATTTCAAAGCCTTGATTAAGTTACGAAGTGATGTAAACAAATTTATACGGGATACTAAGTGCAACGGAACTTAATCATTACGATTACTTGTCTATTAAAAAAGTGGATAAATATTTATCGCATCTCTGGAAAGTTGTCGTAGAATTACAACCGGCAATAAGTGTGCACTTGATAAAATTGATTTGTGCAGAAATGAGTATTTAATTATAAGTATTACGGCTACTCCTTTAAATAAATTAGCCAACTATGTACCGGGTGACCCAGGGATCTGTAAAAGCCCCATAACTTATTTGCTATTTGAGATATCGACTTCTAGTTTTCTTGAACTGGTACCCACACTTATTCTACATATTTTAAAAATATGTATGTTTTTGTACAGGGTGTCCCAATATACATAACAGAACAAAGTTATATTTTTTTAAATGGAACACCCTATATTTCATACTTTATTTTTAACCCTCTTGAGAAGCTGATAAAAATAGTATAAGATAGTAAGGGTCTATTATGGACGGTTGTTTTATGGGCAATTTTGTGGCAAAAACAAGGACACATCGAAAAAATTGCAGAAGCGCTCCTAGCAAAGCTAGCGTCATTTCTTATACACTAAAGAATTTTCCACGTCATAAAGAATAATGCCAACAAACGCAAAATATTGGATAACTATTTTTTTTTCAAATGGAACACCCTATATATATATTGCCACCAGTGCATGGAATTTTTAATAAGCTTTCCAATGATGTACAATTTGTATAATGAAATATTAAGGATTTTTGAGATTTGTCCATAAAAACATTTTTCTTTTGTCACCTCCTGCTCATTTTTGTATTTTCAGCCAAAACTATGCATTTTATGAAAAAATAATGAGAGACCAAAGTTGTAGAGCGGAAAATTTTCGATCGATATAGGTCTTTCGACTTTTCCAATAATGCGTGCATTGCCCGCCAGAGTGCGCAAAATCGTGACCGTATATGCATTTTAGCGTTTTTCTCAAATTTTTTGTTAATTAATTGCACTATATTTTATTTTCCACGTCCTCTAGCAGAAAAACGGGTAATTATAGAGTTTTGTTCGGAGGTAAGAACGTGAAGTCAATTTTGTTGTTGAAATAAATTTAGAATAGATTGGAATAGATTAAAAATTCGTACAAGTATGTCGCACCCATTAAAAACCGAAAATTCGGCGTTCAATTGTTTTATTTTTTATTTTTTGAGGATAATTCTTGAACCAAAATTCTTCCAACAATCATCGAATAGATGCAGATACAGGAAAAATTTAATTTGTGGTTCAATTTGGTTTGGATAATTCTTGAACGAAAAGACAGATTTAGAAAATTCTTTCAGCAATGTCTTATATTCATCCGAAAGATGTAGATATAACCAACGAATTAAATTCGTTGTTCAATTGTTTTCTGCGTTTCAGAGGATAAGTAAGTTTTCGACAGTTATAAAAACACATTACGCTAGATTAATCTGTCAAAATTTCAGACATCTGTCAAATTAAATGTGGCATTTATAGAGAAATTGATGAAAAAGTGCATTTTTACCGTTCAATATTTGCTTTCCAGGACATCCATTTTGGATACTCCAAATTTTTAATAAATTTCTTTGAGCAATTCTGAGGGCACATTATTTGCGAATAACCTGACAAAATTTTAGGCAACCATCGCAAGAAAAACAGAATTTACAGAACAATTTCTGAAAAGTGATAAAAATGTGTCTTCTGGCGCAGTGGATTGTCTTACCGGAAAGTTTAGATGATTTTCTTTCGGCAATTATAAATACACGTCATGCAACATGAATTTGTCAAAATTTCAAACACCTGTCAAATTAAATGTGGAATTTATGGAGAAATTTATGGAAAAAGTGCATTTTTGTGATAAAAAATTTGCTTTCTGGCACAGCTATTTTGCTTACTGCAAAATTTTATTAAATTTCTTTACGCTTTCTAAAAGCACGTTACTTGTGAATAATAAGACAACATTTTAAACATCTATTGTAAGAAATATAGAATTGACAGCAATTTCTGAAAAAATGTACATTTTTTTGGTGATACAAATTTCTCTCCCACCGCAGTTGTTTTTCTTACCGCAAAATTTCGATAATTTTCTTCTGGCAATTATAAAGACAAGTTATTTAAGATTAAACTGTCAACATTTCAGTCACCTGTTGAATTAAATGTGGAATGTATAGAGAAATTTATGGAAAAAGAGCATTTTTAGTGTTCAAAAGTTGCTTTCTAGGACAGCCGTTATGGTTACTCCAATTTTTTTGAGCAATTTTAAAGGCCCGCTATTTGTGAGCAACCTGACAAAATTTTAGGCAATCATCGTAAGAAATACAGAATTTACAGAGCAATTTCTGAAAAATGTGCATTTTTTAGTGATACAAATTTGTCTTCTAGAGCAGCTGTTTGTCTTACCGCAAAATTTCGATACATTTCTTTTGACAATTATGAAGACACGTTATGGAAGATTAATCTGTCAAAATTTCAGACACCTGTCAAATTAAATGTGTAATTTATGGAGAAATTTATGGAAAACGTGCATTTTTAGTGTTCAAAATTTGCTTTCTAGCACAGCCATTTTGGTAACTCCAAATTTTTGATTAATTTCTTTGAGCAATTTTAAAGGCACGTTATCTGTGAATAATCTGAGAAAATTTTAGGCAACCATTGTAAGAAATAAAGAATGTACAGAGCAATTTCTGAAAAATGTGCATTTTTCAGTGATAAAAATGTTTCTTCTAGCGCAGTTGTTTGTCTGGATGGTTTTCATTTGGCAATGCAACATAAATCTGTCAAAATTTCACAAACACCTGTCAAATTAAATGTGTAATTTATGGAGAAATTTATGGAAAAAGTGCATTTTTAATGATCAAATATTTGCTTTCCAGCACAGCTATTTTGATAACTGCAAAATTTTATTCAATTTCTTTAATCTATCCAAAAGCACGTTACTTGTGAATAATCAGACAAAATTTTAAACATCTATTGTAAGAAATAAAGAATTGACAAAGCAATTTCTGAAAAATGTACATTTTTTTAGGTGATAAAAATTTGTCTGTCGCCGCTGTTGTTTTTCTTACCGCAAAGTTTCGATAATTTTCTTTTGGCAATTATAGAGACAAGTTATGGAAGATTCATTTGTCGAAATTTCAGACACCTGTCAAATGAAATGTGGAATTTATAAAGAAATTTATGGAAAAAGTGCATTTTTAGTGATCGAAATTTGCTTTCTAGCACAGCTATTTTGATTACTCCAAAGTTCGGATAAATTTCTTTGAACAATTATAATGGCACGTTATTCGTGATTACTCTGTCCAAATTTTAGACATCTATTATAACAAATATTGTTGCTATGAACGGATGACCAAGTTTGGAAACTTCTTTCAGGAAAGTGATGTACTCGTCGAATAGATGTAGATAAGACCTAATCAATTAAATTTTTTGTTTTATTTGTTTTCCGGCAATCCTCCTAACTCTTGAACGGATAAACAGATATTGAAATTTTCTCCAGAAAACAATTGCAATCACAGAATGGACGTATAAAATATAAGAAAATAAATTCGTTGTTTAATTGTTTTGTGATTTTGACAAGAACAAAATAGCAGATTTTAAAAATTCGCCAAGAAATCGGATAGATGCAGTTAAGACCAGAAAATTAAATGTTAGTTCAATTGCTCAGAATTAGAATTAAGTTTATTCATGGACAGTACGATACAAAGTGATCTAAACAGAACATCCGAGGCGGTGGGATATATTGTATACTAAGTGGCTCTACCATTAAAATAATGGTAGAATAATTATTGAAGACGAGATCGCGGAAATTAAATGTCCCTATTCTTGCTACGAGTTAACACCAGAGATGGGGATACGGGAAAATAAATTAAAATTCTTAATAATAGAAGAGGATGGCTTCAAGGTGAAAGGAAATGACAATTCTTTTTTTCAAGGACAATTAGCAATTACAGGGGCAAAATATTGCCATTTTATTGTGTGGACTCCGTTAGAAATGGTAATTGATACAATAGAGCGTGATGACAATTTTTGTGCGGTGGTTGTAGAAAAATGAGACATTTTATTTCAACCATATGTTTATTAAAGAAATTATTAGAAAACAGTGAGAACTAAAAAGTCAAGGCGACGTCGCCGCCGATCCGAAGACAATGGTACTGTCCAGTCACCCACCCGCTTGCCGGGCATCCCAGTGCTTGCGAGAACGTTAAGTGAAGTGTCGGTAATTTTTATTTCTTTTCGTGATTTTATGAGTTTTTTTTGTTTTTTTTTCGCGTGTATATATTTTTTTCCTGAACATTTCTCCCAAACTTTGAATATTATTCATTATGTCATTGTTTGTATAATAACGTGTAAATACCTACATCATCTCCAAGTAGCAGAAAGATCCGCACTCCGAATCTTAACCAAAATCAGACATCCAAATAATCCTCTCCATAATCCAACGAATTGTTATATGAATTCACCCAAATCACTCCCATCACTCAACGAATATTAGCCATTGGTAAAAAATTCGCACCTAAACCCTCAAACATAACCCTTCTTAATAAATATTGCATTCCCCGTAACCCCAACATCCCCTCAAAAAACAAACATCCCACAAGCATACTTCATCAATTCATTAGATCGCATCATCCGGACAGTTCCACAAACTAACATCAAACAAAATTAAATTTTCCTTTTCTTTTCTTAAAACAAGGCAGAAATACCGAGGGTCGATAGCCCAGACAGTGACTTACTAACCAAATAGTAATAACTAAAAAACTTAAATATGTAAAAGTTACTGAAATAAAGATGTTGTATATATAACGTGTAAATAATGCTAATCAAATAAAATATATGTTTAAAATATCTCGAGCTCTTCACGTCCGAAGTATTAAATTCAATTATACATGTTTTGTCTGTACAAAAATTTTCCTTCATATTAAGGTAATATTTGGTAAGAATATATACTTAGCTAATTTGTGTCCTAAGAATCTTGGTCTGATAGTAAGAGAAAAAATATGGGATTAATATAAATTGAATTGTACATAAAAATTCAGTTTCAAATGTTTCTATTTGATATAAATTAATTATATTATATAACGTATTAAGTTTTACACATTCTAGCAAACAATTTACATTGTTCAAATCTTACCCTATATGTATTTAGAAGAGGAGATCTGTTGGCATACCTGTAACAAAATAAACAATATTTAGTATTCTTTATTGGTGCTAATTATCAAATGATGTCTCACACAAGCCATGCATATTTACTCATAGTTCTTATGTTTGAATTTAGATTCGATTCCAAACCAACCAACTCAGTTGACCTAACGGTTCTTGGGTCCATAATCTAACCCAGCGGTTCACAAAGTTTCACGAAGAATGAGTTCTCTAACTAGCAAACATAGAACATAAAATAATTACATTCCAAATTTTACACAAAATAAATGTGTAAAAAAATGTAAATGTGGCCATCATATAAGTTTCTCCTTTACTCCTTCAAAAGGAAATGTTTATAAGATTTGGGATATTTTTTCAAAAACTAGAGAAATTTAGAAAAAAAACACAGGTCACTATTCAATGTTTTCATAAATATTTCTAATAAATGGTTTTTATTTTAAACTGCAGTATCTTTCATTTGAAGTTATCATAACATGCGATCCTTAGTAAAAGTTGTAACAAGTAAAATTATTAATATAAATCAACAAGTTAGGTGTTCCGCCAAATAAAAGTAATTTTCTAACGGTTCCGTGGCCATCAAAGTTTTGGGAACCGCTGATGTAACCAATGCAGTTCTCTACTTTTACGGAAACATAAAATAAAAGCATACCAAAATGAGTTGAAACGTTTAATCAATGCAAACCAATCTAAACCAATATTCTTCACGATAAAGTCGATGGTTCATTCCTGATATACTTTGATCAATGGATCTTTGCGTGCACGTCATAGATGGCTGAATCCAGCTCCGACAACATTCTCATGCATTTACTCTCTCAACGGTAAGCAGAATTAGGAGCAATAATGTGTGTACGTATGTCGTCCAAGGCGAGAAAACTTAGTTTTTGGTAATGACGCACACGCAAAGATCCATTGATCAAACCATATCCAAAATAAATTTGTATGTACAGACTTTCAAAGTCAAACTGGCTAATGGGGGTGGGGAGACGGGCCGTGCACCGGATTCTCGGCGAGAGGAACATACAATTGCCCGAGTACAATCGGAGACAAAAATATGGTGGTGAGAAAGCCGACGTTCGGCTCGTACGCTTGCCACCAGACACGTTCATACCTCCCGCAGTTTTCAACAGATTATGATAATTTTTGTCACTGAATGGCCCAAACAAAAGCACTCCGTATTATACCGATGGCCTTCTCCCACCCTACGCCCACCTATTTTCCACTGCGCAACTGGCCAATTTGAGATTGAACCATTATATCTAGGTAAGGATGTTGGCATATCAACACATTTTCCATTGGCCCGCACCAACTGCCTTCGGCGAGCACCAGTTCCCGTAATGTGTCGGAATGCAATGGCATACTACGATGATATTGTTTTTGATAATTTATCCTGAGCATGACCATTGCTTTTCTAGCATATTATTATCATTTATCCATGCAATTGTTTGTATTGTATTCTAAATGGTGTTTCCTGTTGAGCAATAAAGTATATATAATTATTATATTAAACACTAATATTTATCAAAATACTACATTCATTCATGGTTCAATTATGCCGAACAAAGGTTATTTAAAAAGTAGACGAGAAGAGTGATTAGGACGTAGCTCCCCGGGTACGTTTACTATAAAATGGCACTCCCCGAGTACCTCGCCAGTTACCAAAAGTAATTATATCAATAAAATAAGTGTTTTTTTAGTTCTTTCGTGTTAATTTCAACATAAGGTGGACACTAAGATATTTTGAATGGAAATTACTTCCAACATTCCACATTTTTGGCAGTTTCTTCTTAGATTTAAACGTTTACATAATTTCGATTGCCTCATTTGTTTTTAAAACTTGTTGTGTTGATTTGATGTAATTTAACTCTTTTGTTGTGTATCTTTCTACATTATATAGTAATTTTAGTCAATGACCTATTCTGTATTATTAGGTATGTTAAGTTCATTTCACTAATGTTGGCGTGTACGTCATCAACATATCAAAGACCATCAGCTTTCTACCATTATATACTATTATATGCGCATCATCGTAGTCAATAGTAGAAACGTATGTCTTCTGAGCGTTGATACAAGTACCGATTGCAGTGCCCACCGCTCGAAAACGTGTGGCAATGGTTAGACAAAGAAGCCGCTATAGCGTATGTATACCTTCCCACAACGCTCATCGGAACTGACAGTCACTGTCAGTCATCCGTCAGTAGCGTGCACTAACCATATTTAATTTGCAAGTTGTTCGAGATTATGTTTGATTTTCATTAGTTTTAATTAGTTCTTGCTGTTTTTCATATTGTGTTCGTGGTTTTTCATGTTGTGGATTAGGTCGTTTTAAATAAACATAATCACAAAATGCCTGGAAACAGGCTTAATGCATTAGCCCGAGACATAGTAGTGAAAATTATATACTGAAGGAAAAAAAATGAAACACTTGAAATTCCCACCATTTTCAAACCGCCATAAAACGCCGTATTTTCAATCGATTTCGATAAATCTTTGAGGGAAAAAACTTTGAAGTGTCTTCTTTAAAGTCATGCATGCGAAATTAAGCGTAACCCCTTCCGCTCCCTCTAGCGCCACTGTGGAAAAAAAAGTTTTTTCTGGAAACCATGTCCAACTTTGACGATGTCTACGGAGTTGGAAAACTTTTGTCGACTCGATTCACCATAAAGGCATTAAAATGTGATCAATTCCCTATGCAGGACTCAAAGAACGAACTTTCTACCACGATTTGGCACCAAGTTATGGGTGTTCCCCCGAACAAGAAAAACACGTTTTTGGGCTAAAAAAAAACGTCTAACTGTGCCAACGTGTACCGAATTGGAAAAAATGTGTCGACTCGATCCACCAAAAGGGCATTGAAATGTGCTCAATTACCTGCGCAGGACTCAAATAACGAAGTTCCTACGACGATTTGGCACAAAGTTATGGGTGTTTGAAAAAAGCGAATTTTGTGGCTTTTGGCTCATAAGTCTGAAGTTTTTTGACGAAATTGTTTTCATTTTCACGAATGAAATTTTCTTTGTAAAAATTTAGGTAATTTTCAAATGACCATAACTCGGCTTCTAACCAACCGATTTCGACGATCTTTTGAGAAATCAAAAGCAAAATGTGTCCTCTTTGAAAGGCTTTATGCCCCCACTCAAAAAGAGGGTTCCATGCCCCTCCAAACAAAAAAAAAATAAAAAGATCACAAAATGCACACCCATAGCCAAATCGTCATAGCAACTTCGTTCTTCGAGTCCTGCATAGGGAATTGATCAAATTTTAATGCCTTTATACGCCGAGTTATGGCGGTTTGAAAATGGTCGAAATTTCAGGAATTTCAAGTGTTTAATTTTTTTTCAACCAGTGTAGATTACTTTACTAAGAAAAAACATAATGGAGGTCGCCTTTTACATTTGGATGCAGTTCATGAGGTAAATTGTTAAAATTAGCACAATAATCGGCGAATACTTAAAATGTAATTTTTCAGCGAGTATCTCAGGCTTTGGGTATCAGTATGCGGATAGTAACAAGGGTATCTAAAGAATGAAAAGGCTGGAGGAGCTACACACCCCCCAATACTTCTGTGGTAACATACACACCCCCGAAGAATACTTTGTCATCATGTTTCACAATTTTGACGTTTTAAACGTCAGTATCATGCGACCCTACAAAACGCTCGATGTACATTTAAAATGTCATTTATTGCCTTCCAATAAGGTATGATTCGTTCACAAGAGTTTGATTAGTTGTTGGAATGCCAGACAGAAAATCTTGCGTATGCTTTAATGTAGGATTCAGTAAAAAAAAACTTATCCCATTTAACGTTACGCCAATGCGCATTATTGTGACCTTGAACGGATTGATTCAGGACTTTGGAATTGACGTGAACGCCATCATTCATGAAAAAACTATATAATGTTATTTTTAGTTAAGACATAAGTTGTTATTTTTTTGGATTATATTGCCCAATTAGATTTTATTTTTGTAAAAAGGTGATTTCCGTTAAATAGAGATGCACAGGTATACTGCCCATAAATGAGCGCTATCCATTACTTATAGAAAAGCTTTCTGAGTCCCCCAACAATATTCGAATTCTAAATCTATTCTGTAATACCCTCGATCCCAACATCACTCCTAAATTTAAAGCCCCCCTGAAAACTATCCTCAAAATCATGTCAACGCGTCATTCCCATGGTCATTCATACGTACCATACAATAATTTTCTATCATATAGTTCTTTTTTGTTCCTTCTTTTCATTTGCAATTTATCATGATGACAAGAACTAAAAGACAAAAGTTAGGGCCGAAAGACCGTAGGCCGGTAGCCCATTTGGCTAAATAACATATTATCTGTTATATTGTTATGTGTTAAAAAGAGCTAAATAAAGATGGTTATGTGTGAAGAGAACTAATTAAATTAAACTTCAAAATTTAACATTCAATACAATACAAACAGTATGAGTCATATGACCACTGAAAATGACCGTAATTGTCAAAGTTTACCCCCAAAAATGTGTAATAATATTCTGAAAAAAACTTGTCGATATTTTGGAAAATGTCGATATTATGATACATTGGAGTAAGTATAAAGCTATAATTAAACAGCTCTCTTTAAAGGGGTTAAGAGGTGAGCAGGTCTACAATAGTTATATGTCTTCTACAAAGTGTGAAAAGGGCTTGTTTTCCGCACGATGCGCCTTGATCAACAACCGCATAAGTGCGGCAAATGCACTTGCAGAGGAGGTAGATATACTATTCTTTCTACGGACGATAAAAAAACTAGATATTTAAGATTTCTCATCGAATAATTTTAATACCATTAAAATTCAATCAACTAATGCTTTGAGAATTTTTAGATTGCCATGTCATGTCAGAATTATATTCATTTCCTGTTGGTAATGTAAAGTTGTTATTCATGTTAGCGACATGAGCGTCGACGACGAGTGGATTGGTACTCCACCAGAGCCCCAGATATAAAAGAGGCCGCGAGTGTAGCCACACTTAATTTGTTGCCAGTAAAGTTAAGGGACAAGTACGAGAAAGCGCTTCTGTGAGTACGAATAGTAGCAGTAGTAGCTCCGTTAATAAAACTAGTAATGTTCAAGAACTATAACTCTTGATAATAATATAAATTGCGTAATACATGTACGCGTTAATAAATGAATCTATTGTCTAAATGTTGTATTAAACCCAATCTGAGTGGCATAACCACCGACAGATGCAGGCATATGCCAACGGCGGCAAATATAACAATAATAATGTAAATTGTAAATATTAAATATTTTTTCTCCATCAGAACATCGATGCGAGTGAAATGTTCCGAGCGCGAGCCGCGAGAGAAACGTTTCTAAGTTTAACGGTGTTGGAATAGTTATATTCCAATAGTAATTTCCATTTCCCCGTTCAGGTCTCATCAGTGTAGTTAGTTGCTGATAACTACACTGATGAGACCTGAACGGCCAAAACTGGTCTGTAAATGTTTTGATGGGGAAACAATATTAAATCAAAATAAGTTCTAACTTTATTATGAGCTATAAGTTTGTCTCTAGTTCTGCTCAAGTTTCGCTCTATTGCATACCTGGCGATCGTGAAAAGTGTTTTCCCCACGTGACCATAACAACAACAACTTTCAATACGTATCAGCTTCATGGAAACCAATTTCGTAGTTCATTTTTTTAAGACCAGTAGAAAAAGACATGTTCGATACATTTGGTGATCAATAACCTTCATATGTGTAAAATTGGATCGCTTGCTTCAAAACACGTCTAATAAAGATGAGAAGAACATTTTTATCTATACCCCCGAAAATGTCGATGAAGTTCACTACTTAATTTTATCAGATCGTCGGATATGATGGAGGCGAATATACAAAGTTCATTCAAATCGATTTAGATATGAAAATAATTTTTGAAAAATGGGTAACAAAATGATTTAAACGAGAAACATCGTGCTCAATTTGTGCCCGTTTTGAAGAAGATTCCATCGATCCAGTAATAAACAGCTACCGATCAAATGTCAGAATGCACTCTGGTTCTGCAATGCTTATAAATTCCTTTGTTCAAAAATCAGAAAAGTTTTTGCATCAATTTTTTAGGACAATCGCGGAGCTATCATAATTGATTATCTTGATAAGGGTAAAACGATAACTGGAGAATATTATTCTACATTATTCAAAAGATTACAAGAAAAAACAATGAAAAATAGACGAGGAATATTGAGCAAAGGTCTTGTTACTACAGAATACCCTGCTCATTCACAATTAGCACTTTGGTAATCTTTGGTCCAAAATACTCCAACACCCCCTAATTTCCCAGATCTGGCCCCAACGGGCTATTATCTCTTCCATGAACTGAAATGTTTCAAATGACGTTAATTGTCAAAAAACGAATAAATAAGAGCTACGGCAAAGGGCTGTTTTGCAGACAGAGGAGAAACTTTTTTTATAATGTTTAGAGGCGTTTCAAATTTACTGCTCACTATTACAAAGTTTAAATTTTGGTTCCATATAAGCAATGTAAAAAAATCTTCTGTAAATTATGCATCCAGGAATATTTTTCCTGCAATCGTTTAATCAATTATAGCGTGATAGATGGTGCACTCCTGTTGAAACCAAATATCTTCTGCTTTTTAAATTTAATGCAATTCATGTCATAAAGACATGAGTTCATTTGAATAAAAAACATACTACTCCCTCTGTCCTATAATACTTGATAGTTGTCTCCTTTTTTTTGTCCAATATTACTGGATATGTTTCTTTAAAATTAATTTTTAAGTTAGTATATTTTTATTTAAGACTTTTTTTTTTTTTTTTTTTTTAATGATAGTTCTACTACATAAGTACATCAATAAAATTAGTATTTGTGAAAATGAAACTTTTTATTTATTTAAAACAGAAAGAGCATTTGCTAATAGTTCTGCTTTTACCTCTAAAGATACAGGCCATTGTTGATTTGACGATCCTTGGACATATGTGGTTGCTTGTAATTATTTTCTCCATTGACTTTGATGGTTTCAATCATACAATCTTGAAGAGATAAAAAAATTATTTAATGTATCACGAGGCATGTCATTAAAAGATTGTGTGACAAATTTGATGATATCATCAATAGTAGATAGCTCAAAAATATCCAAGATATTAATATCGGGGCTATTAGGTAATAAACTTAGTTAGATCATTTTTCATCAATATGAACCATTTTAACCTTTTTGAGTAAACTATCCAGTAATGTGGGTCAACAATTTTCGGATGTTTCGTTCTTTTATGAAATAATTATGAAATAGAGCAAGAAGATAGGGTTATATTTACGGTAATGATGTTTTTTATAATGAAGTATGATCAATTAAACTTATTAGAAAAAAATATTGAGATTGAGCCATATATTTTGATAAGCCGCGGCCACGAAACGAAAACTATCAAGTATTATGGGACAGAGGGAGTATGTTTAAACCACAACATATCCGTTGTGTTTAAACTCTAGTCGATTTTCTAATCCAGTTTAATTATGGATAATATTATAGTAACGATAAACCATCCTTTTCATATATTTCAGTATTGATATTGTATGATGTCATTGCTTTCTAAGTCTTTTCAAAAATAATACAGTTCAATTCAAATCAAATGGTTGCAATAATTGGATTATACGTGTGCCTATGATATGACGGGACCGAAACTGCGTCGCTTCTGTGGCGCAATTGGCAGCGCCCCAGTCTAGGAAACTGGAGGTTACAGATTCGATCCCTGTCGGATACATGTTTATCAAATCTATACGAATTCGTTTGATATCATTTGCATATTGCAAATTAATTCATTGAAATTAAATTTATAATTCGTACAACTTGGGAATCATCAATATTTCCGGTTTTAATTTTGGGAACCCATAGTCACACAAAATTTGATGTATATACACTCGACATTGAAATATTCCAACTCTCCCACCGCACGATAATATAACGTAAGCAAAGAGCATTTCGTTTAATTAATTACGTTCGGCCGGAGTTAATTCATAAAATTCGGACGTGCATTTTTGATTGAAGAAAAGAACAACGATTATATTTTTCAAAATTCAAAAATTCTTGGATTTTTTGCATTTTCTGTTAAACTTTTTAGTTTCTAAATTCAGAACGCGTGGTGGTGCTACGTAATATTGTTAGAAATAAAAATAATAATATGAACAACGCAGCACAATTTTTCAGTTCTCAAAATTTAAATTTTCTGTATATTTTGTTAAATTTCTTAGTTCATTGTTTAAATACGTGTAGTTCTACAAAATTTTCTTTCAAAATTAAATGTATTTTCAGAGTATAATTTAGCAAAGGCTTCATTATTTGAACATTTATTTATTTTTAAAATTTGATTGAATATTTTAGTTTATAGATTGAGGGCTCTTCAAAAAATATTAGAAAGAAAAACGATTATATTTTAAGAGTGCAATTTAGAAAAAAATTAGACACAAGTATTTTTCAAAACAAACATTCTTGGAGTTTTTTGAGTCCTGCACAGGCAATTGAACACATTTAAATGCCCTTTCAGTGGATCGAGTCGACACATTTAATTCATCTCGGTACACGTTGCCAAAGTTGGACGTATTTTTGCCTAAAAAAGTGTCTTTTTTTTTGTTCGGGGGTTCAAGGGTTCGAAAAGGAATCATTCCAATCTGAGTTTACCTCCTTAAAGTAGGGCCAAAATGAGATTTTTTCTTGAAAAAAAAAAACACCCAAATCATCGTAGGAACTTTGTTCTTTGAGTCCTGCATAGGGAATTGATCACATTTTAATGCCTTTATGGTGGATCGAGTAGGCAACATTTTTCCAACTCCGTAGACATCGTCAAAGTTGGACATGGTTTCCAGAAAACACTTTTTTTACAGGAGCGCTAGAGGGGGGCGGAAGGGGTTGAGCTTAATTTCGCATGCATGACTTTAAAGAAGATACTTCAGAACTTTTCGCCCTCAAAGATTCATAAAAATCGATTGAAAATACGCCGAGTTATGGCGGTTTGAAAATGGTCGAAATTTCATGTGTTTCATTTTTTTCCTTTAGTATAGTTCCTTATTCGGTATAAAACGCTATTCGCTGCAGATTCTTTATCGTATCGAAAGGATGAATTATATTTGTGTTGTATTTGAATGAATAAACAGAATACACATTCTACTAAACGTACTTTTCTCTAT
The DNA here is from genome assembly GCA_910593695.2 of Ocypus olens. Lineage (NCBI taxonomy): Eukaryota > Metazoa > Arthropoda > Insecta > Coleoptera > Staphylinidae > Ocypus > Ocypus olens. The sequence continues at coordinate 35,443,927 of OU343053.1, forward strand.
ATTTGGAAATTAAACACTAACAAGTGCACATTTTATTGTATATCGATCGATCCGAACAAACAGAACAGCGTAGGAAAACCCAATCGTAATATAGAGCAGAGGCATGTTTCAATAAATGTCAGATTATATAAGAAAATATATGAATTTTGTGGGGGACGATCAGCATACGCCCTCTTTTGTTGCGCACCCAGGCGATCAAAAGAACAATGCCGTTTTGTTGGAGTAAAATAACAGTACTAACGCCTAACGATCAGTTGCATTTTTATTACGCCAAAGTCCAATTCAATTCTTTAAAGGAGAAATTGAACTCATTACCGAGCTTAAGCCAATCAGCGGGGTCATGTGGCACGTTTCCCATTACGAAAAGTGGATCGGTATAATTTCAATAATTAAGTATAAATCAGAAAGCAAAAATGATTACGTCCTCCGCTAAATCTAGGAATTAAGAGAATTTGCGCAGTTATTTCATCTACTTGCCGCTCGATTTATCATTGCTACACCGTGACTTTTCCTCAACTAAATCGAAAGCATAAACCATTTCGTCCGCATTTACATAACCACGGGCAATTGCCCAATGAATACGAATTGTAATTCAAAACTATTTCTATCATTATTAAGGTGTGAATAATTCAAAAACAACATTAGAAAACACAGGAGCTGTGCTCCCGTATGAAAACAGACCGAAACTTATCACCGCTTTCGGGTAATTGCAAAATAAACAAGTTTCAAAGATTTATAGCGTTACAAATCGTTGAAATTTCTTTTAATTTAAACCTTCTGGACCTTTATTTAAATATTCCATAGTATGTTAAGCCCGCAACCACGAGAGCTGCCCTAGAATTCCTTTGTGGAATGAATGGTTAAAATTTCCGCTAGCATACGTACATTGATTAACAATTAAACTGCACCCACCTCTAATAAAGATATTTCATTCCTTATTACCACATTCTTCATTTTTTTGATATTTATAATACGTTTGTTTTGGTAAACCTTTTCTGATTTTTTCTGACAATTTAATAATCTGTCAGAATAGCCGACACTTACGAATTAAGTTTCCACAGTAACACATTGAAAATGAAAGAATACACGTACAGTCAGAGAAAATACAAATGCGAAACTCGCTCGGAGAGGGAATGCTGCCGCATGTCGGTGCTTAGTTCGGTCGAAACCCGTCCCCACTTAAAATACAATTATGAGGTAATAAAATTTACAAGCCTAGTTCACTTCTCGCCCTTAAGTGATCGACTGACGGAAAATTTTATTTCGTTATATGATTTCTATCAGTTAATGCCATATTTGTGATTTTTCATCTTCCAATTTTTGGTGCGTCATCTTCAAAAATTTGAATAACATAAATATGTTAAAAGAATATCAAAATATCAACAATTGAACAGTAATTTCAAATAAAATTATTGGTAATATTTTAGTGGCAATTTTCTTTTCAGTTTCGTATAAATATGATACCCTATTTTAGCCAAGACCTTAAAACCCTCGAAAAATAAGATTTTATTTTTTTAATCACTATAATTATTATAATAATCTGAAAAATTCACATATATTTTTTACCCAAATAAAAGTTTATTTAGGCTATTATTTTTTTTAAGTTTAACCATTTTTTTTCGCCCTTTCTAACCTAGAAAAAATTTACTTAATTTGGTATTTGGGATAAAAATATTTATGATTTTTTTCAGATTTTTATAGTGGTTAAAAACAAAAACCTATTTTTCCAGGGTTTCATGGTCATATCTTGACAAAAAATTGGGTTATTTATACGAAACTGAAAAAAAAATAATACTGTTGATAAATATACAAAAAATATCGTAAAAATATTAGTTATTCGAATTTTTGAAGTTGTCGCACCAAACGTTGGAAGATGAAAAAAGTCACATAGATGGTATTTATTGATAGCAATCATATGACGAAATAAAATTTTAAATTACACTTTTTCAAGACTTAAGCATTTTTTTCGGGCCAATTTTTTTAGTACTTTTAAAACTCTTTGGCATTTTTTTTCAAGACAATTTTTTCTAGTACTCTTTTTGGCATTCTTTTAGTTCACTTTTTCACGACTTTTTAGCATTTTTTTGGGACAATTTTTTTTGGACTCTTGAGACTCTTTGGCATTTTTTCCAAGACAATTTTTTCCAGTACTTTTTTGGAATTGTATTCAGGACAATATTTTACAGTACTCTTTTTGGCATTTTTTTTAGTTCACTTTTTCAAGACTAGCATTTTTTGGGAACAATTTTTTTTAGTACTCTTAAGACTCTGGCATTTTTTCCAAGACAATTTTTTCCAGTACTCTTTTTGGCATTTTGTTCAGGACAATTTTTTCCAGTACTCTTTTTGGCATTTTTTTCAAGACAATTTTTTTCAGTACTCTTTTTGGCATTTTTTTAAAACAAATTTTTTCAGTGCTCAATTGGTATTTTTTTCAGGACAATTTTTTCAGTACTCTTTTTCAAGACTGCTATGGCATTTTTCTTTAAGACAATTTTCTTCAGTATTCTTTTCCAAAACTCTTTTTGGCATTTTTTGTCAAGACAATCTTTTTAGTACTCTTTCTCAAGACAAAATCGTTACTTCTACAGCAGGCTTTCTATAGCATAACATAATTCAAAAATTATATAATTACGTAACACCAAGAATAAGAGTCTCTTTTAACCAAGTTATTTTAAGTTGTTTCATGAATACATGTCTGAATTTAACTTTATGTATTTTATACCTGACGTGTCCAATATTGTAAAGGCAATATAATGATCTGATAAAATTGTATTTTATTCTATTCCTTTCTTAAGACTCTTTTAGGCATTTTTTTAGACAATTTTTTCCGGTACTCTTTTTGGCATTTATTTTCAGTACTCTTTCAACACTACTTCTGGCACTTTTCTTTTCAGGACAATTTTTTTTCAGTACAATTTTTTTAGTACTCTTTTCGGTATTTTTATTAGACAATTTTTTCCAGTACTCTTTTTGGCATTTTTTTTTCTGGACAATTTTTTTCAGTACTCTTTTTCAAGACTACTTTTGGCATTTTTTTTTCAAGACAATTTTTTTCAGTACTTTTTATCAAGACTCTTTTTGGCATTTTTACTTTCTCCGTTACGAAGTACGAGAAAGTATTGTGATCGTGAAAAAACATTTTTTTTACGGAAATATCCGTTTTGGGGTCCCTAGATGCCATTTTAACAATTTCTGGAAACAAAAATTATGCTGTGTGTCTGTGTGTGCACGTGTGTCTGTCTTATTTGAGAATCTGAATAACTGAAAAGCTTTCGGTAAAATTTCATACACCCGAAGTGGGTGTTTCCTTTAACTGTTTTTTGTTTTTTGCCAATATTTTTTTAAATATGAAAAATGTCACAAAATCATTTAAACAAATATTGAAGACAACAAATAAATTAATATCTTTTGTTGGAAAATATTTTTCATAAAATCATTGTTATTCGAGAAAAAAATTTATTCATTTTTCATTTTTGGTTTATAATTATGAAACGATAATAGTTACAGTAAATTTATGAATAATAAAATGAACAATTTATAAAGAATAAGTTTTTTTAGAAATCTCGTTGGTTTTTAAGTAAAGTGAGTTTTTGAATTTGAAGTATAATTTTTCCATCTTTCATAACTTTGAAGTTTTTAACGTCAGTTTCATCCAAGTCGACAAAACGATCGATGCACATTTAAATTGAAAATAAACCATGAAAGCGTAAATATAAATTATACTACCAAGTCGGAGAAAGTAACATGATGGCCACATCACCATTTTTTTTCAGGACAATTTTTTCAGTACTCTTTTTTAAGACTCTTTTTGGTATTTTTTTTCAAGACAATTTTTTCCAGTACTCTTTTTGGCATTTCTTTCGGGACAATTTTTCTCAGTGTTTTTTTTCAAGATTACTTTTGGCATTTTTGTGGGCAAATTTTCTTTTTTTATTTTCAAACATGTTTTTAATATTGTAAATAACCAAGATGGAGGATATCAGCCGTAAAGTAATGTATTTTAAGAATGAATTTATTGGGTATTAACGGCCTGAATGTTGTTAAAATGTGCAAACATATATGAGAGGGAATCCAAGACGGATCCGTTTCGTTCTTATTGGAAAACTCGTCAGTTGGATCTACCCGCAACCTCATACACATTTGCACACTGTCTGTATTTATATTTATACTCATTGCGGAAATGATAACGCTGAATAACGTTATCACAACCACGTCATTACTGCCGCTGAGGAAGTCCATTCGCCAATTTAGTTCCTTCAGACAGGTTGGTTTAATTCAAACCTTCAGCTATCGTCGGAACGGATCCGTCTTGGATTCCCTCTCATATATGTTTCACATTTTAACAACATTCTGGCCGTTAATACCCAATAAATTCATTCTTAAAATACATTACTTTACGGCTGATATCCCCCATCTTGATTTTCAATATTTCTGGGTTAAATTAATTAAACTATCGTACGCTGATGGAGTTCGATCATCCGTTCCGACGATAGCTGAAGGTTTAATTTGTTGCAATAGGCACCAGCTCCTCAACTGATCAAGAACACGGACTGGAAGCTGTTCCGGCAGAAAGTCGACAAACTCGTCTCTCCACTTCCAAACATCCAATCAGAAGCGGACCTAAAAGCCGCAGTCGCGAGCCTCACTACTGCCTTCATCACGACAATTGAGGAGTCCACGGAGTCTCGACAAACCCCGAATCTATCAATATCCCACCCAAGACTCTCGATCTCACCGAAGAGAGAAAGTTCGCCCGCCGCAAATGGCATAGCACCCACCAGCCTGCGTACCGCACTGAAGCTCGAAGACTCGCTCTACGAGTCAGAGAGAATCTCCTCGAGCTGCGCAACCAGCGCTGGGAGCGCACCATGCTTGACATCAATGCCTCCTCGAAGAAATTCTGGAGCGTAACCAAAGCGTAAGACGCAAACCACCTGATCGAGCTGCGCTTCACGGTGAGAGGGGTCTAGCATACTTCAATGCTGAGAAGGCAGAAGCTTTCACCAACTCACTCGAGCGATAGTTCACTCTGAACCCGAGCGACGATGATGAATTTGAGGAAGAAGTAAAATCCGCCGTCAGATCCTACATGACCGCAGACAGTGGCCGATGGACAATAGTCCCTGCCACTAGAAACCGAAGTCGACGACATCATCAAGGCTCTTCCTTTCAAAGAGGCCCCAGGCCATGACGGCATCACCACCGCTATGGTTCGTAAAATCGGTCGCAAGGCCAGAGTAGCCATCCTAAACATGGTTAACGCGTCAATGAGGCTAGGGTGCTTTCCAAGCATATGGAAGCTGGCCTTCATAGTCAGCATCCTGAAGCCAGGGAAGTCTCCTACTGTCCCTCAAAACTACAGACCAATCAGCCTTCTTAGCACTCTATGCAAAATTGCCGAGAAGATCATTCTCAAACGCTTCTGCGATTTCACGGAAGAGAACAAAATCATCCAGGACTCCCAGCACGGTTTCCGATCGGGCCTCTACCACTCACCAGCTGGTGAGAGTAACCGAATACATCGTTAACGGGTTCGCCCACAGGAAGGACAAGGTTGCGGTATTCTTCAGTGAGGCCAAGGCGTTCGACAAGGTCTAGCCTGACGGCCTGGTATATAAACTCATCCTTCTCGAGTACCCTGAGTACTTGGTACTACTAATCCACTTCTTTATGCGACAGCGATAGTACTGCTGCAAAGTCAATGCTGCTCTCTCCTCAAGGAGACAAATAGAAGCCGGGGTTCTTCAGGGGTCAGGTCTCTCCCCAACTCTCTACAACATCTTTGTGAGCGACATGCTAGATTTCACTCCGGTCATGACCGCCCAATACGCCGACGACACAGCGCTGTTATACCAAGGTCCCACTAAAACCTCCAAATTCAAAAGTTCTCGAGACCACACCGAAAATGCTTCAAACCGCTATCGACTCATATGAGGAATGGGCTGATAAGTGGCGTATAGTGATAAAAGAGCGTGGCTGTGCATTTCACTCGGTCACGCCCAAAAACCTTTTTTCCTCCTTTTGAATTTAAATTCGGCGAGTCCCCGATAGAACTCTGAGACAACGCCCAGTACCTGGGCCTAACCGACATCTAAACTGGTCAAAACACATAAAGTGCGCTGTCAACAAAGCACGTGTCACGCTAACCAACCTGTTCCCGATAATAAACTCCAAGTCCAAGCTCTCCCTAAAGAACAGGGTAAACTTATATAAAATGGTCATCAGGCCACAGATGCTCTACGCATGCCAAGCCTTTAGCCATAGTAAATCATCTCGCTGAGACGGGTAACCTGTGCCCCCCTGTACATGTGCAACTCTCAGTTGCACCGAGAAACAAAAACACCCAGTGTCCGGGAGAACATCAAAGAGCTTTCCTGTAAATTCTTTGACAGGCTGGACAATAACCCTCCATCAGGAATCAACTTCCCTCAATATGACAGGTGGGCTCTGCGTAAGCACCCAAACCCCAGAGATAAGATAACTTAGACATACCCCCTTCTAATTTAACAATATTAAATAGTATCGCCACCACAGCGTTACACCCACCACCCCCCATTGCCCTTACAGTCCACGAGGGCCGTGGGTTCGGACTGCCGGTAGCTAACAGTTTCTAAACAATCCCCAAGATACGCTAGAATAGGCCAGCGGTGACTAGCACTAGCACATGAGGAGTGGTTTAGTTGGTAGGCGCGATCCCGGCGAATCCAACACTGCCCCACTATAGGGGTGTCTATGAAGATCTCCTCTCCTCACATAAAAAAAAGCTTTATATTTGGTAAATAGTTTATTCTTATTAATGTAACTAAAAATAATGAATATAATTTCTCTGAAAATTCGTATTTGAGTTATAAATCTTTGAAAAATCAAAAAATTGCAGTTTTGCCAAAAATTATTCATCCTAGAAAGCTGAAACTTGTACCATTCTTTTTAGAATTACAAGGGCTTTAGTTTAAATTTATTTTAAACATATAACTTTCTTATAATACCTCAACTAAATATTTTTTTGAATAAAAATAAAATTATTTTAATAAAAAATCCAAAATCAGAATTTTGAATTTTTTTTAAAACATACCGGGTGACCCAGGGATCTGTAAAAGCCCCTTAACTTATTTGCTATTTGAGATATCGACTTTTATTTTTCATAATAAACTGGTACCCACACCCATTCTACATATTTTTAAAATATGTAGGTTTTTGCAGAGGGTGTCCAAGTATAAATAACAGAACAAAGTAATGTTTTTTTTGTTTAAATGGAACACCCCGTATTTTATACTTTATTTTGAGCCCACTTGAGAAGCTGATAAAAATAGTATAATATACTATGGGTCTAGAAATGAGAAAGTGTAAGAGTGAAGCAGAAATGTGGAATATCCTGAAAAGAGGTGAAAAGAAGAGGCAGATAGGGGTATCAATACAAGAGTGGTCAGAGAAGTGCAAAGGAAGTAGCGGACGATCGGAGAGTATAGGGGACGGAGGACTAAGGGGAGTGATGGAGGATTTCTCAGAGGAGGAGGTTGAGAAAGCGTTTGAGGAAGTGAAACGAGGGAAAGCAGCAGGAATGGATGGACTGAAGGCGGAGATGTGGAAGGAGATAGGAAAAGAGGGAAAGGATAAGTTCAGGGAGCTGTTAAATCAAATGTGGAGAGGGGAAGCAGACTTACCTGCATCATGGAGAGTAGGTGTGGTATGCCCAGTTCACAAAGGAGGAGAGCACGATAAGGTGGACAATTATAGAGGCATAACAGTCATGGGCAGTGGCTATAAGATTGCCATGATTGTGGTGAAGAACAGGTTGGAGAAAGAAGTAGAAGAGAAGAGGCTGCTACCGGAGACGCAGGGGGGTTTTAGAAAAGGGAGGGGCACCAGAGATCAGATCTTCACCCTGGCAAGGTTGGTTGAAAGAGTAATGGAAGAAAAAGGAAGTGTATATGCAGTGTTCCTGGACCTAAAAGCAGCGTATGACAGTATACCGAGGGAGAGCCTGATAGAGTGTTTGAGAAGGAAAGGGGTGAGTGACGGGATGGTAGAGTGGATAAGAGGAATGTATGAAGAAACGTGGGCGGTAGCGAAAGTGGGAATGGAAGTGTCGGAGAAATTTAGAACGTGGATGGGGGTGAGGCAGGGCTGCCCGCTGAGTCCTTTGCTATTTAACTTGTATATAAGCGAGTTTGAAGAAGTGTTAAGGAAAGGACAAGCGGGTGGGGTGGTGGTTGGAAGAAGCAAGGTATGGATGTTGGCGTATGCGGATGATATGGTGTTAATGGCGAGAGACTGGGAAGGGATGAGGGATATGTTGAAGAGAGCGGAGAGGTATATGGATAAGAGAGGGCTGTGTGTGAATGTAGGGAAAACGAAGTGGATGAGATTTAGGAATAAAGGAAGGGAGGGAAGAGTGAGAGAAATAGAGTGGAAGGGTGAGAGAGTGGAGAGGGTTAAGGTGTTCAAGTACCTGGGTTTCGTTTTTAAAGGTACGGGAGGGTACATGGAACACTTAAAATGGATGCAGGGTAAGGCAAGGAAAGCGTGGGGTATGGTTTGGGGGAAGTGGGGAAAATGGATGGAAAACAATTTTAGAATGGCATGTAAATTGTGGGACGCATGTGTGAGAACGATCTTAATGTATGGTGTGGAAGTATGGGGAACGAAGGGGTATGAATGTGTGGAGAGAGAGCAACGGTGGTTCTTGAAGCGTATGTTGGGGGTGGAAGAGTCCACGCCAGGGTACATACTGCTTCAGGAAACAAATAGAGGGAATATGCAGAGTGTGGCAATGGAGAGAGTGGTTAGATATAAGATGAGGTTGTGCGAATTAGAGGAGGAGAGACTGGTGAAAGAGGTGTGGGAAACATGTGTGGGTGTAGGAGAGTACAAATGGAGAATGGAGCGAAAGAGAATGTATGAGAGGGTGGGGTTGTCGGAAGCCAAAGCGAAGGATTGGATAAAGAGTGGAAGGAATGCGGCAGCGTGGGTGAAAGAGAAGGAGAAGGAAGTGGAAATTCAGGAGGGGCAGGGATGTATCAGGGAGAGTGAGTATAATGATATGTATGAAAGGTGGCAGGTGCATGGGAGGTTGCCGAGATACCTGGGTGAGAAGGGGCTGGGCAGGGAGGAAATGGTGACGCTGGCAAGAGCCAGGTGTGGATCAAGAGAGAGAGGGAGGAAAGTATGGATGGGTACAGAGTATGGGAGATGTGTATTGTGTGAATGGGGGAGGGATACATGGAGACATTTGGCAGAGGAGTGCGAGGGAGTGTGTGAGGAATGGGTGGAAGGGGGGAAAAGAGTGAACGAATGGATGAGAGAGGACGGAACCGGGGTGAAGACACTGGCGAGGTTGGAGTGGGAAAAGGAGAGGAGAAGGAAAGGAAGTTAATGTAATTTGTATTGTATTTGTATGCCAATAAAGGTCCTTTTTTTTTTTTTTTACTATGGGTCTATTATGTACGGTTGGTTAGTTATGGGCAATTTTGTGGCAAAAACGTGTACACATTGACAATATTGTAGAAGTATTCCTAGCAAAGATTTTCATTTTTTATGCACTAGAGAATTTTTCACATCATGAAGAATAATACATATCGGCTTTGGTCCTTTTTTGTTCATACTGCTATACAGGGTGCCAACATACGCAAAACAATGGATAACTACTTTTTTTTCAAATGGAACACCCTATATATGTTGCCACCAATGCGTGGCATTTTTAATAAGCTTTCCAATGATATACAGTTTATAACTTTGTATAATGAAATATTAAGGACTCTTGTGATTTATCGGTAAAAACATTTTTCTTTACAAATTTAAGTGTTAAATTGCTTTCTGGTAATAATTCTGAGGCATTCGATGTTATTAGAAACAATTTCTTCTAAAAATGACGTCAAGAACTCATAAATATGGTTTATTGCATTGCCGAAGTTGATTGAAATATTCTAATAGCTAGAAGAATAAATAGTGGGGTAAACACTGTTGCAATCCTTTTAATAAAAAAAGACTATTGGATTGATGAGGCTGTTACTTGGTGAAATTCAATTCCATAATATATGTGGTAAATAAAACACGAGTGTTGCAAATTTTCAAAAATTTTTAATGTCGAAACATATGTCGCAGTGTTTCGACATTAAAAATTTGTGAAAATTCGCAACACATGTGTGTTTTTTTTCAATTTTTGGTTTATAATTATGAAACGATAATAGTTACAGCAAATTTGTGTGAATAATAATTGTAGAGAATACCAAAATGAACAACTTCTAAAGAATAAGTTTTTTTTTTAAATCTCGTTAGTTTTTGAGTAAACCGAGTTTTTGAATTTGAAGTATAATTTTTCCATGTTTCATAATTTTGACGTTTTAAATGTCAGTTTCATCCGAGTTTACGCAACGCTCGATGTACATTTAAAATATGATTTCAATTGAAAATAAACCATGAAAACGTAAATATAAATGGCTATGATACCATCAAGTTGGAGAAAGTATCAAGATGGCCACATCACCATTTTTTATTTAACTTTTTAGTTCTCTTTCTTTTTAGTTTCTCTTTCTTGTGCAAGGATGGAACGTGAATTTGGTATTAGTAATTATATGGCAAAGAGAGCGAAAAAACTGGTCTTCCTGAAACAGCGACTTTGACAAAGAAATGTTATAATAATGATGAAGTGAGTAGGCAAATGCCTAGAAAGAAGATTATGTCTTCATGGGTAAAGATACTGAAGGAAAGGCTATCCATCTACAAAAAAAAATTGGGTGAAATTTGCATTCTTTTCAAAACTAAATACCCAAATTAGAAAATTGGAAAAAAAAGTTTGCAGAAGAGGCCTAAAAACTGTATCATTGCTGGTGCCAGTGGCACTCATTCTGTTTGTGTATGCACTGCACACCAGAATATAAAGCTTATGTTTTCAGGAGGTCGGTTAAATACATTGACATTGCCTGGCTCTGATGGCCCTCTCAAATCATTTACAACATCACTTATAAATAGTAGGTAACTGTAGATAGATGTAAATTTGAAACATTCAACAAACCTGTTGATGATTTTGTTCAAGAATTTTGCAGCTAGCTAAACAACCTTAAAAAAACAATCAATGTTTTTTCAGAAACAAAGTTCGTTGGAAGAAAATGAAGCCATGGGAACATGTGATTTTGCCGAGAACTATTAGTTTATGCTACAGCATGAGGCTCAAAGATTCCAGTATGGCTACTGTGCACCCTGTTGTAGTATATTTCAAAGAAATAAATAGAGAAACAGAAAAACTTAAGTGTTTGGCGATGTTCAACCGCAATCCGAAGGAGTTTTTGCATCGTTTCGTAACCGTGGACGAAACATGGGTCCACGAAAATACACCGGGGACTAAACAAGAGTGAAAGCAGTGGACTTTTCAAGGGGAACGTGCACCAAAGAAGGCCACGGTGGGTCTGTCAGCCAATAAGGTCATGGCGACTGTTTTCTGGGATGTACGCGGTGTCATTCAGATAGATTACCTTAAAAAGGGTAATAAACTGCTACCCTATCCAGCATATTCACTCGATTTAGCCCGCTGCAACTATTTCCTATTCCCAAACCTGAAGAAATGGCTCGGCGATAAGAGATTTGGGTCGAATGAAGGGGCCATCGCTGAAACCAACTCCTATTTTGAAGCCCTTGAGAAAACCTATTATTTGGAAGGGATAAAAATATTGGAAAAACGCTGGACTAAATGTATTGAGCTAAAAGGAGATTATGTAGAGAAGTAAAACATGTTTTTTTGCGGAAAAAATATTCTTCTATACACTGGTATTTACATATTACCATTAATCTTCAAATTTTCTGCACATAAAATGCTAAAATGAACAACTAAGTATTTTTTAGGAATCACAACGTTTTGAGAAAGAAGTTGATGAATTTTTATATTTACTTTACTATTTAAAATGCGGTTTTTTAATTTCTAAAATAAATCTATTTGTATGGGCGGCCAGAGCTAGTTTTGCATAAGGGCGGCTATAGGTTAAACAATATAAAAAAAACTTAAAGCAAAAAAAAAATCAGTTTCAGATTTTCTTGTAAAGTTCTAAATATAAAACTAATATATTATCAATACACTAGCTTAGAGGATGTGTACAGTAAAAACAAAACAATCTTGAACAGGGCACCGATGCAGTAGGTGACCCTTTGTTTCATATTTGCAAATGCTATTCGAATGTGTTTAGTCCTGATTTTTCGATTGTTTTGCAGCAGTTTAGAACTATCTTGCAGAATATTGTAGAGATTTGCCCATTCCATTTCATTACTCTCATATAACTATTTCAATAGTTGTGACGTGCGTGAAAGAATGTGGTATGACGCGAAACGCAGATTCTATGTAACAGGTAACCGTTTAATAGAATTATTATTCTTATATTTATTAGTAGATATTTCCGATCATATTACAAATTTTTACGCAGTGAAAGATTCTCCATATCTATAGTTAGACACAACCTAACAAATACAGTACTTCTACCACTAAAAACTGATAGTATTTATATGAGATCGTATCTGAGAATATTAAGTTTTCTTTTCTCTGCAAGCTTATAGCTGTCAAAATAGGAAACTTTGCTTTATTAAAGATACGAATTTACATTGATTATGTTATCCTGTTAAAAACAAATTGCACTTACATACGCCAAATAAATGGTTTATTATTATTAGTTTAAAACCGAAATGGTACTAATTTGTTAGATACACCATTACCATAAGTAGGTGATTAAGTGTTAGATCCAAACGTTCTAGCGGTACAGTGAAAGTGATTAATTCAAATCTAAACTGCAGCCATAAACTTGAAACGGCCACATGCACAAGTTCAACAAATCCGAACGTAATTGTATAATTGACTGTGATTTCATTTGCGGTCAAAATACGTTCTATTTTCGAGGAGTACGTGAAATAATTGTGTAAATAGCGCAGCACTTGCTAATATTGTCGTCACGGGGTCAATGTATGGCCCTGAAAATATATATTTTTCTATAAACATTATTGTATGCAAAACACGCGATAAACCGTCTAGCGTTATCACGAACAATAAATACATGCAAATTTCCAATATTTTCGTAGCACATTCACTGCTTTAATCGAATTAATTTTAGTGTTATGGCTGTAGACGCCGGTCTGAAGTGCGTGACATTTTCATAACATTTAACAACGAACGTATTGCCTTTTTGAGTAGCGCCTTTCTAAATGTCTACACACTACCTATTTAATCATTTTACGAGCTTACATTACTGATTGAAAAGGTTCTGCTCTGTATATTCCAATATTTATTCGATCTATAACGATTATTGTTTCTACAGAATGTCACAAGATATACCCCAAAAGAGGGGTCCTTCCTGAGACTATAGTAATTGTACCACTACGTTACTCTTTAAAGTAAATGATTATAATAAATTGAATATACAAATAGTGTCCAGAATGGTCTCCTAGACTTGAAAAAAAAATACATTTTTGAAGAAGAATTAAATTTAATCGTTTTTCGGCATTTCCAGTCGATTTAAACGCTCTCCACGAAAAAGGTAATTTTGCGAATGTCGGTTCCTGTAATTCGTCAAAAAAAAAGCGCCACTCGAAAAATCGCGAGAAAACTCGATTTTTTCCATCGCGTTGTTCGGGGTGTGGGTTGGACTTGGGGTTAAAATCAACTACACACTCTTAAAGATAAAACTTGAATCTTTCCTAAACTGAAAGATTCATCGATTTTCGACCAAACTGAACTAAGTTACGACGGTTTGAAAAATCGAGTTTTTTCACGATTTTTCGAGTGGCGTTTTTTTTTGACGCCGAGTGTATCTTAATTAATTTAAAAATAAAATTAATCTCTGGGGATTTGAAGCTATACTTCTGGCTAATAGATATAATAAAACCTTTATTGAATTTGTTTCTCGTTTATCACGTGGTGAAACATTTTAAATATTAAAGGTTGCTGAAATGAGGCACTTGGTTGGTTTCACAATTTTTTACTATTTATTTTGACCAGTTTCGATTTTTACATCATTATCCCAGATAATGTGAAAATGAAATTGTGAAACCAACCAAGTGCCTCATTTCAACAACCTTTAATAATACAACCTTATTGCATAAAATAAGTAATAAATATTGCACCATGGCTAACATAGACTAAGTTGATATATCAAGCTTTAAATTCGTTAAAATATTTAATATTTCTGAAACCCAAATTTTGAACATTTTTTTTTATAAATTTGGAAGATACAAAACCCTACTAACGATTTATTCAACCGTTAACTGTCACAACTTTATACGAATCAAACATTTTATGGAGAGCTCATCTAAAAGCTGTAATTATAACAGTACAGAAACAAGACAAGAAACCACAAGAACACGCATAATGCTGGAAAACCACAAAATGAGGATCTTAACACGCATTCAAGGTAATAAAGAAAGAAAAAAAGTAATAAAACACACATGCCAAGACATTAATATACGGATGATTGATACGAAAACCACATCAGTATAAAGAATTATAAAAAGAGGAAGGTTAAAAAACAATATAATAACGGCATTCTAGAGCTCCACCGAAGGGGAAAACAGGCAGCAAATCGCCTGTATTAAAAAAAAGACGAGGCTTCTATTCTCGACTCATTGTTTCATCAATAAAGCATTTTAATCAAGCCGTCACTTTCACTCCAGATCATAATCACGAATTCACTTTCGGAGGTATTCAATCAGTTAACTGCGAACATGAAAATGGCCTTCTAACGCGATACTAACTATGAGAAAATTGAAATGTCACCTTGCCGCATACTTACATCAAAAACATCGACGAACACTGCTCCAGATTTAACTAACGTAATTAAATTGGAGTGAGGAAAAGCCTCCTTGAAAGTGATTAAATTTTAATTACCTGCGTTCGACACTTTGCAGTTCCAGATTTTAATTAAAAGCAATTTTTAATGGGAGCACGAAACAGTTTCAAGATACTAAGGATCCTTATAGCAACGTTTAGGTAATATGTCACATCAAAAGCTTCAAAGTTGTAATTTAAGATACAACTAAACTGATTTATTGTGAAAGAAACGTATTTTACACTTTCCTACTGTTTGGAAATTTTAATCAAACCGCTAAGCCTAACCATTTTTTTACTTTGACAGAATAAGTTCAATTCAATAAGTGATAGGAGAAAAGGTAAAGGCGCAATCTTTGTTTACCAAAAAAGTAAGGTAACAACTTTGTTAGCTCTTAACTAGGAAGAGTTTTGGGCCGGGAGATTAAATTTGTTTAATTATTTTTGTTTTGTTTACTTTTTGAGTTTCGATCCTAGAACTTATTTGTTCCAACGGTAGTATTATGTGGGTTATATACAGGGTCTTTTTTAACTCAGAACATATGATTGTTAATTCTATGTTCTATGTCATAATAATCACCTCAACGCATTAGAATGTATTGACAATGTAGGCAACCAAGTACACAAAGGTCCCGTCGACCTGTCACAGTACAGTGAAAGCTTAAAATTATTACGAATGAAGTGAGGTTAATGAAACAAAGAATGATAAATCGTAAGTAATTATAATAAATATTCAAAATGACCACCTTCACGTTCTAAGCAGTAGCCAAGTCGATTATAAAATCCTTGAATAGCATTGTTGTTGGACTTCTTCTTAATTCATCGCAAGCAGTAATTATACGATCTTTTAACTCTGAAATATTGTTTTTAAATACCCCCACAAAAAAAGTCGTTTGGAAACAAATGAGACTACCGGGGTGGCCAAGGTATTGGACCAAATCTACGTATCCAGCGATCAGGAAGTAATTCACTTAAATAATTATTAATGGCAGCTGTAGAATATGGAGGCGCTCCATCCATCTGATAATAAGGAGCAGCAATGTTTAGTGTATGAATTTCTGGCATTATACGAGTTCGCAGAAGATCTAAGTAAACATTACTGTTTAGATTTCCATTAATAAAAAAATGGTGATGTGGCCATCATGTTACTTTCTCCGACAATATATTTACGTTTTCATGGGTTTATTTTCAATTAAAATCATATTTTAAATGTACATCGAGCTTTGCGTAAACTTGGATGAAACTGACGTTTAAAACGTCAAAATCATGAAATATGGAAAATTATACTTCAAATTCAAAAACTCCGATTACTCAAAAACTAACGAGATTTCGAAAAAAAACTTATTCTTTAGAAGTTGTTTATTTTGGCATCCTCTACAATTATTATTCATATACATTTGCTGTAACTATTATCGTTTCATAATTATAAACCAAAAATTTAAAAAAATTAATAAATTTTTTTCTCGAATAGCAATGATTTTATGAAAAATATTTTCAAGCAAAAGATGTTCACTTCTTTGTTGTCTTTGATGTTTGTTTAAATGTTTTTGTGATATTTTTCATATTTAAGAAAATATTGGCAAAAAACAAAAAAACAGTTAAGGTAAACACCCACTTCCGGTGTACGAAATTTTACCAAAAGCTTTTCAGTTCTTTGGATTATCAAATAAGACGTATGTTCAAAGTTTCATATCAATTGCTCTATTAGTTTTTGAGATACAGCGCACACAGACAGACACACACAGACAGACACACACACACACACACACACACACACACACACACACAGACACAGACAGACAGATACACACACACACACACACACAGACACAAATTTTTTTTTTCCAGAAATTGTTGAAACGGCATCTAGGGACCCCAAAACGGATATTTCCGCAAAAAAAAAATTTGAAAAAAAAATCACGATCACAATACTTTCTCGTACTTCGTAACGGAGAAAGTAAAAAGGACCAATAAGGGTATCATTAATTAGTCCAGCCCACACATTAACTCTCGCATTGTATTGTGTGTGCGTCAAATTTTATAAGCGAGGATTATTGCACGCCCAAAATGTAAAAGGTGAAGGAATGGGTGTAAAGAATGGGTATCGATAAGGAATGAAGAATACTAACCTATAATTTTATGGATTAACTTCACCATTTAAGGAAAATGATGCCTCATCAGTAAATATTATTCTGTGTAAAATTTCTTGATCATTATTAATTAAATTGAATACGGTTTCACAGAATTCTGTTCGTTTGCCTTTGTCCTCATTTGATAGTTGCTGATGATTTAAAAACTTGTAAGCATTGTATTTAAATTCTTTTAATGTCTTGTAAACGGAAGCTAAACTTATTTTAAACTGTGCTGCGATAACTCTTAACGATGATATGGGGTTCTGCTCTACGTAACATAAAATGTTGAGTTTCATCTCTTCCGTTAAAATGTGATTTCCTTTAGCCCTTTTAATGTGAAAATTACTCACGCAGCCAATACTGTCAAAATGACGGACAATATTACAAATTGTTGAGATGGATGGAACTTGTCTGCTCGGATACTCAACCGAAAACAAATCTCTAACACGTCGTTGATGTGATTATTATAACATAGAACAAAGACATTAACAATCATATGTTCTGAGTTAAAAAAAGACCCTGTATAGGACTTTTTAGTTCGTACGCTGATTCTGCCACAAAAATGTAGGATCTTGACGACCCAAAGCAAGCCGAAGGTGTCTTGCAATGTTTATATAGACATCCTAGAATATGAAGTTAATTCAGAAGCTGAACAAGACGACGCTGCCGTAGAAGAATTGGCAGAATTGAATCCGGATTCTACTATAGAAGATGTTCCAGAATAGCATAACATCAACCAAAATGATGGCGAAATTTCTTATGAAGAGTGTTGGGATAAGAATATAGACCAGTGCGATATTATTATAATGAATATGGAGAAGTCTTCTAAGTGTACTGCAATTACGGATGGACTCTTGACAGAGATAGATTTTTCGAGATATCTACCAAGTTATCGTTGATGAGAAAAACCGCTATACCACTCAGAACATACGAAGCAGGAGTACTAAAAATATGGATAAGGGTCCTTCAAAAAATTGGGGAAACACAAAAAACAAACTTCATATTGTACAAAACGGTAAGTTCTTTAAAATACTTAATTTATTGATCGATGCCAATTTACTTTCTATCCTTTTCAGAAATACATAAAGATCTTTCCACAATCGAACCCACAAAAAAACCTAAATTATTCGACTACCCCAAATGTGGAAATTGTAATCTTTTTCGCAAAGAAAATATTAAGAAAGAGGTTTTTATTCAGACTAAAGAGGTGGCTGAAAGGTATTATTTTTAATTCGGATATCCTGCTACAATTGACCAAATATTATGCAATAAAGGCTGTTCAAGTTCCGACGCGAAAAAATGAAGAAAATATGTCCCGTAATTGATGAAGATAATGCAGAAGATTAAAATACTTTAATAATTTAAAAAAATATTCTGTATATCTATTGTAATATATTAATTAATGTTATATTAATATTTAATATTAGTTTATAATTTAATGTCACATTATACAGAGTGGTTCAGATTGTTTTTGGGAAACTTAAATAGCGTCTAAACTCACCAAAGAGAAAAAAAAACTTCCTTTAAACATGTAACTTAAAATGCTTCCTTCAAGATATCGCATAGTAAAATTTAAAAACTAAAAGTCCAACTAGCAAAATTTGTAGTATTATATTATTATAATAGAGTTAGCAAATTAATTAACTTTTCTTCTATCTTTATGTAATGTACGTAATATCTTAGATTTTGACGGGTGTGAAGTTAGCAATAGATTCCAGCAATAGATTTTAAATTACGTTTTTCCATTAAAACGGGCTACATAACTGAATGTTTCTATGATTATTATGAAACACATGAACATTGTAAACCCAAAAAAAAAAATTAACCCCTAATTGTCCTCTTCTGAAACCACCCCCACTTCCTCTCAAAAATAAATTCCGCTTTTATAACAAGAAGACAAACTCCAATGTAAAAACAAAAAATACAGCTGTATTCTGTGGACACCCTAGAATCATAATCATACAAAAACTGCAGACACACCCCCCCATTTTTTCGAGAAAAAAAATAATTTGCGTACCGCTGCAAGACATTCACATATTTTCGCAAAAAAAAACAAGGAAGTCATATTCCCATAGAAAAATAAAAATTGATAAATGTTCCTTACATACTCCTGAACAATAATCATACAAAAACCGCAGGCACACCTTCACATTTTTTCGAGAAAAAAAATAATTTGCGTACCGCTGCACGACATTCACATATTTTCGCAAAAAAAAACAAAGAAGTCATATTCCCATAGAAAAAATAAAATCAGATAAATGTTCCTTACATACTTCTGAACAATAGTCATACAAAAACCGTAGGCACACCGCCCCCCCCCCCATTTTTTCGAGAAAAAAAATAATTTGCGTACCGCTGCACGACATTCACATATTTTCGCAAAAAAAAACAAAGAAGTCATATTCCCATAGAAAAAATAAAATCAGATAAATGTTCCTTACATACTTCTGAACAATAGTCATACAAAAACCGTAGGCACACCGCCCCCCCCCCCCATTTTTCGAGAAAAAAAATAATTTGCGTACCGCTGCACGACATTCACATATTTTCGCAAAAAAAGAACAAGAAGTCATATTCCCATAGAAAAATAAAATACTCCTGAACAATAATTATATAAAAACCGCAGGCACACCCCCCCATTTTTTCGAGAAAAAAAAATTATTTGCGTACCGCTGCAAGACATTCACATATTTTCGCAAAAAAAACAAGGTAGTCATATTCCCATAGAAAAATAAAAAATTGATAAATGTTCCTTACATACTCCTGAACAATAATCATACAAAAACCGCAGGCACACCCCCACATTTTTTCGAGAAAAAAAATTATTTGCGTACCGCTGCACGACATTCACATATTTTCGCAAAAAAAGAACAAGAAGTCATATTCCCATAGAAAAATAAAATACTCCTGAACAATAATTATACAAAAACCGCTGGCACACCCCCCATTTTTTCGAGAAAAAAAAATTATTTGCGTACCGCTGCAAGACATTCACATATTTTCGCAAAAAAAACAAGGAAGTCATATTTCCATAGAAAAATAAAAAAATGATAAATGTTCCTTACATACTCCTGAACAATAATCATACAAAAACCGGAGGCACACCCCCACATTTTTTCGAGAAAAAAAATAATTTGCGTACCACTGCACGACATTCACATATTTTCGCAAAAAAAAACAAAGAAGTCATATTCCCATAGAAAAAATAAAATCAAAAAAATGTTACTTACATACTCCTGAACAATAGTCATACAAAAACCGTAGGTACACCCCTCATTTTTTCGAGAAAAAAAATTATTTGCGTACCGCTGCACGACATTCACATATTTTCGCAAAAAAAACAAGGAAGTCATATTCCCATGGAAAAAATAAAAACAGATAAATGTTCCTTACATACTCCTGAACAATAATCATACAAAAACCGCAGGCACACACCCACATTTTTTCGAGAAAAAAAATAATTTGCGTACGCTGCAAGACATTCACATATTTTCGCTAAAAAAACAAGGAAGTCATATTCCCATAGAAAAATAAAAAAATGATAAATGTTCCTTGCATACTCCTAAACAATAATCATACAAAAACCGCAGGCACACCCCCCCATTTTTTCGAGAAAAAAAATAATTTGCGTACCGCTGCACGACATTCTCATATTTTCGCTAAAAAAACAAGGAAGTCATATTCCCATAGAAAAATAAAAAATTGATAAATGTTCCTTACATACTCCTAAACAATAATCATACAAAAAGCGCAGGCACACCCCCACATTTTTTCGAGAAAAAAAATAATTTGCGTACCGCTGCACGACATTCACATATTTTCGCAAAAAAAAACAAAGAAGTCATATTCCCATAAAAAAAATAAAATCAAAAAAATATTCCTTACATACTCCTGAACAATAGTCATACAAAAACCGTAGGCACACCTCCTCATTTTTTCGAGAAAAAAAATTATTTGCGTACCGCTGCACGACATTCACATATTTTCGCAAAAAAAACAAGGAAGTCATATTCCCACAGAAAAAATAAAAATTGATAAACGTAAACGGAATTTGTTTATTTTTCTCGTTATTCCGCGGGCGCGTTGTTACTTCTCGGCGTCTTAATTTTTCGAATTGCAGTAGACTACGGAACGGCTGAACAATAGTTGTCAATCAATTGCCAAACATTTCTACATGAGATTTTTTCCGGAAAGAATCACTGGTGATTCTTCTCAGTTGATTAACGCTGTGATTGGCTGAAACGCTTACACATGACTTTGAGAGTTTCTATTGATTTTTAGAATCGTCAAAAAATAATCATCTATATTTCGGTGAATCCGCCGGGAAATTAAGTGCCCGGAAATTCCTGGCTAGCTTTTCGTCGGTATCATGACTACTCTCGATTTTATAATTACCGAGGAATCATTTTTGGTTGACCACCTGACAAGCCTTGGCCATTGGCTGCAGAAGACTGAATCATGTTTTGTTCCAACATTTCGTTTGTCTATCTTTTATATTAGTAATAAAGACGAAAAAATAGCATGAATATATGAATATTCAACCTGGTCATGACGCTGCAAAATTAAGTATTCCTAAGACAAACAAATAACTTATTGAAACAACTACTTGCCACGCCGGATTTTGAATGTTACAAAAGAAATTTGCATGTCATTACTAGTTCTAGTGGATAAATAACATTGGTTTAAGTTTATTTCTACGAACAGGTTTAACTTGAAAATTATTCTAAAGTTACATTTGAAACTTCAAAGTGTAAATATTTCCTAAAATATAAGCTTCGGTGTTGGACGATTGTTTACCCTCTTTCTAAATAAAAATTATCTTAACAATCCAGCGAAATATGTATCTTCCAATCATACAACTCAATTCTGACATTGTAAACCTATCCAATAATATTATAATGATAAGCAAAGGAGCTTCCTTTCCTTTCACTTTTTTTAAATATTTGTTCTTTCTCGAAAAAGAGAGGGGGTGCAGGTGCCTGCGGTTTTTGTTTGATTATTATTCAGGAGTAAATAAGGAACGTTTATCTGATTTGATTTTTTCTATGGGAATATGACTTCCTTGTTTTTTTTTGCGAAAATATGTGAATGTCGTGCAGCGGTACGCAAATTATATTTTTTCTCGAAAAAATGGGGAGTGTGCCTACGGTTTTTGTATGATTATTGTTCAGGAGTATGTAAGGAACATTTATCAATTTTTATTTTTTCTATGGGAATATGATTTCCTTGTTTTTTTGCGAAAATATGTGAATGTCGTGCAGCGGTACGCAAAATATTTTTTTTCTCGAAAAAATAGGGGGTGTGCCTACGGTTTTTGTATGATTATTGTTCAGGAGTATGTAAGGAATATTTATCAATTTTTTATTTTTCTATGGGAATATGACTTCCTTGTTTTTTTTTGCGAAAATATGTGAATGTCGTGCAGCGGTACGCAAATTATTTTTTTTCTCGAAAAAGTGGGGGGGTGTGCCTACGGTTTTTGTATGATTATTGTTCAGGAGTATGTAAGGAATATTTATCAATTTTTTATTTTTCTATGGGAATATGACTTCCTTGTTTTTTTTGCGAAAATATGTGAATGTCTTGCAGCGGTACGCAAATTATTTTTTTCTCGAAAAAATGGGGGAGGGGGTGTGCCTGCGGTTTTTTTTATGATTATGATTCTAGGGTGTCCACAGAATACAGCTGTATTTTTTATTTTTACATTGGAGTTTGTCTTCTTGTTATAAAAGCGGAAGTTATTTTTGAGAGGAAGTGGGGGTGGTTTCAGAAGAGGACAATAAGGGGTTAATTTTTTTTTGGGTTTACAATGTTCATGTGTTTCATAATAATCATAGAAACATTCAGTTATGTAGCCCGTTTTAATGGAAAAACGTAATTTAAAATCTATTGCTGGAATCTATTGCTAACTTCACACCCGTTAGATTTTGATACTTAAAGTTGTTGAGCATAGAAGCTGAAACATTGCCATCACAGTTAGGGCTCGTTAATACACGGATACAAGTGTACACGGATAAACGTGTTCTTAGTTAGCAAGCGGTTTTTAAACGTTTAAACGGATATTCGCGTTTAAACGGATATTCACGTTTACACGTGTATACGTTTAAACGGATATTTGAGTTTAAACGTATTTGCTTCGTTTAAACGTGTTGACGAAAATTGTTTCATATAGAAACATATAACCCATCTGTTCCGAAGTTCGTTTGTTTATATCACAAGCCGTGTTTTACAATATTTTCGGTAGCGGAAAAAAATTAATAAATAACTATTATGTGTTATTGTATTAGTTTCTCGAAAACCGTCCGAAACGTCGGCATCCGAAGTTTGAAGTGTCCAACCCCTATAGACCAAGTGGTTCTTGTTTGAATCGAATGTGTACAAATGTTTGGAGTCTTACGAAACGCCAAGCTATGACTTTTGGACTCCCAAATGGAGTATAAAAATATGAGAAACCGTTCCTTGTTAACGTTTATTAAGCTAAACGTGTTGTAAACGATTATTAGGATAAACATGTTGTAAAAGTTTATTAAGCTGAACGTGTAAACGTTTATTCGGATTAAACGTGTTGTAAACGTTTATTAAGCTAAACGTGTTTTATTCGTTACAAATAAATGGTAAACGTTTAAACGATTAAACGAAAAACGGAGTCAACGTCGAGCCCTAATCACAATATCCATAAATATAATTAATGTTTGCTTATTCTTCATTAGTAAACTTTCTTGGTATGGCACAATACACATGTCAAAGCGATGACTACACATATGTCTATTATTGACAGATGCGTTATTAATTTATTTTTCTACAGTTTACTTTACCAGGCTACATTTTGTATTTAATCGAAAATTAATTTGCTAACTCTAGTGATAATAATAAAATAATACTATAAATTCTGTTAGTTGTACTTAGTTTTAAAACTTTACCAAGCAACGTCTTCGTTATCAAGCATTTAAAGATATATATTTACAGAAACTTTTTTTTCCTTTTGATGAGTTTAATACACTGTTTAAGGTTTCCAAAAACAATCTGAACTACCCTGTATATTAATTATATAATTTCTAAAAAAAAAAAATTCTGTATAATAATTATTGTGTGTATAGTTATGATATGTTAAAAATAAAAAATATAGAATACAAATACTATTACTTTGTCTATAATTTCACAAAATGTTGCTGGTCAATTGTTGATAATTATATAAGATATTTTAATTTTTAAAGATGTCGCACCGAACATTGAAGATGAAAAAATTCACGTATATTCAGGGTGTCTCAGGAGGAAACTGCCAAACTTCAAAGGTGTATTACATAGGACATTTTAAGCAAAAAAATATATCAACATAGATCAGATCCGGAAAGGTTAGTGAATTAAGGCTTATTGAAGGAATAGGCTTTGGAAAGCATTGCTTCGCTATTAATTCTTTTGCTGTCACTTAAAGTAAGTAGAACCTAATGTGTAAATATGATTTTTAACCTTTTCGAATTGGAACTATGTTGATATAACTTTTTTGCTTAAAATGATCTAATACGCCACTAAAGTTTGGCAGATTCCTCCCGGGACACCCAGTATATAATTTTCCGCCGCTCTAAACCTTGTGGGCAAAATCAATTTTTTAACGTTACATTTTTCTTCATTGCACCACAATTCAAATTACCTTGAAAAAATTCATTTGGTATTTGGGTTAAAAATATTATACCGGGTGTAACTGAATTCTGGTAGAATAAAATTTAGCATAAGTTTTTAGAGAATAAAGTGTGTCAATATGTGTACTTTGAACAAAAATTATATTTCCGGTTTAACCGTAAATGACCTTAACCTTTCAATTTCAAATGAAACACCCTGTATTATTTACGTAATTTAATCCGACTCTAAATTCTGAGTTTAGAGACGTCTCATAAGTTACCTTTTAGTTGTTAGTTTCTCATTTAAATTTAAATTAAATTTACACAAAAACTAAACAATCAAAAGGTCACTTATGATACATCTATTAACTCAGAATTTAGAGAGCAATTAAATTATGTAAAAATATACAGAGTGTTCCATCTGAAATAGAAAGGTTAAGGTCATATCCGGTTAAACTGGAAATGGGATTTTTATTAAAAGTTTACATATTGACAAATTTTATTCTTTAACAACACTATACTAAATTTCATAAAGATATATGCAAAAATGCAAATGATATTTGGGGCCTATCATTTGCATTTTTACATATAACCTTATGAAATTTAGTTTAGTGTTTTTAGGGAATAAAATATGTCTACATGTGGATTTTTAATAAAAATTCCACTTCCGGTTTAACCGGAAATGACCTCAACTTTCCTATTTTCAATAGAATGCCCTATATATTTTTACATAATTTAATTCGTCTTTAAATTCTGAGTTTAGAGATGGATCATAAGTTACCTTTTGATTCCTAGTTTTTGTTTAAATTTAAATTAAATTTACAAAAAGTAACAAATTTAAATTAAATTTAAACAAAAACTAACAAACAAAAAGTCACTTATGATACATCTACGAACTCAGAATTTACAGAGGAATTAAATTGTGTAAAAATATACAGGGTGTTCCATTTGAAATAGAAAAGCTAAAGTCATTTCCGGTTAAACCGGAAAAAGAATTTTTATTAATATTCCACTTGCTGATCCACATTATTCTCTCAAAACACCATACTGCATTTGAAAAAGATATTCGTAAAAATAAAAAAGATATTCGAGGTTTACCAGAATTCAGTTACACCCGGTATATGTACTTTTTCAAATATTTTTGAAAAATCCCATTTCTGGGTCGTGTAGAGGGTTTTATGATATGGGGCTTATAGCTGCCTTCATTTAAGAATACTCAACAAGTATGATATTTTCATATTTATTTGAAAATCTGTGTCGGGTGACATTTTGACCATCTTATCTCGGGATACCCTTTGTTTCATCTGATAACACTAGATAAGTTGAGCACTGTGTGTCAAAACGTTTTCTAGCTTTTATTAATTATTAACAGTTTTAAAAGGACCCCGCAATTTTTGATAGGGAAATGGCTTTCAGTCAATCTCCTTGAAACCAACTGAAAAATATTCACCAAGTCATGCCGATCAAAAGTCTCCATGGTCGCAACAGCCGAAGATCTAAAGATCTCGCGCAAAAAGCATTTCTATGCCGGATACTGCAATAATCAAAAAAATCTATAAATAAATCTTGATTATTAAAAAAAAACAATAAATAATATTAAGCACAGCTGAACTAATAAGAGATCTCTCGAAATCTCGAAACGCGTCTATGGATAGCGAACGACTTGACAAAATTTAGGATCAGATATTTTCAGTTTAAATGTATCATAGAAAACCTGTTACTTTCTCGTGAACTATATATTTGTAACACATAAGAAAATGTTACCTTGTTCCCATGGTGTAATGGGAAAGAAAAAAACAATGATCAAATTCATAGATGTATACATGAAGTTTTAGTGTAGCGCCCTATTTTACTAACATAAATCAAAGTTGAACTCATGAGAGATACATCTTGAAACGCGCCTATGGATGTCCGATGGCTTGACAAGTTTTTAGAGCAGATAATTTAAGTTTACATTTAGAAAACCTGTTGATTCGATGGTGAAAAATATTTGCAACACACACACACACACAAGTTCCTCTGAAAATTTGCAGCTTTTTAGCAGCGCTGCAAAATTTACGGTGTTGCCATTTAAATTTACCAAAACTCTTAACTTCCGGCGACTTGAAAAAAATATAAAAACAATTGCCATCGACTTGAAATTTCACAAATTTATTCAGAATTAATATTCTGTAAAAATTTGTAGACCTCTAACCCCGAAATTTCGAGATAATAATGTGTATAGGTACATTCATCATTCAACATTCATCATGTCTATGCATATATCGATTTTTTCGATTATTGTAGTATCAGGCACAGAACTGCTTTTTGCGCGAGATCTTGAGATCTTCGGCTGTTGCGACCATGGCGACGTTTGATCGGCATGACTTAGTCCTGCACGTAGAAATGTACGATCTTAAACCAATGTTATTTCAAAAGTAGTACTAGGAATAACGTTCTTTCTTTCGTAGCATTCAACATCCGGCGTGGCACTAGCCAGGAAAGTAGTTATATAAATAATTTATTTGTTTATACGTTGAATATTCGTCTTTTATAAATTTATATAATCATATTTACGCTACAAATCTATATTACATATTCCCTACAAATAAAACCATTTATTATTTTAGACGATCATGTGCAGCACTTCATCATCCCAAGATATCGTCTCGTGATAGAGACATGCGACATTTCTGTATTTATAGAAACTACGGACTGACATTTATTTGCATATACAATTTCAATGGTTACATCAGGTTTGATGTGTGTAACGCGCATAAAACATACAGTCTGAGCGTATAGCTAACGAAGGCCATTGTGAAAAAGTACAGATAATATCTGACATCAAAATAAAATCAGAAAATGAAGTAAAATGGAAAACGTAAATGCGCCATAAAGGAGGACATGTGTCTGTGTTATCTGCGTAATGTATTTACTGTACTAACACACGAAAAATGTATTTTAATCGTGATGACTTTAATGATACACGTCCTACAAATTTAGACATGTGCACATGTTTGTGCGAATGTAGATATTTATGTGGCGTTAGTGAAGAAAATAATAATAATGTTATATTATAATTAGACATAATACCTTGAGTGAGAGATTTCTTATGAGATTCGTTGATGATATGTATACTAATGAGTAGCTAAGTAATGCAATTGATGGCCTGGGAAGTAATCATTATGTTCATCTGTGGTATCTCAAGCCTCTCGCAGGATTGCCTACTGTATTCATATTATTATATATTTAATACTAGCTGACCCGACAGACGTTGTCCTGTCTTAACTATGAATATTGAATTCGAATTCGTATAATTAATTTTAAAAAATATTCAAAAACATAGTGTTTATTATTGTAATGCTCTATGATTCTTCGTTTTATTTTCTGTCAACGTAATCAAATAGATACCCATAGATTTTCATATATAACCTAGATACCTAACTCAATTCGCAAAAGTGAAGCCTTGGCAGTACTTTATACAATTCATAATTGTAGTTGTAAAATATAAACGATATTGTGATATAAGGTATATAGTTTTAAAGTGATTTAATTAATTGGAGTTATTGAGAACAATTATTCAGTAACTTAACCTCAAAATGCCTGCTTCTTGTTCAGCGTCTGGCTGTAAGAATACCTTTAAAACTGGAGGGCCGTTGCAGTTTTTTGGGTAAGGATTAATACTTGTAGCAATAAAATGTAAAGGTTAATAATATGTAAGTGTCTATGTATATAGAATGGGTATTAGTTATAATAATTTGTGTTCGGAATAAAACACTTTTAACTTTGTTATAGCACCATTTATAATTTATGACTATAATTTCGACTATTCACTAGTAATTTTCATAAATTATTGGCGAATAGTCGGTACTATAGCCACAAATTATAAATATAATGGTAAAACAAAGTTTATAGTGTTTTATTTAAAATTACAATCAAGATGTATGGATCGTTTGAATAGAGAAGAATGGCAGGCTGCACAATATTGTAATGGTTGCTTGTTGCCAGTGGCGTATGGATTTCAAGAAAATTTACTAATTGGGAAGGCCAAATATAATGCGAAGGCGTTAAAAGGTGAAGGTGGGTAACTCATTAGTGAGTCGATTAAAAGAGTTGCGGTATCAATCCAGTTTCTATTGGTACGCAGGGGCTCTTCTCTATTCAAGCGATTTATACCACAAAGTAATGGCCTCCAACATTAAACATATTATTAATTTTAGATTTCCTTTAAAAAACGAAGAGATATTAAAATGTTGGGTTAGAAATCTAAGAAGAAACAATTTTACACCAACAAAAGCAAGCTAACTTTGTAGCGATCACTTCAAAGATAGTGATCACTTGGTTAGGCCGGGAACATATACCGGGTGACCCAGCGATCTGTAAAAGCCCCATAACTTATTTGTTATTTGAGATATCGAGTTCTAGTTTTCTTGAACTGGTACCCACACTTATTCTACATATTTTAAAAATATGTATGTTTTTGTACAGGGTGTCCCAATATACATAACAGAACAAAGTTATGTTTTTTTTAAATGGAACACCCAATATTTTATACTTTATTTAAGCGTTCCTAGCAAAGATAACATCATTATTTATACACTAGAAAATTTCCCACATCATAGAGAATAATACACATCGGCTTTGGTTCTCTTTTATTCATAGTGCTATACAGGGTGTCAACATAAGCAAAATTTTGGATAACTATTTTTTTTCAAATGGAACATCCTATATAAGTTGCCACCAATCTATGGCATTTTTAATAAGCTTTCCAATGATATACAGTTTGTATAACAAAATATTAAGGATTCTTGAGATTTATCAATAAAAACATATTTTTTTGCCACCTTCTGCTGATTTTTGGGTTTTCAGCCAAAACTATGCATTTTCAGGAAAAATTATAAGAGACCAAAGTTGTAGAGCGAAAAATTTCCGATCGAAATAGGTCTTTCAACTTTTAAGATAATGCGTGCATTGCCGGCAAGAGCGCGCAAAATCGCGACCGTATATGCATTTTAGCGTTTTCTTTTCAAATTTTTTATTAATAAATTGCACTATAATTTATTTTCCGCACTCGCTAGCGGAAAAAAAGGGGAAATTATAGGGAAATTAAAATGGCCCATATCGATTGAAAATATTCCGCTCTACAACTCTTAATAGATGCAATTTTTGCCAAAAATGCATAGTTTTCCCTAAAAATGCAAATTGAAAATGTATGTATCAATTTTTGCGTTTTTTAATGGTTTTTTGTATTTTTAGCGAAAACTATGCATTTTTGCAAAAATTGGTTCTTTTAAGAGTTGTAGAGCGGAATATTTTCAATCGATGTAGGTCATTTGAATAATTCTATAATTACCCGTTTTTCTGCTAGAGGACGTGAAAAATAAAGTATAGTGCAAGTAATTAACAAAAAAATTGAGAAAAACGCTAAAATGCATATACGGTCACGATTTTGCGCACTCTGGCGGGCAATGCATGCATTATTGGAAAAGTCGAAAGACCTATATCGATCCAAAATTTTCTGCTTTACAACTTTAGTCTCTTATTATTTTTTCAGAAAATGCATAGTTTTGGCTGAAAATCTAAAAATGAACAGGAGGTGACAAAAGAAAAATGTTTTTTATGGATAAATCTCAAGAATCCTTAATATTTTGTTATACAAACTGTATATCATTGGAAAGCTTATTAAAAATACCATGCATTGGTGGTAAGATATATAGGGTGTTCCATTTGAAAAAAAATAGTTATCCAATATTTTGCGTATGTTGACACCCTGTATAGCAGCATGAACTAAAAAGAACCAAAGCCGATTTGCATTATTCTTCATGATGTGGAAAATTCTTTAGTGTATAAAATATGACGCTAGCTTTGCTACGAGTGCTTCTGCAATTTTTTCAATGTGTCCTTGTTTTTGCCACAAATTTGCCCATAACTAACCAACCGTCCATCATAGACCCAAACTATCTTATACTATTTTTATCAGCTTCTCAAGAGGGTTAAAAATAAAGTATAAAATATAGGGTGTTCCTTTAAAAAAAACATAACTTTGTTCTGTTATGTATATTGGGACACCCTGTACAAAAACATACATATTTTTAAAATATGTAGAATAAGTGTGGGTACCAGTTCAAGAAAACTAGAAGTCGATATCTCAAATAGCAAATAAGTTATGGGGCTTTTACAGATCCATGGGTCACCCGGTATAAGGAGATTGAGACCAGATGCAGTCCCTAGCATATTTAGCGCTTTTCCAAGTTATTTGGAAGGTAAAGGAAGCATCCAAATGGTTTTAAAAAATGAAACGTTAGGGTACTCTAACATCGAAGAACCTATGGAAGTTGATCTTTCAATAGAAAGTACCAGCAGTAGTACTTCAGTATCACAGCAAGATGTCAATGTGGAATTAGGACAACAAATTAGTGTGCAAAGCAAAATAGAGAAGGAGGTACAAACTGATGTTAGTATTGAATTGGAACAACAAAGGAGTGTGCCAAGCAAAACAGACAAGGCCGTACAAAGTGAAGAAAATACGATTG
Source organism: Ocypus olens (assembly GCA_910593695.2). NCBI lineage: Eukaryota > Metazoa > Arthropoda > Insecta > Coleoptera > Staphylinidae > Ocypus > Ocypus olens. The sequence goes on from OU343053.1 coordinate 35,474,984, forward strand.
AAAAAAATTGAAACTAAAAATTAGAACTTTACAACAGAAAGTTAAACGAGGCAATCAGAAAATTACAAATTTTAAAGATATGATTAAGACTTTGAGAAATAAAGGCATTTTGCAGCAAGAAGCGGAAAATTTACTGACACAACAATTCGAAGGTACGGCGCTTGATATATTTAAAAATCAATCTAAAAATTCTGGAAGAAATGCCAAGTGTTTTAGATATATACAACAAATGAAACAGTTTGCTTTAACATTACCTTATCATTCACCTAAGGCTTATGAATTTTGCAGGTTGGTGTTGGTAAATTAATGCATGTTAAATTTGCACATAGGTCATCCCTTGCCAATTGGACATCATCAGTAAATGCAGAACCTGGATTTTTAAAGAAGTTTTTGCGGCATTTTGTGATTTTGATTTAGCAGATCGTGATTGTAACCTAGTTGTAGATGGTATGGCAATACGAAAACAATTAATTTGGGATGGAAAGTTAGGCAAATTTATAGGTCATTGTGACTTTGAAGAAAATTTTAGTCTTGAAAGCGATGAAAATCTAGGGACCGAGGCTCTCGTTTTTATGTTAGTTTGAATGGGAAGTGGAAATGGCCTATAGGTTATTTTATTCAAACTAAGTGTGATGCTTCAATACAGGCTGAATTAATCAAAACTGCTATTATGCTAGCCAGTGATGCGGGGTTAAAAATTTGCGGTGTTACCTGTGATGGAACTGCTAATTTTTCAAGTTTTCAATTTTTAGGTTGCAATATATATGGGGAATATAAAACTATTAAAAATTATTTTAGGCATCCTAATAGAGACCAGGAAATTTGTTTTATACCTGATGCTTGTCATATGGTAAAATTAGCACGCAATGCCCTAGGGACATACCAATATTTTAAAAGTAATGAAGGTCTTGTAGAATGGCGTTTCATTGAAAATTTAAATAAATTTCAAGAAAGTATCGGCCTTAAATTTGTTAACAAATTAAGCAAGACCCATATTGATTGGAAAAAAATGTTATGAAGGTGAAATTAGCTGCCCAAACTTTTAGTTCCTCTACGGCTGATGCCCTTGAATTTTTAAATCAATTAGGTTTTGAACAATTTCAAAATTGTGAAGAGACTGTTAAATGTATTAGATGCATAGACAGGTTATTCAATTTTTTAAATAGTCGTAGTCCATTTGGAAAAGGTTATAAGACACCTGTCTACGCAAATAATATAACATTTTTGGAGAATACTATAATACCTCTCATCGAATATTTGTACTCTTTAAAAGACAGCGAAGATATTTTTTTATATAAAGGAAGGCGAAGAACCTTCATTATCGGTTTTGGTACAGCAGTTTCATCTGTATTTCAAATATCAAGAAACCTGTTACCTGATAGCCCTAATTACAAGTACTTACTTACGTACAAACTTTCGCAAGACCATGTTGAATTGTTGTTTTGTCGTATTAGAAAAAGGTTTGGATTTAACAATAATCCAAATGTTCTACAGTTCAAAACAGCAATGAAGCAAATTCTTTTAAAAAATAGTATACAGCCTTCTGCTGTTGCGAATTGTGTAGCATTTGATAATAATTCAGTAGGTGTCTTTGACATAAAATGGTTTTATTGAAAGAGAGGAGATATGTTCTAATGAAGATCTTAAAATTTTTTGTGAGTTATATTTTCAAGAAAACAACAGTTCCTTGACGCAGGTGAAGGAAAGTATACTATATTATGTTGGCGGATATATAATTAGAGGGCTTCTAAAAAAAATTTCTTGCAATTAGTGTGCTGAAAATATATTATGCTTGCAATCGGAACATAATTATGCTCACAAATATAAATTTTCCGTACTAACGGATTTCAAAAACCGAGGAGGATTAATATCATCTTCGGAAAGTGTATTTAAAATAATTAAAGCCACCGAAATTGAAATTAATATTGTAACAAATAATTCAAACACTACTTTAATTGGAAACGTTGAAAGGAAAATAATAAATTTTGTAATTAATCAATTTGCTACGCAGAAAAATATTTTTCCTAATTTAGATTGTGAAATTTCATTAGAAAACAATCATAAAATTGATTTAATTGTATATATTTCGAAACATTACATAAAAATTAGGATGCATGGTATAGCAAAGTGGACAAATGAACATAATTTAAAAGTTACGATTTCTTGCCTCCGAAATTTGTTGAAAGTGTTATCGCAACGTTTTTTTTTTTTTGTAAAAGATAAACAGTCCTCAAGTTCATTGACGCTTAAAGAGCACTCAGATATTTCCTACGCGCTTGTTGTAATTCGATATCTAAAGCCGATTCCGTTTAAAAATTAGGTCACATTACCCCCAAACATGTTGCGTATTTTCACTCATTAACTTTAATAATTAATTGCGGGCTTTGTGTTACAGTTATAAACAAAATAATTGCGAATATTGTTTAAAAATAATATAATCTCTTTGTGGTTACGAGCCTGTTCGTTATTTCAAATACACCCTGTATATTAAAATTTAGAAATCGAAAAAAATCACGAAAACAATACTGTCTCGTACTTTAAACGGAGAAAGTAAAAATTGAAAGAAAGGTTCTTAAAATATAAGATGTACCTATAAATTGTGCACGTATGTACAAACAAGTTTATTAAAGTTAAAAACTTGGTCTGCAGACGTGACTCTTGTCTGTTTGCAAAATTCATTCGACAGACACCATGAATGCCTGTACGATTTACATCTCTAATAATTATATTTGGCATTGGTGAATGAATAGCATTAGAGCAAACACGAGCCTGAATAACAGCTTGCAATTATTACGTGAATGTGTGTACGTGGTTTTGATAAAAGGGAATCGTGTAATTCGTTGTAAAGCTTTCAGAAACTCAAGGTTGGCCATAAAGCCGGCCAACATTTATTGCCTACCTGTAAAAAAATCCACGGAATTGAATTCAATCTAAGGAATGTATTGTTCGCTCAATGTTGCGAATTTTAATTGCCAATAAAATTTATTCCGAGACTGACAATGAGTTAGTCAGCTAATGAACTCAAGACTAAACGTGTTGTTGAAAACATTACATTAGACGTTACATATTTGTAACAATAAAATAATTAGTGGGTGGTCACTAATAATAATATATAAAGTTCGATCTACTCTATTGCCTAATGAAGACAATAAAATACTAGATGATGAATGTAATTAATAAACAAATTTGAAGGTTTAATATATTTAAGCCCTACAGGGTTACCATGAAGTTTTAAGAGCCAATTCCTAATGCACTACAGAGGTGGATGTGTAATAGCATATTACATAACTAGAGTTAGAAAATCGATGAATTTTTCAGTTTGGGAAAGAATCAAGTTTTATCTTCAAGTATGTGTATTATAGTGTATTTATAGTTGATTTTGACCCCACGTCCAACTCACCCCTCGTAACAACGCGATGGAAAAAAAAATGTTTTTTATGTAAAAAATTGTCCAACTTTGACAAGCTGTACCGTGCGCAAAAAAAATCGGCGGGAAATTTCACCACAATGGCAGAAAAATTTAATCAATTTCCTTCAAATGCCTTAAAAATTCGAGTCGTTTCGATGATTTGGAACAAAGTTATGAATTTTTGTCAAAATCAACTACACATTCTTAAAGATAAAACTTGAATCTTTCCCAAACTGAAAGATTCATCGATTTTCGACCAAACTGAACCAAGTTACGACGGTTTGAAAAATCGAGTGTTTTCGCGATTTTTCGAGTGGCGCTTTTTTTGATGCGTGTAGTTGTTTATATGGAAGGGTGAAATAAATAAATTCAGAGTTGAGCACTTTTTATTTCACTTTATTTTGACAAAATCAAACTGCCAGGCATGACGGTGACATTTAAATATTAACTATTTATAATAAATTTATTAATATTATTTCGTCAAAATTGGATAAAACGTTCCGGTCTCATAAAATTAAATAAAATTTCCTCACGTGAATAAACATTAACTTAACTCACTTAGTGCATAAATATCTATTATTGATAAATTAACATGTAACACTACGAACATTTAATTTATTTCACTTGCAATAGACTTAATTAAATGCTACTTAAATCATTCCACGAACGTAACTACAACTAAATTCATTCCAAAAGTTTCCCAGTTACATTCCAAATACAAATCTCCAACAATACTAACTTTTTAATGGATTTACTACGGTGTGTGCGATTCGAATCAAAACTGAAAATAAATCTAATTATTATTTTGTAACATTAACAAGTTATTAATTTAATATACATATAAAACTAAAAATTAAATTATATTATTCCAGTTATTTCAAAAACTAAGACACATTATTTAAATTAAATAAAGAATACGAAACGTGGCCTGAATATATAAATATTTAACCTGTTCATAACTTTGTAACTAAAGTCTTACAAAGACTAAAAATAATTTATTGGTACAACTATTTTCCAGGATAAAAGATTGAATATTCATACAGTGCGCGCATAAAGTTTGGAATAAAATCAGAAAAACCGAAATAAAATATTTTGTGAAAAAATCCTAGAACAGGTCGATTTTTTGATATAAATACACATTTTTGCATAAAAGTCGATTTATGAGCAATGACGTCATCTATATACAGCTCTGGGAACGGTCATTCATGTGCTTATTTGTCAAAATTTTGACAAATGTTTTGTACAAAAGTTGTGCAGAATAGTGAGCCGCATGCCCTAAAAATATTTAAATTTATACAGGGTGTCTCATAACAAAGTTACAAACCAAACTTATAAGGAACACCCTGTATATTTTAGCATTTTTGGATTCCTCATTACTTGGAGATTAAAATGACTTAGATTTCGGCGATTGAAACCGGGCCGTTTTTGTGTTATTCAGTTGTTTGTACAAAAATTTGAACAAAATTGTTAAAATGCTCCCAAGAAGTTTGTTCTGTAACTTTGTTATGAGACACCCTGTATAAATTTAAATATTTTTAGGGCATGCAGCTTACTATTCTGCACAACTTTTGTATAAAACATTTTTTAAAATTTTGAAAAATAAGCACGTGATTGACCGTTCCCAGAGCTCTGAAACACCCTGTATTTTTGCAGGACTACCCCCTATTTTTGAGAAATATTTTCATTATCGAACTGATAGCATAAAAATGTTGCTACCTTACATAAGAAAGTTTTCGAATAAATTACAATTGAATGTGAGAAAGCATCATTTCTATTGTCAACACAAAATAAACAAAACCTCCTTTGCCAAGCAAATGCTATTAGTAAATGAAGTGTTCGAAAGCCATCCATCGACTTTTCGACAATACGAAAGCCCATGTAGAAATTCTTAAATATTTTGAATAATTTCAGGGCTAATTCTGCGCATAATTAATCTCTTATGCAATATTTTAGTTCCGCTAAATTTTGTGGTCTGTTGGGGTAGACATTCGGCCCGATAAAAACTAATTAAGGGGTATAAGGTCTGGGGATCTCGCAGGGCATCTATCTGTCCTCGCCTGCCAATCCAGCTATTCGTAATGCAATTGTCAAAAAACGCGCATAGTACGGGGGTGCGCCATCTTGCTGAAACCACCTTGCATTATGTGGAAGGTCAAGATCATTGTGGTTTGGAAAAATTACTGCAAGCGCTGGAATAAGGTCATTTTGCAACTATTGTTTCCTCAAAAAATATCTCATATAAGATGGCAACATTTTTATATTGTTCGACAATGAAAAGATCTCTCAAAATAGGAGGTTGTTACTAAAAAATAAGGGATGACGTCTTTACTAAAAAACAAATGATGACTGAAAATCGACTTTCATGCAACAATATGTATTTTTATCAAAGAAAATCGACCTGCTCGAGGATTTTTCCCAAAATATTTGATTTCGGTTTTACTAAATTTATTCCATACTTTAGGCGCGCACTGTATAATCAGATTACTTTTGTCTTTATTTAATTTATCTGATGCTTCTGCGACAAGTGAGGGTTTTGAATTTTTATTATTTTTAAAAGTGTTTATGAAGTACATTCATCGACAAAATATGTGCAGTTCTGGGTTATCTTCATCATTTGTGTCAAAATTATTTTTGCAAAAACTAAAAACGGTAAAAAAACTTTCGAAAAGCTTTTCACTTTCTCGGATTGTCAAACAAAGTTTATGTTCAAAGTTTAATTTCAATTCCCAAATTATTGACACACACAGATGCAAAAAAAAGTCGGAACCTATTTCCGTTAAAAACTTCTTTTCTTTAATTTCCACGATCACGGTACTTTCCCGTACTTTGTGCGGAGAGAGTAAAAAGTAAGCTGTTTAAAGGGGTGACAATATCTTTTTTTAAATTAAAAAATGCAGATTTGCTATTAGCAAGAGAGAGTTTCCTAATAATAAAAAAAAATATCCTCAATGGCCGAAGTATCGCTTTTTCAAAATCAATCTGGTTTTTGTAAATTCAATAATTTTTAATAGAGATATAGATTTTTGAAGATTTTCGTTTTAATTTTTTGAGCACTGGAATGAGAATATCGCAGAAAAAAATATAAAAAGCGTAGAAAAAATTCCTTAAAAATATATCCTCAATAATCAAAGTATCGCTTATTTACAATCAATTTGGTTTTTGTAAATTCAACATTTTTTAATGGAGGTATGGATTTTTGATAATTTTTGTTTTAACTTTTTGAGCACTTGGCCAAAAACATCGCAAAAAAATATAAAACGTGCAGACAAAATTCCATAAAAAATTATCCCCAATGACCGAAGTACCGCTTATTTAAAATCAATTTGTTATTTGTAAATTCAACAATTTTCAATACAGAAAATCTTCAAAAATCCTTTTGATTTTCGTTTCAATTTTTAACACTTGAACAACAACATCGCAGAAAAAAATATAAATCATGCAAGCAAAATTCCATAAGAAATTATCCTCAATGGCGGAAGTATCGCTGATTGAAAATAAATTTGGTTTTTGTAAATTAAACAATTTTCAATGGAGATATGGATTTTTGAAAATTTTAGTTTTAATTTTTTGAGAACTTGAATGAAAACATCGCAGAAAAAAATTAAACGTGCAGGCAAAATTCCATAAAAATTATCCTCAGCGCTTATTCAAAATCAATTTAGGGCTTGAAAATTCAAAAATTTTCAATAGAGATATGGATTTTTGTTGTGATTTCTTGAGCACCTGAACAAGGAGCATTTGGAGATTTTCGCAGTTTTGATTTATTTTTTTCGGTTCATGAGTAATGCAATTTTACAATTAGTTTCGTGGTGTTATTTTAAAATGTATGTTTAGATATTTGCTCTGAATCTTACATTAAAATGAATTTTGAGTCATTTTGGGTTTATTAAGTCGCTAACGAGCTTGTGGTTCAATTCAATCATTTTATATGGTATACTATGGCATTTTATTCATATTTATGTTTTTTATTAAATATTTATTCAAATTTTAAATACAATACCGTGCACAAATGGGTGAATAACGTAATGAATATTAAATAACATTTAACATTAAATAACCTTGTACTGTCTTTTTACAATTATGTTTTAAGTAACAATCACAGTTTGTCACAGTTTAAATTGCAGTGATTTTAAGTAGCAGCGATTTAAAGTAGCAGTGACTTTAAGTAGCAGTGATTTAAAGTAGCAGTGATTTAAAGTAGCAGTGATTTTAAGAAGCAGTGATTTTAAGTAGCAGTGATTTTAAGTAGCAGTGATTTAAAGTAGTAGTGATTTTAAGTAGCAGTGAAATTCGCCTATTAGTAACAGTAACGACCTGTGATTTTTCAATACCAGTGAAAAATCACAGATACGTGAAATATCGCCCATCCCTAGTGGATACAGAAAAGTGTATAAAGGTAAACGTCACATAATAGATAAATAATATTCGATATGCAGATGATACTACACTGATTACCGAAAATAAAAAAATTATGATCATAATACTATTTCCGTTAACTGTCAAGCAAGAAATCTTGGGGCAATATTAGATAACACATTCAAATATAGAACGCAAATAAATAAATCTTTGGCAGTGGCTTCCTTAAATTTGAAAAAAAAATACTTGAAATTGCAAGGCAATGGCAAGAAAATTAATTACGAGATAACTCGTAAAATCTAGACTACGAGTTATCTCACTATAAACGTGTTAAGGATAAATGTATAGAAAGGACAAAAGAGTTGCTTCTACTACTGTACTTCAATGGATCTACATAATCATACTTTAATCAGATCGGTAGTTATACTAGACATAAAAAAAATATACCGTGCAGCTCGTGGTCGGAATCTTAATACTCGTGCATTCACTATTTATTTATTAAATGCCATAAATAAATATTCTTGCAGGTTTTTAGTTGCCCTTCTAATAAAATTACCATTATAAAATATTATAATCGTTTTGATACGGAGGAATCTTCTCTCCTATAAATTTAATTACCTCCAGATAGCAAATGAATAAAAATCTTCACGGTCATACATTTTAAAGAAGGCTGATAAATAAAATATAAGGAAGGAACCGTGCGCCCCGTCAGATTTCACTAAGGCAACCGGGGCAATAAATCTCTGGGCATAATGAGGAAAAAGGGGAGAAAATAAGTGAAAACATTGCTGAAAAAAATAAAAACGGAATTTTTATTGCTTCTGTTTTTGATGTGCAACCTTGGGGACACAAAAGAGTCAAGCTCTTTTCATGTTGAAAATTAGGAAAATATTTCATAATATTCATAACATGACATAAAGTGTGCAAAGTGTTTTTTTCGTATTGTTCAGGGAAATTGAAATTTTAAAATAGAACCATTACCTGCTCCACGTGTCGTTTATATTCATATAATATAAAGTTTATAAACTTGTAATATTTGTTAAGTCAAACGGAAAATAATCCAGTATATTTATTTAGAAAATGTAAGGACTTGAGTCATAATGCAATATACACCTCTCCATTATTTGTTTTAAATTAAAGATGGCTGTAAAGAAGTCTTCAGGAAGTACGAATAGTAGTGCATTGGGACCAACAAACGAATAAGTACAGACGTTTCTGAACTACATCCAAAGATAGCATCCCAATATTTCTCGAATTTAATTATGAATGAGGTACCATTATGATTAGCGACAGTCGTATCCATGGAACCTATAGTACTATAAGACTAAAAAAAACGTTAAAATGGCGAACCGTGAACGTTAGTTTTCAGACAGTGAGTTAAATAAAACCATTGTTAAGTTAATAGAAGATAAGGAATGCTTAGCATGCCACCTTCCGATAACTACAAGGTGTGAATTGTCAATCTGTACTATATGTGCTTCTGACTACCATGAAGGATGTATGAAAAACAGGGTTCGGAAAATATCCGATATTTATATTATATTTATTTATTACAAACAAACACAGTTGCTTACAATATAGTAAAAAAATAACATTTAAATTGTTAAAATATTTGACATCAAATTGAAAAATTTTTGAAACAAGGACCTCTTTGCTCTTCACTATGTTTTCAGGGATAAATACAAGAATTTTCAAAGTGAGGACCTTTTTTTTGTTTTTGTTTGCTCACACTTACTTTTTCATTTTTAACAGAGTCGTGAGTCACTTCAAAAATCGACTCTTTCCGACAAAAAAGAGTCATTTCGCCCATCTCTAGTTTATATTAGAGCACATGCTTACTATTCATATTACTGCAACTGGAAAAATTTGAGAAACGGGGGAATTTTTTGGTATTGTGTGTTTCATAAATATCCATGATATATATCATCGAATATATATCACGATATATATCATGATATATATCCGATGATATATATCGTCCGAACCTTGATGAAAAATGAAAATAAATTCGGTGTATTGGCTTGTCATCGACGTGAAAAGCAAGGCATACAACAAATCTCCCTTCAACTAGTATTAGGAATCAAAAAGAACTAAAGGACCTTAAGAAACAAGTTAGTATACTAAATGAGGAAGTTGTGATTTTGCATAATGTTATAACTGATAAGGACAACATAATTAACCTCTAAAATTAACCAAATCTATTCATACAATACAGAAATCTGCAATCCAACCGCAGAACGATACTAATAAAATTGATTTGGATAACATTCCAAATGTAAATACAGTGGCCTATAGTAAAATTGCAGCCATAAAAATAAATAAACCATGGACATCTATTGCAACGAACGTTACCAATCCTAGACAATTCGAACACTGATGATTTCACAGTCGATCGAAGGAGCAGAAGAAGAAAAATGTCGATTATGGGCAAATCAAATCAGCAATTAGAAATCAAGGGTAGAAAAGTTCTATCCCATTTCTACATCAGCGGACTGGATCGCAAGAATCCATGATGGAACACAGTGGCGGCGGTAAGGATTTGGGGGCCCCACCGCAAAAAAAATCTTGGGGCCCCCCTTCGTCAAAAAAAATTTTTTTTTTCTTTTTAAACTTACCATCTTAGTAAATGTTTCCCAAATCGTCGGTGTTTTAGCATGATGAATTTGGCAGCCAACTCATCCAAGTCTAATTTCCGCGTTCGTTCATGTTCTATAGTAAGTAAAACCAAAGCACTCGGTCCAAGTTCATTAAACATTCTCCCTCAGAAAGAACTAAGAAGTAATCAAACTGAGGCATTGAGACAAACTGAAGAAAGAAAATGTAAAATTTCAAATTATTTGCAATACACACATGTAAAGTCGAGCGGCATTTCTTTTTTCAGAGACGCTTATCGCGCAAGGAAGCATTAAATCAATCACATCTGACATCATATCAAAGCAGTGGCCGCCGCGCCGCACCGATAAAGCCTTTAGCAGTCCCGCCGCTATGATACAAATAAAATAAAAAAAACAAATATTATTACTGTAACGTCGCGCTTCGTTGTTTACAATCATCACAAAAATAAATTTATTAATACGTGATCGATTTTTAATATATAATTGCATGGCCCGGGGCCCCTAGATGCTCGGGGCCCCCCCGCGCCGCTGGGTCTGCGGGGGCCTTATCGCCGCCACTGATGGAACATCTCATTTCCATGAAAATTAAAAAAATTAAAATTATTGTACAATCAATTGGCAACTGTTGCGATGAAATTAGTGTAGAATTAGAAAGAAATAGTTGCGATGTACTGTGCGTAACGGAACACTGGAAAAGTGAGGATCAGTTAAAATGCATCAATATTCAAAACTTTACCTTAGCATCAGCGTTTTGCAGGAAATAAAATCACCATGGCGGAGTTGGAATATATACAAGAAAAGGTGTCAACTTTCAGAAGTTACCCAATATAACAAATCTCAGTAAACCATTTATCTTTGAATGTAGTGCAATAACTCTCACAGATACTTTTTTTTTCTTTTTTTTCTTTCTTTTTTTTATCACGTGGGATTTGTAAATATTCAAGAAATAAATAGTGTGTTGTATTACTTGCGAAGAGACCAACGAGGTGTCACTTGACATACCTTTCCATTTGAAAAAAAAAGTCGGAGGTGGCTGGGCTCTTCCGGGAACAGATAAACAAGCAGCATATACATAGAAATGAGGGCAAGAAAAAACAATACTTAGCGTGTTTCGGGATTTTTTGCAAAAATCGCCTATATCGAAGTTATGAATTTTATTCCAGTTAAAGTTTCCACACTGTATATGATCTCGCTGACTCACAAGGAGAGGATCAGATGTGTGACTCACCGATTTGATCCATCTTTGGCACACGTGTAGGTCATGACTAGGAGTGTAACAGGTGCAAGTAATAGGGCGCACTATTCAGCCGTTTTCGAGAAAAAAATTGATTGATTCTAAAATCAAGATATTTAAATACACATGGATTTATAAAAACTATAAAAAGAAAATGAATGAACCCAACTTCAACAATGGGGTTCGATCCTTCGACCTTCCGACTACAAATCGGAGGTTTTATCGATGCGCCAAAAGGTCGGTATATGTTTGTTAACGCAAAAGGTATATACGAATAAATAACAAATTTAAAAACCATTTTTTCTCGAAAACGGGTGAATAGTGCGCCCTATTACTTGCACCTGTTACACTCCTAGTTATGGGCTACACGTGTGCCAAAGATGGATGAAATCGGTGAGTCACACATCTGATCCTCCCCTTGTCAGATGTCGAATCTCAGTGGAATATATTTAGCGATTTATTCAATAAAAGAATGGAAACACGTTTCCCCAAAAAACCATACCTATAAAACATAATTGCAAACAAAATTACACCCCAAATGACGAACTAGTAAAGTGCAAAAACGAACTAGACATCCTATAAATAATCTCGCGACACGATCAGAAGTACTCTCTGCATTATACAAACAAGTCAAAAAACAATATAAGAAGATATTAATACAGCTCCGATCGGACTACTACAGCGCAAAAATCGAAACGACAAACAATCCAAATAATTATATTTGGAAATTAATCAATGAACTAAAGGAAACCAATAAAAAAAATGTCCAAAATAAATGTTGCAGGAACAGCTAGTGAAGTAGCATGTGAGTTTAGCATGTACTTTGATGGCATTACATCACAATTGACAGATAGCCAAAGGCAGACTACTTATTCAGATCATTTATCTCAAAACTTAAAAAGCATTTTCATCAAACCAGTAATAGTAATTGAATGAATCAAAATAATTAACGATCTAAAAAATACTCTAGCATGTAGAAATGACAATATACCAAACATTGTCATTAAGCATTGTATAAATGAAATCATAGAACCCTTAACTTACATAGTTAACAAATCTCTTCATTACGGAATTTACCCTGAAATGCTAAAAACGGCTATCATAAAACCTGTCTACAAAAAAGGAAGCTCATAGAACGTTGAAAACTATAGGCCAATTAGCCTCCTACCGGTATTCTCTAAAATATTTGAAAATGTGATGATCAATAAACTAAATAATTTCTTTACCACATGTAAGATTTTAAACAACATGCAACATGGCTATCGGGTAGGTAAATCTACATCCACTGCGATCTACGACTTCATGCAAAAACCCTTAAATAATGCAGAAAAAAATAGAACTAACACTGGGTATATTCATTGACTTAACAAAAGCGTATGATTCTATTGATCATAACTAGAGTCCTGATTTATATTTTTTTACATGTTTTATTTGCTCTTTCGTATGGCACTAGCGATCTGTATCTATACGTTTCTCTCCGAAAGAAATCAAAGGACCAAGTTTTATTTCGCATATAACTTAATAAAAATAATAATAATAATAATAATAATAATAATAATAATAATAATAATAATAATCAATCAATCAATCAATTTATTTCACTTAGTCCACCATAATACATATATGTACAATAAATTATTAATGTATAGATACAGTATTTGCGGATGTGATCATCATCTTGGTTTTCAACCTATCCCCCGATTTACACGGTACTTGTTTTACACGTTTTCGCTTTTACATGGTTTATGCTACTCTGATTGAACATTCGCAGTGTACACATCTCACGGGGAATCCCGAGCTTATGTGCTGACTTGCTGCACACGCACACTGTGTCTGTATTTCTTCGCATAAAATTAAGGTTTTATCTACGGAAAATTGTATTTGAGTGAAAGTTTCACAGTTTCAGAAAGATTTAATTTTCCATATTCGTAAATTACAAGTGAGTGCATAATTTAGATTATTATAAATTAACGGCTGTGATTAAAGTAAAATTCAGAGGGAAAAAATGCGGGTAATTTTGGATGGAAATGATGGCAATTTACCAAATAGGTTTAATTAAAATAAAAAAATTAAAACATTTAATTTGAATAAAAATTAATTATTAAACTTTTTTAATTTTCCCTCCAAAATTTCCCGCATTTTTTCCCTCTGAATTTTACTTTAATCACAGCCAAATTAACATAAATTAAAAAAAATTATAGGCTTATAATGAAGAAAGAAGTTAAAAGAAAAGTTATTTCTTTAGAAACTAAAATCGAAATTTTGGATCGCTTACAAAAGGGAGATAGAGTAGTAGATGTTGCAAAATCATATAGCATGAACGAAGCTACAATAAGAACTATTAGAACAAATGAAAACACAATTAGAAAGAGTGTTGCAGCTGGCAATACCACGAGTATGGGCACAACATCATACACCAGAAATATCGCAATGGAAAAAATGGAGAAAGCGTTAATGCTTTGGATAGAAGATCAAACACAAAAAAGAGTACCCATTGATACGGGCGCTATAACAAATAAAGCATTACGAATTTACGAAAAAATTGTAGAGCAATTACCATCTTCTTCTTCAACTGAAAAGCCAAATTTTTGGCAAGTCATGGCTGGTTTGAAAGATTTAAAATAAGACATTCTTTACACAGCTTAAAATTAAAAGGTGAACTAGCTTCTGGCGACGTAGATGCAGCCCAAGAATATCCAGCAAATTTTGCAGAAATTATTAACGACAATTCATACACCCCTGATCAGGTTTTCAATGCTGATGAGTCAGGGTTATTCTGGAAAAAAATGCCTAAAAGGACTTATGTCTCAAAATTGTATAAATCGGCTAGTGGTCATAAAGCAGCAAAAGATCGCATAACAATTCTTTTCTGTAGCAATGCTTCAGGAGATTATATTATGAAACCATTAGTGATTAACAAATCAAAAATGCCCCGTGCCTTTAAAGGAGTAAACATCAATAATCTTCCCGTTTATTGGAGGGCTAATAAGAAAGCGTGGGCTACTGCTGCAATGTTTACTGAATGGTTTCATGAATGTTGTATCCCAGATGCCAAAAAATATTTAAGTTCAAAGGGATTGCCTTTTAAAGTGCTTTTGTTAATTGACAATGCGCCGGGACACCCACAAGATCTAGAATATGAGAACGTTGAAGTAAAATTTTTACCAAAAAATACAACTTCATTATTACAACCATTGGACCAAGGCATAATTTCTACTTTTAAAGCTTTGTACATAAATCGAGCCTTTACATATATTTTGGAACAAATGGAGAACAATGAATTTTTAACAGTTATTAGTGCTTGGAAAATTTTTACAATATTAGACTGTGTGAAGTATATCGCCTTATCATACACTGCGATTAAGCAAACAACGCTCAATAGCTGTTGGAAAAAATTGTGGCCAAATGTAGTCAAAAATGAACATTCCATTTCAACGTTAAATGATGAATATTCGCAGATAGTACAGATGGCGCATTCATTGGGCGGAGAAGGTTTTGATGATTTTAGTGTTGATGATATCGCAGAGTTAATGGCTGATAAAGAACTAAGTGAGGATGATTTAGTTAACTTAGTTTGCGAAAGTGAGTCTGACAAATCTGATGAAGAGGAATTAGTACCAGTAACATTCACTGCTAAAGTCATCCGCGAAGGACTCGCATTGGGAAGAAAGCTGGGTAATCATTTTATACAAAATGACACAAACGTTGAAAGGGCTTTACGATTCCAACGTGACATAAATCGCTGCTTGGCTCAATATGAAGAAGTTTACAAAGATCTTACAAAAAATTCGAAGCAATTGTTAATAACCGATTTTATTACCATCCCTCATAATGTAAATATTTCTGCTTCAAACATCGAATCGGCACAAATAACTTCGAGTGATGAAAGTGAATTCGAACCTTCGATTCCGAAAAAAAGAATGAGAGTAATTTCTGACAGTGATGAAGGATAATAAAACACCTTTGGTTTTATTTTTTGTTCTTCTGTTTCGATTTACACGGTTTTGACTTAATTTTCGATTTACACGTATTTCTCAGGAACGTATCTACCGTATAAATCGGGGGATAGGTGTACTAAAATAATAAAAGGAAGGAAGTTATAAACAGATTAAAAATATAAATAATAGAATAAATACATAAAATTTACGTACGCGTTACGTGATTTAAAATAAAAATAAATAAATTACAATACATAAGAATTACGGCACATACACGTAAAAAAAATATTTAAAATAATATATATAATAATAAGTAAAAATATTTCGAGGTTTTATCACATTAAACTTATTTGAGCATATATCCGCATATAACTACATATAAAGTCAATATTTCCATTAATTGTAATTGATTTTGTTGATAAAATTTGCGAGAAATATTTTTATAATAATATCGTATAACATAAATTTACGGGATTCCCCTAACTAGCGAACGTAACCTTGTGTTGTGTAGATATGTATATATTATATTAATTACATAGAAAAGGGGGATTTCCCCATAAGCGTGTTTAAGTGTCTTTATTCTACGCCAATAATTATGAAAAATTTGAAAATATTCTTCTTAAATTTATTGATGAAGAATCGGCAGCACTTAAAAAATGTAAAGATTGTGTTGCATGTAAAAATATTTTGCAACAATTAGCTTTTATTGCTCATTTTTGCATCTTAATAACTGCAATCAAGAATTTACAAACAGCTCAAATGCCTTTAATTGAGGCTTTTAAAATTATGGAAGAACTGTACGAAAATTTAAAATAAGTTCCCTAACTTTTGCGAAAATTTAATGCGTATTATATCGAAATCCGGGATACGAAAAAATTAAAATAATTTGTGGCATTTTGAAAGGGCGAGACTGAGGAGGACATAATCAATTTTAACATGAGCCCCATGTCATTTAACTTTACCTAGAATGAAAATCAAAATCAAATTTTGGTTCTACATTGTATTTCCAATAAATAAATTATCATCAGTTGCTATTCATATTTTTTTTTTGCAACATTATTTTAAATTAAACCGCATATGAAATCCATTTGTGAATCCTTTTATTACATATATTGGCTAATTTTAAGCGTATATAAAAAAATAGAATCCCTTTTTTACCGCATATAAAAAAAATATAATGCCTTTTTTAGCGCATAATCCGGACTCTAATCATAACATACTATTAAATAAATTGGAAAAATCTGGTATTAGAGGCATCGCCCATAAATGGCTTTCATCTTACCTAAGCAACTGCACTCAGAGGGTGGTGGTAAAGAAAAATGGCATTTATGCAAAATCCGAGCCGGCAGCTGTGAATATTGGATTACCCCAAGGAAGCCCTTATTTTTACTTTTCATCAATGATTTGAATACCAGTCTCGGCAACCCTAACCAAGTGATCATTAATTATGCGGATGGTACCAACCTTCCCATTTCTGTAACAAATTTAAATAAGCTAATAACCGATTCAAATGCACTATTCATTCAAATCAAGAATTGTCTCCTTGCAAATAAATTAATAAATTAAAAAAACACACAAGTAGTCTTATTTGACAAATATCATTCAAGCTTCCCATCAGAATCTATTATGCTTGACAACACTCCAATAAAACTCTCAGATTTTATAAAATTTCTTGGAATTCAAGTGGTCAGCAGATACAACTAGCTACATCAAATAAATATAACCGAAAAGAAATTGAATTCCATTATATACAGTTTAAGAGTGATAGCTAAATACCTTAATAAGTCGGTAGCGAAGACCGCATACATGGCTAACTTTGAGAGCGTCATGAGATACGGGATAATATTTGGGGAAACAAATTAGATGCCAACAGTATTTATTCTACAGAAAAAAGCCATACGAATTGCATTTGGGCTAAATTAAAGACAATCTTGCCGAGGAATCTTTAGGAGAAATAATATCCACACATTCTACGGGATTTACATTTTAGATACCATCCTATTTTATCATAAACATATAAAAGGTCACGACAACAAATTAGGAAACTATTCAACAAGAACAAACAATTACATCTTTCCCAAGCACACGTTAAAATCAACAGAGGAGGGGTTGCATTATTCGGCAATAAGTCTATTTAATGCGCTACCAAACCATATTAAACTGCTTAAAGATAATCTTAAACAATTAAAAATCGCGCTAAAGATGTTTTTGTTGAATCTTGAACCATACTCATTACAAGAATTCATGTCAAGTAATTTATAAATAGGGATAATTGGAAACCATTAAAATATGTAGAATAAGGTAGTAATATTGTACTCAAATCTTCTTTTGTAACATAGAAACTATGGTAAATTAACTATATTATTTAGATTAAGTTATGGTAACTATGAGTATTAAATTGTAAACATCCTGAAGACAATTTCATTTTGTACATGTAAATGACACCTTGAAATAAAGAAAGAATTATTATTATTATTATAGGTTCCATGGTCGTATCAATGGATACTATCCAATATCATCCTGAACAAGATTTCTCTTATAAAACTACTTATGCCACATCTTTCTTGTTTCCTGTTTAATCCGTATAAATATCACTAAAGGTTTGCACTTTAAATTTTTTGTTTAAATGGTGTTTAAATTTTGGGTAAGTTTCACAGATTTTGAGTTGTGCCATGCGAGAGAGTTAACTATGATGAATAATGTAATTTATAATTGTATGTAACCTAATTGGCACTTTATACTTCAATAGTGGCAACAATACGTATATCTATACATATTTCAATCAGACAAATAAGGTTATGTCCATATTTTTATATAAAACATGCCATTGCTCGAGATCGCATTGAAAAATCAATTTGAATATAAAAGCAGTATCTTTTCGAACACATGGTCGAATACATTAGTTTCGGAAATATTGGATCGTATAAACAAGCTCGAATATAATATTAAAGGATGTTTATCGATGATGTATGAAGAGCAAGTGCAAGCATGTGCACTTCGTTTACTTGTGTTTGTATGTAGAATCAGTATCAGTGACCCTCGCTCTACAATATCCATTTATTTATGCAAGATCGTATTTATTATTTCTGGAAAGAGGACGGTTAAACAAACCTTTCATTACGCATCTAATTTTGCATTCATAAAAACGAACTTGAACTCGTTCCTCTTCGCATAACAATATTAAAACATTCTTTGAAAGGATTAATAAAAAAAGAAATGAATAAATATTGGAAAGTTGTCAGAAAATCGTTTTCTCCAAATATATTCGTTTGTTTGTGAAGTGAAAAGCTGAAGGGGCGTAAGTTCAATCACACAGTTGTAAACGAAAGAAGTGGATGCTTTTTATGAAGGCGAGAAGGTAGGATTTGCGGTGCTAAAGTTTAAACCACATTTATAGACATCCTCTCAGAGTCATCAAACTAATAGTATTTTTTTTCTAAATATAGACACTTGCCCTTCTCGAATCTTATCAGTACCAAAACGATTTAGAATCAAATTAATTTTAATCGTCTGTTTTACAAACATTTCCTAAATTACACAACAGACATAAAACGATTACATAATTAGCTTTTTTTAAGCTGTTCATAAGAAATTCTACATCACAACGTATTTGAAATTGTTACTTTTTCACAAGGCTAAGGACTCGATTGAGTAATGCATTTCTGGATGTAATTTAACAATTTTACATTTACAACGTATTAGTCGCTGTATTATACACGCTGCAATGCACTTTTATTACTTACTAGGAGGTGCGTGAAACGGTCACGATTTATGCAGCATGAAGGATGTTGATATATCATCTAAATGATATATTACCTAATTTTATATGGAAATGAGCGCTAATGGAATTCTATCTTGTTAGTGTGCAATGCCCAAACAAATATTCTTCTTTTGCAAATAAATAACTAACTCGTGTGATTTAACATTTCATATTTCAATAATACTGAAAGGTATTATTATTATTTATTAACCTAAGTATTTTTAGAAAGGCAAGAAAAAGCACTATAAATTTCTATTAAAAGAAGTTTCTTTACATTTAGCGAAGGTCTTCTTTGTACATAAAAATAGCATTTAATTACTTAAACAAACCTAATCATCTAAAAATGTAACATTTCTATTGTTGAAAACGCTTCGATAATTTTAAATTATCAACTTATTATTTTTCTGTCAATTTAAATATTGCTTGTTTTTGCCCTAAATACTAGAATAACTCAGACACGGTTAAATTTAGGTCAGTAAGAGCTAACGTAACTTGATTGACACCAAAATATGACATCAAATTTTAGTAGTGACTGAAAGCATAAGTAGCAAACTGTTTTTTAGGGCATTATAATGTAGGCAGTTTTTTTAAGACACGCAAACTATATAATATAATACACGTCGTAATTTTGTTTTACTCAAATTCAATAATAATTTGGTAGAAGCTAGCTATTTTTTTAATTCGTTCGAATAATATGCCACCTTCGATTTCGATTAATGTTCTTTTTATGTTAAACATTTATTGATAATTATTATGATCATAACGTGCAGAAAGACCTATGGTCGATAGCCCTTAACAGTTCAACATAAATTAAATATGTAAAAATTATTGTATAAAAATGATGTCTGTCAATAAAGATGTTTCATATATATATATATATATATATGATCATAAAAGTACTATAATAAATTATTTACGAATCAACAAAACTTAATAAGAACGTGCAAATGTTGTGATTATTATGTGTAGATGTCAGACATACAAAATTTGTTGATTTGATATAGTATCGGCATCGGCAATGACACGATAAAGCATTTAGTGTAACTCGTATTGCATAATATTTTTATTGTATTATTAAAAACTATAAAACTGTTATAATATTCCTACTTAATTAATTAAATTTACATGAAAGTAAATTTAATTAAATCTGCCGAATTCCATGAAAAATTTATAGAAAGCAATTTCCGCAAAATTGAATATTTTATCACTCTTTTACGTTACCCAAACTGTGGATGAAAGTTAATTCACATGAAAATATCGGCACGACTCATTTTACAGCTTTAATAAGTTCATATTTTCTAAAGTAGGTCGGAAGAAATTTATGCAAATTCACCGCGAACATCCGTGAATGATGCAAACGCGATCAAATTGTTTCATTTTATGCCATCAGCGAAATGCACTTGCAATGCAGAAATGTCACAGCCGCAAGTTTACGATTACAATACCTTCATTATTGTAAAAAGGACAAGTAGACAGTTTTCATGACGCGAGTGTAATAACAGCGACGTAACCTATTAAACGCAAGAAAAAACTAGAAAACAATTAAGATTAGTAAATAATTTAGCTGGCTGTGTAGTGGGGATATACCTAGGGTATCCAACAATAAAATAAATGTAAGAAAATAAGAAATAAACGCCGAAAGGTGTTATACAATGGTCAGTTTGACAACAATTGACCATCAAAATTGAAAATCGCTGAATATATGGGGTGCAATTATTGATGAGCGAGTGGTAATCCCTTTTTATTTCGCGGAATTTTATATAGTTTATGTTACAGATCCACCACTCCTGAATGGTGCTTCGTAGCTAAATAAAATTTTATTTAGAAAATTAAACATTTTCCGAACTAATACAGGCATTCTCTGTGAAAAGAAAACTCTGTTCAGAAAATCATTTCCATTCTGGTTCGAGATAATATAGGTGAAACTTATATTGGTTATGCAGGGTGAGTTTTTTTCGATGCTCTCTATGGGTATCTCGGAAGCTATAAGAGATAGAGAAACGGTTAAATGGGCAAATAAGTGCAGTTTTACGAGCCCAATTAAATAATAGTTTCAAAGTTTTCAAAAAGTGAAGGGTAACTAGATATTTTGAAAAATGTGTCAATTTTTCCAAATAAATATATCTCGGTTATTATGACAAATAGAAAAAAAAACTGTAAAGGACAAAGTTGTAAATGTAAGTTTGCGTCATATCTCGGAAAATAATGGCGTTACAATTTTTCTGAATTTATTTTATTAAGCTGCGTAAAATTATCTATAACTTTGTTTTTAACAGTTTTTTCTATCTGCCATAATAACTAAGATATATTTATTTGAAAAAATGACACTTTACATTTTTCAAAATATCTAGTTACCCTTCGATTTTCTGAAAACTTTGAAGGTGTTATACTATTGGGCTCGTAAAACTGCACTTCTTTGCCCATTTAACCGTTCTCTATCTCTTATAGTTTCCGAGATACCCATAGAAAAAAGCTCACCCTGTGTATAAATTACGCCGCTATGACTTTTTGGTTATACAGTGCGCGCCTAAAGGATGGAATATATTCAGTAAAACCGAAATAAAATATTTTCGGAAAAAATCCTCGAACACGTCGATTTTCTTTTATAAAAAATACACATTTTTGCATGAAAGTCGATTTTCAGTCGTCATTTGTTTTTGAGTTATGACGTCATCCGGTATTTTTTTCAATAACAACCCCCACTTTTTTTCTCGATTTTGAGAGATCTTTTCATTATCGAACTGAAGATCGACTTTCATGCAAAAACGTGTATTTTTATAAAAGAATATTGACCTATTCGAGGATTTTTTTCCAAAAATATTTAATTTCATTTTCATTTTGCAAAAACTTTAAATATCAATTTCTCACCTTCAATTGTCATTTACTCGAAAAATTTCTTATGAAAGATGGTTATATTTTTATACTGTCAGTTCGACAATAAAAAGATCTCTCAAAATCACGAACAAAAATAGGGGGTTGCCATTTAAAAACAAAATGGCGGACGTCATAACTCAAAAACAAATGACGACTGAAAATCGACTTTCAAACAAAAATGTGTATTTTTATAAAAGAAAATCGACGTGTTCGAGGATTTTTTCCAAAAATACTTTATTTCGGTTTTACTGAATATATTCCATACTTTAGGCGCACACTGTATACTTAATTTTGGAGACATTTATTAGGTGTATAACCAAATTTTTGACGACTGCAATTTTTGACGATACGCAAAGCCTGATTTTTGAAGCAACAGTAGGAAAAACGAATTTTTACAGTAGAAAATTGTTCTAATGAAAAATACTTAAATTTCTCCAGAAAAATGTTTTAATTTATAAAACCAAATGGTCCTTTACATTTTATGATACAAACTGTAAATAATTGGGAAGTTTAACGAAAACTCCATGCCTTGGTGGCACATATACAGAGTGTCTTATTTGAAACAAACTTGGTTATTCATTGTTTTGCATATTTTGACACCCAGTATAGCAGTACAACAAAGAAGATCCAGTAGGTGTTTATTATTCTTCATAATATGGAAAATTTTCTAGCAGTTCTTTCAATGTGCAAACGTTTAGCCACAAAGTTGCCCAACCGTCCATAATAGACCCATAGTATCTCATATTATTTTGATAGGCACTCAAGTGAGCTAGAAATAATGTATAAGATATAGGGTGTTCCATTAAAAAAAAACATAACGTTTTCTTATTCTTGCTGGACACCTTGTAGGTATATAAACATACGTATTTTTACAAGATGGGTGTGTTTATCACTTCGTGGAAAATAGAAGTCGATATCTGAAATAGCAAAAAAGCCATGGGGCATTTACAGACTCTTGGGTCACCCAGTATACAGGGTGAGTCATAATTAGGTGTAAAAAATTTAATCAAATCTTCTTTCGGCCAATACAAAGGAATTAACCTAATACATCATAGTACCAAAATGCGTCATGAAAAAGATACAGGCTGTATTAGCCGATTCATTTGAAAATACATAAAAATAAACACAAAATTAAGAAAACAATGATTGAAAACTATAACAAATGTTCAGGTATAGGACATGGTACATGAAATATGTCTAGAATTTTCTGAACAATCCAAAAATTGAATAATATACAGGGTGTTTCATTTAAAATAAGAAAGTTCGTATTGCCCTCTGTTACATGACACACCCTGTATAAAAAGTTCTTTTTGGAAAAAATGCGCAACTAAAAATACTAATCGTCATATCCGAGCGTTTTTTCGAAGACACCCTCATTTATTTATTATCGAATTTATTCCATTTGGCTGATACACAGTGTATAAAAAGTTGATGTTTTTATTTGTTAGCTGGTCCTGATACTGGGAATATCGGAGGTTTCGCAATGATACGGACCAACAAAACTCATTATGTCGCATATACAGTGCGAAGTTTTAATCTCTGAACGTGCTTATTGTGAGTATGTAAAATTTCGTATGTTCAATATTAGAAAATACACTTCAATCGCATTGTCCCTTGACAGTTCGCAACGAACCGTACAGTGAAGCTTTGTGTCGCACTGTATAATCATTGTAAAAGTCTCCAAAACTAAAATAGACAAGGAACGAACTTTCATTACCTGTAATACTAAATTTTTAGCCGACAAATGCTTTTAATTATCGTCCCTTCCTCAAATATCAAAGTTGAAAATACTGTACGCAAGTTGATAGAGTGCATACAATTGAGCGAATGTTTTGGTTAGTTGCCAAATATCTCGGATTGTAGTAGTAAAGAATAAACTGGTCGCTGTTTTACTTTTGAATATGTTAAGACGAATAGAATCAATTTAATCATACTTAATCAATTCAAGCTTGATAGGATAGCAAAGCCAAAGGCAAATTTATAGATGATGACCTACACAATGAATCTTTACTATAAAATCATCATCAGTTTTTTTTTGTATTGCACTTTGTATTTTCGATCTTACGGGTCGATCAATAAGTACCCGTGTTTCAAGATAGGTGACGCTGCTGAGGGAAGTTGTCATTACCGTCGTGTACTGTCATCTGTTACACGACACCATACTAAATTTCAGACTGATTCATAGGTTACTTTTTATTTGGCAGCCAGTTGTATCACACGTGTTTCGTGTTTCTCAATAAAATGGAAAAAGAACAATATCGATCCGTAATTCGCTTTTTGGATGGAAAAAACATGCGAAGAAATAAAAGCGAAGTTGGATGCTATCTATGGGAACCCTTCACCATCTATGACAACAGTAAGATATTGAATTGTTGGTGTTGTAATCCATGATTACTGGGTAATATGTAATTGGTAATAAAATGACGTACGTCCCAGTATTTAGTTAAAATTTTATTTTTCTGTAAGATATTGGTTCAACGAATTTCAACGTGGTCGTACATCTGTTTTAGATGAGGAGCGCCCAGGCCGCCCGGCAGACGTGGTTACCGAGGAAATCGTTGAAAAGGTCCACGACATGATTCTCGCCGATCGCCGAACGAAAGTGCGCGAAGTAGCAGAGGCCGTAGGCGTGGTACGGAATGGAAATTAATATTTTACATGATAAGTTAAGCATGAGAAAGGTGTCGGCCCAATGGGTGCCACGATTGCTTACGGTGGACAACAAGCGGATACGGCTGTCAATGTCGAAGCAGTGTTTGGACCTCTTTAAGCGAAATTCGCAGGATTTTTTTGCGCCGAGTCGTCACCGTTGATGAAACCTGGATCCATTATTATACGCCAGAGACCAAGCGGCAGTCAAAACAATGGATTTTTTGGGGTGAATCTGCTCCGAAGAAGGCAAAAGGCCGGAAAGGTCATGGCCACAATTTTGTGGGATTCCATGGACTTTTTGCAGAAAGGAAGAACGATCACGGGGCAGTACTACAGTGAATTATTGGACCGATTCGATACAAAATTAAAGGAGACATGGCCCCATTTGGCTAAGAAAAAAGTGCTGTTTCACCACGATAACGCACCAGCACATTCATCCAGAATTGTTGCGGCCAAATTGCATGAACTACACTACGAAGTGCTGCCGCGCCCACCGTACTCGCCCGACTTGGCTCCTGCGACTTCTTTCTGTTCCCCAACATGAAAACGTGGCTCGGGGGAAAAAAAAAATCAGCTCAAACGAGGAGGTTATCGTCGATACACAAGCGTATTTTGAAGAGTTTGACAAATCGTATTTTTTTAGGGGTTAAAGAAAAGGCAGAAACGTCGGGAAAAGTGTATTGTGCTAAAAGGAGATTACGTTGAAAAATAGAAAAAAAAAATTGTGAAAAACTTGCGTCTTCATTCCTAACACTGGTACTTATTGATCGACCCTCGGGATGGGATGGCTTTCATTTAAGTTTTTCTTTGCAACATAATCTGGATCACTTGCATAATCATCTCTGAGCAGTCTCGATTTATTCAAATGAAAGTGATTTAGACGCTATTTGGAGAATTATACAGTTTTCGTGATGGCCGTCACGATTGAGGAGAAACGTGCACAGGAGTTGGTAAGGGCGACAATAGAGATTCAATTTAAGTTAACATGATTAAGTTTCTCCAATTGCAGGTGATCGATATAAGTTTTGTGTTGGCAACGAAGAACTGTGCGGTTTGAGGGAGATGCGGGCAAGTGAAATGACTGCCGTCATCTATTTGCTCTCAGCTTTCTCAGGTTCCCATACATTACATCGTGTGAGCCACAAAATTCTGTTTCAGAGTTGGCTGTGAGATAAATGACATGTGTCGCATACTATTAAGTCATAAGGCTAGATTAGTTCAATTGAATTAGATTTAAAAAAATGAATTAATCTCTGACATGACTGCTATCTCTCTCAGGCATGGCCAACTCAGAAACAAAATTCTGTAGCTCACACCTTACAATGTGTACTATTAGTTCACAACAGGATCCGACATCTGGAAAAATTAAGATTATTGTGACATTTTAATTAAATTAGTTTGTATTATGTTTTTCTACATCTATTTAATTACATTTAAATTATTTTTCGTGATAAATCGTACCTATAATTCACTGAACTGAATAATGAGTTCATAATTAACTGCAGTGATAATCACGCATGTAACAATATACTATTCTACAGTGGCTCTATTTGATTAGATTGTACATTTTTATATGTTTATTTTTAACTGTTAATTTACACTTTGACAGATTGCAGTCCATAAACAGTCCATAAAGTGGGTGTTTATGGGACTCTTATCTCAAAAATAAACTAAATTGATCACAATTTAACCAGAACACTAAAAAAATATAATACAAATTACTATTGAAAAAGAGAAATCGGTTGTGGTAGTGGTTTACAGCGATAGTACTTACTGTTATTCATTTTATTTATTCCTGAAGAAGATTGCAAGGTTTGGTCGTTTATTGTGTAAGATAGATTGTTTATTTTATTTTATGTTTTGTATGTAACGCGTACATAATTGGACTTTATGTATTCACCTTATTTGGTCATCCATAAAGTCCTAAATTATGTACTTGTTACATAAATAGCTATTATCCTGTATAATAATAGTAATAAAAGGCACGTATAGGCCTATTTTATAAAAACAATCGTTATAATACGATTCGTTAGCTGACGTTGGTCGGAACGTCAATTGAGATGTTGTGAACATATTATTTTGAAATCAACATCGTTACGCATTGACCTTGAATGCTTATTCGTTACGATGAACTTGTGATTTTAGGAGGAATAGTACTCAGTAGCTCACTTCATTTCTAATTTTGACAGCGGCGTTACGTTAATATATTAAGGCGGTTCTATCACTATATATGTCATACGATTGTGAGAGGCACCGTATGCATCCCTAAAAGAGTTCGGCTACGTAGCAAATTTCAGTATATTTTACACACAGAAGTGCTTGATTTGCCCCTTCTCTCTCGCACGTTAAATATCTTACCACAGTCGTCTTCGTCTGTGATTTATTCCCTTCCAAAGTGAAATCAGGACCGGGTTAGGCGCTTAGCGACCTACTAAAATGTCTCCACCGTCAAAACCGGCAAAAAAGGGACCGACCATAACATCAATATTTACCACAATACTCAGCGGGTGGAGCAATTTATGACTTTTGGAACGGGCCGACCTTTATACCTGTTTTTCGTATTTTGGGACCAATATTCGATTTAGAAGTAAATTACAATAAGCTATACGGATTCTCATTTGGTGGTGCAGAATAATACACGTCTGACACTTGGTGTCACTAAATTTAATTTGATCAATGTGATCCTGCCGCTAATAATTACCGGCAAAATTATAGGCACTCGTTAGATTACTGTTGAAAATTGTACGCTTTTATCACATGGCATTTATAAGCCCATATGGTTATCGAATTATTGAAGTTTGATCCAATCAGCCCACTATTTAGTATTAATTACAGAATATGAAAAATTTCTGGTATACGCACTAGTGTAAATTTTCACTTATGTCAAAGCTAAGACTGGTTTATTTTAAACTGAGTCCAAATTGATAATTTCAACTTCTCTTCACCTTAATCTCTGTTAACTTGCAGCAAGAATATGGACATTTAATTTCTACGATCTCGTCTTCATTAATTATTCCATCTGGACTTGCACCTAAATATGGATGGGTTTCCTTAATAAATAATCCACACTCCTTCACTTCTTTCCCAAACTGGCTTTCAAATGTTTCTTTTGCCAAACTTTCATGGTCTCTTCCCCATTGTATGGCAACTGATCCATGAAAAGAGGAAAATAGAATTCTGTTCTTTTAGACCTCATGTTTTTAATTTTCGCTACATACCGTTGTGCATGATTTCCTGGGACTTTCCTCGCCAGCTTTCTGTATAGTAAAGGATTGTAATGTTCTTTACTATTAAAGGAGATTGCTGCAGCCCTACATCTCATGTCGTAGCTTCCTTTTACAGGAAAGTTAATTCTTTTTCCACTTATAAATTTTGCAACTACAGAGTTGTTCCTGCAGCATTGGTATTCATATTTAATATTAAACTCTGCACATTTTGACGGTGTTCATCAAATCTAATTGTAAAATTTCTACCGGTTTGTCCTTGAAAGTGGCTAGCAGCCGAAACAAATCGTCGAAATCTGTTGTATAGAAGCTGAGTTATGGCCATTTGAAAATTACCTAAATTTTTACAAATCTCAAGTGTTAAATTTTTTTCCGTCAGTGTAATTTGTTTGTTTTTATTGGACGAATGGAAAAATGGACGAATGGAAAAATGGACGAATGGTGGTGAGGCCCACATTTTTTCCGACCCTACAGAGATCGTTAAAGTGAGACTTTTTTGACCTAAAATAAAGTTTTTTGTTGATGGAGTTCTAAGGTACAAAATGCGATATTCATGATTTCGCGCAAACATTGAATTTTCTTGCACACCTTAAAGAACATGCAAAGATAATTTCATTCGTTAAAACGAAAACAATTTCGTCGAAAAACTTCGGACTTCAAAAAACCACAAAATTCGCTTTTTTCAAACACCCATAACTTTGTGCTAAATCGTCGTACGAACTTCGTTATATGAGTTCTGTGCGGGTAATTGAACACATCTCAATGCCCTTTAGGTGCCGAGTCGGCACATTTTTTCCAACTCGCTACACGTTGCCAAGGTTGGACGTTTTTTGCCCAAAAACGTGTTATTTGTTCGGGGGTTAAAGGGTTCGAAAAGGGATCATTCCAATCTGAGTTTACCCCCTTAAAGTAGAGCTGAAATGGGATTTTTTCCTGAAAAAATGGTGATGTGGCCATCATGTTACTTTCTCCGATGGTATCATCATTCATATTTACACTTTCATGGTTTATTTTCTATTTAAATTATATTTTAAATGTACATCGACCGTTTTGTAGACTCGCATGAAACTGACATTTAAAACGTCAAAATTATAAAAGATGGAAAAATTATACCTCAAATTCAAAAACGCAGTTTACTCAAAAACTGACGAGATTTCGAAAAAAACTTATTCTTTAGAAGTTGTTCATTTTGGCATTCTCTGCTCACATAAATTTGTTGTAACTATTATCGTTTCATAACTATAAACCAAAAATTAAAAAATTAATAATAACATTTTTCTCAAATAGCAATGATTTCATGAAAATTTTTTTCAAGCAAAATATATGCATTTCTTTGTTGTCTTCAATGTTTGTTTAAATATTTCTGTGATATTTTTCATATTTGAGAAAATATTGGCAAAAAACAAAAAACAGTTAAGGTAAACACCCACTTCCGGTGTACGAAATTTTACCAAAAGCTTTTCAGTTCTTCAGATTATCAAATAAGACGTATGTTCAAAGTTTCATGTCAATTGCTCTATTACAGACACAACATTTTTTTTCCAGAAATTATTGAAATGGCATCTAGGGACCCCAAAACGGATATTTTCGTAAAAAAAAATTTTGAAAAAGCAATTATGATCACAATACTTTCTCGTACTTCGTAACGGAGAAAGTAAAAAACATCAAATTTGGTTGAAAAGTCAATGAGTTATGTGCGATAAACCTCGGGCGAAAGGGGTTAGCTTAAGTTCGCATGCATGACTTTAAAGAAGACACTTCAAAGTTTTTCTATTAAAAATACGCCGAGTTATGGCGGTTTATAAATGTCGAAATTTCACGAATTTCAAGTGTTTCATTTTTTTCCACCTGTGTATCAAGTGAGTATTTTAATTCAATTGTTTAAAAAAAATTAAATACAATTATTGAAAAATAGAGAGAGAAAGAACATATTTATTCAATTAATATATATATGTACATTAAAGTTCTTATATCTACAGAGGTTTATTTAATAGATATATTGTTACTGAATGGGCTATCGACCAAGGTCTATCCGCCCAGAAAAATGGATTTTAAACAACATTTAGGAAAACGAGTGAGTAAACATACAAATATAATATTTGGGCTGATTGCGGCCCTGAGTGCCAAGCGAATGGTTTACCCGCCACTCAACGCAAACTGTGGAAAGGGAAAGAGAAGGAGCGCTGCGCTTTGAGAAATATACTAAATCGCAAAAATGCAGAAACGCCTTTGATTTTTTTTCGTTTATTTCTTAACGTATCGAAAAACTGCAAAAACAAATGTTGTTGGAAAAAATATCATCTAGCGATTGACCGCGCCCAAATTTTGATAATTTATTGAAAATATTATTTTTGGGAACCTTTTATTTTCTTAATTAAGAACTAAGACCCAACTTCAAAAAAGAAAAAGGTCAAGTTGTTGGCATAACTATCATTGAGATATCTGTAAAATATGAACTTCATCTAATGATAAATAAAGATAAATCATGCAAAACCGTGAATACATGCACCGAGAGAACAGCCTTAAATATAAACGTGCTCAGTTTTGCGGATATTTTCGAAGATCAAATTAGAATTGAACATAATTAAAATTAATTTAATTAATCGGTGAAGTGTTATTAATGACAGAAAATGAAAATCGAAGTAGTTGGAAGAAAAAAGCCAAGATCTGGGCGGATCCCATTACGCTCATTGTCTTGTGTTGAATTCTTCTGCTGGCCCTCGTCCCGATCCGACCAAACAAAACGTCTTACAGTAAGAAAACCATGTTTATTCTAAAAATCTATATAACTAAATAACAATTTTAAATCAGGTTTTATTAAAAAAACGTACTTTAAAAAACAAGATTCACAACTTTTTCACATGATAATGTTATTTATTGACGTAAACGGAGATTAAACGTGTTTATTCGATAAGGCAAAGTACAATTCGATGTATGTTATCGAGGTCAGAAAATAAAGAATCAATTGTTAATATCACTATTGGTGCATATCAATATTAATTCTATATATAGTTAATATTCAGATAATCGGGGTCAGTGTGATACGCATTGATTCTGTGTAGTTTCTGCATTTCGCAAGATAAGCATTTAATGTAATTTGAATATTAATATTAACAATCAGTTAATATGCTAAATGTATCATTAATAATCATGATATTATGAATGAACATAATATAGCCATCAGCTATATTTTACGAATGGATGTAGATGGAGTTTCCATAATTTGCCTCACATTATTCGCTATTTCGGCTGTTCCTTTTCTAATTCCACAGTTCTCATTATAACTTGGTAAACATCGTTATATGAATGATTGGCTGCTTCGGCGGGAAAATGCTCCTGAAATTCTTCATAACAGGTAACATATGAATATAGCCATTAACCGCTTGATTCCATTTCTAAAATAAGATTCTAAAAGATAAACTTTTATTTGATTCTATAATATTTTCTCGCATTGATACGTCAGCTTCACACAAGCAAATCATTTTAGAAAAGACGTACGTACTTTTGCTCATGGCCAACTTGACTAATATTTTATTATGGGATCTATTTGGTAGTACACACAGGGCCGATCCTAGACTCTTGACCGCCCGCGTGCAAATGATGAGTTGGCCGCCCCCCTCACGTACAGTAAAACATTTTTTTGGGGCGGGGGGCTTTTATTTTTCAATTAAAAAAATTTAAAAATTCTCTGTTGAAATAATAATAACTATTTATTTCCCAAAAGACATATATCCAATTACAGGTAAATGTAACATTATTTAAGAGATGTCAGAGCATATACACATATACACATATTTCAAATTTGAAATATGTTTGGTCTGATTTGAAAGAAGAAATGACTAAAAATTCTGCAAGTAATCCGGGACTGCCAGATGTATTTTTGCATTATACAATTCTGAATACGTTACCAGAGGAGTATTTTTCTTTTAAATCCAGCTGGATGCTGAGTGCAAAAAGTGATAGAACAGTTGATAGCTTAATCAATCAACTATGTCAGTATTCAGTATAAAAGGACCTAGGGAGCTGGATCTACTAAGCAGAAATTTCTCACCTGTAATCATCAAAGAAGTCATCACAGCAACCAACTGATAACAAAAAAACAACTGATATGCAACTACTGCAGGAAGCCCAATCATATTGTTAAAGTGCGCAGGAAATTAATTGCCGATGGCCGTCCTCTTGAGTCCGACACAAATATGAAACTCGTCACTGTTAGCTCAACTGAAACACATACTGACTCGTCGATATGCTGGGTTGACATTGGCACGACAAGCCATATTTTAAATGATCAGATTTGCTTTAGAACATTCGTCTTCTTCAACTGAAGACACAGTGAGCACAGTAAATGGTGAGAAATGGAAGCCATCAGAATACGTGAAGAAGAAGTTGGGGCGGAAATCCAAGGAAAATGGTACAAAATTACCTTGGCTGATATTTGGTGTGTACCCCGAATCAAGAAGAATCTGTTCTCCGAGCTTGTAGTCTAGGATAAATAGGTACTCGGAGGTTCAATTAATGTCATCGGCTGAAGTCTGCAACTTCCTCGTAAACAATTGGAGAGAGCTTGTGCTGGACGACTGTTCAAGTTGACCGTGAGAAGTTTGAACCTTATCAAATGAGGTCAATGCAGTGAATAAGGGTTGTGCCATGAACGATTCGGATATCAGAGCAATCGCCATGTGAAATCGCCACTGAGCAGAGAGCTTGACATAAACGTAGAAATGCATAGTGAACTGTCTGAAGGTTGCGTTTATGATAAAGCTCATCGGCTACCTTTTGACACGAGGTCCAGAATAACGAAACCGGAAGAGCGAATTCACACAGATGTCTTTCAAAAATCGAGGCCTGGATATCGATGTGCTTTTTTGCTTTTAGAGGACAATTACACAAAATGCAGGCCAGTTTATTTTCTGCAGCAAGAATCCGAAGTTGCTGAAAAACTGAGCCAGTTCCTAGCTGAGGCAAAAACAGTCGGGAGCTGCTGAGTGATAATGGCAGGAAGTTTGACAACAAACAGATCAGGACCAGTCTACACAAGAAAGGTATTGTTCAACATCCTATAATGCCCTACACTCGGGAATAAATACAGGGAAAATCGTACGGTGGTGGAAACTGCTAGAGCAATGGTGCACGCGCATCAGGTACTTTGGGCTGACGAACAGGTACCTATATCCTTAACAGGACAGGTTCCATGAACATCACCTTTCGAGTTGTTGTATGGTGGGAAACCAGGTTTGAAACATTGGTTCCAATTGCTGAATTAATGTATATTCATATCGAAGGAGCAAAGGACGAAACTGGATCCGAAGGTCAATAAAGGAATCCTCATCTACAGTGAAGAGGACAACAAGTTCCACAGATTCAATGACGTCTTCTTCGAAGAAAAATTGGAAAAAGAGGTTTTTTATACCCCCAGAAAGCAATAAAGCTGAAGAGACGAAGCCTACTGACCTGAACGAAAGCAAATCCCGGATTGAAGAAGATAAGGAAATAGAATTCTGGAAACTCAATGACAGTGACAGTGATTGGACAATTTTATAAACGCCCGAAGCCAATAAAGTAGAGAATGCTGGTGAGACTACGCAAAAACTACGCAACCGAGTGGAAATCATAGAAATTCCAGGATTATGTGATGCTCACCAGTGACTGCTCGCGGCGTTCTTTTTCGTACGGCGGGCGTAATACAGATAGGTGGGGTCGGTTGCAGAGATGGCTGGCTGCGTGACCGCACCTATCTGTATCACCTCTGCTACCTCGGCACTATAAAAAAAACCGCGAACCGTCACTAATGCTTACTTCGACGACCTTTGAGACACCTGCAACGATGCCACAAAGTAAAAACAAACGCGATCGGCAAATTCAAGGCCAGATTATTGGTGATCAAAGGTCTTTTGCAAAGAAGAGGAGTAGATTATGATCAAACCTTCAATTCAGTGGCAAGAACATCGACTATTCGAACGCTACTCAGTGTTGATCTAAATTCTAAAACAATACTTTTCACGATTTTTTTGATGCAGATTCATCAATTACATTTGAAATACCTAGTATTTCACCGATTTAATTTTAAACAGAAATTATGGCTAAATTAGCAAATAGCTCTTTTGATATAGTTGATCGTAAATAATTTTTAATTAATTTTAATTTAGAAAAACTTCTTTCGCCGGAAGCCACAGTTATCGGTATGTTAAAAATATTCTTAGACTAATACTGAAATTTGGAAAACAAGGAACTAACAAGGAGACTAACCTAAGTGTTCCCCTCCGATTTGAATGAAATTTGATAGATTTGTAGAGGGGGCAAAATGTTCGATACAAATTTTTTGTTTCGGCTAAGAAAACATGTTTAGGGGGTGAACTCGCTCCACGGAAATCAGCCATTTTTTTGTTTTTTGGCTGTAACTTCCGAACAAATCATGATGGCGTAATTTTGTAAAAGTAGAAAATTTCAAAGCCTATCCTCTGGTGTAAAAAAAATAAAAGAAAATATAAGGAGTTATAAAACTAAATTTTCGTATGTTCCGTTAGTAAACATGAAACCCTTTTTTTTTTTAGTGGAAAGGTTTTATTTAGAGCAGGGGTCTCCAAACTTTTTCCATCGCGGGCCTGATGTACAATTCTTAATAACCTAGCGGGCCAAGATATAATCAATTTTATAACTAATTTCAAAACCTGTAACAAAAAATCGTTATAGAATTTTAAAATGTGACATTTGCGGAAAATGTAACGCTTGCCGCGGGCCGGACTCGATAAGGTCGCGGGCCGTATTTGGCCCGCGGGCCGTAGTTTGGAGACCCCTGATTTAGAGGATGTATGGATATATATTTGAATTCCGCGTTTGGAAAAAAAAATTAATCTTTTTGGTCGTCTTTATGTATGATTTTTTTTAGCGAATATCATTATTGCAGTAGCAAATACAAGCCATAAATATCAATTCTTTTTTTACAATCCCGAAGTAGTCAATACACACATTTTTACACCAGAGGTTAGAATTAACGTTTTGTACATTTACGAAATACTCTATCAAGATTTGTTCAGAAGTTTTAGCCAAAAAACAAAAATATGGCTGATTTTTGAGGGGCGAGTTCACCCCCTCAACATGTACTGAATATTTTGACCCCCTCCCCTCTACAAATCCACAAAATTTCATTAAAATCGGAGAGGAAAATTTGGGTTAGTTTCCTTGTAAGTCTTGGCTAATTAAATAATTATTAAAATTTCTAATGGTTTTAATTGGGAATGATTAGAAAATAATAATTATTTTAGGAGCTCCATTCCATCTAAATCTCTTGTCAATTTTGCGTTTTCGGTTACCTGTAATCTAATATATAAATCCATACAACATTTTCTTAGATATTCGGACATTTCGGTTTCTTTTATACGAACTTCAGATGCTTATCCGGTTAGAAATCGGATGCACTTCAGGCAGGGGTCCAGGCGACCGCGACCGGCCGCTATTTCGGCGAATAAACGTTAGCTCTAACCCCCCGGTAGGATCGGCCCTGAGTACACATGTTACTTAATAATATTCTCAATTATAATTTTAACGAATGGAAGCAAACAACAATCAAATGCAGTATGATACTTGGAAGCAACTACGCCAATGAGACACTGCTACAACCTATTCAGAATAATCGACTCGGCTAAAGGAGTCAAACCAAATTCCGTTTGTGCGCAGGGGTTTTCCTCTATTTAAATGAACTCTACTAAAAAAATGATTATGCATTACATTTAGTTTAGGAGTTAGTATCTACCAGTTAATAATGTGTCATTAGCGTACTAACGCCAGGACTATGCGTACAAGTATTTACAGTATATAAATATACAAATTTCATAAGCCTATTGTGGCATGAGTGCCACAATGCCTCTTATTAAAAAAGTGAAATAATCTAGAGAGTTTTGATTGTAATATTTACCAACACTGAAAATCAATTTTTTGTATTAAACAAATTTAAATTTTGAAAATATTTCTATTGCAGTTTCAATGCGTATTAAAATGGAACAAACCTCAAACATTCCTTGCAAACCTCCAGAAATAAGGAAAGTTGCTAAGGATGCCACAAGTAAACTACTTCGAAGTAACATGAAAGCAATTTATGCTTCTAATATGCTACGTGCTTGCTTACAACTTATAGGCTATGATTACACCCGATGTGCCGGATATTAACCGCAACTCGTGATGCGCTACATAAGCACATACGCATTATGGAACATTGTTAATTCGTAACACATTAGACTGTTCCAATCAAAGCCCTGCAGAAGCGGGTCTTTGAAAGCCCGGCTCGGCCCGACGGTGAAAATTTAAAACCCAGTCCGGCCCGACCTGATTGAACTAAATAAATAAAATTACTGGACCCATGTACTCCTTAAAATTCTTAAAATACATTGAATTCATGTTAATAATATATTTTTTTCAATTCACTTAGTTGTTGCTTTCAAAATTATAATAAAATTAAATTTATCCAAGCCCGGCCCGGGTTAAATTATCTATCGGAAAGCACGGCGCGCCCCGGAATTTGAAAAATACGGGCCGACCCAGCCCGACGTCGGGCTAGGCTGGGCTTTCCGGGCCGGGCCAAGGCCCGGCCCATGCAGGCCTCTGGTTCCAATTACCCTATGAATTAACGGCAATTTTTCATTTTGATGTCGACACCTGTCATGTTCTAAAGTATTGCCAATCGTGACATTTGACAAACTTTTACCAAAAACAGTTGAAAAATAAAGCTTATTATTAAACTGTTTTTAATGTAATAATAAGTCCGTTATTAAACGAAAGTGGGAATTCAACAATAGATAACAAAATATAACCCTCCAACCTTAACAAGAAATATCTTACCTTGCGAATCTTAAGTCTTCTATTCCTTAATGGGTAAGTATATATCCATAAAATACGTACGAACTAAACACACCGTTATATGAAATATTGGTAGCAAATACGCGACACTTATGCTGGTATGTACAAGTCGATTGAAAACTATTATTTAAACTATATTCACTATAAACACTAGTACTGTATAAAATCAGTAACAGTTTTTTTTTTTAATTTTCGGTATTGCACACGAAGCACATTTATTTCGAAGGGCTACGGATTTGGGAAGGGGCTTGTATTGGTTACCCCATGGTCAGCTCTCCATGGTGTAAATATCCGGTTATCGCTAGCACCATTAGCTGAAAAATTCTGAAACAAAAATAAAAATAAATTTTAGACCACTTTACATAGCATACAAAAAAAATCAATTTCAACATGTGGATCTCCTTTATTATGAGATTATATACGGATTTAATTAGGCAAAGTTATGACAAACACAATAAATACATAAATGTCAAAGTTAGGGCAGGCACTGCAATTTGGAAATTTTATTTTTTCTTTGGAACTTCAATTCGAATTTCATATTATTATAGTAGTTGAGTTATAATGGTAAACTATAATTTATATTCTTGTTGGCCTTATAGTTGGTTTCTTTGAATCGAGATTTTCTTTCTCTGTCCAAAAATTTATCTTGTTATACTTATAATGTAAATTATCGCTCAAGCTGTGTATAAACCTATGTTTGTATTTAAGTTAGGCAAAACTAAAATATTATCGATCTACATAACAATGGGTCCTACAGGGTGTAGTGGAACAATATGGAACATAAGATTTTCAATGTTAATTTCTTTATATTGGAATATTATCTTTCCTCATCATTTTAGAGTAAACATGAAAATGAATTTTTTGTAGAGTAAAAATGTCTACGTACAGTCATACTATTATTAATTTTTTTGTATTTATAAATACCAGAAAAAAATAATTAAATAAAAATGATCATTCTCACGAAAATAATGGTTGCCATGAAATTAAAAAAAATGACGCACTGTTGATCTGTTGGGGTCTGTCAAATTGATTGAGTACTTCATAACTGTTTACAAGTTTTTTTGTTAAAAATGTATTGTATTCAAGAAAAATTGCAAATTGTGAAGTGGTGGCAGTTTTCGTGAAGTGCGGGGTATGTTTGCCATCAAATATTCTGCATGGATTCATGCTATTATTTCTATTTTCATTCATAAAAACCAAACAGTTCAACTGTATATTTTCGGGTTTTATGCATGCAAAAAAAACAACAGCATGACTGCATGCAGAAATTTTTACTCTACAAAAAAATCGTTTACATTTTTACTCTAAAATGATCACGGAAGATAATATTCCAATATAAAGAAAGTAACATTGAAAATCCTATGTTCCTGTATATTAAATCTTCGAGTCCAGGTCCAGCTTTTAACCACATATTATAGTAAATCCGTCTGAGCAGTTACAGATCTTAATGATTAAACAATTTTTAAATGAGTGCTTTTGAATAAAGAAACATTTTGATTTATGCTGAAAAAAATCAATATGTGGCATGCACTAGAGCAGTGTTTCTCAACCTTTTTGGGCCAAACGCCCACTTTTCAGATCCGCTCTTTAATTCGCCCCATTAATATGTTAATAGCAGCTTAAAATAAAGTTTAAAGTTTCTTGATTTTGATTTTGTCTTTAAAAATTTAGAGAATTTAGAGATTTAAAAAGATTTTAAGAAATATTCATGTCGAAATCTGAATTTTTTTATTTTATAGAATTGCTAACATATTGAACGGGCTTTTGGTGATTATGAGGAATTATTTGTTAAACTATAAAGAATTTATTTTATTTGAAAAAGTATTATTAAATATTAATAATGGATTAACGAAAACTGTCAAAATCAAAGTTCAAAGGCAACAAATTCGCGATTTCGGTTTTTAAATATTGCTCACGTGTTAAAAGCATTTCTTGGTAATGATAATTTATATGCTAAAAGTATAAAACAAGATTAATGTCAAAGTAACGAAAATTTGCAAATTTTGAAATTTTTCAAGATCAATATGAACAAAACGTTTTTGATTTTGAAAAACTTCCGAACGTCTTACTTGATTTTGATGTTTTAAATTCCAAAATGTAGCGAATTCAGTGTGTTTTAAAAGAATATAAAGACATATGGACATCGTTCAAAGAAAGTTGCCAAAATCGGTTGTTTTCCAAGTTCAAAATCAACAGAATCGCGTTTTTTATTTTGAAAAATTGTTTAACTTCCGAACGGCCTATTTGATTTTGATGATTTAAGGGGAATCTCCATACCCACGGTTTCGAATGAAAAGTAATACCGGCACATCTCGGACACTATAGCTCATATTAAAAAAAGAAAAATTGCAATGAATTCAGAAAATTCAGGAGCTTACCGATAGTTTAGTACTTTTTGTAATTTGTTAAATTTCAAAAATACCTAAATAATTACGCACATTTTTGGGCGATAAAGGAGCCGCGCTACGTGATTTATGTGACGGGCTCGCTCCGTTCGTACGAGTCAAGTGCCCTTGCCCTCTCGGCTTTCATAAACAAACACAGCTAGATAATTCAGTAAATGTATTTCAAATAGTTCCGAGCAGTTCTATTCTATAACATTATTTTCATTTCAGTTGACAGAGAGGTATTTGTGCGAAAACACTTTCGGGCGAAATAAATTGTGTAAAAATTCCACAAATAATTTCATCGAACTCTTCAGAACAATTTGGAACACATTAGAAATATGGACCACCGCTGCCGTGAAGTCTTTTTACTTTCTCCGTTACGAAGTACGAGAAAGTATTGTGATCGTGATTTTTTTTCCAAAAATTTTTTTTACGGAAATATCCGTTTTGGGGTCCCTAGATGCCATTTCAACAATTTCTGGAAAAAAATTTTTTGTGTCTGTGTGTGTGTGTGTGTGTGTGTGTGTGTGTCTGTGTGTGTGTGTGTCTGTGTGTGTGTCTGTCTGTGCGCGCTGTATCTTAAGAACTAATAGAGCAATTGATTTGAAACTTTGAACATCCGTCTTATTTGATAATCTGAAGAACTGAAAAGCTTTTGGTCAAATTTCGTACACCGGAAGTGGGCGTTTACCTCAACTGTTTTTTGTTTTTTGCCAATATTTTCTTAAATATGAAAAATATCACAAAAACATTTAGACAAACTTTGAAGACAACAAAGAAATTAATATCTTTTACTTGAAAACATTTTTCATAAAATCATTTTTATTCGAGAAACAAATTTATTATTATTTTTTAATTTTTGGTTTATAGTTATAAAACGATAATAGTTACAGCCAATATATGTTAATAATAATTGTAGAGAATGCTAAAATGAACAATTTACAAAGAATAAGTTTTTTTCGAAATCCCTTTAGTTTTTGAATAAATTGAGTTTTTATATTTGAAGTATAATTTTTCCATCTTTCATAATTTTGACGTTTTAAACGTCAGTTTCCTCCGAGTTTACAAAGCGCTCGATGTACATTTAAAATATGATTCAAATTGAAAATAAACCATGAAAGCGTAAATATAAATGATACCATCAAGTCGGAGAAAGTAACATGATGGCCACATCACCATTTTTTGCAATTTGATTGCAAAAGTACCTAAATAATGAGGCATATTTCTGGGCGATACAGGAGCCGCGCTACGTGATTTATGTGACTGGCTCAGTCTATTCGTGTGAGTCAGGTGCCCTTGCCCTCTCGGCTTCTATAAACAACAGTTAGATAATTTAGCAATGTAATCGTATTATTTATATTATAGCCCAGTGAAATTATACCATAAAAAGGTGATCGATTGAAATAAATCCCGGAAATTTGATATTTTTCGGCAAAGTTGTTCGTTGGTGTCTGCTGTAGTACAACATACTAAAAGTTCCGGAAATACCGATTGACAGCATCTAAATTTGGCACAATCTGCAAAAGGCGACTAAAAACAAAATGTGCTCCTCTAGTATCAAATCTACTTTATAATGAGTCATTTTCAAATGAAGCCACGGTCTACGGACAAATAAATGAAAAAATGGTGATGTAGCCATCATGTTACTTTCTCCGACTTGATGGTATCATAGCCATTTATATTTACGTTTTCATGGATTATTTTCAATTGAAATCATATTTTAAATCTATATCGAGCGTTGTGTAAACTCGGATAAAACTGACGTTTAAAACTTCAAAATTATGAAAGATGGAAAAATTATACTTCGAATTAAAAAACTCAGTTTGCTCAAAAACTAAAAAAAAACCTATTCTTTATAAGTTGTTCATTTTAGCATTCTCTACAATTATTATTAACATAAATTTGCTGTAACTATTATCGTTTTATAATTATAAACCAAAAATAAAAAATAAATATTTTTTTTTTCTCGAATAAAAATGATTTTATGAAAAATGTTTTGAAGGAAAAGATGTTCATTTCTTTGTTGTCTTCAATGTTTGTTTAATTGTTTTTGTGATATTTTTAATATTTAAGAAAATATTGACAAAAAACAAAAAAACAGTTAAGGTAAACACCCACTTCCGGTGTACGAAATTTTACCAAAAGCTTTTCAGTTCTTCAGAATATCAAATAAGACATATGTTCAAAGTATCATATCAATTGTTTAATTATTTTTTGAGATACAGCGCGCACAGCAGACACACACACACACATAGACACAAAAAAAATATCCAGAAATTGTTGAAATGGCATCTAGGGGCCCCAAAACGGATATTTCCGTAAAAAAAATTTGAAAAAAATCATGTCACAATACTTTCTCATACTTCGTAACGGAGAAAGTAAAAAATGCCTTACGAAAGTACGAAGACATGACAAAAACTTCGGTGACACCGTGCGGCTTTTTTGTGGATGAGACGTATGGTTTTTTTGGTAGCATCTCCAGATGGGTTGATAGAAAATGGTCGCGGAATTATTGAGGTAAAGTGCCCAAAATTGATAGAAAAAATAACAGCAAAAGCAGCATTCGAAAAAAAAAATTCTTTTTGGATACGGATTTGAAATTAAAACGTACTCACAATTATTACTTTCAAATCCAGGGCCAGATGCATATTGCAAAAGTCGACTTTTCTCATTTTGTCATATGGACGAAACAAGACCTGTCGATTGAGAGAGTTTCCAGAGACGACGACAATTTTTGGGAAACAAAATGATTGAAAAATTAATATATTTTTATAAAAATATTTTATTAAAAGAAATCATTGATCCACGGACATGTAGTAATATGCCTATCAGGGAGCACTAAAAAACCTACGACAGAAGTCGCCTCCAAGGAAGCAACTACACCAAGATCGCCGATCCACCGAAGCTGCGGATCCGCTGATGTGAAGTCACCCTCCGGTAATTTATCCGAGTTCTTGCCGTGCATACCGGTGCTTGCCCTTCCGAACTTTGTCTGAACTATAGTGACGCATCTGTGATTTCTCTTGTGACTCTTTCGTATTTATTTTTCTTGTGACCTTTTTAGTGTA
The DNA here is from genome assembly GCA_910593695.2 of Ocypus olens. Classification (NCBI taxonomy): domain Eukaryota; kingdom Metazoa; phylum Arthropoda; class Insecta; order Coleoptera; family Staphylinidae; genus Ocypus; species Ocypus olens. The sequence goes on from OU343053.1 coordinate 35,517,351, forward strand.
AATGTTTTCCGATTGAACATGTTATTATGTCATTTGTGTCCAGTATATTGAACTTTGTGTAAATAACAGCGAAAAGGATTTCGCGCCAATCTGCCTCTCAACCCTCTCTCCTTTTGCGTATTGATAACATAAATATCGAATTCCATTGCATTGTACTAAATGAACACGCCTTTTTTTAGCATTTTCAAAATTCAGTCACGAAATGAAAATATTGGCACACGTAACATTGACGTTTACTGAAACGGTAATTTTTTTATGACTCAAATAATGCAACAAACCCACTATTATTATTGTAAAGGTTAAACATGAGATATGAACATCATGTTATTTTCTGATAAATATTTTCAAACAAAAGATTTCTTTTATTGTCTTTAATATTTGTTTACATGTTTTTGTAATATTTTGCATATTCACAAAAAAACGATAAAAAAAGAAAGGTTAGGTAAACACCCACTTCCGGTGTACGAATTTTTACCAAAAGGTTGTAATTGTCAAGTAAAGCACGTGTTCGATGTTGCTTGTTGCTGTAATTTTTGAAATAATTTCACGATCACAATACTTTCCCGTACCTCGTAACGGAGAAAATACAAATTATAATTTTGTCGGAAATAAAATTTCGCCACGAAAATATTTCTTGAAAGTCGATCAGATCAGTATGTGTTCCCGACTGTCGGCTCAGAAACTCGAGTATCGAATTTCTTGTTATGTTTGTTTGTATTATGTAGATAATTTCGAGTCCACGTGGACTGGAAAGATGTATGTCGCGGCGTCAATCGCCAATCGGAGACGACGGAGTGCGATAAATTACAAGTTGAAAAATTACAACGACGTTTCATTTATCTATCCTCTTTCTTTGCACATAAAAATGTATTCGGATCGTTTCACGTTTGTGTTTATTTGACTAAGGCAAGAAGTATGTTAACGCCTGTTTCACGTTGAATACAAACCCAAGCGGGAGTTTAGCCTACACTTTGTTTCATTATTTTCTTATAAATACTAATTTTTAGGAAAAAAATCTTAAACTACCGGGAATTTCCTGACTGCACTAAACACGTTTCCGTTTTTTGTTTTCCTCTAGAAACCACAGTTGTCGAGAAAAAACTGTAAAACTTTTACATTATAAGTCCCATATAAAGCGGTGCCATCTACTGAGCCAGAAACACACCAAAGAGGTCTACCGATTCCCCTTAAATTCCAAAATGTAGCAAATTTAGACTGTTTTATTTATTTATTTATTTAACATTCAATAACACAACAGACCCAAGGTCCAATCACAGGGACGATAAATATAACAATAATCGTAATAAAACATAAGAATTAAATAACTTAAAATAAGATTATATGATATAATATGCATGAACATAATTTTTATGCGCAGACGGACTAAGAAAAACTAATAATAATTATTTAGATGATCTAAGACTTCTGCCAAAAATGTTTTAAGATTAGGAGCAAATAAGTCAACATTCAGGCTGAGTTCGTTATACAGGGTGTCCCATTTTAAATTGCCACCCCAAATATCTCGATACCTGAGCAACATAGCAAAAGGATAAAAAAAAACGTTGAAAAATCAAAGTTGACCTTCGTTTGATCTTGAAAATTAACGCAAAGGTTATTTACAAGGTCACCAGCATATGTCCCCCTCCGAACTCTACAACTTTCATCTGAAACATTTTTTTCCCTGTTGCTCAAGTTTTGAGATATTTGGGGTGGCAATTTAAAATGGGACACCGTGTATATACGAGATAGCCGATGCATGAGGGAATTTAAAACATAATAATTACATGGTATATCTTATGTAAGAGTTCTGACATAGCGAGCTGCCAAACGTAGAACAGTGAAGCTAAATTTATTTAAAAATAAGGGACTGTCAATTGAAAAGTGAACTAATTTGTAAAGATGAATGTATGTTACATAACGATGTTTACTAGAAATAGACATCAAATTAAATTCAGATAATAAAGATTCTTAATCATTATTATAAAAACAATACTTAATGTAAAATAAGTATCGCAAAAACTTCTTTCGAACGTTTTCCAATATGTTAATATATTTATGATACATGGGTGACCATTTAATTGAGCAATATATTAATTAACTCAAAATAAAAGCGTGAAAAGGAGTTTTAATGTCGTCAATATTACGAAATCAGCGAAATGTCCTGTTAATAAAACCTTGCATCTTAAAACATGCCTCTTAAAAATAATATAAAGAAATATAAATATAGTTCAAAGAAAGTTGCCAAAATCTGTTGTTTTACGAGTTCAAAGTAAATAAAATCGCATTTTTGATTTTTAAAAATTCAGAAATTTCCGAACGCGATATTTAATTTTGCTGATTTAAATGTTAAAATGTAGCAAATTAAAAACAGTATTAAGAGATAATCATGTCGAGTCTATGAAAATTGTCAAAGTTCGAAATTTCCCAAATTCAAAGCCAACAAAGTCTCGTTTTCAGTTTTTAAAAATTGCTAAGGTGTTAAATGCATTTTTTATTATGGTATTTTTTATGTTAAAAACTTGAAAATTCAGTGTGATTTCAATTGTATTAAAAATATCCATGTCCAATTGCCAAAATCCGAAATTTTACATGTTCAAAATCAACAAAATCAAGTTTTTTGATTTTCATAAATAGTTTAATTTTCAAAATGTAGAGAATTTTATGTCTTTTTATGTAATAAAAAGTTTAATTTCGCAAATTTACAAGTTTTCTTTGATCTCAGTAAAGTTTAATTTGGTTCTAATCTAATAATAATCTTGTAACAATATTATTTTTTTTAGGCGATTTGAGCCATCTCTGGTAAGGTATTTAAAATGCATTCGAAAAAACAATTTGAAAGATGGCTTCAAATCGGGCGACACTAGCCTCAGAGACGATAAGGGAAGTCGACGCATATCTGATTTCGACGATTATGCAGTTCTGACAAGCGTGGAAGATAGCAAGAGTTTGACAATAAATTCCAGGTCGACTATTCCACGATCGTCCATCGCCTCAAAAAGCTTGGAAAGATTTTGAAATTGGCTGGATGGGTGCCTCATACACTCTCTGACAATAACAAAGCCAATCGTGTTTGAATTTTCAAAGAATTGATGCAGAGAAATGAGCAAGCGTCATTTCCACAAAACCTCATATATGGAGATATCAATATTCGAGGAAACTTGAAGAAGCGTCAGTACTACTGGTTCCAAATTAAATCAAATTTTAATCGATTATTATATTCACAAACATCTTTATTATGCAGATATCGTACAAAAGTAAAAGTTTAAAAGTTTATAATATATAATTACAAAAATAGGTTTCTAGCAAATAGCTATCAGCCTAAGGTCTTTCAGCCTATTTGATGAATTTTTTATTGCTAGAATGTTCTTTATTATTATTGATGAAAAGATGAGATGAATTAATGAATAGTAATGTTGGGATTTTTAGGATAATACTTGGGTTTCGGGAAATGCATAGGAGATTGATGATTTCAAGGTTATGGACACTGTAGGCGAATATTTGTGAAAGTCGATTATTATATTTCGAAGTTAAACGTTTTTGCCAAATTTCGTTGGAAAATTCATATTCCTTCTTGGTACTGCAATTTTTATGTCATAATGCTTGTGGGGCATAATATTGTACTTAAATTTGGTTCCTTCTAATAATTCGGTCTATAAAGTTTAATCTGCAATAGCAGTATTTAGGGGGCTCTAGACCGGTTACTTTCATTTGCTTTTGATCATAATTGAAGCATTTGGCTATTCATTCACTGACAATTTTCTCGTACCCAATTCGTTATAAAAGACGTGAAAATGTGTTCAAACTACACTCGGCGTCAAAAGAAAAAGAGCCACTCGAAAAATCGCGAAAAAACTCGATTTTTCAAACCGTCGTAACTTGGTTCAATTTGGTCGAAAATCGATTACTCTTTCAGTTTGGGAAAGATTCAAGTTTTATCCTTAAGAATGTGTAGTTGATTTTGACCCCAAGTTCAACCTACCCTCCGTAACAACGCGTTGGAAAAAAAATGTTTTTTTGTGTAAAAAAATGTCCATCTTTGACAAGCTGTACCGTGCACAAAAAAAACCGGCGGGAAATTTTACCGCAATGGCAGAAAAATTTAAACAATTTCCTTCAAATTCCTTCAAATTCGAGTGGTTTCGATAATTTGGAGCAAAATTATGAATTTTTGAGAAAAAAATGACATTGAAAATGAAAACAAGTTGTAAAAATTTAACATTTTTTGTCAATCCAAAACACTTTTTGTAGGGGTTTTCAGGGGTCACGAAAGTCGAAAACTTTTTAGATCGCAAAATTTCATCGAGTTTCGTGCGAAATTCGCCTAGTTATGGCCAAAAAGGCGCAAAATGTATTTTTTTTTCAAAACTGCATAACTTCGCGCCAAATCATCGCATCGACTTGAGGAAATTGGAGGTGGGATGAACTTGGGGTCAAAATCAACTACACATTCTTAAAGATAAAACTTGAATCTTTCCCAAACTGTGAGATTCATCGATTTTCGACCAAATTGAACCAAGTTACGACGGTTTAAAAAATCGAGTTTTTTCGTGATTTTTCGAGTGGTGCTTTTTTTGACGCCGAGTGAATTCTGATTTTCGTTTGATTGATTAACCAAAATCCAAATATGGTTGGCATTAACAAATGTATTTCATAAACCCTTTGATTTTATTGAAAAAAAAAATGAGATAACGCAAACATCAAAATTAATATTAACAAACAATAAAACCATTTGTAAAGAATACGTAATTTTTTAAATACCATGGTTTACTAAAAAAAAAAACAATAAATATTATAAATATCGTACAAATCCTAATTTAAATTGTGTACAATCAAAATGGAGAAACTTACATGACTGCCATATCAACGAATTTTATTTCAAAATTTAGCTTTTATTTTATATCTAAAATCACAATTAGTTCACTTGCAATTGACTATACAGTGCCCGCCTAAAGTATATAATATATTCAGTAAAACCGAAATTAAATATTTTTGGAAAAAATCCTCGGATAAGTCGATTTTCTTTTATAAAAATACACATTTTTGCACGAAAGTCGATTTTCAGTCGTCATTTGTTTTTTTAAGTTATGACGTCCGCCATTTTGTTTTTAAATGGCAACCACCTATTTTTGTTCTTGATTTTGAGAGATCTTTCCATTGTTGAACTGGCAGTATAAAAATATTGCGATCTTACATAAGAAATTTTTCGAGTAAATGACAATTGAAAGTGAAAACTTGATATTTAGAGTTTTTGCAAAATGACCTTGTTCCAGCGCTTTTTTTTCAAACAAAAATGGTCTTGACCTTCAATATAATCATATAATACAATATGGCTTCAGCAAGACGGCGCACCCCCACACTAGGCCCGTTTATTGTTTTACGAAGATGAATGCGCAGAATGAGCCTGGAAAATATTCAAAATAAGAAATTCCAGTTGTTCAAATAAAAACCATTGCGGAAATGCGCCATCTTGCTGAAATCATATTGTATTATATGGAAGGTCAAGATCATTGTTGTTTGGAAAAATTGCTATCATTGCTGGAACAAGGACATTTCGCAAAAATTCTAAATATCAGTTCTCACTTTCAATTACTCGAAAATTTTCTTATGTAAAATGACAATATTTTTATACTGCCAGTTCGACAATGAAAAGATCTCTCAAATTTAAGAACAAAAATAGGGGGTTGCCATTTAAAAACAAAATGGCGGACGTCATAACTCAAAAACAAATGACGACTGAAAATCGACTTTCATGCAAAAATGTGTATTTTTATAAAAGAAAATCGACCTGTTCGACGATTTTTTCCAAAAATATTTTATTTCGGTTTTACTGAATATATTCCATACTTTAGGCGCGCACGGTATAATACTATTACGAATATTAACCAGTATTTTTTGTCAGTTATTTATAATTAATTTCTTCAGAGAACAATAAATACAGTCTATGGCGGGTTCTGCCCAGACTATAATTTAATTTACAAATAGATAATTGATGGTGTTGTGTGATTGTTAGAATTGCACCGACATGTAGGTTTGAGATGTATTGATTATTTAGTTTTGCTTGAATGATTTCACATAAATTGCTTTACTAATAATAAGTATTATGTGAATAAGGTAAGTCATAATCGACATTTACATCGATCATATTATTAGCATTCAATGAAATAGTGCTTTTTTTGTGGTTAAATGCCATTCATGTATTCGATGTGAATGTTTTTTGAAATATTTCAATGAAATTATACTTTTTTGAATTATCAAACACGGTTATTTATAGAATGATGTTATATAAGGTCTGTATTAGGTATATGGTGTTACTTATTTTATCCAAAATGTTTACAAAAGTTTCTATAAATTCAATAAACACCAGTGGTGGTTCGTGAACTATTGTAGAGAAGGCTAAGTGAGAAGTACCGCGTCACCACATGGCATGCACTACTTAAGCTAAGCGCACACTTGTCGGAAGCGGACGGACGGCACGCATCGGATAAAATTGCTTAACACAGTTGTAAACGAGTCAACGCACATTTATCGGCACGGCATGTAACGGCACGCAGCGCATTTGAAAAATCCGTCTGATAGGCGATCAAATCCGTCCGCTCTGTCCGATGCGTGCCGATGACGACTAATGTGCTATGCCTGTCGGAACTGGCCGACAGCAGAAACAGTTGAAATAGAGTTGGTTTATTAACGGTTTTACTAGTTCCAAAATGACAAAATACTTTTCCTTAGACATACGGAAATAGTTAAAAAAATTGGCGTTGTCATTCAATAAATCTTTGAACAAATGAGTATATTCCTCAAATATACCATGTTTTAGACAGATATCATGTATCACCACTTTTCGACGTTTCTTTTTCTTGAAGTAATTCTCTAATTCTAACACCACAAACCGCTCTTCATCAGATGATTCCATAACTCAAACTGAAAGAAAACATAAATATTCCGCATAGCCTTTATTTTCTGCCGACAATGTGCGATACCACCGAAAAAATCCGATGCGTGCCGCCCGTCCGCTCCCGGCAAGTGTGCGCTTAGCTTTGCTCTCATAAAGAAAGGCAGTATTGGGGGCCACTGATTTCTTCCGTAGCCTACTCTCCAGACTTTCACGAGCCGCCGCTAATAAATGTGAAGTAAAATGTTTATAGTTAAGGCCCGAGTTCGTAATTCAATCGTGGAGCACCATTGAATTATGAGCTTGATGCTATGATTCAAAGCAATATAATACTTTGAAAATATTTTTTACAGTATCTGCATATTTCGCAGTAAAAATTTATCAAATTAATCAAAATATTCATAACTTACTGAGCTATTGATTTTTTCTTACTAGCTGCAAGACTACAAGAAAAGCACACCTTTTTCTCATAAACTTTCAACCTCAATATCTTGGAATGTACTTGACTTACGGCAACAATATTTTGAGTGGCTTCATAACTAGGTTCGATAAAACTTGTAAAAAAAAATCAAACATCTGAAGCGGTGGGTAACATTTAATATTCTTTTTGGGTGAATTGACGTGGAATGACCCAATATGTAGAAGACACTCGAAAAACCTTGCAAAGAAAATATGCCAAATGCAAACGCGCTCGCCAATTACTTCTCTTGTAACTTCCAAATACATTTCTTTTGAGTAAGCCCCACATTTATAACAATTTTGGAAAGACAGGTTACGTGCTGATGTATAACAGGCCTTATCATCATCACTTTTAATAAGAGAGTTAGAGATTAGATGATTTTTCGACTTCGGTAGAATGTAGAGTTTATACCTTCGGTTTTTTTTTGGCAAATAATATCTTAATTCGTCGACAATATTTATTTAATGAAGTTTTTCGATTTTGACAAACGATTTTTGTTCAGCAACAATTTCGGCTACTATCTGAATCGGCACGAAGGAAACAATAAACAAATATTCGCTTTTGTTGCCTTTTTTAATATTTGATTATTTCCATCATATCCCTATTTGTGTATTAAAGTAAACTTATTACTTTCAATGTTTTGCACTTCGATTTCTGCATACACGAAGTAAATCCGGCGGATATATTTTTGTCGACATATTGGCTGCGGTTTTGCGAAGTAATTTATTTTTAACGATTGTTACCTTAAAGGGTAAGGCTACTCCAGAATTTTCGTTTTATATTTTTTAAATTTTTTTTGTTAATATGTTGCCTTAAAGCCGTAAGAATAAGAAAAAAAATCTTATAGCCCGGAGAAATCTCAAAGAAGTCGTTTTTAAATGTTTTGCCAAGGCTGCGCGCTCAAGTACTTTTCGACCGATAAGCGCGCTGGAATTTCAAATTGGGCGAAACGATAACTCCTACAAATCTTTATCGATTATATTGAACTTTTGAGAGTGACTTCCAAGATATATTATCCAGTGGATGGTGTGCGGATTTTGCAATAAGTGAAAAATGAACTTTTTTTTTTAAATTAGCACCATTTTTTCAATAAAACGGTATTGAACCTTCTTAGCTGATTTAATTTTTTGAGGATTTTATTTCTTTCACACAAAAAAAAATTAGCATTCATAACTTGGAATAAAATTGGAATATTTTAAAAAACCCAAATGATTTCTTTATATAATTTAACCATCTCACAAGGAAATTAGCCCAAGTCCCCCCTCCGATTTTAATAAAATTTGGTAGATTTGTAAAGCGGCCAAAATATTCGATAAGTATTTTTTTTGTCGCCCCTCGAAAATCAGCCATATTTTTGTTTTTTTGGCTATAACTTCTGAACTTAACCGACACAAAAAATTCGTATGAAATATTTTGGGCCCCTCTACAAATCCACCAAATTTCATTAAAATCAGAGAGGAACGCTTGGGTTAGTTCCCTTGTCAGTGTTTTTAGTTTTTTCATAATTTTATTTCGATTTTTCGTATATATTTTCGATTTTCTTAATCAACGCCACCACAATTTCAATTAAAGCTTTTAAAACATTTACAGCTTACCAAAAATTGGTGCATTTTTGAAACCAAAAACGATTCTTAAAGAATAAAGACGAATTTATTGTTTTTAATTTTTGCATGTTGGCGTTTTATTTAAATTTTTTCCCTTAATGTTTCCATAATACAAATTAATCCATATTAAACAATTATAACTCCCTTTTTCAAAAAACATAATGATTTCGACTTTCAAATGTTTGCACAATTTTATTTCAGGCTTTCATAAGGTTTTTTCGATTTTTTTTTATAAACTTTTTCACAATTTTTCTTGAACATCCGTAACTCACTTAACAAGTTTTTAAAGAATTACGACTTCTTAGTTGTTTTATGTCGGCTTTTCATATTTCTTCGATCTTTTTCACAACACACATAAAAATTTAAAAATAATTTGATTTTCATTATAAAAATGATTTTATCTCTGCTGTAATTTTACTTATTTCGTACGTAGTAGGAAACATCGATAAAAACGAAGAATTTCAGAAAAATATTTCCGGAGAAAGTTACATAATGACCATTTTTATGTTGTTTTTATGTAGCCTGTATTATTATAGTCAAACAAAAATGTCTTAAAATACCATAGATTTTCTCGCTTTATTTTAGTGGCACGCCAATGCATTTGGCTGAGCTAACGTATATGGCAGTTTGTGTAATGAAGGACCGTTGAAACCAACTTCGGCGAAATCGCGAAATTGCATTAAAATCTAAATATTCACAAAATATTATAGGCCGTTTATATAAAAGGGCCGAGAGACTATTGGTCGATAGCCCTTTCACAGTACCGATTTGTAAATTGCTGTACTATGTAAATATAAACTGTAGGTGTTTTTACTGTGAATAAAGATGTTTGTATTTATATTATAGGCCACATTGGATCCGCCATTTAGAATTTTGAAATTTGTATTTCAAATTTGGATTCAGATATTTCAAAAACTGAATGTTATTTATTTTGAATGAAAACCGAATATTTTTTACAAAAAAATTCCGCCATATTGGATCCGCCATTCAGATTCAGAGATATCAAAAACAGGATAATATTAATTTTGATTGAAAACCAAAGATTTTTTTCAAAAAATTTCCGCAATTTTGAATTTTGAAATTTTTAGTCCAAAATTGGATTCAGAGGCATCAAAAAGAGCATGATATTCATTTTCATTGAAAACCGAAGATTAAAAAAATATATCCGCCTTATTGGATTCACCATTTTGAATTTAACAAATCTGATTTCAGATTCGGATTTAGTGACCTTAAAAAACATAATAATCCACAAACTCGTCCTTAATAGTGAAAGGATTAAGACGTTATTAATTTTGTGGAGCTAGTTTGGTACTCTGGCCCATTGTGCGCCGTATTGAATCCATCATTTTGTTTTCCAAATTTCTAATTTCGGATTCTTAATTAACGACCTTGAAAAGCTCTTTATCAGATTATTTTTTTAATATACCGTGTGTTCGATAAAAAACGCCCAACGCCATAACTCTGTTATTTATTTATCGATTTGAATGAACTAAAAAACAAATTCAATGGCTGTTTAAATATTATAAAATGACGATAATTATATATTTTTTCAAAATAAACTTCATTGCCAAATGATAGTCAACTTTTAATTTTTAAATGGCTGCATATATTTTTCTTATTTTATAATATTATACTTTTTTTTCTGAATCCAATTATAACCATTATGTTGAATTTAATTTAATATTTATGCCAGAAAAATATAATCGCAAATGTTGCTCACATAATTTTTTGACAATAAATGTAGTGTGCCTTAAAAAAAATCGAATCGACAAATGCTATTTATTGTATAATGTCAACCATTTGTTATTAGTGTGTGTTTCTGACATCATTATGAACAACAGCGAATTAACAGACATGTTACAAATTTATGTTCAATGTAACAAAAATCGAAGAGCGGCAGCACGGATTTATCATCTACGGTTTCCAGAGCGACAAATACCAGACCCTTGTAAATTTAGAAGGTTAGAAGAAAGCTTGAGAAGATATGGAGCCTTTAAAAAGTCGAAGAGAGTGGAACGGCAATTTCGTGGAGATGCAGAGTTAGATGTTCTACTCAATGTCTATGATAATCCCAGGACATCTACAAGGTAAGTCGCAAGTGATATTGGAAAATCAAACAGTACTGTCCACGCATTACTAAGAAAACATAAGTTTGTACCATATGTATCTCATAAGGTACAGGCATTAGAGCAAAAGGACGGCTCGGCGAACGGAGTTTTGTAAAAGTTACGCCAAGATCCTATTTTTTATAAAATTTATCCAAATAATTTGAATGTACATTTAGCAATAATGAAGTATTTAATAGAAACAAACACCGATATTGGAGCCAAAATAATGCACATCTTATTTTTGAAAATAATTTTCAACGAAAATTCAGTGTAAATCTATGGTGTGGAATTTTAGATGACTGATTAATTGGACCAGTTTTTATCGATAGAACTTTAGATCAAGAAAAATACCATCGGTTGCTGACTAAAGACTTAGAAGTTTTTCTTGAAGATTTTGCAACTCAATCGAGTTTATTTTCAACAGGATAGGGCGCCTCCGCATAATGCTAGAATAAATACTGAGACATTAGATACTAAATTTGGGGAAAGGTGGATTGGAACAAGTTGACCTTTTCGTTGGCGTGCACGTTCACCTCATCTTACCCCATTGGATTTTTGGCTTTGGGGCTACCTGCAGGATATTGTTTATTTAACACCGCCAGCTAATGAAGTTAACCTGAGAAATAGGATAATCACAGCTTGCAAAGAAATGTCTGCTATTTTTTTCTCCAATGCAACACACGATGTTGTAAACAGATGCAATTTATGTATTCAACAAGATAGAAGCCAATTTGAACAATATTTGTAAGGTGGCCTTTTAATACTGTTTAAATTATTTATTGGTTTATATTTAATAAATGTATTCCGTTAACTAATTTATTATACATTCACGGTTTGTTATAATTTTTAATAAATACTTCATTTCTTAGAATAAGAATATTCAATTAATGCTTGCACTACTTATTTATTCTATTTTACATTAAGTTGTAACGTAGATACTTATTTGTTGGGTCGGTATTATTTATGTTTGACATAACCTCACAAAAAATGACATTTTTCACTTTTTTCCAAGGCACACTAATTTTAATTTTTGAGAAATATAATTTTAGATAGGATAAATAAATGGAATAAATTTAAAAAAAAACTATATGTAGCCATTTAAATTTTTTAAGTTGGCTATTATTTGGCAATGAAGTTATTATTGCAAAAAATCAATACTGATTTGTACGACCATTTATTTTGGTTTTTATTTCATTCAAATCGGTCAATAAATAACATAATTATGGCGTTGGGCGTTTTTATCGAACACACGGTATTACCATTTTTATAATTTTTTTAATACCATATTGGATCCGCCATTCCGTTTAGGAAATTTTTAATTGCAGATTCTTGATAAGCGACTTGGATATATCTGATAAACAAATTTTCATGGAATTCAGATAATTTTTCGGCATTTCGAACCACTGTGGTACATCAAGTCACACGTCAGGTGTGCCATCCCACACGACGTATAATAGCATCTTTAGAGTTATTATGTTTCAAATAAAATATGTATATGGAAGAATATGTTGTCTCCACGGCCATTGAAGAAATTAAGCATTCTGAAATCAATTTTGATCAAAGAACACATTCTCACTCTTGTCATTAAACAAACCACTACGCGCTTATATGTTTTGCATGTAATTCATTCCATAATAAGTAATGGAATGAATATTCTCACTCCGTTCCGAATAAAACAATTAGCCTTGGATATCACAATTGTCGCTATACTATAAACATAACCACAAACGTAATAATAAAACATAAGTTCTTTATGTTCATTAATTTATTAGTCTATTTTTTCTGGTCGCGGAGAAAGTATAGTCTGCTACTCGGTAAGAATGGAAATTCTGATGCTCATATCGAATTTTCATTCTAACCTTGTTGCAGAATATACTTTTCTATCAAATGTATACTTGCCATTCAAACTTAGGGGTTGGAAGATTTTACGATATATATAAATATGGCCTAAATTATAAATGATAATATCTTAAATAAAGCAGTTATAACAAGGCAACGTGGTACCTATTAATAATACGATAAAATAATTAGTGACTCCATATTTATAAGAGTAACAAACAATGTTTTAAACAAAGGCTGTAATAGTATATTACATAACTAGAGTTGTACGTTGCAAATTACGCGCAAGTGAAAGATACTGCGTACGAGCCATAGCAGCGAGTAACCTAATTTCACGAGCGCGTAATTGCGTTACAACTCGCGTTATGTACTATACTTTACCTTCGACCTTACATTTATTCGCTTAAACTAAAGACATATTTAAACTGAATATTTTCAGGGTGACTTTTAAATTTGTATTAAATTAGCCGGTAATGGCAATGTAGGAGACTACCAACTAAACAAACGAATTACTGTTCGAACAATTTTCCGTCGAATAATATGTTGTCCAATACATTGATTGAACAAATTTAAGGATACGGATCGTTGTACTCACTCTGAAGTGTTAATCTACTAACATATCATTGCGATGGAAGTATGTACCAATAAGGCATGGCGTGAAGTTTATTGTGTTAACCAATAAGTTGTAATCTGACGTTTAAATGTCACTGTCACTTTTGATATTTAAAGACGAACAGACGAATGCCGAGGGACTCGCCGTACGTTAATAATTAATTATTATATACTTATTAGCCAATTACAATAATTGTAATTGGCTAATAAGTATATAATATAGCGAGGTAGATAAGTGGTAATAGTACATGTTACACATTTATGTACAACATTTAACATTTATACAGGGTGTATTTGAAATAACGTACAGGCATTTAAGGGCACATACACAAAATATTTGTGAACCCATTTCCGTCAAAATTTATTCGATTTTTTTTTTTAATTTTCCTAATTTTTCGAGGCTTTTTAAACATTTTGAGTACCGATGCTTTTTTCATTTAATAAGGTCTGCATGGAATGTGTGTTTGTTTATTTTAAACGCGAGATACGATTTCTTGCCTCCGAAATTTGAAGTGTTATAGCAACGTTTTTTTTTTTTGTAAAAGATAAACAGTCCTCAAGTTCATTGACGCTTAAAGAGCACTCAGATATTTCCTACACGCTTGTTGTAATTCGATATCTAAAGCCGATGCCGTTTAAAAATTAGGTCACATTACCACTGCCCCCAAACATGTTGCGTATTTTCACCCATTAACTTTAACAATTAATTGCGGGCTTTTCGTTACAGTTATAAACAACATAATTGTGAATATTGTTTATAAATAATATAATATCTTTGTGGTTACGAGCCTGTTCGTTATTTCAAATACACCCTGCATATGCGCTATATATTCGTAATGGGTCGCTTACGATTGGTGAAAACAGTTCGGTAATTCATCAATTACAAACTGGGAGTAGGTAAATATGTAAACTGTCCTCTTCAAAGTGCCAATTAACTATTTACCCATCAGACTAAGCGGGCCAATTCAAGAAATTTTCAACAAAAAAATCCACGGTCCGTTATCTATCAGAGCAAGAAAGAGGTTTTGGATCAAACGTGAAGAAGCCACGTATATTTGCTATATGGATTATTAATATAATTTTTTCCTCAAATAAACTGATCAATAGATATTACGATAAATACATCATCACATCAAGTTACCCCAACGAATATTGAAACGCAAAAATGTATTTTTATTAAATTTGAAATTTAATGGTGTTTTATATTTCAGACTAATTCTTTTGAAAATATACAAGGTGTCTAAAAAAGACACCACCAAAATGATATGGTGTATTCCTGAGACAAAAAACAAGCAAATGAACTAAATTTATCTATATGAAAAATTACATACTTTCCAAGATACAGCAAGTCAAAGTTTAAGATTTTTAAAATGTTTTAATCTATATCTCGAAAATGGCAACTGAGAATGATTTGTTTATTTTTTTCTAACAACTACATTAGGTGTACTACATTGTTTAAAAATTTCAAGAAATTTCTTCAAGCACAAAGGTGCTCCAGAGGACATGCTGTTTATATTATTACATAGAACTTTTTTGTTCTTCACATTTTTTACGATTCAATATTTTTTTCAATGCAACTCGTCACTTTTAAGGAATTTATAACTTAAAGTTTTTTTGTTTACGCCTTATTTTTAACAAACAAAATAAAAACGAATTTATTGTTTTTGGAAAGTTTCGTGTTAAAAAACGAAATAAGCTAAGTAGGCGGGTGTCAATTCGTTGAAAACGTGTGTTAGTACAATTAAAACTTTCAATTTAAGTAAAAATGGTTAACACATTGAGTGGTGGTGACCGAAGTATCGCCGGTGGCTGACGCGCATCGACGCGACGCGCGCACCCGCATACAATGTGTACTGTGGTCCGTGTGTGTCATCGAAGCTCGAGCGCGGGCTCAACCGCGGCGGACAACTGCTTATTTTACACCAGCACTCAACGTGTTGAAATGAACGTTTACACTCATGAAGAGTATGCTGACATGCATGAAGTTTACGGTTTCTGCAA
Source organism: Ocypus olens (assembly GCA_910593695.2). NCBI lineage: Eukaryota > Metazoa > Arthropoda > Insecta > Coleoptera > Staphylinidae > Ocypus > Ocypus olens. Next base: position 35,532,864 of record OU343053.1, read on the forward strand.
AGGAAACACTCGCCAATATTTCGATCCACAAGAAATTATCTTTTTTTTATGGGGGTCATTTTGAACAACTTTTGTAATTTGTTAAATAATTTGATATGTTAAAATAAAAGCAGTTTTTAGATTATAGTTATTTTTAAGACTTTTCTTGCAGGACGAGCGCAATTAAACAATGAACAATAAGTTCTTTTTTATTTCTTTTTGTTAAAAATAAGGCGTAAACAAAAAAACTTTAAGAGTTATAAATTCTTTAAAAGTGATGAGTTGCATTGAAAAAAATATTAAATCGTAAAAAATATGAAGAACAAAAAAGTTCTATGTAATAACGTAAACAGCATGTCCTCTGGAGTACCTTTGTACTTGAAGAAATTTCTTGAAATTTTTAAACAATGTAGTACACCTAATGTAGTTGTCAGAAAAAAATAAACAAATCATTCTCATCTGCCATTTTCGAGATATAGATTAAAATATTTTAAAAATCTTAAACTTTGACTCGCTGTATCTTGGAAAGTATGTAATTTTTCATATAGATAAATTTAGTCATTTTTCTCTTTTTTTGTCTCAGGAATACACCATATCATTTTGGTGGTGTCTTTTTTAGACACCTTGTATATGTATAACATTTTAAAATCAGATGTATCCTCTCAGAATTATAGTTTTTTTTTAAGTTTTGGGCATGCTCACGAGTAAAATTTCGAGTCGATTATTAATCAATTTGTTAATAATAATAATAATAAGAACTTTATTCCAGCTAAGTATTTCAAAGTATTGGATAGTTAGAAAAGGCAATTGACAATGTCAATTGGCAGCCAATTTATTTTATTTTTCAATCAATTTAAAATGTAATTGCTTTTTGTGTCCTATTGAGTCCACGTGGACTCAAAGATGTATGTCGGGGCGTCAATCCCCAATCGGAGACGACAGGTGCGATAAATTACAAGTTAAAAAATTACGACGATTCATTGATCCATCCTATTTCTTTGCACATAAAAATGGATCCAGATCATTTCACGTTTTTTCACGTTTTACATTCTCCGCATTGCCGGCCGAGCGCCGTACTTTTGCTCTGCAATTCTCAACGTTTTTATTTTTTCTTTTATGTATGATTTATTTATTTTATGGAAAAAGTTCACAAAAAAGAGTCATTTCGCAAACCTTCAGTTTCCACACAGCATTCCCGGACTCGGCCGGGCGCTGTGATCATTCACATCCGCGCTCGTCCCGAAAGGGTTAATAAATTGTGTATAAGTGGGCGCTTGGTTTAAACGTTTACGTCTCCACAGCAACCGCATTAACCATTGAAAAAAGTAAATATTTACATAATCATCTGCCCTAGAAAAATTTTACTTTAGTGGACTTGAAATACTTGAAAATTTAATTGTTGCCCACGTACATTCGCAAAATCTCGCACTGGACGACGTGGCCAGCTGAGTACGCATCCAATGGGTGAAGATAATATTTGGTCAGTTAAAAAAATTGTCTTGTCCAAATAAAACATATTCTGACCTACATATCTACCCATACGTCGAAATGAGCCATCCGTTCTTTGTGGGTCGCTTAACCAGCTTCAGTATTCATAAACAATTGTATGGAGCACACAAACCAAATTACAAATTCACGACTCGTGCCACTCTTATGAAATATACTGATGGTTTATTGACATTACCTATTACCAAAACCCCTGATTGGCCAAAAACTGCCGATAGCTAATTCACGTGTCGTGTTTGTATCGTGACAATGAATGTCGTAGAATATTCTTTATCTGGGCCAGCATTACCGTCGAGGCCATGCGGGTGTCGTTGCCGTTTAGTTGTTGTTCAATTTACATGTTATAATGCGGGAAGGGGCATACATAAACATGTTTTCAAGTCATCCATATGGATTTCACTGAAGGACATCTACTATAATGTATAATAGACCCGCAGGATACAATTATTTCATATCGGCCACACTCAATCATTTTTATTATTTCAAACATAAAATACATGTAATTGCGATGCGTACCATCATAAATGGATCTCATTATTTTAATCGTCAACATTTATAAATTACATATTTAATCATCAAGTCTCTATAAATGAATTATAAATCGAATCAATAGTGTAATGTTAAATTAATATCGTGCACCTAAATAAAGTGACCTACAAAAGATCGCACCTGAATTGCGATTATTTGGTTGGCAAATATTAACATTAATTATTCATCTGCAGAAATTAAATTATTATTCAATCAAAAAACTTGGTAATAATCAAAACTTTTTTTTATTAATGAAATAGAAGTACATAATGGTACATTGGGGTGGTCCCAGTGGCGGCTCGTAGAACATGTTGTTGGTAGAGCCACTTATACAATATATCCCATTTTTTGAAGAAAGAAAGAACGAAGTGTTTTAAGAATTAAAGTTTTGCAGCCTTATTAATAGAATCACCCTTAGTAGAGTTTTAACAAGCCACTAGTTAGTGGCCATTAAGACCGTACTAAGATATCACTAATGTCCTACATTAATAGAACAATATTTAGACGCCATTAGTTAGTTGCGTGCTAACAAGGAAAATCATGTGGCAACATCGCTTTTGGCGCGCCAACTTGTCTTATCTAACCTATAAATTGTTTCATTGAGAGGTTTTTTTTTTAAACTTGAATAGGCGTGCAAAACAAACGTCTGATTAATTTAATTTGCGATATTTAACACTAAATGCACGTAAGAAGTATGTGAACATTAATAACATTAATCAAATGCTTAATTATGTAATTATTATACAACTTTCCTGCGATACAGTTACATGCACCACTCTTGTCTTTATTGCAAGATGTTAATTTTCTTTTGTTTTCTATAATGTTAATTTCCTCTCGGACCGAATGCAATAGCAATTCTTTTTCATAGATTCAATTTATTTGTTAATTCTTTTTCATACTCATTCCAGTTTTGGGATCTACAACATTTTCTCTAAGCAAATTATTATTTTTTATTTATAAAACATTGTAAACGCACTCCAAGACAAGTTTAAGCACAATACTAACATTTTGGCTAGTATCCATTACTTACATACACAACATACACAAATATAACTATAATAACGATTTCAAACGTCACGCGGTTTGAATTATAGGTTATGTTTAATGGTGTTGTTGGCGTTTAAACATGGAGTACAATGATACTAAATAGTTAGTGGAATACTAAATTTAGTGAGCCACTAAAATGTTCTATTAATACGGATATGTTAGTAGCATTCTTAGTACGGTCTTAATTCTGTGTACTAACATCTATTAATAAGGCTGTTGAAGTTTAACAACAAACAGTTATAAAGAGGTTAGCCAAAAAAGGTACGTCCCAGTATAAATTTATTTTATTTTCCGGACTAGTTTCGGATTTTATTAACAAAATCCATCTTCAGCAGAAAACTACAAATTAAAAAACGGAGTAAGATTTATGCGTGTTATTAGTATAAAGTAAAATAATTATTATAAATTAAAGTGAAAATATAAAACATTGGTATAAAAACAATGGCATAAAAACGGAATTTCAGGTAATAAAATCTAGTTACAATATATGACGTGTGATCTGTTGGTTAATTAGTAAGGTATAAAAATAGTTTAATTATAGAGGTAAAACAAAAGATATAAAATTTACTTACACGTCTGGCTTATATAACTTTTGAGGAAGTGTGCCCCTAGTAGCATGCTTAACAATTAATATGTTATTAACAATCTAAAACAATAGTATGAAACGGTTGATTAATTGCGTTTTTAAAGAGAGTATTGTAGAAAAACAGGTATAAAAAGGTGTATAATTAAATGTATGTGTATTTACGATTCAGATTAAATATAAATTGAAGAACTATAAATAATTGTCAATCATAGACCGTGAAAAAACAAATATGGAGGACTTGTCCGTGGACGGAAAGATGATAATATAAGTAAAAAGACTAGGCGGGTTGGTGAATAATGGGGAATTATTAATGGTTTTATTGGTAAGCTTGAAATGATAGTTATAGTATGTATCAAAAATAAATTTTAATATATAAATTTTTATATTTAAAATTTAGTTTGATATGGATTATTTAGGTATTGATATAGGGGAGTAGTATTGTTTAAAATTTGATCGTTAAGGCATTGTAGAGAGTGATTAGTGTGATTAAATTTGTCTATTTCGAAGTGTTCTAGTAGGTTTAGTTCGGTGCCTTTGTTAACATGATGTAGGAGTTTGATGTTATCGGGAAGGTTACAGGTATGGTTATGGATAAATAAATGTCGTCCAAAATTTGAAGTAAGTTTTTGAGAGAGGCGCCTCTTTAAGGCGCGTCCGGTTTCGCCTATATAGGTAGCTCCACAATTGTCACAACAAAGTGAATAGACTCCGTTTTTGTCCATTTTATCAATAGTATCTTTAGGTTTGCATAATAGATTTTTATGTGTGTTCTGATTTTTAAAGGCAGGTGTTATATTAAATCGATTAAGTAGTCGTTTTAGTTTGTGGGATATATCATAAAATTGGGTGAATTTTCTGTAGGTAATTGTATTGGTATTTTCTTCCTGGTTAATAGGTAAAAGTGAAGGTAATATTTTTGCTCTTTGCCTTTTGTGTAATAGTTTATCAATAATATTGGGATTAAAATTGTTGTTGTAAGCGATTTGTTTGATTATGTTTAGTTCATGGTTAAAATTAGAAATGTTCATGGGGGTGTTTATGAGACGATCTAAGTATGCATGAAAAGCTGCCATCTTGTGCGAATGGTGATGTGTGGAATGTGCAGGTATTATTGCGTCCGTTTGGGTAGGTTTCCTGTATATAGAATATTCTAAGTTAGTTGAATTTTTTTGGCTAACCTCTTTATCATTCACCCAGTAATAATGGATAATTTCTACTCTAAAAACAAACAGTTATAACCCATTAAAAATTATTGGAATTTAAGAAGTTGATTATATTCTTAAAATATAATAGTTTGAGAGTTGTATAGAATTATTTCAGAATTTTAAACAGTTTCTACTATTTTTTTATTTATTTTAGAAAATGCTCAATTTTGAATGCAGTTAAAAAATGTATGTTTAAAAACGAACAGTTATAACACATTAAAAAAAGATTGGAATTTAAGAAGTTGATTATATTCTTAAAATAGAATAATTTGGGAGTTGTATAGAATTATTTCAAATGTTTTAAACAATTTCTGCAATTTTTTTTATTTATTTTAGAAAATGCTCAATTTCGAACGCAATTAAAAAATGCAAGTTTAACAACGAACAGTTATAACCCAGTAAAAAAATATTGGAATTTAAGAAGTTGATTATATTCTTAAAATATAATTTAGGAGTTGTATAGAATTATTTCAGAATTTTTAAATAATTTCTACTATTTATTTATTTATTTTAGAAAATGCTCATTTTTTAACGCAACTGAAAAAAAGCAATTGCCAGACATTTAACATTTTCTACAGCTACAATACTTTATTTCACTTTCGGTGAAAGAAAGAAATGCAAGAAAATCCTTTGGAGGCGTTTTGGCGGTTAAAATGTAATCTAGATGATGATTCTTTGCTTACTTTGGATTGATGGAAGAACACAATCACCAACACATACACACACACACACACACACACACAAATCTTGAAGATGTATCACAACACAACGAGCACTAAAACTTTCGAAAAATAAATATTCCGAACCAGAACGCACACATTCTTCGCGACCGCGAACTGAAGACTGAATTGTTATCAACAGGTACGCCGCGGATTGGTGATAAGAATTTAATCTCGTTCCGGGCGAAAGAAAAAAAAAACGAATATTTTGATTATCTTCAATCGCCAGGGGCAGATTGAAAACTGCTCGAATTTTAACACGGAGGTCGGGATAAGATGTAGAACGTTAGAAACATTGCTAATTATATACTTGACGAGGATCTTAAGAAGTTGATTATGTTCTTAAAATATAATAATTTGGGAGTTATTTCAGAATATTTAAATAATGTCTACTATTTTTTATTGATTTTAGAAAATACTCAATTTTGAACGCAATAAAAAAATGCATATTTAACACGGAGGTCGGGAAAACATAGTTGGAATTTAAGAAGTTGATTATATTCTCAAAATATAATAATTAGAGAGTTGTATAGAATTATTTCAGAATTTTTAAACAATTTTCAATATTTTTTATTTATTTTAGAAAATGCTCAATTTTGAACGCAATTAAAAATTGCATATTTAACAACGAACAGTTATAACCAGTGGCGGCTCGTGGAACATGTTGATGGTGAGTCATTTATACAATATACCCCACCCCCTCCTTTTTTGAAGAAAGAAAGAACGATTTATCTTCCTAGACCAAAGTAATTGGCGAAAAGGTGTTTTAAGAATTAATTAAAAATTCTTGCTCAGCTTGAAACTACAGGTAGTGCTATGGCTCCTTGGCTCTATATAACGAGATGCCCCTGGATGGTCCAGAAAACAAAAAAGTTTGAAAGTTTCTCTTGTGATAATTTGGTTCCAATTGCTAAAAGAACGTCCTGTGATATTTTTTTTTATATTTCTAAAATAATATCCAGAGGTCGCGGATTGACCACAAAGCTTTAAAAAAACAGGAAGTCATCCATATTTTTTCGTATACATTAAAATTAGTTTTCCGAGGTTTAGGTAAATACCAATTTTCTACTATTTTACTAATATTTCTTTTTACAAACAGAAATACAGCATACAGCATACACTGTTAATTTTCCCCTGATTGACAGGGAACAGTGAATTGATAAAAATAAAACTTAAAATTAGTAAAATTGTTAGAAAATCGTTTTTTTTTTTAACTTTTAGATCAATCCGCCCCAATAAATCTAAAAAAATATCTCGGGACGGTCTTTTAGCAATTGGAACTGAATTAACCCAGGAGACATAAATCTTTTAGACTTTTGTGTTTTCTGGACCACCCTAATGATATATCTAGAACAATGATTTCCAATATTCATTGCCGAGGATATTTTAGATCCAGAATGAGATCTGATTTCCTAACGACCCGACAGTCAACAATTTCGCTGGGCCCGTTATCATCTACAGTGCAGCAAGAGCAATTATAATTTTGAAATAAATTCCGAAATATATCATGTAAAAACATATTTGAGGGTATTTTTGTCAAAATTATAAGGATTTGTCAATGCACGAGGTGTATTCGGTAAGATAATTTCCATTATACACAGTGGCCGAAAAAAAAAACAGTACAAATTTTAAATATTCATATTTTCAATAATAATTAATGCATTGAATATTGCTTTGAAAAACAAAATATTTACACTTAGTAGATGACAAAAATAATTAATTGCATTTTTGAAAAGTTTTCTTATCGAGGATATTTCACAGAAGGCGCTGCAAAGACGGGGGTTTATAATGCACCACCGCATCGCATTTGTAGGTATCAAAAAGAGGGGGCATGATTTGTTTTTGTTCTCAAATGAATCTCAGACAACAGCTGTCACTTCTATCAGTTATTTCAGTTGTTGCCACAAAAATTGTAAAGAAGATAAAATATTTAATAAACATTTGTTTCACTATGACAATTTATCTGCACGAAAGATTGCACATATCTATAGATAATGTTGATTGCAGGCCCGCTCTAACCATTGGGCTAATAGATGTTGCATCCCGAGGGTGCCAAGCACCGGAGAGCGCCACACAGTGGTCCGAATTTACGCTTCAAAATATTCATATTTTTTGAAGAGCCTTTTCTAAAAATATGAACATAGTTCAAGTCCCGTGGAGTCCCGGGCTTATTTTAAGTTTAATATAAAATTTGTAGTGTTGTAAAACAAATAGGGGAAAATAATTTCTGCTGGTTTGTGCAGGTTTGTCTGAATTTTTCTGGCACTTAGGCACGCCAAGCCAAGTCCCCATTTGTAAATTCTGAGGCTTGGGGAAGGACGTATTTTGTCATTTTGACCCTCTTTTTAGATGTATAACGGTTGTAGGAAGTACGTTATTACTATATATCTAAAATATTTTACCTCACTACAAGAAATATAAAAATATAAAAATTCAGAACATTAACAAAACGTTATCTTACAAAAAATGTTAATTATTATAATTTGTTTTAAAATCTAGTTTCTGAAAATAAGTACTTGTATTGTACTCGAATGAAAATATTTGCGATTTTAGAAACTTATTGATGCCAATTGCCCTTTTGCCAGAAGACGTTCAATAAACGCAAAGTAAGGCATTAAAAACATTTCCAAAAAAATCCTCGCAAAAAAAAACATGTCAGATGTATTGCACAGATTGTTAGCTTCTTCCGATCTCCTAATAACGAGTAAGCGCAAATTGAAAATGAGAAAAAGAGAGGAACTTCAACCTGAAGCTGTGCAGCTTTGACTTCCTACTGAAAATGAAAATAAACCTTTGTATGTCGAAAGTAAAGTTTCAGTCTTAAATTATTAATGATAACATTGGAATATAATGTTGCCTTTTAATTATTCATAAATATACGATATTTAAGTATTCTAAAATCATTATATTTTTTGTACCAAAAACAGTGCCATTTTGAATCCGCCACTTTGAATTTTGAAATTCTGATGGAGGGCCCCAATTCAGGGATATCGATAAAGTAAATATACCAATTTTTGTATTGATTTTCTCACTGGCAGATTTTCGGCCAGGGATTGGGCCATTTGGACCACTGTGCCTCACAATTCAATTTCAAGTTTTTACATTTTATGAAATGGACGATGTCCATATCCGCCAATTTAATACACCTTATCTTGTCTGTTCTTCCATCACAGCATGGTCATTACGGATTACAGAGGCCTTAAATTTTATCCACTGACTATTCCTTGTTGGCCAGTATTAGAAGGGCGATTGGGTACTCTACTAAGCTACTGATACACGCTGATCTGTATTTAATTCTTTTGCTTTTTCTGACTTGCTATTATATTCGCAAATAAAAATTGGAATTTGCAACGACAAAAAAACATGACTACGAATATCAAAAATTAACACCCACTCTAAAAAAATGTCGGGCTTTTCAGCTCAATTCACTCATATGAGCTGAGGGCGCTTGATTTTATTAGCCGAGGGCGCTTGAATGTCTTAGAACGGCTCCCGGTTGATTTAAATCGATTTCAATTATACAAAAACAACAATTATAAACATCATTTTAATGGCTAGATCCTAGTGTTTGTACCACTCACAAACGCACAGGCGCGAATTTCGCGATTCCCGTGGCACTGAACCATTTTCATTTTACCCATACACGATTTTGACGATTGGTGCTTCATCCAATTCCATTACAAATAAATAATGCTCTTTCACCAATTGTATTTATTAATATAAGTTTCAAATATATATTGTTCTTATTCGTTAAATTATCTTAACAAATACCACTCGCGGTTATAATTTTTGGCAGGATAAATTTTATTTTAAGCACTCGACATTTCTTAAATGAACTGAGATTACGCAAAATGTTTCCATCTCAATTCATTCTCGAAATTTGTGTAGATTCAATGGCTCCTACAAAGTAATAAAATTTATCCAGCCAAATTCTAACCTTTTGTGGTATTATCCCCGATAAAAATAAAAAACTTTCAGAAATGAAATTAAACATTTTTGCAATCTACAAAGTGTAAACTTGTTTTTTAAAGCAATATTTAATGCGTTATTTATTATTGAAAATATGAATATTTACAAGTAGTACCGGTTTTTTTGGCCCACTGTGTACTGATGAAGTGCAAAACCAAATTATGGAAGGGTGCAGCCAGTGATTGATGTTATGAGAAATCGATGATGCCATTGTCAAAAAACAGAATTCAGTATTTTTTATTGACGAGCAAACGATACCATTCTTAGGTAGATGTTCAGTGCATCAATGTAAGAACAAACGAAGACCGGCAGGACTGATGAAATTTGTCGTAACAACGTATGATGATCTAAGACCAGAACCATCGGTGATCACGTTAATTTCCCAGATTCTGCCTGAAAAGTTTCTTATTTTTTTACCAATACTTCCCAACTGTAGGTCTAATGAATTAATTAAATAATTTAAAAATTTAGCTAGCTAGCACTTTTATGGGTAAAAGAATAGAAACATTAAGCTATAATAAAAATACGAACATATAAAGAGAATCGGAAGAAATGATAAGTAGTGATAGAAAATTTTGCCTGACAAAGTATACCAAAACTGTGCTGATAGCGATTGGTAAAGAGGTATAATGTAAAAAGATTGAAAAGTAAAAAACAGCGGGTAGTAACTTGCCCTACAGTTGTAAAAATGAGCCGATGGATGGAGTGGATATTTGCAACCAGATGTTATTATCAAACATTCTTTAGAACTAAAAATGGACATTCGAAGTAATATTGCATCTAAAATGCTAAAATAAAATCTATAAGACTTCTTGATTTCCAACTTCAACTTGCGGAAAACTTGACTGCTAAGATCAGCTGAAGAAGAGACAGATACCGAAGAGGAAGAAGATGAGACTGAAGCGGAAAATTAAAGAAAGAAAAGAAAAATGCCAGCAGCTTTGCCTTGCAAAGATAACCGTTGCGACGACTTTGAGCTCTGGCTAGTTGCCGAAAATCTTAAAAATCCCGTTAGCTGCTAAATGGAAAAATTTCGATCAGGAGTACGCTGTAAGAAGTGCATGTTTTTGTGCATTCAAATAAATCATTTTGTTAGCATTGTGTGAATGTTTGGCTCCCAAGACACACAATTGTGAGTATCGATAAACCGGAAATTCAGTGACACTTTGAAATTTATTTATTTATTTTTTTATTTTATTTTTGTTATTTAATCGTGAAAAAGTTTAATTCAAATTTTTGAAATTCAGGAATCTAAGGGATATAAAAGCTGTATCATCGGCGAATAGTAGGGAATATTACGAAGTATTCAAAATTAGTGTCCAGGTTATAAATATCGGAGAATAAATTATACAATAGAGGTGATAGGGAAGAGCTCTGTTTCAGAAAATTGTCAGTTCGTTTCGATGTTTTATTTACAATCGTATAGCGAACATTGCCCGACCAACAATTTATTGAATCCATTACACGTAACGCCTGTGTAAGTTTCGATATCGTAAGAAACTTATCCCAGAGGTTAATTCGATAATGCACACAACATCCTATTTTTCTAAACTGCCCTACTGTTTACCGATAAATCATCCTTTACAAGAAATGGGATTAATAATTTTTGAAATACCCACTGGGAACGAAGAAAACTCATTCGACTCTTATTTTGCGTTACCAACATACCTTTTAAGTAGTGGGGCGGTTTTCTTGATGATAATATCATTGGTCCTATCTTATTATGGACGAACTTACTTGTTTTTTTGCAAAATACCTTTTATGAGCGTCTAGAAGATGTTCCGATTGCCAATAGGCTGGTGTATGGTTTATGCATAACAGTGCTCCAGCTCACTTTTTTCATATTGTCATTGAGTACTTTGATGTAACGTATGGTAACCGATGGGTTGATCGAAACGGACTTTTTGGATTTAAAGTGTATAGGCAGCTAAGGTCCATCGCGTAAACGGACCTGGCCACAACAAAGTCCCGACCTAAAGTTGTTAGATTATTTTGTTCGGGGCTGGATGATTTTTCTTAATTCTACGTTTGGTGGCACGCAAAATGACCTACGGAATGGGATCATAGAAGTTGCAGCAATCAAATGTTAGCATATTGCTCTAAATTTTGCCACAGAAGCAAAGATTAATCGTGCTAAATGCTGCATTAAGAAAAACAAAGGCCACATTGAACAGTTACTCCGAATGTTAAATACACATCTTCAACTTAAATTAATTTGAGTTATAAGGATATATAAAAGATTTTCCTTATTTTGTGCTAAATAACCCATCCTTAAGATAGCGCCGTGGAATTCTGTATCTGCTAATTCAGCATTTACACGTGCGACAGAACCTTCATTATAAAACTTGTGTTCTAATGTACTATTTCAAATCTGGCATCTTTAAAAAAAGCTAGTTATAGTCAAATCCGTATAGTGATAGCTCATTCAAGTGTGTAATATCCTTGGTGCAAATTATTATATTTGTCAAAGTTGGTAGCGTTAAATTATAAAAATTGAAATTTGCATAGATTTTCGTTAACTTATAACAGAATGCTGATAGTTGTATATAGTGGTTTTTCGAGCGAGCTAATAACTAATATCTTAAATAAGAAACAAAAACAATTTTTTCCCTCTCAAAAAATTACTGCTCTCTAACTTATATTGGCTCCTATATAAATTTTGCAAAGAACTTAAATTTCTCAATATTGCAACTACTTTTAAAACAAAAAATTCACTACATAAATTTATAAATGACGCAAAAGATAAGCTATTTTTTTTCTTTTCTGTTTACTTAGTGTATATGCAGTAATAAATACATTCAACCTAGTATTATTTGATAGCTTAGCTATATTAACATGCAAATTGTTTGTTGCTTAATTCAATACTCGTCGTGATATTAGCCACGAAAGTAGTTGTTTCAATAAATAATTTGTTTTTGTAGTCTTTTTAAGACTCATTATTGTGGATACCTAGCGAAATATTTCGCATTTTGTTTTATTCGTGTTTTATTATGGAGCTTTACCAAGTAACTGCCTCATTAATCCAATATTATGTATTATTGTGTTTTGGTTTAATTCTATTTTTCATTATGTGTAGCTGTATTTTTGAATTTCCCTGTGATTTTGTATAAATAGATACCAATATAGACATACCGGGTGACCCAGGGATCTGTAAAAGCCCCATAACTTATTTGCTATTTGAGATATCGACTTCTAGTTTTCTTGAACTGGTACCCACACGTATTCTACATATTTTAAAAATATGTATGTGTTTGTACAGGGTGTTCCAATATACATAACAGAACAAAGTTATGTTTTTTTTTAAATGGAACACCCTATATTTTATACTTTATTTTCAACCCTTTTGAGAAGCTGATGTAGGCAAATTTGTGGAAAAAACATGTACACATTGAAAACATTGCAGAAGCGTTCCTAGCAAAGATAGCATTATTATTTATACACTAGAAAATTTCCCACATCATAAAGAATAATACACATCGGCTTTGGTTCTCTTTTATTCATAGTGCCAAACAGGGTGTCAACATACGCAAAACAATGGATAACTATTTGTTTTCAAATGGAACACCCTATATAAGTTGCCACCAATCTATGGCATTTATAATAAGCTTTCCAATGATATACAGTTTTTATAACAAAATATTAAGGATTCTTGAGATTTATCAATAAAAACATATTTGTTTTGTCATCTTCTGCAGATTTTTGGATTTTTAGCCAAAACTATGCTTTTTCAGGAAAAATTAATAATAATAATAATAATAATAAAGTTTATTTACGGTAACCACCTTTGTATACATAAAATACAAAATATATAATAACAAAATAAAGTATGTGAAACATTTCAACTTAATGAGTACATCCATTACAAAGAAACAACATATAAATGGTAGAGATCAAAATTGACATAAAAGTTATATAATGCTTAAGTTATATAATATTAAAATCGCGAAAGTAAAGAATACCAAAAATAAATACAAATTTCATCATCTAAATTTCAAGTTTCTTTTAAAATGATTAAATGAATTGTCAAATAAATCAAACCAGTCATGGCAATTAAATTCATTTCCAAGTGTAGTTAGCCGAGAAATCGAATTGTTGTGACCAGATACAGTATTGTGGGTGTTTTGGTAGAAAAGAGTAGTTGATCGAGTACTTCTATTAGGAGTATGAAACAAAAACATTTTTAAAATAGTTGGGGAGTCAATCTTTCCGTGAACCAAACGGTGTAGTAAGCGTAAGTCCGCATCAATGCGACGATCCGCCAGTGTCTTCATGCTTAGGACGTCCAATATCGCCTGGTAATCACCTCGAATATGATGACGACCTAGTTTGAACTCCATGCTTCTTAGGTATTTCTTTTGGACAAGTTCAAGTCGCATAATATTGGTGGTAGTAAATGGAGTCCAAATGGGTGAGTTATATTCTAAAATTGATCTAACAAGAGAGCAACATAAAACTTTCAAACTTGCAGCATTCATGTCTTTACTTATGGACCACACATACCCCCACATTTTTAATGCATTATTAGTAATATTAGCAATATGGTTGTTGAAAGTGAATCTGGTATCGAAAGTAATGCCCAAGTCTTTCATAGTGGTAACCTGTTTTATGCTAACTGAGTTGATAGTGTAAGTATGCATGATTGGATTATTACAACGATATGTAGACATTGAAAAACATTTTGTGACAATCAGAGACAAACGATTTCTGACACACCACATATTTATACGATCCAGGTCAGCCTGAACCTCAGCACAGTCTTCAGGTGTATGGATGACTTTAAAGATCTTTAAGTCATCGGCATACAATGAAGAGTTACAGTTTACAATTGATTCAAGTAAATCGTTGATAAATAATAGGAAGAGGATTGGGCTGCAATGAGACCCCTGGGGTACCCCCGAAGTAACTGTAATTGCATTAGATGTAAAGTTACCGATCTTAACAAACTGTACCCTGTTATTGAGAAAGGAGGATATCCATAACAAAATTTCGGCACGTAAACCCAACGAACTCAACTTATCCAGCAAAAGAATAATGTCAATTCTATCAAACGCCTTGGTAAAGTAAGTATAGATAGTGTCTATCTGATACCGACTATCCAAAGCATTCGAGACGAATTCCTTATATTCCAGAAGGTTAGATAGAGTGAACCTACCAGCAATAAACCCATGCTGGTTGGGAGAAATAATAGACTTAGTACACCAAGCCAACAGATCTGCAACCATTTTATCCAACATTTTAGGGATCGTGGATTGTATACATACGCCCCTGTAGTTTTTCACATCCGCTCTCGAGCCAGATTTATGTAACGGGACAATGAAGCTATTTTTCCATAACTCCGGTACTACGCCTTGATTCAATGATCTAGCAAACATGATATAAATAGGACGATACAAGGAGTAAATGCAATTTTGCAGGAAATAACTAGATAATTGATCAGGACCGTAAGTATGCGATGGTTTTAAGTTAGAAATGGCACTAAACACATCTTGAATATTTAAAACTAGTTTAACATCATGAACCTCAGAGGAACCAGAATAATGTTGATGGGATGAATTAGATGAAGTGGTGTACACAGTCCTAAAGTATTCCGAGAATAAATTAACTATATCAAGACCATTATCAGCGGAGATATCATTATAAATCATTTCATTCGGATAACCAGCTTCCTTTTTTAACTCTTTGGCATATTTCCAGAAATAACGCGGGTTCGATTTAATAGATGATTGCACATCATTGAGATACTTGTTGTAGCAGGATTCAGATAAGCTCTTACAATCCTTCCTAAGTTGCGAAAATAGATGGTAGTCCTCAACCCCGACCAGAACGTTTATAGGATGCATGCGCTTCTTTCTTTTTCTTAATTAGTGAAATCAAATGTTTGGACATACATCTAGGGTAACTATTCGTGTAATGCTGCGTATATTTATATGGAACAAATGTATCAATAGCGGTATAAATGATATCGTAGAATTCACTAATCGCGACATCGAAGTCAGGAAATCCCAGTTGATAGAATTGAGGTAAGAGTTAATCAGGTTGAAATCAGCAAAATTATAAAGAAATTGTTTTCTTTATAATTTTGCTAAAAAACAACGTTGTGGTTAAACTCAATTGAGAGCTTCGCAAAGTACGCATAATGATGTACGGACGTCGGTAGCAGGGGATCGAGGGATTTGTAAATGGATATATTGGCTAGTGAGCTGAAGCATAGGTCGAGAAACGTGCCCCGTGAATTTGGAATAACGTTAATTTGTGCTGCATTTAAAAAGTTGTAACAGTTAGTAATAGCAGATGATTTTGCATCAGGTTGACCTTGGCTGTTGATCATGTTATCCCAATTAATACTCGGTAGATTGAAATCACCAAAAATTGCAATATTATGACAATAATATTTTTCAACCAAACTTTCAATACATACACAATGATCATAGTATTTATCATAATGGGAACTCGGTGGGATGTAAACGCCTCCTACAATATAGGAACAGTTATTAATTTTAATTAAAACGAAAATGTGTTCCAATAAATTGTCGCTCAAAATAAGTGATGAGTTTAGTTAAGCCTTAATTGCAATGAGTATCCCCCCACCTCTAACGCTGCCATCAATACTTCTGTCAGACCTGAAGAGGGAGTCATTATGTAGTTGAAGCTAACTGTTCAAAATATTGCCATAGTGCCATGTTTCCACGATTATAATAATATCAAAATTATAAGAGACCAAAGTTGTAGAGCGAAAAATTTACGATCGACATAGGTCTTTCAACATTTAAGATATTGCCTGCATTGCCCGCCAGAGCGCGCAAAATCGTGACCGTATATGCATTTTAGCGTTTTCTTTTCAAATTTTTTATTAAAAAATTGCACAATAAATGATGCGTAGTTTTCACTAAAAATGCAAATTGAAAATGTATATATCAATTTTTGAGTTTTTTGCATTTTTAGCGATAACTATGCATTTTGGGCAAAAAAATCTTCTCTTAAGAGTTGTAGAGCGAAATATTTTCAATGGATGTCGGTCATTTAAATAATTCTATATTTACCCGTTTTTCAGCTAGAGGACGTGGAAAATAAAGTATAGTGCAATTAATTACCAAAAAAATTGAGAAAAACGCTGAAATACATACGCTCACGATTTTGCGCACTCTGGCGGGCTATGCACGCATTATTGAAAAAGTCGAAAGACCTATATCGATCGAAAATTTTCCGCTCTACAACTTTGGTCTCTTATTATTTTTTCAGAAAATGCATAGTTTTGGCTGAAAATGCAAAAATGAGCAGGAGGTCACAAAAGAAAAATGTTTTTATGGATAAATCTTAAGAATCCTTAATATTTCATTATACAAATTGTACATCATTGGAAAGCATATTAAAAATTCCATGCATTGGTGGCAAGATATAAAGGGTGTTCCATTTGAAAAAAAATAGTCATCCATTATTTTGCGTATGTTGACACCCTGTATAGCAGTACAAACAAAAAAGAACCAAAGCCGATTTGTATTATTCTTCATGATGTGGAAAATTCTTTAGTGTATAAAAAACGACGCTAGATTGCTAGGAGCGCTTCTGCAACTTTTTCAATGTGTCCTTGTTTTTGCCACAAATTTGCCCATAACTAATCAATCGTCCATAATAGACCCATACTATCTTATACTATTTTTATCAGCTTCTCAAGAGGGTTGAAAATAAAGTATAAAATATAGGGTGTTCCATTTAAAAAAACATAACTTTGGTCTGTTATGTATATTGGGACACCCTGTACAAAAACATACATATTTTTAAAATATGTAGAATAAGTGTGGGTACCAGTTCAGGAAAACTAGAAGCAGATATCTCAAATAGCAAATAAGTTATGGGGCTTTTACAGATCCCTGGGTCACCCGGTATGTGTCCTAATACACCTATGGAGCAAACATGTACAACATGCTGATTTCTACCTTCTTCGTTCTATTGTACATTAGTTCCTAGCACGATATCTCTCTCGCGATCACGAAGCGAGCGAGCAAGCCTACGACGTAGGTTAGGCGTAACCTTACATAACCTGGATCAGCTGTTTCATTTATTTTCAGTTTATTCCGTGAGTGCGTTTTTAGTTGAATTATCTCTTTATACTAACAAAATGGGCCGGAAGTGCATTGTTTGTGGTGCTTCCCAAGAAATTGAATTGGCGATGTTATTCGAGTACTTTCGTTTATTGGAACTTTCAATTTTAGCGCCTTATTTCGTTTGATTTGAGAAGGGGTATTCCGGTACTGCTATTGGAAATGGTGAATAAAAGTACCATGCATTTCATATGTTGTGATGTTAGCACCCTAACTAATTAAGCATTTGGTATCTACTAGATATAAAATCACTGGAATTTCCCTATTTTTAAGATACCGTTTAATCTGCTTGAATATCCATTTTTGTGATGGCATCGTATCAATAAATGATTATTATTACTATTATCCAGATTTTTTCCAAGAAGGCCAATACCATTTACCAATATTTACGCCACTGCCAATATGCCATTGTAAAATAATAATAATATTTCAGTGATCTAGTTATCCATTCTCTCGTTCCCAAAAGAAATGAAAGTAACCAATTACCGCACCATCGCAGCAATTTATTGTTAGTAAGCATGACTTTTATTTAACAGTATTATCAAATTGTCAATTATTTAGTTGTTAATCTACATCAATTTCAATAATAAAGAATATTTGATTCTAAAATTTCTTATTTTGCTTTCCCTACAATTGTAAGAGAATATGAATATGTGAAAAATATTACTTTGCTTGAAGAAGCCACAGTGTGACGAATAAGGTAAAAAATGTTGTAGTATTTGTGTAAAGTCTAAACCATGTATTTACCACAATAATAAATAGTACAAAGGACCGGAAGGCCAAATTTTTCCAGGGCGGCGGCCCTCATTGAAATTCCTCATTTTCAACATAGGCGTTCGTTGTATGTCCAATAAACACCCTTGTTCCCCTGTACGCCACGCCACTGCAAATACTCGAGTGATTCATTAAATGAATGTGTAATTCTCTAATTCCATAAAATTTGAACTATCCTGCTGAATAAACAGCTCTTTAATTATTGAATGTAATTTTATGAACTGTACTGCACGAAACAACTAAAAAAAGGATTCTCGTTACATGTTATAATACTGCGACAACCAAAAGCATTAATTAACTCCAGTTGCATACGTGTATGTAAACCTGGATAAAATAACAAAAGCACGCTGATGTAAATTAAGCTCCTTTATTTCTCTCTTATGTAAAAAAATACCATTGTGTATCAGTATAAATTATTTTATTACGATTTAACATGTTTTCAAATGTATACAAACTAAAGTATTCTTTTTTACATGGTTACGAAGTGTAAAATTATTTTAGAAATTTAAATATTTTGTACGTTAAACCTTCACAATGTAATGATTAATACATTTTATTTATATGCGAACTTCTAACAGATGTACATATGTATTTACAGTGTCCACAGAAACATGTTTAGCATGAGGATCTTCCTTATTATGAGATGTATCAGATTTTAGCTTTAGAAAAAGAGTGAGTTTTTGATTTTTTTCTTGCCACTTGTTTATTTTCACGTATTTGTACTTCGTTCAGACATCATTTTTAATAAAGATGTTGGTTGCAATTGTTACTTTAAAAAAATGGCTGCGTTAGTTAAGTTATAACAGACAACTTTATTTTTTCGTTATAACAGACAACTTTATTTTTTCTTATGAGGCTCATGAGTTGACTATAACACCTTGGAGTAGATATTCTGTCTCTTCAGTCTGTAAAGAAAGTTAGTGGGGTTTTGACACTTTCGTTCCAAACACAAAATGTTTAATACATTTTGGTTAGTTGGCAGCGAAATCATAACAATTTAAAGAGCTCTACCATGCCAACAAGATAGTTTCATTCAAACTTTTTGACACTTTTGCCAAGTGATAATTCACAGAAAAATCGCAAATTCGGGTGATTCTCTTCTTCCTGTTCAAACTAATTAAACACATTTGATATTTACGTTTATTCTACAGTTATATTATTTTTATGCACGATTAGTTATACAGAATTAGTAAACAATTTATGCTTATTCAATTGTATATAAAAATTCCACCAATAATTTCCTATTTAATTTAAACACTATACTCGGCGCACCGAATAGGTGGTATGGTCACGTTGCGTTCACCCCGCGTCCTCGTGATAGTTCGTAGAGACGTTATGAAAAGCCTGATTCACACAGCCTTGCCACATTTTAGTTCTGTGCCGGAAATATAAATGTTTCTACTTTAACCCACAAAATTTAACTATTTATCACTTCCTAATTAATTGTAATTGAGAAAGGGTGATTTAAGGATAGAACGTAATTTAAATAAGCCAGAAAAACGAGAACACATGGCATACAACGGGCGTGATTAAAAAAATCGGCTGCGTGACATACCCTTGACATGCGTTTGCGCAACATCACGCGAAAATCACGCAAACCCATAATACCACCGATTCGGTGCGCCGAGTACAGCCAATAATTATTACTAATAAAATTGTGAATAAACGAATAAAACAATGTTTGTTATTTACGGAGTTCAACATATTTCAGATACTAACTAGTAAATATCACTGTGAAGTTATAAATATATTTTCTGCAGTAAATATTGTATTCATTTTATAGAATCCAAATCGGCCATACAGCATTCACTAAAAATCGTGTGCATTTGAAAGATTGTATCATTGCAGTGCATTGAATACATGGAATCTTTTCCCTTTCAAGTCACGAAATTTCTGCACACACAAAACTGCACGCTTCATGAATTCAAAGAGCTTCCCATTCAACGTGTACATACTTTAAACATTTCCTGAATACATATAACACTAATTACTTTCCATCTAAATTTAATATTTACTAAACACATCCGGTAAGAAGAGTAATAAAAGATTGTATGAATATTATATACACTCGGTGTAACTTAATTCTGGTAGACCCCTTAATTTGCATCAGTGGCGGCTCGTGAACTTTTTGAGTGGTAGAGCCACTTATCATACACATATCAAAGAAGTAATGAAAATTGATGAAATGACATCCAGGGACCTCAAAACGGATATTTCCGTTAAAAAAAATTTGAAAATGTTTCAACGATTACAATACTTTCTCGTATTTCGTAATGGAGAAAGTAAAAAATATCCAGCTCTACTAGAAAATTGTCTACTGATGTTTGCCTATTTGAATTAATAATAATAATAAATAATAATAATACATTTATTGACGTATTCAACTTTTTACAAGAAATACATAAAAATAAGAAATGCTCTAAAAATAATATAAACAAAATTATACCAGTTTACAAAATATCATGTAATCAAAGTGTAATAACCCTAAAATAAAGGAAAAAGAAAATGAGATTCAAATTTCAACTGTGGAAGAATTAATTGGTAATGATATCGGATAATAGTAGCATGCAACGATTCCGAAAGATATGAATTGGTACATGAAAAATATCAATCTTACTCGAGAGAGAATTAAAAATAATCATTGCACGACACACAGGGCTATTCATTCCATAGTTAGATGGGTGGAATGGAATTCTAAATAAATGCCCGGATCTATGCAAATTTACAGGTAAGGAGTTAAAAGCTAACATTTGCAACAGTTCACTACAATTGATATTGCCATTGATTAAATTATAAATGATACATAGATCAGCCATAGTTCTTCGAGCAGAAAGAGTTGTAATATTTAAAAGGCGACGCAGACTGTCATAATCCAGAGTTATTTGTGCTCGGAACATATAGAGCCTTAGGAATTTATTTTGAATTCTCTCAATTGATAAATCGTCGCATGCAAAAGACGTTGACCATATAGGTGAAGCATATTCTAATAGTGGGCGAACTAATGCTAGATAAAGATAACGAATAGTAGAAGGGGAGAAATGAGTAGAAAAGCGATTAACAAATCCTTAACAAAACTTAAAATTATTGCAAATAAATGTTAGTTATATGTCGCCACAAAATACGTCTAGGGATTCTATTATTGCCGTTTTCGTCATTTTGTGACCCCCAATTAGATGCTGCACTTTAATTTAAAAAATATGTATGTGTGCCGAAAAGAAGATGAAAATTTTGCGGATGAAGATGAATAATAAATTTTAATAAATTCTATATTTATACTACTTTAATTTTGTCTATAAGTTTCTAATAAATTCACTGTATCTACGTTCTATTTTCAAATTTTATTATTTTGGAGAAGGGTAGCGGCGTAATTTTGAGGGGTTTTTATTAAATATTTGGGGAAAATTATTATATTATTATATTAAATAATCAATCTTTTTGTTTGCATTTTGTATAGTTAAGCCTGGATTTTGATTTGATTATTCTCTTATTCATTAATTAACAATTGTAAAACACTCGTTTATGTTTCAATGATTGGAGGATGGGATAGGGCCCATCCACCGCCCTTCGTTTCCACTTAAACCTGGCAAAGAAAATACTGTTTGATTAAAGGAATTTCTTCGTCAAATCACTGGAGTTTTAAAACGTGCAAACCCAACAATAAAGAAGGTTTCCGGGCTGAGTTAAAGTGGAGACTAAGGGAGGTGGGTGGGCCCTATCCCGCCCTATCCCACTCTCCAACCTGTTAAGCACGCCCCAAAGTTTTTACAAACAAATTATTTTGTCTAAGCAACAATAAACCATTTGATTCTTCTCTTATTAATTAACAATTGTAAAACTCACGTTTGTATTCCAAGAATTGAAAGATAGGATAGGGACCATCCACCGCCGGCGTAATTTTGTGAGGTTTTTATTAAATATTTGGGGAAAACTAAAAATTACTACTGGTAACACTCTTTGCCCATAAATAAATAATATTTATTATATTAAATAATCAATCTTTTTGTTTGCATTTTTTATCGTAAGGCCTGGATTTGAATTTTTTTGACCTATATTTTTGACCTGCAGTATCGTTTTTTTTTTTAGTATAAATTTCTGATCTTTTAAACTAAGTTTTCTTCATTTTCTATTTGTTTGTTAAAATTTTCGATTTTTTGGTCGGCATTTTTTATTTTTAGGCCCGAATTTATGATTTTTGGCCCTATATTTCAACCTGAATTATTCATTTTTATGCGCGATTTTTTTGCCGGTATTTTCGAGTTTTTGATTTTTTATCCTTTATCATTTTTCAAACATTTTCGCGTTTCAAGTTGGCAATTTATTTTGAGCCAAAGGTATTTTTGCGACTGAAAAGGCAAATTATTTTTCTTTTGCTTGATTTTTCAATTATTTGGTCTGTATATTTTCATTTTTTAGACAAGGATTTTTTTGCTTATATTTTAGATTTCTTTATTCTAATTTTTAGAATTTTTTGTCTTCATTTTTCGATTTTTTTAGTTTTTCTATCTTGGTTATTAATTTTAACGAGAGAATTTTTTATTGGTCTACTCTAAATTTTTAACATGAATTGTTGATTTTTATGGGCGATTTTTTTTTGTTTGCGGTTATTTTTGAGTTTTTGATTGTTATTATGGGTGATTTTTTTAAAATTATTTTTGAGTTAGAGTTTCAGCAATTTACTTTAAGGTAAAGAGTTATTTTTGGGGCTGAAAATGGCAAATTATTTTTCTTGTGCTTGAAATTTCAATTTTTAGCCTGCACTTTTATTTTTTTGGCCTATATTTTAGATGTTTTTGGCATCTAAACCAAAATTTTCGAATAATTAGTTGAAATTTTCTCTTTTTTTGACTGCTTTTTTATTTTTGCCAAGAATTTTCAATTGTTCACCAATGTTTTTAGTTAATCTGTTACTCTAATTACTAATTTTAACGAGCGAATTTTTTTATTGGTTTTTACTTTAGATTTAAATGAACTGTTCATTTTTATGAGCGAATTTTTGACCAACATTTTCGAGTTTTTTGGTCCAAGGTTTTGATTTTTTCGCCCAATAATTTAGATTTCGCAGACTGAATTTTTGATATTTTTGGCCTGAACT
The DNA here is from genome assembly GCA_910593695.2 of Ocypus olens. Taxonomy (NCBI): domain Eukaryota; kingdom Metazoa; phylum Arthropoda; class Insecta; order Coleoptera; family Staphylinidae; genus Ocypus; species Ocypus olens. The sequence goes on from OU343053.1 coordinate 35,556,368, forward strand.
TGGCTTTTGTATTAATTTTGGGCTATTTATTTAATTTGAAATTTTTTTGTTTTAGTGTTTTTAATTTAATTATAGTGGTTGTTTTAAGATAAAACTAATGTACTTTGATATTTAGTTAGAAAATACCGCCTGCGCGATTTGTGTTTAAGGAATTACTTAATTTTCAAATACAAGGTGTCTAAAAAAGACACCACCAAAATGATATGGTGTATTCCTGAGACAAAAAAAGAGCAAATTAACTAAATTTATCTATATGAAAAATTACATACTTTCCAAGATACAGCAAGTCAAAGTTTAAGATTTTTTAAATATTTTAATCTATATCTCGAAAATGGCAGATGAGAATGATTTGTTTATTTTTTTCTGACAATTACATTAGGTGTACTACATTGTTTGAAAATTTCAAGAAATTTCTTCAAGTACAAAGGTGCTCCAGAGGACATGCTGTTTACATTATTACATAGAACTTTTTTGTTCTTCATATTTTTTACGATTTAATATTTTTTTCAATGCAACTCATCACATTTAAAGAATTTATAACTCTTTAAGTTTTTTTGTTTACGCCTTATTTTTAACAAAAAAAAATAAAAATAACTTATTGTTCATTGTTTAATTGCGCTCGTCCTGCAAGAAAAGTCTTAAAAATAACTATAATCCAAAAACTGCTTTAATTTTAACTTAACATATCAAATTATTTAACAAATTACAAAAATTGTTCAAAATGACCCTCATAAAAAAAATCACAGTACACATTGTATGCGCGCGCGCGTCGCGTCGATGCGCTTCAGCCACCGGCGATACTTCGGTCACCACCACTCAACGTGTTAACCAGTTTTACTTAAATTGAAAGTTTTAATTGTACTGACACACGTTTTCAACGAATTGAAACCCACCTACTTAGATTATTTCATTTTTTAACACGAAATTTTCCAAAAACAATAAGTTCTTTTTTATTTTTTTTGTTAAAAATAAGACGTAAATAAAAAAACTTTAAGAGTTATAAATTCCCTAAAAGTGACGAGTTGTATTGAAAAAAATATTGAATCGTAAAAAATGTGAAGAACAAGAAAGTTCTATGTAATAATGTAAACAGCATGTCCTCTGGAGCACCTTTGTACTTGAAGAAATTTGTTGAAATTTCTAAACAATGTAGTACACCTAATGTAGTTAGGTGTTAAATAAACAAATCATTCTCATCTGCCATTTTTGAGATATAGATTAAAACAATTTAAAAATCTAAAACTTTGACATGCTGTATCTTGGAAAGTATGTAATTTTTCATATAGATAAATTTAGTTAATTTGCTTGTTTTTTGTCTCAGAAATACACTATATCATTTTGGTGGTGTCTTTTTTAGACACCTTGTATATTGATTCAATTTGTGATTTTTTTTCGAAAATTTTTAAATCAGAGGAATAATTTTTGCAGCCAATTTAGTTTTTTTAGTAATTGTTAAATAAAATACTCTTGCCCAGAATGAAACTGATCACTAACTATAACTGGAACTGTTTGGAAATTATGAAAAAAAATACGAACAATTTTAAGTAGTTAATTGGCAAGGCTCTCCGGGAAATTAAAGAATTATTTTAATTATTTGGAGGATACCACAGCACGATTAAATAGTTTTATAATTTTTTAAATGTACTACCTACATATTTTCGGAAAAACTTTTTTTCAAATTCCGAAATCTTATCAGCGCGCCTTCTCTAATCCCAGTGTTGCCAGATTGGGGGGTTTTCCCAAAAATCGGGGTAAATTAAGGTTTTGGGGTGTGTTTTGGGAAACTTTAATCGATGGGGAATTTTTTGGGTGGTTAATAGTGAAAACGAAAAGAAGGTTGCTATGAAACTTCAAGATTAAAAACCAATACATGTTTACATAACTATTTGTCATTGCGGTGGTGGAAAAATTACAGTATTATTAGGCAATTAAAACCATTGGTGTGTAAAATGGAACGTTACTATTACTGAAAAGGCAGATATGCTATTAATATTTGTGTAGTAAAGAAGAAATGCAGTGGCAGTTTGCGCTTTGTATGCGGAAAGATACCCTGATCATCATCATCCTGCTGCAAATTATTTTAATAGAGTTGAGAGGCAATTTCATACTGAACCCGACAAAATAAATCCAAGAGAGTACTTCCATATTTCTAAGAAACAGAAACGGATATCCCAAAATTTGGTGTCACATTGTACAGTGAACATCTTGAATTTTAAGATAATTTAGTTTATTTCCATTTTATTTTACATGTAAGCACATGATCGTTTTGCCGGATCAGATGATAAATAAAATTATGATCGATGAAAATGACAAATTATACTTCAAACCCTAATCATATTTACCGTCGGTTTGCTCAAAAACTTATGAGATTTCGAAAAAACGTATTGCCTATAATTTTTTCAGGGACCGGAAAACTGAGATTTCCGGTAAAACAATTTTTGAAAAATTGTTTACGATCACAATACTTTAACGCCGTTCGTAACGTAGAAAGTAAAAAAATGTATCCAAATTAGTAGCTTAACCGTGAAAGAAGGCTGGTAGATGGGCCCTATATTCTATATAGTTTATTTATGAAATATAATTTGAGGGAACTATATTTAATAAAATCAGTAGTTTTTATTTGCACGAGTGAAGAGTCAAATCACAAGGCGAGTGGCGAGGCGAACGTGTAGTTGTTTCATTCGTCATTCGCCTCGCGACTCGTAGCGTTCGTGCTGAAAGCGATTTTTGGGGACGAGTCGAAGGACAGTGCCCTCGATAAATAAACTCGACGTCGGCAAATTGCACACGATCATTCGCGTTGTGGCTAATACCACGGCGAATCACGAGTCGAGGCGAGACGAGAAAGTGTAAATACGATATAAAACATAAGACATATTAAAACCATCAAATAGAAATAAATAAAACATTTTTCTGAACGACAAATATCCGCTTGAATCCGTGAACGTTGTATTTGTCTTGCATAATTAACTTGTTCATATAATTTCAAATATAATATATCTGTTATGATTGAATGCCCAAGCTGGCTAAGCCAACATTCGTGTCCCCTAACCCGAATTCCTATCAAACAACCTTCCAGTTTTTATATATATAAAAAAAAACGGAAGGTGACAACTTTTCTCGTTACTGCCTTGAAGAATATTGAATTATACAAAAAGATAAATTGCGTGTTACACAGTTATATCGCCATTACTGCATATATACTCTAAATAAATATAAGCATTTACATATTTTTTACAAGTCAAGAACATTTCTATTTAACGTGTACACCGTGAGTGTTAATTTTTCATATTCTGTATGAAATTAGAATAATATTTCACGTTCATACAGAAACATGAAAATGCTCTTATATGGCCACCGCATTACTAATTGCTTCCATTCAAAATATTTGTACGAGACAAGTACATACATACGAAATGAAGACTTAAAATAGCGAGCATGTAAACAAAATGCAATTAATTTCTTCCAAGTGTTTTCAAAATGCTTTCAAAGTGCGTTGTTTATATCAAGCAATGGAAATTGCCAACCTCTATATGAACTGTGCTACAAACTGTTTATGTATGTTTTATGGCAACGTTATTAAATAATAAAAATACATTTATTTCGAAATAAAATTGGCCTCCAACGGGGTAATTATATACACACAAATTAATATACCTATAACTAAGTTTATATTTAAACTCGTCTAGATTCTCAAATAGCTAAAACGGAGTAATGAACATGCTATTATTGAATCACAAAATGTTACTAATTATTTTAATAAATAGTTTCTAGTAGTAATGAAAGATACCAAAATGTTTATAAACGCAGTATCCATTCTTGAATTATTTTTTTAAGCTCATATAAACTTTAGCGCTATTTAAAATAAAAAACTCTTTGAATTGAAATGAAAAATTCACTATGTTTCAACCACAAATAATTATGATAAATAAAACACTATTACTTTGTTTGTATAGTCAAAGTTATACAATAGTGTTTTATCAACACGTTATAATAATTTCCATCCTGAGTACGTACGTCCCATACGTCTGTTTGTCTGTACATCTGTTCGTCTGTAAATGTCAAGTGACAGTTACATTTAAATATTAGATTATATTATAAAATATTAGTTTTAACATTAACTGACACAATAAACTTCTCGCCTTAGCTGTTCGGTACCCCAGCTTCCTCCGCTCTCGTACCTTAGCAGGTTAATACTTCAGAACGAGTAAAACGATGAGTGTTCGTAAAATTGTCCAATCAATGTGTTGGACAATATATTATTCGAAGAAAAATTGTTCGTTTGCTTCGAATTTAATCGGGGGTAATACCACAAGAGGTTAAATTTGGCCGGATAAATTTTATTTGTTTGCACGAACCATTGAATCGATACAAATTTCGAGAATGAATTGAGTTGGACTGCTGAAATTATAATCGCGAGTGGTATTTGTTGAGAAAATTTAACGAATAAGAACTATATATATTAGCAATTTATATTAATTTAAAGTACAATGGGTGAAAGAGCATTGTTTATTTGTAATGGAATTGGATGAAGCACCAATCGTCAAAATGGTGTGTGGGTAAAATGAAAATGGTTGAGTGCCACGGGAATCGCAAAATTCAAGCCTGCGCGTTTGCGAGTTGTCAAACACTGGGATCTAGCCGGTAAAATGATATGTATAATTATTGTTTTGTATAAATATATATTATTACTTATATTTAGTATAAATTCCACACATTTCTGGCGTTTCTTATATTATTCTATAGGTTATAACCTCTCTCTCACTCACACACACACTACAAGCTAGATGTTAGGAGACCAATGACGGCTGATCGTTTAATCGCCGGTACACTTATTTCCGACACACATAAAAAAAGAAGACGCCAAATACACTAATATATAAATGTTTATTTCATACTATCAGAAACATACATGATAGAACAAGATGGATATTAAATGCAATCCAATTCTATAATTCACGAATCGGTGGTAGCGCTACCGTACGCTTGCGACATCTCGCGGCCGAAGTACGAAATGCAGTTCTGTCAGTGTCATCGGCTTTAATATCAAATGTACAAAACTAAATCTATAATTGGTAAAAAGACAATATCTACCTCCCTGGCACATGGACCGGAATGACAATCGAGAACAATTTTTCATGAAGAAGCGTGTCCGAAAAGGATATTTCAATTATATTTCACCGCAAAGGTATTTAGAACTGACACGAACTGCCAGAGTACAACTGAAGTCAGCTGTTTACTAAAATTGTTAATATAGAGATTGTTGTCATGGTGAAGGTAAATAAATTTTTAACCATTTGCAATTTTTTTTGTCCGTCGTTTTAAATGCACTTTTTATACATGAGTTGAATTATCAGCGACATTTTCGAATTAAATTGGTTGATTTGATTTGGATTGACCCATTATTATAAGTTATACTCTTCAGGTTACCCCAAAGAAAGTAATCATATGGGGACAAATCAGCTGATATTGAGGGCCATGGTATACCAATCCAGCGTCTTTCAAATTCATTATTCAAAAATTCCTGTCGACATTTGTAGAATGTGTTACATTTGAAACGAAGGTTCATTAACATTCAACATCTCAATTGATGGAATGATGTGGTATCGCAAAATGACCGGAAATTTTGTTGCAGTAAGGTTTACATAAAAAAAAGAATGGGCCAATAAGTCTATTAGTCCGGGAGGTAGTGTCACTTTTAATCCATTTTATACCACTGGTAGTTCCTATTTTGTTCATAAGGTATCCGACCGTCAGACCCTCCACTAGCGGTGGGTAGAGTTGTGCTAGGCTGCAGGGTGTCCCAATATACATAACAGAACAAAGTTATGTTTTTTTAAATGGAACACCCTATATTTTATACTTTATTTTCAACCCTCTTGAGAAGCTGATAAAAATAGTATAAGATAGTATGGGTCTATTATGGACGATTGGTCAGTTATGGGCAAATTTGTGGCAAAAACAAGGACACATTAAAAAAATTGCAGAAACGTTCCTAGCAAAGAAAGCATCATTATTTATACACTAGAAAATTTCCCACATCATAAAGAATAATACACATTGGCTTCGATTCTCTTTTATTCATAGTGCTATACAGGGTGCCAACATACGCAAAATCTAATTGAGTCAATTCAAAAGCGTTTTGTTAAGTATTTGTATCTTAAAAAGTATGGATTCTATCCAAATGATTCCATTTCATATGAGACTGTTAAATACTTTTAACATTCAAACTCTTGAAAGTCGCCGTAAAGCACACCAGGTTACAGTACATTTTAAGATATTAAATAACTTGATTGATTGTCCAGACATTATCGTTCAATTAAAATTTCAAGTTCCTAATCGCCTTAGGCAAGAACGTTTCTTTCATTTACCTATTCCTAAAACAAATTTATTAATCAAATCTCCTCTCTTTTCAATGTGCTCTATTTATAATAAATTAGTTGAATTGGATTTTTGCATAGATATATTTAATTTTAAGTGCGCTAAACTATGTTTTAATGTTATATTAAATATGTTATCCGTCTAGGTTTAGTTATAAGTACGCATTCTTATTTTGGTTGTTTTTTCTTAAGCAATTGTATTTTGATTTATATAACCTGTGATTGGAAATTTGTTCCGTTGGTTGTATTATAAATAAATAAATAAATAAATAAATAAATAAATAAAAAACAATGGAAAACTATTTTTTTTTAATGGAACACCCTATATAAGTTGCCACCAATTTATGGCATTTTTAATAAGCTTTCCAATGATATACAGTTTGTATAACAGAATATTAAGGATTCTTAAGATTTATCAATAAAAACATATTTCTTTTGCCACCTTCTGCTGATTTTTGGATTTTCAGCCAAAACTATGCATTTTCAGGAAAAATTATAAGAGACCCAAGTTGTAGAGCAAAAAATTTACGATCGATATAGGTCTTTCAACTTTTAGGATAATGCGTGCATTGCCCGCCAGAGCGCGCAAAATCGTGACCGTATGTGCATTTTAGCGTTTTCTTTTCAAATTTTTTATTAATAAATTGCACTATACTTTATTTTCCGCATCCTCTAGCGGAAAAACGGGAAATTATAGGGAAATTAAAATGGCCCATATCGATTGAAAATGTTCCGCTCTACAACTCTTAATAGAAGCATTTTTTGCCAAAAATGCATAGTTTTCCCTAAAAATGCAAATTGAAAATGTATGTATTAATTTTTGCGTTTTTCAATGTTTTTTTGCATTTTTACCAGAAACTATGCATATTGGGCAAAAATTGCATCTTTTAAGAGTTGTAAAGCGGAATATTTTCAATCGATGTAGGTCATTTGAATCATTCTATAATTACCTGTTTTTCTACTAGAGGACGTGGAAAATAAAGTATAGTGCAATTAATTAACAAAAAATTTGAGAAAAACGCTAAAATGCATATACGGTTACGATTTTGCGCACTCTGGCGGGCAATGCACGCATTATTGGAAAAGTCGGAAGACCTATATCGATCGAAAATTTTCTGCTCTACAACTTTGGTCTCCTATTATTTTTTCAGACAATGCATAGTTTTGGCTGAAAATCCAAAAATGAGCAGGAGGTGACAAAAAAAATGTTTTTATGGATAAATCTCAAGAATCCTTAATATTTTATTATACAAATTGTACATCATTGGAAAGCTTATTAAAAATTCTATCCATTGGTGGCAAGATATATAGGGTGTTCCATTTGAAGAAAAATAGTTATCCAATATTTTGCGTATGTTGACACCCTGTATAGGAGTATGAACAAAGAAGAACCAAAGCCGATTTGTATTATTCTTCATGATGTGGAAAATTCTTTAGTGTATAAAACATAGCGGTAGCTTTGCTAGGAGCGTTTCTGCAATTTTTTCAATGTGCTCATGTTTTTTCCACAAATTTGCCCATAACTGATCAATCGTCCATAATAGACCCATACTATCTTATACTATTTTTATCAGCTTCTCAAGAGGGTTGAAAATAAAGTATAAAATATAGGGTGTTCCATTTAAAAAAAACATAACTTTGTTCTGTTATGTATATTGGGACACCCTGTACAAAAACATACATATTTTTAAAATATGTAGAATAAGTGTGGGAACCAGTTCAAGAAAACTAGAAGTCGATATCTCAAATAGCAAACAAGTTATGGGGCTTTTACAGATCCCTGGGTCACCCGGTATATTTCATAGGTGCACCTTTTAACGTCTCTGAAATAAACGCTATTTAGCGATATTTTATATTGTCAAAATTCGAAATAAAAATACATTAGATAATATTGTTATCCTAATGTAGTGATACCTACCGAAAGTCAAAAGTTAGTTGGATGCAGAGGAAGAATTAATAAATTCAAAAAACACGTTTTTGACTATAGCAAGAGATGAGAGGGGGTGGGGGGCTACTTTTTTGTCGAATCTGAATTTTTTATGATCCTAAACATTATTTTTAACCTCCCAGCTCATTTCGTTCGGGGGCACTTTTAATCATCTTATTCCGCTATACCCTTTGGCATACATGACAATGTTGTGCATGGGTTGGACTAATATCTTAGGAATCGTTTACGTATCGTTGAAATTAATAAAATTAGATCTCAAGACTATCCACCTACGAAGGAAGTACCTCAAAGTTCCAATCTCGGACCTTTGCTATTTTCACTATATTTTAACGATGTATGTGCTAATTTAAAATGTAAAGTGCTCTTATACGCAGATGATTTAAAATTATATCATACAATCGAGTCATTTGATGATCAAATCAAAACGACATTGATTATCTTCATGTTTGGTGTTGTAATAACAACTTAGATCTTAATATTAATAAATGTACTTTTATATCTTATTTATACAAGTCAAAATTAATACAGATTAACTATAATATCAACAGGAGAACTATAACTAGAGTTATCGAAAGTATCCATAAACGGTTTTTAAGATATTTGTATTTTATAAAACATCATGTATATCGGTTTAATATTAGCTACCATACCAATTATATATCCGTACAAAGTTTCCATAACTATGCAGCAATCATCTATTTATTTAAGGGGTAACACCACTCTAGCGGCCGAAAAACAAGCCCAACTTTGACGACTTATTTTGGGAGTACGGAAAAAGGAATAGGATTGCTTTTTGTAGGGTTTATTTAATACTTATTGAGGTATGAATCAAAACATTTGTATTACCATGCATTAATGTAAAATGGCGGCGACAAAGCCAAACTTTGACATCGCCGTTTATAAATTTGAAGTAGAATTTTTCCATCTTTCGTAATTTTCATCCGAGTCTACAAAACGCTCGATTGTACGACTCGATTTAAATTGAAAATAAACCATGAAAGCGTAAATATAAATGTTACCATCAAGTCGGAGAAAGTAACATGAGTTTTCTAGAAGAGATGAAATAAAATTACAAAATAACTTTTTTTTCAACAAATCTATTATTAAAAAATAATCAAGAACAAACAACATAACAACTAACTAAAATATCAATGCTTGGAGTGTTTATGGCCGTGCTTGTGCTCATGTTTATGACCGTTTTTATGGCTATGATTATGTCCGTGCTTATGATCCTCCTTATGGCTATGCTTGTGTCCATGGTGTTGGTCGTGTTTATGCCCGTGATGATGATCGTGCTTATGCTCGCCAAGATGGTCATGTTTATGCCCGTGGTGATGATCATGCTTATGTTCCTGATGATGATCATGCTTATGCCCATGGTCATGATGATGCCCGTGCTCATGCTTATGCTCTTGAAGATGGGAATGCTTGTGCTCCTGTTGATGTTGATGTTTGTGTTCGTGGCCGTGCTTGTGTTCGCCGTGATGATCGTGTTTATGCACTTGCTGATGTTCGTGGCCGTGTTTGTGTTGGTCATGGTGTTCGTGTTTGTGTTCCTGTTTGTGCTGGTGATCGTGACTGTTGCTCGCCTTGTGCGAGTGTTTGTGTTCCTGTTCGTGGTGATGTTTGTGGTCTTGCGTGTGTTCGTGTTTGTGCACGTGCTTGTGTTTGTGGTAGTGGACTTCTCCGTGTCCCTCGGAGGCGTGGTGGTCGTCCTCGTAGTCGTAACTTCTTGCTACTTTGGATTGGCTAGGAACGGCGTCGTCGTGGATTTGTGGATCCTCGATTTCCTCGAAAAGCCTCCTGAGCAATTCGGCGTGAGGGACATCCTGGAATTGGTAAGCTGGGGCGCTTTGTGCCTTATCGTCCTGTGCAATTTGGGTGAATCCTGGGGTTGCATTTCCACTTATTCTATAGCCGTCAGTTGCAAGGACAATTAACGCAAGCAAACTCGCTTTAGCCTAAAAAAATTATCTATTGTTTAATGCATCCCCGTTAAGAATAAATCCGGACTTTCTTTGGTATTAATAGTTGATGGAACTGTTAAAATTTAGTATTATGAAAATGTATTTAATGCTCATGCAACAAGTAAGACTTTTCATTAAAAAAATTAGAAAGATTTTTTTTTTTATCAATAGGTAACTTGTTCCAAATTTTGGTTTAATAAACAAATGTATTTTTAAATTAAATATCTACAGATTCTAATTGAAATATATTTTCTTACCAATACTCCCATGTTGGACTAGCTTATTCTTGTAACCAACGAAGCTGAGAATGATTCGTTTGTGGAAGCGGCAGCATTTATAGTATACGGCTCGGCCCTTCTCTTTCCTCTTTTCAGAAATTAATAATGCATCAGCAATTTGGCGTGCATTATTATTACTCTTTTACGATTAATTAATGTGTGCAGTTATTTGCCTGTTTATCGAGCGAGGAGATTCCGCCGTGAAATGTGAAATTGTCTCTAGACTGGATTTACTTTTTAATTAAAAAACTTAATTCTCGTATAAATTAGTAATATTCATATTATGAATTAAATTAAATTTACTCATTCAGACTTTGCGGTGTGCAAATTTATGCTCATTGGGTTCGCTTAATTAAAAATTTTCACGAAAACCTGAAAATCTATCCGAGGGTCCCCCTTGTAAAATCAACTTTTTCAATAATCATCGTAGACCATTAAAGTATACCTTTTTTATCAGACGAACGAGAGAAATCGATTGGCATTAAAACGTTTCATCTAGAAAAAAATTGCAAAAAAATGTTTTTTGGTCATTTTTCCATAGTATTACTCGGGAAAAAATTCATGCAAAAAATGTTGCGTCTCAGAAAAATTTGAAAAATTCATAACGGTTCTCAATGACAATGAAAAGCGCGTAAAGAAATTATTTTTCCGAAAAGAAATTTTTGGACATTTCATGATTTTCGCCATTTTTCTATAATATTACTCAGGAATAAAATACTGGGTCTCGGAAAAATTTGAAAAATTCATGACAGTTCTTAACAATTTTTAAAGAAATATTATGATTTGATATCAGGATGCAGGGGACGAAAACATAAAAATATCTTAATGTGAAAAATATTGTACAATATTCGGGCGTAATCGATTTTACTGCGTTCGCGGTCATTACTGACCTCCCGCTACGCGATCGGGCAGTAATGTCCGCTCACGCAGTAAAACAGTCGATTACGTACTTATATTGTAAATATACATTACTTACTTTACTAATATTTGTTGCCAAAAGTCTATCGTTTTCGTTAAAAGAAAAGTCAACAAATTTTACGATTTATCTAGTCGCGTATAACACGTTCCAACAGGAATTTGCCCGGTCTCACTTCCGGTTAAAAAGTTATGTCCCAAAAATTTTTGTAAACGATGGAAAGACAAAATTTCCTTTTGACAGTATATGTTCTTTATTTATATTAATTTCCTACAAGTACGTACAGATTTAATCTGTAATTTAGAAAAAAAAAATGGAAAAAATTAACTTTTTTAATAATCATCGTTTATGTTATGTTATTTATTCATCACTAGAACGAGCTAAATCGATTGGAGTTTAAAAATTTCATCTAGAAAAAATTACAAAAAAGTCACCATGAACTTTATGGAAATTTTTGAAAAAAATTTTTTTTTCAAACTTTGAACAGCCATAGCTACTAAACGAAGAATCGAAATCGAACGCGGTTTTCAAATCTGTGCCTCAGAGTGCCAATTAGTAAGATTCAATTAAAATTGGCGATTTCAAATTTTTGACGTAAACTTGAAAAACTATCCAAGGGATACTTTTGCTCAAAAAATTCATATCAAATGAAAAAATACACTGGTTCGATTCGGAGTTTCTACACGTCATTATAAAGATTTCGTTAAGACGTATCAGAAAATATACTTGCGCAAGAACAAATTTCAATTAAAAGCCCGTGGCGCGTTCGCAAAGAAAACTCGAAAATGGAAAAAAGCAACTCTTGCAATAATCATCGTAGACCATTAAGGTATACCTTTTTTTCATCAGAAGAATGAGAGAAATCGATTGGTGTTAAAAAAATTCAGCTATCTTAAAAAGCAAAAAAGTGAGCGTATCACTTTGAAAATTCTATAAAATTTAGAAAAAAGTCGATTTTTCAGACTTTGAACGGCTGTAGCGGCTAAACCAAGACTCCAAATCCAACGCGGTTTTCAAATCCGTGCTCCTTGTGTGCAAATCAGTCGGATTAAAAAAATGGCGATTTGAAATTTTTAACGAAAGCTACACTTTGTTTAAAAATTACATTTAAAATGATTTTCTGAAAAAAACACTCGTTAGCTTCGGAGTTTCTACACGTCATTGTAAGGAACATATTAAGAGGCATCAGAAAATGTACTTGCGCAACAACAAATGTCAAATTGAAGCCCGTGGCGTGTTCGCATAGAAAGCTCGAAAATGGGAAAAATCGAAAAAAATCAACTTTTCTAATAATCATCGCAGACTTTAAAGTATACCTTGTTTTCATCAGAAGAACGAGATAAATTGATTGGCGTTAAAAAAATTCAGCTATTTTAAATATCAAAAAAAGTAGGCAAGTCAGTTTGAAAATTTTAGAAAATGTAGAAAAAAGTCGATTTTTTCAGACTTTAAACGGCCGTAGCGACTAAACGAAAAATCCAAATCTAACGCGGTTTGCAAATTTGTGCTCCTTGTGTGTAGATTAGTCGGTTTCAATTAGAATTGGCGAATTAAAATTTTTGACGAAAACTTGAAAAACTACCCCCTTCTTACTTCTGCTCAAAAAATGTGTTTGAAATGATTTCCTGAAAAAACCACCGAGTTTCTACACGTCACTGTACAGATCTCATTAAGACGCATCAGAAAATGTACTTGCGCAAGAAAGTAAAAAAACTCGAAAATTGAAAAATTCGGAAAAATCAACTTTTTCAGTAGTCATCCTAGACCAGTGGTGGGGAAACTTTTTTTAAGACGGGCCATTTGTAATAACTAGACAATCGTAGCGGGCCAAAGAATAATGCTTAATCGTTAACTAATTTATGTGTTCTATAAACATATACATATATTATTACATACACTTATTATTTTAATAGTAAAAAAGCAAAAGGTAACCAAATTATAAGCACAAAATATAAAATGAATTTAGTGTAGTTCTTGATGTGAAGTATTATCACTTTATTTTCTGGTGTCATTACTGGTTGATGGTGCATGAGAAAAATGAAATTGAGACTGTTTCATCAAAATTTCATCATGGTCCGGTTCCATTTGCGAAGCAGAAATTTTTAAAACTGATGAAAGGTGCTCATCTGTAATTCTGTTTCTTAAAGAAGTTTTCCTAAGGTTCATAGTTGAAAAGATTTGTTCGCATATATAAGATGAGCCGAACATTGTCATTATCTTCATTGCATGAGTAATTAGATTTGGGAAATTATCTGGACTTAAATTTTTATAAAATTCTAGTAATGGTACTGTATGAAAAGTTTGTTTCAGGAGAGTATTACAGTTCAATTCTATTAACTCAAGTTGAAATTTTGCATCAACTTCTTCGTAATTAACATTGAATGGGGTCGCAAAAATACTAAACTCTGGTTCCATTTTTCTAAAGTCCTGAAATCTCCTTTCAAATTCTGTAGATAGTTTTCTCAAATTAATTTCGTATTTTTTAATCTTATTGTTTAATATAGTGAATTTTGAAGATTGTATTCTTGGAAAATGAGAAAAATCAGATTTAGAGATAATAATAACTGTAATTTGAAACTTTTCAGGTATTGCCAAATATCGTGAAGAAACTGTTTTTTTCCTTGCAATTTGAGATTAAGTTTATTCATGTGTACGAGGAGGTCTGTGAAAAAAGCGAAATCAGAAAGCCAAGTTTCGTTTTCTAAGACGTCAAATTGATTATAAATGTCTTTATCAAGAAGAAAATTCACAATATCGTCTTTTAAATCCCAAATTCTTTCAAATACTTTTCCAGCACTTAACCAACGAACTTTTGAATAATACAGGATATCGGAATGCTCAGCATGCACGGACTCCAAAAACTGTTGAAACTGGCGATGTAATAATCCTCTGGAACGAATCATATTTACTAGTTTTACAACAATATTAAGTATATGGTCAAAATCTAAATCCGATTTACAGAGAGCATCCTGATGTATAAGGCAATGCAAAAAAACAACATCATTTTCCGGATACTTAGAATTAAATTTCCCAACAAATCCTTGATTGATTCCAACCATATTAGGAGCACCATCTGTAGTTACATTACATAGCTTGTCAATGGGTAAACCAAGTTTATTTATGTAACTTCACTGATTCCATAAAGTTCTGTAATTATTATAATGCGTAATGCAATGTTTCACTTATATATGCATCTGTATTTAATTTTATTTTATTTCATTTGTAACTTCAACTGCTATTATATTACCCTGTTAATGGATCTTGATATCTGTTGGGAAATAAATATTATTATTATTATTATTATTATTATTATTATCGATGCAATTTTCAAATTCACAAAATATATCGGCACCAGTCGTTGTTCCTTTCATTGACTGCAGCCCTGCAAGCTTTTCTGTAATTTCAAAGTGGGCGTTGATTCCTCTTACAAATATGAGTAACTGCGCAGTATAGCTGATATCTGTACTTTCATCCATGGTAATTGAATAAAAAATAAATTTTTGAGTTTTTGTAGTCAGTTGTGAAATTAGATTTTTATCAATATTTTCAATTCTCTCGGTGATTTCACTGTCTTCTTGAGAGAGACAGTGACTGAAAATCCTTTTTCTTGTCAGGGCACATAATATCGCACACATCTATCATGCACTGCTTTATAAATTCACCATCTGAAAATGCTTTATTGGATTTAGCAATATTATAAGCCAACACATAACTGGCTTTCGTAGCGCATCTTTGAGAATGATTAGCTCTCTGAAATAATTGTTGTTGACTTGATAAATTTTTTATTAAATCTTTCGATTTAATTTTTTTCACCTCTTCACTTAACGATGAGTAGGAGTGGTTTTCATGTTTGCTCTTGAAATGGCGTTGAATGTTATATTCTTTTAAAACTGCAACAGTTGTATTGCAAAGTAAGCACACAGGTTTTTCTTTAAATAAAGTAAAGAAATATTCCACGTCCATTCTTCTTTAAAAACTCGACATTCTGTATCCACTTTTCTTTTTTTAACATCCATTTTAGACGTTACCTACTACGGAGAACAACACACAGAAACGCAATTGGCGAAAGCTTACTGCTAACTAATTCTCTTACGCGGGAGTTTGTTGAGGCACTGGGAGTTTGGGGGATTACACAAACAATTACTCGAGTCATAGCGGGTCGTTGCAGATGACTGACTAAGTCGCTAACTAACTGATCTTCGGGCGGCCTTGCTTGTATTTATACCTACCTGCGAGAGTGTCTGGAAGTTTCGAGCGAAGATGTGTCATCTGTTTAGGTCGGATGGATTTGTCCAGAATACTATTGTGTTTTGAATATCGCCGCAGGTAGTTTTTATGCGGGTCGTCACATTACGAAGTAAGAACGCGTTCAAACATTCTCACGACGGCACTCTTAAACGGGCCGGATTATACCTTTCCGCGGGCCGTAGTTTCCCCATCACTGTCCTAGACCATAGGTCTCCAAACTTTTTCCATCGCGGGCCATATATACAATTCTTCATAACCTACTAGGCCGAGATATCATCAATTTGATAACTAATTTCAAAATCTATAACAAAAAATCGTTGTAGAATTTTAAAATGTGACATTTGCGGAAAATGTAACGCTTGCCGCGGGCCGAACTCGATAAGGTCGCGGGCCCTATTTGGCCCGCGGGCCGTAATTTGGAGACTCCTGTCCTAGACCATTAAAAAACACATTATTTTTCATCAGAATAACGTGAAAAATCGATTGCCGTTTAAAATTTTTAGCAAAATAAAAGGGCAAACAAGTAGCATGCCAGTTTGACTGTTTAAAAATTACATCTGGATAAACTAGCAAAAAAGTTGGCTTGTCAGTTTGAAAATTTTGAAAAAATAGATTTTTCATACTTTGAACGGGCCGCCGAGTGCGGTTTACAAATCAGTGCTTCTTGCGATTTTTTCTTTGAAAATCATTTAATTAAAATCCTCTTCCCGACTGCACCATTTGCACGCAAATTACGTTTTGGTCCGTAAATAAGGTACATATAATTCATAAATTATGCGCACTAATTGGGCACTGAACACACACATGTAATTAATTGGTGCATTAATGGATTAGCGGATGAACGGATTTTTTTGCTATAAAATCCGATGTAACGCCAGCAAGTATCATTCTCAGCTTCGTTGGCTACAAGACAACATAGTCCAGTCCAACATGGGAGTATTGGTAAGTTAAATATTAAATTAGTTGTATGTAATTAATCTTATATAGCAGGTAATCTTTAATGGCTTTCTGTATACGAAAGCAAACATTAAAAAAGATTGAGTAGCCTTAGATGTCGCCCAAATTATGCAAAATTTCAACTGAGATTACACAGCTGTCTTGTCGAATCAGATTTTCTTTCTATAAATTAGTTTTAATAAATTACAAAATAATGTATTATAATTTTATTTCTAGGCAAAAGCGAGTTTGCTTGCGTTCGTTGTCCTCGCAGTCGATGCTTATAGAATAGTTGAAAATGCAAATCCACAAATCTATATAATCCCCGCACAGGACGACGCAGCACATAGCGCGAATTTTGCCCCTTACCAAAACCCTCTGCTACAAGCCGCCTCCTCAAACTACGAACAATACCAAAATGGTTATACACCTCCAATCTTTGAACAAAACCAAAATGGTTACACACCCCGAAACCATGAGCAACCAATCGAAGGAACAGACACCAAGTTATCGAGAAGCTACGACCACCACTACGAAGAGGATTCTCATAGCGATCAACACGAAGAACAGGCGGATGAAGGCCACGGGGAAGTTCATTACCACAAGCACAAACACGTGCACAGCCACAAGCACACCCAAGACCACAAACACCACCATCAACAGGAACACAAGCACTCGCACGATGCTCACAATGAACACAAACACGACCACCATCAAGACCACAAGCACGATCACCAGCATCAGCACCAACACGGTCATGATCACAATCAGAACCACAAACACGCGCACAGCGAGGATCACAAGCACGGCCACGATCACAAGCATGATCACAACCAGGTCCACAAGCATGAGCATCATCAGGATCATAAACACGACCACGGACACTCGCACGATCACGCCCATCAACACGACCATCATCAGGATCACAAGCACGATCATCATCACGGGCACACGCATGATCATTACGGTGACCATCAGCACGACCATCATCACGGGCATAAACATGGGCATCACCATGGACACAAACACGGGCATGATCACGGGCACAATCATGATCACAAGGAAGACCATCATCACGGACATAAACACGATCATCATCATGGCCATTCCTCGCACAAGCACTACTGAGCTTGTTTTTACATCTTCGTTGTTATTTCCTGTTATTAAGTTTTTACTATTTTTTCAATAAATCGTTTTACTTTTACCTTTAAAATTGCGTTATTTTCTGGTATGTTCCCATTAGGTTTAAATACAGTTGCTACTAAAGGGTGGGCCATCTCTAGGAATCTTTTTGAACTACCATTTTATTTTTACTTTAATGATATTTGACATCTGATATATGACAGTTCTTCAGTATACAACATCCGGTTAAAGAAATGGCACGCTATACGCTTGATGAACGTTGGGAATGTTAAAAATTTACTTTGAATGTAATTCGTGTATTGCAGAATCAGTGCGAAAATTGCGTACAAAATTCGGTCGCGAATATGCACCAAATGCAAGTGTTCTGAAGAAATTTGTGCACAAAGTTCGTGAAACTGGTATGCTGGTGGACCGTACTAAAGCTCCACATGCTCGTCCGGTTCGTACACCCGAGAATATTGCTGCTGTAGCCCGTAGTGTGCAAGCCAACCCGAGAACATCGATTCGTCATCGCTCTCAGCAATTGAACATTAGTCGCACTACCATGAGGCGTATTTTGCATAAATACATCGGTTTATTCGCCTTTAAGGTCCAAATAACACAGCAGTTGAAGAGAGTAGACCATCCACTTCGATACAACTTCGTTAATTGGGCCTTAGAGGAGCTGGAAGCCGATGGTGAATTTTGGCGAAAAATTATCTTTTCCGATGAAGCGTATTTTCTCCTCGGGGGCTATGTAAACAAGCAAAACTGCAGGATTTAGGCATCGAAAAACCCACATGTGATCGTTGAGCAGCCAATGCATCTCGAACGAGTGACTGTATGGAGCGGATTATGAGCCCGGCGGCATCATCGGCTCATTTTTCTTTGAATCTGGCGAAACGGTCAACGGAAAACGCTATAGGACCATGATAGCACACTTTTTTTGAAGAAAATTGCTGGTTTGGATGTGGGCAACATTTGGTTCCAACAAGATGGGGCGACATGCCACAGTAGCAACGAAACTATCGACTTATTGCGGTCAAAGTTCGAAAATCGTGTAATCAGCCGTCCTGGAGATGTGAATTGGCCAGCAAGGAGCTGCGATTTGACGCCCATGGACTTTTATCTCAGGGATGCCATTAAAGAACGTTGTTATGCCAACGATCCAGCAACGATTGACGATCTTAAAGTCAATATCCCAAATGCCATTGCTGATATAGAGCCGCAGACGTTGGAAAAAGTTCTGAAAAATTGGGTCGAGAGAATGGACTATTGCAAGGCCAGCCGTGGCAGCCATTTGACTGATGTCATATTCCATGCATAGCCGGATATTCTTGGCTACAAAATAAATGCAAGATCATGAAATTCCATCTAGCCGTTTGTGTTTTATTAGTATTTTAAAAAGATTCCTTGCGAAGGCCCACCCTTTAGAAGTTAAAATTGGTAAATTAAACAAAAAAATTATTTGACCATGAAACTGTTTTACCTTCAAAATTGCGTTATTTTTTGGTATGTTCTCATTAGGTCTAAATATAGTTGCTACAAGAAGTTCAAATTGGTAAATTAAACAAAAAAAAAATTGACCATGAAATCGCTTTACCTTCAAATTTGCGTTATTTTCTGGTATATTTCCATTAGGTCTAAATATGGTTGCTATTAGAAGCTAAAATTGGTAAATAATGAAGAGCAAAAAAAGGTCCTGACTACTTTGAAGAGCTGTAACTTAGGCCAAAGTGGAGATCATTTTTTTTATAATAATAATAAACTCCAGCCAATACTTTCTAATGTAAATTCTTGCAACATTATGCAATGTGATTGAAACTAATAAATTAATGAATTTAATATGAATAATTTAGTTACATGAAATGAATCAATTTTCCATACTTTAAAATTATAAAGATAACAAACACATAATCTTGACAATTTAGCCTGTAAAAATATTTCAACATATGAACTATATTTTATGAGGAATTTAGTCACAAACGAATTTGAAAACTTTTTTAATTTAAATTCAATGCATCTTCAACAATTGTGAATTTCCAATTTCAATTAATTTGAACACGTAAAAATGATTCACAATTTAGTTAATAAAGTTTATTCAGTCAAAATTGTTTCTGCAGATGTATTTGACATGCTCTTTTATCTACCAAATACTTAAAAAGCAGTGGCGTCCCTCACTGGCAAAAATTCCCGATCCTTAATACTGTGTACTAGAGATGGGCGAAATTCCCATTTTTTGCGAGTCGACTTAAAAAAGTAGACTTAAAAAAACTAACATGATTTATGTCTCTATTGAAAATGCAAAAGAAGCCTTACTTCGAAAATTTTGCAATTTACCCCAAAATCAAAAAATAATAAATGGTTATTGTTTTCTTACAGTGGTGGCAAATGACCTAGTAGTCCATGCGAATAAAATAAAAAGATAAAATTATTAAACCTTATATGAGTAGAGTGTAGTCCCTTTCTGTACCCTCTTCTATAGACAGTTATGGTTCTTGGGCGATGACAGAAAAATAAATACCAAAACCATGCAAAATCCTAGGATTTGGTATTTAATTTAGTATTTTTTGTTTACAAAAAGTAAGATTGTTTCCAACAGAATCGGTAAAGAGTAATGTGTATACACTATTACTGTGAAATTTTTCCTGTTCCAAACATTGTCTAAACTTTCTGCTGCGACATGATTTTTTAAAAGATTTACTATTGTGCTGCACAATTAGAACTTGGGTATCAGCGGCGGCTCGTGGATGTTCGGCGGTGAGGCAACGGACGAAAATTTGACCGAAAAAGCAACGGAATATTTGCTTCCTCTATTAGAGTACGTAGTGCAGCACGAGCGGCATCTTTGTCTTTGCCTCACCTACGAAAATCCACGAGCCGCCGCTGTTGGATATAGATGTGTACGCCTGCTTAAGTATAAATCCAGGTCCCGCATGCAAGAGTGTGAGTTTTTGTGTATTTATCCGGTTCCCGTAGCGCAAGAGTTAAAAAAAACATATTGATTTAACAAACAAATAATTAAATGAAAATTTGATTTTAACATTAATTACAGTTCGTTACAACGTGATAAATTTACGGTCAGATGGGCGGGTACTACTACCCGGTAGGTACTGTAATATTTGACCGATCGGCTCAGTGGCGTTCGTAATGTATGCTCTGAATTCCGTGAAAAAAAGAAGAAGAATCCAAATCGAACGCGGCTTTTAAATCAGTGCTTGTTGGGTGCTAAGTCGAATATAATTAAATTTTTGACGAAAACTTGAAAAATCATCCTTCTTATTTTTTCACAAAAATTGGCTTTGAAATGATTTCCTGAAGAAACCACTGGTTTGATTCGGGGTTTCTATACGCCACTTTAAAGATACCTTCAAGACCCTTCAGAAAATGTACCTGTCTAACCACAAATGTCAATTTTAAGCCCGTGACGCGTCAGCAAAGAAAACTCGAAAAAGGAAAAAATCGGCGCTAAAAAAATTGATCGAGTAAAAATTGCAAAAAAGGTACCAAGAACTTTATGGAAAATTTTGAAAAGTCGATATTTTCAGACTTTGAACGGCCGTAGCGGCTAAACGAAGAATCCAAATCGAACCCGGATTTCAAATCCATGCTTGTTGGGTGCTTCAATTAAAATTGGCGATTTTAAATTTTTGACGAAAACTTGAAAAATCTTCCAAGGGTACCCCCTTCTTACGTTTTCCCAGAAAAAGGCTTTGAAATGATTTCTTGAAGAAACCACTGGTTAGATTCGGGGTTTCTATACTTCACTAGAAAGATCCCTATTTTGCCACGACGCATCACTGAGTTTACGACAATTTTATCATGTTACAACGAACAGACTGTAGCTTACAGACACATAACTTTCTAGAATAATAACAGTTTATTCACAAACTCTTTATTGGTGTAGTTCAGTGCCGGCTCGTGGAACATTTTAATGGTAGAGCCACTTAGTATACAATATATCCCACCGCCTCGGATGTTCTGTTTAGATCACTTTGTATCGTACTGTCCATGAATAAACTTAATTCTAATTCTGAGCAATTGATTGAACATTTAACTTTTTGGTCTTATCTGCATCTATCCGATTTCTTGACGAATTTTTAAAATCTGCTATTTTGTTCTTGTCAAAATCACAAAACAATTGAACAATGGATTTATTTTCTTATATTTTATACGTCTATTCTGTGATTGCAATCGTTTTCTGGAGGAAATTTCAATATCTGTTTATCCGTTCAAGAGTTACGGGGATTACCGGAAAACAATTAAACGAAAAATGTAATTGTTTTGGTCTTATCTGCATCTATTCGACGAGTACATCACTTTCCTGAAAGAAGTTTCCAAACTTGGTCATCCGTTCTCATAGCAACAATATTTGTTATAATAGATGTCCAAAATTTGGACAGATTAATCACGAATAACGTGCCATTATAATTGTTCAAAGAAATTTATCCGAATTTTGGAGTAATCAATATAGCTGTGCTAGAAAGCAAATTTCGATCACTAAAAATGCACTTTTTCTATAAATTTCTTTATAAATTCCACATTTCATTTGACAGGTGTCTGAAATTTCGACAAATGAATCTTCCATAACTTGTCTCTATAATTGCCAAAAGAAAATTATCGAAACTTTGCGGTAAGAAAAACAACAGCGACGAGAGCCAAATTTTTATCACCAAGAAAATGTATAATTTTTCAGAAATTGCTTTGTCAATTCTTTATTTCTTACAATAGATGATTTTGTCTGATTATTCACAAGTAACGTGCCTTTGGAAAGCTTAAAGAAATTTAATAAAATTTTGCAGTTACCAAAATAGCTGTGTTTGAAAGCAAATTTTTGATCACTAAAAATGTACTTTTTCCATAAATTTCTCCATAAATTCCACATTTAATTTGACAGGTGTTTGTAAAATTTTGACAGATTTATGTTGCATAACGTGTATTTATAATTGTCAAAAGAAATTTATCGAAATTTTGCGGTAAGACAAACAGCTGCTCTAGAAGACAAATTTGTATCACTAAAAAATGCAAATTTTTCAGAAATTGCTCTGTAAATTCTGTATTTCTTACGATGATTGCCTAAAACTTTGCCAGGTTATTTACAAATAGAGTGCCTTTAAAATTGCTCTAAAAAAATTGCAGTAACCATAATGACTGTCCTAGAAAGCAAATTTTGAACACTAAAAATGCTCTTTTTCCATAAATGTCTCCATATATTCCACATTTAATTCAACAGGAGTCTGAAATTTTGAGAGTCTAATCTTGTATAATATATCATTATAAACAAATTAGAAACAACTTTACTTGTTGCAGAAAGCATTAGATAAATACAAGAAAACGAAATGTAGCCTGAATATATGAATATTCAACCTATTCGTTAATCTGCAAGCAAAAAATTAAGTCTTACTAAGACTATAAACAAATAACTTATTGAAACAACTACTTCCCTGGCTAGTGCCACGCCGGATATTGAATGATACAAAAGAAATTTGCATGTTATTACTAGTACTACTAGATAATAACATTGGTTTAAGATCGTTTATTTCTACATACAAGACTAACTTAGAAAATTATTCTGAAATGAAATGTGAAACTTTAAACTGTAAATGTTATTATTAAAATGAAAAAACCAGAAAACATTTTGACAAGAACACACAGTGCTAAACTTATCTAGTGTTACTAGATGAAACAAATTTGATAATAACTAAAAATACCACTGAATTAAAAAAATATATGAAAATTAAGTAATTGGCCATCTGCAGACGCGTTTCGAGATTTATCTCTCATCAGTGTAGCTTCGCATTTAAATTGAATGTTAAATAATAAACAAAATACACTTACGTGAAGGTGATCGTGAACGTGTTTATAGTCTTAGTAAGACTTAATTTTTTGCTTGCAGATTAACGAACAGGTTGAATATTCATATATTCAGGCTACATTTCGTTTTCTTGTGTATATATCATTATAATTGCCAGAAGAAAATTATCCAAACTTTGCGGTAAGAAAGAAAAACTGCGGTGGGAAAGAAATTTTTATCACCAAAAAAATGTACATTTTTTCAAAAATTGCTGTGTCAATTCTATATTTCTTACAATAGATGTTTAAAATGTTGTCTGATTATTCACAAGTAACGTGCTTTTAGAAAGCTTAAAGGAATTTAATAAAATTTTGCAGTAACCAAAATAGCTGTGCTAGAAAAAATAAAACAATTGAACGCCGAATTTTCGGTTTTTAATGAGTGCATGACATACTTGTACGAATTTTTAATCTATTTGAATCTATTCTAAATTTATTTCAAAAACAAAATTGACTTCACGTTCTTAACTCCGAACAAAACTCATGGAAAACTAAAAATGTGTATTCTTCTTCACATCCTTCAAAGCCAATTGTTTTGTAAGTATATATCTGGCTTAAACATTTAAAATGACGAATAAGTGTTTTTAGAATGACTAAAAAATTCTTGCTGGGCTTGAAATTAGAGGTAGTGCCATGGCTTCTTGGCTCTATATAACGAGCCGCCCCTGATGTAGATGTTTTTAATTGTTTTACTGGAAAGTCAAAATAGGTTTATTGTGGATGGATTTAATGCTAATTGTTTTTTGTACAATTTTTCTAAACGCTACAAGTATTTTTTTTTTCCCTTTGTGTATAACATTTTGTCTTCAGCTGAGTTATATCAATTGTTTCAGCGGAATTACCAAGAACGCTTATGAAATTTTGAAGATAATTCGGGTCCTGGACAAAGTGCCGAATGCCCAAAGTGCTGAATCGATATTTGGTCCAAAGTGCCGAATCGGCAGTTTGGACATTCGGCACTTTGCCCCGCACCGATCTATCAATAAGGCCTAAACTGCTGAATGCATGCCAAGTCGGTAAAACGTCCTCGCACGCACCTACGAGTAAGGTCCAAAATGCCGAATATTTATGTTATAATACGTTTAAAAACGTTTAAAACTAATTTATTTTTTATTTTTAAAATAAAAAAAAACATTCTCCAAGTCTGAAACCATTGATAAATTTGTATTATTAAAAATTATTTTCGCACAATAATAACATACATGAGGGTGCATTCGGCATTTTGGGCCTCCTCGTAGGTGCGTTCAAAGACGTTCGAAATGAATGACCAAAGTGCCGATTCGCATTCGGCTCCGACACCTTGTTTCCGAATGATAAAATAAGATCAAAGCTGTGATGTATCAATTTTTTTGCAAAAATAGGTTTATACTAAATCGACTTTTCAATTTTGAAGCTAATTCAGCAAAAAAATTTTGTTTATAATCGCGGAATGCTTGCTTTCTGTTATCCCAAATATTTTTGCACCAGAATTTATTATTTTTAATTTTTTTCTGGAAGCTAAATGCAGTTTTTTCTCTAAAGGTTGCGTTTGAAAGTGTTGCCGTTTTGTTTCCAGCTATGACGTCATTTTTTTAATGTTAAAAATTTGTTAATTTTTGATAAATTTCAAAGTATTGAAACCAAAATCTTAATTATTTACAATTTCCCAAATCGCTTAATACATTTGTGTAACGTCTTTTTGTTTCCAGCTTTAAAATGTCATAAAAATAAGGATTTCTTTTATTTTAAGTCTGGTTCCAACAAAAAAAAGTTTTTTCTAGTTGCTTAGCGTTATTTTAAGTCTAACAAAAAAATGGTGATGTGGCTATCATGTTACTTTCTCCGACTTGATGGTATCATAGTCATTTATATTTACGTTTTCATGGTTTATTTTCAATTGAAATCATATTTTAAATGTACATCGAGCGTTGTGTAAACTCGGACGAAAGTGACGTTTAAAACGTCAACATTATGAAAGATGGAAAAATTATACTTCAAATTCAAAAACTCAGTTTACTCAAAAACTAAAGGGATTTCGAAAAAAACTTTTTTTATAAGTTGTTTATTTTAGCATTCTCTACGAATATTATTAACATAAATTTGTTGAAACTATTATCGTTTTATAATTATAAACCAAAAATTTAAAAAAAATAATAAATTTTTTTCTCGAATAAAAATGATTTTATGAAAAATGTTTTCAAGCAAAAGATGTTCATTTATTTGTTGTCTTCAAAGCTTGTTTAAATGTTTTTGTGATATTTTTCATATTTAGAAAATATTGGCAAAAAACAAAAAACAGTTAAGGTAAACGCCCACTTCCGGTGTACGAAATTTTACCAAAAGCTTTTCAGTTCTTCAGATTATCAAATAAGACGTATGTTCAAAGTTTCATATCAATTGCTCTATTAGTTTTTGAGATACAGCGCGCACAGCAGACACACACACACCCACACACACACAGACACACAGCACACACACACCATTTTTTTTCCCAGAAATTGTTGAAATGGCATCTAGGGACCCCAAAACGGATATTTCCGTAAAAAAAAATTTGAAAAAAAATCACGATCACAATCCTTTCTCGTACTTCGTAACGGAGAAAGTAAAAAAAAACATTTCTTACAGATTTTCCAATCGATGAGGCTTAGGTTTCGCGCGTAACATTTTGTTTCCCGCCGTAATATGTCGATTGTTTCGATGGATTATTAAAAATAGCTTTATTTTGAATAGATTTTGAAACTTTAAAGCTAATTCCATTAGAAATTATTCTTTTATAATTTTTCTAAACGCTGAATGCATTTTTTCTCCTTAGGATTATGTTTTACATGAGATATTTGGTTTTAGCTGTATCAATCAATTTTTTTAAATATCAAAATTGGTTTCTTCCAAATATATTTTGAAATTTTTAAGCCTATTCTACCAGAAATTATTTTTTTTTAATGTTTCCAATCACTTAACGAACATTTTAAACGATTAAGTTTTGCAGGTGAAATTTTGTTTTCCGCTATCGTATGTCAATTATTTAATTAGATATCAAAAATAAGTTTATTTTTAATACATTTTGAAATTCTGAAGTTAATTCTACTAGAATTTAATTTTTTACAATTTTTTCTGTAGCCAATTGCATTTATTTCTCTTAAAATTATGGTTTGCACGTGAAATTTTGTTTTCCGCTATCATATGTCAATTGTTTTAATAAAATATCAAAAATACGTTTATTCTTTAGTACAATTTAAAATTCTGAAGTTAATACCACCAGAAATTATTTTTTTTACAATTTTCTATAGCCGAATGCATTTATTTCTCTTAAGATGACGTTTTACACGTGAAATTTTGTATTCTGTCATCATATGTCAATTGTTTTAATTGAATGTCAAGAATAAGTTTATTTTTAATATATTTTGAAAATCTGAAGTTAATTCTACCAGAAATTATTTTTTTACAATTTTTACTTTCTCCGTTACGAAGTACGAGAAAGTATTGTGATCGTGAAGTATTTTTCAGAATTTTTTTTAACGGAAATATCAGTTTTGGGGTCCCTAGATGCCATTTTATCAATTTCCGGAATATTTCTTTTGTGTCTCTGTGTGTGTTTGAGAGTATGTGTGCCTGTGTTTAAATTTACACATAGTAAAAATGTAATGAGTAATAAAAAAGAATATATGGGTATTGACCTCTGATTTTGCAGACACATTACTGATAGTGGTATTCTACTATTGCTTCAGAACATTGAAAAGAATTTAGTGACTGTTTTATTTCAGCACCACAACAAAACGCTCGTAATTAAAAGCATTTATCCTTCGTGCACATGCAACGCGACTTAACATACAAACTACAGTATAAAAAATATTCAGCATTTTCGCTAATGGATTAAACTTAATTCAGTAAAAGCTATTTAATAACTGCGTTCACCGCTGGAAGTTTTAAAACTAAATACACGTTGATATAAGTTTAATGTGATGATTCACACATTTATTTTAATATATAATGTATAACGTTGCTTACTCAACTGGCAAGTGAAATTTATTGCGATGTAAATGTAATACGTATTCAAAATGTAGGCGATACGTTTTGGACATTTTGAATTACGGCCCAAGTAATTTTGCCACCTTTGCACACCTAAAATACGAAATTATTTCCTAGCTACTTCGAATACTGTATATTGAATTATCCATTGTTGGTAATATAATATAAATTTGAGTATTTTAAATGTCGGCCATTCCATAAATAAATGCACACTTTTTGGGGGTACATCAGGGATTTTAGCGAATTTCACATATATTATAAAGACTATCAAGATATGGCTTTTGGTCTTTACTAGAGGTTCAGAAAATTATTGTGTCAAAAGTTATAACAATATAAACTTTTAGTACACTTTTATTTGGAACTCAAAAATATCGTAAACCGTTACGGATACGAAAAAAGTTATTCTATACTTTTTTATGCTTAAATGTTTAAAGTTTGCAATAAAATTTTTTCCAAAACAAAAAAACTTTATTTAGATAGTTTGTTTTTGATAAATAAAATATATCTCAAAAAATAATCAATTACTCATATTTTAATTTATCTAAAAATAATATATGTTATACCCTGATCCTTGCTGAGAATGTTTCTTTTTTCAAAAGTATGGGCACTTTAAAACTTTTTGAGATATGATTTTTTTACCAGAGCGCTGCATTGCCGTGAGGAGCTCCATTGGTGTAATCGCCCGAGAGCGCAGTGTGCGCCGCTTAATAAACAGAGAGAACTTTATTTATTTATTGTTTAACCTGAAAAGAAGTAACAAATATAGATTATTTAACAATATAAACGATTCCCACTTTTGGGCGATAAAAAATACAATGTGTAAACTGATGAAGTTTCCTATAGGGAAAACTTTTTTAATATGAGTTTTAGGAGAAAATCTTATTCTTTATAAAAAATTTTGCTTGTATTGATACCATCCATAATCAAAGAAAAATCCAGTAATTACTTAAGATGAGATCAAAAATTTAAAATTATGTTGAGTTAATTTTAATGACTCCTAATGTTACATCAATATCATGTTACCTGTAATTGTCAACGTTAGGCAAAAGGCAAATGTCATTTTGATAAAACTTGTATGGCTTTTCTGTTTGTAAACAAGGATGACCACGAAACTTAAACATTTATCTTATTATTTTCTGAGTAAAAACATATTATTTTTAATACAATAATTTAATTTTAAATTGTACAGTTATTCCACATACTCTCCTCCAAATCCAGCGCAATCTTCAACTCTTTTTCTAAATTGTTTGTAAACGTTGTTCAGCATTTCAAGATTAATTTCTCGAACAGCCTCCGCAATCCGCATTTTTAGATGATTTACATCATTTACCATTGGTTCTCTGTAAACTTTTTGCTTCAGGTAACCCCAAAGAAGAAAATCCATAAGTCCGGTGACCGAGCCGGCCAATGTATTGGTCCACCTCGTCCAATCCATCTACCAGGAAAATGTAAATTTTAGAAATCTTTAACAATCATGGTACCATGAGCTGGACACCCATCTTGTTGGAAATAGATGCGTCGCAATTCCAAGTGATGGCAATAAAAAATTCTGAAGCATTTTTAAGTAATTATATTAATTTGAATTCCCAGTAAAAAAATAGGGTCCAATGATTCTGTTGACCAATATCTATAATTTTGCGAGGAAACAGTACCATTTGTCGAAAACGTTGCTTCATCACTAAACATTCAATTTTGATAAAATAGGCGATGTTCCATAGTGTTCTCACCAACCCATAAACAAAACTCGAGTCTAAAAGCGGGATCTGCAATTTCTAAGGTGTGCCTGAATCTAGGTTTATATAGATACATTTTATTTGCTTTATAATTTTTTTGCAGTAATGTATGACTAACATTGAGTTCAGTTGCTCGCTGGCGTAAAGAACTCATAGGATGTTCCGCATCTGATTCGATAGCCACAATAGTCACAGCATCATCATCATTGTATGATTTGCAAGGCTTCTTTTTGTCGGCAACGGATCCCGTTGCATCGAACTTTTTAACTAATTTCGTTAAAGCTGTTCTACTTACACGTACATTCGGGCATTTCGCATTAAATAACTGTATTGCGTATTTGTAAGAGACTTCTCCTAAACCATAGCATTTCACCAGGTATATTCGCTGCTCTAACGTCAACATTGTTTTCATATTAAGCTCGCTGAACTATCTCAGTAAATGTCGACTGTCAGTAAATGTCGTTCTACGAGTAATTCATGGGTAACACGATGCTGATGTAATATTCGAACTTAGATGTAAAATCAAAAATTTGACATAATTTCAAGTTTTTGATCTTATCTTAAGTGATTACTGGATTTTTCTATAACTGTAAGAGATTTCGATGCAAGCAAATTTTTTTATAAAGAATAAGTTTTTCTCCGAAAACTCATATTAAAAAAGTTTTCCCTATAGGAAACCTCATCAGTTTACACACTGTATATAGCGATAAATCGGTGAAATAAGCTTTACAGATTTTATAGACTCTTTTGGTCTATGTTACGGGGATATCGAAAATCCGACCTTTATTTCAATGAATGCGTTTTCAAACGGCAAAGAACCAGACTTTTTTTGAAAATATTCCAAACCCACTTTCTTGCTAACTCCTTCACTAATTTCATCACTTTTTTAGAAGGGCCGTCCCCAGGAATGTCGACTTTGCATAATTATTTTTTCCTACATTAAGGTTATACGCTTTTAGGGCCAACGAAAATGAGATGTCAATAATGTTCACTAGTTTTCTTTTACCCCATTTACTTGGTGTACTAGATAAAACTTTGACTTTAGCTGTGTAATTGTTGGTACTAATAATGGTGTGTTTGATTTTTGCGATCATGTTCTTCATTTCAGGAGGGCATTTTCAGCGCTTTCATTTTCATTGCTAAATAGTGTTTCCAATACCATCCGTTGTAAGTCAGATCTTCACTTGGAAAGTTCCAGAATAGGTTTCATTTTTACTAATTTCCTTACTACTAGCCCATCTTCTGCAGACAAGCTATATGAGTGAAAACTTCCACCACTTGCATTTGACGGAAGTTCCTCGTGATTGTAATCAAGAGGTAATATACAATACTTTGCAAATTAATAAAACTGCGAAAAGCCAATGGAACTACTTGAGGTACTTCTTCCATAGGGTGTGTTCTTGATAATGCTCAATATTGTCAGTAATATTACGAACAGTTTTATCTACTCTACATTGATTCACCTTTTTGCGGATTGCAACAAAGTTCAAATTAACTCATACTGTCTTTAAATCTATTATTTTCTCTTCAAGCACTATATTTTAACCACGTTTCCCATAAGAAGTATGAAACTCGGCTAAGAATGAGATTCCTTTATTCATGTTAAATAAATTATATTCGTTACATTTCATGTTAAACAATAAATAAATAAAGTTCTCTCTGTTTATTAAGCGGCGCACACTGCACTCTCGGGCGATTACACCAATGGAGCTCCCTCACGGCAATGCAGCGCTCGGGTAAAAAAATCATATCTCAAAAAGTTTTAAAGTGCCCATACTTTTTAAAAGAGAAAAATTCTCAGGAAGGATCAGGGTATAACATATATTATTTTTAGAAAAATTAAAATATGAGTAATTGATTATTTTTTGAGATATATTTTATTTATCCAAAACAAACTATCTAAATAAAGTTTTTTTGCTTTGGAAAATTTTTTATTGCAAACTTTAAACATTTAAGCATAAAAAAGTATAGAATAACTTTCTTCGTATCCGTAACGGTTTACGATATTTTTGAGTTCAAAATAAAAGTGTACTAGAAGTTTATATTGTTATAACTTTTGATACAATAATTTTCTGAACCTGTAGTAAAGACCAAAGGCCATGTCTTGATGGCCTTTATAATATATGTGAAATTCCCTAAAATAACTGATGTACCCCCAAAAAGTGTGCATTTATTTATGGAATGGCCGATGTATAGTTTATGTTTGGAGATTTATTTAAGACAATTATCGCAAGTGTAACAGAAAACAAGATCTTTTATTACTTGGGATATCAATATGAAAATTAGTAAGGTTATAGTAAAAGCAAATTGGATTTTAGTAGTCATCCAGTTTAGTTGCACTTTCGGTTTAGCCGAAAGTGACATCAGTTTTAACATTTTGTTAAAACGCCCTGTATATTTATTATTTTCGGATTCAGAACGTAATTTTACATACAAATAAAAAACGACAAGTGTAGTTAATTTTCCAAAATGAATCTTGAATCTAGGTGGCCGTGACCACCGTAATATGTTGCTGATGATGGCTAATTAGCCAAAACTAGTTCAGAAATACAATATTTTCTAACAATCCAATTTGGAAGTACGTCTATTCATTTCTCTGTCATGTTTTGTTTCGCATCATAGACTTTAAACTTATTATAATATTTTTAATCAATGTACAATTATGTTAAAATGGTTAAACCGTAAACATGATTATTATTATTATTATTATATAAAGACAAAAAATAACCACTTTTTTTATAGTTTTGTCTATTTGACAAATAGCTGTGAATCCACTTTGTTCTCAAAAAATTAAGATACACTATGTGCCTGAAAGAGATGGGCAAAACTGCTACTTTTGAATCACGTTGCTACCTGTCATTGCTACTTTCTAATATCAGTGATTTTAAACTGTGACTGTGATCACGTTTAGTAAACGTCGTAACACCTTCTGAAATTGTTAATGGTTTCTCAAAAATGTTTTTAATATGATTGTGCTAATATTTGTCACGTAAATAGTGTTCCTTTTGATTTTATACCTATGACTGAAAGTAATATTTTGGGTATATTATCTGCTACACCAAATAAACATACGACTATCCTTGATTCAGTTCAAAATTCGAGAAATATTTGGAGATTTTTGCAGAAACTTATAACTGAATGTTTGTTCAGAAAATATGAAAAGTTGAAAAGTTTTAGGTATGTGGCAAATGTTTTCCTATTTTGGTTTTACCTCTGAAAAAACGCATCTTCTGAAAGATGATTTGCTCTGTTTTTGAAGGATTATTTAAAATCATTAATCAATAGAGATATGGATTTTTGAAAATTTTCGTTCTAATTTTTTGAGCACTTGAATGAAAACATCGCAGAAAAAAATATAAAACGCGCAGACAAAATTCCATAAAAAATTGTCCCCAATGGCCGAAGTATCGCTAATTCAAAATCAATTTTGTTTTTGTAACTTCAACAATTTTTAATAGATATGCATTTTTGCAAATTTTTGTTTTAATTTTTTGTGCACTTGAACAAAAACATCGCAGACAACAATATTAAACACGCAGGAAAATTCCATAAAAAATCATTCTCAATAGCCGAAGTATCGCTAATTAAAAATCAATTTGGTTTTTGTAAATTCAACAAATTTCAATAGAGATTTTTGAAGATTTTCGTTTTAATTTTTTGAGCACTGGAAAGAAAACGTCGCAGAAAAAAATATAAAACTCGTAGAAAAAATTCCTTAAAAAAATATCCTCAGTGGTCGAAGTATCGCTTATTCAAAATCAATTTGGTTTTTGTAAATTCAATAATTTTTAATAAAGATATGGATTTTTGAAGATTTTCGTTTTAATTTTTTGAGCACTGGAATGAAAATATCGCAGAAAAACATTCAAAATGCGTAGAAAAAATTCGTAAAAAAAATATCCTCAATGGTCGAAGTATCGCTTATTTACAATCAATTTGATTTTTGTAAATTCAACATTTTTTAATGGAGATATGGATTTTTGATAATTTTCGTTTTGACTTTTTGAGCACTTGGCCAAAAACATCGCAGAAAAAGAATATAAAAAGTGCAGGCAAAATTCCTTAAAAAAATTATCCTCAATTGCCGAAGTTCCGTTTATTCAAATCAATTTAGTTTTTTGTAAATTCAACAATTTTTTCAATACAGAAAATCTTCAAAAATCCTTTTGAAGATTTTCGTTATAATTTTTTAACACTTGAAGAAAAACATCGCAGAAAAAAATATAAAACATGCAGGAAAAATTCCGTAAAAAATCATCCTCAATGGCCGAAGTATCGCTGATTCAAAATCAATTTAGTTTTTGTAAATTCAACAATTTTCAATAGAGATGTGAATTTTTAAAGATTTTTGTTTTAATTTTTTGAGCACTTGAATGAAAACGTCGCAGAAAAAAATAAAACGCGTAGAAAAAATTCCTTAAAAAAATATCCTCAGTGGTCGAAGTATCGCTTATTCAAAATCAATTTGGTTTTTACAAATTCAACAATTTTAATTGGAGATGTGGATTTTTTTAAATTATAGTTTTATTTTTTTGAGCACTTAAATGAAAACATCGCAGAAAAAATACAAAACGCGCAGACAAAATTCCATAAAAAAATATCCTCAATGGCCGAAGTATCCCTAATTCAAAATCAATTAGGTTTTCGTAAATTCAACAATTTTCAAAGAATATGGATTTTTGCAAATTTTGGTTTTATTTTTTGAGCACCTGAATAAAAACCTCGCAGAAAAAAAATATGAAACGTGCAGGAAAAAATCCATAAAAAAATCATCCTCAATGGCCAATGTATCGCTAATTCAAAATCAATTAGGTTTTTGTAAATACAGCAATTTTCAATAGATATAGATTTTTGAAGATTTTAATTTTAATTTTTTGAGCACGAATAAAAATATCGCAGAAAAAAATATAAAACGTGCAGACAAAATTCCATAAAAAATTATCCTCAATGACCGAAGTACCACTTATTCGAAATTAATTTAGTTTTTATAAATTCAACAATTTTTAATAGAGGTATGGATTTTTGAAGATTTTCGGTTTAATTTTTTGAGCACTTGAATGAAAACATCGTAGAAAACATATAAAACACGCAGGCAAAATTCCCTAAGAAAGTGTCGTTAATTCAAAATTAATTTGGTTTTTGTAAATTCAACAATTTTCAATAGATATGGATTTTTGAAAATTTTCGTTTTAATTTTTTGAGCACTTGAATGAAAACATCGCAGAAAAAAATATAAAACGAGTAGAAGAAATTCTCTAAAATATATCCTCAATGGTCGAAGTATCGCTTATTCAAAATAAATTTGGTTTTTGTAAATTGAACAATTTTTAATGGAGACATGGATTTTTGAAAATTTTAGTTTTCATTTTTTGATCACTTGGCCAAAAACATCGCAGAAAAAAATATAAAACGTGCAGACAAAATTCCATAAAAAAATAGCCCCAATGACCGAAGTACTGCTTATTCATAATCAATTTGGTATTTGAAAATTTAACAATTGTCAATACAAAAAATCTTCAAAAATCCTTTTGAAGATTTTCGTTTTAATTTTTTTGAGCACTTAAACAAAAATATCGCAGAAAAATATAAATCATGGAAGCAAAATTCCATAAGAAATTATCCTCAATGGCCGAAGTATCGCGTAAATTAAACAATTTTTAATGGAGATATGGGTTTTTAAATATTTTCGTTTTAAGTTTTTGAGCACTTGAATGAAAACATCGCAGAAAAAAAAATAAAACGCACAGACAAAATTCCATAAAAAAATCAGCGGCCGAAGTATCGCTTATTCAAAATCAATTTAGGGCTTGAAAATTCTACAATTTTCAATAGAGATATGAATTTTTGCTGTAATTTTTTGGGCACCTGAACAAGGAGCAACAATGTTATTTATTTTTTTCAGTTCATGAAGTTTGCAATTTCAAAATTAGTTTCGTGGTATTATTTTAAAATGTATGTTTAGATATTTCCCTTGAATCTTAAATCAATTTGAATTTTGAGTCATTTTGGGTTTATTAAGTCGTCGGATTCATCAATTTGATTCACAGCGAGCTTGTGGTTCAATTCTATGGCAGGCAAGATAATCTTTTCGTTTTTATAAAATTTCAATTAATTAATTAATAATTGTTAGTACATAAGTTGGAATTTATTTTATTTTATATGGTATACTATGGCATTCTATGCATATTTGTCTTTTTAATTAAATATTTTCAAATTTTAAATATAATACCGTGCACAAATGGGAGAATAAAGTAATGAATATTAAATAACATTTAACATTAAATAACCTTTTGCTGTCTTCTTACAATTATGTTTTAAGTAACAATCATAGTTTGTCACAGTTTAAATTGCAGTGATTTAAAGTACCAGTGATTTTAAGTAATAGTGATTTTAAGTAGCAGTGATTTTAGGTAGCAGTGATTTAAAGTAGCAGTCATTTTAAGTAACAGTGATTTTAAGTAACAGTGATTTTAAGTAGCAGTAAAATTCGCTTATTAGTAACAGTAACGACCTGTGATTTTTCAATACCAGTGAAAAATCACAAAAACGTGAAATATCGCCCATCCCTAGTGCCTGATAAAATAAATTTCCCAATATCTCAACTTCGACCAGATAAAAATCATATACTACGCTTTTGCTTTTACGGTATTACCTGTTGGGCCCTGCTAGAGATATATATTTGCGTCTAGAACTGATTCAAACGAAAATTATCAAATGTATGCTTTGCAAACCTCATGAATATCCAACTAATTTGTTATTTCGAGAGGTTTACGTGTTAAACATTCATCAGCTAGGGGAGGTAGGGATGACATCTTTCAAGGAAAAAGTACATCTAGACAAGTTTTCTCATAACTACAACAGAAGAAAACACAATGGTCCCTAAGATTATGAGATTATGTACAGGCCAAAGGTCGCTGGAGTATATATTACCAAAAAAATTAATATCATACCTAAAAATATAAAATCTTTTAATAACGAATTTAGATTCAAACGAGAACTTAATAGTATATAGTGTACAAGGGCCAAAATAGGCTTTAGCAACCCGCCGCTTTTTGCAGCACGAGCGAGCGAGTGTTGCTAAAAGTGAAGGGTTGCTAAAGCATTTTGGCACGAGTTACACTCGATATTTTTTCGGCTGCCTTAAGTAAAAACAGTGTTTCAGGAAATATTATATCGCGCACCATTGAACTGTCACTGTCAGATTTTTGCATAGCCTACTCATATTCTGCGGAAGCTTGTCTAGATTATGCATATTATTTTTTCGGCCCTAAATCGTAGTTTCGGCCCGATTTTTATGGCCGAAATATATGGTGCCGGTAGAGGCAGGCGAAAAATTTTTTGTGAGGCACAATTTTGATATAACCGGCTCTAGTATTAATATTAATTAAATGTTCAATAATATGTGATTTTTTCTTTTTCATTATGTTAAGTTGTTAGCTGTAATATATTGTAGTGTTCTATAATGTTCCATTCCAGGTAATTTGAAATTGTTTTTGAAACCCTAATTGGAACCTTTCCCTGCGCACAACATTTATCTTTTGTAAGAGTATGTTTATTGATTTCAAATTCTTTATTCTGATTTTACTGAAATGAAGTTATTATTATTATGGAGTCCCCAAAGCCCATGGAATGTAATTATGCATTAATATACACCCCCAAATTAAATTCACACTGGAATGTGATCAAAATAATTAAATACATTTTGTAGACTTGACCTTGATTAACAACAAAATTGAATTTACACAAATTCCATTATCCCATATAATTCCAATCATCCAATGTCGCACAATTTTGCTGCTCACCACTCAATAAATTACTATTTTCAATCCTATTATTACCTAATTAATGATTATTTAATCAATCTGATTCAAACCTAATTTAAAAAAGTATCCAAGAGGTCAAAATTTGAACAAAGATCCATTCATTACTGTCAGGGCCGGCCCTAGGATACTCGGCGCCCTGCTGCAGTTACAGTCATAATTCCAAATGAATTTTAAATAGATATTTTGTAATTTCAAGAGGATGGCAATTGTTTTTATATTTTTTTGAAGACATCGAAATGATTGTATTTCTCCATAATTCTACACTCTGTTCGAATGAGATTATTTCGAGTGTGTCAAGTTGGCATCCCAATGAAAAGCTGATAAATCTGAATAGAATTCTCAATTCCTTTTGATGTATCTAGAAGTACTATCAACT
This sequence comes from Ocypus olens, assembly GCA_910593695.2. NCBI lineage: Eukaryota > Metazoa > Arthropoda > Insecta > Coleoptera > Staphylinidae > Ocypus > Ocypus olens. The sequence goes on from OU343053.1 coordinate 35,593,953, forward strand.
TTTTAAAAAGAGTTCTGTAAAATTGGGCTGTCTGGAATTTTTTTAAAAATGGGGTGCCAACTTGACACAGCACCCCAACATTGTTATCTAAATATAAATCGGAATTGTATCGAATTTGTTTATAAGAAAGAATTATTGTACTCAATGAGTAGATATAGAAAATTAACTCAGAACTCCTAGAACTCTCAATTTTTTTGCGACTTTAAAAAAATATATATTTTTGATAGTTCCGGATAATTCTGATTGGTGTTTCCTGTAGTTCTTTGTGAGTTCTATCCATAGTTATTATGAAATATTTAGATTCGACCAATATTAAGTGAGTAATATGAATTTGAATATTTTGAATTTCCAACTTTGAAAATTTTTATCTCTGGAAATTCAACAGAACTCTTTTTTAAAATATCAGGAACTATAGTACTAACCCAAACACATCTTAAAACTAGTTCAGAACTATTCGATAACATGTTTGGGTGCGGTGTCAAGTTGGCACCCCATTTTTCAAAAAATGCCCGACAGCCCAATTTTACAAAACTCTTTTTAAAAAGTTGATAGTACTTCTAGATACTTCAAAAGGAATTAAGAACTCTATTCAGAACTATCAGCACTCTTCAATGGGGTGCCAGCTTGGCACACTCGATTATTTCAAAGTTATGTGATGGAATATGGAATGTTTACAGATTTTTATAGTAGCGTAATCCTAAATGGATTTTGAACAGATTTGTGAAATTTCAAATCGATGGCAATTGTTTTTATATTTTGTTAAAACGAGGAAATTATTGCCTTTTTCATAATTTCGCACTCTGTTCGAATAGGATTATGTGGAAATTTAAGAATGGGGTGTTTAGAGTTTTTTTTTTTATAAAATCATGACTGCGAATGAATTTTAAAGAAATTTGTGAAAATTTCAATTCGACTGCAATTGTTTTTATATTCTTTTCAAGTCGTCGAAATTATTGTGTTTATCCAAAATTGTACGCTTAGTTCGAATGAGAATATATCGAAGTTTAGGGATGGGGTGTTTACATATTTTTGTATTAGAGTAATCTCGAATTAATATTCATATTCATAACATCCAATTTCAAGTCGATTGCAATACTTTTCATATTTTTTTAGGAGGGCGAAATTATTGCATTTTTTTCACAATTTCACGCCCTGTTCGAATGGGATTTTGACAAAATTTGGGGGTGGAGTTTTTACAGTTTATTGTATAATTCCAATAACAAATTAGTTCTGAATAAATTTGTGAAATTTAAAGTTGATGGCAATCGTTTTTATATTTTTTTAAAGTCTTCGAAATTATTGTATTTTTCGACAATTCTACGCTCTGAAGAATGAGATTATATCAAAGTTTAGGGATGGGGTATTTGCAGATTTTTGTAGTAGAGTAATTCCGAACTAATTTTGAATAGATTGTTCAAATTTCAAGTCGATTGCGATACTTTTCATATTTTTTTAGGGCGCTGAAATTACTGCATTTTTCTTTACAATTTCACGCTCTGTTCGAATGAGATTTTGTCAAAATTTGGGGTGTTTACAGATTATTGTAGAATCCCAATCACAAATTAGTTCTGAATAAATTTGTGAAATTTCAAGTTGATGGCGAAAATATTAAAACAATTAATTCATCAAAAAATTATTTATTAATAATATAATAATAATGTTTATTTACGGAAAAATCCATTTTATAAAAATAATAATAAAATTAAAGTAATATAATCATGGAAAAATATAACCTTAAAACTAATTTTAAACTATCGGCGCACGTACATACAAATATATACACAAACTCATAAATTTATTTACAATGTCTAATATTTTTTAGATGCGACATAAACTGCACATGAGTATTATGAAATAAATCGAAGTTTCGATGCAATGACAGCTCGTTTGAAACTCGCATGAATCGAGAAATTGGGCAATTGTAACCATAATTCGTATTGTGAAATGGAATACGAAATATGGGGAAATATTAGTCAAAAGTTTTTATAGGGAAACCCTGGCTGCTAAATTTTTCGATCTCACACAATTAAATTCGTAAGCGGAAGTTGTTTCTAAACCTTTCTTTATCTGTTGTAATGTCTTATTTAGTTATACAACAAATTAACAGCTAGTTTTCTAACCATGTTTTTGAATGTAAACATTTATTCTCCGAAGTTTTAAAGAACAAACATTTTACATAACTAAACAAAAGGTACAAAGCTTAATCTCCTGGAATCCGCCGAAATTTTCAAACAAAGTAATAATCCTCTAGTTAATCTGTTGAACGTGCAAACTGATTTAATGTACTCGCCACTTTTTAATATTCTGTAGTTGTGTAGCCCTTTGTACGCGTTCACCTTAATCTATTTGCTACCCTCGCTCACTTAGTACCTATAAATATTACCGCTTCTATAATTATTTGTTTCACTTAAAAATTACCGTCAAACGTCGAAACTTAAGCCGTGTTATTATCTGTACATAAGTGTAAATTTGTATATTACAATAAATAATTGTGGTAGTAGTAGTGCTTCATTCAATCTTTTACGTGAATATGGATTATAACTACACGAAGTAATACTTTAATTATTTAAATAATCCAATAGTAATATTATAATTTACATTATACCTAAGGAACATTCATAGTCAAACATAATTTTTATCATTATCGCAATGTAAATAGACAGATATCTAAGCCAATATTTGGTCTCAATAACTCACAATAACCAATGTATGTTTCATTGTAGTTACACCTGTACATATACCTTTGAGCATCGAATTATTTGAAAGCCCAGAAGCAAGAATATCAGATAACGAACGATGATAATTATTTCACGCCTCTCCTAGTCATAAACAGAACATAATACATAAGCTCAGTTCATCACATACATTTTATGATTAGTGGGTGTTTTACATCCTACAGAAAATCAATACCTAAACTGTGGGCTCGGTATAATTTGTAAAAACAACAACGATGCCTAACTTCATTTAGTTTAGCTTAATTAAACAATCTGACCTACATTCCAACGAAACGGGTAATATTTCACGCACAGCGCAAGAAATGATTTAATCACATCAGCCCACAAACAACTTTGAAACACTGCTGCTTTGATAAATACTTTAGCGTTATTATTAAACCCCGACGCCTTTGTTAGACCGGATTACATAAAACTGTGTACTCAGAAAGGCAAACAAAGGAAGAAGACTAAATGATCTCAATAACCCCCTCCAAACAACTTATTCCAGATAGTAGTTTCCTTCGAGACTCTCTGTAATAACTTCACGTCCTCTTTTGGAATTGCAGGAGTTTAAAAATTTATTTTAATAAACAACCTTGTGTGTGTTTGTAAGAAATCTAATCTAAGAACGTATATAAAAACAAGCTGGACGTCTATTTAGTTTTATTTAAAATGGCAAACCGAGGGATGCAATGAACTCCACTATAATTTCAGTAAATTTTGGAATTAATTAAAATTTTGTTTCGAAAAATGTAACTTAATTGCGACTAAATTATTAATTGATGATTCAAACAACACTTGATGAAACGTCACCTACAATTTTATTAAAAAATAAAACATTAAATCCGTAAGAATAGAAGACTAATAGGAAATAGATATTAGTAATACTACCAAATAAAGGGATAGTTTAGAGTCTGAACGTTTAAAATTCGCATGAAAATGTCCCATTAAGTTTAGAATCTTATTATTTCTATTAATATCTATTTCATAATACTATTCTTATAGTTAGTTTAATATTTTCTTCAAAAATTTATTAATTTCACCGGATGTCTTAATTAATGATAGCATATATCGAAACATAATTCAAGAATAAAAATAAAACAACTTTGAGTACACCTGCTGTATGTTACCAAGAACCTTCGAGTTATTAGTTTAAATATTAATTATATCCATAGTTTAGAAAGTTTTGTATCGATTTTAAACAGAATTTAAATGATAATAATAACACATTAATAATTTTTCTAAAATCGAAACTGATACAGAAAAAATGGTATTAAATGAAGAAAAAAATCTGCAGTAAAAACGCACAGTACTGGCTAAGCAGACAAATCGAGTGTAAATTGGGTTGTATACTTACGGGGGGATATATTATAGTTAAATTATATGAGTTACCCGAGTTAAATATGTTGTGCCTCATTATACAAATAATAAAATCTAGACCATTGGACTTTTTAAGTTCTCTGTTCGAAAATTTTATGTTAACTGATTAATTGCAAATTGTTTGCACTACAAGCCTAATACTAAAAATCATAATTAAGGAAATTAATAAATAATAAGAATCGAGAAAATTTTAACTTTGCACATAATATATTAAGCCCGTTTTAAACGACGTTATTTTCTTGTACAAGAAAGTTGTAGTAGAATATGATACCAAAAAATATTAGCTAGTGCGAAATACGCATTTTTCATCATATATAATGGTACAAGAAAATAGTCCCGGATCATGCGCAGAATTGAAAAAATTTAAGTTGGTATAAAACATTTCGTTGAAACTTATTATGGTGTTCCACATGTTTTACAACATACAGCAATGAGTTTTCTTGATATCCCTCAATAATGCTGGCGACTTCATCTGTTCTCCAAGTGGTCATCGTTGAAACGGCATAAACTCAACTCACGTGCTACAATTTTAGGTTATGTCGCAGACGAGCGATATAAATTCAAAATGCGCATGCTCGCATACTAGATCTAGGATGGAAATAGAGAGTGTCCTATTTTCACCCAATTTATTGTTGAAGATTTAATTTCTTGTATTACACGATACAAAGAAAGGTATACAATTTTCTCGTACAAGAAAATAACGTCGTCTAAAACGGGCTTTAGATGATAATTAACAAATACATCTAATTTATACGTTACCTTTTAGTCTTGAGTTCTCACATCAAATTAATCTTAACATACCTGAAACAAATAAATAATTATTACTATCGTGGGCCACTAATAACTATTGCAATAATTATTATTTCCCCTCCACAGTATAAACTACAGACCGGTTTCGGACTTTTATTCTCATCAGCGACTCATAGGAAACGGATTCACTATGAGCGAAGTAACCCATTCAGTAACTGGAATTGGTCGATGTAGGGGCCCCGCATACGGACAATTGTTCAACGACTAAACTATTTAGTTGAGTTGGATATATGTTACAATTCTCCACCAACTATTATTTAATCATAAGGGCTCACCAACTGCTTTTGACTAAAAAATCGGGCTGGACGATAGTTGGTGTGTGTGCGCACTTGCATTTACAGTAATGTCATTATATACCTCGACTAAACTATCGCTCAACTAATAATTGGCCGTGTGCGGGCCCGCTAAGCGTTTTGCCGCGAACTATCCCTCTCCGACGACTAGAAGCGCCGCAGTTGTGCATTTGCATACCACTATCTGCTGTCCGATCTGGCTTGCGAGATACCAATTGTTTTAAAAACGACAAAGTAGGGACCGGTTTCGGACTCTTCGACCTCATCAGTGCAGTGCCAATAATAATTGCTGCTTGTAATAGTATTGCTTTTAAAACAATTGGTGTATCGCCAGTCAGATCAAACGGCAGATAGTGGTTTGCAAATACACTAAGGGCCGGTTTTTCAATTGCGGCTTTAACCAGGGTTATCCTTAAACTCGGTATAAGGTATTTTTAGGTGTTTTTCAACGATGGTTTATCGATAAACCAAGCTTAAAGTACGGCTTTCGTAAGCAGCCGGTGACGACCGCTTAGCGGGTAAAGCGGCAGTTTATAACCTTCAAAATGGACAATACAAATATGATATAGATTGATATATTGCATGAATTAACCGATGATGGTTTATTACAATAATTTATGGACCTCCGCGTCTGCCAAAAAAGTGGTTTGATCATTTTAATCTGTGGAATGAAGTAGTGTTTGTGAACAGATTAGATTATCAAAAGAAGCATGTGTATGTGTGCTCGAAACAATTATTTTTATTACCTGAATGGTAAATACATATTTTCTGAAAAGGTATGAAGGGATATAATGTGCTGCTTGTAACAAAAATAACCGAAATTAAAGCAAGTGTTAAAAGGAAATCAATAATTAAGGAAGCATGTACGATAATCAGCTGTTTATGACAGGAATTATGAGAGAAAATGTTAGGTATGAAGATAGTCGCAATAGTCACATTTCAATGCTAACTCAAAAATATGTTGTAATATTGTATTGCCAACACAATTTTTGATAGGATAAGTAAACTTGGTTTATGTAATGCTTGAAAAACGCAATCATAAATAAACTGCAGCTTAACATAAACTTCAGCTTACGTAATCTACAGCTTAAGTCGACATTGAAATACCGACCCTAATTGATTTAAATCGTCTGCATAAAGTAAACAATTCCAATTTCATTGCAATTTGTAAGCGTCTGCAGTTGTCACTTGTCACATTCTACAATACAATACCGGCGATTGTGAAAATCTAGCAACGTTTGCCCATGGGTCTGGAGTTGGTTGAGTAACTGGTACTAGTCTCCATTAAGATACAATGTATTGATTTCTGATTTTAAAAATATGTTTAAGTAGATCATAATTGATTTATTGGTGGTTGAAGCGTTAACTTCGTGATACATTTTGGAACTTTAAATAAAACCGTTTCTTTGTTAATATCACACTTTATTTTTTGTGACTCGAGTTTCGGTCATAAGCTGAACGCTAATGATCGAAACTCGAGTCACTAAAAAAGTATGATATTAACAAAGAAACTGTTTTATTGGAACTGATTTTATTTTATTATAAGATATTCAGGTTAGGGCAGGTACGTAGAGTTGTACCAAGCACTCGAGACGTGTTGCGCATCTTAAATTCAATTGGCTAGAGAGATTTGCTGTCGTGTTCTCTTGCGTTCTCCGAATATTTTCTCTCTGCGCAAATTTTATCCTCACACGCTTCGAGTGGTCAGTACTACTGTACAAGCTAGTGGGCCGGATGGTATGGTTTTTCTAGAATTATATGAATAAGTGCTAGAATCGAACTTGTAAACTTTAAGGCTCTTGTCCTTGGTACCTCACCGGCAGCGGGTCATTTCCAAAAGCTCGTGGCTTTTGAGATATTCACCATTTACAAACAATCTTATTTTATGCGTACCAGAGGCATTACAACAGGGCATAAATGTAACTCGTTCCTTGCTCATTTTTCTACCTGGAACTGATGTTTCAGCTTGGTGAGCAAGTGTTTTTGAGGAAACGTTCATCGTTGTGAAACTGGCCAAAAAAGAATAGTGCTTTTTCACACAAAATTTCTCCTGATATGGCACACCTAAAATAATTCAATTTTGTTAAAAAAAATCATAAATATGAACATCATAGTCCATCATCTTTTTACCTCTAGATCTTTGCTGTAAAAACCAGGTATAAACCGTTTTATTAACTTCAGGATATGCACTTATTTTCAACGTTTTTCGTTTATTGATCAAAGAACTGGCTGTGGTGCCATAGAACAGAATACTTGTTTTTTTTTTGATGTCGCTAACGATTGATTTACCCACATTGCATTTTTTCGATAAACTGGTCACTGTGGTACACGCTTCTAAACTCTTAATAATTTCGATCTGTTCTTTAATCGATAAAGTAACGTGTTTTCTTTTTGAAGCCATCTTAGCTTTAAACTGCAGTGCAAACTTAATTCACTAACATAGACGAAGGTTTAATCAACAATGAACAGTAAACAGAGAGGTTCTTAGAGAATATGAAATCAGGGGATTTCCTCATTTACGTAGCAGGATACATAAATTTTCGGGATTCGCTCATCATTTAGATAACATGAAACCAAGTGATTCACTCGCTGTTCGGATTAACGAGTCGTTGTTCGGATTATGGCTCTGAGTTGTTGCTGTTCGGATTACTGGAGGTTCGGATTAGAGCATGTTCGGATTTAAAGATATCATACTGTAGTTACATCAAATTTATTTTAGGAATAATTGTAGAGAATTCCAATGAACAACATATAAATAGTAATTTTCTTTCAAAATCCTATTTAATATTTTGAAAAAAAGTAGTATCTGCCTATTTTCTTTTTGTGCGTTTTAGTCTCAAAAACATATACATGGAATTATTTATGGATGCGGATGTTATAGGCAAGTTTATTATAAGTTGGTATGTGAGAGCATTTTCAAAAGTAATCTAACGAGTGCCTATGATTTTGCAGGCAATTATTAGCATCAGGATCACGAATGCTAGTTGCGGCGAAAATGTTTCTAGAAGCAACAAAGAAGCGTGATCCAGACGTAATAATTCCCTAGAAAAAATCAGTCACGAGTTAGATTCGAAAGGACAACAGAAAGTTTACATTTCATAATTTTAAATAAATACAAGAAAAGGAAATGTAGCCTGAATATATGAATATTCAACCTGTTCGTTAATCTGCAAGCAAAAAATTAAGTCTTACTAAGACTATAAACAAATAACTTATTGAAACAACTACTTCCCTGGCTAGTGCCACGCCGGATATTGAATGATACAAAATTCACATCTGTACTTTCACTAATCACCTCAAAATCAGGTATAAAACCCGTTCAAGCTTTCCATAATCTCCTCAGTCGTTTACGACGTCTTCACGTTCACAATCACCTTCACGTAAGTGTATTTTATTATTTAACATTCAATTTAAATGCGAAGCTGCACTGATGAGAGATAAATCTCGAAACGCGTCTGCAGATGGCCAATTACTTAATTTTCATATATTTTTTAATTCAGTGGTATTTCTAGTTATTATCAAATTTGTTTCATCTAGTAACACTAGATAAGTTTAGCACTGTGTGTCCTTGTCAAAATGTTTTCTGTTTTTTTTTCATTTTAATAATAACATTTACAGTTTAAAGTTTCACATTTCATTTTAGAATAATTTTCAAAGTTAGTCTTGTATGTAGAAATAAACGATCTTAAACCAATGTTATTATCTAGTAGTACTAGTAATAACATGCAAATTTCTTTTGTATCATTCAATATCCGGCGTGGCACTAGCCAGGGAAGTAGTTGTTTCAATAAGTTATTTGTTTATAGTCTTAGTAAGACTTAATTTTTTGCTTGCAGATTAACGAACAGGTTGAATATTTATATATTCAGGCTACATTTCGTTTTCTTGTATTTATCTAATGCTTTCTGCAACAAGTAAAGTTGTTTCTAATTTGTTCATAATTTTAAAAATAAAATTTAGTGACACCAAGTGTCAGCGTGTATCAATCTATGCTATAATAATTGTAGTAAAAATGAGCTTACCAAGATTTTGAAAAATGCCCATGAATACTATTACTGATGAAAGCACTAACACATTACCCGAAAATACAACAGATTGAATTCAGTGAGCAAACTATTTTAAAAGTCCGGCGATAACTAACGTTGTATAAGTTATAGAAAATGTAACGCGTTGATAGGCAATACCAACATGATGTATTCCCATGATTAACACCCACCCTGGGTGTATTGCTATGCATAACATGCACCGTGGTCTGTTTTGCATCGTAATTAGAATTTGATTGGATCATGTCATCAACATTATTCGATTTCATTGGTTAAGAGGTAATTGAGGGTAATTGTCTCTATCATCCTTTGCTCGGGCATCATAGGTGTGAGGTTTATCGACAAACACCTATATTTACATGTATGGTCGACCTCATTGGTGCGGTAAATATTTCAGCGATTCTCGTTGCTTCGTTTGGCACTGATCAAAGACACTCTTTTATTAACAGACATGCCATTTATGGATAAACTCGACTATAAGTATTTAATCTACAAATTCTAATCTTTACTAATCTATGTTCTGTGGTCATTTATAGACGAGCGTAAAGGCAAAACTAGAATACCCGGTATTATGAAAGTAAACGACATGGATTTGATCGTCCCCAAGACATTACGAATGATTTTGCAGCGTATTTTTCATCTCTTTACTCAGCGAGTACTGTAGGATATGATAACACCCATTTACCCCTAAAACACGAACAATTGTTATTAATTAAATATTTCAATCTAGATGAATTCCTGTCGGCAACCAAAGCTTCAAAACAAAATCTTACTATGGGCCCGGATAATATCCCAGTAATTATTATAAGAGACTGTCGTTATGCCTTATCAACTCCTCTCTTACATATATATAACATCATATTAAAGCATAGCAAATTTCCTGCAATTTGGAAATCCTCCAAGATTGTCCCAATTCACAAAAATAAGAACGTTGATGACATAAATAACTATCGTCCCATTTCCTTGATTAATAATTTAGCCAAAATCTTTGAAATAATGTTATACAACATCATATACAACCACATTGCACGACGCCTATCTTCGAATCAACACGGCTTTCTTAGAGGCAGGTCGACAGTAACCAACTTATGCAACTTTACATCAGTTGTGTCAGATACCTTGGATAATCGTTGGCAGGTTGATGTTATATACACAGACTTATCCAAGGCCTTTGACACGGTGCAGCATGACTTACTCATCAAAAAGTTGCATAAGTTCGGTTTGAGTGGTTGTATCGTAAAATTGGTTTTCGGGTCGAACTAACTTTGTAGAATATAAAGGTTTCCGTTCTCATGATTACATATCTACTAGTGGTGTGCCACAAGGCTCAAACCTGGGTCCTCTCCTATTTTTAATATTTTTCAACGATGTTACTGACTGCATAAACTCTGAGTGCCTCTTATATGCCGATGATCCTAAGTTACTTAGGCATATTAACTGCCTAAATGACCGCCTAGCTCTTCAAGAAGATATAAATAATTTGTATAGCTGGTGTATAAATAATGGGCTTTCATTAGTAAATGCAAAATTATGTGTTATAGCAGGAAACGTAACATGTTGTATTTAATTATTATATTAATAATGTAAATCTAGAACGCGTTGTCAATTTTAAAGCTCTGGGTATTCTCTTTGATACAACACTCTCATTCAATGAGCATATAGATCACATAATTGACAACAGTTATAAATGATTAAGAAACACTAAACCGTTCAAACCAATTCAGCCAATAATAAATTTCTATAATGCTTATATCCGCAGTCGCCTAGAATATTGATCCATAATATGGAATCCCATGTATAACCAACGTATCAAGAATGTCGAGAAGGTAAAACGAAAATTTTTAAAATCGTTGTACTACAAGTATCACGTATATCCGGAACAAGGTTATCCATCCCATATTTTGGACCAAGAATTTAAAATTCCGTCCCTTCAAACTAGGCGCATAATGGCACAAATTATATTTATACATAATTTAATTCATAACAAAATTGATGATTCTGGGTTATTATCGAAACAGCCTGGATTCATCTGAGATTTCAAACAACATGACGGACAAAATTTGTGAAAAAACTCTTAAAAAAGCATTAAAAAAAACCTTTCCTACAAAATGTTTGTATTTTTTCCGGTAGAATACGATCCCGTAATAAAAAAAATGGGGGTTCTATCTGAAAAATCAAAGTTGACCTTCGTTTGACCTTGAAAATTAACGCCAAGGTAATTTTCAAGGTCACCAGCATATGTCCCCCTCCGAACCCTAAAATTTTTATCTGAAACATTTTTTGCCATAATGGTCAGGTTTTGAGATATTTGTGGTGGGAATTTAAAATGAGACACCCTTTATAAAGTGTTTAAATACATCTAATTTTGGTGTAATTACTTAACTATTGATAATTATAACATAATGCCGGACGTTATGATTTCTGCGAGTAAAAGAATATAACTAGTGTTTGTCCTTGAATACAGTTTGGCATTAGCAGTTATCAGCAATCGGTCAGTGGTTAAAGCTCCAATCGTTCGTTTCCACTATATTGTACAAATTCACAATACAGGGTGTTACAAATTCGATCTAGCTTTGCCATCTCGGTAAGTATAGGAGACTGAGAGCTGGTTAAATGAAGGCAAAGTTGCGCATTTTAATGCTGAATAATTTGTTAAAAAGATTTAAAATATTCCAACTACTCTCGAAGGTATTAAAAAAAAACGAAAAAATTAATTTTGGTTTTTATTCTTTCACAACTTTATTACTGGTTATTTTGAAAAACCTAGAGTACTTTCTTTTGTAAGCTCTTTCAGAAAATAATTTAATTTTTCAAGAAAGTACTCTTGGTTTTTCAAAATAACCAGTAATAAAGCCGTAAAAAATAAAATCCAAAATGGATTTTTCGGTTTTTTTTTCTCCGGAATGAGTTGGAATATTTTAAATTGTTTTTTAACAAATCATTTAGTATTGAAATGCGCAACTTTTCCCTAATTTAACCAATTCTCAATCTTATAGTTACCGAGATAGCAATGCTAATGCATCGAATTTGTAACACTCTGTATATATCGATCAAATCAACGAAGAACAGAGTGTAAATGTAATAATTGGGTAGTTTTCGCTATTTAGCAATTCATAATACAGGGTGTTACAAATTCGATCTAGCTTTGCCATCTCGGTAAGTATAGGAGACTGAGAGCTGGTTAAATGAAGGCAAAGTTGCGCATTTTAATGCTGAATAATTTGTTAAAAAGATTTAAAATATTCCAACTACTTCCGGAGGTATTAAAAAAAACAAAAAAATTAATTTTGGTTTTTTCACAACTTTATTACTGGTTATTTTGAAAAACCTAGAGTACTTTCTTTTGTAAGCTCTTTCAGAAAATAATTTAATTTTTCAAGAAAGTACTCTTGGTTTTTCAAAATAACCAGTAATAAAGCCGTAAAAAATAAAAACCAAAATGGATTTTTCGATTTTTTTTTTCTCTCCGGAATTAGTTGGAATATTTTAAATTGTTTTTTAACGAATCATTTAGCATTGAAATGCGCAACTTTGCCTTAATTTAACCAACTCTCAATCTTGTAGTTACCGAGATAGCAATGTGAATGCATCGAATTTGTAACACTCTGTACGTATCGATCAAATCAACGAAGAACAGAGTGTAAATGTAATAATTGGCTTGTTTCCGCTATTTACATGTGCTACCTGCTTTAGGTTCGCCGCAAAATTCTCGGAACCAAGGAGGATGTCCGTTCATTATCAACAACGCCAGTCCAATAAATAAACAGCAGAAAATATGACTTTTCAAATTCAAACCCTCAATCTTCATGTGTTAAAATATAACGCATTTTTGAAAGGAGCAGATGTACGAATTCCAAAATTCCACCATGGAAATTGACAACAGCGTTCCTAATCAACACCCGCCGGGCCAATAGAAGCAATATTCTATTTATTATGAAAGGCCTCCTTATCTAATTCATGTCTAATATTCTGATATAAAACTGTATTACATTACTGTATATCGTGATATAAGATTGTTTTTAAATTGTTGTATTGCAAAATATTTAAGATGTACCACACAGAGAATAAATACAACATCAAATAGTAATTGTCTAGTAATTTTCAGTTAGTTTCACGATATTCTTCACTTGAAGAAATATAGAGGCTTGGGTTTCTCAAGGGTCCTGCCTCTCTATGTCGCTTTACAACATTTATGTGAGCGACATCGACATGTCAGATTTTACTTCGGTAATGACTGCTCAATACGTAGATAAAAGGTCGTATAACTCTGCTGTACAAAAAAAAATCACGTCATTCCTACAAGAAATTAGGAAACAAATGTCGGAGAGCGATAAACACCAACAAAAGCGTGGCAACAAGTAAGGCAGAAAATCAATGTCTTGAATTTAGTTTTTCGAAATCTCCGATCTAAATTCTTGAATTCAAATACCTGGGCGCTATTTTCGATCAGTATCTCAACTGTACGAAAATATCAAACATTCAGTGATAAAGGTGATAAAGGCCCAGGCTATGTTGTCCCATATGCGGCCTATTATTAACACAAAATCTCTAGTAGCCACTAAGAACCAGATGAGTTTGTATAAAACGGTTACCAGACCGCAGATGACGGAAACATCTCTCCGAATTCAGCAAAGCAAATCACTGAGTCTATTATAGAGGCACCAACTGAAGTTCTGCACGGGCATTGGATACAACTGGTATGTCCCTAATTAAAGTGCACCCATCAGTGACATCTGATCCAGTGCAGATAAAACCATTCATATCCTCACCAGTACTTGTTGGTTTATTCGTTTATATCACCGAGAAAGTCAGAGCACTAGGACTATTTCCATAATAATAAATAAGGTCGAATGTATACTGTTTTATTATTACTTTTTAAAGTAAGTATGATTGGCGGTATATCAAGTATTTAAATACCTAATAGATATTTATGTACGCAACTAACCCATTGTGCCTCCTAATATTGCTGTAGCAATGAAAGTACACTCACAATCCACCTGGAAAATGGTACATTATCGTAAATGAAAATGTATACTCATAATCTATTCCTTCTATGTCAAGGATGCACATTTGCTTTCCCGAATTTCTAATGGAATTATCGCCGCACATGAGAATCTGCTGCGAACGGGCACTAACTAAATCCAAATCCGGTGAGATAATGGGAGAAAATGTTTAGGTCTAATGAGGAGAGAGAAAGAGGAGGATGTGATTATAGAAAGTTGGAAGGTCGAGCGGTATTTCTGATTCCGAGATGTGTGAAATAAACGAGTTTAAGGTGTGTGTGAAGAAGCAAGTCTGAGCCTTTAAAGGCGGTATTTACAGCCCGTGTAAAATTCTACATTAAATAAATATTATATCGTGATATGGCTTAAAAAGGATGTGACCCTCGTTGAGGAAAATAAACGTAACTGTGGCAAATATTAATGGGACTTAAATGTACTGAAATAGAAATAAAGTACACATATTGCAAATGTTATTTAAATGGTGAAAGCTGTTTAGTAAATCATTTAGCTTGTGTATTTTAAACCTAGTTCGTTGTAATTACTTTTTTTTTTAATAATGTGACCACTGGTGACGAATGCATACCTAGTTTGGCCCCTAATTTCTGGCTAAACGTATATTTTTGTAATACTCTTAAAAGAAGTGTACGTACTTTATTTTCAACAGGTGTCCGAATTTTTCGAGATATGATGTCATCGGCAGTTTTTTTTTTAATTTGAAAAATTTTTAGAATGATTGAGAGCAATTTTTGTTTCTTTACTTCACTTTTCAAGTGTTTACATCAAATGTTGATGATAAATTAAAGGTTAGCTATTTTTGGATTTTGTTGATTATTTCGTCCAAACCAAAATAGACTTATTTCAGTATGTGAATTGATCATTGAAAACAGCATCTTTCCAATGTTGCAAAATCGTTTTGGTTGTTCGGTTTGTTATTGGCCATTTCAGTCAATATGGAAGCAAAATGACAAATTTCATATATTTTTTTTTTAAGGAAGGATGGTTGACAGGAATTCGGGTTTAGGAAGCGCGGATGATTTGGGAGAATTGCCGTAGCCAACTAGGGCATTCTGCCACAACCGATAATTTGTATAATAATCATTTATAATGATGGAAGGGACATAAACTAAACATCCATGGACCCGCACGGCTATTTTTCGTTCCGAAAAAGTGACCGCACGGATGGGATTCGAACCCACGACCACGAAGCCCGTAAGCAGTAGTTCTACTCACTGGGCCACCGCGGCCCCTTCATAATATTTCATAAATTAATTTTTGAAATTATTCCGAACCGGTTTGGAGAATAATTATTAAAATGCATATTCCTTTAGGAAATAATCTTAACAAATACAACTCGTGTAAACAACAATTATCACAAATTCTTTCTCTTTTTCGAAATAAATTATGTTGCTTTAGGAAACCAAGGTCTCCAAACAACATAATTTATTTCTCAAAATCGAATGAATTTGTATTTCGGTAATCATTAATAATACTTGTTGTATTACTGCTAATAATTTTAAAGCAAACTTTGCAAGCAATTGATTTTGCACAATTTTTCTGATCATTGGCAGCAATTTTCGTTTTTTTCAGTTCTTGTTTTAAGTGTTCTGATTTTGTTTTTAGATGGGATATGCCAAATATTTTGTTGATAAATCAAATATTATTTATATCTAAATATTTTTGACCGACTGTTAAGATAGTCAAAATGTCCCCTATGCCTAGATTTATGAATTTACCCGATAAGAGGGTGTTTTAGGGTATAAAAATAAGGTTCCTACGGTAAATGTTTTTTTAACATTATTTTTTTACTGACGAACGAGTGAATGAAAAGTTTGGAAAAAAAATCACGAAAATAGTCTACCAAAATACTTATTTGACCAAATATAACGCGTTATAAAACAGTAATTCATGATTTTTTAAAGTGGAAACCAAAAGTTTATCATTGTTTTGATGCCTGAAACGAAATGCCTCGAACATTTCAAAATGTGATATCTCATCGAATATTTAAGTTGCAAAGATGAAATAAAAACCTTAAATGTCCGTTTTTTATAAGGCCTGTTGCCTTAAAATGTTGACATATAGTACAATCGCCCAAAGGTGACAGTGACTCATCGGTCCATGTTGCTTGAATTAAGTTTCTAGTAAACGTATGTCCATAAAATCATTCGATTCAATCTAGGCGGGAAATTTAAAAATTCTCGAGCGTGCAAATATTTTCTCGACGAAACTTTGCGAGTGTATATTTCGGCAATCGGTAAAGACAACTGGAAATTTGTCATTAAATTTAACCTTTTTATAAATGAAATGGATACAATCAATTCTGCTCTTAACTAAATCGAAATCGGAGACGGTCAAAACTAGATACAAGCACGTAAATTTTGAGGTTAGAATAGATAGAATGAGAAAAGACATACGTTGCACTTAGCCCTTGAATTTACATATCGACCTACGTTTCGTATTTCATTTCGTTTTTCTTAAGCCTGCGAACGAGTATAGATATTTATCCAGACGCGATTATTAGATCGAAAAAGCATGAGTTACTGTCACATCTGCGCGATTGTACTATATACAGTGTGGAAATTAAGTAGTGGATAAATTCGGTAAAACCGAAATTAAATATTTTTGGAAAAAATCCTCGAACAGGTCGATTTTCTTTGATAAAAATACACATTTTTGCATAAAAGTCGATTTTCAGTCTTCATTTGTTTTTGAGTAATGACGTCATCCATTTTTTTTTTAATGACAACCCCTTATTTTTGTTTTTGATTTTGAGAGATCTTTTCATTGTCGATCTGCCAGTGTAAAAATGTTGCCACCTTACATAAGACATTTTTCGAGTAAACGACAATTGAAAGTAAGAAACTATAAATTTTATTATTAACACAAAATAAACAAAAACATCTTTAGAAAGCAAATGCAATTATTAAATTAAATGTTCTGCCATCCACAGTTCGAACACGTAGAAATTCTTCATGAACATTTTAAATATTTTTAGGGCTAATTCTGCACAGTTCATCTCTCTTGCGAGCCGTTCCATCGGTCCTCGCGTGCCAATCCACCTATTCATAAAGCAATTGTTCAAAAAAACGCGCATATCGCGAGGGCGCGCCGTCTTGCTGAAACCATATTGTTTTATATGGAAAGTCAAGATCATTGCTGTTTGGGAAAATTGCTACAAGTGCTGAAACATTGCAAAAACTTTAAATATCGGGTTCTCACCTTCAATTGTCTTTTACTCGAAAAATTTCTCATGTAAGATGGCAACATTTATATACTGCCAATTCGACAATGAAAAGATCTATCAAAATCAAGAACAAAAATAGGGGGTTGTTATTTAAGAACAAAATGGATGACGCCATTACTCAACCTTAATAAAGTTAAAAATTGATTTTTTAAGATGCCATGGCATGATATAAATATGTCTTGATGCAAACTTTAGTAGATTTTCAAGAGGTAAAAATGAT
This sequence comes from Ocypus olens, assembly GCA_910593695.2. Taxonomy (NCBI): domain Eukaryota; kingdom Metazoa; phylum Arthropoda; class Insecta; order Coleoptera; family Staphylinidae; genus Ocypus; species Ocypus olens. The sequence goes on from OU343053.1 coordinate 35,611,657, forward strand.
GAAAATGTTAAAAATCGGGTATAAAAGGGTCCTGAAGGTTAAAAATGTATTTAAAAACTTTTTGATTTTTGTTAGGGTATAAATGACTTTGAATGTCATTAGAAAAAATGGTCAAATAGGTAATTACGTAGACTTTTTTCATTATTTTTTTCAGAATTTTTTAATTTAGTCGTTTGTCAATAAAAAAATAATGTTTAAAAAAATATTTTTTAACCCCCAGAGAGGGCGAATGGGGTTGTCGGCCCACTGACCATGAGGACCTTATTTTTACACCCCAAAACACCCTCTTATAGGATAAATTATAAAATCTAGGGATAGGGGCATTTTGACTATACAGTGATTAGTTTTGTAAAAAAAAATTAATTCTATGCAATTTTAGTTTCATCACTTCATATTTTCTTCATTGTTTTTTTTTTACTTAAATACAACTTCTAAAAGTTCTGGCATTAATAATTTTGTTTTAACGATAATTATTAATTGTTTTATTGGTAGACTAAAGATGAATTGTTTCTGGATAGATTTGATAATTTTAAGCGAATTTCTCCATTAAATGATATTTTTCAATTTTTATAATCGTTGAACGTAATTTTCGTTTCTTAAGTTTATCTTTTGAGTAATGTATTTTGTGTTAACAAAAGATGCTTTACTTGTGGATAGATTCGATAATTTTAAAGCGTTATTCTTAGGTGACTACATATGCATATTGTTTTATTCCTTTGAAGAAAGCAATTTCTTCAATTCATTTTATGAATATTGTGGTTTTGTTGTCATGTTAAATTTGTCACCTATTTTGTTGTAAAATCAAAGAAGCATTTCTTGTGAATATATTTGACAATTTTAAAGCCTTTTGCCTCGAGTAATTAATTTTGCACAGTGAAAACAATTTTAATTTCTTCAGTCATTTTGATAAGGGGTTTTGTTGTCAGGTTAGATGTCAATGGATTTGTTTGGAAATCGATGATGGATTACTTATGAATAAATTTGGTGACTTTAAACTTTTTCGACGAGTGATTAATTTTTTAATCACTGAAAGCTATTTTTATTAATTCAGTTGATATTTTGTTTTCAGAAGAGATGTATGAATTGTCGTGTTGGGAAATCTAAGATTCATCAGTCCAGGGTCGATTTTGGCAATTAATTGTGCACAATTTTTCAATCTGCCGAAAACTATTTTTCAATTATTTATTGTTTTAATTTCGAGAATATTTTTTATCCTACTCTAAGCAAATGTTCGATTTTACCTCAAATTACCGGACGCAAAAGAGAAAACCAGAGAAAAGCCTCGCTTGGAAAATAAGTTCAGACGGGTGACACCAGATGACGCATTTGTACATCTGTCATTTCGGCTGCCTTATTTATAATTTCAATGTGATAATTTACTGAAAATTCACGTAAACTGAAATGAATACTATTTATCGTGTAGCATGAATGTTGTCGTAGTTGGCTGCGGTTATTCAATTGAAACACAAAGCCTACTAACAATTTCTGGTTACTCGCCTGGCCATTGGTTCTCTCGATCTGGAAAATCTTAACTTTCGCGTCTTGGTACATAACTATTTTCGTAAAAAATGACAGTTTTAACTTCATTACTTTCATTACACTTGAAGCAAAAAATAAAAAATGGTGATGTGGCCATCATGTTACTTTCTCCGACTTGATGGTATCATAGCCATTTATATTTACGCTTTCATAGTTCATTTTCAATTTAAACTCGGATGAAACTGACGTTTAAAACGTCAAAATTATGAAAGTTGGAAAAATTATACTTCAAATTCCAAAACTCAGTTTACTCAAAAACTGACGAGATTTCGAAAAACAAACTTATTGCTTATAAGTTGTTCATTTTGGCATTCTCTATAATTATTATTAACATAAATTTGCTGTAACCATTATCGTTTCATAATAATAAACCAAAAATAAAAAAAAAATTAATACATTTTTTTCACGAGTACCAATGATTTTATGAAAAATATTTTCAAACCAATGATGTTCATTTCTTTGTTGTCTTTAATATTTGCTTAAATATTTTTGTGATATTTTTCATATTTAAGAAAATATTAAAAAAAAAAACAGTTAAGGTAAACACCCACTTCTGGTGAACGAAGTTTTACCAAAAACTTTTCAGTTCTTCGGATAATCAAATAAGACTTATGTTCAAAGTTTTATATCAATTGCTCTATTAGTTTTTGAGATACAGCGCGATACCGACACACACACACACACACGCGCGCACGCAGACACAATTTTTTTTTCCAGAAATTGTTGAAATGGCATCTAGGGACAATACTTTCTCGTACTTCGTAGCGGAGAAAGTAAAAATGGTGATGTAGCCATCATGTTATTTTCTCCAATTTGATGGACCCACAGTTATTTATATTTAGATAACTTTCATGGTTTATTTTTAATTTAAATCGTATTTTAAATGTACATGGAACGTGTTGTAGAATTGGATGAAACTGACGTTTAAAACGTCAAAATTATGAAAGATGAAAATGACAAATTATACAGGGTCCGGCAGGGAGGTATGGAAGATTTGAAGGTGGGGTGGACCTAATGTTTTCGGAATAGGTCGTATCTACTCGTCACGAGATGCCATTTTAGTTACCGTAGAGCCGTGGTCTTTTGAACATCGTGTGTTTGTTTATAACACTTTCATTAAAACGGGTCGTTCTGTCATACAAACACAGAGACGATTCCGAAATCATTTTAACGTTGGCCGTCACGGTCGTGTTCCGAAGTTTGAAACGATCATGAAGTAGGTGAATACCTTTCAAAGAACTGGATCTTTGAGACCTGGAACTGCGCGAGGAGATGATCGAACGGCAAGGACCCCGGAAAACATTGAAAGGGTGCGTCAAGCAGTTGAAGCCAGCCCTCGTCGATCAGCCGTACGTCGGGCTCTGACGGATGACAGACCGCTCAGTTCGCCGAATTTTACACCTCGACTTGCATTTTCATCTGTATAAGATGATGGCTGTATAAGAATTGCAGCAAAACGACTACGGCAGACGGATGAGGTTTGCAGAAGCGATGTTGGACATCTTGACAGATGACATTGTTTTGATAATGAGTGACGAAGCCCACTTTCATTCGTCAGGGGTGGTTAATAAACAAAACTTCCGCTATTGGGCCTCTGAAAACCCGCAACAGCTCCATGAACGACCTCTCCACAGCGAAAAGGTAACTGTTTGGTGTGGCATTAGTCGAAACACTTCATTATTGGTCCGTACTTTTTTCGTGAAAACGGTCGGACCGTCACTGTTAAGCAAATCGTTACCTACAGATGTTGCGTGATTATTTTCTGCCAGAACTGAGAAGACGACGTATCAACCTGAATACTGTAAGGTTTCAACAAGATGGGGCGACTTGCCATACATCAAGAGCAACAATGGGTTTTTTAAGGAACACATTCGCTGGACGTCTGATTTCATTGCGAGGAGATGTGGAGTGGCCCCTTCGATCACCGGACCTCTCACCATGTGATTACTTTTTATAGGGCTATCTCAAAGCACGAGTGTACATAAACAAACCACGTATACTCGAAGCCCTAAGTGAGACAATAACCCAAGAGATTCGTGCAGTTCCACGTGAAATGCTTCGGAGGAGTATGCAGAACTTCTCAGGAGTGTTTCGCCAAAAATGGACGGCACTTAACTGACGTTATTTTTCGTACCTAATCAATTTTTGTTTTCTTACTCTTAACTAGTTTTGTAATGGCAACATCTAAGGTACAAATTCAAAAAATAAAATTTGAGTTTAGGTAAAAAATGAGTGAGTTACAGTTTTTTCAAATCTTCCATACCCCCCTGCCGGACCCTGTACTTCAAATCCTAATAGTCAGTTTACTCAAAAACCAAAGAGATTTCGAAAAAATCTTATTCTTCGTAAGTTGTTCATTTTGGCATTCTCTGCAATTATTGTTTACATAAATTTGCTGTAACTATTATCGTTTTATAATTATAAACCAAAAAAAAAAATAATACATTTTTTTCTCGAATAACAAGGATTTTATGAAAAATATTTTCAAGCAAAAGATGTTCATTTCTTCGATGTCTTCAATATTTTATGAAATATTTTTGTAATATTTTTTATATTAAAAAAAAAATATTGGAAAAAAAACAAAAAACAGTTAAGGTAAACACCCACTTCCGGTGTACGAAATTTTACCAAAAGCTTTTCAGTTCCTCGGATTATCGAATAAGACTTATGTTCAAAGTTTCATATCAATTGCTCAATTAGTTTTTAAGATACAGCGCGCACAGACAGACACACAAAAAAATGTTTGAAAAAAAATCACGATCACTATACTTTCTCGTAAGCTAGAAAAAAACATTTTGACAAGGACAAAAAAAAATAACATTAACATCAGGATACGACAGGAATTTTACTTTAATCTAACCATTATATATAAAATTTTTGGCCTCTATAGTTATTCACACAACAAATATTACTTCGTGATATATGATTTCTGCTAAATTTGTGTTCTTCTGGACCACTTTTTTGATCCGAATTTCCTCCCGAATTAATCCTGAAAGTTCTCTTAAACTCTATAAGTTTAACATAATCACCCAGGCAAGTATTTTAAACCAACAGAAACGAGATTTTATTCAATTTCCACATGGTTAGCGTTAAATTTCAAACGGGATATCAACGTGAATGAATGGAGATCCGCTCAGAAAAAATATTTACTCAACCGGATCAATTTAAAACTCGAATGCGTCCGATGAAAACAAATGCAAATCAGAGACATCCAATGATAATAACAATAATCGTTTCATTATTATTATTAAATGAATGAGGACGTGTAATTATGCACCGTTTGTTCGTAATAATAGAATGGCTGCCATATTTCCAACTTCCGTTGCTACTGGGTGTAGCACATCCAGCGAAAGTGTCCATAGACAATACAATACATAAAAAGTCGTGATATTTAATTGGTTTTTTTAAACAGAAGCCTTTAATTTCAAGATTCTTGAATGGCCATTAAAACTTTTATTATCACCGGAGCTTTAATGAAAAATGCCCTGAAGTGTCGTTCGTGAACTTTCTGGCGATCGTATCTACACAAAGCTGTGTGAAACTACAGCACAGAATGTGTTTACGTTAAAATACATAATGCAAAAGACAAGATGGTGGTCACGTTGAATTAGCAACCGAGTGGGCGAGCGTGTTATTAAAAGACACGACCTTACCTTCCACATAAACACCTAGTAATATTACGACATCAACGTATTATCATGGAAGTCCATCGTATAATTTATAATGCTATGATAATCACTGTTGATACTTTACTAACCGTATGGTGCAGATTAAATGACGACATACACATCTTATGCAAGTATACATTTCTTTATTTCCATTTATGGCGTAACGTATTCTTTGCAAATTTTGTTAATAAATTATTAAGATTATTAAGACCACCATCATGCTGGTCTTAACAATCCTAAAGAGGCATGATGGTACGTACTTGGGATAGCACTTTTTTTTAAGCTATTCAGGGACAAATAAAAATTTAAAAATATAATTCTGTCAGACTGAACCAGTGTTGCCATGCAAAATCATAGCTCTTCACCATCAACCTATTAAAAATAAGCACTTTTGTGTGATAATAAATAAAAGATAATGTTGCTAATTTTCTAATGATAGTAATGTGAAATAAATATTAATTCCACAAAATTAAAACTCACTTTAAATTCTGAATGTTTAAAATACTCCATTTGTTTTGCCTTATTAGGCCATTTTCAAGAGGATTTTAAATTCTAAAATAAACATACAATTTTATCATTATCAATTGACAACAGAGAGTCGAACCGAAACCGAACCGAAACCGAACCCTAAAGCGAAAACCGAAATTTTTCGGAATTTTTAACAGAACCCTGACTGCAACCAGAACGTAAAATTGCTCAATCTAAAAATCGCAATCGAACAGTGGCGGCTCGTCAACTTTTGGTTTGGTGAGGCATAGATTTAATATTATCTACAGACCTTTTTAAAACCTCCCTATTTTCCTTCACGTTCTTATTATACTTTCGATTTCAATTTTCCGAGCCGTACTTAAAACATGAAGTAAATTTTGTTTACACAACTAATAACTAATTTCCGGTAACGGGAACGACAAACTAGGTACATTTTCGTTCCCGTTCTCGTTACCAGTCCTGGGTTGTTGTGAAGTGTTGCCATCTCATCACATAATATTTCCGCCAGATAACCAAAGTAATTCCACTAGAATTCCGCCAGAAATTATGAAAATATAAAGTACGAAATAAATCTATCTTATATTTGAACAGTTGAATTTAACGTTTTACATACCAATTAAGGATGAATATTAGGTACAACAATGAAATAATTCGAAGAAAAATAAATTCAAATATGATTGAATTCCTTAAAAAACTTAATGAATCTTTGAAAATTCATATTTTTAGTAGTAGAAGACTAACAAAAAGATATTTAAAAAAATATTGATATAATAGAATTCCACAAAATTTTTTAAATCTTTACGAAACACCTACCTTTAAAATTAACTTAAATTTTTGAAAATTTGCCAATCTCTCCCTGAGTTATGCATTTTTGAAAATTAATGTTTTAAGTTGTCGAACAACTGAACAAATCTAAAAAAAATATTTATATGATGGAATTACTTAGAATTTTTAATATATTCACAAGATATCTAACTTTAATATAAACTTTGATTTTTGAAAATGTGTACATTTCTGCGTGATTTTTAAAAATGATTTTTTTAAGTGGTTGAATATTTGAACAAGGAAAAACTATAAAAAAAATTATATCTATATGATTGAATTCCTTAAAAACTCGGATGCAATCATAATACATTTACCTTTAAAATTTACCTTGATTTTTGAAACTGACATGGGGAGGATCAGATGTGTGACTCACCGATTTGATCCATCTTTGGCACACTTGTAGGTCATAACTAGAAGTGTAACAGGTGCAAGTAATAGGGCGCACTATTCAGCCATTTTCGAGAAAAAAATTGATTGATTCTAAAATTAAGATATTTAAATACACATTTATAAAAAAACTATAAAAAGAAAATGAATGAATGAATGAACCCAACTGCAACAATGGGGTTCGATCCTTCGACCTTCCGACTACGAATCGGAGGTTTTATCGATGCGCCAAAAAGTCGGTATATGTTTGTTAACGCAAAAGGTATATAAACATACGAATGAATAACAAATTAAAAAACAATTTTTTCTCGAAAACGGCTGAATATTGAGCCCTATTACTTGCACCTGTTACACTCCTAGTTATGACCTACACGTGTGCCAAAGATGGATGAAATCGGTGAGTCACACATCTGCTCCTCCCCTTGTGAGTCAATTATTACGTGAGATTAATTTTTGAAAACTCAAAACATTAATTTTCAAAAAATCATAACTCAGAGAAATTGGCAGACTTTCAAAAATTTAAGTTGGTTTTAAAGGCAGTAAAGATTTAAAAAATGTTGTGAAATTCTATTATATCACTATTTATTGTCAATTTCTACGTTATAATTTTTTTTTAATTATTATTTTAACTGGTCGAATATTTGACCAAAGAAAAAATAGAAAAAAAATATCGATATGATGGAATTCTTTAAAAACTCTGATGCAATCATAATGCATTTATTTACCTTAAAAAATAGCCTTGATTTTTTAAAATGAGTCAATTTTTGAAAATTAATATTTTAAGTTAAGAAGACTTGAACAAAAAATCTATTTTTTAATATATTCATAAAACATCTCCCTTTAAATCTAACTTTATTTTTTTAGAATGTGTCAGTTTTTCCTTAAGTTATGAATTTTGAATGTTTTTTAACTTGTTGAACAACACCAATATCGAAAACAAAATTGAGTTCCAGAAATATTTTAATAAATCGATAGAACGACAGACTATATCTTCAAAACTTTGATTTTTGAAAATGTGTTCATTTTTGGGTGTTATGAATTTTTGACAATTATCGTTTTGAGTTGGCGAACGAAAACATTCTGTTATGATAGAATTTATCAAAAATTATAGTATATTTACAAAACATCTGCCTTTAGAATTATCTTCGATATTTGAAAATGAAATGATTTTTAAAAAGAGAATTTAGTAAATAAAATGAAACCAAAATTTACACCGGTAGATATTTGTTAAAAAGAGAATTTTGTAAATAAAATGAAACCAAAATTTACACCGGTAGATATTGGATGTTCGGTCCGATTTGAAAATAAACTAATTAAAATTGTTTTTTTTTCATTTAAAATTTTAATTTAGTCGGTAAATGTTTATAGAAAAGCGAATCACAAAAAAGAGTAAATTCTCGAGTGATAACCTTTTCTTTTATAACCTGTCTCTCACAAAAATATTGTTTAATTAGTACTTCATTCACTTATCGCGTACCGGTACCGGCAGGTGTACGGCGAATAGGGAACGTCTGCTCTGAAATAAATAAGATATCAATATTTCGATACTTTTTGGTCACCCGGTGTACTAATTATGCTTTATAATATATCTGCAAATGCAAAGTTAGTAATTGACTAGAAATTAAAATGAGAAACTCTTCGGAAAGTTTCTATTGAACTCCGACGGGAAATATTTGTGTAACCCAACATCATAACAGGTACTCCTGAATGCGAACATATTGTGCACTTGACATCCACACATAATATAAGCGTTTACGAAGAAGTGGCTTTCACCGTTTAACATTAAACATACTCTGTGCTTGTATTTCACTTTGACTGGCTACAATTTTGATTGTGTTGAAGTTTATTTATTCAAATCGTAAAATAAATATTTTTATTGAACAATTCTTTTGATGACGAAAATGCATGCATACATATGAGCAAAATAAGTGTGTGAAATAATAATATTATTAAGTTCGAAATTGGTTTTCATGAAGTTGATACGTGTTGAAAGTTGTTTAATAAAGTTAGAACTTATTTCCATTTATTAACGTGTGTATGTATTTCACAATTTATTTTATTATTAAAATTTATAGTTGGTTGAACATTACTAATTTTATTTAAGGAGTTACTACTGCTACTATTTGCCTTCACTGGCAACAAATTAAGGGTGGCTGCATTGGCGGCCTCTTTTATGTCTGAGGCTATCGATTTTTTTTGCGTCCGTAAAAATAGTGCGAAAGTGCGCTTGTCCCACCGGATGTGCTTGCTGCACATTGTAAGGCAAACAAGCACTTTCCATACTTGGTAGACAAACAACTATTATTTTAAGCCGTATTTAGACGCATCTGATGCTAATCGCCATTTAGTGTATGTATATTTTAATATATTTAATATTCAGTATGAACTTCAATTATTAATAGCAAAGTTATTCCATGTCAAATCGCTGATTATTTAGTCTGTTCTCAGTAATCTTGTATTTTTCTAATATATTTACAAAAGCAATAGCAAGAGATCTATTCAAAGCTATTTGTATTTACCTCTACCTTTTATCCGTATCTAAACACCGTTAGAATCACTTGTTTTTGTTTGCCCTTAGATATTTGCAAGTCTGTAGCAGGAAACCCAAAATGCAACTGGTGGGTGATAAGAGTACCATGCTTCAAATTTTTGTTCACAGGTGCTTTTGCGCTTTTGCGATTTTCGTGTTATTTACCATTGAAGTTCTGAATTTTTAAACTAAAAACGGCCAAACAGGATTACAACCTACAGTTTATTACTCTCTTGCTCATAACCCTACTAGTCATTCAAATTAAAACCTGTGGTTTCAAGCTTGAATTTTATAGATCTTTAATGTTACAACTTGTTTTCTGTCTAGAGATATCCATTCGATCGCAATCTCCTATAACGTGGGTTGTATGAGCTACTTCCGATTTGTTTTTGGCGTGTTCTAGGAGTCTCCTTGCTACTTAAAATTACACGTTTTTATCATTATCTATCTTTTGCTTTGCATAATTGCTTAATTCCAATAATAATAATATTTATTGGTGCCATGACATGATATCGCACGCTGGGAGGAAGTCCGAAAAATCGGGTTTTGAGTTTTTAGTTGCTCTACGTGGGGATAGTAGCAGTTTTGAGTTGCTATACGTGGGGATAGTAGCGATTTAAAGATAGCACAAGGAGTGAGCGCTAGAGAGCAGAAAAACCACTATGCTTTTGAGAAGAAAGTCTACTTCGAGGCGGGAGAATAGAGGTTCAAATCAGTATTATCCAGTTGTCAAGGCTGAAAGTTGTCGCTGTCGATACAATACTGGTATATCTCAACTTCTTCCTCCCAACACGGTGCAATACCGGTATATCTCAACATGCACCACTATAGATCCAATATTTAAGGTCATTATTCTATCTTATTATGTTGTATTACGACTATTCCTCCAAAAACCAAACAATAGAACATAACGTATTAACACGCCGGTGATCCAATAGGGGCGCCTTCAAACACCGCGTGATTAAAGGTCGAGCCGTAGATATACCCGTCACCATTTTTCTATGCACCCGTCTCTTCTCCCCCCCTCACCTACCACCCAAGATTCCTTTAATACACCATTAATACATACCTTTAATATATAGGTGTATTAAAGTAACCTTCCCGACCACCGTCGTTTCTTCTTATTAGTACTTCCGCCTGCCTCTATATCCTCTGTCGAGGCTAGAAACGACCTCTCTCCTCGGAATTTATTTATTTCTGTTGTGAATCGTGATGGAGAACGAGTCATTTATAGCAATAGAAATTATACAGGAACCTCCCCTGTCTTTCTTTTACAAACTTCTTTCAAAGATGAATTGAGAGAAATGCCTTTGTCTGAGCTGATAACTGGCCATCCTCCTACAAAAAGAAGAAGAAGCTCAAGGACGACACCGAAAAGAACAACTGACAATGACAACTCCATCGAGAATAAGACTCACCAGCATACGGCCAGCTTTGTGAGATTGCCCAAAACAAGAAGAAAGATCTCATGTCCCTGTTGAATGGTTTACTCCTACCAGCAGCTTATAAAAATTTGTATACAAACAGTTAAGAAAGATCAAATCTAAAGCTACCAATGATGAGCTCGAAAACAGTGATGTTGACTGATTCAATCTCCAAAGCTTTTTTTTGAAAGAAAGGAAAAAGCGCTCATTGTTAATATTTTTTCTTGCCAAAACGAGGATTTTGTAAACAAAACTTGTTCCGTGATTCCCTACTAGTCAGTAGATATTTTAAGTATTCTGGGTTAAGATATGATTTTTGTGATAATTATGAGTTTTGTGATTGTCGTTTAATAAGTTCAAAGTGTGATATTCGTTTTCTTTAGAAGATTATTGTAAACTAGGTTCATTATTAAGATTATTTTAAACTGAGTACATTATCTTATAAAAAAATTTAAAATTTTACCTATTTTTACTAACTGAAGCAAAAAATTTGTTTGTTTTAGAAAATATAAGTATCTGAGAAGCTTATTGTATTCAGTGTAGTTCAGGGTAGATTTTCAATGCTGATTACTTCTCAGATCTAGTTTAGAACATACCGAGTTACATTGTAACAGGTTATACTTGCCAAATATGTAGCAGGTCTGCGATAGATCATCCGGTTCTAGGTTTAAGGATTTTTGTGATGTACGTTTAAAAAGTTTTAATGTTTATTTTCTGTGTTTCCTTTGCAAATTCACTTCATTCAGGCAGAATTTTCGGTCGTTTTTTGTTTTATTTTTTAAATCAAAGTGCAATTTCAATTACCTCAGATGTAGTAATTTATATTGTTTTTTTCAAGGCAACTGCCCCTCTACAGTTTAAGACTGATTTTTAATGGGTTTGTTGTCCATGTAATACTTATTATTTTAATAAAAATTAGCAATTACCTATTGTTTTAATTTATATATAAAAAGCTGCTAAAAATGAGGATGTGCATGATAAAAAATATAGTATTTTGCAACTACTACTTGAATTTTATTGTTAATTTCCCTTGGTTAAACTGTGTATATCCGATCATTTATCAATAGTAAAACCAAGGATTGTTGTTGTTGACATTTTCCTGGAAGGTCCTTTAATATTATTATTAATATTTTATATTATTACCATTTCAAGAAACAAATTTATGTGATGAGAGCAAATTTGTGAGAAGACTCCTTGGAAGAACAGTGGTATATCTTGGGGTATTTGTCAATAATTCATGATGGTCCAGAAAAATGTTTTCTTTTTTTCTAAATTGAAGTGTATGTCAATGTTATTACCATTTCTCTAATATAACTAATGGAATATGTGTTAATTTGGGGCAAAATCGTATGGAGAACACTGATACATCTTAAGATTTTTATAAATGATTTATGCTGATCGATAATATCAAGTTTTTTTCTACTACTGACTTGGTAAATATTGGAGGCATACTTCTTTAATGCATCATTACCCAGTGCAATGTGAAACAATAATTGGTGCGCCCGCAATAGGTGAGTGTAGAGTTGAAAAATGTTTAAACTAGATTTGCTCAAAACTTAGTTTTCGGACATATTCTTCCCAGGGTGCGATATAGTTTAACATAAGTCGAAGATAATAGCAAGATAATTCAATTTAAAATTGTACATATTAATTAACTCTATAATGGCGATTGGTATTTTAATTTGACAAACTGATTAAAATAACAATCACAAACATATTAAAATGATAAGATATTTAATATTAGAATAAAATATATAAAATAGAAACATATAGCTTAAAGAGGTTAAAATGACCAAAGGGTATAAATAGTAAAATTCAATTGAATAAAAATGCGCACAGATGCAATACAAACAGATTGAAATAACCAAAGGGTATGAATAGTAAAATACATACAATTTTGCACAGGTGCAACACAAACATATAGAAATTACCAAACGGTACTTAAAATAGAGTAATAAATTCAATAAAACGAAATGTAGCCTGAATATATGAATATTCAACCTGTTCGTAACTCTGCAAGTAAAATTAAGTCTTAGGACTACTAACAAATAACTACTTCCCTGGCTAATGCCACGCCGGATATTGAATGATACAAAAGAAATTTGCATGTTATTACTAGTACTACTAGCGAAATAACATTGGTTTAAGATCGTTTATTTCTACCCACAGGAGTAACTTGAAAATTAAACTAAATTGAATTTGAAAACTTTAAACTATAAAACTGAACCCTAAAATATGTAAAAATTAAGTAGAAAGCCATCTGCAGACGCGTTTCGAGATTTATCTCTCATCAGTGCAGCTTCGCATTTAAATTGAATGTTAAATAATAAATTACTATTAAAGTAAAAACGAACAAACAAGATTAATATGACCAATTGGTATTCAATAATTAAATTACTAACAAACAAAACATATATATTAAATAATAAGATCGCTGAATTTATTTGACAGACATTCATCAATACTATGAAAGCTCTTATTTAAAAATATACTTTATTTTTAAATTTAATTATTGGCAGAGACTTGAAGTTATTAGGCAACATGTTGTAAAGCTTGGGCTCATAAAAGTTAATAATAAGTCATTTTGTGACTTGTCTAGACGAGATGTATTCGTACATAAAAAAGTTTGCAGATCGTGTATCATGTTCGTGATTAAAGCTGTGCGTTTTGTATGAGTTGATGTTTTTACGGACATACATAACACATTCCAGAGCGTACAAACATGGAAGTGTGAGGATTTTTAGTTGGGCGTACGAATTCCGAGAGTAGTCTCTGTACGATACTCAGTTGAGACTTCTAATGGCAAGTCTTTGAAGCTTAAATAGCCTACCGAGGACTCTGGATTGTCTCCAACATAAGAGGCCATACGATAAATATGACTGATAGATTGCGAAGTAGGCGGTTTTTAATGCTTGTAATGGGATTCTAGTTTTCAATTGTCTAATTAAGAAGATGCTTTTACTCATTTTTGGGAAACCTCATGTTCGTGTTTATGCCACGATAATTTGCTATACTAGCCGGTATCCGATTTTAAATAGAGCGTTACAGTAGCTAACTTACCTGGATTAACAATGAGTTTATTCGCTGTGAACCTCGAATTTGCCTCTTGCACCGCTCTGTCATTTGTAGATAAATCAATTTGTTTATGCGAAGATAAATTTTGAAGAGTAGTGTCATCAGCAAACAAAGTTGTGTCTGTTCCCTGAATTTGCAGATCGTTTGCATATAAGATAAAAAGTAAAGGGCCTAACATTGATGCCTGAGGCATACCGTGCTGCAGTGTTGATTCAGATGGCATAGTCTGCTTGAGACTTACCTTTTGTTTTCTTTGTGCCAAGTATGACTGTAGCATATGGCAACTGGGTGGATGAAAGTTGTAACAGAACAGCTTTTGCAGAAGAATATCATGTGATATTCCCCTTTATTCCCATTATGGACCGCTTGGGTAAAGGCAATAATTGGGACCAACCCCTGCGAAAACCATACTGCTCCCGTCATATCAAATTGTTAACCTCTAGATAAATTAATTATTTGTGTGAGAAAAAAATTTCTGGCGCTTTGGAAAAAACGGGCAGAAATGAGATAGGACGGTAGTTATTTATATCCCTCCTTTCTCCTTGCTTATATATAGGCAAGACACAGGGCCTTCTGCAACCATTCTGGAAATATCTTAACTAATTTAGTCAAGAGAGTGATAATCAAGTTTGTTGTATTTTTTAGGAGGTATGGGCTCATTCCATAAATATCCCTACTTGGACAGGACTTTTACTTTCTAATTGTGTTCCTATGTTCCTAGCTGCCATCGTACTGACTTCAGTAAGTTTAAAATAATTAGTTGGGGAAGGCGTATTTAAACCATAGAGCAGACTAATAGGATTAAGGTTAGCTGTCTGCAACTTCCATATCAGTTCTTCAGCGATTCCACTAAAGTATAAATTGAAATCACAGCAATTATCACAGTTAGGCCTATCATGTTTTATAAGTGACCAAATCACTTTAACGTGGCTGCCGGATTTTTGAATAAGTTTAGCATTAAATATCGTACGCGCCAAATGTATTGCTTGGTGATACGTGTGCTTATAAAGTAGATAACTCGGCTACCATCCAATACTAAAAACTTCGGTTACTATATTTGAAATTTAATTTTTTTACTATTACAGATTCGAACTTTTAAAACGCAGTTTAGACTTATAAACTCACTGAATAAAACACTTTATATACATTGTCGTAAAAAAACATAGTAAGCGTTTTATTCAGTGATTATATTATGAAGTCGCATCCATCATAACGGTTAGACTTATACCTGTACACGTATACTCACTTTCGTTTTTTACCTATTTTAGGAACCCTAATATAAAGTGGTCTGTTACACGTGTTAATTTTTATTGACCTATTAATAGTAGAGGTATTTAACTAGATTAAATACATATTTGAACTATAACAATATCATGTGAAGTGTGGAGCTGTTTTCCCTGAACATTTTTTTTTCAGACACGGGACACATCTATTGGCTTATGTGAATAAAGATCTATCTAACTAGCTATCTATTGTCAAGCTTGAATTACATTATACTTTTTCCGTCTTTTTTCGTCTAGATTCTCGTTCAAGTTTTGCTTTCGATTTTCGTTCGATTTATAGTTCATTGCATACGATATAGAGGGCGCCGCTAGCGGACGACGTAATTACCAACCCACTAAATAAAAAGTACTTTGTGTAAGTCTGAACTCCACTTATATACCATAATAAAAATTTTAACTTGAAACCCGCTACAAAAATAATTGACATAACAATACTGCGACTGGAATGTTGCGTGCACAAACAACTCATGCTTCTTGGTTTTTGTTTTCGTCGCTGGCAGTACCGAACTTGGACCAATATCGAACGGAAAATAGGACCGGTTGCATATTTCTATTCAAGAAACTTGAACGGAAATTGGATGGAATTTTCTGAATTACATTCATACTAGATTGTCTCGAAGCAAAATCGAACGAGAATCTAGACGAAAAAAGACGGAAAAAGTATAATATAATTCAAGCTTTAGGCACCAGAACAAGATTAACCGTAGAACATGTAAAACAGCTAATAAAAAAATAGCTTATCTTAAAAATTTTAAATTTTATATGTACTTCAATTTAATCTACTTTAATAAAGAAGCTATTTTTATAATAAATAAAAACACTATGCAGTTTTTTGGAAGTTCAGCAAATTTATATTTCAAGTGTTGAAGATTCTTTAAGTATCTAATATACAGTTGCGATATCGAAGGTATCAGTGGCTGGAATTGAGTATCGGTCCAGCCCTACTTGTATACTTCATTTATCCATTTACCAGTTGCTCAGACAAGCTCTTCCTTTTCAAGCATTCAATCAAACTTCTTCTGCACACTGTTTATCATACGCTGTTTTTAAATCAATAAATAACAAATACACACTGCGTTTATGTGTTCGCTGTTTTGTGTAACTATCTGGTCCATTGCCGATCTGCTTTTAGCTTTGGTAGCAGCGTTTTCTCTTTCACTTGTTCCAATATTTCCTTGACCATCAGCATCATAATCGTTTATAGTGTATCCATTAACGTTACTTATTTCGGTCTAGATGCTTCCACCCTTGCACACTGCTCAGATTATCCTTGTCTTCCACTTATCTGGATATTCTTCTTCTTCTCAGCTATAATGTCCCAAGGGCACTGATAATTTCGCGATAATTTTGACTAAACCCCGAAAGTGTGTTGCTTAGTAATTGCCCGACGCCGTCAGGCGGAGGGCAATTACTTAAAGCAACACACTTGAGGGAACTAGTCAAAATTATCTCGAATTTATCATTGCCCGAGGTACATTCGGTAAGATAAGTTCTTGAATTATGTACAAAACTTGAAAAGCTATTTATTAAAAGTACAATTTTCAATTCGTATCTTCTTACCTCACAAAAATGCTGGAACAGTTTCTATACGTATTTTTTACTTTTGACCGTGTTTTTTGGTGTTGTAATTAAATTATTAATTGCTTCATCGCATTCTGTCCCGAAGCGTGATTCAGACATGTTTATACGTTGACAGATCGATCGTAATTTTTTATTCAAGGGTATCTATGAATATGATATAAATCTGAACATCGACACCGACAGCGGGGGTCTTATCAGCCTAAGTTTAACAAATCGCCCTGACGCGCGGGGTCTTACCGTTTCTCAGTGACATTGACGTTCTAAGTTTCTGTAGCGTGCGGCGTTCGACAAAAATGGACGAATCTGATTGGTTGTTTACTTATGAAAGAACTTATCTCAATAATTTATTCAAGAGCCGCATTATCTTCTGCAGAGCTTCCCGCTTTCCCACTTTTCATTTTTCTAAGCACTACATCCAACTCCTCCATACAAAAATCCTTCACGTTATCATCTGCTTAAATTCCAAAGCTTCAACTGTCTTCTTAATACCTAACAGCTTAAAATACTCCAGCTAACTCTCCATACATATTTTTACCTACTCCCACTTTGTAATTGATGAATTACCGAACTGTTTTCACCAATCGTAAGCGACCCATTACGAATATACCGGGTGGCCCAGGGATCTGTAAAAGCCCCATAACTTATTTCCTATTTGAGATATCGACTTCTAGTTTTCCTGAACTGGTACCGACACTTATTCTACATATTTGAAAAATATGTATGTTTTTGTACAGGGTGTCCCAATATACATAACAGACCAAAGTTATGTTTTTCTAAATGGAACACCCTATATTTTATACTTTATTTTCAACCCTCTTGAGAAGCTGATAAAACTAATATAAGATAGTATGGGTCTCTAATGGACGATTGGTTAGTTATGGGTAATTTTGTGGCAAAAACAAGGACACATTGAAAAAATTGCAGAAGCGCTCCTAGCAAAGCTATCGTCATTTTTTATACACTGAAGAATTTTCCACATCATGAAGAATAATACAAATCGGCATTGGTTCTTTTTTGTTCATACTGCTATACAGGGTGTCAACATACGCAAAATATTGGATAACTATTTTTTTTCAAATGGAACACCCTATATATCTTGCCACTAGTGCATGGAATTTTTAATAAGCTTTCCAATGATGTACAATTTGTATAATGAAATATTAAGGATTCTTGAGATTTATTCATAAAAACATTTTTCTTTTGTCACCTCCTGCTCATTTTTGGATTTTCAGCCAAAACTATGCATTTTCTGAAAAAATAATAAGAGACCAAAGTTGTAGAATGGAAAATTTTCGATTGATATAGGTCTTTTGACTTTTCCAATAATGCGTGCATTGCCCGCCAGAGTGCGCAAAATCGTGACCGTTTATGCATTTTAGCGTTTTTCTCAAATTTTTTGTTAATTAATTGCACTATTCTTTATTTTCCACGTCCTCTAGCAGAAAACCGGGTAATTATAAAATTATTCAAATGACCTACATCGATTGAAAAAATTCCGCCCTACAACTCTTAAAAGAAGCAATTTTTGCCCAAAATGCATAGTTTTCGCTAAAAATACAAAAACCATTGAAAAACGCAAAAATTGATACATACATTTTCAATTTGCATTTTAGGGAAAACTATGCATTTTTGGCAAAAATTGCTTCCATTAAGAGTTGTAGAGCGGAACATTTTCAATCGATATGGGCCATTTTAATTTCCCTATAATTTCCCGTTTTTCCGCTAGAGGGTGCGGAAAAAAAAGTATAATGCAATTTATTAATAAAAAACGCTAAAATGCATATACGGTCACAATTTTGCGCGCTCTGGCCGGTAATGCACGCATTATCTTAAAAGTTAAAAGACCCACATCGATCGGAAATGTTTCGCTCTACAACTTTGGTCTCTTATAATTTTTTATGAAAATGTATAGTTTTGGCTGAAAATCCAAAAATCTGCGGAAGGTGGCAAAAGAAAAATGTTTTTATTGATAAATCTCAAGAATCCTTAATATTTTGTTAAACAAACTGTATATCATTAGAAAACTTATTAAAAATGCCATAGATTGGTGGCAACTTATATAGGGTGTTCCATTTGAAAAAAAATAGTTATCCATTGTTTTGCGTATGTTGACACCCTGTATATCACTATGATTAAAAGAGAACCAAAGCCGATGTGTATTATTCTTTATGATGTGGGAAATTTTATAGTGTATAAATAATGATGCTTTCTTTGCTAGGAACGCTTCTGCAATGTTTTTAATGTGTACATGTTTTTGCCACAAATTTGCCCATAACTAGCCAACCATCCATAATAGACCCATACTATCTTATACTATTTTTATCAGCTTCTCAAGAGGGTTGAAAATAAAGTATAAAATATAGGGTGTTCCATTTAAAAAAACATAACTTTGTACTGTTATGTATATTGGGACACCCTGTACAAAAACATACATATTTTTAAAATATGTAGAATAAGTGTGGGTATCAGTTCAAGAAAACTAGAAGTCACCCGGTATAGAGCATATATAAATTTAAAATGTTCTACATAAATGTGTAACATGTATTTATGTACCTCGCTATATTATACACTTATTAGCCAATTACAATTAACGTCCGCCGAGTCCCTCTGTATTCGTCTGTCAAAAGTGACAGTGACATTTAAACGTCAGATTACAGCTTATTGGCTAAACAATAACCGACACAATAAACTTCACGCCATGTCTTATTGGTACTTCCATCGCAATGATATCTTAGTAGATTAACCCTTCAGAGTTCAGAAAATAAGGATCCGTATCCTTAAATTTCTTCAATCAATGTATTGGACAATATATTATTCGACGGAAAATTGTCCGAACGTTAATTCGTTAGTATAGTAGTCGTCCTACATTGCCATTACCGGCTAATTTAATACAAATTGAAACGTCACCCTGACAAGATTCTGTTTCAATATATCTTTAGTTTAAGCGAACAAATGTAAGGTCGAAGGTAAAGTATAGTAAATAACGTGAGTTGTAACGCAATAACGCGCTCGTGCGCAATGTATTTCACTTGCGCGTAGTTTGCTACTTACAACTCTAGTTATGTAATATACTATAAATCCATTCTTATTTGCATTCGGTGTTTCATCTTAAATATATCTTCACATGTGTGCTTCGTACTTTTTGTTGGTTATCTTCTTTTTCTCTTTTATAAGCCATGCTTCGTTTTTTATGGCCACACACCTTTATCATGCTTATTTCAAATATCTATCGCTTACTCTTACTTTTATCTATAATTTGGTTGTCACTCTTAATCGCCTCTTAGCTACCTTCAAACCAGTCTCTTTTAATAAAAACGAAAAATAGCCTAAATATAGGAATATTCAACATGTTCGTAACTTAACAAAATTAGGTCTTACTGACAATGAGACTATAAACAAATACTTTCCTGGCTAATGTCAAGCTGGATATTGAGTATGTTTGTAGGGAATCGACTTCTCCTTGAAAACATAAAACTGGTTAACTAATAGATTAAATTAGCAAATTCACCTAAAGAAACAAATGAACAAAAACATTAAAAAAATTACCAAAATCTAAAAATTATTTAAACTGTTTGTATCAGTTAAAAATCAGAGAAAACTCAATATCTTCCTCAATTAAATCGAACCTAGTTCGGATATTACTGAACGCCTGATTAATGCTTGTATTTTGCTGCCCCACTAGAGACATAAATATATAATATATCAACAGCTGGTCTGAATTAGTTATTATCCTATTTGACAGATACTAATTGCCTGCACTGACTTGTAATGTAATTCGAGCGTAAGAACTCGCGTGTTTGTTTAGATGATAAAGACTTGTATGGAACACCAAATTAGGCTCCCGATACGAAGTCGATCCATAAATCTAAAACATGTTTTGCAAGTTGCAGTGTCTCGTCGAAAGAACAACATTATAATACAAAGGCACGAAAACGTTTTTCATAACATGGACGCATGCTGACCAGTGCTATCGCACTTTTACAATGTACGGCCGGGTTGTCATAATATACAAAATTGTACTACATTTAATTTTGGCAACGAGGACTAAAAAACCCGCGGTTTTCAAAAATTTAACAATCTTAAATATTTAAGGCCTAATAGGAATATATCAAGTTATTATAAAAGGTCAACGTTAAATATGAAATAGTTCTCTGTCGATAGTTATTACGAAATAGATCAAATAGGCACTCAATCCCAACAATCTTAGTAATAATACCGCTTATCTAACAGGGGTTATCAACGGCAAATACAAATCACTCGAGATAGTACGCCCCAGAATAACTAGCGGCCCGTCAATGCTACTATCTGTTTCCGTTTGTAAAAATGTTTGTTCTCTTCTCAGAATAAAATGTGTACTACAATTCAAATAAGCGGACCTGAGATTGTGCCAATGAATTATTTCAAGGATTGGTAGGTCGACTAAAAGAGGTGCATACGTTTGAGGTAAAATTAAAGCCGTACGGATATAGTAAGGCGACGAAGAGAAATCCCGGTGAAAATAGGTCATGTAGGTGCAGCGGGGAAAGCAGAGGTGCGGGCGTCGCGACGCTCGACTGCGGCGCGCCACGACGCCCGTAGCTATCTCTATCGAACGCATGCAAATAAACGATGCAAAGTTTCGCCCACGTATACATCGTCGCTCTCAGTTTTAACCAGCCACTTTTAGATGACCTCAGAGGTCAACTACTGTATTCTATCGAATATCGATAACGGGTAGAATACTGAAATGGAAAAGGAACGTAATTTATTTTTATTTTTAGAAATTACTGTAAGCACCTATTACGTTTTTATTCAGTAATGTGTGATTGCTACAAAAGTGAAATAATAGAGTTGATCACTTACTTAAATAATCCGATGAAATTTCAAAATACAATTTATCAAGACGTTTTTTGTAGTGTAGAAGGCATGGAATAACAAACGTCGATGGTTGGAACATTCGGCTGCACAGCCAGATAATTGATTGCAATAGGCGAGAAACGGTAATCCGGGTTTGAAGTAGAATGGACAACTGCTAGCAGTCGCTATTGGAGTTGCGATTAAGTTATACAAATATTTACATATTTCTCTTCGGGGAAATATAAATTAAATTTGGAAATTAGACTCATCGGCAAGAAAAATAGGCCACGTGAATTTTAAAAATTTAACATCTTTCCTAATCTGTTTAGATTTGATTGTAACAAAAAACTGCTTTCAATTTGTTTTTTTTTTAATTATCTGTTTACATGGTTTTAAGTATATTAATAATGGCCGAAGAAATTATTGCATTCGAGTAAAGTTATCTTGGCATATTCAATTGTTTTAACTGTTTTAAAGAAACAAACACAAACTAATGCTCAGATTAATTTCTTTATTTTTTAGTGGTATGATATTTACTTTTATCGTCATGAATACAAGGCATGAAAAAGTACTCATAACTCCCTCAGGAGATATGAGTTATATCTCCTAGCGAGTTATAAGGTCTGCTCATGTTTACCTCACAAATGGTATGTACCATTTCCAAATTCTCCGCTCAAGATGATGGTTGAAAATAGACAATCTTGCGTCTGCTCTCGACCAACTTTATAGCGAGACAGCAATTAAACTTTTCTTCCAGGTTTGTTCACTATTTTATTCATAACCATACATTTGTTGTTAAAGCATTAACGTCAAATCAAATCAAATTAAATAAACGTCAGTTCATGAAATGCGGGCGATTTGATTTACAACAAACTCACAGCAACCATGCAAATACATATTTCAGATCGATATACTGAATATTTTTACGAATTACTAATATTTAACTAAAAAATGGTGATGTGGCCATCATGTTACTTTCTCCGATTTGATGGTTTCATAGTTTATATTTACATTTTATGGTTTATTTTCAATTTAGATCATATTTTAAATGTACATCGAGCATTTTGTAGACTCGGATGAAACTGACGTTTAAAACGTCAAAATTATGAAACATGAAAATGATAAATTTTACTTCAAATACTAATGGTCAGTTTACTCAAAAACTAAAGAGATTTCGAAAAATCTTATTGTTTATGAGTTGTTTATTTTAGCATTCTCTGCAATTATTATTCATTTAAAAGGGAATGTTAAAAAATCCCGTTCTTTTAACTGCCGCAACGGGAAAAACCTATTTAACCCTACAGAGAATACGTTGGGCCTGAGAGGCCCACGAGCCGTATTCACTGGTGTTATGGTATTTCACGCTCATGAATGATGAAAGCATAAGTTAGACCACGGAAAAGTCAGGGGAAAACTTTTGAGGTTCTATCAAAGATAAAAAATTCAGGATAGTTTATATCGTTTTTCTCTGAAACTATCAATGATACAAAAAATGTTTGGAGGGGAACATAATGTAGTGACATAGTGACCTTGGTTTGACCTTGTGACATCTACGTAAGGTCAGGTGAAATTCAAAGTGCGCACTGTATCTTAAAAACTAATCCAGGAATTAACATAAAACTTTGAACATAAGTCTTATTTGATAATCCCAAGAAAATAGAAGCTTTTGATAAAATTTCGTACACCGGAAGTGGGTGTTTACCTTAACCGTTTTTTGTTTCTTGTCGATAATTTTTTAAATATGAAATATTACAAAAATATTTTAACAAATATTAAAAATAACAAAGAAATGAACATCTTTTGTTTAAAAATATTTTTCATAAAATTAGTTTTTTTCGAGATTTTAATTTATTTTTCTGAAAAATGTAATTTTATTAAAAATATTTTCAGAGAAAAAATGTTCATTTGATTGTTGTCTTTAATATTTTTACTTTCTCCGTTACGAAGTACGAGAAAGTATTGTGATCGTGATTTTTTTTCCAAAAATTTTTTTTACGGAAATATCCGTTTTGGGGTCCCTAGATGCCATTTCAACAATTTCTGGAAAAAAAAATTGTGTGTCTGTGTGTGTGTGTCTGTCTGTGCGCGCTGTATCTCAAAAACTAATAGAGCAATTGATATGAAACTTTGAACATCTGTCTTATTTGATAATCTGAAGAACTGAAAAGCTTTTGGTAAAATTTCGTACACCGGAAGTGGGCGTTTACCTCAACTGTTTTTTTGTTTTTTTCCAATATTTTCTTAAATATAAAAAATATCACAAAAACATTTAGACAAATTTTGAAGACAACAAAGAAATGAACATCTTTTGCCTGAAAACATTTTTCATAAAATCATTTTTATTCGAGAAAAAAATGTATTATTATTTTTCTAATTTTTGGTTTATAGTTATAAAACGATAATAGTTACAGCAAATGTATGTTAATAATAATTGTAGAGAATGCTAAAATGAACATCTTACCGAGAATAAGTTTTTTACGAAATCCCTTTACTTTTTGAATAAATTGAGGTTTTATATTTGAAGTATAATTTTTCCATCTTTCATAATTTTGACGTTTTAAACGTCAGTTTCCTCCGAGTTTACAAAGCGCTCGATGTACATTTAAAATATGATGAAAATAAACCATGAAAACGTAAATATAAATGGCTATGATACCATCAAGTCGGAGAAAGTAACATGATGGCCACATCACCATTTTTTAAGATATTTTTGTAATATTTTTTATAGTTAAAAAATTATAGTGAAGAAACAAAAAACGGTTAAGGTAAACATCCACTTCCGGTGTACGAAATTTTACCAAAAGCTTTTATTTTCTTGGGATTATCAAATAAGACTTATGTTCAAAATTTAATGTTAATTCCTGTATTAGTTTTTTTAGATAAAGCGACCAATTCATAATTATAACCTAAAAATGAAAAATAAATGAATACATTTTTTTCTCGGAAACCAATAATTTTATGAAAAATATTTTCAAATAAAAGATGTTAATTTCTTTGTTGTCTTCAATATTTATGTTAATGTTTTTGTGATATTTTTCATATTTAAAACAATATTGAAAAAAAAAAACAAAAAACCGTTAAGGTAAACATCCACTTGTGTATCCACCGGTGTATGAAATTTTACCAAAAGCTTTTCAGTACATCGTAATTGTCAAATAAGTTTTACGTTCAAAGTTTCTTTCTAATAGTCAGTTTACTTAAAAACCAAAGAGATTTCGAAAAATACTTATTCTTTATAAGTTGTTCATTTTGGCATTCTTTGCAATTATTATTAAAATAAATTTGCTGTAACTATTATTGTTTCATAATTATAAACCAAAAATGACAAAAAATAATAACTATTTAATAACTATTATTTTTTAAAAACCAGACATTTTACGAAAAATATTTTCAAACAAAAGATGTTCATTTATTTGTTTTCTTCAAGTTTTGTTTATGTGCTTTTATATTATTTTTCATATTTAAAAAAATATCGGAGAAAAACAAAAAAAACGTTTAAGGTAAACACCCACTTCCGGTGTACGAAATTTTAACAAAAGCTTTTCAGTTCTTTGGATTATCAAATAAGGCTTATGTTCAAAGTTTGATGTTAATTGATGTAGTAGTTTTTGCGCATTTTAATTTATATCGCTCGTCTGCGACATAACCTAAAATTGTAGCACGTAAGTTCAGTTTAATAGTCAGTTTACTCAGAAACCAAATAGATTTCGAAAAAACTTATTCTTTATAAGTTGTTCAATTTGGCATTCTTTACAATTATTAATCATGTAAATTTGCTGTAACTATTATCGTTTCATAATTATAAACCAAAAATGAAAAAAAAATTAATAATTTTTTTTCTCGAATAAAAATGATTTTATGAAAAATATTTCATATTCGTTTTTTCGTTGTCTTCAAAATTTATTTGAATGTTTTCGTAAAATTTTCCATATTTAAAAAAATATTGAAAAAAACAAAAAACGGTTAAGGTAAACACCCACTTCCGGCGTACAGAATTTTACCAAAAGCTTTAATTGTTCTATTAGTTTAGAGATACAGCGACACAGACACACACACACAAATTTTTTTTTTTCCAGAAATTATTGAAATGGCATCTAGGGACCCCAAAACGGATATTTCCGTAAAAAAAAAAATGAAAAAAAAATCACGATCACAATACTTTCTCGTACTTCGTAACGGAGAAAGTAAAAATAAAATATTATATGCACCACGGGAGATATTCATGCTCTTTACCCTCGGTTGACTTATAAACCTCGGGCCAGGAGCCCTCGGTTTGTAACCCTGTCAACCTCGGGAGAAAAAGATTCCATATCTCCCTTAATGCATAAATAGCTCTAATATTCATAATTTCGGCTGTAAACCTTGACACAGTTTGCTGCATTACTTGAGGGAAAATGATGTCAGCGATTTGTGGCTTTGAAATATGGAATATCCACAAATACTACGGCGGATGCAGTTTCTGCTTTGGTCCAAGATATTTTGAAAGGTTTTGAAGCCAATATGCATACCACCGCAGCCTTTTTGGATTTAACCAAGGCGTTTGACTGCGTCTGCCATGATGCTCTCCTGCGGAAGCTTTACTTTTTAAATTTTCATCCATCTACTTGTCGTCTCATTAACTCGTACCTGAGTGAAAGGAAGCAGACGGTTATAATGAATGAGAAAATATCAGCTGAAAATAATTTAAAATACGGGGTGCCGCAAGGTTCCATACTTGGGCCTATTTTATTTCTAATTTTTATTAATGATCTGCCGGCCCTCACTACAGATTCAAAATTCTTCTTATATGCTGACGACACATCGATAATAACAAAATCAGCTCAAATTGACTTGTGTCTTGAACAAAGCAAACTCACCAAAGAAAGTGCGTTTGAATGGTTTGGATGTAATAAATTGGTAATAAATGATCTAAAGACTGTTGATATTACGTTTTCGTTAAGACCAACCCATCTCGATAATCAAATGAGTGTTAAATTTTTAGAAGTACACCTAGATAGCAAGTTAACCTGGCAAACTCATGGAGAAACAGCAATGAAAATCAGTCGGAATATTTATCTGCTTAGACAATTAAGTAACTGTCTACCACCTAAAGCGTTACGTGTTGCTTATTTCTCTCTTTGCGAGTGTCATCTATCATACAGCATTACCACCTGGGGTCATTCAGCCATATTACATAGACTGTTTCGACTCCAAAGGAAGGCAATAAGAGTAATATCTGGTCTAGATTATCGAAGCGACTGTAATGCTTTTATGCTTTTAACCAACTTGGGATACTTACATTACCCTCAATTTATTTATTAAATTGCCTGGTTTTCACACATAAAAACATTGATTCCTATCGCTTGCATAACGAGGTTCATATACACAACACCAGAGCTAATAGTAATATATATTTACACAGGTCACGCTTAAGCAAAATGCAAGATGGTATAAATTTTTATGGGCCTAAAATGTATAATAAACTGCCCGAATCGGTAAGGTCATTGAGCATAAAACAATTCAAAAAAACAGTAAAAACACATCTACTTAAGAAAGCATATTATAGTATGGCTGAACTTCAGTGCGATAATTATAAAATTCACTAAATAAATCAAATGTTGCTTTATTTTCTTTTTTCTCTTTGCACTCCCTGTAATTTTTTATATAATTTTTTTATTTTTATATGATTTTAAAATGCTATAGCAATGTTCAATCTGGTAACATAAACTTTATGTGCTCACTTATAAATTAATTTATTACTTTTAATACGTTGTAATGCTGTTATATTTTAACGTGTACTCCTTTATGGAATGACTTCCTAATCGTAATATATTGTAATGTTGTTTTTATATACTTACCTATTTTTAATATGTTGTAATGTCATTCTTATATATTTATATATTTTTAATTTTATAATTTTTATTTATACAATATGCATACTTTAGTTTTAAGGTTAGCATGTTTTCTTCTCTATTAGCTATATATTATTGAATCTAATTTAATAATTATATACTATGCCTTGACCTGTGTAAACAATTTGTACTCGCACCAATAAACGTATTATTATTATTATTATTATTACTATGCAACGAGTTCCTACTAGAGATGGGTAACTCGTGAGTTAGTCGAATCAAATAGTCAAATCTTAGAAGTGAGTCGCGGAGTTAAGTGACTCTTATGAAAATGTTTAGCTTAATTTGAGTCATGAAAATTTTGAGTTGAATTTTTTGGGGATCAATTTCTTTTTTTAAAAGGTGACTCTTTTCTCTAAAGCACCTCACAAAAAAGAGTTATTTGCTCCATCTAGTTCATACACGTATTTGGAAACTGGTTCCAACAAAAGACGACCTGGAACTGGTTCTCAACGACGAACTAACTTCCATTACGACCGCTCTATCATTTTACAAAGTTTGCGAGTTAGATGAAGACTTATAGGAAGAAATCTTACCTACCCCAGAACTTCTCACGCGTCGTCGTTGAACGCGACTTAAATTTGAGAGAAATCACATAAACTGGGGAGAAAATGAATGGAGGCAAGTTTTATTTACAGACAAGGCCCCGTTTGCCGGAAAAATGGTCAAGACCAGGAGAGCGATTTGCTAAATGTGCCTCCAGCTCTAAAGACAGCTACCAAGGAAGTTCAGTTATGGTTTGAGCTGGAATTTCTTTAAGGGCACATACAGAGTAGTACGTTATTCCAGGAGGCTCCCTGAGCTGTCCAGTATATTAATCAGATTCTTTAAGATCATGTTGTTCCATATGCTCCTTTCGTTAGATAACTTTCTCTTGATGCACGATAAAGCAAGACCTTACACCGCAACCGCCACTCAACAATATTTAAACGAAGTTAACATCCTTGTTATGGAGTGGTCAGCAGTAAGTCCAGACACCAATCTCATTGAACATGTTTGGGATATGCTTGGTGAAAGGGTTCGAAGCCGTGTTCCAGCTCCTTTATCTTTGTTGCTGCAAACACTTTTACAGGAATCGGAACTTATTCCTCAGGAAGATATTAAACACCGTTTGCCAAAAATAGGCAATAAAAAATTTTTTGAAGAACATGGTACAAAAATCGACCTATTTTTGCGCCGTTTGCGTCTTGTAAATTTTTATATTATATATTGTTGTCCAAAAATGTGGTGATTTACCACGTAAAATGTCGATTCCTATTTGTGTTTCAGACGTGCCAATCCGGAGATTGGCCGCCATGGGAACACGTTTCTTTTCGAGGACTCGATTTTGGCGCCATCTGAAAATTGGACGAAACACGCTGGAAGAAGTAAACATTTTTTTTAATAATCTATAAGGATAACATTATGCCCTCGAAAAAGTTTTATTATTCTATCTAATAAAGAAGCTAAGAAAAACGTTTTCGAAAATACGCTCTCTACACTAGACACCTACCTTAAAACAAGTGGTTTTGTTTGTTTCTAGACAATATTTGAAGTATTTATTTATAAAAAGCAAAACTTCGCTTTTTTCTAGAAAAACTTAAGGTGACCCGTTTTACATGCCGGCGAGTGTAGAAGATGAAATTTCACCAACATGACCTTCACTGTGGATACGTGTGCAAGATCATTTAATTATGAACTCCAGCCTTTCCATGTGGTTTTAAATGTTTGTGTATGTTTACTGAGTTTATGCACGTACATTTTGAAATACATTTTGTAAGCATCCTATATGCTAATACCTAATATTCAAAAAAAGTGAATTCAATAATAATAATAATAAATTTATTGCAAACCGGAACATCCAATACAGGGAAACAAATAAACTATTGACTACACAATTGTAGATTTTCGTTTTGGCATAGGAAACTGGTCCATTCAGCCAGAGTTTTCAACAATTGTAGATTACATAACTTAAATAACTAATACAGGGTGTCCCGTTTTAAATTGCCACCTCAAATATCTCGAAACCTGAGCAACATGGCAAAAAATGTTTCAGATGAAAGTTGTTGGGTTCGGAGGAGAACATATGCTGGTGACCTTGAAAATGACCTTGGGATTAATTTTCAAGGTCAAACTAAGATCAACTTTGATTTTTCAAATTGAACCCTTATTTTTTATTGCGGGATCGTATTCTACGGGAAAATACAATCTTTTTGTAGGACGCGTATTTTTAAAGAGCTTTTTCACGAATTTTGTCCGTCATGTTGTTTGAAATCTCAGATAAATCCAGGCTGTGATTCATACATTACCCTCGGCATTAGCGTCAAAAATCCCCGGATCTTACTGTCCTTGACTTTTTCCTCTGGGGACTAGTCAATAACAAAGTATTTGCTGAAGCTCCGACAACAGTGTATAACATGAAGGAGAGGATTAGGGCTGCAATTTAAATCCAAATCCTTCGAAATATTCAAGTAAACTTTCGCCAGCGAGCACAGAAGTGTGCAGTGACGAGGATGGACACTTGATCGAGCATTTGATCTAAGAAGCAGATCGAACCTTCAGCCACTGAAACCATTGGCCCTTTTTGGGGCCAATGATGTGCAATATCCCATCGGCAACCTCCACGTGGTGCACATCGTGTGACGCTAATTCCGAGGGTAATGCATGTACAGCCTGAGATTTCAAACAACTATGAAAAATTAATGACAGAAAAGCTTTTGCGTGTGATAATAGCTTCGTTATACAAGCGAAATATAAAAAGGTATATTATTATACATGTTTAATAAGAGGGTCCATTGTAACATGAGTGCTCTGACAGAAGGAGTGCCACAGTGCCTCTTATTAAACACATATGTAATATACTATTTTTGCATATTTTAGATTTAGCTAAGGATTCATTTTTAAAATAAAATAAAAATAAACATTTGACTGCAACATATGACAGTACTGAAACCATGTTTTGTTGTTTTAAGAAAATTTCAAAATTTGACACAAGAAAATATTTCTACGACGATTATTCTATTGGTGCATTAAGCCTGTTTGGCGCGATGTATAATTTTAAACAAAATTGACATGTCAATTTTTGATAAATTCGCTGGTAAATTAGCACCGTGAATTATGCAGATAAATTATTGTCCTGTTTGCCACTTCTCTATATTTTGTTGTAAAACAAACAACCTCAAGCGCTTGCGTATTATTACACGTTTTAGGGACATTTACAACTGTTTCATCCATATTAATCCATCTCATCACTTCAATTTCATCTTTCCTTCTCCGGTATTTCCCTTCAACTTTTACCCATCCTTACATCGTGTCGTGTATTTTCCAATTTCCTTTCCCTCGGGAGGTCTGCGAGAAGAAGAAAAAGAATTTTTATGCAACTCGTGCTGCATGCTCTGTGCGCACTTTTTCGCGAAGATTTACCTCCGAATTTAGAACCAGTTCTAAATAATTTACACGAAAATTCTCATGAGAATTCACTCCACAATTCTCTGTATGCAACGATGTTTAAAATTCTTGTGAGAATTGACATGTCAATTTTGTATAAAATTATACATCTTGTCATACGGGCTTTAAAACGGAATAAATAAAACTCAAAAATTTCTTACACATCTCCAGGAATAAGGTAAGTAGCCAAGATTGCGATAAACAAACTACTTCTAAGCAAGTCGAACTGATGCTTATAGTATATTACGTGCTTGCTTAAATGTTTATAAAAATTTAGAGGTTAGGTTTACACTTGTTTGGCAGTCCATTCGATCGCAGGCAATAATTGTCACCCTTGTTCCAATTTATTCTCGGGATAAAATCCTCACCGAACGTGCTATTCATATTGCAAACATAGTGTTAAATACAACAAATTACAAACATTTCACGTGAGTTATGAATCGCCATGATTTGCTGCCGCATTTTAGTGAAATCATCATCGCCCGTTCGCCCGTTCGCCCGTTGACAATTTCCTACGTTTTTTGCGCCGGTAAAAATTGAATAATATTACGACTCTGTTTCTTTTTAGGTTTTGTGGTACTGGTGGCGAACGCGTCAATATGCATTATTAAAAATTTTTAGTATGTAACACGTTCGAGCATTCCAATTATCGAATTAATTCTCGTTAACGGCAATTTTACATTTTGATGTCTACACCTGTCATGTCTCAAGTACTGCTAAATTTTACCAAAAACTGTTTAACAATGCGTTACTGTTAAATAGTTTTTAATGTAACAATAAGTTCATTATTAACCGTTTCTATGTAATTTTAGGGTGCAGAATCCAAATAGCCTATCAGATCTAGTTTTTAAGATACGCCACATTTATGACCTATTTTATAAAAAAAATCATCTTTTTTTTTACCTTACGTACATTTTACATTCTTATTATTGCTATTTGTTAACTGACAGTAAAAAAAAAACAAAAAACTACAAAGGTATTATTTCCCAAAGCAGATAAATATATATTATTAAAAAAAATACTTTTTTGAAAAGGGTGACAAAATATAAAGGGTATTATTTCTTAAAGCAGATAAATATATATTATAAAAAAAAAACTTTTTTGAAAGGGGTGACAAAATATAAAGGGTTGATTCTTTTTTTGGTATTAATTTAAACCTTTCCCATTGGTTTGGTTTACTTATTTTTCGATTCGCTTTTCTCAGAGATATTATTTTTTCAAATCTATTGCTGAATCTATTGCTAACACCCGTGGTAAAACTGGCTAATTAGATTCTAATTTTAGGCACACAATTTTAATCGTGGCCTCTGATATCATAATAATGATAATAATAAAATAATATCATTTGCAATGGTAATAATAATAGAATAATTATTTTATTATAATTTGTGCCTTTTGTCAGAAATAAATGAATTAGTTTGTATTTCAAAAACTTGAGCTACTACGAAAAAAACGAGGATGTTTTGGAACCAGCATATAAAAAATATCCCAAATCAATTCTTACTTTTCCGGCACCAAACCAAAAATTTTATTGGGTTGGGCTGTGTTATAATTAATGTATTTGTACCAGTAATACGTTGTAAGCTTAACTGAAAAAAATATTCTGGAAACTATGAAGTTTTTTCTACAGCCTGTATATCGCTATTATCGTAAATTTTAAATAGTACAGTGTGTTACTCATATACATGATTCAAATGGAGCAAACAAAAATAACTTTTACAACACCTTACTACGTCGTAGTTGGGGTTTATAGGCATCTAAAACGGAATGATTCTAAACTATGGTCGAGCTAATAGTATGGCGTTTCATAAAACTGGACTATTTAGCAAGTTACATTAATTCAAAGGTTACAATAATTTTACAAACTTCGTTCAGTAATTTTTAAATTTCAAATGTATAACATTTGAAATACAAAGATTTATAAAATTTAAAATTCACAAAAATAAGTCTATAATACAAAAAACCTTACCAAAATAACTGCTGGTATGGATAATGCATATTGGATTATACAAAAGAAAGGACCCCGCAGTATTTCAATGTAAAATGGGTTTCATCGAAATTGTCCCATTTTTTGCAGGGAGCTAGCTTTTGACATCCTGAACAAAAGTCCTAATGGGCGGAACAAAATCCTATGTAAGGATTTTGAGTTATCCGCCAACGAAGGTCTCATTTCACCGATATTGCCCATCATAGACCATCGGTGGACGACTATGCCCATCGTTGGGCAGGGGCAGTTCCGAGTTTGAGCGGGCAACAATAAATCATTCTTTACAACAGCAATGACTGCTGAGCATTATATAAGAACTTCTTGGTCCAAAGCCATCTAAACATGATGATATTAACATCGTTGTATGCAGTCTTCACCCCTTTTTACGATTTTCGATTATCGGTGAAATGAGACCTTCTTCGGCGGGTAACTCAAAATCCTTACATAGGATTTTGTTCCGCCCATAAGGACTTTCGTTCAGGATGTCAAAAGCTAGCTCACTGCAAAAAATTTACATTGAAATACTGCGGGGTCCTTTACATTTTAAAGATAGTACCACTACTAAACTGACTTGAAATTGATTTAAGAAAATGTGCATTTTTAGACAATCACAGACGAAATTAGGCCTGAATATATAAATATTCAACCTATTCGCAAATCTACAAAGTCTTATAAAGGTGATAAACAAAAAGTTATTGAACTTGTGTTTTAGTTTTTTTGTTTTGTTTTGATTTTTAGACTTGAATATTTATATATTAAATTTCACCAAATTTATTTAAGGCGTAACACCACTTTTGGATTCTGCTTAACCAATATTTTAGGGTCTTATAAACAATAACCAGTTGGTCCTCTTGTGAGAAAATTCCTTAGGGTCCCCAGGAGTCCACCAAAGTACGCGAATGCTGTAAGAATGTATGTGCTCGTAAAACTTTAAACGCGTTTTTCTTGAAATCACTTTTTTCAAACTGGGAGGACAATTTACTTGAAAACCGACGCATGGATCAATTTAAAATTTGGACAGTAGCTTCACAATACGTAACCGTTTTTTTTTAATTCAATGTGTACTTTATATTTCATAAACAATTTACTGCTTATTTTTTGGCCAAAAATCGATAATTTTTTTAAACGTGCACCATTTTTACAAAATTTGATTTAGAAAAAAAACCCTACGTACTTCCATAATCAATGGTAAGTAAATTATAAAAAAAAATATTTTTTGTGCCAGGTCTCATACTTTACGAGAAAAATCCGTCATCCCGTTTAGAAGTTTAAAAAAACGGCGATTTCAAAGATTGGCTATGTCGCCATCATTTTGCATTAAAATGATAATACAAATGTGTCATACCTCAAAAAGTGTTAAATAAATCCTCTTAATAAAAATCCCATTCCTTTTCCTTTTTCCTCAAAATAAATCGTCAAAGTTAGGCTTGTTTTTCGGTGTTACCCCTTAATGTATCTGCGACAAGTAAGGGTCTCAAATTGCAATTTTAGGTATGGAACCTTATTCTGTAAATTATGATTTTAGGTTTTGTTAACAATTGATGTATCATTGCGGCCAAAAGAGCAGATATACAATCCATTTGTTTTTTTTTTGTAACCACCTGCATGCTTTAATATTTTGAATTGAATTGAAACACTTTGTGCCTACTATTCAAATAAAAATGAGATTGTAATTAAATATAATTATTTTGTAGTGACTTGTTTTACAGTCCATTATTCTCAGTAGAAATAAAATATTTACTTACTTACCATCCGCAATATAGAAGTACGTGAAAATAAGATGCTCACCTGTAAGGAAAAATAAATCAATTACTATAAAATTATTATAAAAGTTTAATAACAAGTTTCAAATTATATTATATGGAAGTTATAAGAAAATAAAATTACGAAGTCCTATTATGTTATTTTTAGAGAATGTGCGTGTTACTTCGGTAATTATGCAGTTTATTCATTTGTTAATTTTCTTTTATTACTTTTTAAAGAGTATTATTAAATAACAAACGAATGCCACTATACAAAAAAAAAATTACTGACTACATTTAATCTGTAATAACAACAAAATAAGCAGTCGGAGCATTATCCCAGAAAATAGGCAAATTGTTAAGGAGAGTATGCTTATATTACTTAATTACTGTTTCATTCCTTTTTGTAGATATGCTAGGTGAGTAGTAATAGATACCAAAACTATGGTACATGGTAATAGATAC
The DNA here is from genome assembly GCA_910593695.2 of Ocypus olens. Classification (NCBI taxonomy): domain Eukaryota; kingdom Metazoa; phylum Arthropoda; class Insecta; order Coleoptera; family Staphylinidae; genus Ocypus; species Ocypus olens. The sequence continues at coordinate 35,646,805 of OU343053.1, forward strand.
CGAAACCAAAATATGTTTTTTACAGAAAAAAACCAATAGAAATATGTGATCCTTCTAAAATCAAACTCCGTTTTATCAAAAAATCATTTGACCCACAACCAATTGAGCTTAACCCTACTATAATAATTAATTTTGTATTCTTTTACTTTTGCTACTATAATTTTGAAGGTAATTCCAGATTTTAAGTACTTGGCATACTTTTATAATTTAGATCAACCAATATTTAAGTTTAAAGGATCATCTGCGACATAACAAAATTAAAAACACCTTGTGAGTACACAGTAGAGTTCATTGTGTAAATAATGAACTCGAGTAATAATATTTTCGCAGTCTGACCTGAAGGATTTATGCTTTCCACCAGTTTGTATTCAACTACAGCTCAGACAGATAAGCAAAGGCCTTAAGATACTCTCACAAAAAAAAAACCAACAAAAGGATTATATTTGTATAATAAATAACACATTCAAGGTACATAAGCGTAAATGCAAACACAAAGAGGGTTGAATGTCAAGGTTCAGCAGATGTTCTTGATTAACGATCACATCAAGACATTACGTTTTTTTAGTTTCTTTAACGTAAAGCAGACGTAGTATTACGATTTAGAACTTTTGACATGCGATATTTTATCGATATCTGTCTGAACTTATTTCAAATATATCTTTCGAAGAGTGTTTGTGAATTTATAAGTGATTTATCTCTCTGCGTGTCAGTGCACATTTAACTTCATGTACCTATCAGTATGTACAGGGTGTACCAAATGATTGTAAACGGTTTCTCCTATTTTGCGAAGAGACCGACAAAAAGTCTATCTATAACGTCTAATGCTCGATTTTCAAGACCAGTTTAAAACCCAGTTATCTCCAAAAAAAAATAAGATAAATATCAAGTATTACACCGTGTTATACCAAGTTAATAAAGTGATACCAAAAAAGTTATTCGTTTTTATTTGAATTATTCAAAATGTATCACGAAGTGATACGTGAGACACACGGTATAAATAAGTAATTGAGGAGGCTAATTACTTATTTATACCGTGTGTCTCACGAAAAAGGCCCCAAGCTTTAGCGACTATGTTTGAATTAAATTAACAAAAACAAATATAATATTAACTCGCATCTCGATTGCTACAATTTGCTTGTAACATATTTTTCAGTGAGCGGCCATCTTGCGGGCATGACGTAAAATTTTTAAATGGCACCAGAAACATTCATTAAAACTTTTTTATAGATCATTTTCTGTGCTATTCAACGATGTAATTATAAGCTTGCATTAAATTTTCTTTAAGAAAACCGTAAAACCAAAAAAAAACGTAAGTTGGCCATTGAGTTTTTTTATTATTAAAAAGAAAGTAAATGGCAAGAAATAGAGTGTCATGAAATTTAATAAAACAAAATCTGCCGAGGTTAATAGCTTGATAAACTGTCAGAATTTAATAATTATTTTAAAAAACCATGGCCGGCTTTCTTTTTGTTTTGCGTTCTTCTCAAAGAAAATGTAATGCAAACCTATATGAAATTATTACATCGTTGAATAGCACAGAAAATTATCTACAAAAAGTTTCCATACATTTTTTTTGGTTTTTATTTAAAAAATGGCCGATGACGTCATGACGGCAAGATGGCCGGTCTCTAAAAAAATCTGTTACAAGCAGATTGTTGCAATCGAGGTGCGATTTAATATTATATTTGGTTTTTTCAATTTAAGTCAAACATAAAGTCGCTAGAGTTTGGGGCCTTTTTCGTGAGACACACGGTATCAGTTACTCATGTTGATAGTGGAGCCACTTATACAATATACCCACCCCCCTCATGTTTTGATGAAAAAAAGAACGATTTATCTTCCTAGACCAAAGTAACTGGCGAAAAAGTGTTTTAAGAATGAATTAAAAATTCTTGCCGAGCTTGAAACTACATGTAGTGGCATGGAAAATTTGGAAAAAAAAACGATTTTTTCAGACTTTGAACGGCCGTAGCGGCTAAACAAAGAATCGAAATCGAACGCGGTTTTCAAATCTGTGCTACTTTGGTGCAAATTAGTCGGACTCTATTAAAATTGGTGATTTTTAATTTTTGACGAAAACTTGAAAAACTACCCCTTCTTACTTTTGCCCTAAAATTGCATTTAAAATGATTTCCTGAAGAAACCACTTATTCGATTCGGGGTCTATATATGTCACCGGAAAGATCCCTTCAAGACACTTTAGAAAATGTACTTGCCTAACCACAAGTGTCAATTTGAAACCTGTGGCGCGTCAGCAAAGAAAACTCGAAAATGGAAACAATAGAAAAAATCAACTTTTTTAATAATCATCGGAGACCTTCATGTAATACCTTTGAAGAACAAGCTAAATCAATTGGCGTTAAAAAAATTCATTTGGAAAAAATTTCAAAAAAGTTGGCAAGTCACCATGAACATTATGGAAAATTTGGAAAAAAGTCGATTTTTCACACTTTGAACGGCCTAGCGGCTAAACGAAGAATCCAAATCGAACGCGGTTTCCAAATCTGAGCTCATTGGGTACAAATTAGTCGGATTCAATTTAAATTGGCGATTTTTAATTTTTGACGAAAACTTGAAAAACCACCCGAGGGTCTTACTTTTGTCCAAAAATTGCATTTAAAATGATTTCCTGAAGAAACCACTGGTTCGATTCGAGGTCTGTATATGTCACCGGAAAGATCCTTTCAAGACACTTTAGAAAATGTACTTGCCTAACCACAAGTGTCAATTTAAAGCCCGTGGCGCGTCAAAAAATTGAAAAAATCTACTTTTTTAATAATGATCGTAGACCCATCAGAAGAACAAGATAAATTAATTGGCGTTAAAAAATTGCAAACAAGTTGGCAAGTCAACTTGAACAGTGGCGGCTTGTGGAATATGCTGATGGTTTTAAAGAAAGAAAGAACGATTTATCTTTCTAGACCAAAGTAACTGGCAAAAAAGTGTTGTAAGGGTTAATTAAAAATTGTTGCTGAGCTTGTAACTCCAGTTAACGCCATGGCTCCATATAACGAGCCGCCCCTGCACGATATATTGATGAAAAGGTAATTTAATGGGAATAAAAAGAACTATAGGTTCCTAGTTAAAAAAATACAAGTTTGTGACACAGTTTCAAAATGGTACGTTTTTTTTAATACTGACCACGCCACTAAATTCTACATAAAAAATGTTCTTTTTACAAAAATAAAAAAAATACGTAAATGGTGTTTAAAAAATATGAAAAGAAAAATAATGAAAAACGCGCTTTATCTCTAACCCTGATACCCAAAAAGAAAAAAGAAAAGTCCTGAAAAAAGGCGTTTGATAAGACCTGAAAAAAAGGCCTGAAAAAGGGCATAGAAAAATCCTGAAAAATGCCTGAAAGACGTATAATAGATAAGAATCATGGAAATAATAAAAAAAAAGTTCCAAATAAATGCTTCTGAACAAAAGTCCTATAAGAAAGTCTTGAAAAACAGTATTGAAAAAGAATCTTGAAAAAAGTGCTGAAGAAGATTACTGAAAAAAAGTTTTGAAAATAAAGACCTGAAAAAAAATTCTAAAGGAAAGTACTGAAAAAAGTATTTAAAAAAGTCCCCAAAAAAGGTCATAAAAACAGTCCTTAAAATAATACAGAAGTCCTGGAAAAAAGTCCTGAAAAACTCTCGACTAAAATAGTCCCAAAATATTCCTTAAAAAGGTTCCGAAAAAAGTCTAGAAAGAGGCCTTGAAAAAATGTCCTCAAAAAAAAACCCGAAGAAAGTTTTGACAAAAAGTTTGAGAAAAGAGAGAAGAGTCCTCAAAATAAAGATTTCAAAAAATCTCTTTAAAAAAGAACCTTAAAAATACCTGAAAAACCACTGGAAAATAATCTGAAAAAAAAATGTTCTAAAAACAACCCTGAAAAACAATCTTAAAGAAGTATTGAGGCAAAAATCCTGAAAAGTTAAAATTTGTCCTGAAAGAGAACGTGAAAAAAGTTTTGAAAAAGATCTCGAAATAAAGTTTTGAAAATAAAGTCTTAAAATATGTTTAAAAAATCTTGAAAAAGAAATCCTTAAAACAATGCAATTAAAAAAAAATCCTTAAAAATGTAATTAAAAGAATCTTATAAAATGTAATTAAAAAAATCGTAAAAAACACCCGAAAAGAAGTTCTGAAGATTGTGAAAAAAAATATCCCAAAAGACTTGAAAAAAAGTTCTGAAAAATAGTTTTCAAGAAAGGCCTTGGAAAAGGCCTGATGATGGCCTAAAACATGTCCGAAAATAAGTCCTAAATATAATATAAGAAGCATGTCAACATGTGGACTTGAAAAAATTCCATTTCCGGTTCGACCGGAAATTACCTTAACTTTCAATTTCAAATGGAACACCCTATATATTTTTACATAATTAATATAATAATAAAAATTCGACGTTTCGATTTTCGGGAAACATCATCAACTTTGTTTTTTTCTTATGGCCGCCATCTTGTATTTTTACATTTTCAAATACAGATTTTTTTTTGATTACGGTGATGTGTCATTTCCAAGGCACTCTTTGCAAAAGCAGGATTTTTGGCATATCCATTAAACTGGCAGACCAAACCCCAACACATGACACATCACCGTAATCAGAAAAGAAATCTGTATTTGAAAATGTAAAAATACAAGATGGCGCCCATTATAAAAAACAAAGTTGATGATGTTTCCCGAAAATCGAAACCTCGAATTTTTATTATCACCACGTTGTAGAGCGTACAAAGTGACAATGATAAAGTGTCAATTGTTTTGAAGTATCTCTATAAATAGTCTCGCAAAAAAATAAAAACATTTTTTGAAAATTTCGAATTTTTTCAGATATCTTCGGAAGTAGTCGGAATATTTTATGTTTTAAAACGGCATTATGTTACACTCCAGATTGGGCAACTTAACAATTTAACCGATCTTGTATCTCTTCAAATAACCGACATCCCCATGCTTAAGCTCCAAAAACGGGTACCCTGTATTTATATTTAGAATTGTTAGTTAGATATTGTCTCCAATTTACTACTCCTATTATGTTTTCTAACCTGTTTAAACCTTTCGGTAATGACTTACTTACTCACTTGCGAAATAAATACGAAAAAAATGGTTATCTCTTCCAAAATTTTACATTTCAACACACTAATCAAAAATTTCGCAAACATTCATGACTCATTATGAGTCAGTTATTTGAACCACGAGTCACTTCACTACACATTACGATGACTCGACTCACTCATGAGTTAAACATCTCTAGCCTGTAAATCTATGATACACGTTGAAATATTCAATAAGTCTGGGTTCGTACAATTCATTATAACTTAATATACAGAAAGGGCAGGACAACCCTAATAGTACCAATTAAAAAATGCTAAGAAGAATTAATGGGTCTTTTTGATGTATCTCTAATACGGCAAATAAAAAAAAAACAAATTATCTTAAAATTACACTGTAAAGAAATCTAAGAGCTGGCATCAGCAGCACCGAAATGTTTGTTTATCATATAATAGAAACACGAAAAAATAAAATATCGTGGTTCGCACGTAAATAGACTATAGCACACATGTATATCCAGTTATAAAAATAAATTAGAAAAGGAATCTCGGTCACACGGCCTTTTTCTACACTAGTTCTCCTAGACTAGACCGCATTCTGCGCAATTGAAATTGTTCTCGTATTTATACCAGTTAATTACGGTAGTGCCTTCTTTCCTTCTTTCGTACCGCATGATTCAATACTTGGTTAATTAGCCGAGAGAAAGTTTTGCGGTAATTGTAGGTGGCTCCCAAACACGTAATTGTTGGTTGTCACAATACGAAAAAGTAAGTTGAAAGTGTAAGCAATTCCTCCCGGGAAAAGAAATTAAGTGTGATTGGTATCGGTGAATTCCGGGATACTGGCCAACTTTCAATTTTGAAATACCGAGATCACACAAACATATATATATATATATAGGTGGAGGTGGGTGTATTTGAAGGTAATGTGAAACCTTATGATTAGGGTCCGGATTTTAATGGTCAATTTTGTAAGTAGAACAAATTAGTCACGAAAAATGCTATCGTTTTACACCACTTTTATGTTGCATATTTTAGCCTATTTTCTTCTTTGGAGATTTCAGCTTATTTTGCTTATTAGCGCATATTCGTGCACTGGTGCACTTTTGGATCGTGTTACGTACAATATTTTTTCTGCAGCCGTTTTGTATGTTAGAAAGAATATGGATGGATACATTACGTATGAACTTTATATGACAACCGCTGTCATAATTAAATACAAAGTAGATGTTATTGTCAAGGCCGTCTACATAGCTACTCAAAATCGTCCCGAAACTAACAAAAATTGTCCCGTGAGTAAAGAAATCGTTCCGGAAGTGAAAAACAACATCCCGGCTGCAGAAAAAAGTCATTTACAGATGCCCGGGGAATATAATGAACAACTTGTATGTTTCTTGTATTTTTAATGATTACCTTACCGAGTCTGTACTTTCTTTAACTGATAATATGGGGAACATTGATCATAAAAGCTCCTGCCATGTGCATTTTTTTATATCTTCACCCAATTGATGAAATTGCAGAAATGTAACAAGCGATTTTCTTTTTTATTCATTTTTAGGTGCGTGTTATGGGTATTTAACATAAATGCTTATAATTCCGAGCTCTAGTCACGATACTTCGGACGTCAAATGTGTTCACATAAATAATCTGTTGTCATGTAGCGTCATAAAATCTCAGGCCCACAAGAGTCTTGGTAAAATAAAATTAAGTTCCGAGACTGATTTTTTCTAACGAACACCTGCGTAGCGAGAAGAATCAAAGGGGCGTTTGGGTTTAGATTTATATATATCCTTTGACCTCGAGTAGAAATTTCAAGCAGCTGCAACAAACAGTCTCGTTGTAAACATCAAATAACGAAGGTGAAAAAACTGCTCACGCCCAAAAAATGTTGGATAAAAAAATTGAGCGTAGTGAAAGTTAAAACTCGGGAAGTCCGCGACGAAAGCTATGAAACTTTGCAGGCGGTTTACGGGGATGATTGTCTATCCCGTGCCAGAGTTTTTTAGTGGTACAAACGTTTTCTGGAGGGGAGAGAGAATGCTGAAGATGACGAGCGCCCCGGGCGGCCTGTGACTTTAAAAAGTGACTTGAACGTTCAAAAACTGACCGAGATGGTTCAAAAAGACCGTCGATTAAGTATTAGGACCATTGCTGAATATGTGAACATAATAAAGAAACTGTAAGACAAATTTTGCACGAGGAACTAAACATGCGAAAAGTGTGTGCTAAACTTGTGCCCAGACTCCTAACGGAGGAACAGAAGATGTGTCGTAAAGACATTTGTTCTGGCACCCTGGAATGCATTGAAAAGGACTCAGACTTCTTGTTTATTTATTTATTTATTTTATAATTTCCAGAAAATAATGTTTACATTCATGGATGTGTCGGTACAGGTAATCTTAAAACTATTGATGTATAGATAAAAGATATTAATAATCGAGCAAGCTCACTAAATTAAGAGAACACGTTAAAATTATAAATAATGTCACCAAGTATAAAATAATTGAGTTATTAAGGATACACGAGCTATACGGACGTAAGACTAAACTTAAATTCTAAACAAATTAAAACAGTTAATGTATAAATAAAACTTAATAGCTAATGTAGAGACATATTAAAAGATATAATGATAAAAAATAAATACATTTGTATCGAATAAGACAAGATTCTTTGTTTTTTAATCACAGAGATAGCATTAATCACATATATCACATTTAAGTATCATTGCAATTTTTAATGGATCGTTTTTAAAATAAATCACAGTATGTATTGTATTCTTGGATAGAGTAGAAACAGTTTTCCTGGATAAGCTGTTTTATGTTTCGTATGAACATTTTTTGAGGCAATGTTTTTATTGTTTCTGGAAGTTTGTTGTACAGCTTTATGCATTGGACAATACACGAATTTTTATAAAAGCTGTGATGGTGCTTTGGAATTTTAAGTGATCTATGTCGAACATTGTAATCATACTGTGTTTCATAGTTACTAAATAGGTGATAATTTGTTTTCACAAATTTTAATGTCTCATATATATATATAAGCTTATTACTGGCATAATTTTTAGTTTTTTAAATAGTTCACGGCAACTAGTATTAGGTTTTTTATTGCATATAGCTCGTATAAGTCGTTTTTGAGATACAAAAATTTTGTGGATATTTGTTTCGCTTGTACAACCCCAAAATATTATGCCGTATGCCAATTGTGACTGGCAATAAGCCATATATATTACTCGAGCAGCCTCTTCGTGTATATCCTGTCTTGTTGAGTAGATAAGAAACGAATATTTTGATATTTTTGAGCACAAAGTTATTATATGGTTATCCCATTTGAGATCATTTTGAATTTCTAATCCAAGAAATTTAATATGTTCCGTTTCTGATACTGTCTCACCATTTATATTAATATTTGTTAGACCCATTGGTGCCCTGAAGTTCAAGACATGTGTTTTGAGCTATTGGCTAATAAGTTGTTCATGTTAAGCCATGTATTTAGTTCGCTCAACATATTATTTGCTGCTTCATTTAGTTCGTTTAAACCGTCACCATTTAAATTAATGGTCGTATCATCGGCAAACATTGGTACGTGACCATTTATGGCTAATGGCATATCATTTACAAATATTAAAAATAGCAGAGGGCCTTAAATACTACCTTGAGGTACACCAATAGTTGCATTTTTAATGTTCGACATATAACACTTGTCTTTTATATATGTAGTTGTAATATGTTTTCTTTCACACAAATAGGACGACAGGAGTCGATGGCAGTTTCCTCGGATTCCATAGATACTTAATTTATCAAGAAGCAATTCGTGAGGTACACAGTCGAATGCTTTCGATAAGTCCAAGAAAATCGAAAAAACTTTTACATTTTTATCAAGGTTATTTAATACAAAATTCATGAAGTTAAATATGGCATGGGCAGTAGTGAACCCTTTCCTAAAACCGAACTGTGCATTATTTAGTATGTGTTTATTTTTACTTTCTCCGTTACGAAGTACGAGAAAGTATTGTGATCGTGATTTTTTTTCAAAAATTTTTTTTACGGAAATATCCGTTTTGGGGTCCCTAGATGCCATTTCAACAATTTTTGGAGAAAAAAAAATTTGTGTCTGTGTGTGTGTGTCTGTGTGTGTGTGTCTGTCTGTGTGCGCTGTATCTCAAAAACTAATAGAGCAATTGATATGAAACTTTGAACATCCATCTTATTTGATAATCTGAAGAACTGAAAAGCTTTTGGTAAAATTTCGTACACCGGAAGTGGGCGTTTACCTTAACTGTTTTTTGTTTTTTGCCAATATTTTCTTAAATATGAAAAATATCACAAAAAAATTCAAACAAACTTTGAAGACAACAAAGAAATGAACAGCTTTTGCTTGAAAACATTTTTCATAAAATCATTTTTATTTGAGAAAAAAATGTATTATTATTTTTTTAATTTTTGGTTTATAATTATAAAACGATAATAGTTACAGAAAAATTATGTAAATAATAATTATACAGAATGCCAAAATGAACAACTTCTAAAGAATAAGTTTTTTTCGAAATCTCGTTAGTTCTTGAGTAAACCGAGTTTTTGAATTTGAAGTATATTTTTTACATCTTTCATGATTTTGACGTTTTAAACGTCAGTTTCATCCGAGTTTACGCAACGCTCGATGTACATTTAAAATATGATTTCAATTGAAAATAAACCCATGAAAACGTAAATATAAAGTCGGAGAAAGTAACATGATGGCCACATCACCATTTTTTATGAAATCTGTAAGTCTATTATAGATGATTCTTTCGAAAATCTTTGAGAATACTGGTAGTATTGAGATAGGTCTATAGTTCTCCATTGAGTGTGGATCTTCTTTTTTATAAATGGGGATTATTCTACCAATTTTAAGTGATGAGGGAAAAATACCTTCTCCCAATGCCATGTTTATAGCCCGTGTTAAGGGTGTAATGATATAATCTATTGTTTGCTTTACTATCGAGGTAGTTAGATCATCGATATCTTTGCTATTACTTGTTTTCATATCATATAAAATTTGTCTAACTTCGATTTTCGATGCAGGATGGAGAAATATTGATGTTGGTATATTAGATTCAATATTATAACTAATGGATCTATGTAACCCTGTTGAATTTCCAACGGTAGTGAAGTAATTATTCATTGCATCAACTACCTGTTGAGGATCATCTATTTTTGTATTTATTTGATCATACATGTATTCAGGTAGTCCATTTTTTTGTTTACGTTTATCTGTTTTTTTTTTATTTTTTAGTATGTTCCATAGTTCTTTTGTTTTGTTGCTTGCATTTTGAATGCGGTTTGAGTTATAATTTTTAATTTCAGTTTGTAACAGATTTTTATATTGTTTTTTCAGAGATTTATATCTATTATTGATTTGCTCGCTATTGGTTTGAAGATATAATTTATATAAAAACTCCACGTTGTCTTTCATTTTTTTTAGTTCGTCTGTAAACCACAGATTTTTGAATTTGAAATTATTTGAGTATATTGTTCTTTCTGGACAACATTTGTTAAATGCTGCCAGGTAAATATTAAAAAATTGATTGAAATAGGTTTCAGAATTTACACAATGAATAAGTAATTCATCCCAGTTATTATTACCCAATTCTGCACATAAGTTCTGCATAGAGTTTGGTGTAATTACTCTGGTTCTAATTGGGTATTTATTCTTTTCCATGGCGCATTTAAATCGCAGTATTTGACCTTTGTGATCTGATAAATTTGATTCGACTGTTGTGGCAGTATCATAGTTGATGTTCGTTATGATATTATCAATGCAAGTTGCACTCGTTGGAGTAACACGTGTGTACGAATTTATACTAATTTCCAAATTGTACCTATCTAGTAAGTTTATAAACATGGCTGTTTTTTGATCATTTATGTTGAGTAGATCAATGTTGAAATCGCCACCAATTATTATTTCACATTTTTCTTGTATGGTTATTGTATATATTCTCAAAGATATCTAGAAAATCATCAAATACGCCGCCAGGAGGACGGTAGATACATAAAATAGTAATTTTACGGTTAGTTTTTGATAAGAATTCCGCGCATGCTATCTCTATAGTCATTTCTTTAGAGAGCGCACAAATATCGTGTCTGCTGCTGCTATTGATGTTACGCGAGGTTAAGATTGCTGCACCGCCATGACTAAATTGTGTGCGTTTATAAATAGATATTTGGCTATAGTTACCTATGTTAGGAAAGTCTTCACTATTAGTGACCCAATGTTCAGTGATTAAAACAAAATTTACATTAAATTCATTTAATACTATATCTAGTTCGTTTATTTTATTTTTGATTGATTGCATATTTTGGTGAAACACTGTAAGTGTTTGCTTGTCTGGCACATTTGAGATGGGTGCTATATGCCGTCTTGGGGTACATTGCGTCTGTGGAAAAAACGAGTTACATAAGCTCCGTATGGCTAAACGTTTATGTCCATTGCCTTATCAAAGTTGGTTCTGTCTATGGTTACTTTAAAAGAACTGTCATATTGAGGGAATTTGCTCTCCAATTGTATACACGTTGCTTCGGAAAATTGCGTTTTCATGTGCTTAGTAAGATCCTCGTCTTTGGTTGATGGGTCAAAACGCCTTTCGGGAAACGGCTTTTATGCAATGTCTCTTAGTAGATAATCCCACTATAGCAGGTGGTTGTGATTTCCTTCCTTTCTTTGGTGCTTGTCCCTTATTGCTCCTTTTTCTTTCCTTATTTTCTACTTTTTCCAGGAGTTCATTTGTTTGCGAATTAATGTTCATAGTGAGTTGGGTTGCCTCAGCTGTCGGCTCATTTTGTTTTGCGCGTGAATATTTCGCGGGTGACTTCGCGTTTGCATTGCTATGGTTTGTTTCCGCGATCGGATTATTAGTGATCTGTTCATGTTTTTTTGCTTCAAAAACACTTGTGGATAGAGACCTTGTTTTAGGACGTACTGAATTATTTGCTGATTCAGAGATGTCACTGTTTTGTTTATGTAAACTCGATTTTGTTTTCTCGTTTTCGAGCTTAATTAATTTGTCTTTAAGAATTATATTTTCCTTAAGGACTGAATTTGTATCATCTAATTCAATGGTAATTTTATGTAGCAACTCCACTTGTCTTTTTAATGCGGCATTTTCCAAGATCAGTGTTGTTGGTCTAACCTCAAATTCATTGAATGATCCACAGCATATAACTCTTGTGTTATCCAGGAATTCCAGGTCGTGTTTCTTACTGCAGCTGCGATGGTAGCAATTTCCACACTTAATACACACTAGCACTTTATTTGTTTTGGTAACGCAACATTTTAGAAAAGTTACATTTTCTTCAGGCGCACTAGTCTCGCCCGCCATTTTATAATATGTAATAATATGTAACATAATATGTTGTCAAGAGTTATAACTTGTGACGAACCATGGATTTTTCAATATGACCCTGAAACCAGGGGCAATCCATGCAGTGGAAAATTCCAAACTCTCCAAGAGTTAAAAAAGCGAGGACGAGCAAGTCCAAATTCAAGGCGATGTTGATTGTTTTCTTCGATATACGGGGTGTAGTTCACATGGAATGGGTACCACAAGGTCAGACAGTTAACCAACATTACTATTTAGATGTTTTACGAAGACTCCGGGAAAAAATTCGCAAAAAGAGGCCCGAAATGTGTAAAGAGAACTCCTGGATCTTCCATCAAGACAACGTGCACTCTGTCAATGACTATTTGACTAAAAATCAGGCCACATTGAGCACTTTGCGACTTCTACCTATTCCCAAAAGTCAAATCTTGTTTGAAGGAAGCCCGTCTTGAGTCATTAGAGGACGTAAAACAAAAATCGGCGCAGCTTCTCAAGAGCCTGTTGGAAGATGACCTGCAGCACTGCTTCGCTCAGTGGAAGATTCGCATGGACCAGTGTAGGGATGCGGAAGGAGAGTATATTGAAGGGGGAAAATGAAATATTGTAGGAAATTGCGAAATAAAGATGTTACAGCAATAGTCTCGGGACTTCTTATATTCATTTTTCGCATCTTATTAAATAATATAAACGTTGTTAAATCGTTTTTAATTGAGAAAGTTGTCCATTATTCGGCCGAATCATTTTCTCCACAGGTGACGTCCAAGCAAACGATAGCGGTTTCATTGTCCAACAATTTAGTTGTTACTATGGTTACGATTCGTTTTTTGTCAGCGAACTGCCGCAATTTCCATATAGAAAAGTTATTCGTTATAATTTAATACAAACAGAAAAATCTTTAGGTAATTATTTAATATGATGCGAAAAAGTACAGTATGAAACTCGTGAACAAGTTGGCCATTGCCAACTTTCTCACCCGTTTAATAATATACTATTGGTTACCGGGGTACAAACTACGGATTAAAAAAAATTGTAATTGTAAAATTGTTTAATCTTTAATTCATTATTAGGGAATTATGTCTTCTCAGACATTTATCAAAATTTAAATCAATAAGAAATTTTAAATTACTTCTTTGTGAAACTAATGAATAATACCAGAATTTCTAGATTATTGATGTTGTGAAACAATTAATAATGCTGGTAGGATTCACTGGGTATTGAACTCCATATTTCGTGTTACAAATATAAGGAAGTGAAAAACTTGTGCCAGATTTACGAGAACATTTAGAGAGTAGCTACATTTGTTACAACATGCGAGAACAGTCATTATCATTGTTTCGATTAACTATGAATTATTAGCAGTGATTACCACTAGCAATGCTCATAAAACATAGTAATATCTTACACTTATCAACTCTACTTGCAACTTTTGAATACATTTTTTTCTTAAGCCAACTATGAGTATTTATTAATTTCAAATTTTCTAAAAAAATCTGATTATACTTGAAAAACATTAACATTACTTCCAAGATTGTTTTTATTCCAAAATTTTCAGTCAAATTTTTTGTGGATATTGATGAGGGTATACAACTGTGGCCCTCTGAAAGACTTTTAACACGCCTCCTCCACAAGTCTAAAATCTAATATGTTTGGGGTGAAATTGTCTCATCAATTACTCCTGGGACGAGTACGTATAATATAAATAATAAATACAATTTTAATATGTAATATTGTAACACTGTAACTTTGTAATATTTATATTTTTATTATTTTCACTATATGTAATATTACTTTTATGACTTGTGTAAACCTCTAAGGTCTTAGCACGAATATATTATTATTATTATTATCAAAAAATTCCGAAATTATTCAAAAGAATAGTATTATAATCTCAATATTTACTTTTGAAATTATAGAAAATGAGTGTTAAACTTGTGTTAAACTTTTTATGTTTCTAAAAATATAAATATAAAATTGATACTAACACTACCAAATAAAAAGACTTTCCGAAAGAGTCCGAATGTTTAAATTCTCCACTAGTTTCCCATATAATAATTACCTGGCACACATTTTGTTTGTTAAATGCCTCTTTTATTATTTTTTTTTATTTTAAGATTAACTTTCATTCTTTGTATTTTAAACTACTTCTTAATTTTATTTTATTTCAAAACAATGTTATAATTAGGGGTGTTCGATTATGGAAATGAATAATCGATTTTCGATTATTTTTAATTATCGATTATATCGATTAATCGAATTGATCGATTAATCGATAATCGAAATAATCGATTAATCGAAATGATCGATTAATCGATTAATCAAAATAAAATTATCGATTAATCGATTAATCGATTAATCGATTAATCTATTAATGAAAAATCAAATTATCGATTAATCGATTAATTGAATATTTCTCGAGTAATAATCAAAACATCAAAGATTTGCACAGCCTCGTGAATACTGTTTTTCAATCTAATTAATGTAAATTGGAAGCTGTAATCAATTCGACTGAATTAGGACATTATCACATATAACATCCGTAGTGCTTCAAATATTACGGATCATTTTTTGCGAGTGCTTTGCGTTCATAATCACGAGGCACGAGACGAAGACAAGAACCGATTACAATGGTAAAAATGCACGAGCAAAAAAATATCCAGCACGCGGGATATTCGGAAGACTATCGCACAATTTTTAAATTAATGTAACAGACGTAATATAATAATGTCGCAATGCTTTTCGATTATTGATTTGGAATCAGTTTAAAATAGTCTTGGCTTTAACAGAAGTTAAAATTAGGACTTCTGCGTATACTCAGCAATGTTCATATTGTGTTCATCAGCAACTTATGATACTGTTGAAAGCGAATTTAAGGGATACAAAATTCAAGCATTTCCCAAGCATTGAAAAATATATCCAGACAAACAAAAAAAGATTTGCTTTAACCCAAGCAAAATTCTTGAAATTAAAGTTGCTGAGAAGAGAAAAATTCAATAGAAAATTTGAAGATTTTGGTAAGATTGAAAATATTGCACTATCTTCTTCAAATGTTTTTCAATAACATATCAACATAGAAGGAATTGTAAGACAAATCTCTACCATAGTTGATGCAAATCAGAATTGATAGAAATTGAAATAATCAAACTTCAAATTTATTTGTATTTGAAATACAAAAATTATTTTAGGAAATACCCAATCTTGATAAATGTCTTGCTTTGGCTGGATTTATTTGGCGGAATCCTCATTTTCTGACGAGTATTCCAGAATTAAAAAAAAGAAATTCTTTAACTAATAACTATTTAACTACCCGATCAGTGTGTATAAATATCTCTTTTATCGGATGATCCCGCCTTTGAAAATATTGCCAAAATGAAAGGCCAACGATCTCATTAGTATTAGTCTTATGTAAATATTTATAATGTTCCCAATTTTCTTTGTTTTTCTTATTATAAGTTCGTTTAGTCCGATAATTCAAATACATCTATTATTCAAAGGATCTAAAAAAATAAATAATCTATTGATAGATTATTAAAATAATCATTAACAATAATGAATCAATTTATTATTCTCTGGACACTGGAGTCAAAATTCTGTAATTTTGATAATAATAATCTTTATTCGAATAAAAATAGACAATATTTAGAAACACGCACTTAATATGGAGATATTAATTCATATTAATAAATTATTATAAATAATTGTCACAGTATGTTAATATAAGCTCGGCATCATAAAAATGAGATTTAACCGATAGACTACAATTGTTTTTCATTGATATGCATTGCTGGTGCAGACTTTTCTTCGCAGAAAGTATAAACACCGGTGTATTTATTTATACTCACATGATTTATAACTCTATTGACATACCAAAGTGTACATTTCACACATGGTTCTTATTACTTTTTTGTCGATTAAGCAACATTGAAGTCTACGGCGGCGGCGGCCGAATCATGGGTTTCTTTATAAACGGACGTTTTTTTCTCGGATGAAACTCAAAAACTTGTAATACGCTTCCATTAGTATTTATACCCACATATTTACAGCTTACCAATTTAATAAATGTAATGAATAAAGTGGATATGATGGCTTAATGTTAATATAACAGATTGGGCGGTTATTAAAATAATCAAATAATCAAATGATCGATTAATCGATTAATCAAATAATCGATTAATCGATTAATCAATTTATCGATTAATCGATTAATCAATTTATCGATTAATCGATCAATCAAATTATCGATTAATCGATTAATCGATCAATCAAATTATCGATTAATCGATTAATCGATCAATGAAATTATCGATTAATCGATTAATCAAATGATCGATTAATCGATCAATCAAATTATCGATTAATCGATTAATCAAATGATCGATTAATCGATTATTTTTTAGAATTAATCGAACTGTCGATTAATCGATTAATCGATTATTTATCGATTAATCGATTATTTTGCACAGCCCTAGTTATAATATATTTCTGGTGATTTTATTTATACACATGATACACATGATCTTATTATGTTATATTGTTCATAAAGTATAGTTATTTATTATACGAGTGTGGAATGTACGTAATTAGTCTCGCAAAAAAAGTTTACTCATGAGCTCGAAGAGCGAACGCGTAATTTTCCTAAGGGACTAATGAGTAATTCCACACGAGTATAAAATTTTATCCAAAATTGTCTGTAATTGCCAAGAAATTTTGACGTGCATGGTATCAATTTGAATTATTTCAAAAATCTTACGAAGGATCTATATATTCCGTGAGTCCGAGTTAGTCACTAGTGGGTAATGAACAACATTACTTCCCTCAAATGACTACACTAATTCTCTTATTATAGACGATTTTGTATAAAATGCTTTATTCATACGTAAATAAAGTAAATGTTCTTTATTATATACTCTAATAAATTTATTAAAACAACTACTTCTTAGTAAGACTTAATTTTGCTTTGCAGAGTTACGAACAGGTTGAATATTCACATATTCAGGCTATATTTCGTTTTAGTGAATTTATCTAATGCTTCTGCAACAAGTGAGGTTGCCTCAAATTTATTTATATACTCTAATGGTTTAATATTTGTCAGGTGTCGATCTATATTTACCAGGTATGTTTAATATTGATTTGGCGTGAGTAAATATAAGTGCTTTCTAGTATTTTATAATTTTTATAGTTTCATTCATACCAACCTAACAATAGCAAATTTTCTATATGGCATATCAACACTAAATTAAAATTAAATTACGCTAGATTTTTCAAAAATTCAACATAATTCCGCTAGAATATCCGTCAGCCGCTAAAACGAAAATTATCGGATTCAAAATCCGCCAGATCTTCCGCTGATTTGGTAACTTTGTGTCTGATATGTACACATTAGAGATGGATAACTTGTCTCAAAAACTCATTTTTGAATTTAACTCACTACTTTTCTTATGATCATTAACATATTCGACGTTGGTAGACCGCCGCCTATAATTTGAATCATGGGTCGCCCGTAGTGATCAAAAGTTTGGCCACCCCTGCATTAGATGAAAACAATGATATTGGCAGCGTTTTTGGAAAAAAATTAAAAAAGACGAAATGAAATTTGGCGAAAACTGTTCAAAATGTCAAAAATAATTCACATAATATTGCAAGACATTTACCGGGAGTAAAAGCAAGTAAGATGTGAAAATGATATTTGTTTAGAACATGGAAATTATGTTACCAATAATTGTAAAACAAATTACAATGAAGAATAAGTATAAATAAATATAATAATATGAACATATTTGCCTTATTTTGAAATAAAGAAATGTAATGCGTAAGTAAGAATGTAATTCACTGATCCGCTGATAGAAATAAAAAATAGCTATTTATGTAACAAGTCCACAATATAGCACTTTCTTGGACGAGACATTTTTTTATTAATAACGGAGGCGAGTCCATGAAGTGCTATTGTGGACGAGTTACATACAAAGCTCTATTTTCGACTGCTTTTAGCATTTTTGGAATACTTTTTAAATACAAACTGAAGCAACTTATTTATGTATATTTTAAACAGAGTGTACATTTGCTGCCACACTAATGTCAGTCATTGTAAATTTCATAGAAAATGGGTGATTAGGTTAAACAACAACTAACTCGCACAATAAACGTCCAAACCTTGCAAACTTCTTCAGGAGTAAATATAATGAGTACTATCGCTATAAACCACTATCATAATTGATCTCTCTTTTGCATGAGTAATTTGCATTGTATTTATTAGGTGTCCTAACCAAAATTAAAATCTGTCATTTCTGACACTGACATAAGAGTCCAATTTACTTTATCAATTATGGGACATATGGTAACAAAGTTACTATTTTCGTACGGTCGAACATAAAATATTTTTCGGGGTTGGACCGGTAGAAATAACAATTTTATATATGATCATGGCGGAGATATTGGACGATATTTTGCAAGTAGTACCAGACCTCTACTTTTGGTAAAGTTTTATTATGGATACATTCAATTTAAAATGTAGTAATCAAAATGATATGTTTTTTAATTACTTCTCAATACGTGGTAATAATTTATATTATCAGAAGTACTCCAACTTTGAGGATGAACCATGCCGTTGGATGTGCATAAAAAATCTGAAACTCTGGCATCATGAGTTTTAAAATATGCTTAATAAAATGGTATACGTTAATTTTTTAAATCTTGAATTTTCAATTTGGCTTCCCCCACTACAGGTGGACCACGTGAGTTCGAAATAACGCACTATGGCATTGTGCGACAAATACGCACTTTCCACACTTGGCAGAAAAGTAACTACTTAAATTATTAAATAACAATTTATAGTAAGATCACAATGCATACATATTTAATCATATTAAATATACCCACATTGAAGATTTCACGATGTGTGCAATATTTTGACTCCTTCACAATCACCGCTAAATGTTCTTTATTGATATAAGTAATCATCAAAGTAATAATTTTGCACCACAATACAGTAAGAATAAATTTAATTTAACTAACCAAATACAAATATTTTAAATTTATCAACTTTTATGATAAAATTGAAATTGCAAGTCTTAATTTAATATATTGCAAACAAACAAATGTCCGAAAATATTTACTGTTTAAAAGAAAAACAAATATTCCAGCAGTATCCGTTAGAAAATTCATAACTTTTGTTCTCAGGCCTTACTTATTAATTTGATCACAAATTGTTTAAATAATGTTTGTAGTAATATTACAAACGAACTAATTTTCTGGAATTTTTACTGTTTAGAAGATAAAAAAGTTCCCCGCAGTAGCTATACCGGGTGTAACTGAATTCTGATAGACCTCAAATAACATTTTAATTTCTAAATTTAGTACGGTATTTTTAGAGAATTAAGTGCGTCGACATATTTACTCTTAATAAAAATTCCGCTTTCGGTTTAACCGCAAACAAACTTTTATATTTCAAATGGAACACCCTGTATATTTTTACATAATTTAATTCGTCTCTAAATTCTGAGTTTACAAATGTATCATAAGTGACCCTTTTGTTGTTAGTTTAAATTTAAATTTGTTATTTTGTGTAAATTTAATTTAAATTTAAACAAAAAACTAACAACCAAAGGGTCATTTACGAGATATCTATGAATTTAAACACGAATTAAATTATGTAAAAATATACAGGGAGTTCCATTTGAAATAGAAAAATTTAGGTCATTTCCGGTTAAACCGGAAGTGGAATTTTTATTAAAATTCCACGTGTAGACGCACTTTATTCTCTAAAAACACCATACTAAATTTCAAAACGATATATGTAAAAATAAAAATGATATTCGGGGTCTACCAGAATTCAGTTACACCCGGTATAAGCTCCGCCATGAACATTATAAAATTCATCATTTTGTAATAGAAGTTTTTTAATAGAAAAAAAATCAACCGGTAGCCATTTATGATATATATGATACGTTCGCGCATTAAATTTAGGGGAATATGTAACTTTTGTTGTCAGGCCTATATTTCAATGATGAATATTCTTAAAAAAAATTAAATGCTTAATATTGAGAAGACTCGTCTGCAGAAAAATACCATTTTAAATCTTTGGTAACAATGCGAATTAAGTGTGCTCAGCATATTTTTAAAATAATTAAATTATTCACGGGTTCGTGTTTATATAAAGTGTATAAATCACATTTTGGTATTCTTATAAGCTCATTTGATTCCACGAATCAACAATTGTATTTATAACTACCATGCTAATATCTGTGACAACCATGTTAAAGCAAGGCCAAATATTGAGCTTCTTACATGATTGCTCGAAATAAATTCAAAAACCTGCAATTTTTTTTCTTCTAAACAGTAAAAATTCCCTACATGGCTTGAATTAATACTAGATACATTATTTAAACAGTTGGTAATAATAACATGATTGAAATTAAGGACTGACAACAAAAGTTAGAATTTTCTAATTTCTAACGCTTTTATGTTTACTGGTGATTTTTTTCCTTTATTTTTTTGGCTTGTATTATTACTATACCTTGTTTAAATAGTTGGTGTTAAAATTATTGAAATTAAGACCTGACAACAAAAAATATTAATTTTTATTTAATAATATTTAATATTTCTAATTTTTATAGTTGAGCTATATGGTTACTGGTGGATTTTTTTTCCTTTTAAATAGTAGAAATTCCCTAAAATTGTCTGTTTGTTTTATTATTAGGTAGTGTTTAAACGTTTGGTGATACAATTTTTGAAATTAAGAGCGAACAACAAAAGTTACGGATTTTTAAAAATTTGCAGTTCAAATTTTATCATAAAAGTTGCCAATTTAAAATATTTGTATTTGGTTAGTTTAATAAGACTTATTCTTTATGAATAAAATATTATTTATACCAACAAATAATATTTTTCCGCTACCGACAACGTAAATACGCATTGCATCTATGGTTACAGGTACCGTAAGTGGCTGATAACATTCGTGGTGTTTGTTGTCCTTGACGACGGAACTTAATTTTTACTTACGGACCTAGGAAAATAATAAACAGAAACGTAACGATCCAACATATATGCGAGTAAAACATTTTCGTCTATACCTATAGCATCGGTATCCATTTTAAATAACCACTGCTTAAAAGAGTCGTAACAGGGCACATACCTTTTTCGATTTTGTCGGTAACAGGTTCTAACACGCAATATTTGCAGCTTCGTTTGCATCCATGCCCGCAAAAACTGTCACTGGATTGACACAAACAAATAAAATTCGACATTGTTTTCTCGGTTGCTGGGTTGCCATAGGACGCATAGGTGATTATAAACATTTGAATCCCAAATGTTACAAGCCGTATTTTAGAATATTTTCTGATCTTTTTTAAGTGTTATATTTCCGGTAGCGGAAAAAATTTAATAAGCAACACGGAACGTAATGACAATTAACATTTTTGGCAGGCGACGAGCCTCGGCTCCGCCTCGGCTCCGCCTCGGCTCGTATTCGCCTACCTCAAACGTTAATACGTCCTTACGTTCCTTGTTGCTTAAATAACTATTAGCGGTGATAGTGGAGGCGCTAAAATATTGATGGAAATATTTCCAGCTTCACATACATGATTTCATGAGAGGTTTAGATATTTAAAATTCAATGTATAATGAATATCGATTGCCGCCGTATTCGTATTTGTGCTTAGATGTAACACTTATTTGCGCTTTCCTTCTTCGCAACGTTTTATATAGGTTTCCAAGTCTTGTTTATTCTTAGCTTATCGAGTAAAAACTGGTTTTCCCTTTAATGGATGTATGTACATACACATAATGTGCCATAGTAGGTCTGAATAGCCTCTTTGCTGCAAGTGAGAAGGTTTATTATTACATACAAGGCCCGTTTGCATATAACTTACATTTTATTACTGTTACAATTTTTACTGTTACTTCTTGCATATCAGAGTACATGTTAAGTATCAATATTTTGACTCTTATTATTTTCTTGTTTCGAAGGATTGTTGGACAGGTCCCGTGAATTAGATTATTTAATCTGTTCCTTGATTTTTTCTCTAAAGAATACTCTAGAGCTACTGTGAATACTTAATGGGATTAAGGAAGTTTTTTTTTAAGGAAGCATGGTTGACAGGATTTCGGGTTGAGGAAGTGCGGATGATTTGGGAATTGACGTAGCCAACTAGGGCATTCTGCCACAACCGATAATTTGTATAATAATCATTTATAATGATGAAAGGGACATACACTAAACATCCATGGACCCGTACAGCCATTTTTCGTACCGAAAAAGTGACCGCGCGGATGTGATTCGAACCCACGACCACGAGACACGTAAGCAGGAGGAGGTATTTAAAAACAACGAACCTAACATCAATGTTAAAATATTTCAATATATAGAAGGATGAATTTATCATGTGAAATAATCCATACTGATATGAAACGATCAAATGGTACTACGGATACAACTTGCAATTTAGGGAGAATATTTATTTTGTGATCCTGAAGGTAACATTTCACAGTCGAACTGTTTGTATAACGAAATGCTCTTACTTAATACTAGTGATGGCAGAAATAGAGATATTTTAATAATCGATACAATAATCAAATTTTTCATCCATTATTTTTACTACCACTACTTTTATAATAATATATTATTATATAGATATAAAAATCGATCAGTATATCGATTTATTAATAGATTATTTGCGTCATCGCTTCAAGTATTTTTATTTTACTGAACGAGAATGGGCTCTCACTTATAAATAGAATATGTTTTTATTTTGATATTGATATCCATTTTCCAATATTTCAACACTTTCTTCATGCGTATCGTAAATTATTGTTTATGTATAAAACAATCTTTTATTGAAAGAATATTCTTTTTAAATTTATTCAGTTCTAGAAGTATGCTATTCTATTTATAAGTGTGCCCATTAATATTCAGCATATTAAAAAAAAATAATCGATATAATAATCGATGTAATAATCAATATAATATTCGATATAACAATCGGTGTAATAATCGATATAATAATCGGTGTAATAATCGACATAATAATAGATGTAATAATCAATGTATACGGGGGTAATATAACAAGTGCTATGATTATTATCGAGTTGAGCCGATGCAAATTGAACGAGTGCGCAGCACGAGTACAATTTTCTGATGGCTCTAACGAGTGGCATCATCGGTGGTTAATCATAGCACGAGTTATAGTTGGGAAGAAAATACAACGAACGTTACTATACCTATAAAGAAATGCCTCGCTCTCGGCTTAAAGATCATACATGTCAGCTTTGACGTGTGTAATTTTTACAACATTTTTATAACGATTTTCATCAAATACGAGAACAATCCAGATAGTGACAGACGTTTTGGCCTGGCGCGGCAGTTGGCGACACTGGCGCCACCATCTTGGCTACAGAATGTTTCTACACCTAGTACGCACCTAGTACGCACCTAGTACGCAACTGTGGTGACTAGAGCATCGTGCATATTGTACTTTTTATACAAAAATCGCAATTTCGTTAGGATATTGCGGCTACCGCAGGGAGGGGCGTGGCTTGAGGGGTGCTGGAGAGGTCGCGCTTTGAGAATTTTGTGCTGAACAAGATCTGGCACATCCCGGGCGCGCGGTGCACTTATTGAACATATTTTGCGGCGACACATAACAAAGATTTATTTGCAATAATTTTAAGTTTTGTAAATTCAAGTAGACAAACATCAGTAGACAATTTTCTAGAAGAACTGGATTTTTTTTTACTTTCTCCGTTCCTAAGTACGGGAAAGTATTGTTATCGTGAAATTTTTTTAATTTTTTTTTAACGGGAATATCCGTTTTGGGTTATAATTATGAATTGTAATAGTTATATGAAATTTATTTTAAGAATAATTGTAGAGAATGCCGAAATGGACCACTTATAAAGAATAAGTTTTTTCTAAATCTCTTTAGGTTTTAAGTAAATTAACTATTAGAATTAGAAGTATAATTTGTAATTTTCATCTTTCATAATTTAAACGTCAGTATCATTCGATCCTAAAAAACGCTCAAGTACATTTAAAATATGATTTGAATTGAAAATGAACCATGAAAGTGTAAATATAAATAACTATACCATCAAATCAGAGAAAGTAACATCTCGTACCAACCGTATTGTACCAATCGTATTGAGATTTAAAAATAATATGTTAAAAATTTCAAAAATTCTTTGTAAAAAAAATCGTAGAAACGAATAAAAATCAATTTGATTATAAAATTACATTCTATTCTTTTCTATTGTGGTAATGTATGAATGTTTAACGACAAACAGGATTTTTTTAATTTAAAAAATAATTAAAAAAATGATTATTTTTGCTAATCGAAAAAAATGTTTTGAATAAAAACCTAATATATTTTAGAGTATAAGCCAAATCTGCAATAAAAATAGGGGTACCTATTTAAGATTTCAAAGTTACGTTTAAATTTCACACATGTTAGAGCTCAAAAAAAGAAATTTAGACGTATTTTTTATATGTCAATCCGATTTGTATTTCGTGAGATATTTGGGGTGTACGGGTGGTCTGAAACACCCGGTATATTGTATGATTAGTGGCTCTACCACTCAAAAAGTCCACGAGCCGCCACTGGTGTGAATGCCAAAACTGTGTTATATCCGTCGCGATTGGAGTGGCGCGTAGAATTTTAAGCAGATTAAAAATTTTCAAGGATCTAATCCCGTGCCAGACGGGCGGAGGCAAAAAGTGTGCGTTTTTATATTGTGCCATGTTCTTGCGTTTAAACGTACGTTTCTTCGCCCGAGGTTGGAAAGGGCCAGTCCAATCGTGCGGGATTGCGCGTACGTGTGAGCGCCGCTTTTAAGTAGTAGTATGGCTCCACCATATTTATTTTGTTACTACGGTTACCATTAAAAACATGAATTCATAAAAATCCTAATTTTGTCAGCGGAATGCCTCATTTTCCAAATATGAGAAAAATTCTTCGTTATAATTTAATATAAACAGAAAAATCTTTAGGTAATTATTTAATATAATGCGAAAAAATATAGTATTAAAAAAAAACTTCACCCTCGTGACAATGGCCAACTTTCTCACTCGTTTAATAATATACTATTCTATCATCGATTTTATAGCGTTTTATACGTTTTTGTTTTGCCATTTCACCCAATCAAATTAGTCGAAAATGTACCATGTGACTTGTATTCTCAGCTATAATGTCCCAAGGGCAATGATAATTTCGCGATAATTTTGACTAAACCCCGAAAGTATGTTGCTTAGTAATTACAATTACTTAAAGCAACACACTTGAGTGAACTAGTCAAAATTATCGCGAAATCATTGCCCGAGGTACATTCGGTAAGTTCTTGAATTATGTAGAAAACTTGAAAAGCTATTTATTAAAAGTACAATTTTCAATTCGTATTTTCTTACCTCACAAAAATGCTGGAACAGTTTAAATTCATATTTTTTACTTTTGACCGTGTTTTTTTTTTGTGTTGTACTTAAATTATTAATTGCTTCATCGCATTCTGTCCCGAAGCGTGATTTAGATATGTTTATACGTTGACAGATCGATTGTAATTTTTTTATTCAAGGGTATCCATGAATTTGATATAAATCTGAACATCGACACTGACAACGGGGGTGTTATCAGCCTAATTTTAACAAATCGCCCTGACGCGCGGGGTGTTACCGTTTCTCAGTGACATGGACGTTCTAAGTTTCTGTGGCGTGCGGCGTTCGACAGAAATTGACCAATCTGATTGGTTGTTTAT
The DNA here is from genome assembly GCA_910593695.2 of Ocypus olens. Lineage (NCBI taxonomy): Eukaryota > Metazoa > Arthropoda > Insecta > Coleoptera > Staphylinidae > Ocypus > Ocypus olens. The sequence goes on from OU343053.1 coordinate 35,672,929, forward strand.
TTATGAAAGAACTTATCGATATAATAATGGACATAATAATAGATCTAATAATCGATATAATATACGGTATAATAATCAATGTAATAATCAATATAATAATCGATTTAATGATCGATATACAATAATCGATTATATCGAGATGTTTTAGTAAACGACTAATTTTATTATGGTATTTTGATTATTCCCATCATTACATAATACCTTTCTACAACACCGTTTTAAAGACCGGAGTTATAAATATTAATTTATTTAATTTTCAAAACGTAATAATATCTTGGCACATATGGCTTTTATCAAATTGTAACTGAACCCACGCGCATAATTAATCAGTCCAATCAATAGTGTCAATATTTACTAATAACAGTGATTTCATGATATCCACTGGTACAATTAAAGTTCACTCGAAAAATAACAATAAACTTGTTTTTTGCATCTTGCGCGTAGAGGTGTCCTCAATGAAACAAAGGATGATTGTCCATCAACAATTCACATATTTTAATTTTGATCTACATATAAAAAAATAACATGCATTTAATTTAATTTTTAAATAATCTTGATGAAAAAATTGACTTGTTAACTAACAATTTAATTTTCTATTTAACCACGTGCACCATGGAATGAATAAAAAATAAGCTAACCACAATGACACTCCGTAAATATATATCCCGCTATTAAGAACTTAAAAAACGTAAATCGTGTAAAAAGGGTACATCAAATACACATTACGGACAGCAATGATACACTAATTAGCTTCATGAACACCCTGGAGGCTTACACAAGTGCACGAAGAATGCATGTTGACCTCTCAAAAAAAAAGCCATGTAGACATAAAGCACGAAGGGAAATTTGATAAGTGACATGTAGTAGAAAGCAAACGTGCCGCTGTTTGAAAAATGAAATTGAATTCTAAATAGTGTGAGGTATTTATAAAGCCTCGGGTTGGAGTTCTTTTCACTTTTTCACATGGAGCAAACGTAAACTGAGTATTACGCTGCTGTCAACCGACAAGAAGTAAACAGGTCGACGATATTAATAGCCAGACCGGTCGATATATACGTGCGCTCGGCTTGGCGAAGTAGACGTAGACACTACTGCACTCAATGACTACGTCTATAGTCTACAGCCAGTGCCCTATTTATTACACTCTGTGCAACGCTCATGACCGAATCGCTAACTTAACGATTTTAAACAAGTGGATTAAGACGAGATCGTATCTGGTTGGTAACCGGCAAATATCCACTTAAAAGGCTCACCGCAGCTTTTCGCTGGATGGATTATATTGATTCTGGCCTATCCGTGTTCAAACAATGCCCCGTGCCGTAGAAAGCCTGAGCTATTTTTATCTTCATTACATAGTTTCAAACTGTAACACACATGTGCATGTTTTTTATAATACAAAGTGCAGTCATTCAATAGAGTTCTTATGCCGTGGGGCTTGGCAATATTACTTACTTTGACAGTTATGCAAATTCTCAAAATTATTTCACAAATCAATTTTCTTTAAACTATATCTCAACAAATTATTAAGTTAAAAATGGTGATGTGGGCATCATGTTACTTTCTCCAACTTGATGGTAATAATTATATTTACACTTTCATGGTTTATTTTCAATTTAAATCATATTTTAAATGTACATCGAGCGTTTTGTAGACTCGGATGAAACTGACGTTTAAAACGTCAAAATTATGAAAGATGGCAAAATTATACTTCAAATTTAAAATCTCAGTTTACTCAAAAACTAAAGAGATTTCGAAAGAAACTTATTGTTTATAAGTTGTTCATTTTGGTATTATCTACAATTATTATTAACATACATTTACTGTAACTATTATCGTTTCATAATTATAAACTAAAGATGAAAAAAAAATTAATACATTTTTTCTCGGATAACAATGATTTTATGAAAAATATTTTCAAGCAAAAAGTGTTAATTTTTTTGCTGTCTTTAATATTTGTTTAAATGTTTTTGTGATATTTTTCATATTTAAAAAAACATTGGGAAAAAACAAAAAATTGTTAAGGTAAACACCCACTTCCAATGTACGAAATTTTACCAAAAGCTTTTCAGTTCTTCGGATAATCAAATTAGACGTATATTCAAAGTATCATCTCAATTGCTCCGTTAGTTTTTGAGATACAGCGCGCACAGCCAGACAAACACATACACACACACACACACACACACACACACACACACGGACACATTTTTTTCCCGAAATTGTTGGAATGGCATCTAGGGATATTTCCGTGAAAAGAAAATTTCACGATCACAACACTTTCTCGTACTTCGTAACGGAGAAAGTAAAAAGTATAAGACCCAGTCCCTATCAATTCAGACATTCTTATGTTTTTGAATCTAGCGTAATGTTGAAGTTCAACTTCCATTTCTCACTTGCAATTTTTGGCGAAATTTTAAAAGTAAAATGATATACACTGGTGGAAAAAAAATGAAACACTAGAAATTCGTGAAATTTCGACCATTTTCAAACCGCCAATCGATTTTGATGAATCTTTGAGAACGAGAAACTTTGAAGTGTCTTCTTTAAAGTCATGCATGCGAACTTACGCGTAACCGCTTCCGCTCCCCTCTAGCGCCCCTGTGAAAAAAAAGTTCTGTCTGGAAAGCATGTCCAACTTTGACGATGTCTACGAAGTTGGAAACATTTTGTCGACTCGATCCACCATAATGGCATTAAAATATGATCAATTCCCAATGCAGGACTCAAATAACGAAGTTCCTACGACGATTTGGCACCAAGTTATGGGTGTCGTCGTAGGAACTTCGTTATTTGAGTCCTGCGCAAGTAATTGAACACATTTCAATGCCCTTTTGGTGGATCGAGTCGACACATTTTTTTCCAACTCGGTATACGTTGTCAAAGTTGCACGTTTTTTTTTTTGCCCAAAAACGTGTTTTTTTTTGGTCAGGTATTTCAGGTTCGAAAAGGGATCATTCCAATCTGAATTTACCCCCTTAAAGTAGAGCAAAAATTGGATTTTTCCCGCAATAATCATCATATTTGGTTAAAAAGTCATGTGCGAAAAACCTCAAAATGCACTTTTTTTCAAACACCCATAACTTGATGCCAAATCGTCGTAGGAACTTCGTTCTTTGAGTCCTGCATTGGGAATTGATCAAATCTTAATACCTTTATGGTGGATCGAGTAGACAAAATTTTTCCAACTCTGTATACATTGTCAAATTTGGACATGGTTTCCTGAATAAACTTTTTTTCACAAGGGTGCTAGAGGGGGCCGGAAGGGGTTACGCTTAAAAGATTCATCAAAATCGATTGAAAATACGCCGAGTTATGGCGGTTTGAAAATGGTCGAAATTTCACGATTTTCAAGTGTTTAACTTTTTCTCCTTCAGTATATTTCATTTGGAAGTATGTGTCCAAGTTCTCTGACTGCAGCCTTCTTTTTATAATAACTCTTCAAAAATGCCATCCCCAAAAATTTTGATTTTTTGACCATAGATTAGCACCACAGAGTACTATATTCTCCGAAAAAGATAACTTTTACTGAGTTGGGTTTTATAAATAGTATTCTTGTTTAACTTCCGTTGATTAATTACATATTTCAGGTTTACTTTTCTCAAAAACATCAAGCTCAAAAATCTCAGAATTTTAGAAGTCGTATATTTCAGGGTACTACATATCGTGTAAAGGAGAACACGCCTCTTTGGTTCTGGAATTTTTCAAGTTCCATTAAGAAATCCGTTATCGGACCAATGTACTCAATGTAATGGAATAAAAATGATAAATTAAACAAAGTTGGAACTGGTGGAATGTTTTTATTTAAGTACATCGAAACTTGCAAATCATGAAAGGTCTTCTGGAACAATGTGAAAGCTTCCAGATTTCATATACAGGGTGTTCCCCTCAAAAGTATCAGTTGTGTTTTTTTTTAAATACAATCCCCGGTATTTTATTGAATTTTTGGATTCTCCGACCAAAATAAGTGTCTGTTTTAAGAAGGTATTTAATACCTAAACCTTAATTTTTAAATAATCTTAATTTTGTCAAAATCTAACCTAATTTAAGCACAATATGGAAAGATCCAGATAGTTCCAGAATGTAACATAACCTTCTAGAAAAACCTGAAACCAACCAGATAATTACAGAATTAATGTGTAATTTGGGGATTTCCTAGAAAGCAACTGGGTTAATAGGCTCCAGGCTGCAAGGAAAAAATCTACTCAATTTAATGCAAAAACTTTCCAGAAAACGTTAAGGGGGTTTACTGCCATGATAACTCTGGTCTTGTCAGGCAGTCAGAAGTACTGATAGTACAAACTGTTTATAACAGTTTACCGACTCCCACTTTGTAATTGATGAATTACCGAACTGTTTTCATCAATCGTAAGCGACCCATTACGAATATATAGAGCATATATAAATGTTAAATGTTGTACATAAATGTGTAACATGTACCATTACCACTTATGTACCTCGCTATATTATATACTTATTAGCCAATTACAATTAACGTCCGCCGAGTCCCCTGCATTCGTCTGTTCGTCTTTAAATATTAAAAGTGGCAGTGACATTTAAACGTCAGATTGCAACTTATTGGTTAAAAGAATAACCGACACAATAAACTCCACGCCATATGCCTTATTGGTACTTCCATCGCAATGGTATCTTAGTAGAGTGAGTACAACGAACCGTATCCCTAAATTTGTTCAATAAATGTATTGGACAATATATTATTCGACGGAAAATTGTTTAAACGGTAATTCGTTTGCTTAGTTGGCAGTCGTCCTACATTGCCATTACCGGCTAATTTAATACAAATTTAAACGTCACCCTGACAAGATTCAGTTTCAATATTTCTTTAGTTTAAGCCAATAAATGTAAGGTCGAAGGTAAAGCATAGTACATAACGCGAGCTGTAACGCAATTACGCGCTCGTGAAATTACGTTACTAGCCGCTACGCGGCTCGTACGCAATATCTTTCACTTGCGCGTAATTTGCTACTTACAACTCTAGTTATGTAATACACTATAAAGCACAGCTTCAGGTTCTATATTCTCAGTCATAATGGTAAGGTTTATGACCGTTTCCGTTATCTGTGAGAAGAATATAATGAAATAAAATGGTTATTTAAATATCATGAGAACAACTGTTGAATCATTTGTATGGTACTGAAAATGGTCAACTTCCTCCTTCGGTAACACAAAGGTGGAGAAAGCTTGTGGGACAACTGAACTCGAGTGAAACACTGGGCTCAAAAGGTATGGCCCATCCGTAAAACTCTAGAAGTAGACAAATATTGCGAATAACCCAATCGTCAGCCAATAAAAAATGATCTTTTTTTAACTCCAGCTCAAGCTTGTCTTCAAATGCATGAATCACAGCCTGGAACCAACCGAGATTTCAAACAACACGACTAGCAAAATTAGTGAAAAGCTCTTTAAAAAAACATTTAAAAAAAAATCCTATAAAAAGTTTGTATTTTTTCTTGTAGAATACGATCTCGCTATAAAACATAGGGGGTTCTATTTGAAAAATAAAGCCCAGTTGACCTTCGTTTGACCTTGAAAATTACCGGCAAGGTCACCAGCATATGTCCCCCTCCGAACCCTACAACTTTGATCTGAAAAAAATATTGTCATGTTGCTCAGGTTTCGAGATTTTTGGGGTGCCAACTTAAAATGGGATACCCTGTATAATATGAAATTAAGAAACCATAATATACCCCCATATATCCCAAAAGTGATATTTTTGAGTCACGCATTTTGGCCTTTATTCCGTGCCGTATAGCATGAATGGCCTTGTATAATCATTTACAACAGAGCAACCTATACAATATCAAACAATCTTCATCCACAATTTCTTGTTCTTTCTGTCGATTTCATAAGTGGATTTAAGTTGATCGAATCTATCTACACAATTCATATTTTTGTGAGCGTTTGGGCATGGAACTTTCTCTCGCCTTTTCACTTCATTTATGGCTTGTAGGACATGAAAGTTCGAAAGAAAGTATACTACTCGTTTGTCTTTCCATTTCACATGCTAATCATTGCTTACGTTATAGTCGTATTCTCCTTGTTTTAGGTACTTATCTTCTTTTAGTTTGGATAGTTTTTTTTAAGTTTATCACAGTATTATAGCTGTTGTATTGTCAGAGTGCACTTCGCAACACTGCACAAAGACGTATTGATGTAATGAGCTCTGATATTAAAAGCTTCTTGTGCAATTATCTGCAAATAACTCATTTTTCCATTCAACAGTGGCGGCTCGTGGATGTTCGGCGGCGGGGTAACGGAATAAAAATTGACCGAAATAGCAACGAAATATTTGCTTCCTCTATAAGAGTAAGTAGTGCGGCACGACCGACATCTTTGTCTTTGCCCTCCCTACGGAAATCCACAAGCCGCCGCTGCTATTCAACTGGACGAGTCAACTTTGCCTGGTAATGAAGCATTGTTATTGGCATATGTTCGATGTGTTATGGACGAAGAAATCCATGAAGAGCTCCTATTCGCGAAAACTTTGAAGACGGACACTAAAAGCGAATCAATATTTAATGTCCTGAGTGATTTCTTTAAGGAAAAATCGATTCCATTTACAAATATTATTTCGGTGGCTGCAGATGGAGCTCCTGACATGTTCGGGCGATATCATGGGTTTATTAGCCATCTTAAACGAATTATACAAGGAGTAACTGCAATTCATGGTGTCATCCACCGATAACACCTGGTAGCGAAAAATTTGACTGATTTTTTTTCTATTTGTGACTAAAGCAGTTAACAAACTAAGATCAATACCTGTTTATTTGCACAATTATGCGACGAAAATGATGAAGACTTCCAACGATTGCTCTTACATACTGAAGTGCGCTGGTTTGCAGTTTTAGAGTTTTTGAAAGCAGACATCGCGAATTTCGCAGATTTGTTCAAAAAATTTAATGACATTAACTTGTTGTTACAAGGGGACAGCCTAAATTTAACAAAGGGTGTAATTTCGGCTTCTCTTGTAAAATTGAAATTTATAAAGCAAAATATTAGTCGGCGCGAATTCTTCCAGTTTCCAAACTTGTCACAGGCAGAATGTCTTGATGAGGATATTCAGACATATATTCAACATTTAAATGCCCTGCGTGATGACTTCAAAAATAGATTTAAAGATATTTTTACGATGGAAATACCACCATAAATCATAAATCCATTTGATGAAACGGAAGTAGCGAATGTGGTATTACAAAAGCTTAGCACCTATGAGGAGCTGAATGTGAAATTTAAAAAAGGCTATCAAACATTTTCGCTGCAGGCAGAAATACCCGAAAAATATCCTGGGCTTTGGGAAATTGCGAGAAAACTTTTGATAGCATTTCCCTCATCATACCTTGCCGAGAAAAGTTTTAGTGTCGTTACAAACCTATTAACAAAAAAAGGAGCATCACAGAACGGGTAGATTTGCGGTTATTCCTTACAAAACTTAAGCCAAATATTGATAATTTGCTGTCAATCCATCAAGTAACGGGTCCGCCAGTGAAACAGGAAGATTTTAGATGGGATTAGCAGCTAGTGGCGAAATAGTGGAAACATCAGTTGCGGTTCTGTCATAACCTGCATGGTCTGCCATTTAGTTTATAATGAATCGAAAACCCTCGTTTACTTCATGAAATACCTCTTCATCTTCAAAAAGTCACAGTATGATGTGCGAAATGGGCCAATGGAATTATCGGTCCTTATTTTTTTGAGGATGAGGATGAAAATGCAGTGACAGTTAATTCGCAGCAGATTCTGAACTTCCTCACACTACAACTCGGCCGCTTTCCAGAGAATGAGTACACGATGTTTCAGCAAGACGGACCAACAAGATACACTGCCCGAATCTCAATTAATGTTGTGAATGCTTTGTTTCCGGGACGAGTCATTTCTCGAAACGGAGATATCCATTGTCCCCTCGGTCTCCCTACCTAACAGTCTGCGACTTCTTTTTATTGGGATACCTGAAACAAAAATATTCCAAATTGATCCACCCAGGACAATCTCAGCCCTGAAACAACGGATTGACGACGAGATTTCAGCAATACTGCTGAGAAGGGTTATGCAAAACTTTAAGTCTCGACTCCACGAATGTTTAAATGTCAACGGAGGACATTTGGTGGATGTAGTGTTAAAACATGTTTTTTTTTTTCATATTTTAATACAAATGGCTACTCTTGTATTTTCCATTAATATTTCAAAAATTGTTAAAAAAATAAGTCTTCCACAATTAAATGATTTACGAAATCTTTCCGTTTCACTGGCAGAGCCTGTACATCGCTCCCATTAAAATTATGACTATATTTTTTAATGGTTGATTTCCATTGTTGCATTAAGTCTATAATCATATTATTTTAATAAATAGAACACAAGAAAATGTACTGTTTTTATTTTTATTTTTACCACTCCGAATTTAGGGTTGGCACTCAGCCGCGACGCAAATTTCCACCGTTAGATCTAATCTTCGCATTTTTTTACGAATTTTGGAAATATTGTAGAAATGTAGCAGCAGTGGGTCTACCAAAACCAGTACGTTGTTGTCCTTTCCGGGGCGTGATGAAGCTCAAGTGTCTTTGATCTTCATGTTCCTGCCACTATGTTCCAAGCGACCCTGCAAGCATCGTATTTAGTTAGCTTGCGCTCAGCTGAACAAGGCAAAGCTTATACGATTGCAGAAAAATTAATTAAACCTTTTGCAAGCAAAATTGACCTAGTCCCATTGTTTAATACTACGATAGCACGAATTAAAGATTTGTCAGATTACTTTGAAAACTAGTAAATCGTTTGAAAACTGCTAAAGATAGATTTACTTTGCAAATGGACAAGTCTATAAATGACTGTCAAATCAGAATCGACGATAAAAAAAAACGTTAATTTTGTTCATTTTTGAGGAAGTGACCTCACTACAAGAAAATTGGAAAAAAGTCATTTTTTTTTAATTCATTTTTTGAAACTAGACTTATTTATGAACAAAGTGATACTATTCGCACATACAACAAACGATTAAGGTAAACCCATGAAATTTTACCCCAGAGATTTTAAGACAGTAAAACTTTCTCAGATTGACCATGTCACTACGCGAGAGGCGTCACAATTTGGTAAAAATTTTAAATATTATACCTTCAAAAATCAAGAGATCATGGCGAAGTCCGGATTTAAATTCAGCACACTCAAAGTTCTTGTTCTCCAATGTTATTACTACCGCGGCAAGCAACTGAGTAACTGAGAAAAACAAATCCTTAAATTACATTATAACTACTAAACTTTAGAGGAGATTCATGATTACATCGAAGAATAGATAACCCCGTGGTCAAGTTGTTTGTTTTTCATAACCGCTAGTTCGGCGTAGTTGTTGAATACATCCATTAAGGGAATGACCAGCATTATTAGGATTTATTCCAAACGGTATATCCTCTTGCGGGTTGAATTCCCTCTATTATTTGCGAGCCAGGTGAACTTTTCCCTTCGATGTGGGGCGAGGATAATAATATTTACACCTACACATCCAAACAATCAAATTAAATTTTCGATTTTTAGCATCGCCGCAGGTAAATAATATTAAAGTCAACCATTATTGTCATCAAAATAAACACATTTATGTATTTATAGCACCTGACCTGAGTTCATATACATATTTAATTTTCGAATCAATAATCAATTTAATAATTCTCACGTATCAGCGGGCATGATGCTCGAAACAGGAGTAATAATTCGATGTGAATACATAAATGTCCACTCTTAAATGTCAACAAAGTCTGGCAACGATAAAGCATACCACTGAAAAATGAACCTCACTGACCCAATGTAATTTAACCTTGCATGACCTAACCTAAAATAATCCGACCGACTAGACGTAATTTTAGAGCCCAATAAAATTCGATAGGTGAATTCGTTGACCTTCCGCTGTGCATAATTCGTTCGATTTTGTGTACAGGGCGACATGCCACCTGAATAAATTTAGACGTATTGTTGTCACTTAGAGTTCATATAGCTTATGTTGGTTGTCCCACGCACAGAACGGTCAATATAAAGTGAAATGATTGCTGGAAAAAGTGTAAAAGACTCTTTGCTACAAATGGTGTCCAATTCAGGGGGGAATTCATACATTAATTTGCTCAAATATAGTATTAACGTTTTACGTCCTCCGTATGAAATATAAGTAGGTATATTTTTGGAAAAAAATCCGTTACTCTGTAGCGCCAGTTAACGTACGCTACTGGTCCAGAGCAATATATTTCGTATACAATTATCGCCTTCGAAAACCCAAATACCGGGGTTTCAATAATTCACCGAACATGGAGAGCGCAGGAGACGCAGTCGGAGTTACTGCGAACAAAGTATGAGTATCGAGTATATTATTTATATCCTGATTTTTAGAACGCTAAACGACGGGTTAGTATCGAGTTAGAACTGTATTCGAGCAGCCGAGCCGCATTGGGACCCCCACTCTTATTCCGAGTCACTCCAATTGTGTCCTCTGCGTTCCCTATGTTCGGTGAATTATTGACTGCAATAAGTGAAGACGAAGTATACCTATTTGTTTTTAAGCTTTTGGTCTTAACAAAAACGCCAGCGCGCCTTTAAAACTCTGTTTAGAATCAATTCAATTCTCGGATTGAAAGTATAATTTTTTGCAATCTTTGAAGTACTTTTCAGAATTTGAATATTGTCTGTCCTTCAAGTAAATTACAAAATACAAAATACTAGTAATCAGGGGCGGCTCGTTATGTAGAGCCAACGAGCCATGGCACTACCTCTAATTTCAAGCCCAGCAAGAATATTTTAGTCATTCTAAAAACACTTATTCGTCATTTTAAATGTTTACGCCAGATATACTTACAAAACAATTGGCTTTGAAGAATGTGAAGAAGAATACACATTTTTAGTTTTCCATGAGTTTTGTTCGGAGGTAAGAACGTGAAGTCAATTTTTTTTTTGAAATAAATTTAGAATAGATTGAAATAGATTGAAAATTCGTATGTCATGCACTCATTAAAAATCGGAAATTCGGCGTTCAATTGTTTTATTTTTTATTTTTTGAGGATAATTCTTGAACCAAAATTCGGCAAATTCTCCCAACAATCATCGAACAGATGCAGATACAGGAAAAATTTCATTTGTAGTTCAATTTGGTTTGGATAATTCTTAAACGAAAGGACAGATTTAGAAAATTCTTTCAGCAATGTCTTATATTCATCCGAAAGATGTAGATATATAACGAATTAAATTCGTTGTTCAATTGTTTTCTGCGTTTCAGAGGATAAGTAAGTTTTTGACAGTTATAAAAACACATTACGCTAGATTAATCTGTCAAAATTTCAGACACCTGTCAAATTAAATGTGGCATTTATGAAGAAATTGATGAAAAAGGTGCATTTTACCGTTCAAAATTTGCATTCCAGGACATCCATTTCGGATACTCCAAATTTTTAATAAATTTCTTTTTAGCAATTTTGAAGGCACATTATTTGCGAATAATCTGCCAAAATTTTAGGTAACCATCGCAAGAAAAACAGAATTTACAGAGCAATTTCTGAAAAATATGCGTTTTTCAGTGATAAAAATGTGTTTTCTAGCGCAGTTGTATGTCTTACCGGAAAGTTTCGATGATTTTCTTTTGGCAATTATAAATACACGTTATGCAACATTATTCTGTCAAAATTTCAAACACCTGTCAAATTAAATGTGGAATTTGTGGAGAAATTTATGGAAAAAGTGCATTTTTGTGATAAAAAATTTGCTTTCTAGTACAGCTATTTTGGTTACTGCAAAATTTTATTAAATTTCTTTAAGCTTTCTAAAAGCACGTTACTTGTGAATAATCAGACAACATTTTAAACATCTATTGTAAGAAATATAGAATTGACACAGCAATTTCTGAAAAAATGTACATTTTTTTGGTGATAAAAATTTCTCTCCCACCGCAGTTGTTTCTCTTACCGCAAAGTTTCGATAATTTTCTTCTGGCAATTATAAAGACATGTTATATAAGATTAAACTGTCAACATTTCAGACACCTGTTGAATTAAATGTGGAATTTATAGAGAAATTTATGGAAAAAGAGCATTTTTAGTGTTCAAAATTTGCTTTCTAGGACAGCCATTATGGTAACTCCAATTTTTTTGAGCAATCTTAAAGGCACGCGATTTGTGAACAACCTGACAAAATTTTAGGCAATCATCGTAAGAAATACAGAATTTACAGAGCAATTTCTGAAAAATGTGCATTTTTAGTGATACAAATTTGTCTTCTAGAGCAGCTGTTTGTCTTGCCGCAAAATTTCGATAAATTTCTTCTGACAATTATAAAGACACGTTATGGAAGATTAATCTGTCAAAATTTCAGACACCTGTCAAATTAAATGTGTAATTTATGGAGAAATTTATGGAAATCGTGAATTTTTAGTGTTCAAAATTTGCTTTCTAGCACAGCCATTTTGGTTACTCCAAATTTTTGATAAATTTCTTTGAGCAATTTTAAAGGCACGGTATCTGTGAATAATCTGACAAAATTTTAGGCAACCATTGTAAGAAATACAGAATTTACCGAGCAATTTCTGAAAAATTGATGTTTCTCAGTGATAAAAATGTTTCTTCTAAAGCAGTTGTTTGTCTCGATGGTTTTCTTTTGGCAATTATAAATACACGTTATGCAACATAAATCTGTCCAAATTTCACAAACACCTGTCAAATTAAATGTGGAATTTATGGAGAAATTTATGGAAAAAGTGCATTTTAGTGATCAAAAATTTGCTTTCTAGCACAGCTATTTTGGTAACTGCAAAATTTTATTAAACTTCTTTAAGCCTTTCAAAGGCACGTTACTTGGGAATAATCAGACAAAATTTTAAACATCTATTGTAAGAAATAAAGAATTGATAAAGCAATTTCTGAAACAATATACTTTTTTTGGTGATAAAAATTTGTCTCTCGCCGCTGTTGTTTTTCTTACCGCAAAGTTTCTTTTGGCAATTATAGAGACAAGTTATAGAAGATTCATTTGTCGAAATTTCAGACACCTGTCAAATGAAATGTGGAATTTATAAAGAAATTTATGGAAAAAGTGCATTTTTAGTGATCGAAATTTGCTTTCCAGCACAGCTATTTTGATTACTCCAAAGTTCGGATAAATTTCTTTGAACAATTATAATGGCACGTTATTCGTGATTAATCTGTCCAAATTTTAGACATCTATTATAACAAATAATGTTGCTATGAACAGATGACCAAGTTTGGAAACTTCTTTCAGGAAAGTGATGTACTTGTCGAATAGATGCAGATAAGACCAAAACAATTAAATTTTTCGTTTAATTATTTTCCGCTAATCCTCGTAACTCTGGAACGAATAAACAGATATTGAAATTTCCTCCAGAAAACGATTGCAATCACAGAATAGACGTATAAAATATAAGAAAATAAATTCGTTGTTCAATTGTTTTGTGATTTTGACAAGAACAAAATAGCAGATTTTAAAAATTCGTCAAGAAATCGGATAGATGCAGATAAGATCAAAAAATTAAATGATTCTTCAATTGCTCAGAATTAGAATTAAGTTTATTCATGGGCAGTATGATACAAAGTGATCTGAACAGAACATCCGAGGCGGAGGGATATATTGTATACTAAGTGGCTCTACCATTAAAATGTTCCACGAGCCGCCACTGCTTGTAATAGGTTTTTTACTTTGACTTTTCTATAGATAATAACTTCGATAATATTTACTTTAGTGTTTTGTAAAATGTATCTATATACTTTTAAACCTGAAGCAAGATGCAAGTGGCATTGGCAAATCTACAAGCGTGTCATATAACTTAGCTACCTTAATAATCCACGATAAGGCAAGATATAAATCTACAATTACGCGGAAGTGAAGGAATGGAGATGGACTATGTTCGCGTGTATCTAAAATTGCTATTAGGGTGCGTGTGTTAAATTGGTGTGCGGTGGAGTGGAAGGGGGTCACATCGAGGGTAATTTACGTTCAATAGGTGGTCGTGACCCAAAGTGACCTCCAACTGACCTGATACACATATAAAAAAGTATTCTAGTAATGAACAACACCGATCTTTTACCATAAATAATAAAAATGTTCCGCGAAACCACTAATTATTCCATTTTCCGTAGAGGATCTTGACCCGCAATTATTATTATCCGACATTTCAAGGTTTCCAGTAATTCTACTAATCATACGCTAATGCTTTATTTGTTAAACCGACCTTGAAATGCATGGCTGTTGAAATCGAACTTTATTGATTTAGAAGTATTGCTTTAACGAATAATGACACGAAAATTATAGCTATCATCAAAAAAAATCTCTTATCATCATTATTTGCTTTCATTAAAAGATAGACATAAAAAAAGAAAATGAATCATGGGGACGATTGCGACCGTGACTACATAGCCATCCATGATCAAAATGTGTAAAATCATGTGTAAAAAAATGTTCCCACTACCACTACACCATCAAGTCCCCTCCTCATTAATCCACTAACGCACAAAAAAAAAATGGTGATGTGGCCATCATGTTACTTTCTCCGACATGATGGTATCATATCCATTTATATTTACGTTTTCATTGTTTATTTTCAATTTACATCATATTTTAAATGTACATCGAGCGTTGCGTCAAAATTATGAAAGATGGAAACATTATACTTCAAATACAAAAACTCCGTTTACTCAAAAACCAAAGAGATTTCGGAAAAAACTTATTCTTTATAAGTTGTTCATTTTGGCATTCTCTACAATTATTATTCACATAAATTTGCTGTAACTATTATCGTTTCATAATTATAAACCAAAAATTAAAAAAAATAATAATAAATTTTTTTCTCGAATAGCAATGATTTTATGAAAAATATTTTCAAGCAAAAGATGTTTATTTCTTTGTTGTCTTTAATGTTTGTTTAAATGTTTTTGTGATATTTTTCATATTTAAGAAAATATTGGCAAAAAACAAAAAACAGTTGAGGTAAACACCCACTTCCGCTGTATGAAATTTTACCAAAAGCTTTTCAGTTCTTCGGATTATCAAATTAGACGTATGTTTAAAGTTTCATATCAATTGCTCTATTAGTTTTTGAGATATAGCGCACACAGACAGACACACATACACACACACACACAGACACACACACACACACACACACACAGACACATTTTTTTTTTTCCAGAAATTGTTGAAATGGCATCTAGGGACCCCAAAACGGATATTTCCGTAAAAAAAATTTTTGAAAAAAAAATCACGATCACAATACTTTCTCGTACTTCGTAACGGAGAAAGTAAAAACGTACATGCAGAACATTTTAATATTAAAAATATGTGCACACTGCCATAAATTTTACTAATTAAACAACTAACATTTTGTTTCATTAAATTTTGAAATAAATACAAACATGAACTCAAGTGAGTACATTGAACAGATATGAGGTTTAATTTTTATAATAAACTTCAAGCCCAATGCATAGTGCAATATTGCAATTTTATAACACCATCGTTTTTTGCATGGCAAATGGAACATGTTAATTGCTTCTTTAGATTTTTTGGAAAATGGCAAAGACCACAAACATTGAGAGACACTGGCGGTTTGGGTGTTTCATTTTTTTCCAGACAGTAACCTCGATAACACGTTCCAAAATTTGAACTCAAAATGAAACTTCTTTGCGAATTATTACTTCGGATTAATTGTCGACTGTTCTATTTGCACGCCTTTGTCACGAATCATTTTATATCTATTATGAATATTAGCTTTTTATTACTTTTATTATTATCGCGCATTTGGGCCCCACGGGCCCCTAACGACCCAAGGAACCCGCCGATCTCCAATGAATACGCCACTGCTCTGGTATGAATAAAGGATTAACGGAAAATGAAATCAACTGTACATTTTTAGAAACGATTATTTTCAAAGGTGATAGTTGTGTTAGTCCATTTTCAGGTAATAAAAAATGGAAATAGATGTTTAACCGTCCAAAGCGGTTTCCATTAAAATTACTTGAACTATTTTCAAGTAAACTTCTAACTTGTTCAGTAAATCAATTGTTCAACATATCATTTTTTAATATCCTGCATTATGTGTTCCTTAAAATTATAAAAATATTCTAATATATCAAAACCAGTGGCGGCTCGTGGAACATGTTGATGGTAGAGCCACTTATACAATATACCCCCTCCTTTTTTGAAGAAATTTATTTATTTATTTATTTATTTATTTGTTACAAAAACCCAACAGACATTATGTCCAATTAAAGGGTCTACAAATATATACAATGTAATTTATAATATAAAACTAAAACTAAACGTATTAATACTAATAACAATAACTATGATAATGATGATTATGTTATCATAAAACTAACACAAATTTATTCTACTATAATTAATGATTTTAATTTTTTCAAAAGATCGCTTTTAAATTTAGGGAATGATGTGCAAAATATATCAAAATTATCAGTATTATAAGTGTTCCCAAGTCGGGATAATCTTATTACAGGTGAATTTAAGTAATAATATATAATATATAATAAGAAATAAAGAACCATTTATCTTATTTTATCTTCATAGACCAATCGAATATTTTAGTCGACCCAAAAATCAAAGTGGTGGACCAAAACATCAATATTTTTAACAAACGAATCGAAAATTTAAGTCGAAATAAAGAAAATTTCGGCCAAAGGACCAAAAATTGAAACCAAAATAATCGAATATACAAAATATAGGCCAAGGTGAAGATTTAGACAAATCATCGAAAACTCGGGCGTTAAGATAAAAAATGCAGACAAAAGAATATTTAGACCAAAAAATAAAAAATCTGCATATAGCCTAAAACGGTGAAAATTTAAACAAAACATCGAAAACGAGCGTAAAGATAAAAATTGCAGACAAAAAAATCGAACATTTCTACAAACCAATCAAATATTTTGGTCAAAATAAAGAAAAATAAAAAATGGAACAAAAAAATTGAAAATACAGAAATCCTAAATATGAAAAATCAAGAATCCTGATGTAAAAATAAAAAACGCAGACAAAAAATAATTTGCCACTTTCAGCCGCCAAAAATAAGTTTCTGACCAGAAATTCTAAAATAATAGCAAAAAATAAAATAATTCACGAAATAAAATCAATAAACCAAGTTAAACAATCTAAAATAAAGGATACAAAATTGAGACCGAAAATCTAAAATTCTGGCCTAAAAATAAAAATAATGGAGCAAGAAAAGACAAATTTTAACAGAATTATAAAAAATAAAATAAAAAAAATTTAGGGCAAAAGATTTAAAAAGAATCCACAATGCTGGCCAAAATTTAGACAAAACATTGAAAACCCGGGTCTAAAGATAATAAATGCAGACTAAACAAAAAATCAAAAATGGAGACCAAAAAAATCGAAAATTTTAACAACAAAATCGAAAAGTTAGGTTAAAATAAAGAAAAATGTAGGTCAAAACATTTTAAAAAATAATACAAATCTGTAATGTTTGCCAGGAAGTCGAAAATTTGGGCAGTACATCGAAAATTCGGTCCTAAAAATAATAAATGCATTCAAAAAAACGAAATATAGCCTGAATATATAAATATTCAACCTGTTCGTAACTCTGCAAGCAAAATTAAGTCTTACTAAGACTATAAACAAATAACTTATTGAAACAACTACTTCCCTGGCTGATGCCACGCCGGATATTGAATGATACAAAAGAAGTCTGCAGATGGCTATTTACTTAATTTTTACATACTTTTGGGTTCAGTTTTATAATTTAAAGTTTTCAAATTCAATTTAGTTTCATTTTTCAAGTTAGTCCTGTGGGTAGAAATAAGGGATCTTAAACCAATGTTATTTCACTAGTAGTACTAGTAATAACATGCAAATTTCTTTTGTATCATTCAATATCCGGCGTGGCATCAGCCAGGGAAGTAGTTGTTTCAATAAGTTATTTGTTTATAGTCTTAGTAAGACTTAATTTTGCTTGCAGAGTTACGAACAGGTTGAATATTTATATATTCAGGCTATATTTCGTTGTTTTGAATTTATTTAATACTCTCTGCAATAAGTAAGGTTGTTTCTATTTTATTTAATAAATGCAGACTAAATGAAAAATCAAAAATGGAGACCAAAAAATCGAAAATTTTAACAATAAAATCGAAAAGTTAAGACAAAATAAAGAAAAATTTAGGTCAAAAGATTAAAAAGAATAATAAAAATCCGTAATGTTGGCCAGAAAGTCGAAAATTTAGACAGTACATCGAAAACTCGGGACTAAAGATAATAAATGCAGACTAAAAAATCGAAAATTTCAACAAACAAAACTCGAAAATACCGGAAAAAATAAAATAAAACCTCGCATTTAAATGAATAATTCAGGTTATAGATATTTGAACCAAAATCAAATCAAAAATTTGGAACTACAATTAAAAATTCGGCCTGAAAAATCGAAAATGCGGACCGAAAAATCAAAAATTTTAACAACCAAATCGAAAACTTAGAATAAAGAATATTTAGAGCAAAAGATGAAAAATTTAGACCAAAAAAAAAATTTATAAATAAAATATAAAAATTAAAAATTCGGCTCGAAAAATCAAAAATATGGCCAAACAAAAAGAAAATTTTATCAATTACGTCGAAAATGTATCTCAAAATAAAGAATATTTAGGTCAACAGATCAAAAGAATTGAAAATACAGGTCAAAAATCTAAACATTAAAAATTTTGCGGAAATTTTAAACAGTGAAATCGCAAATTTGGGTCAAAATAAAGGATATTTAGGCCAAAAGTTAAAATATTTTGACCAAAAATATCGAAAATACAGGTCAAAAATTTAAAAAGTAAAAATTCGTCGGGAGAAATAAAAAATACGGACCAAATAGTCGAAAATTTTAACAATGAAATCGAAAATTAGGTCAAAATAAAGAATATCATTAGGCTAAATGATCGAAAATTTGGCCAAAAAAAAAATCGAAACTACAGGCTTAATGATAAAAAATGTAGGATATTCTAGTAAGAAAATCACTCTATTATCCAAAATAATTTTCCAATTTTTTTAATAGGATTTTTTTTTAATTTTCGCTTTAATTATCCAAAAAAAAGAAACTAATTTGCGAAAACTTTAGGTTTAGTAGATAATAATAATAATAATAATAATGTACTTTTGTTTACGTTGCTGCTAAATACATTTTGAATAATTCAAATAAAACAATTCACTTGGTTAGTATGACTCTCAGTAGCGGCTCGTGGAACATATTGATGGCACTTTTACAATATGAAGAAAGAAAGAACGATTAATCTTCATAGTCCAAGATTATTTTGAGTTGTTAAGTAAAGGTTCATAATTTCAAATAACCGAACAAACTGAAAATATGATTTATGTGTACTTTCGATTTATCGTACGTTTACATTTTGTCCCAGACATGCACTAAATCCGTAACACCATTCTTCGACCACGCAACCTCGCCATCATCATCAAGCAATAGACACGAAAACAAAACTAATTTTAAGAATTAATTAAAAATTCTTGCCGAGCTTAAAACTACAGGTAGTGCCATGGCTCCTTGGCTCTATATAACGAGCCGCCCCTGATCAAAACCACAAATTCTCCAAAAACCTTTTCTTAAAAATATTGAATCAAAATTGATATTTAAGTAGCGTTTATTACCACGCTTACTATAAATATATATTTGTAAGTATTTATTTTCTCCACTGATAAGGTAATTGTGTGCCGAACTGAAGCTAAACGAATTCTTCAAAAATTACATTTTCCTCTGAATTTGAATTGAAAATATTAAACAAGGAACTATATCTTATTGGAAAGTGATTCATATTGTTTGTGTGGAATGTTGATCGGAAAATAAACTCCGTTTTCTGATGATTTACTAAATTACGTTGTAGACGCGTTGCTATTTTGGTGGTTGTGAGTCATCTATAGTAGAACACAGTCTCGATTTGAATATTTTGGCACAAATCCGAATTGAATCATTGACGTTTTCATTATATATTGCTAATATTTAACCGTTATAACTTTATTTTCGCAAATTTCAACGAATATTTCATTATAAAATTAATAAACGGGTGTAGAGCACAAATTAAACCAATGCAATACTCGTTCATTAAAATGGTCTGTATTAATCCGAGTACAGTATTTGCTCACCCTTGTGCAGCGTATAATAGAAAGGGGTGAAAGCATGCGTTGTGGCCCCTATGTACGGAATGACAATGGAAATTGATCTTTTAAACCACGTGAATTAATCATTTTTGTGGGTTATTAGAAGGGGACAGCAAGTGTTCATATGTATTTTTTGGGACGACATTAATGACCATCCTGGATTGGTAGCTCGAAATAGAAACGGGGTCAAGATGCGATGTAATTTCCTAAACGATTTGGACATTATGTTTCCATTAGATGTCCATGCATTACGTAGAGTATTTTACTGTTGACAACAAATATTGTCGATTTAGTTAGTGCAAGTCTTTGGATTGTTTTAATGCTGCGAAATGCTTTTATTGAAATAAATAATAATATTTTTTTTCTATTACGGCTGGCCATTGAAAAAAAAATATACATAGTGGGCCCAAAAAAATGTAGTTTTGTACTAATATATCTTCGTGAGTTATTAATATTTTTAAATAATTAATATAACACTGAGAAGTCCAATTTTTATAGATAAGGCGAAGTACTTTTGCTCTAAAGAAATAGTACTTAAACTTGTGCCCGGAGCATATTTTTCCATATTCTTCTATCCTTTTTGGAATTGGTACTATGCGTGGTCTTCCACTTAATTGTATGCCATTATTGTTACCATACGTTTTGAGTAATTATTATTCATTAAATACCCTTTTGTGGGTATTTTTTCACAGCCTTTCGTGCAGATAAATTGTCACATGGAAACAAATGTTTATCTTCTTTATTTAGGCAAACTTTTTTGTTAAAATAACCGATAGAAGTGACGGCTAATAACTGAGATTCATTAGAAAACAAAAACAAATCATGGCCCACTAATTACCTACCTACAAATACGAAGCGATGGTGCATTATAAACTCCCATCTTTGCAGAGCCTTCATTAAAGTAAACTATCGTCGATAGAAAAACTTTAAAAAAAATGCAATTAATCATTTTTCCAATCTACAGAGTGTAAATAATTTTTTTTTTTGTTGTCAAAGCAAAATTTAATGCGTTAATTATTATTGAAAATATGAATATTTATAATTTATACCGTTTTTTTTTGGCCCACTGTGTAAATAAAATATACATATAATACATTCACGAATAATAAAAAATTATATATCAAGGGAGAGAAATGCGGGATTTTTCCTGAGGTGCAAATTTGTATAGACACAAAGCACCGAGGTAAAAATAGCATTCTCTCCCTAGTAAATGTTCGTTTTTGAGAGCTAACCTAGAAAAAACGTTGTCAGCCGCGATAGTTAATAGTATATTACGTAACAAGAGTTGTAAATAGCAAATTACGCGCAAGTGAAAAAATTGCGTACGAGCCGCGTAGCGGCGAGTAACGCAATTTCACGAGCGTTACAAATGACGGGTACAAATGATGCTCTTTCGATTCCCATTAGCCGCTTTGCGATAACTTGAAAATTGACTAAAATCGCCTCCATAGAATGCAATATTTTTTAAAAGTCTGTACTTCTGGTACCTTTGAGGTACAAACAATTTAAAAAGAGGTACAAACGGATACAAACGATGCTCTTTTGATTCCAATTAGCTGCTTTGCGATAACTTGAAAATTGACTAAAATCGCTTCCATGGAACGTAAAATTTTTAAAAAGCCTGTACTTCTGGTACCTTTAAGGTAAAAACAATTTAAAAAGAGGTACAAACGAGTACTAACAATTATCTTTCGATTCCCATTGGGCGAATTGTGATAACTTGGAAATTGACTAAAATCGCCCCCAAAGAATTTAATTTTTTTTAAAAGCCTGTACTTCCGGTACCTTTGAGGTACAAACAATTTAAAAAGAGGTACAAACGATGCTCTTTCGAATGGCATAAACCAAATTTAAAAATGTGAAAGTTGGGCGCTTTCCATTTTTTTATTGTTTAATAACTTTTTTGTCTTTGAGGTACAAACGAAGTTAATAGCGGTACAAACAGGTACAAACGAGGTACAATCGATCTACGTTAAAAAAGTCCAACTTTTTTTAAGTCGGGCGCTAGGTTCACATCGGTGTTAAAAAAGTGCATTTTGAGGTTTTTCGCACATAACTCACCGACTTTTCAACAAAAAAAACACGTTTTTGGGCAAAAAACTTCCAACGTGTACCGAGTTGGAAAAAATGTGTCGACACGATCCACCAAAAGCGCATTGAAATGTGTTCAATTACCTGCGTAGGACTCAAATAACTAAGTTCCTCCGACGATTTGGTTAATCAAAAATTTCTGAAATGTATCCTAGGATACAAATATATTTTGCAAAATATCCTAATTTAATTAGTAACCGAGCTATAGAAGACGGGAGGTGAGATGCAGGATCCTGTATATTTGATGTCATAAAGAGATGGTAAGAAATATGTTTGAATTGTCGGTTTTTGAAAGCTATATCTCAAAATCTAACAAATATTATATGAAACTTTGAAAAATATTAATGCGATAGAGATAACAATACTACCAAATGAAAATACAGTTTAGTCAGCATGTTGAACCCTTGGCTAACGAACGCCGTCATATGGCGAGCGCATGATGTAAATTAAAAAAATCAAGTTCCAGACACATCCACCATAAGAACACATAAGCTCATTTTAGTCATATGTACGGTGATGGTTGCGATTATTATAAACTAGCTCGTTAACTAAGGATTAAAACTCTTGACCAGTTTTGCCTTATAAAGCCAATTTCAAGAAAAATTTTAAACAATTGTTTTATAAAAACTCACAATAAAAGTAGTCGAAAATTTTAACAATGCAGACTGTAAACTGTTTTGTTGTAGTATTAGTATCTAGTAGTCGGGAATTTTAAACATTCGGACTTTAAACTATGTTTCTATTTGGTAGTATTAGTATCTACTTCTTATTAGTATTCTTAATAATAAGAACTACTGGTACGTATATATTACAATAATCTATAAAACTTGAAACTCAAGGTTTTCTTGATAATAATAATGTAATATTTTATTTCATGTGATTTAAATACAATGAAATTTAGAATATATAGGGTGTTACATATTCGATTAGCATTGCTATCTCAGTACCTACAAGGAGAGTTGGAATACTTTTTTTTTAGAAATTTGAAATATTCCGACTACTTCCGGATATATTCGATCAAAACAAAAAAAGTCAATTTTGGTTATTACTTTTTTACGAGTGTATTGAAGACAAGTCTTCTTAAGACACTTTTGTAAGCCTTCCAGGAATAGTTATTTGTGTTCCTAGCCGCGAAAATGAAGCCTGGCCACTTCTGGAGGCCCGGGAAACCATTTTCGCGGCGTGGAGCACACAACGGTTTTTATCCTACACATCAAATAATAACACATATAAGGTAACCAAAGAGAAAAAAAATGTGAACTTTATTTAATAATGTAAGATAACTTAACACAAGAATGAATTGTTTGTAATATTAAAAATAGGATTATTAATACTGCAATTTACAAAAGAAATCCCGTGTTTCGATATATTTGATAATTTACATTGTTCTGAAGAAACTATGTCAATTGATGACGTTTCCATATTAACGTTATCATTTGAATTATTTCAGTGGAGTTGGTAGTACCTGATGTCGATGTGTGACGGTTTGAAATCATGTTCCGACCGTGTGATGGCCCCAATATTTGTTTAGCTGTTGTAATTTTATTCTCCAAATAATCTTCTATGTAGCCTTCTGCTATACTGTTGGACTTCCAACCACCATGTCTTTTAAGGGTTAATATATCAGCTCAGGTAATAAATTTAGTGTTACCTCTTTGGCCTTTCTACTAATTTCCGTAAAGTAGTAAATCCGTAGTCAGATTCGTCACTTTTTTCGCTTCGTTATAAACCAGGTTTACTACTCTTGTCCATGCTTATTTTTATTATGAAACTGAAATTTGAAGTATGGCAGTCGCAATGACAGATATACAAATGTGCCCTCTGGTGCCAGGCCGTGTGAAATTGTTTTTCTCCACGACCACCATAGAATTTAAGTATTCTGAAATCAATTTTGAGTATAGAACGTACACATTCTCACTCTTGTTATGGAACAAAACACGATGCGCTTATGCGTTGTGCATGTAATTCATTCCATAACAAGGGATAGAATGAATATTCTCACATCGTTTCGAATAAAACAATTAGCCTTGGATATCACAATTGTCAAAATACTATAAACATAACCACAAACGTGATAAAACGTAAGTTCTTTGTGTTCATTATTTTATTAGTCTATTTGATCTGGTCGAGGAGAAAGTATAGTCTGATACTCGGTAAGAATGGAAATTCAGATGCTCGTGGTTCCTCGCGCTCGCCTCACGGCTCGCGCTCGAAATATTCCACTCGCATCGAATTTCCATTCTAACCTTGTTACAGAATATACTATTCCGGGCTAGCTGTTTTTTTTTTATTTTTCCAGGCTCGCCGCGCAAATGCTTACTTTCGCGTCCCAATGCAGGCGGGAAAATCGAACTTTGGCATTGTGTAGGATAAATATATAAACCAAGTGTTTTAATTAATCAAAAAAAAAAAATAATAATTTTATTTTTAAAATGTGGCGTTGGCCCACTAGCCGCGTGCGTTAGCGCGCCAGAACTAATGCTGAGAGTCCTGGGTTCGAATCCCGGCGAGGGCAAGGGTATTTTTGTGGATGTCTATTTTCATTTAATATGAATAATATATTATAAATAAACGGTTGTGGCTGAATGACCTACGCTGCCTAAGCCAATGTTCCCATATCCATAATTCCCCAACCCAAATTTCCGTCGATCATCCATCCTTTTCTTAAAAAAAAATATGGCGTTTTAAATTTAACATCAATTTAATTTTTTTAAATACTGACCTGGATTGTTTCTTTAATTTATGAATAGCTTTTCACGTCCCAAAACTAATGTGTCACAGTTTGCACAAAATTGTTTGCTACGCCGGGTAGTTTAGCTTTAACATTTATATTAAATCTAGAAATCAACATTTACATTTAAACTAGAAATCAGCATTTATATTTAATCTAGAAATCATAATAATTCACCTGTTCACTTTCATACGATTTTAAATATTTTCGTCAATTTTGACATTACATTTTTGATTAAATTCAACAAAACGAAATATAGCCTGAATATATGAATATTCAACCTGTTCGTAACTCTGCAAGCAAAATTAAGTCTTACTAAGACTATATTTTATTTATTACATTTTCGATTTTGAATTACTTTTGATTACAAATATTTTGATTTTCTCGTAATCATAAATGAATCGATTTTAAAATTTCTTTAATAGGTTCAATTTCTTTTTGATGTAAATTTTACATGAAGTACTTTTTTTTTAATCAGATGACATTCATTCATTGTCCGAGTGAAAAAATCAAAAATTTAATTTACTAAAAGTATCAAATTCAACAAATCTTTCTCCGATTTGATGGTATAACGAGAATTTTGTGGAATTTTGAATGTTTATCGATTTTTTTTTTCACAAACTAAGAGGATTTAAAAAAAAACTTATTCTTTATAATTTGATGTAACTTATTATTTCCTAATTGAGGACATGGGTGTAAGAAAAGCGTATGTGCAGGAACAATATTCTGAGAAAACGGTGCTTGAATCTTTTAGAAAGAATTGATTAAATATACTTCGTCTGCTTATACATATTTATATTTTTTTAATTATATAATTTATAAATAAATAATAATAAAATGCATGGTCTCTCGTTTAGTTTGTTTTCAAATCATATAAATCACATCGCGATTATATGTACTTTTTGCATAATGAGGGAGAAAAACATGTACAAAATATTATTTATTACAAATGAGCATAAATATGTATCAATAAGTGTTACTATAACTCAATGTTGCAGAGTCACGAACAGGCTGAATATTCATATATTCAGGCTATTTTTCGTCTTTATTATTTGTATTACTCCTTTATTAATATGTATCAAATTGTGATTTCTATTAACTATTATCATCACTTCAGATTCGCAAGTGTTTTGGTCATCATCGGTGTCAGGCCCAGTTTCAAATCCAATAAAATTTACCTACGACAACTTGGATATATGCTCATTACATGCTTGTTAATGATTAGTATACAGGGTCTTTTTTAAACTCAGAACATATGATTGTTAATATCTATGTTCTATGATATAATAATCACATCAACGCATTGCAATGTATTGACAATGTAGGCAACCATATTTATACTCAGTGTTATTTAATTGTCAAAATTGTGTTATTAATAAAAATGTATTACACCACCAATACAGATAATTAATTGGTACAAGAGTGGGAACAGTATTCGACGTATTAGAGATTTGTTTTCGGTTGAGTATCCGAGCAGACAAGTTGCATCCATCTCAACAATTTGTAATACTGTCCATCATTTTGACAATACTGGCTGCGTGAGTAATTTTCACAATAAAAGGGCTAAAGGAAATTACATTTTAACGGAAGAGATGAAACTCAACATTTTATGTTACGTAGAGCAGAACCCCATATCATCGTTAAGAGTTTTCGCAGCACAGTTTCAAATAAGTTCAGCTTCCGTTTACAAGACATTAAAAGAATTTAAATACAATGCTTACAAGTTTTCAAACCATCAGCAACTATCAAATGAGGACAAAGGCAAACGAACAGAATTCTGTGAAACCGTATTCAATTTAATTAAAAATGATTAATTTTACACAGAATAATATTTACTGATGAGGCATCATTTTCCTTAAATGGTGAAGTTAATCTACAAAATTATAGGTTAGTATTCTTCATTCCTTATCGATACCCATTCCTTACACCCATTCCTTCACCTTTTAGATTTTGGGCGTGCAATAATCCTCGCTTACAAAATTTGAAAATTTGACGCACACACAATACAATGCGAGAGTTAATGTGTGGGCTGGACTAATTAATGATACCCTGATTGGTCCTTTTTTTTTATTAATGGAAGTCTAAACAGTAATGTTTACTTAGATCTTCTGCGAACTCATATAATGCCAGAAATTCATACACTAAACATTGCTGCTCCTTATTATCAGATGGATGGAGCGCCTCCACATTCCACAGCTGATTGATAATTATTTAAGTGAATTACTTTCTGATCGCTGGATAGGTAGATTTGGTCCAATACCTTGGCCACCCCGGTCGCCTGATTTGTCTCCAAACGACTTTTTATTGTGGGGGTATCTAAAAAGCAATGTTTATAATAACATTATTATAAACAATACCTCAGAGTTAAAAGATCGTATAATTACTGTTTGCGATGAATTAAGAAGAAATCCGCAACACATTAGAAATGCTATTCAAGGATTTTATAATCGACTTGGCCACTGCTTAGAACGTGAAGGTGGTCATTTTGAATATTTATTATAATTACTTACGATTTATCATTGTTTGTTTCATTAACCTCACTTTATTCGTAATAATTTTAAGCTTTCACTGTACTGTGACAGGTCGACGGGGCCGAGAGAAGAAGAAGAAGAAGCATTCACTGGCACCTTTGGATACTTGGTTGCCTACATTCTCAATACATTGCAATGCGTTGATGTGATTATTATAACATAGAACATAGACGTCAACAATCATATGTTCTGAGTTAAAAAAAAGACCCTGTATATGACCCGCACGGCCATTTTTAGGAAGAAAAAGTGACCGTCGGGGATTTATTTGTTTAATAAATTGTTGGTTTCATCACATGTCCAGTTGACAAAAGACTATTAAAAAAATAAGCACTTGAGAGAATTTTCCAACCAGCAATTAGCAAAAGTACAAAGAAATCGTAAATTTCTGAAAGTTTCTGTAAAAGAAAAGACTCCAACATCCTTTTCGGATTAAAAACGCATTTGCAAAATAAAACGCGAGGTGGAACATTACGAATTTCTAATTCGCCGCTCCGCGTATCCATTAATGAAAGCCGATTGATCAATATCGCAATTACATTGAATGAATAAGTAATGGCACGCCGTAATTATTTCCCTTCTTTTCTCATTGTCTATAATTAGAAGGTTCTGTTATTCTGGAGATTGCTGCCGATATAATGTAGACGTCAATAAAACAACCTCTCTCTACATGCAAAGAGTGGATCAATTTGTTGAGTTTAAAATAATTTATTTGTATGGCTAATTACTGATTATGTTTGAAAGCAAATATTAAACTTAAAGTTAGTAAAAAAGTGTGTAAAGGACGGAAGTTGTATTGTTACGATCGTTATGACGTTTTTTTCGGATAAGGGATGAATACTTTCTTAATTTTTCATGGATATTTAATTACATCAGTATCTCTATTCAGACAAGTAGACATATTTAAGAATAAAAACTGAAGGCCGTTAGTATTTCTGGGTTAACGATCATCGATCTCTAGTTGGAACCAGATTTTGAAGAAAAAAAAACAATAAATATGAAAAATATCATAAAAATTGTTTGTAGACCATCAAATCGGAAAAAGTTACATGATGGCCACAACACCATTTCATATTTTGCTATAAAGTGAATATTTATTTTAATAAATACAATATTGTATTTATCTAATGCTTTCTGCAACAAGTAAGGTTATTCCCAATTTGTTTATTTATTTTAATCTTTCTCGAGAAACTACTTAGCAGCAGAGAACAACAAGACTCGCCTTTACTAGTTGGAAGTCTGCTGCCAAAGTGCTTCGTTAAAAGGGCAGGAGTCAGAATCAGAAATTTATTCTTTTAAAACAAACCAAGAACTTGAATGATTTTTTTGTGCCGCTGTTGGTTGATTTAGAAACGCCTTTCTAATACAAATTAATGGGACAATGTAATGGAATTATGGAACACATTTTAACTCGGTAAAAAAAATACCTACCATTTTAACAAAAACCGATGAAATTCGACTCTACAGAAATATTGACTAATGATTGTTGCATGAAAAAAGGAGGTATAGTATATTTCACGTCTGCGGATACTTTAGATATGGTACATTAATATCTTCGGTATTCATTATGAAAAATAATGCAAAAAGCTGAAAAAATTATGTTCTAGAGAGTCATGAATTTTTTGTAAAATTGCCTCTCATCTATTACAATTCAGTGAAAATTATGTTTTATCTTCTTAATCCAGGCCCATGCTAACATTTACTTAATCCTGGTTAAAAGCTTCCTTCGTAGACAGCCGTTTTGTTGCTGCTTAATTCATTTTATGACACGTGAACTGAAAAATTAAACGACATTAGTCATGTCTGAGGTCTGGAAAACACTGCGCCCTTCTTTATTAATGACCCATGACCGAGCGACTGTTTTCTAGGAAAAGGATGCACTTGAATAACACTCTACATCCTGTGAAACCTTTACAAATTAAATATATATGGAGTCAATAGTGTTTGTATGCGATTTGAATTATTAATTAAATGTAGTATTATTTTTCATCCCAAATTGTGCATTAGCTAAGTACTAAAATCGAAATGTTTAATTATAAACCAAAGATGTCAAAATTGTTCAATTTTTATTATTTTTTTGAAAATCAAGGAGTTTATGAAAAATATTTATAAACAAAATATTTACAGTTTATATATTATATATTTTTCTAAAATTCTTAAACATTTTAACGATCAAAATACCTTTTTTGCTCTCCACTATGTTTTCGGGGTATATTGCAAAAATTTTTAAGTAAGGACCTTTCCGTTTTGTTTTTTTTTTTGCTAATTACTTTTTTCCCGGCATACTTTTTACTTTTCAAAGTTTTGAGTCTCCAAGTCCACGCTTTACAATGAGTCGACTCACAAAAAAGAGTCATTTCGCCCATCTCTAGTTGACAGCAGTGAAGGTTTAGCTATGACAACTCATATTCACAATAGGAAGGACTAATATAATAAGTATAATAACAATGTTTTGTATTAAAATGATTTTACTAATAGTTAAGCTTTTGATTCACTAAAAATGGTAACCTTTCAGATTTTACTTACTGTGGAAACGAAATCTAAAATCACAGCATAATTAATAATTTTTAATCATTTACATTTGCGTAATGAATTAAACGGCCGTTAAATAATTATTAAATACTAAAACATATCATCGACACGCGGTAATGTTCTAGTAATCTGACGTGGCATTGATTAGCGTGGAAAGTTTTGTCACCGGGCGGGATATTTGAATGGTGAACAACTTTTTTCCGAAAACTTGGTACAACAAAGTAAACATGTCTTTAAATCAGGGGCGGCTCGTTATATAGAGCCACGGAGCCATTGCACTACCTGTAGACTCAAGCTCAGCAAGAAATTTTAACTGATTCTTAAAAAAACATTTTAAATGTTAAATAACACCTGTAACACCGCGTAGAAGTTCACATTAATTTTAACAGGTGGTTCAAATTTTGACTGACTATTTCTGAATAATGTGCTCTTACAAATTTCCAAAGAAAGCAATCGCAAGTTTACCACAACAAAAATGGTTGCACAAAAGAAATTTTTTTTTTTTTCAAAATACAAGTAGGGATTGTACATTTATTTTAACAGATGGTTTAAACTTTGACTGACTAATTCTGAATAATGCGTCTTTACAAATTTTCAAAGAAAATCATCGCAAGTTTACCACTACAAAAATAGTTTCACTAAAAGGCAAATTTTGATCACCAAAAAGGCAAATTTTTCAGAAATTCACTTGAGAATTCCACATTTCTTTCGACAGATAGTTGATATTTTGACAGACCAATTTTGAATAATGTCCCTTTATAAATTTCTTCAAAAAATAGTCACAAGTTTACCACAACAAAAATGGTTGCGCTAGAAAAGCAAATTTTGATAACAAAAAAGAGGATTTTTTTGTAAATTCACATGGCAATTCTACATTTATTGCTACAGATGGTTGAAATTTTGACAAAATAATTCGGAATAATGTGTCTTTACAAATTTACAAAGAAAATAATCTCAAATTTACACACACAACAAAAATTGTTGCACTAAAAAGCAAATTTTGATGACCAATAAGGCGCATTCTTCAAAAATTTGCATGGTAATTCCACATTTATTGCAACAGATGGTTGAAATTTTGACAGACTAATTTTGAATAATGTGTCTTTACAAATTTCCAAAGAAAATAATTTTCTTCTAAATTTTCGATTTTTTTTTTGTTAAAATTTTCGAATTTTTGGTCCGCAATTTTGATTTTTATGATCGAATTTTTGGTCAAATTTTTTAATTTCTATCATATATTTTAGAATTTTTAACCTAAATGATTGCTTTTTATTTTTTGCCGATATTTTCAAGTACAGTTTTTGATTTCTTGCCCTTCGTTTTAGATTTTCGGGTATTACCGGTCCTTAACCTTCGGAGCTGGGTACTGCTCGCAGGAAAGATTTTCGAGCTTTGTGCCCGTGGAGACTTTTGATCTGGACACCGAAAGGAACAACATATCCAAAATTTGGTCAATTTCACCAAAAGCAAATTTCCATTTGATTTGTGAGGGGTCCTTTCCTTCACTACAGAGCAAATTTGCAGTTTATTCCCTTGTTTTCTACAGGAGCATGTCGTTGTTTTCAAGAAATTAAAAGTAGACAATTTTTGAATAATTGAAGTATACTTGAAGCGAAACCTTCAAGCAATAAATTTTTAAAAATTGTCGAGTGCAAATTTCCTTTTCTACAGAGCAAATTTTGAGTTTTTTCCTATGTTTTCTAGGGCTAATCACCCCGAATGCTGAAAATGGCAATTTTCGAACATGAATTTTCAATCTTCTTGTTTTCATTTTTTATCGTTAAGCCCGGATTTTGATATTTTGGTCTAAATTTTTAATCTTTTAGCCTTATTTTTTTTCTAAATTTTCGATTTGTTTGTTAAAATATTCGATTTTTTGGTCCGCAATTTTGATTTTTAGGATCGAAGTTTTGGTCGAAGTTTTTTATTTTTTATCCTATATTTTAGATTTTTTAACCTAAATGATTGATTTTAATACGCGACTTTTTTGTTTTTTGCCGATATTTTCAAGTTTTTTTTTATGGTTTTTGATTTCTTGGTCTTGATTTTAGATTTTTTAACTTGAATTATTATTGTTTATGGTCGATTTTTTTTTACTGTTTGACTAAAATCGATTAAATGAATTTTTTTTTAAGACTGAGGCCATTCTGAACACTATTTGTCCATAAAATTTTGTTGTGGGACTTCCAGGAATTGAGGTTTTCGAGTTTCTGGTCGACAACTTATTTTGAGCTAAAGAGTTATTTTGGGGACTGAAAATTCTTTTCGTTTTCCTTGATTTTTCAATTTTTTGGTTTGAATTTTTTATTTTTAGACCAGCATTTTTGATTTTTTTGGCCTATATTTTAGATCTATGGCCTGTATTTTTCATTCCTTCGTTCCAATTTTTTTTTAATTTTTTTTGAAATTTTCTGCAAACCGCGAATTTTCGAAATTTGTCTAAATTTTCGATTTTTTGGTCGTATATTTTAGTTTTTTACTTAAATTAAGAGCGTATTTTTTTATTGGTCTATACTTTAGATTTTTAACGTGTGTGATTTTTATGTGCAAATTTTTTATTTTTATTTGCCGGTATTTAATTTATATAATTGGTCATTTACATGTTTCATAATTTTAACGTTTCAAACGCCAGTATCATCCGATCTAATAAATTGTGAAAGTGGCTCTACCATCAACATGTTCCACGAGCCGCCACTGCTTTGAATGACATCGATTTCTGGCAGTACTTGATCTTCTTTCTGTACAGGGTATCCAATAATTAGTGCGACAAAAAAAGCAATTTTTCTCAAGAAATCCAAGTCCGTAAATGATCCGTTTAGCCACTAGGGTGAATGAAAAATACATACTTGAATCACTTCATGATAAAGATTACACAAACTGCTTAAAATTTGGTTCATTGTAGTCGATATATAAGTTAGCACGATGGTTTAACAATGTTCGAACCTTATGCAATATTCCAGGGATGAAAGCAGCCACCACTCTTGCGAGAAGTTCTTCTTGTATACCAGATTTTTTTAAATGTTCCTTAAAGAAAAAGTCTATAATGGCTAATGAAGAGGGCCGTCTTGACTAATCCAGCGGTTGAGAAGAACTTCATCGAGGAACTGGCGCACATTTTCAGAAGAATGAGCAGAACACCCATCGTGTTAGAACCACATCACTTGCCGTAGGTTAAGCGGGACTTCCTAAAAGATCTCCGATAGAACATGTTCTAACAACTGACAATAAATTCATCATTCGAACGTGGTGGTAACAGATATGGACCAATCAAATTATCTCCTGCAATTCCGGCACAAATGTTCACTGAAAATTGGTGTTGATCCTGCCGACTGACTACAGCGTGAGGATTTTTATCATTCCTAATGTGGCTTATTTCGGCTGTTGTAAATGCTTTATCCGTTAATAAAGCGGACCGGCCAACAAAAGTACTCGAGGAGGATGGTCTGATGGCCCCAGAGCTTGCACTCTTTGAAAACAATATGGAAATGGAGTACATGCCAAACAGCTTTATACACTTGTATGCGACTCTACTTCTACATGGTGGAGCACTTCTTCCTCAAACTCCACAGTGCGAACAACCACCACCCTTGTGGCGTTTTAGGCTACCATATTCTCGAATGCTACGATTTATCCTAGCGAAGATGTTATGTTGAAGTTAGCGACATTGCGGAAGATTCTATTGATAACAGCGCTCCGCTCTTCTTCCATTACAGTGAGCTTGCTTTTCCATACATGAATATTTGAACTGAATATTTTTTCCAACTGTGAATTGGCAGAATAATTTGTAATTGAATTAACACACTACTGTTCCAATAGATATCATATTTGAGTTTGTTTTCCACGAAACGTACATTGTTACCAAGCACACTGCGCTTGAGAAAAACATTCTTTATAACTTTTAGCAATAAGTGATTTAAATTTTATTGATTCGTCCTAGTGACCAAACGGCTAATTTCCGGATATGGCTTTATTGACAAAACTTGCTTGGTGTCCACCATAACCTTTTTTCGTTTATAGCACTAATTATGGGACATCCTGTATAATATTATAGTTAGATTCTCATTATTAATATGTTAGTGTAACATTGAATTGGGTGATATTAAAGGCGTTTCTTTAATTTTCTTTTAACGCCTTTAATATCATTTTTTTTTGTTAACAAAGAAAGTGTTTTAATTTATACTTTAAGAAACGCCTTTAATATCACAAAACAGTGTAAATAGTATAGTATAAATTAAAACATTTTCTTTGTTAACAAAGAAAGTGTTTTAATTTATAGTGTAACATTTATTTCAATGCAATGATGATTTCAGCGTGGGCAGAGGCTTCTTATCGCCAGCAGATGTGGATATAAATGTTTTCGGTTTCGAAATTTACATATAGTTTATATCAAGTTGTGTAAAAATGCCCTGAGGTAGGTATAAATCACGTTTATTGCAAGGGAGCAAGACGTCCCTTTGTCGAAGGCCATCAGATCAACTCATAAAACCAAATGATCTCCTCGAGAAATACTAAAAGTGTATTGTCGTTTCGGGACTTGCGATGCATGAAATATAAATTACGATGTCAAAAAAAAAATTCAAGGCCCATAAAGTCCAGAAATATTTGCGTTATATAGCAGTGTGATAAAATATCAACTATTTTGTTGAATAATTACTATTTTACTTGTTTATTTCTTTATCCGCTATGTACAATTGCAGCCAAAAAAACATAGGACACCTTTTTTGTCTGGTGTGAATCAATCTCTATTTAAATCCAAATACATCGTAGGCAGCTATACCCACAACTAGTAACAATTTGATTAATAATATAAGATACTGGATTACTCATTAAAGGCGTCCTATTTTTTATGGTCTCAATTGTACATGTATCGTAAAACCATAAAATACAAATTTTATTCTAGAAATAAAATAATTACCAGGACTAGCGTTATGATTATAGACAGGTATGTAAGTCTCAGATCAGTTTCATAATAAAATGCCCATCTCAACTAGATCGTTGCGTTTAAAGCACCTCTTGTTTTTGGCATAAAATTTAAATTTTCTTTAACGCAAAAGGTATATAAACATACGAATAAAAAACAAATTAAAAAACTTTTTTTCTCGAAAACGGCTGAATAGTGCGCCCTATTACTTGCACCTGTTACTCTACCAGTCATGACCTACAAGTATGCCAAAGATAGAATCAAATCGGTGAGTTACACATTTGATCATCCCCTAGTTAGTGTTTTAGAATTATTTCGGACATGCGACTGGCACTAAAATTTGTCGACCATATTTCCAAGCATTGGTCGCTTGATTTCGCAGAATTACATGCACAACGTTAGCCTTCCAATGGTGAAGTCGCTAGTTTATCTGCATACATCTACATATCCCCACAGAAAATAATCCAGAGGCGTCGAGTCACAGGATCGTGACAGCCCATTAACAGATCGATTTCGTCGAATAACTTGATCGCCGTACGTTTCCCTCAATAATCGATTGTGCTGTTTGGCTCGTACTGTATAGCATGTAGCACCGTCCTATTGGAACCATAGATCCTCCATATTCAAGCCACCCAATTGTAAAACGAAATAGTCTCTTAGAATACGTAACGGCGGGCTTCATTTTTAAAGAAGTACGGTCCGATGTCACCAGCAACCCTTGCGACTTGTCGATTTTTTTGCATAAATTGCATCAAAATATAGTGCAGAATATGTGGATACAGTGACTTTCCGATATTCAGAGTCGTTCGGAAATTACAGCGTAGAAGAGCCGATAGCAAAACATCTAGTGGGACTTCGAAAAGCGAACGATACAGAAAAAATCATTTAGTAGTGAAAGAAATAATGTGTAGGATAAGTCGAGAAGAGAATGGGGACGCGATTCCGGAATGCTAAGAAAAATAATAAAGGAATTGGTGGAAAAGGAGCTGGAAAACTTACTGATAAGTTCATTACCGAGCTGACTAAATTTTACGGTTTATCCAATCGTCGTCACGCAGACTTGATGGAAGAAATTAAAGAAGAAATTTGGGCAACTTTCCATCACAAATGTTCTGCAGACGCTAATCCTCAACATCAAAATTATCCAGCAGGCGAAAACACTTGGTGCAAATGGCGCAAGGCTGAAGCTAGAGGAGAACTTAATTGTTTCCACCACGATAAGTCAACTCTGACTGCAGAAGTTCAAAAAGTCATCAAAGCAGTCTACGAAGATTTATCACGAGATGAACTGTTGACCAGATGTTTAGGAGCACAAACACAAAATAACAATGAATCATTTAATTCCTGGATATGGACTTTCGCTCCTAAACACCTGCATTCTGGCACAAAGATCGTTGAAATAGCAACTTTTCTTGCCATGATTACCTTCAATTAAGGATTTGATGGCATTTTGGAAGTTTTAGATACAGTGGGATGTCAAATTGGCCACGTAACTCAAGCTTACGCACATCGCCGTAATGAAGCGTGTATCTGCACCAAATGACGCTCGAGCGACTTCGTAAAAGAGCGAGAACTGATGCCAGGGAGGAACAATCGGCTTTGCAGAATTTTTTTTAACTTTATGGGCTAGGCATAGTAGATTAAGGGTAAGTGTAAACTTTATTGGTGATAATCGTATTTGAACCTTTAAACGCGTTTTTCTCAAAACTGTATTTTTCAAACTGGTGACCACAATATTTCGAAATCTATCGAACGAATTCCTGAGAATGACTTATTCAGTACTCATGGAAACACTTTTGTGAACAAGGATAATTCTGATTCATCAAGCCGGTATCTTTTTTGATGTTGAAGAAGTCGTGAAAAAACACTAAAATTCACGAAAAAATGTTGAACAAGATGCCAAAAATATACCTTCCAATATTTTTTTAATAATCCTAGTTCAAAAACTAGTTCATACTCCACAGATTATAATGCAGTCTGATTGTTTTGTTTCAGATAAGCAGAACGCCCGCAATTGTGGTCACCGCAAAAAACTTTTTACGAACACGAGTGGTTAAGTTGCCGTGTACTTCAGCAATGAGCGATGATTTCTTGTCGGAAAAATTGTAAAGTGTGCTCAAAATATGAGTAAACATGTGGTGAAAAGTTCGCAGTTGTATACTTATTTAGTTCGCCAAAATAGAAATCACAAAAAAAAGCGAAAAAAAAGCCTTCGCACGGGATGGCCCCATAAAGCACACCGAACATTGCATTTTCCTGGTTGAATTTGCTTTTTTCTAATGGCTTGTGGATTCTTCACTCCAAATGCAACAATTTTGTTTGTTGCAATAGTAATTTAGCCAAACATGAGCCTTATCACTGAACCACATTTTATAATGATTTTTAACCCATTCGCAAAACAGACGACGCAAACGATGGTCAGAAGGCTTCAGTACTTGTACGAGTTGGATTTTATCAGGTTTTAAACCAAGATTATTTGCCATGAAATGTACGGAAAGAGGTCCTTTTGTTGCACGTGGTGCCGAATAGAGATGTTTGGATCTTCTGCAATACTTAGCTCAACAGTGGCGATATTTTCGATCTTATTCAGTACTCACACTTTTTCGTTTCATAGGGAGCTATATGAAGTAGTGTTTTTTTTGTTCGTAGGAACTTCGTTATGTGAGTCCTGGATAGGGAATCAAATTTTAATGCCTTTATGGTGGATCGAGTCGACAAAATTTTTCCAACACCGTTAACATCGTTAAAGTTGGACAGGGTTTCCAGAAAATAATTTTTTTTTCACAAGGGCGCTAGAGGGAGGTGGAAAGGATTACGCTTCAGTTCGCAAGCATGACTTTAAAGAGGACACTTCAAAGTTTTTCGCTCTCAAAGATTCATCAAAATCGATTGAAAATACGGCGAGTTATGGCGGTTTAAAAATGGCCGAAATTTCACGAATTTTAAGTGTTTCATTTTTTTCCACCAGTGTATTAATGATTTGCTGTGTTCTTAAGATAGTATAAACTAAAATACTATACTATTTTATATACCTATCCAGTTTTGTGAACTTCACGAAAACGTGAACAAGCCTGTCATTGATTAGTTCACGTTATCGAGACTACATCTTTCGCTTAAAAATATTTTTCATTAAATCATTGTATTTGAAATTTAAAAAAAACGTTAATTGAATTTTTTTGTCATTTTTGGTCGATAATTATAAAATAATAATAGTTACATCAAATGTATTTTAGTGATAATTGTAATGAATGCCGAAA
This sequence comes from Ocypus olens, assembly GCA_910593695.2. Classification (NCBI taxonomy): domain Eukaryota; kingdom Metazoa; phylum Arthropoda; class Insecta; order Coleoptera; family Staphylinidae; genus Ocypus; species Ocypus olens. The sequence continues at coordinate 35,711,140 of OU343053.1, forward strand.
TGAAATTATAGAGATTTCTTTTTTTTCGAAATCCCATTTGTTTTTAATTTTAAGTAGACTGAGGAGAAAAATGATTAGTATTTGAAGTATAACTTGTCGTTTTCATTTACCACAATTTTGACGTTTTAAATTCATCATCCGATCCTGCAAAATACTCGATGAAGATTTAAAATATGATTTAAATTGAAAATAAACCATGAAAGTATAAATATTTTTATTGAAGCAGAAAAAATATTCCCACAAAATAAAGTACCACTTTTAACACATGTGTGTTTGGGTTAGTATACACGTATACAATACGCGATGGCATCCAGAGCTAATAGTGAAAATCAAGGTGAAGAGTGTGTATCGTGCAAAGTAAACAATCCGGGATACTGTGATAATTGTGGCAATCCAGTACATCCAGGGTGCTTGAAACACCATAAATGTGATCAACTGGAAGACGGTGGTAGTGAGGTTATGTTTTCGGGAACGGATAAGGATATGGTAGATGCTTTCCTTAAAGGAGAGATAAAACTACTGAAGCAAATCATTGCCGAAAAGGATGAGAAGTATGCCGTGTTAACAAAATTAATTATTGAAAAGGATGAAGTAATTAAATTATTAAAACAACACAGAAATCTGTAAATAATACCAATGATACCCGCCAAATAAATAAAAAGTACGCAAGTAAGGTTGCCGTTCAGAATGATGAAGCAAGGAATCAACAGATGGCATCGTACATGATGAACAAAGACGCTTTACATCTACCCGTTTCTAACGCAAAAAATGTAAACAATAAGGAACCAAAAGAAAAATCGATTCTAAATATTCTGTATGATAAGACCCCTGTAGAATTTAAAGAAATGGATATCGGTGAAGATATTAATGCCGAGGCTGAATTCCAAGAAGTGCGGTATCGAAAAAATAAATCCAGATCGCCAATCACGGGAAACGCGCAGGAAACTGCAATCAAAGCAGTTAAAAAATGGCCCTTCTGCATGTTTACAGACTAGTAAAGGATACAACCGAAAACATGTTGAAGGAGCATTTACGTACTAAAGGTTTCCACGCAGACTGTACCAAGTTAGCATCCAGACATCCGGATAGTTAAGCATCATTTAAGGTGACACTGAACTTTTAAAAATTAGAAGAAATCTGGCCCGTGGGAACTCAAATAAATAGTTTTTTCTTCAACAACAAAATAAAAACAAGCCAAATCTAAAAAGCAGCAGAGATGAACTTTGTATACTTCATCAAAATTTGCAATCGTTAGGAAACTGTCATGTAGAATTAGAGGAATTACTACTCAATCAAAAAGAAAATAATCTTGGAAATATCAGAACACTGGCAATCAATGGAACAACTGTCCATGTATAACATCCGGAGCATGCAATTGGCATCTGCATCATGTCGAGAACAAAAACAACACGGTGGAGTAGCTATTTATTGTAGTGAGGGACTGGAAACAACACCCATACCATATATGAATAGCATAAACGAACCAAAAATATTTGAATGTACAGGCTATAAAATCTGTTTCATTAACGTTGAATATTATTGTATGTATACAAGGTGCTGTAAAAATGGCGGATTAACTCAACGGTTCGTTGTCGAGGACTACTTCGAGAGTTTGGAAAAAATTATGAAACAAATCGGTATTGTATTTTTTCGAAGATGTGAAGACTTTAGTGTAAATTATTTCATTGCTTAAAATCTGCATAACATTAATTATTTACACTCCAGCTCATCTAATAAATTTTTCAGAGATACATTCTTTCATGCTTGTCAATATTATATACAATTGGTATTTTCAAATGCAATAATTTAAATGTTAAATAATTGATTTTCGCATTCAAATAAATCCACTGATTCTAGGTTTTTTTCAATGGGAAAATCAATTATTTAACATTTAAATTATCGCATTTAAAAATACCAATTATACATAATATTGACAAGCATGAAAGTATGTATCTCTGAAAAAATTATTTGATGAGCTGGAGTGTAAGTAATTAATGTTAGGCAGACTTTAGGCAATGAAATAATTTTCACTAAAGTCTTCATATCTTCGAAAATATACAATACCGATTTTTTTCATTATTTTTTCCATACTCTCGAAGTAATCCTCGACAATGTACCATTGAGTTAATCCGCCATTTTTACAGCACCCAGTATATAGGCCACCTGCAGCAGATATAGATTTATTTTTTGTGAAAATCTGTTCAATATTAGAATATATGAATAACCTAAATTGTAAATTCTTTGTAATGGGTGATTTCAACATTGATTTTTTAAACAATAGCTTAGAAGCAGAGGTTTTTAAAAATATTATTTACGAATATGGTGCTACTTATTTAATTAAGCAACCAACCCGTATCAGTAACACTAGCAGTACTTGTCTGGATAACATTATCACTAATGTTGAAAATTGTAATGATGTTGAACTTATTAACACAGGTTTTTCGGATCACATGGCTCAGTTGCTAAACTTAAATATGATTACTAAGAACCAGAATCAGTACAAGTATGTTCGAATTATAAATTATGAAAATATCTGCAATTTCCGGAACAATATTTCTCAAGAAAATTTTACCTTTGTATACGAATCATGTACTATTAACTCTAAATTTGCAAATTTATCTAACCTTATGATCAGGTATTTGAATAGCTACTTCCCCGAAGTAATAACAAAACAAAATTCAACATTTAAACATGTAGTACATCTTCACGTTCAACAAAATAAAAATGAACTGGTTCGGTTGCAAGCAATATCAAACATAAACATAGACTTTAAGAAACAATTTAGAGAAAAACAAAAACAACATAAACTAATGTTAAATGAATTAAAAAATGAAAATATCAAAAATAGATTGAAAACGTCCAATAACAAATCTAAAGCAATATGGAACGTGATATCAGAAAACGTAAACAAGAAAAAAAGTAATAAATTACCAAAAACCAACAATATTCAAATCCTTGCAAATAATTTCAATAATTTTTTCAGTAAAGTGGCAGACAATTTAGTTGCAAATTTAAAAAATACTGATGAGATATTTAAGGTGAAGAGAAATCCTTACTCATTGTTCCTCTACCCTGTAACAGAACATGAGTTAATAAGTGTGGTACAACAGTTTTCAAATACGTACAGTGCGGGCTACGATGAAATCCCGATGGTAATTATAAAAAACTGTATTGATATAATAGCTACACCTATGTGCCACATTATTAAATTATGTTTTGAAAAAGGAATATTTCCAAAAAATCTGAAACATTTAGTAATTACACCAATATTTAAAAAAGGTGACTCTGAAGATATTGAGAATTACCGACCTATACATTTATTGTCATGCTGCGCAAAAATATAAACTCTTTGAATCCACTCAGCATGCATTTATATTGGGAAAGAGCACGAAACCGCAAATTTTGAATACATGCACGAAATATTAACAGCTTTGGACAAAAAGAAGGTAACATCTGGTATTATGCTTGATCTGACAAAAGCATTTGATTGCATAAATCAACGTATGTTACTCTCAAAATTAGAAAACTATGGGCTGCGTGGTCAAGTACTTAGCTTAATCACGTCTTACATGAGTAACAGAACTCATTCAACAAAAATAAAAGCTGAAATGGGTAATTTTTGCTTTTCATCAACTAGCAGCTTAAATATCGGTATTCCACAGGGAAGTATCCTAGGGCCGTTATTGTTCATTATATTTGTAAATGACTTAGGCAAGTCAATACAAAATGATAAAATCGTGACCTATGCGGATGACACAAACATAGTAATAACGGCAGATACCTTGAACCAATTGAACGTAACAGGTGGCAACACATTGCAAACAATTAAAGCATGGTTTCAACAAAATAAACTTATTATTAATCTAACTAAATCAAACTATTTACTGTTTAAAAACGTACCTGATGATGGATACTTATCACTCGGTGGAATCAGATATCAAACATCTAATGACGCGAGACTACTGGGCATATCAATTGACACAAAATTAAATTTCAATGATCATATTAGCAATATTAATGGGAAAATATCTAAAAATATTTTTGGTTGCGCATTCTAACAAAAACCACAAACTTGGAAATTAGTAGAATATTCAACTACTGCAATATATATTCAATTATACGATATTGTATAATATTTTGGGGCTCAAGTCCAAATTTACACAAAGTCTTCCTATTACAAAAAGGTGCTCTTAGAACAATAAAAAAACTTAAGTACAATGAGTCTTGCAGAGGAATATTTAAAAGTAATCTATAGAATAGAGACAATTTATTATTATTATTAATAATAATAACTATTATACCATAAAATCGGAGAAAGTGATGGTCACTTCACGATTTTTCAGCAATGGGTGATGGCGTCTACTTTGTTAGATTCAATAAATCTTTTTTTTTATTTTGCATTTTTTGGAAGCTGTAGGTGTATAGAATATTGTGACCAAACGGCAAGTTGATATTTTAAATGGAAATGCTTATTATAAACGGCGGGGATAAGCGCGCCATTTATAAAGCAGCACCGCGTGGCGGGGATTTTCAAACGCGTTTTTCTCAGAACAGTGTTTTTTTTAATTGGTGGAAGTGATTGCGCGCAGACGGATGCAGCAATCGATCTGAAGTTTTCCCAAATACTCTAAGGGCATACCCGCAAAGTTATGTAGCATGAATTTAAAAAAATATATATTTAGATTTTATATTGCAAAAAAACGAGCCGCAAATAAGTCAAAAAATGAACTTTTTTCCAAACAAGCTTCATTTGGTTGTTTTTCCGAATTTTAAAATTTCATGCCACATAACACTGGCAAATCTAATAAACTTTGACACGTTATGTCGTTTTTTGATTTCAAACAATTTTTGTGGACCGAGGAACTTCCACCAGTGAGGCATGCCCGTGTGACATCCCAACTTCGACGATGTGACAACATAATTCATTTTTATATAAAACTATCAAAAAAATCACAATTTGTACTTAAAGGCTTATTAAATTTCTGGGAAAAACATTCAAGTTAAAAACTTTATTAGTCGTCTCAAAAAAAAAAAAACGAAAATCACCTTTTTTCAGACCTGCAAAGTAGACTGTACCCTTAATTAAATGTAATAAACTATTATAGATGCAATGAATCAATATCCACACTTATTTAAGTACTCGGTTACATTTTTTCTGGTTTCTTTTCTGACCAGTAAAAGCCTTCCGAGCATTATTGCTTCGAGCTGAAGTCGATGGAGCTTATATACTTCTAGGAAAAGTTCGTCGAGGAAAAGTATGTCGAGCAAACATCCACTAAGCAATATACTGTTCAGCAAATATCCCAATTCCCAATTCGGACTCGGTTAGGTTACCTTTAATGCGTAAAATTAGAACTTGCTCCAATATAAAAAAAAATACTACTATATTTTAAGGCTACAGTAGTTAAAAATAATAATTTAAGCTAGAAAATATATCATACTGAATATTAATGATACATAATTATCGCAGAGTACGGATTGCATGTAACATTTTATTGCATTTTGCCGTTGAAAGTAATTCCGCAGCGGTAAATGAATACCCAAATATTTGCAGCTATAACTATAGTTAAATCTGTTTAAATGTTTGTTTTGATTTTAGGTGTCGAGTTAAATGCTCCTCTGCCGTTTGATCCCAGTTGGCATGTAGTCACATAAAAAATGCCACTGCTTAGATCTATTGCTATTTCCCTTGGCGATCGCTTATTAAACCGCCAGCCTGTTTAGGCGCCGGGAAAAACGAAAATAAATCATTTTCAGAGCGTAACCTCACCTCCAATCGATTTCGAAATGTAATGTTGCGTTTCTTTTATTACACGCACCATTTATTCCCCATATTAATATATATTTTATATATAGATGAAGGCATCGGGGAAATATTACAGGCTAAATCGCTTTAATATTGACCAAGTCTGCATTTATTACTGTTTCATAATGTATTGATTGGGTTATTCGTGGAAAACGCATTTATGAAATATTAAAATTGTGATAATGTAATGTAAAGCGTTGGTGGGTGGCGCTTTCGGTTTCACCTCCGGACGAGCGATTGTGATAGTCAAGCAATGTCGGTCCTGGTGTAACGTTTGGATGGGTGACCGGTACCATTCACCATCAATGAGATGGCGCTTCAGAATGACGCACAGAATTTTTTGCGTGTCTAGCAGGGGATAATTCCTAATTTTCATAATCACTGATTTCAAAAATTTGAGTTTCATTTACGAAAATGATCGGTAAAGATTCACGAGTAAAAATTACAAACACCTCGGTGACAGTCGTTAATCATGCAAGTTTGAAGTTTAAGTTTTCTGTATCAATTATTATTTAACTGTTATGACTGAAATTGGATTTGAAGGGAAGTAAATGTTATGAGTTTTTTTAATTAAATTGGATTTGAAGGGAAGTAAATGTTGATTTTTTTTTTAAATTAAGCAATTTGGATAAACGAAACACAGACATATTATGTTTCGTTTCTTTGTCAAACGTCATTGAATATACACTAAACGCACTTGATTTAACATAAAATCATAGATGGCGCCGAAATTGTTTGATATTTGTATTTTTTAATTGCTGACCCACATAAAGGAATATGGGCAAATCAGGGTTTATTCGAGACTGCCGTACTTTGTGAATGAAGTTTTATACCTATATTACATAACTAGAGTTGGAAATAAGAAGGAATCTGTGGATGGCCCATCGCTATAAAGCTGTAACTTTTTCACAATAATACACTTTTACAAGAGTAATTTTACAAAAATTTTGCGAAATACAGTCGTATAATAAAGCACTATGAAGCTGTAACCACGAGAGCTGTTCTATGATTCGTTTATTATAGAATATATCGGGAGTGTATAAATTGGCGGATAATCTACACGTGGCGACATTCTTCCTAAAATTTTGAATAGAAAATGTCGAAAAAAAGTGCATTTTGAGTTTTTTCGCACATAACTAATAATAATAATTTTCAACCAAATTTGATGATTCCGTTGGGAAAAAAATCCCATTTTGGCACTACTTTGAGGGGGTAAACTCAGATTGGAATGATCCTTTTTCGAACCCTTCAAGCCCCGCATAAAAACACGTTTTTGGACAAAAAACGTCCTACTTTGGCAACGTGTACCGAGTTGGAAAACATATGTCGACTCGATCCACCAAAAAGGCATTGAAATGTGTTCAATGTGTTCAATGTGAAGTTCCTACGACGACTTGGCACAAAGTTATGGGTGTTTGAAAAAAGCGAATTTTGTGGTTTTTTGGCTCATAAGTCCGATGTTTGTCGACGAAATTGTTTTCGTTTTCACGAATTTTAAGTAAAAAAAGGCTCACTTTAACAATCTCTGTAGGGTCGGAAAAAATGTGGGCCTAACTCACCAGCATTCGTCCATTTTTCCATTCGTCCAATAAAAACAAACAAATTACACTGACGGAAAAAACTGAAACAATTAAGATTTGTAAAAATTTAGGTCATTTTCAAATGGCTATAACTCGGCTTCTATCCAACCGATTTCGACGATCTTTTGAGAAATCAAAAGCAAAATGTGTCCTCTTTAAGAGGGTTTATTCCCCACTGAAAGAGAGGGCTCTACGCCCTTCCAAACGAAAACATAAAAAGACCCCAAAATGCACTTTTTTTAAACACCCATAACTTTGTGGCAAATCGCCGTAGAAACTTCGTTTTTGAGTCCTGTACAGGTAATTGAACACATTTCAATGCCCTTTTGGTGGATCGAGTCGACACATTTTTTCCAACTCCGTACAAGTTGCCAAAGTAGGACGTTTTTTTGCCCAAAAATGTGTTTTTTTTTTGTTCAGGGGTTGAAGGCTTCGAAAAGGGATCATTCCAATCTGAGTTTACTGCCTTAAAGTAGGGCCAAAATGAGATTTTTTCCCGAAACAATCATCAAATTTGTTTGAAAAGTCACTGAGTTATGTGCGAAAAACCTCAAAATGCACTTTTTTTCAAACACCTATAACTTGGTGCCAAATCGTCGTAGGAAATTCGTTTTTTGAGTTTTTCGTAGAGAATTGATCAAATTTTAATGCCATTATGGTGGTTTGAGTCGACAAAATTGTTCCAACTCCGTAGACATCGTCAAAGTTGGACATGGTTTCCAGAAAAAACTTTTTCTTTCACAGAGGCGCTAGAGGGGAGCTGAAAAGGTTACGCTTAAGTTCGCATGCATGGCTTTAAAGAAGACACTTCAAAGTTTTCGCCCTCAAAGATTCATCAAAATCGATTGAAAATACGCCGAGTTATGGCGGTTTGAAAATGGTCGAAATTTCATGAATTTCAAGTTTCATATTTTTTTCCACCAGTGTAGTTTAATATTGCATTTATTGTGCGCCCTTTAGAATGAATCATGGTGAAGCTCTCGTGGTTACGACTACAAATATTTTTAATTTAAAATTGTACCAAATTAGTTTCAAATCCCGCCCGCCAGAGCACAAAATGATAATTAATAATGTAATTGTTTTTTGAAGAGGATGATTGCAACCATTTTCACTATTAAAACATAGTGAATTTTTCAATTTAATTGTATTTTATTAAGGTCACATAGTGTTTCGCGTTTTCCTCAAAACGGTAATTCTTGACTAATGTTACTTTAGAAATACGTGTGCGATATGAGGCAATCTATATGTAATGTAAAAATATACATAGTGTCCCATTTAAATTATAAAAGTTGATGGTATTTCCGGTGAAACCGGAAGTACAGTAGTAACAAAAATGTGTCATTATACTTGCTTGCAAAGTTTTATAAAAATAGCCCTTTTTGTTTTAAAGATATTTACTTGGTTCCATACTTTATCCCAACCCTGTATAAATAAAAACGTAAATGTTAATACACCGAAAATTTTTGAAATTTTGACACAACGTGGCATTCGAATACCCTCGTGTTTTTTATTTACCTAATATTATACAGTGCGCCAAAAATAGGTCCTATATCACTTTTTTTTTAAATTAGGATAAAATACAAAGAAAGTTCATGATTCAACCGATTCAAAATCTTAAATTTAACCAGACTGAGCCTCAGCAACGCGTGGCCGGATACAGCCAGTAGCAAATATAAATCAGTACATTGAAGAAATTTAAAAAAAATGTAAATTTTGATCCGTTTTTAGTTTATGCGTGTACTGCAAAGTAATATTTTTTTATTTAAATTCTTATAGTTTTCGTTCGTTAGTAAATGTTACAATATTTTTGTTTTTACCTTGAATACCAGTATTTATTTATTTATTTATTTGTTTACGGTTACACCTTTTGCAAACATTGAAAACATGATAAATGAAAACGGGAAATTAAAACTAAAATTAAGACTATAGTTCAAATTAAATTTAAATTAACCCTAAAATTAATATAAGAATATAAAAATTAAAATCAAAATCAACATTAAAATTAAAATTACATCAATATCGAATAATTTAATATATACACACAACAATGCAACTTAAAATTAGAATATTAATGTAGGTCCTTGATAAACGTAAATACAAAGTACATGCAGATGAAATAAAGACAAAAATATAAGTAAAACACATATGGGGCATCCCGCCAGATTTTTTTTTTTAATGGAAGCTGGCCCCCTTGCTTACGTCAAAATATTTGTCTACTTTTCCCTAAACACCTTGAATTTTTTCAGATTTTTTTTCGTCCGCGTTCCCGAGATATCCACGATTTAATAAAGCAAAATCAAGGTTTTTGTCCATTTTTCCTAGACGTTCGTGTGAAAATAACTTTGAATAGAAGCGTTTTCATGAAAAATTCAGGAGGACCAAAGTTGCTTGGCTTGGCTAGGGGAATAGCATCCCCAGGTGTAAATATTTTTTTTGGGGGGCGAAAACATAACCTAAAAATTGCGTTTTTCCGGAAAATTCGGAAAAGATGTATTTTTGCCCATTAAAAATAGCTCATCTTCGTCCGAAAACTTATATAAATGTGTCGGGAATAACCTGACAAATTTTCAGAGTGGTTCTCGACAAGCATCAGTCGCAATATCAAAAATAGCCATAAAAAATGGTGATGTGGCCATCATGTTACTTTCTCCGACTTGATGGTATCATTTATATTTACGCTTACATGGTTTATTTTCAATTTAAATCATATTTTAAATGTACATCGACCGTTGTGTAAACTCGGGTGAAACTGACGTTTTAAATGTCAAAATTATAAAAGATGGCAAAATTATACTTCAAATTCAAAAACTCAGTTTACTCAAAAACTAAAGGGATTTCGAAAAAAACTTATTCTTTATAAGTTGTTCATTTTAGCATTCTCTACAATTATTATTAATATAAATTTGCTGTAACTATTATCGTTTTATAATTATAAACCAAAAATTAAAAAAATAATAATAAATTTTTTTCTCGAATAAAAATGATTTTATGAAAAATGTTTTCAAGCAAAAGATGATCATTTCTTTGTTGTCTTTGAAGTTTGTTTAAATGTTTTTGAGATATTTTTCATATTTAAGAAAATATTGGCAAAAAACAAAAAACAGTTAAGGTAAACGCCCACTTCCCATGTACGAAATTTTACCAAAAGCTTTTCAGTTCTTCGGATTATCAAATAAGACGTATGTTCAAAGTTTCATATAAATGGCTCTATTAGTTTTTGAGATACAGCGCGCACAGACACACACACACACACACACACACACACACACACACACACACACACACACACACAAAAATATTTTTTTCCAGAAATTGTTGAAATGGCATCTAGGGACCCCAAAACGGATATTTCCGTAAAAAAAATTTTTGAAAAAAAAATCACGATCACAATACTTTCTCGTACTTCGTAACGGAGAAAGTAAAAAAGAGGCAAAAAATGGAATAATTCGGGAAAAATAAAACATGACAACGCAACATGTATCCCGGATGTTTCCGAGGTTATTGCCAATGAAAAATATTCCTCAAAAGTAACGCAGAGAACCCCAAAAACCCACTTCAACCCTCGAAACTTACATTTTTTTATGGCTATTTTTGATATTGCGTCTGATGCTTGTCGAGAACCACTCTGAAAATTTGTCAGGTTATTCCTGACACATTTATGTAAGTTTTCGAACGAAAATGAGCCATTTTCGAGTGGGCGAAAATAGGTTTTCCCCGCATTTTCCGGAAAACGCCATTTTTTGGTTATGAATTCGCCCCAAAAAAAAATTCCGCCTCGAGATCTTATTCCCCTATCCAAGGCGTGCAACTTTGATCCTTTTGAATTTTTCATGAAAACGCATCTATTCAAAGTTATTTTCACATGAACGTCTGAGAAAAATGGACAAAAACCTTGATTTTGCTATATTAAATCGTGGATATCTTGGGAACGCGGGCGAAAAAAAAAATCTGAAAAAATTCAAGGTGTTTAGGGACAAGTAGACGAACATTTTGTCGTAGTCAGGAAGCTAACTTCCATTTCGAAAAAAAATCTCTGGCGGAATGCCCCATATAGGTACTAATACACATTATGTAACATTTAGGTTATTACAGGCAGTAAAGTCAACAGTTTCAAGTTGACGTCTAAAAGTGGCAAATGATGTTCCAAAGATTGAGATATTATGGATTGTATTGTAGTATCCCATAATTTTACCCCATGGACTATTTTTCGAATAGTTTGTGCGGTGAAAATTCTCGCGAAATACTAAGCTATTTCTTGTAATAGATGGTATGTTGAAATTTATACTGTATAGCAAGTCCTGGCAGTTTATTATGCTATTAACAATTTTATTAACGATATCTAAATAATTGAAATTATCCGCTAGAGATGCAATTTTACTACACCTAAAATTGTTGGTAAGAAAAGTTCCAAAAACATGGCTCGCTTAGTTTTGAAAAAACGTTGAAAATTCATCCTTAAGTTCCAAAATTCGGTTTACCACTACCTCGCGATAACCATTTGTAAAAGTAAGTAAAGATCCGTATTATCTGACCGAAACCTATATCTAATCTATTCCTATACTTCTGTATTAATTCTTTGATAACGACGTAAATGTGGAAACAAGTCGGAATAAGTAAACAATATATGAAATAAACCAAGTTTTAAGTTTGTTAAGTATGTAAAGATCTATGCTGAGCTTCCACAAATACACGTTTTTTTTATTTAAATAGGCGTTATTATAATGATCGCGATTTAATATAGTTTACCATTTACAATTTACAAAGACGTAACTCAAGATCTAAAATACTCTACCCACTCAAAATGTACTATACTTTTTCTCATGCTCTTACAATTGGATCAATATCAAATGTGTTAGTACGTTATGACACACGTCAGATTATACACATCGCGACAAAGTTGCTGTATAAATTTAGAACCCTCGCCCCATGCAATTAAAATGAGGGATTTCCTTCACAGGGGCTGCTCTTCACGCTTTTGATTTTGATGACTGGCGGATCCTTTTCAGAAGACTGCACCTGGAAGCGGTCTGTCTCCACATTATACAATTACATATGTAAATAGCAGTTATGGCACACGCGCCGAAAATAAATTATGAAATCATCGAGAGAAAAGATATTGTGATGTAAATGTTATTATGCTGGAGAAAAAAAAGTATGCATCCACACGTACTGCTGATTATGCTTGAATAATAATGGTAATTTTTTAAAGACCTTAATTGCAATTCAATGCAAGGTACGAATTATTTTTCATTCTGAGGATCAATCTAGTGTGACTTGATTGGCAATAAAAAGTTAACTGATGAACTAAGCCAGCGCTCGGCAAGTGGCACGCGGCCAGTGGCACGCGTGCCATAGGTTGCCAAAAGGATTTTTGGTGGCACGCCTCGAAAGTGACAATTAGGTAATATATTAAAAACTTGTATCGAAATCGTTTAACTGAAGAAAATTCAGAAATGTGCATAAATTAAAAACTTTAAACTATGAACCAAATATTGATATATTATATTCCAAAATTGAACACCAATAGAGCCACTCATGTTTAAACATTGTCATTTTTTATGTTGTTTTTATATAGTCTGTATTATTATCAGGGTTCGGATGATATATATAATCGGATATATATCATGATATATATCACGATATATATCATGATATACCGAGTGTTTGGGATAAGGGGCGAACATAGGGATTTAACATGTAAAATTAAATATGTGTAATTATTTGCTCCCCTATTCATTTTAGAGAAAAATCGTAAAGGAATATTTTTTAGAGAATTAAAAACTGTAAATGTATCATCCATTTAATTTACGTTTGTACCAGCATACACCTCAGAAATAATAAAAATAAGTTTAACAATTTACCATTTAATAAAAACCCTTGCCATGACTTTGACAAATGTCATGTTTCATGTTAGAGTGAAAATAATAATATTGCAAGTCAGATATCAATTCTAGTTATTACGATGAACAATAATCTGAGTTATTCCAATGAAGAGAGGGTATTCATTATTAAAACATTTTACAGTGTCGTCAGTTTACGCAGAGTTCGTGACTTATTTTCGGTTACATTTAACAATCGACCAATTCCGTCTGTATCAACAATTTCCAAATTTGTGAAAAAGTTCGAAAATACAGCAAGTGTAGCGGCAGATGATTCAAAAGGTATTTCAATAGTCCAATTTTAACAAATATTATTTCAAAAACATTAACATTGCAGGCAAACGGAAGAGAAGAAGCAACGATGAATTGGAAGAAAGAGTTTTGGGGTTGATAAATGATGATCCAACAACTAGCATACGATGCATTGCTCGTGAGTGCAGCGTGTCTACATTCTCAGTGTATAAGATTCTGAATAAGCATGGGTATTATCCCTACAAACATCAATGCCATCAGGAGATATTGCTAGTGGATGAAGAAAGCAGGCGTGTATTCTGCGAGATAATGCAGGATCGATCAAACATAGACAGAAACTTTTTGCAGTCTATCTGTTTTACGGATGAATGCACGTTCACACTTAACAACGAGCCCAACACTCAGAACACGCGATACTGGACCCAAGAAACTCCGCGGATATGCCTTAGAACTAGAACCCAGTTCCCGCAAAAAATCAATATTTGGGCTGGTATTTTTAAAAATAATATTATTGGGCCGTTTGAAATATGTGGAAATTTAAATTCGAATTCTTATTTAGACCTTTTAATCAACCAGGTTGGCCCTGCGTTAGAAGAAGTTGCACGTGACAATCAGGAGATATGGTATCAGCATGATGGATGTCCAGCCCATTATGGTTTAAATGTAAGGGAATATTTAAATGCTAATTTTCCCAATTGCTGGATTGGTCGCGGTGGCACTATCAACTGGCCACCAAGATCTCCTGATTTAGCACCATGTGATTTCTTTTTGTGGGGTCACTTGAAAAACAAAATTTACAAAAAACACCATCCAAATATTGAATCTTTGCGGGAAGCAATTTTTGCGGAATACACATTGATTACAGATAGGCAGTTGGCTAATGTTAGACATGCATTTTATAACCGATTGGGTTATTGTTTACACCAGAACGGAGAACTTTTTGAGTACTTGCTCTAAAATTTCCCGTTGACCGCTGGTTACGGTAAAACCAAAAATATATCACGAACTGTGTGTAATCTGACACCACTTTAATTCAATTCATCGTTGCTTCTTCTGTTCCGTTTGCCTTTAATTTTAATATGTTTGAAATAATATTTGTTGAAATTGGACTATTGAAATACCTTTTGAATCATCTGCCGCTACACTTGCTGTATTTTCGAACTTTTTCACAAATTTGGAAATTGTTGATACAGACGGAATTGGTCGATTGTTAAATGTAACCGAAAATAAGTCACGAACTCTGTGTAAACTGACGCCACTGTAAATATTTTGATAATAAATAATACCCTCTCTCCATTGGAATAACTCATATTATTGTTCATAGTAATAACAATGCGTGAATTGATATTTGGACGTGGATGGAACTGCGGGTTAAGGAGATTGAATGATTCGGGAAATTGGCGTCGGCTACGAGGCCATCTGCCATAATCATTGTATTGTAATATATCAGAAATTAAATGAATAACTGAATAATGAAAGACAAATGCAATGTCCATGGTCCCGAGCGAATATTCCGCGACCCCGAAATCGTTCGCCCGGGCTGGGATTCGAACCCTCGCGGCACAACCGGCATAAGCGCTCGCTTGTACCCACTACACCAACGGGCCGCCCGAATTAATGTTTGACTAGTAAAATTATTCTCACCATAACATGACATTTGTCAAAGTCATGGCAATGTTCAATTTGATGTCAAATATTTTGACATTTTAAATGTTATTTTTTTACTATCTTGTAAGCAACTGTGTTTGTTTGCAATAAATAAATATAATATAAATAAAGTATGTGCATTATATAATTATTCAGTCATATAAACATTGATATTAATGACCAAGAATAAATATCAAGAAGTTGATATATATCGGATATAAATCCGATATATATCCGATATATTGATATTTATATAAATATCGGATATTTTCCGAACCCTGATTATTATATGGCTGCGCTAAAAGACAAATTTGAATGACCAAAAATGTACTCTGGCCAGAAATTGCTCTGCGAATTCCACATTTATTTCAATAGATGCTTGAAATTTTGACAGATTAATTATGGATAATGTATCTTTATTTCTGTCTTAAAATAAATGATTCGAACTTTGCACTAACAAAAATGACTGAGCTAAAATACAAATTTGAATGACCAAAAATGCACTTTGGCCAGAAATTACTTCGTGAACTCCACATTTATTTTGACAGATGATTGAAATTTTGACAGATTAATTATGGACAATGTGTCTTTATATCTGCCTTAAAAGAAAGTATGCGAACGTTTCAGTAACAAAAATGGCTGCGCTGGAAAACAAATTTTAATGACCAAAAATGCACTTTGGACAGAAATTACTTCCTGAACGCCCCATTTATTTTGACAGATGCTTCAAATTTTGATAGATTAATTATAGACAATATGTCTTTATATCTGCCTTAAAAGAAATTATCCGAACGTTTCAGTAACAAAAATGGCTGCGCTGGAAAACAAATTTTAATGACCAAAAATGCACTTTGGCCAGAAATTGCTGTGTGAATTTCAAATTTATTGTGACATATGTTTGAAATTTTGACAGATTCATTATGAATAATGTGCCTTAACAGAAACTACCCGAGCTTTTCAGTAACAAAAATGGCTGCACTGGAAGACAAATTTTAATGACCAAAAATGCACTATGGCCAGAAATTGCTCTGCGAATTCCACATTTATATCGATAGATGCTTGGAGTTTTGACAGATTAATTATGGATAATGTATCTTTATATCTGTCTTAAAAGAAATTATTCGAATATTTGCAGGAACAAAAAAGGTTTCGCTAAAATACAAATTTGAATGACCAAAAATGCACTTTGGCCAGAAATTACTTCGTGAATTCCACATTTATTTTGACAGAGGCTTGAAATTTTGACAGATTCATTATGGATAATGTGTCTTTATATCTGCCTTAACAGAAATTATCCGAACTTTTCATTAACAAAAATGGCTGCACTAGAAGACAAATATTAATGACCAAATGAATTTAATTAATTGCTATTACGAGCATGGTATTTTCTATTTAACATTTAACATTGTAACGTTGAATATTATTTTTTTTTATATATCTTACTTGTATACCTTATTTAGATATGTTATTATTATTTAAGTAACTTGAGTGCATACCGCACTATACCTTTGGGTTATTACGATCTAGGGGAAGTAACAGCTATATCAGATTTTTTTTTTCTGATATCTAAGCTGATCTAGATTCGTTTTTGTTGATTCTTTTTAATTTAACGTTTATTATTTTGCTGCATTGTATTTGAGTTTGAGTTAACAAATAAAAAAAATATTATTATTATTATTATTATTATTAAAAATGCACTTTGGCCAGAAATTGCTCTGTGAATTCAACATTTATTTTGGCAGATGCTTGAAATTTTGATAGATTAATTATGGATAGTATGTCTTTATATACATATATGTATATTAAAAGTATCTTAATATACAACAGATTTTTTGGCTTTAATTTAGTGGCACGCTCAGTGCCCGCTACTTTGAATTACCTGTTTTGTGGCACGCCAATGCATTTGGCTTGCCGACCGCTGTACTGAGAGATACAAATTTGGGAGCTACATTCGATAAAAAAAATCATATTACCGCAACTCTTGGATTTGTAACTTCAGAATTTATATTTATCCTTAGATTGACGATTGATGGATTTCGTCACCTATAGAGTCAACAGAGTTGGTAAATAATTAACTTTAGTAAAGAGATTACAAAATACATTCTTGAATTTGTTTACATTTAGAACTGGCCTAAACTACACTGATTACCGAATGCCCTCAGTAAGGTTAGCCACCGTTGATATCTCGGTAACTGTTAAGCGTACAACTTCTAGAAAAAAATCCTTACAGCAAAAGTAGCTAAAAAGTATCGCCGCAAATAATATCCAACTATATCATCCTAATTGGCCGCAAGAGGGCGCAACAAGCATAATCAATTAGAAACCCTAGATTTTCTGGAGAATTTACTTCTTAGAAGTGAATCTAAAATATGGACGTTGCAATTTTTTGTTTCGCCATGTGTGTTGTTAGACTTTTGTCTTGTAAAAAAATAATAACTTTGACTTGATATCCATCATGTATGCACTTTGATTGTCGAAAGTCTGATAATGGTAGTGATTGCGTTAATTTATTTGCAGACTATTTTTCTTCGGTATATGTTGAGGGCATACGAGATGTTCCCGATTTTAATTATAACACTTCAGTTAACTGTTCGCCCATCGTAATTTCGACGCCTGACGTGTTTAATGCAATTAATAACTTAACAGACAGTTGCAACTCTGGTCCAGATGGCATACCGCTATTTTTCCTAAAAAAATGTGTGTTTACTCCGACTACACCTATAAAACTTCTGTAAGATGCATCGCTACACTCAGGAGTTTTTCCCAGCATTTGGAAATCGAGCTACATCACACCTCTGCTCAAGTCAGGAGACCGGGGCAATATTAAAAATTATCGTGGGATTGCTATCCAGTCCACTGTACCTAAATTATTAGACAGCTTGGTGGCATCGCAGTTAAAATGGATGTGCCGAAACATCATAATTGATGAACAGCAAGGTTTTATTTCTGGACGATCTACAACTACAAATTTGTTGCTGTTTAATACCTTTCTGACGGATGCATTAGAGACTGGTTCACAGGTTGATGCTATCTACACGGACTTTTCAAAGGCGTTTGACGGTGTAGATCAGATCATGGGATCCTTATATCAAAACTTACTGGGCCAGGTTTTAATAGCAGATTAATTGATTGGGTTCATAGTTATCTAAGGGATAGAAAACAGTATGTCAAGATTGAAAACCATGTATCTAAGGAAATCTGTGTAACCTCCGGTGTGCCGCAGGGTTCTCACTGTGGACCCCTGCTATTTTCATTATTTATTAATGATATTTCATCTATCTTAGTTTTATGTAGATTTGTTATGTACGCTGATGACCTTAAGATTTTTAAATCAATTGATATGTTGCTTTACAGATAGATCTTACTTCCCTGTCAGATTGGTCTGAATCAATTAAACCTTAATATTCAAATATGTTTTAAAATCACCTTTTCGCGCAAAAAAAAAACTAGTATCAATTTTAATTATTGTATAAACGATGATGTATTAGATGACATTTCTTGTATTAAGGATGTTGGAGTTTTGTTTGATAAGAAATTAACATTTAGACCTCACATTAACTTAATTGTAAGTAAAGCTCGTAAAACTCTAGGATTTGTTAATCGCTTTTCTACTCATTTCTCCCCTTCTACTATTCGTTATCTTTATCTAGCATTAGTTCGACCACTATTAGAATACGCTTCACCTATATGGTCAACGTCTTTTGCATGTGACGATTTATCAATTGAGAGAATTCAAAATAAATTCCTAAGGCACTATATGTTCCGAGCACAATTAATAATAATGGATTATGACAGTCTACGTTGCGTTTTAAATATTCCAACTCTTTCCGCTCGAAGAACTATGGCTGATCGATGCATTATTTATAATTTAATTAATGGCAATATCAATTGTAGTGAACTGTTGCCAATGTTAGCTTTTAACTACTTACCTGTAAATTTGCATAGATCCGGGCATTTATTTAGAATTCCATTCCACCCATCTAACTATGGAATTAATAGCCCTGTGTGTCGTGCAATGATTATTTTTAATTATCTCTCGAGTAAGATTGATATTTTTCACGTACATTCATATTTTTGGCAATCGTTGTATTCTACTATTATCCGATAACATTGCCAATTAATTCGTCCACAGTTGAAATTTTAATCTCATTTTCTTTTTCCTTTATTTTAGGTTTATTACAGTTTAATTACATTATATTTTGTAAACTGGTATAATTGTGTTTATATTATTTTATAGAGCATTTCTTATTTTTATGTATTTCTTTGTAAAAAGTTGAATACGTCAATAAATGTATTATTATATTATTATGACTTAACAGAATTGTACAAACTTGATCTCGCTGAAAGAGGCCTTGCTCTACTTTGTTGAAAGTTAATTACGTTATTACAATTATTGATGTGCCCGCTAGATGGCGCGTTTTGCAACACAGCCAAAATTTCCAAAAAAAAATAAATGGAATGATATGTTTTTTTAAGCTAGTTTTGTAGAATACAAAGAGCTTAACTTAAGAAAGACCACTATCTGTATCTTTATTCGTTCTGGGGTTATTGCGAAAAAAACGTATTCATGAAAGTACCTATCGGCTCAGAATGAGTTTTGTTGTTAATTAATCAACACAGCCACGAATAATGAATTCTCAATTCGTTGCCTTTGACGTTGTTGTCAAAAATGCCATGAAAATAAAAATTATTTAAGATTTCTTAGTTTTGACAAGCGTAGCCGTTAATATAAGCAAAACCTAATATTATCAAAGATTTGTTTCAAGTTTAAAGAGTTTTGTTAAGCGTTCTTATCTAAAAAAAAATGTTTATTCTATCACCAATTCATATGATACGCTCGCTGTTTGTTTTTAATGTTCTGAAAATGCGTCTATTGCTGCAAGAGAATATGCCATCAGATATCTTTAAAAGAGACATTTTTTAAGAAAAATGTTCAAGACGACTTCTAAGGCAAACGGGGCGTGTTAATCCTATTCTAGCATTTAGGAGACAATGATGAGTGTGAATTAAAGATATAGATATTTATGCATTAAAGGAGATATGGAATGTTTGTTCCCAAGCTTGACAGGCTCACAAACCGAGGGCCTCTGGCCCGAGGTTTATAAGTCAACCGACAACATGAATATCTCCCGTGGTGCATACAATATTTTATTTTTTAGTGAAATATTAGTAATTCATTATAAATATTCAGTATATCGATTTGCAATATGTATTTGCATGGTTGCTATGAGTTTGTTTTTAATCAAACCGCCCGCATTTTATGAACTGACGTTTATTTGATTTGATTTGATTTGACGTTAATGCTTTAACAACAAACGTACAGTTGTGAATAAAATAGTGAACAAACCTGGGAGAAAAGTTTGATTCCTGTCTCGCTATAAAGTTGGTCGTGAGCAGACACAAAATTGTCTATCTTCAACCATCATCTTGAGCGGAGAATTTGAAAATTGTACATACCATTTGTCAGGTAAACAGGAGCAGAACTCATAACTCCCTCGAGAGATATGACTCATAACTCCCGAGGGAATTATGAGTTCGTTTTCATGCCTTGTATCCATGACGATAATAGTAAATATCATACTACTAAAAAATAAAAATAAGTAGTAGTAGTTCCGTAAATAAAATGTATTGTGTTCAACAACTATACATTTTACTAATAATATACAGTGTACATAAAGTAAGGAATAAATTCGATTAAAATTCAGGGAATTTTCTTTCAGAAAAATGCTCGAACACGTGTATTATTATTTTTAACGCGCATTTTTTGAGATAAAATTTAAATGTACAGGGTGTCCCAAAATCGAGATACGACCCCTGAGTTAAAATTTTCAAATGTGAACCTCTATTTTTTGTTGCATTTATGGATTCTACGTAAAATTGTAGCATACCCCATGTCAATATTCAGCTGTTTTCGAAGAAATGGCGTTTAAAAAAGTACTACTACTATTTTATTTCTGGTAAAAGATAACATGGTTTCATCGAAACATTGGAGTTAATAAGGAAAAATAATTTCATTAAGTAAATAATGATTTTTGCTTACTAATTTTACGTAGAATCCATAAATGCAACAAAAAATGGGGGTTCACATTTGACAATTTTAACTTATAGGTCGTATCTCAATTTTGGGACACCCTGTACATTTTAATTTTATTTCAAAAAACGCGCGTTACAAAATAATAATACACGTATCCGAGCATTTTTCTGAAAGAAAATGCCCTGAATTTTAATCGAATTTACTCCTTACTTTATGTACACAGTTTTTTATTTAATGTGTATTTTTTATTTTATAAACTGCTTATTTTTTGGCCAAAAATCGATAATTTTTTTTAAACGTGCACCATTTCTACAAAATTTGATTTGGAAAAAACCCCTACGCAATTCCATAGAAAAAGGTAACTAAATTATACAAAAAAAAAAAGTTTTTTTTTGTGCCAGGTCTTGTCGTATGTTCATTGAAAAAAAACCTCAAGTGTGCCATGACTTTTTCGTTTAAAAATTCAAGTTGGCACATTGTTAGAAATTGACATATAAACGTCAGATCTTTCTAGAAGTCACAATTATTACGTGGTTTACAGCAACCAGCAAAAAACGTTTCTAATTCAAAGTTATTTCCGAAATGGGACTAACGTGGATGGAAATTGGGTGTATTCATTCGACGCACGTTTGGCTGAGTTTCAGGAAGAATTTCCTAACGTGCCCATTATTTATGATGAATTTCAAAATACCTTATCACGATCTGTTGTATTATTTCATGAAACGAGTAGTATTCTCCGTAAACTAGCAAGTGGTAGACCAGTTAAACGAACTCAAGATGCTATTAACACAGCCCAAGAAATTTTGGAAGATGAACCGACGACTTCTCTGCGTCATTTGTCACAGCAAATGAATTTATCGGTAGGAACATGCCACAAGCTTCTACGAAAATATTTGCAAGTATACCCTTATCGCATAACATCGGTGCAAGAGTTATTACCTGTTGATTGCCCCAGACGACTGGAATTTTGTCAGTGATTTTTACAAAATGTAAACGAGGATGTTTTACAAATTACTTTTTTTACCGATGAAGCTTGGTTTTACAAGGATGGGTACATTAATTCCCAAACTATGAGAATTTGGTCGGATGAAAATCCTCGTATATATCGAACCATTACATCTAGGGAAAGTTGGCGTTTGGGCAGCGATTAGTGGGAGAAGATTAGTTGGACCGATATTCTTTGAAGGTAAAATCCTATTTTTATTATTAATAATAAAAATTCAATAACCGTGCATTCATTTTAGGTACGATAACTGCAAACCGTTATCGTACAGAAATTTTATTTCCTTTTATAAATAAATTAAATGATGACGAACTGCAAAGTGGACATTTTCATCAAGACGGAGCAACTCCTCATTGCACAGTGGATAATTTGGTAATTTTGGAGAAATTTTTTGAGGACCGAATAATAAGTCCAAATGTACGGATTCCCTGGCCGCCCCGTTCATGCGATTTAACACCATGCGATTTTCTCTTGTAGCCATACCTGAAAAATTGTATTTATGCACAACAGGTACACAATCTAGAAGACATGCGGCAACGAATTTGAATTCGAGATAAATTTATAGAAATTAACAATAATCCAGTGTTGTTGCGGAGCGTAATGGAGGGTGTGCGAAGAAGAGCTCAGGCTTGTGTTCAAGAAGAAGGAAGGCATATACAACATTTAATATAATTTTATAGTGAAAAATTTAACGTATCTATAAATTGACTACAGTTTAGTATTTAATTTTGAGAAGTAACATAACCTTAATATGTGTTACCAACTTAAATTTTTAAAATTAAAAAATCATGGCACACTTGAGGTTTTTTTTAATGAACATTACGAGAAATCCGTCCTCCCGTTTAGAAAGCGACTTCAAAGATTGGCTCTGTTGCCGTTATTTTGCATTAAAATGATAATACAAATGTTTTTTTTATTCCTCAAAAAAATGTTAAATAAACCCTCCAAGGGCCGGCTGTTCAATAGCAGCTTAAGCCACGTTGTTCAATTACAGTTTAAAGATAATCCCAGTGCGAAAAACGACAGTTTATAACCTTGAAAATACTTATAGTGAGTTTAAGGTAAGCTCGTAAGCTGCTATTGAACAACTGACCCTAAATAGTAAATTAAATTCCATTTATTTTTCCATACCCCCACAATAAATCGTCTAAGTTAGGCTCGTTTTTCGGCCGCTGGAGTGGTGTTACCCCTTGATCATGCTCATAGACAATCATAGCCATAAAAAAAGTGAGAAGCATTTCTTATATTTGTTTTATATTCTAATATATATTTAATTACTAGGTACTTACATAGTAATTACTATCCAATACTCCAGACAGAGGTTAAAGTATTCCAAAGCGACATACCTGAAATAAAAATAAATAATTAATTCAATTTTCCAGCACGAAACATTTATCATATCTAACTATGAATTATAGTGTCGTAATGATTATATAAATCAGGATTTTACCTGGTAATAGCGTCCCATTGCCGAAGAATTATATAGAAATATGTAAATACAGTCGAACCTTAATCATGTCTAAACTAAATTGCGACTAAAATTAGTGATGGGCAAAATCGAGTATCTCAAAGATCGATCAATCGGTGATCGATCAGTTGATGTATCGAGCCGCTCGATCTTTTGCTCGATCTGCTCGAGCGGCTTTTGAAGATCGAGCGGCTCGTAAAGATCGAGCGGCTCGTAAAGATCGAGCGGCGTAATAAGATCGAGCCGCGTTGATTGATCAAAAGATCAAGCGGCGTTAATCGATCGAAAGATCGACGATTTAGGGGACTCTTACAAACTTAATTATCGAATTTAACTAAGCCATTTGCTATTTTAATAAAAAATAAAAAAGAACATTTAATTGTTAATGTTAATACAATTTGAATGTATTTATGAGAAAGTCATGAGATGAAAACTATCTATAATATATAATTAAAATATATTTCAAATAGTATTGCAACCGGTTATAAGTGTTATAATACTATTTTTAAAGATATTTTGATTTTGCGATATAGATAGTTTTTTTGACTGCTTTTATCACAAGTAATTATAATTATATCTGTTAATCAATTAAAAACTAATGCTCTCTTATCTATAAATTTTTTTTATGTTAACATTACAAAACATAGTATTTCATTCTGCATTCATAAATAACTAAAACATTTATTATGTTTCATTAAAAAATTGTAATTTTAAGACATTTCCGGTTAAACTGAGAGTGATAAAATAATGAAGGTTTGGGTTTTCAGATGCACGTGTCCGTTTGTTCTGGTTCACATACTTATTACTCGTCATCGTATATGGTTTCAATATCAATACAAGCATTCATTCAATTTCGAATGTAAATATCTAAATATTAGAATTGAGGCAAGTCGGAAGAATTCTAAACATATTTAATATTTAACACTAAACTATTCTTTCTGAAAAAAATAATTATCGAAAATAAATTATCTTCATTATTTAGTCAAAGAAATCACCGGCCCCTGCCTCAATCAGCTCGTGGTGCTCGATCGTTTTACGCCGCTCGCTCTGCTCGTTTTGATCGAGCGCCGGCGTACGAAGATCGAGCGGCGTTGATCGATTAAAAGATCGAGCAGCGTTTGTCGATCAAAAGATCGAGCGGTGTTGATCGATCAAAAGATCGAGCGGCGTTGATCGATCATTAGATCGAGCGGCGTTCATCGATCAAAAGATCGAGCAGCGTTGATCGATCAAAAGATCGAGCGACTCGATCATTTGCAAAGATCGAGTACTCGATCTTTCTTGATCGATCTTGCCCATCACTAACTAAAATGGTCTATTTCAATCTGATCAACTTAAAATGATAAATATTACTAGTAATTTAAATAGATCTTTCGCTAATTAATAATTGGTTATTTGCTTTTTTGTACAATGATCAGCTTTTTAACTGTCTGAATGGCAACCACGAAAATTTAATCACATGCCCATTTCAATTCAGAGGAGCCTGCAATTATTTATTTTTAGAACACGCCGTATAAATAAATGTGGATTACTCCCAAATTACGATCACCGATGATTACAATTAAAGTCATGACATCGAAATAATTCAAAGTAAATCGACAACGCATGTCCTTTAATTCCAACGAAATTGCGAATTTCGTTCATGGTTCCTTTTGTACTAATCTTTTACGAACGACACATCACGAGGTTGTACCCTGGCGGTCGCATGGAGAAATTAGGGTAATTTCTCTAATGTCTGAAACCTTTTCCTCTCAAAACCACTTTAACAATTTGTGTTCAATTTCATCCCTGTTCTGCTGTGAACGGAATGGCTTGAATTAACTACCGAGGGATCGGCCGCAGGGTTACCACTATTTTTAAAATTATTCGTATGTACAGTCTGGCCGCGCTATGATGGCATATGAGGTGATTAACTTGGGCCGCCCTCATTTGCGTGTTGGGCGGGTGCGTTATGCGTCTCGAATGCCTGAGGTTCTCAATAAGCAAACATGAGATGTGAGGTTGCATGCATATTTATTTCAAAAGTTATCTGTAACCTTTCAAGAACCACTGATTTACAAATAGAAGCGAGTAAAGTGTAACGACGCTTCGTTAATCACCTCAGACGCCTTCATAGCGTGGC
Organism: Ocypus olens; assembly: GCA_910593695.2. NCBI lineage: Eukaryota > Metazoa > Arthropoda > Insecta > Coleoptera > Staphylinidae > Ocypus > Ocypus olens. The sequence goes on from OU343053.1 coordinate 35,736,931, forward strand.
CAGAGTATACAGGGTGTTCAATTTAAGTGAAGACATTGAAATATCTCGAAAACTACACTTCGAATAAAAAAAAATTACAATTAAAATTTGTTTGCCTCGGAGGGGCACATCTAGTGATACGAAACTCGAACCATTACCCTCAACCCCCTAGGGGGTAGGGGGTGAGAAATAGAAAAGTTAAATAGGAACCCCCATTTTTTGTACGGATTTGAATACTCCGGGAAAAAATAAGAAAGTTTTATCTGAATTTTTTTTTGTATTCGTGACAGACGCTATAATCGACAAAATTCAAAATTGGCAAAAATCGTTGAAATCCCCATTTCTCAGGAAATGGGGATTCGTAAAATAAGGTTCCCTATGCTGCTGAGAAATAATGCGACGTGCGAACTTGTTTTCTGTATTGAGGGTAGTGGGTCGAGTTTCGTATCATTAGATGTCCCCCTTCGAGGCGAACAAATTTTAATTATAATTTTTTTTTATTCGATGTGTAGTTTTCGAGATATATCAATGTCTTCACTTAAATTGAACACCCTGTATAGAATGTATTATTTGTCGTATTATGCTTGTGTGAGATGCGAACATATGGTTTATTGTGTATGTCTGGTCAATATAATAATAAACACAATTATTATTATCTAATACACGTTAAAATTCAATAGACATAGATTTTGTTTTTAATTTTTATTTAGCTCTTATTTCGTTTAGAAATATGAAATAATCAATACAATTTTTACTTTACTCTTTTTTCTTAATATATCATATAAGCATATTTTTTACTATTAATGTGTAGGGATTCTCTTTGTCTTCTCCTGGATTTCTTCTATAAACTTTCTCTAGTGCTTTCTATTCATTGCTATACTTTTGGCCTCCATCCAAGTACTTCCTCATTTTGTTAGGTTCATTTATATTATTTCATTGCACGTTTCTTTTAGTCTTCCCCTTTTGCTTTTCATGTTATTCGTACTTTTGCTCACCATCCTAGTTGTCTCTGTTCTATATAGGTGTCAATAATAAAAATAATAATAATAATTTATTTCCGATAGATGTACAGATATATACAAGTAGGAAGCGTCAAATAGGAGTAGAGTACAAAGTCTACTTTGCCGTTACACTTATATAGTGGCACCTAGGCCATAAAGTCGTTTACAGAATAAAATATTTTTTCAAGTAGGAAATCTCGCATGTTCAATTTCGCTCCTATGGTTTTACTTCTAACTGTCCCTCCTAGATTCCTAGAGTTCTGTTACAGCTAATTAATCTAACAATGTTCTTCCCTAACAAGTGTTTTCGATCATTCAAAGTCACTACAGTTTATAGTCTAATCCTCCCTGTTTATGATTATAGACCAGTTACTGTGGAGATTGTAGGGTAGCTAACTGAGCCAATATTTTTCTCCTTGGTTTAAGAACCCATCGTGGAAAGCAAGTGTTCTATAGGTTTTGTATCAACAGGAGTGTACATAATCATTCATGAGATTATTGAAGAAAAAAAACAAGACAGCTCGTTAATGCTGTTGCCAAATGTACATTTCTTTTAAATGGTTCCTTATGGCCCATGAGGCATGATACAACATTTTTGCATCGACATTTTTTATTTAGAATTTTAGGAAGAATATTGCCACGTGTAGTTTATCCGCCAATTTATACACACTCGATATAACTTTTGGATAATATCATTTGAGTCTCTACGTGAGAAAGTTTCAAGAGAGCGTAAGAGTTTGCTGTTACCCTTATAAGAAGCATGGGAAGGAGTATGAAAATATATATACTATTTTTTCACAAACGGGATATTTTAAGAATAAAACGATCGTTCGTAAAACCCAGCATGGAAAAAAATTCTGTCAGACGTGACAGTTAAAATAAATAATGGAACCTCGCATGATCATTTCTCTCCCTAGGGAGAGAAATGCTACTTTACTTCTCTCATGATTTCGAGGGTGACTTTCTCTCACGTTTGCGAAAAAAATCATTTTTTGCATTTTCCTAAATCATTTTTATATTGCCTAAACACAACCCCTCCTAATTTTTTTATCTTGAAAAGACCTGATTATCAGCATTGTGTACAAAAATTCAAGGAGGTAAAACTTGTGCTTTTGCTCCTGAAATTTGTATAAATTGTTTCACAAATTACTCTCTTCTCGCACATTTGTAAAGGTTAATATGTACCGGGTGACCCAGGGATCTGTAAAAGCCCCATAACTTATTTGCTATTTGAGATATCTACTTTTAGTTTTCCTGAACTGGTACCCACACTTATTCTACATATTTTAAAAATATGTATGTTTTTGTACAGGGTGTCTCTATATACATAACAGAACAAAGTTATGTTTTTTAAATGGAACACCCTATATTTTATACTTTATTTTCAAGCCTCTTGAGAAGCTGATCAAAATAGTATAAGATAGTATGGGTCTATTATGGATGATTGGTTAGTTATGGGCAAATTTGTGGCAAAAACAAGGACACATTGAAAAAGTTGCAGAAGCGCTCCTAGCAATGCTAGCGTCGTTTTTTATACACTAAAGAATTTTCCACATCATGAAGAATAATACAAATCGGCTTTGGTTCTTTTTTGTTCATACTGCTATACAGGGTGTCAACATACGCAAAATAATGGATAACTATTTTTTTTCGAATGGAACACCCTATATATCTTGCCACCAATGCATGGAATTTTTAATAAGCTTTCCAATGATGTACAATTTGTATAATAAAATATTATGGATTCTTGATATTTATCTATAAAAACATTTTTCTTTTGTCAACTCCTGCTTATTTTTGAATTTTCAGCCAAAAACATGCACTTTCTGAAAAAATAATAAGAGACCAAAGTTGTAGATCGGAAAATTTTCAATCGATATAGGTCTTTCGACTTTTCCAATAATACGTGCATTGCCCGCCAGAGTGCGCAAAATCGTGACGGTATATGAATTTTAGCGTTTTTCTCAAATTTTTTGTTAATTAATTACTATACTTTATTTTCCACGTCCTCTAGCAGAAAAATGGCTAAATATAGAATTATTCAAATGACCTTCATCGATTGAAAATATTCCGCTCTACAACTCTTAAATGAAGCAATTTTTGCCCAAAATGCATAGTTTTCGCTAAAAATGCAAAAAACGCAAAAATTGATATATACATTTTCAATTTGCATTTTTAGGGAAAACTATGCATTTTTGGCAAAAATTGCTTGTATTAAGAATTGTACAGAGGAACATTTTCAATCGATATGGGCCATTTAAATTTCCCTATAATTTCTCGTTTTTCCGCTAGAGGGTGCGGAAAATAAAGTATAGTGCAATTTATTAATAAAAAATTTGAAAAGAAAACGCTAAAATGCATATACGGTCACGATTTTCGCGCTCTGCCGGGCAATGAACGCATTATCTTAAAAGTTGAAAGACCTTCCTAGATCGGAAATTTTTCGCTCTGCAACTTCGGTCTCTTATAATTTTTCCTGGCTGAGTTTTGGCTGAAAATCCAAAAATCAGCAGAAAGTGACAAAACAAATATGTTTTTATTAATAAATCTCAAGAATCCTTAATATTTTGTTATACAAACTGTAAACCGGGTGTGGCACTTAAGACGCCTCGGACCATAGCTCCTTTACGATAAAAGCTATCGACAAAAATCTAAAAACAAAGTGGTGCATAGTTACCGTCGCTATGTTTCAAAAATATTTCTAATCATCAGTGGCGTGCCGTACTCCAGTGGCGTACCAAACTTATGTTTTTTTAAATGGAATGCCCTATTTTTTATTGCAGATTTGGAAAGTTCTCGACGAGTACTTATTTTTTTATCTAACATGTTATACCCTTCACTTTAGCGGTTTCGCTGTTATAACCCCTTCTTTAAAAATTGCGCCCGATTTTTGAGATTTTTTTGTAGAGAAACTAATTGACGCCGGCGCCTAAATTTTGAATTGAGGTACAGGTTAAGACCTCGTATACCTTCACATAATTTTTTTTCGGGTAATTTATGGAAAAAAAATAATTTTTGATTGATCTTCGCATGTTGTCATTTTTTCCGAAAATTTCAAATGGCACCCCCCTAAAAAAATTACGGCGTTGTACAGCCAAAACTCTAAATTTTTCATTGGTGTAAAAAAAATTACACATTGCATAACAAAATTTCGGAGAAAAAAGGAATTTCATCGCAAATGTCGGGAAACGTTTTCCGTTCCCAAGTGTGCCATGAGAAAACAAAAGATTGGTAGTTGTCAAAGTAAATTATTAGACGTCTGTAGCAGCCATAAGTCATTTTTGATAAATGTTCTAAAAATGTTCCGAACTCAAGAGGAAATGATTGACATGATATTTATTCTTGGAGAATGTAACAAGAATTGTTTCTTGGCATCACGAGTGTACGCTGCGAGATATCCGCACAGGGCACATCCAAATGAACGTGCGTTTCAAAAAGTGTTGGAGAGATTTACTACTACGGGAAGTGTGAAACGGCCAAGGAGAGTTAGAAAGAAGGCAGTTATTACAGAATAGTATATTCTGTAACAAGGTTAGAATGGAAATTCGATGCGAGTGGAATATTTCGAGCGCGAGCCGCGAGGCGAGCGCGAGGAACCACGAGCATCAGAATTTCCATTCTTACCGAGTAGCAGACTATACTTTCTCCTCGACCAGATAAAATAGACTAATAAAGTAATGAACACAAGGAACTTACGTTTTATTATTACATTTGTGGTTATGTTTATAGTATTTTGACAATTGTGATATCCAAGGCTAATTGTTTTATTCGGAACGATGTGAGAATATTCATTCTATCCCTTGTTATGGAATGAATTACATGCAAAACGCATAAGCGCATAGTGTTTTGTTCCATAACAAGAGTGAGAATGTGAACGTTCTATGATCAAAATTGATTGCAGAATGCATAAATTCTACAGTGGTCGTGGAGAAAATAATGAACTGCAGGTTCTGGAGGCAGTTATTGAAGATCCTCATACCAGTATCCGTGATACTAGTAGGAGTCACGATATTTCAACGCGATCATTTGTACATCGTACAAATTCCATCCATTTAAGATTCAACTGCACCAAGAATTGCAACCTCAAGATTTTTATGCGAGGCAAGATTTCTGCATGTGGGCTTTCAACAAAATTGAGCAGGAGGAATCATTTCTTATGCGCGTATTATTTTCTGATGAAGCAACGTTCCATACAAATGGGCATGTCAATCGCCACAACTACCATTATTACGCCGATGAAAACCCACAAGCCATGCGAATGATAAACCACCAGCAAAGATGGTCGCTGAATGTTTGGGGAGGCATACTTGGAGAACACCTTTTGGGTCCTTATTTCATCGAGGGGCACCTGAACGGCAACAGTTATTTGAGGTTCCTTCGCGACGACTTGGATGATCTCTTGGAAAATGTCCCTCTAGCCGCTCTTCGACAGATAGTTTTCCAGCACGATGGAGCTCCTGCACATAATAGCTGTGTCATTCGGGAATTTCTCGATGAAACGTTTCCGGACTCCTGGATTGGTCGTGGGGGTCCTGTGAGGTGGCCGCCAAGATCACCAGACCTCACTCCCCTTGACTTCTTCCTTTGGGGCCATATCAAAGACGAGGTTTACAGGACCGTACCAACTACTGTCGAGGATATGAGGGAGAGAATCCGCGCGGCTTTCCGCGGTATATCACCAGAAGTCCTTTGGGGCAGTGTCTAGAGCCTGTGAGTCGAAGTTGCGATTATGCCTCCAGCAGGAAGGTCGTCATTTCGAACATTTAGTTTAAGTTGTTAAATTTTCTTTATCTGCATTTTTCATATCATGTTGAATAAATAGGTACATACTATTATGTTGACCGTATTTGTGTATTTGTTTTCTCAAGGTACACTTGGGAACGGAAAACGTTTCCCGACATTTGCGATGAAATTCCTTTTTTCTCCGAAATTTTGTTATGCAATGTGTAATTTTTTTTACACCAATGAAAAATTTAGAGTTTTGGCTGTACAACGCCGTAATTTTTTTAGGGGGGTGCCATTTGAAATTTTCGGAAAAAATGACAACATGCGAAGATCAATCAAAAATTATTTTTTTTCCATAAATTACCCGAAAAAAAATTATGTGAAGGTATACGAGATCTTAACCTGTACCTCAATTCAAAATTTAGGCGCCGGCGTCAATTAGTTTCTCTACAAAAAAATCTCAAAAATGGGGCGCAATTTTGAAAGAAGGGGTTATAACAGCGAAACCGCTAAAGTGAAGGGTATAACATGTTAGATAAAAAATAAGTACTCGTCGAGCACTTTCCAAATCTGCAATAAAAAATAGGGCATTCCATTTAAAAAAACATAAGTTTGGTACGCCACTGGAGTACGGCACGCCACTGATGATTAGAAATATTTTTGAAACATAGCGACGGTAACTATGCACCACTTTGTTCTTAGATTTTTTTCGATAGCTTTTATCGTAAAGGAGCTATGGTCCGAGGCGTCTTAAGTGCCACACCCGGTATAATTGGAAAGCTTATTAAAAATGCCATAGATTAGTGGCAACTTATATAGGGTGTTCCATTTGAAAAAAAAATAGTTATCCATTGTTTTGCGTATGTTGACACCCTGTATAGCACTATGAATAAAAGAGAACCAAAGTCGATGTGTGTTATTCTTTATGATGTGGGAAATTTTCTAATGTATAAATAATTATGCTATCTTTGCTAGGAACGCTTCTGCAATGTTATCAATGTGAACATGTTTTTGCCACAAATTTGCCGATAACTAAGCAACTATCCATAATACACCCATACTATTTTTATCAGCTTTGCAAGAGGGTTGAAATTAAAGTATAAACTATAGGGTGTTCCATTTAAAAAATATAACTTTGCTCTGTTATGTATATTGGGACACCCTGTACAAAAGCATGCATATTTTTTAAATATGTAGAATAAGTGTGGGTACCAGTTCAAGAAAACTAGAAGTCGATATCTCAAATAGCAAATAAGTTATGGGGCTTTTACAGATCCCTGGGTCACCCGGTATGAATGTTTCCAGCATTTTAAGAGTGCTATATCATAGCTGACACTCTTGTCTTTCCAATGACATGAGAATGAACTAAATTGGTTCATAAGTAAAAACCTTACAGCTGTTATCAATTTAACCCGGCATTTGACAGGTGGAAAAAAGTTACAAGTTTGGACAGGTGGGGTTTGTGAAACCCCAAGTTTAAAATTTGGTTAAAAAAAATCGTTTATCGTATAGTTTCAAAATATGAATTTTTAGAAGACCGAACACATGTCTTTAAATACAGAATAACAAAAACGTAAATATTTATTTTATTTGTATTTATTTTTACAACAGAACATTTTAACACCTATTTTAATATAACTTTGCCATTAAATAAACAATAATAAATTTCTAACTTTTTTATAAACAAAATACTACATTTTCGGATACATAAATATATAAACTTTACCTGCAAAGAAAAGTTTTTGAATTTATTTAAACTAGAAAAGTTATTCGGTCTCAAACTTGCTGCATTTTTCACACAAAATTGTTGTGTGGCCTAACATAATTTGCAATAATATTTTGTCTTTCTATCTTATACTAGTGGACACACTGAACATCGCCCGGGCTTTAAATTTGTCCTTTTAGGAGATGGCTCGACACTTGTTCCACAAATCACATTTATTGGTCTTTTTAAATTAGTCCTTAGTCTTGAATTAGTTTTTCGCATTTCAATATGTTCTTTTACCAATGATAATCCTAAGGATTTTAGATATTCTCTTCTCTTCAACTTTAAATCATTATTGTTTAGTCTATAGATTATCTGTGAATTAATACCTGCCGTATTCATTAAGGAAAAAAATACAGTAAGGGGCCACCTTCGACTATTTCTAGCTACGCTGTATGAAGACGACAGTTCATCTACACCGCCTTTTGTTTCATTGTAAAATGCTATAATTTCTGGAAGATTCTTCTCTCCACTATTTTGGTCAATTTTATTATTATTGTGAAATGTCGACATAAGTATTACATTTTTCCCCTTTCTAGGTATATATGACTCCATTGTGACATCTTCTTGGAAAGCAAATAAACTGGTGCTTTTCCCTCTATTTTTCGTTGACAGAAGTTCGGGTGGTATTTGTTTTTTTTATTTTTTCTTAGGGTTCCAACTGTTGTTATCTTGTACTCGTGAAGTAGTCTCATCATGACCTCAAAGTTCGTGTACCAATTATCAAATGTTAGATTTCTATTACTGCCGCTTATAGGACTTATCATACGAATAATTATATCATATGCCTTGTTGCTCAATTGGAAAGGCCCCTCAGGCTGTTGACCAACATACACTTCCATATTCAATACATAAAAGCTTTTTGCGTCTACAAGAGCTTGGATCTTCCTCTAAATAGTTCAAGTTTTTCGTCTAACGTCAAATATTCGCCTGGAGAATAAGATGCTTTACAATTGTCTACAAATCTTTCAAATATTCCTCGGATTGCTGCGAGTTTATCACACTTTCTTCTTTCGGATCGATTTTGTATGTTATCAAACCTTAGGCAGTTCAATAGAAACGCAAATCGTTTTGACGCCATAACTGCCGGGAATATTTGAATTCCCGTACCATCGGTTTTGTAAAAATCTCCAATATTTCTGTGATTATTTCTAAAAACCCCAGCTAAATAAACCAAACAGCGCTTTTATTTTAATCTCGGTTGTTTTATTTACATAGTAATTGTTCTCTTTGTAAGTAAATGATTTTTCTTTAACTCTTAGATTGGTGCATTTTGTTATGTCAGCAATCATTTGCGTGTCGAAAAATAAGCTCCAACATTCCAGAGGAGACTTTGCATTTTCTCCGGTGGTCTTTACACCACGTAAATGTGTTATTATATTTTTTGATCGGGTTCTAATATTTCTCGATCTAATTTGTCTTAGCCACTTTGTGTTATCTTTTGAAAAATAGTATTTTTTATTTGGTGTATCATTTTGATCATCATCGTTTGTTTGATCAGCATCGCTTTCTATGTCAGCATCGTTTTCATTGTCAGCATCATTTTCTTTGTCAGCATCGTCCTCTTCATAATCATTTTCTCCATTACCTTGTTCTGCATCACTTTCTTCTTGATCCGAAATGTCACTCTGCGATTCAAGAAAACCTTCATTCTCAACATCCTTCCACAATTCTAACAGTCGTTCTTGTTCCTTTTCGTAATATGACATTGTACTATAAGAGCACATAAAACAATATAAAATACTCTAACAAATCATCAAATTATAATGTTTTACCTTGTTTTTATAATCAGATGAATTTGTTGCCAATGAAATTATTTCGAAACGTAACTGGACAGGTGGGGTTTAACACACCCCAGCGCACTTCGTTGACACATTACTTTGTCTACAGTTGAAACAATACTGAATCATTGCACCTGCTGGTGGTATAGTATGTAACTTGGTACTGAACGCTAGGAGGCGCTAGAGGGTGTTAAAATCAAAATCTGCGGCGTTTCTAAATCAATGGGGTATGTCATACCCCACCTGTCCAATGCCAGGTTAAAATCCACGTTCTCCATTGACGCCATTTTGTTAAATTGCGACAAATTTCAAAATGACCCCCTGCTTTCATGTTCCCGATACAGACAAAAATAATAAAAATCTGTGACATGAGGACAATTTCACATGATGAACCGAAACGGCTCCTAAGTTGTAATTCGAGCTAAATAATCAATAGCGCCTACCTAATAATAATAAAAAAACACAATAAACACATTTACGTGTGGATGATCTTTCTATTGTATTAATACTTTAATTTGATTTTATAACTTTATAATCAACGAATTTGCTAATATATGTTTCAACACAGCAATTACTCGTACAAATAAATTAAACTTTAATGTGATCATTTATTTAAATGTAAATTCCAGGCCTCGGGATATAATTTTAAAACCACAAATTTGAACCAACTATTAGAGCTTGCGATATCGAGTGTTAATTGCAGTGTATGCAAATGCAATGCAAATTTACTGGATGGTATTTGTATGTTTAATCAATAGAACCTATTTTTAGAAAATACTCTAATAATTTAATATACAGGTGGATTATTTATCTAGCGCTGACATAAAATACGTCGGCAGCCAATCAGGAATAAAAATAATTAGCTCAGTTCGAATTGTTTTTTTTTAATTTGACAGAATAATGGCAAAAAGACCTATTGTGGATAACCCAGATAGGTGGAATACTAACAAGACTGCATACAATTTAAATTGTAATAATTTATAAAAGTTCTGTTGATATATAGAAACTATTTAAATGTTTGAGGAAATCTGGAGACCGGCCCGGCGCACAGTGTTGCAAAACTAGACCTGGCCAAAATAGGAAAAATAAAAAGGGAAATTTTCGGTTTTTATTAAAAGGTCCAAAGTAATAAGTTGTGGTAACATTTTGATGAAATCCAATTGTATAACGAAGATGAGGGAGTTAAAACATACATGTGATTCAAAGTAAAGAATAGCTGGATTATAACCTTCCGAATGATAAAATGATTTTGCGTTGAAACAATTTTTTTATAATAAAAATGATGTTCCCTTTTCTAATATCTCATCTGTGTAATTTTATTCCTGATAAAGATTATATTAGAAAGTTTGAAGTACACTGGGTGCTGTAAAAATGGCGGATTAACTCAATGGTACGTTGTCGAGGATTACTTCGAGAGTATGGAAAAAATAATTAAAAAATCGGTATTGTATTTTTTCTAAGATGCGAAGACTTTAGTGTAAATTATTTTATTGCCCAAAATCTGTATAACATTAATTATTTACACTCCAGATCAAGTAAATTTTGCAGAGAAACATACATTCGTACTAATAATACCGATTTTTAAAATTATTTTTTCCATACTCTCGAAGTAATCCTCGACAACGTACTATTGAGTTAAACCGCCATTTTTACAGCACCTTGTACACAATAAAAGTTAGATTTATAGAACTCACTTTTCATAAACAATTAATCATTAATATTGTGATTTATGTAGGTGTTGAATCTCAAAAACTAATACGTATTTCCTGATAAAATTACTTATGTTCAAAATTTCATTAATTCCTATATTAGTTTCTGAGATACAGCGTGCAAGGATACACACACTCACAGGCACACACACTTTTTTGTATTGTTGATATGTCCTCAAAACGGATATTTCTGTTAATAGAAAAATCACAATACTTTCCAGTACTTCGTAATCAAGAAAGTAAAAAAAACAATTAGTAGGTACCCCAGAACAAAATTCTCTCTTGAGCGTGTAATTTGATGTTTTCGTGAATTTCTAAGAGATCTATTTCAGCTATTCCGTGATTTTTAGACCTTGCAGGTTGTTTCAATGTGAAAGTTGCTTCTATTTCCGTCCGCATGCAGAGATTGGTAATGTATACAGTTAACATGCATGTGGTATCAATTAGTACACTAATCTGACATTGCATTTTCGTGAAAATTTCCCATTGATGAACATATTGTTTGCATTTCTAATACCCGCATGTTAAAATTTATAATGAAGATTTCGATCGGAATAACTGTCAGTTTAGATTAGAATCTGCTGTACTTTCATTAATTATATCCAGTTTAGATACTAAGGCAATGGTATTATTGTAGCGGCTTGTGTTATATTTTTATATTACAGTAGCGTCCAGCAGCAGCGAATTGATTTAATAGGGTCAATCCACATCAGTTCACCCTGACCGAATTATAAAGCCACAGAAAATATTGTTAGCCATAGTGAAGTACTTTTCAAGATATTTAAGTTGAAAGTTAATCTGAAAAAAAGTGTTTTGCCGTTCTTGTGGCTCCGCGACAGTCTTGCAGCTAATAAGAAAACAACTAATAATTCACTAAGTAATGAATATTTTGATGCCAAATTTTCATTATTTATTCTGTGAACTGTAAAGATACTGTAAAACAATAGTTTCCGTGTATTGTATTCCTTTGAATCATAGTAAATAAAAAATATAACTATACCGTGTGTCCCGTTTCAAGACGAATCATAGGGAATTCCCATGTAAAATTTTCAATTTCAGTTTGTATCTCTATTATAGAATTATTGGTCAGAACATTGAATTCATTTTTTATAGGCTCTTATCTAATACCTCGTTTGTACGTTTGAGTTTACCTAAAAAATAAAAAACAATAAGTGTAATACTAAACACATAAAAACTTGATATGAACAATGTCAATGACAATGAAAGCTTATAAAAAAATAATTTAAAATTACAAAAATATACAGGCTGATCCATTTAAAAAATGAGAAAATCGCTACGAAATGACAATCCATTAAAAGCCGAAGTAATAGAATTTTTTTAACTAAAAAAAAATTTAAAAAAATTAAATGGCGGAGGTGCGACCTTTACGCTTGAGACTCTTTTGATATAAAATAGTAAATAACTAAACAATTTGACGACTAACACATCCTAGTATTTTACATCAATTTGTTGCTTTTAAAGTGGTCGATCTAAATATTGAACAAAAAACTGGGTGTTCCATTTAAAAAATACAACTTTGGTGCGTAACTCAAAAATCGAACACGCTGTATATATGAAAATATTTTTAGAACATGCATTCAGACACGATCGTATCCAGGGGCGGCTCGTTATGTGGACCCAGGCAGCCATGGCACTACCTCTAATTACTAGCCTAGCAAGATTTTTTTAGTCATTCTAAAAACACTTATTCGTCATTTTAAATGTTTAAGCCAGATATATACTTACAAAACAATTGGCTTTGAAGGATGTGAAGAAGAATACACATTTTCAGTTTTCCAGGAGTTTTGTTTTGCAGTCAATTTTGACTTTAAAATAAATTTAGAATAGATTCAAATAGATTAAAAATTCGTACAAGTATGCCATGCACTCATTAAAAACCGGAAATTCGGCGTGCAATTGTTTTATTTTTTATTTTTTGAGGATAATTCTTGAACCAAAATTCGGCAAATTCTCCCAACAATCATCGAATAGATGCAGATACAGGAAAAATTTAATTTGTAGTTCAATTTGGTTTGGATAATTCTTGAACGAAAGGACAGATTTAGAAAATTCTTTCAGCAATGTCTTGTGTTTATCCGAAAGATGTAGATATAACCAACGAATTAAATTCGTTGTTCAAATGTTTTCTGAGTTTCAGAGGATAAGTAGATTAATCTGTCCAAATTTCAGATACCTGTCAAATTAAATGTGACATTTATAGAGAAATTGATGAAAAAACTGCATTTTTAGCGTTCAAAATTTGCTTTCCAGGACATCCATTTTGGATACTCCAAATTTTTAATAAATTTCTTTAATCAATTTTGAAGGCACATTATTTGCGAATAACCTGATAAAATTTTAGGCAACTATCGCAAGAAAAACAGAATTTATAGAGCAATTTCTGAAAAATATGCGTTTTTCAGTGATAAAAATGTGTCTTCTGGCGCAGTTGTTTGTCTTGCAGAAAAGTTTCGATGATTTTCTTTTGGCAATTATAAATACACGTTATGCAACATTATTCTGTCAAAATTTCAAACACCTGTCAAATGAAATGTGGAATTTATGAAGAAATTTATGGAAAAAGTGCATTTTTGTGATAAAAATTTGATTTCCAGCACAGCTATTTTGGTTACTGCAAAATTTTATTAAATTTCTTTAAGCTTTCCAAAAGGCACGTTACTTGAATAATCAGACAAAATTTTAAACATCTAATTTAATTTAATCTTATTTTAAGAAATAAAGAATTGACAAAGCAATTTCTGAAAAAAATATACATTTTTTTGGTGATAAAAATTTGTCTCTCGCCGCTGTTGTTTTTCTTACCGCAAAGTTTTGATAATTTTTTTTTTGGCAATTATAGACAAGTTATGGAAGATTCATTTGTCGAAATTTCAGACACCTGTCAAATAAAATGTGGAATTTATAAAGAAATTTATGGAAAAAGTGCATTTTTAGTGATCGAAATTTGCTTTCTAGCACAACTATTTTGATTACTCCAAAGTTCGGATAAATTTCTTTGAACAATTATAATGGCACGTTATTTGTGATTAATCTGTCCAAATTTTAGACATCTATTATAACAAATATTGTTGCTATGAACGGATAACCAAGTTTGGAAACTTCTTTCAGGAAAGTGATGTACTCGTCAAATAGATGCAGATAAGACCAAAACAATTAAATTTTTCGTTTAATTGTTTTCCTGTAATCCTCGTAACTCTTGAACGGATAAACAGATATTGAAAATTCCTCCAGAAAACGATTGCAATCACAGAATAGATGTATAAAATATAAGAAAATAAATACGTTGTTCAATTGTTTTGTGACTTTGACAAGAACAAAATAGCAGATTTTTAAAATTCGTCAAGAAATCGGGTAGATGTAGACAAGACCAAAAAATAAATGTTCCTTCAATTGCTCAGAATTACAATTAAGTTTATTCATGGACAGTATGATACAAAGTGATCTAAACAGAACATCCGAGGCGGTGGGATATATTGTATACTAAGTGGCTCTACCATTAAAATATTCCACGAGCCGCCACTGATCGTATCATAGATCGTGTCTGAATGCATGTTCCAGGAACATATTTTTCTCAAAGTTTTTAGTGTGGACACAATCTTCCGCGAACCGATAGTTAGGACACCTTGGATATTATTATAATTATATTGCTGTAGTCATTTGCATATTAAATTTCCAAAAATGTATACATATATTTGTTTTAAATTACTTTTTTTTTTAATTAAAGGTTTATAATTGGTGGGCATTTAGGTTATGATCATAGTGCGAATTGACGTAGCCAACTAGGGCATTCTGCCACGACAGATTGTTGAAAATTTGGGTCATATAAATATGAGGGGACATATGCGGTATTTTTTCGTGCCAAAAAATGATCTCCCATTTAGGATTGGAACACAAGACCCTAAGGCCTGGTCACAGTAAAGCTGCCCACTAGGTTGTAGGTGTATTTTGTTACTGTTTTTGAATATGTTTTTTTTTTAATGGCGGCAGGTAAACCTGATAACACTTGGATTTTAATCGAATTCAAGTTATTTATCGATCAGACAAAGCCTAACATTTTATCTGTAATATCTCGTTATTAGTTATAGCATGTGTTTTTATCTTAACACATGCTATAACTATGATACTTATTTCCTGTAGCAATAGAGATAATAAAAACGTTGCCGCAGCATCGCTGGCAATGAAATCGATTTGGAGGTTCTCAGCTCCTTTATTCTTTATTTTAAAGTTGGGAAAATCTAGCACAAGTGCAACGGGGAAACTTAACTTCGTTCCGACAAATCGATAACTTCAACGCGAGTTCAATCTATACATCCCTCGCATACAAATTCGTAAATATGCTACCCAATGTAAACTGATACACGTCAGTTTGTTACTTTTTCTACGTCCGTTATAAAATGTACAGTTTTTTTCATTAATTTGGGTTCATAAAATATGTGATTCCTGAACCCTACAAACAGCGTGAAAGAAAGTGCCATAACGGTTCATTTTTTCACTCTTTTGCGTGAAAAAAACTGCCGTAGCGGTTCATTTTTTAACGCTACTATAAAATTGTTTCCGCAAAGTGTGTCATGAACGCTTCGGAACACGCCGCGAGTTCCGCCGATAAATGTCAAACATTCGTTTCCGATCAAGAAAACTTGATGATTATTATTTTTTTCATTTAAGAAAGTATTATTACTTATAAAAATTGATTAAGGTTTTATCGAATTTATTTAAAGTTACGGACGTAGAAAAAAAAAATTGTTTTTCGGCTCGTGTGGCAATCTTTTCTACTCGTGAAAAAAAGGACTACTTTACTCACTTGTTGCATAAATAACTATTATTGAATTATTTCAAAATATTAGATGTAGACTTATAAAAAGATATGTAAATAATCAAAATGGAAACTTAATAAAACGAAATGTAGCCTGAATTCAGGCTAGATTTAGTTTTATTGAATTTATTTAATGCTTTCTGCAACAAGTAAGGTTGTTTCTAATTTGTTCAAAATGGAAACCTTTCTATAAGTATAGAAATAATGCAATTTAATTAATAATGGCAAAGCTGAGTTGCCGAAACTGCGGTCAAACGAATAAATCAAAGTGTTATATCAACAAAATAAAATGTGTTTTATTCCATAAAACTAATAATCTTTTCAATATTTCATTAATTTTTGTAACATGCAAATTTCTTTTGTAAAATTCAATATGCAGGAAGGTCATTGTTTTAATAAGTGATTTATTCCGTAACCTTTAAGAAGCATAAGTCTGTAAATTTTATAATTTGCGCCTTAAATATTAATTTAAATATGCATAGTATTACAATAAATTCATCTATTTTTGATATGTAATAATTCCAAAACTCATAAATACTCCCTTAGCCTTAGATGGGATCTTTACGTAGTATTTAGATTTATTAATAAAAATTAATTTGCAGATGTGTCGATGCGATTTTTCTAATATTTGATCCATTGTACTGCGCTTAAGTTAATTTCAGTATCAAAAGCAGCTTTATAGTTTAAAACCTTTAGTTTATTACCTACTTATACTAAACTACTAAAATATGGTCGAAGTATTTAGTACCCACTCTTGAAAATAAACCCAGTAATAAGGAAACAGCCATAAGAAAGTACTAAAATATATCAAAAGACTATGAATATTTTTATTGTATATTCCCATGAATTTTATTATGTGTGACAAAGATTAGAGGGATAAGCTAAGAAATTTGCGCCACTTTCACATTACATCAATTTTATGGAACATGTTGCATGGTGTTTAAGAATATCCAGTCACTGTGACACTTTGTATTGTGATGATGAGTTCGTTTTCTCCGTCGGACATTTCAATTAGAGACACACAGATCGTAAAATTACCGTGGATAATTTGTAATACACGTTTCATAAGACTTGTAATAAAATTACTAAATATGCACTAGCGAATACCCGTGAAAAATCACGGAAAAGATTTGATAGAACATTTTTATATTTAAAGATTAATTTTTTGTTATTAATGTGTATTTTAGTCCACCAATAAGCCTCGACCAATTGTCGCAGTTTGCCAATGTACTTAATAGTTTAACGTTTTTACTAAATGGCAACATAATTATAATGGGTGATTTTAATATGAATGAATATTTCATTCATCCCACTGCTGATAACTGTTGTAGGTGCTTATTGAATAGTGTGGAGTTTTTGGGTCTACAGCAACGAAATAATATTATGAATTACTATGATAGAGTTCTAGATTTAGTATTTAGCAATTTAGAATGTTCTGTTAATGATGTAAAAGATCCTATCATAGTGGAAGATAAATATCATCCTGCACTTGAGATAGAAGTTCGTATACCTATTCCTAATAAAACAAACATTATATTTTCAAATAATGTTAATTGCAATTCCTTTAATTTTAAAAAAGCTAACTTTATTAAATTGTATGATGCAATCTTTAATATTGATTGGTCTGACATACTTTCTTGTTGTAACATAAACACTGCTTGTAAGTTATTTTACGACAAACTTTACGCTACATTTCAAGACTGTGTACCCTGTACTCGTCGATCTAGAAATAAGTATCCATATTGGTTTTCACATGAACTAAAGTCTAAATTAAAGGAGAAGAATAAATATTTTAAATTGATATAAAACATCCACTTTCGCAATATTTTAGGATGAAATATACTAGATTACGCAGCCAAGCTAAATCTTTGTCTCATACTGACTATTTGCGCTTTATATCTGATTCTGAAAAAAACCTATGTACTGATCATAAGAAATTCTGGAGTTTCAGAAATATTATGAAAAATGATAGTTCAATTCCTTCAACAATGTTTCTAGATGATATGGAATTGTCGTCACCTCTAGATATAGTAAATTCCTTTGCTTCTCATTTTTCAAAATCATATGAAACTCCTTCTCTTCACGATCCGCCTTTTGTGCATAGCAATACTAGCAATACTACAAATTTCCTAAATATATTGTCATTTGAAAAATCAGATATAGAGAATGCACTTAGTAGATTGGGAACTAAACTGAGTTCTGGTCCGGATGGTTTACCAGCGTTAGTTCTTAAAGACTGTAGACTCGTTTTATCAACACCGCTTACACATTTATTTAATCTGTGCTTGAAACAAAACATATTTCCTTCCACCTGGAAAATTACAAGTATTATTCCTGTATTTAAAACAGGCGATAAAAAGTTAATACCAAACTATCGGCCGGTGGCAATTATATCTAATGTTGCAAAATGCTTTGAAATATCATTATGTACTTCTATTAATCCCTTCATTAATTCAAACTTATCCACCCACCAACATGGATTTCGACCTAAGCGATCTACAGTTACCAACTTACTTATTCACACTCAACTTTTATCCAAATATTTAGATCGCCAGATCCAAGTTGACGTTGTCTATACAGATATATCGAAGGCTTTCGATAAAATAGATCACAACATTTTATTGGCCAAGTTATATTCAATTGGATTTTCCTCATCACTTTGTGAATTAATTAAAAGTTATCTCGATCAAAGGTCATTGTATGTAGAATACAAAGGATTTAAGTCGAATACTTTCGTTGCTACTTCCGATGTGCCACAGGGTTCTAATCTGGGCCCCGCTCTTTTTAATTGCTTCATTAATGATATTACATCGAGATTAAATATTGATGTCCTCATATTTGCTGATGATCTAAAGCTTATGAAACCAATATATTCTAAAGCTGATTGTGTTATTTTACAACAAAACATTGACGAAATCTTCAATTGGTGTACGGGTAATAAATTGTTTTTAAATGCAGGAAAATGTAGAGTTATGTCATTCACAAGAAATAACGTAATTATCGAGCATGATTACAAAATAAATGGTATTCCATTGGCTACAGTAGGTGAATTCAAAGATTTGGGAATAGTTTTTGATAGTAAGCTGACCTTTAATAAGCATATTGAATTGATTGTGTCTGCTTCAAACCGTTTTTTAGGATTTATATTTCGCAATAGTAGATATTTTCAGAGTATTGAAGCAATATTAGTATTATATTACACATATGTGCGATCTCGACTTGAATATGCGTGTTGTATTTGGAATCCGCTCTATAACAAATACACGAATCTAATTGAGTCAATTCAAAAGCGTTTTGTTAAGTATTTGTATCTTAAAAAGTATGGATTATATCCAAATGATTCCATTTCATATGAGACTCTGTTAAATACTTTTAACATTCAAACTCTTGAAAGTCGCCGTAAAGCACATCAAGTTACAGTACTTTTTAAGATATTAAATAACTTGATTGATTGTCCAGACATTATCGTTCAATTAAAATTTCAAGTTCCTAATCGCCTTAGGCAAGAACGTTTCTTTCATTTACCTATTCCTAAAACAAATTTATTAATCAAATCTCCTCTCTTTTCAATGTGCTCTGTTTATAATAAATTAGTTGAATTGGATTTTTCCATAGATATATTTAATTTTAAGTGCGCTAAACTATGTTTTAATGTTATATTAAATATGTTATCCGTCTAGGTTTAGTTATAAGTACGCATTCTTATTTTGGTTGTTTTTTCTTAAGCAATTGTATTTTGATTTATATAACCTGTGATTGGAAATTTGTTCCGTTGGTTATATTATAAATAAATAAATAAATAAATAAACTCTAAATGTGACAGTTTAGCTTTAAACTTATTAGAATATTTTAAAAAGGAAAAAGAATATGGAGGGCTAATTACAAATATTTATCGTGTTCGAGAGAGAGAGTAGCCGAAGCTTTAAAAATAAGTTTACGATCGGTGGAGAGAACAGTTCAGCGCGGAAAATATGAAAATGGAAAAAGGAACTGCAAAATTTCCCGAAGAAGAAAACAAATCAAAAACCGAAGATCTACCTGCATGTGCTCGAAGTGAAATTCGCAATGTTATTTATAACATGTACATAAAAAAGGAACATGTCATTATGGCTTTAATTAATGAACAACTGACAGAAGGAGGGAATGTGCAAATTAGCAATTTCAGTCTATTGCGAGTTATGCATTCAATGGGGTGGTCTTTTAAAACTCATGATAACAGACGTGCTCTCTGCGAAAAACAGTCAGTTGTAAATGCCAGAATCAATTTTCTGCGAGAATACAACAGAAATTTAAATTCTGAGAATGCATTAAAATGTATTTTTGTGGACGAAACGTGGATTTTTCAATACGGAGGACCAAAGAAAATTTGGCAGGATGAATCTATGAATAGCGTGAAACATTCATTTGCGTCAACTGGAAAGCGCTATATGATTGTGCACACATGTTCCTCGTCTGGGTGGGTACCAGAATGTGGATTAATTTATTGTACCACATCCAAAAGTGCCGATTACCATGATAATATGAATACTGAAGGTTTCGAAAAATGGTTTGAGAGATTATTAATACAATTAGAAGAACCATGTTTAATAATTATCGATAATGCGAGGTACCACTCTCGAATTTTAAATAAACAGCCCACAGGAAATTGGAGGAAGAATGATATAAAAAACTGGCTGACTGAAAAAAATATTGCATATTCTGATAGCGATTTAAAAACAGATTTGCTACAAACAGCCCAAATATGAAAGCAGCCACATGTATATGCTGTAGATGAAATGGCATTAAAGAAGTTTGGACATAGAATATTAAGACTTCCACCATATCACTGCCAGTTTAATCCAATAGAGCTTGCCTGGGGAACATGCAAAAATTATTATGATCATCATATAGGTTGTGAGGGATATAGTTCTGAATCAGTTTTGAAAATGTGGAAGGAGGCGCTTAAACACGTACCGAAGGAAAGCTGGAAACAATATATTAAACACACGGACGCTGTCATATGAATAATTGGAAGAAAGAAAATAATCGACAATATTCCAGAGTTTATCATACATGTAGGAGATTCAAGTGATGATAGCACTGATAATTTTGAAGAATTTGACGATAATGAATGATTAATAAATTTTTATGTATTATTATTTTATACTATTCATTTAAATAAAATGAATGTCACAGATTTGTTATGTTTTCATTTTAGTTATTTAATATTTCATTAATATTATTGTATTAGAATAAGTATTTTTTAATGTTGTATTAATATCCATTTCCACATTTGCTAAAACGTATCAAATAAATTCATTAAAAACATATTTTCTTTCAATTAACCTGCGTAATTGCAATGTTTGACTAAATCGCGCGCGCCTATGAAAAAAACCGGTAAGTAAGAGAGGCCGTAAACTATTTCTTTCTCCTTCTACCGCTCGGTCTAAGACCGAGCTACGAAGGCCGCGTACGTGTTTTCTAGATACGGCCGACGAAATCGTACGTCTTGGGAATATCCGAACTTAATTCATAAACCGCCCTTACTCTTGAATAGGTCTATAGATATAACGATTCTTTTAGATATTTATAATAAAAAACTAACTAATGACAAACACTTGCAAATTCTCAAAGGCATTATTAAAAATTGCATGGATAATTTGTCAATCAATGTTTTCCACCATTACTAGTGTCAAATGGACGATGCTCCAGCGCAATCCTCGATCAGGTTTAAAGATCGGTCTGTTGGGAATGGACCATAACAATGGCCTTCAAAATCTCCGGATTTAAAATCTCTCGATTTTTGTTTCTACCCAAACAAAAATCAAGTGTATGCTATATCGGTCAATAAAAACGATTTTTATCAACGCGTGATAACAGCATTCTATCAGTTACATCGCTTTCAAATTAATAAGGCCACGAATCGTAAAATTACTCCAAAGATTATGAAGTGCATTAAACACTTGTAAATCTGGATGAGTTTAGTCTTGTTCTCAAAAATAAAAACAAAAATTAATTATAACAAATAAAAATTAAAATTAGTTTTTTTTAAGAAATTAAATAAATACTCAACAAATTGCGAGTAGTAAAAAAATAACAAGAAAACAAAAAAGGAATGCTCATAATGATCGGCGCAGTATTTAATAACCTCAGACTTAGTAACAATATAAGGGGTATTCTATGAAAAAAAAACAACGATTTGAAGTTGACTAAAATTGGCATTTAATGTAAATGTAAATTACTATGCGAAGAAAATAGTAGTTTTGGATAGCTTTGGTGCTAAGGCACGTTTTTTTTTTTATTTCTTGTGTTGTTGGGCCTATATATCTACACTGTTTATACAATATGTCTCTGTAAGTTGGAACCATATGGAAAACTTCTTTATTATTAAATTTAGGAAAAAATGTTATTCTTCATAAAAAGTTCTGCATGGTCTAAAATCCAAAATGCAACCTTCAGATATCTAATTTTTTCAAAGGTTTACTAGATTTCTCAAAAAATATTAATTTTGCTCTAGAGTAAAGTATATTTATTTTTGACAATATCGATAAATGTTATTAAGAGAAGTTGATCACAACTAAAAACCACGTTAAAATTTGTAATAACATCCGTTTACATTGAAAAAACTGTTTTTTTTTTCTTTATCGAAACATACCTCCAAAATAAGAACGTAAATTGAATTGTAGTTACCTGTAATCTAGTGGCAAGTGACATGAAATTTTCGACAATGACCGTCAAAACGTGTTAGAATTTATAAAATACATACAAATGGCAGTGTTAACTTGCGAAGAAAAAATTGAAATTGTTTTGATTGTGGGAGAAAATAAACTATAAAACACATAGAGAAGCAGCAAGTATTTTTAACAATAGACATCCCAATAGAAATATTAGTCATTCAACTGTGGCGAAAATAGTGAACAAATTCAAGACCAGTGGAAGCATTAAAAATAATTTTAATGTAAAAAGCCGAAAATTAGTTGCCAATAAGAACACGCAGTTAGAAGTAGTGCTGTCTGCTGTAGAATATCCAAAAATGTCATTGCGCAAAAGGAAATCCTTGATACAGAATAATGTAAGTAAAGATACAGTGGCAAGAATTTTAAAACTAAATAAATACAAACCATTCAAACCAAAATTCGTTCACACATTGAAAGATTAGGAGGGATTATGATAGGAGCTTTGATTTTCGCTGTCTCATCCAATTAACGTTAGAAGATGATCCTTTTTTTATGAGATGTATATTTTTTTCCGATGAGGCAACATTTTCTGATAATGGAATTGTCTCGTCACAACATTGTCGCTGGTGGTCTGAGAAAAATCCCAATTTTACAATAAATACTCGTGACCAATATTCATTTAAAACGAACGTGTGGTTTGGTATTTATAAAAACAGATTAATTGGACCGTATTTTTTCCACCAATCTATGAATGCCGAACGTTATTTACAATTTTTACAAAATCACATCAATGATTTTATGGACGAACTTCCCTTACAAGAACGTCAATGTATTTGGTTCCAACAAGACGGTGCCTCATGCCACAGTACATTAAGTACTAGGAACTATCTTGAATAGATTTTCAATGGAAAAGTGATTCACAGATATTCCGATCTTTTTTGGCCAGCTAGATCCCCTGACTTAACCCCTCTGGATTTCTACTTATGGGGTCACTTAAAACAAAAAGTTTACCAACAAGGGCCGTTTCAAGATGTTAATCATTTGGAGAGGATAATTTCAGAATCATGGTGGGAAATTTCTCCAGATATGATAAGGAAAGCTTTGCGGGAATTTGCCAATAGAACGATGAAAAGTATTGAAAGAGAGGGTGGATATGTCGAGGTAATAGTGGAATAGGTGAAAATTAAATTTGGATTTTTTTGCATTAATAATTATGTTAGCGACACAATTTATTTTTTGTATTTATAGTTTTATTTGCAAATTAAAAGGAAAGGTTATCATGTTTTTATCAATCACAAGAGAAAAATGTCCATTATTGAAATTAGCAAAATTAATAGTAATTTATAATGCAGAAAAATTAATAAAAAATAACAAGATCCATGCTAGGAGGTTGTAATTGAATAATTGAATGTGGTTTTTAGTTGTCCTCAACTTCTCTTAATAACATTTATCGATATTGTCAAAAATAAATGTACTTTACTCCAGAGCAAAATGAATATTTTTTGAGAAATCTAGTAAACCATTGAAAAAATTAGATATCTGAAGGTTTCATTTTAGATTTTAGACCATGCAGAACTTTTTATGAAGAATAACATTTTTTCCTAAATTTAATAATAAAGAAGTTTTCCATATGGTTCCAACTTACAGAGACATACTGTATGTTTTTTTATGGAGGACACCGAACTTTAAAAAAATAAGTTAATGTGACGGCGCACCTATTCTCGGCGCATGTGGCAGATAATTTTTTTTTCGAAGTGCAGGGTCGTAGTCGGCACGTTTTTTTTATTTCTTGTGTTAGTCTATATATCTATATAGATTGTTTATATTTTTTTTACTTTTTAGAGGCGGAAATCGAACATTGTATAACTTTAGTAAATGTAGCCAGGCACCTCTTCACGGTACATGGAACAGACAACTTTTTTATTATTATTTTTAAAGTATAAAAAAAAATTGTTAGTATTTTTAGAATTTTGTTACGGACATCGAAGTTTGCGAAGAAAGTAGATTTTTGTTTTATGTAGTGTCAAAAATTATTTCGTTGTTGAAATTTGGGATATGGGGTGGTTCATGTGTATTCTTTAGTAGCGGTCCTACCTTGCTTTTAAAAGGTTTCGGGAATTTTACAATATTATGATTTTTTTTTAATCTATTGATAACTTTACACCCGTATTGCTGAAGGAAGGATTTAGTCTAATGCAGCGTCAGGCCACCTATGGCGCGCGTGCCAATGGCTGGCTGGCACTCGCGAAAGGATATTTAGTGGCACGCCTACAAGTGACAACAGAAAAAAAAATCAGAAATGTGCATAAAATTTAAAAATTCAACTATGAACTAAATATTTATAACAAAATTGAACCTCAAGAGAGTCACTAATGCTTAAATATTGTGATTTTGTATGTTGTTTTGAGTCAAATAAAAATGTCTTAATATACAATAGATTTTTTGGTTTTATTTTAGCGGCACGCTTAATGTCTGGTACTTTGAATTACCTATTTTGTGGCACTCCAATGCATTTAGGTTGCCGACCGCTGGTCTAATACATCAGTCAAATCTTTTATCTCCGTTTCAATAATAACCGACAGTATTAGAAAGTAAAGTGAAATTATTTTTCATTGTTAATACGTTATCGTATAAGGATACAAAAAGAATACATTCGCCATTCCGGTAATACTAAGACCTTTGAAATTATTACATCAACTTGTATAAACCTACGCGGTATTAGCAAGTGCTAACATTTATCTTGTCCCATTGTCTAATAATGTATTTCTTCGTTAACACTTGTTAATTGCATATTCATACACATGCAATCCCGCTACAAAGGTAATGGCAAACAATGTAATCCTCAAAGAATGCATTTCAATTATGAAAATTATGTTAACATTGATTCATTTTTAATATTGACATATATAAATATAGTAATATTTATTGGAAGTTGATTTTTTCATATATTTTTGGGTATAATCATTGAAAATTCTACTCCGTGCAGGAATGGAGTTTAGAGAAAAAAAATATATACCTAGCTCATGCGCTGGCTGCCTCCCAAATATCCCTCAATCGTACAGAAGTTTATTTGTCGAAATTTAAGAGAACTGGTTAAGCTTATTCCAGGTTCATCAAAATGGCATGACACTTTTCAAAACGCTATAACTAAAATAAAATATGGTATATATAGTATATAGTGTATCAAGGGCCGAAAATAGGCTTTAGCAACCCGCCGCTTGCTAAAAGTGAAGGGTTGCTAAAGCATTTCGGTATGAGTTACACTCGATATTTTTTCGCTTGCCTTAAGTAAAAACAGTGTTTCAGGAAATTTTATATCGCGCACCATTGAACTGTCACTGTCAGATTTTTGCATAGCCTACTCATATCCCGCGGAAGGTTGTCTAGATTATGCATATAATTTTTTCGGCCCTAGATAAGCTAAATCGTAGTTTCAGCCCGATTTTTATGGCCGAAATATATGGTTTCGGTAGAGGCAGGAGAAAAAATTATGTTTTATTAATATTATAGTACATATTATGCGATTTATTTGTGAGAATTCAACTCAATATTTCAATTCTATTGGTCGTGCACCATCATGTTTTGCGCTATAATATGGTGTGAGCCACTGAATTTTGTTTCTGAGTTGGCCATGTCTGAGAGATAGAGAGAGAGAAACATAGCAGTCATGTCTGAGATTAATTCATTTTTTTAATCTAATTCAATTAAACTAATCTAGTCTCGTGACTAAAAATATGTGGCTCACATGATACCATGTTGCTTCTGTATTTCTATTGGTTCTAAAAACTCGCTCATCATGGTGACCAAATAACATTTCAGTGGATTTGTCAAACATATTTTTCAATCGATTTAATCGACACCAAAATATCAGAAAATATCCCGAACAATACAATAAAATTAAAACGATTCTTTTGGAAACAGTTTACACAATTTTGGAAGAAGCGAAATTAACAGTTTGATGCGAAATATTGGTAATCAGGATTGGAGCTTCAACATGCAAAAACTTGACGGAACTAATTATAAAATATGTGTGATGAATACGTTATGCGATAAAAGTGCCAATTTATTGCAGCTGAAAGATGTTAATAAATTTTAATTAATTAAATATTTAAAGAATTTCGTCAAATACATTTTCAGTTAGAAGTTAAGTTAATAAAGTACATAACATATCTTTAAAATATGACATGTTATTTATATTATGAGTTGAATTCTCTTGCAAAATACCAGTCGTAGAATGAATACATCTTATAATTATGTCTTTTATTTACTAACTTAATTTTGTTGCTTTAAGAAATGTTTCTAAGCAACACAATTTCGTTATTAAATAAATCGGCAGAATTATTGCTTGTATTCACCTACTCTGGTTTTACAACTGAAAAATTACATCTTTCAAGTGACGTCCTTGGACATTTATTTAATCGTGAACGAAAATTGAGCTTACACCGCTACATTATATCTTCTCGAATTCGATGTTTTAATTTCTGAATGTTTTGAATACGAGTCCTAAAAACTTTAATTTTGAGGTTGAGGTACCCTCATAAAAAAAATGGCAAACTGTCAGATTAGGAGGTCAGCCTGGCCAATGGATATCGCTGTATCTAGAAATAAGTCACTTCGAAAACAAATCATGTAACACATTCTTGCTAGTTCTAGCAATGTCAGCCGTAGCTGACCAATTTCAAACATTCTAAAATTGCTGAAAGTATATTCTTTATTGTATAGAACCATGGAAAATCATATGTCTACTACAATATCTTCATTATCAAACTTTTTAGATCTACAGAAATTTACAATATTTACAAATGATCATACTTAGTCTGATAAATGGCTATCGACCAGAGGTCTTTCAGCCAGGATATGTCTGTCTTGTCGCGTTAGTCAGTCTGAGATATTGATGGATGAAATGATGAAATAAACTCGAATGTTGTGAAAAGGGGATTTTTGAATTTTGGGTTGATATCTGCGTAAACAATATAAGGAGAGGATGTGGAGATTAATGGATTTTTAGGAATAGAAGACGTTCTTTAATAGCGATAACTAAAGTGGTGTCATCTTAAAGTTGATTGGAAGGATTATGTAAAGGATTGAGAGGATGACGGAGTTTGGTCAATGTTCTGAGGGAGGCTCGTTCGCTAACTTGGATGTTACAAATGGTTGGATTACAGGCTTTCGGTAGCCTAGGGGCATGGGCAATAAGGGCAGGGTCATCTGCTAGTTGTACGAAGTATTAAAATGAATACGATCGGGATTATAAATGTCAAAACAGAAAATGTATAGTAGTGATGAGAGAGGAGAGCCTTGGGGAAGTCCTTGCTCTTGGGTCAAAGGAGATGAGAGAGAATTGTGGATTTTGACATTTAAGGATCTATTGGACAGAAATTGTTTGATATTGGAAATAATGTGAGAAGGGATTTTGAGGAGGTGACACTTGTATAAGACTGGATGCCAGACACAGTCGAAAGCTTTATAGATATCAAGAAATAGGGCTGCAGAAGCTTTGCCTTCAAGGTGCGTTGTTTGTAGATTTGATGTAAGGATGGTGAGTGGGAGAGTGGTTGATCGCTGGGGAAGACTCGATCCACCATAAAAGCATATTCAAATTTGATTAATTCCCTATGCAGGACTCAAAGAAGATATAAAATTAATTAATAAAATTGAGTACGTATTACATAGTTTTTGGGATAAAGAGCACAAATTTAATAAAATTGATAATTTTGAAAATAAGTAACAAAAGGCGAGAATGTATTTAGTGTAATATAAAATGTGTGTTCTAAAGCTAATTATTTGTTAATAGATTAAATATGTAGAGTGATGTGTGAATGTGTATTTTTGTTGGAGTTAGGCATGTGCATTAGGAGTTGGGGGTGGTAGACTAGTCGTCAGGAATATGAAGAGTTAAAGTATTAAATAAATAAGAGATGAAGTAATTTAATACTTTAACTCTTCATATTCCTGACCATTATCCCCCCCCCATCCACCCCCAACTCCTAATGCACATGCATAACACCAACAAAAATACATTACACACCTGTCACACATCACTCTACATATTTAATCTATTAACAATAATTAGCTTTAGAACATACGTTTCATATTACACTAAATACATTCTCGCTTTTGTTACTTATTTTCAAAATTATTAATTTCATTAAATTTGATGTAAGGATGGTAAGTGGGAGAGTGGTTGATCGCTGGGGAAGACATCCAAATTGATATTTAGGGATGCAGTTAGAAATGAGGGATAGGATTCTGTTTTTGAGGAGAGCTTCGTATATCTTATCCAGAACAAGTAGAAGTGTGATAGGACAGTAGCTGGATATTAAGGATGAAGGTGGGCCACATTTGGGAATGCAGATTATATTTCCTAGTTTCCACTCCCAAGGACAATATTGTTTTTGGTAGAGGCAGTTGATAATATTAATTATATCATATAATCATGTATGAGAATGGAAGGGATTTTAGGATATGTCTGTGTATATGGTCATGTCCAGTTGCTGTGTTTTTTACATTCTTTAAAACCTTGAAATATTTGTCATGTGTAAAAAAGTCCGTCGGTTCTGAACAGTCATTTGTTCCGAAAAATTCATTATACCAGCCGTTTACTGTTTCAAAAGTTGTCAAATCCTCTGTCATTGAATAAATCGAATCAAAATAGTCGGCAAATTTTTGAGCAATTACGTCAGGATCAGTAAAGGTCTCGTGAATCACGGGGTCGATCAGTTTGTCTGTCTTTTTGTATTTACTCAGTTTTTTTTTTAAATCTCCGGCCAGAACTTTTTCCCTTTACGTCGTTAATTTTCCTGCAGGTATTTAAGTGTCCGTCTTGTATTCTGTAATAAGTTTTTTAATGTCTTTGTTGAGTTTGTTAAATTTTTGTCGAAGTTCAGATGTGTCCGTCAGTTGAATGTCCCTGTACAATTATCTATTATATTTAATAAGTCGGAGGATGAATTTTGGAAGGAGATATTTATAAAACTGTTTTTTAATTTGGGGTGTGTTTTGTTCTCCTATGTCTAATTTTCGATATATTCCTATTTAAAACTATTTGAATTAATTTTTAAAGTTATTATTTCACTGCGCTAGAATAACTAAAAACAATTGCTACCAATTCTAAACTTTTGCATACTTGTAAGAACATTCTTCTTTTAAAATTTATACGAATTTAAAAATTGATTTTTAAAGTTGCGCATTGTCAAATTTGGCTATATCAAATACTACAAAATATTTGCTATGAATTGCATACTCTCCAATATTCTTGAAAATATATTTTTCTGCAAAATTCCATTTCTAGATTTTGTATAAACAAATCCATTTAAAGAGAACTGAGTCAATTTAAGAATTTTTAACTAAAATGTTATTTGCATTTTTTTATTATTCAGAATGTATCACGATGTCAGTCTTCACAATTTTTGTTTAAATAAATTTGATGTAACGGATTATTTCATAATTATAATCTAAACAATGGTGATATTTCCATAACGTATCCATCGAATTGATGGCATAACAGGGAGTTTTTGATTCTTCATAAATTGTTCAGTACGTATGTATTATTATACAGTGTGTATCAGCCAAATGGAATAAATTCGATAATAAATAAATGGGGGCGTGTTCGAAAAAACGCTCGGACACCTCCATTGGTATTTTTGGTTGCGCATTTTTTTCAACAAAAACTTTTTATACAGGGTGTGTCATGTAACACAGGCCAATATCAACTTTCTTATTTTAAATACAACACCCTATATATTATTCAATTTTTGGATTGTGCAGAAAATTCTAGACATATTTCATGTACCCTGTCCTATACCTATCTTCAACTGTTTTTTTACTTATTAGTTTTTGAGTGTATTGTAGCGAATTTCTGTACGAAGTACGAGAAACTATTGTGATCGTAACAAATTTTTCAATTTTTTTCTACGGAAATATCCGTTTTGGGGTTCCTAAATGCCATTTCAACAATTTTTGCAAAAAATGTGTCTGTCAGTGTGTCTTTGTTTCCTAAACAGTTGAAGATTGGTATAGAACATGGTACATGAAATATGTCTAGAATTTTCGAAAGAATCCAAAAATTGAATAATATACAGGGTGTAGGATTTAAAATAAGAAAGTTGGTATTGGCCTCTGTTACATGACACACCCTGCATAAAAAGTTTTTGTTGAAAAAGATGCGCAACTAAAAATACCAATCGACGTATCCACGCCCCCATTTATTTATTATCGAATTTATTCCATTTGGCTGATACACTCTGTATGTACTTAATGTTGAAGTATATTTCATGTAAATATTTCAAAATTAAGAAAAATATTCAGTTTTTTGTTGTCTTTAACATTTTTTGTGTTTTTCTATTTCTATTTTTTCAATATTGGAAGATATAATAGAGACATAAAAAATAAAAAAAATCGGATTCGCCCCAGGGACCTCAAAATGCGTATTTGCGTAAAAAAAATCCCGTAATTTATACAGAAAAATTAGACCTGAAATATGGGTTACGATTTAAAACTTGATGGAGTAAATTGTATCGTCCAATTTAAAAGTGAATGCAGGAAAGTATGACAATTAAAATTAGGTTTTAAAATTAATCTCTTTGTAAAAAAGTTTGACAATTTTTATCCTCCAAAGAAATAATATGCAGGGAGTTAGCCTAATTTCTTGATAAAATGGGTTTTTGGGAGCAGTTCATTTGGCTTTTTCAAAAGTTGTAGATGGTTTTATTTATTTGGTAGCGAGAAATAGGTAATAGAACTGTTCTAAAAGATGCAGCATTGGCAATTTTATGTTTACCAGATTTACATATGGATTCCTGCAGTACTAAAAGAAATACACCAACAGCAGAAAGGACTGGTAAACCTGAATATATAGCACAAAATTCAAAATGGCGATGTGGCCTCCATGCTGCTTTCTCCTATTTTGATGGTATAATAATAATAGTTATTTATATTTATATTTTCATAGTTTATTTTCAATATAAATGATATTCTAAATGTACATAAAGCGATTTTAGGGGATCGGATGACACTGACGTTTGAAACGTCAAAATTATGAATGATGAAAATAAGAAATTGTACTTCAAATTCTAATAATCTTTACCGTCAATTTACTCAAAAACTAAAACGAGTTCGAAGATAGTAGATTATATTTTTGGGAAAAATTCTCTCCCGAGATATACCGGGTGTAGCTGAATTGTGGTAGTGTTATAAAGTGTGTCGACATGTGAAGTTTTAATAAAAATTTCACTTTCGGTATAACCGGAAATTACCGTAACTTTTTTATTTCGAAGGGAACACCCTGTATATTTTACATAATTTATTTCGTCTCTAAATTCTGGGTCTAGAGATGTATCATAACTGACCTTTTGGTTGTTTATTGTTTAAATTTAAATTTAATTTAAACAAAAAATTACAACTAAATGGTCACTAATGATACATCTATAAAAGTGGTCGTGGTCGCAATGGTTTACAGCAACGAGAAAAAAAAAACGTTTTTCGGTGAAAGTAATTTCCGAAATGGGACTAAAGTAGACGGAAATTGGGTATATATATTTCGACGCACGAGTTTCAGGAAGAATTTACTAACGTTCCAATTATTTATGAAGAATTTAGAAATACCTTATCACGATCTGTTATATTATTTCATGAAACGGGTAGTATTCTCCGTAAACCAGGAAGTGGTAGACCAGTCAAACGTACTATTAACACATCCCAAGAAATTTTGGAAGATGAACCTACGACTTCTCTGCGCCGTTTGTCACAGCAAATGAATTTATCGGTAGGAACGCGACCACTACCTCTTGCCTTACATGCCGTAAGTAACATAACCTCAATTTGTGTTACCAACTTGAATTTTTTTTTAAATAATAAATCATGGCACTCTAGAGGTTTTTTTTTAATTGAACATACGTTATTTACTCTTAGCGTTACTTTTTCTGTTTTATCTTGGTATTTTTTTAAATATGGCAAATATTAAAAGTATATTTAAAGAAATACGGGAGATTAAATTATTTTAACCATTTAAACCATGTTGACACTTAGTTGTTCTACGGGCTCACTACCGTTAAGTTAATAAACATTTAAAAACTGGTAGAGAGCCACTGAAATCGCGAAAATCTGCCTGCGAGTTTAAGATGGCAATCTAAACTAAACTTTTCTCTTCACAGCTTTTAAAGAATAGGTTGATTAATGATTTTAATTCTGAATTGCAAATAAATATATTATTATTATTATTAAATCCCACTAGTATCGGAAAAAACTCGGTGAAAGTTAAGAGATAGACACGACAATATTTTGCAAGCTTTAAACTTACAAACGGCAATAAATGTATTATTATTAGCAAATTGGAATTATTATCAAAACTACATAACCATGTCTTGAGATAACTACGAGCAGAAATTTCAATCACTAAATCAGTTAATGGAATCTCCCATGATGTAACGCATGCTTAAAATCCGACGCAAACAATAAAAACAAACATAAAAATTCCTCGGATTCAGGAATATTACACAAGTGATCCTTATGAAATGCAGAAAAGCAACGCCGGTAATCCCACCTACGCGCCGACGGAAAAAATATTGCTGACCTATTTTTAAAACTGCTCCACGTGACAAATGGCGGCACTCAAATGAACGGTAATGCTCGCATCGAGAGTATTTTTAACTGGATAGTCCTGTCTATCAGAACATGACGAAGAAGTGAAATTTTATTGAATTTCATAAGCGTCTTACGAACAGAATCGCCAACTGTAAAACTTTAAAGCTTGTGCGGTAAAACAGACGGTTTGCGCAAAATGGCAGATAAAACATGCCATATCGCAATAACAATAAAGTGAGCCCTGGAGAGCGTTAGATAACAACTTCTTGTTAAAATAGAAACAATTTGGAGTTGCATGTATCATTGCGCGAGTTTTAAGATTATTTCCATAAAAAATCCATTTGATGCGCAGCCCATCAAATTAACTTACGTGTCGGCTCAAACAACGTTGTAACTTACATTTTTTCATATTTTGTGTGGCTTTATAATTTGGCTTTACCAACATGTAAAAAAATATCATCAAAATCTGAAGCGATGGGTGACTTTTAATTATTTTTTTGGTTGATTTGACGTGGAACGACCCTGGAGCGTCTTTATGGGAGATATTGATGAACACACCGGTTGTTGTTCTACCATCAAATACGCATTTTACGCCCTGCCACCTCACTCTAATCTTCGCAATGATTTTCTTGCAATTTTTGATGAAAATTGTTAACTTTCTCATTCAGTACCACAATTGTTACACTCTGTTCCCATTATTTCCAAAACCATTTATAGAATCATTTATTTATCTTAGAGAAATAAGAACAGATTATCGTGTTCTGGTCTAGAAAACGTTGAAGCAACCGCGGATTTGATTTTTATGTTTTTGCCTGCTTCTTTTTCAGTACCCAGACTGGATTTAGCTATTCCATTTTTATCAAATATATTGATTCTTTTATTAGAAGCCGTAATTATGTATGTACTTCTTCGAATATACAGAGTCCGCCAGAAAAATGTATGCACACTTTAAAGACGAAAACGATTTATTATGTGTTTGTTTTACATTTAAATACTGATCACAAGTGTAGTACCATCTTCAGTTACTGTAGATGTTCAAATTATTTGCAGTTAGCAGTCAGACTCCTAAAGGAACGACGAGCAGTCAATTTTTCAATAGAGATCGCTTCACTTGGCAATTTTCAAATTCCGGCTTACACCTGTACTGCTAATTATTACATGCGCCTCAAACTTCTCAATAATGCGTTTAATGATGAGGCGGGTTGGGGGTTCTGTTTCAAACACCCGCCTTCACTATCGTTACGTCTTTAATATGCTTTTTCGCTGCTCGAACGTCAAGCGAGCTTCAGCCGTTTTGTTTTCGCACTCTAGTGATGATGAGTACCAGTATCTGTTCGAAGAGCATACTATAAATCAATTGACAATATCAATACCACGATACAGTCTGACAGAGAATGTATACATTTTAATCATGGTGATGGTTGTGACCGTTACTACGTGGTAATTCATTATAAAATCACTGAATAAAACACTTACTATGTTTTTTACCACAATTTATTTGATGTATGTACAAATATTTCATATACATACATATCACGACTTAAGTTTCGACGTTTTACTGTCATTATCAAGTGAAACAATTAATGGAAGACGTTACATTTATATCGGTACGAAAATAGGGTGAGGGTAACAAAATGGTTTACAGTGAACGGGTATATACATTTTTCTGGTGGACTCTGTATTGTACACGTTCACGTTTTGTAATACTTTATTATTTGGCAGTTCACGTTTTGGAATATCCCGAATTTAAACTGGCCGTACGATTTGCGACGTTCATGTTATGGGATGTTTAAATTATAGAGACAACGGGTGGGTTTACAGTATATTTTTTAATTCGAGATAAAGTTAATCGCGCAATCAATTTAATAGCGCCATCAAATTAATCGCGGTTTACAGATACTCTTTTGTCGAAATTAACAACGCTATTAATTAATTTCAATTAAGTCGATTTTAATCGCGATTGGTACGGCGATTTCACGCCGTTTAACATAACCTATAAATTAAATACGAGTGTTTGTATATTGTTATTTTGTGTTGGAACATGTGTGAAAAAGGACACCGCAGTAAAAACTTTACCGAGAAGGAGAAAGAAGTGGCTGTAATTATTATTAAAAAGTACGTATTAATGAAGTAAAATAATTTGTTGTTGCAGTATTCTAGCGCACACAACCAGTTTCGTTTTATCCATTCACACATACGCTCACTCACGCGCCCGCTTAAACTACTAGTTGTCCCGAAAGAGGGGACCTTAGCTTAACCCTAACCTAAGCATAAGCACAACTCGTCAAAATCCTTGAATGTGGGTAAAATAAAATTGGTTGAGTGCCAATGGAATCGCGAGATTCGCGCCTGCGCGTTTGCGAGTGGTGCATACCCTGGGATCCAGCCGTATTTTTTTATTCAAATCACATTCCGTACTTTATAACATCCTTGATTGAACCTTCATCCATCCTTTAGATACCAGAGTGTAATTGATAATAAAGCAACCGATGGGGGATCAATCAAAAGCAGAAAAGAGGCCTGGCAACAGGTGACCGAAGAATATAATGCAATGGCCGTTTCTGCCCCAAGAAACGCGCAGCAATTAAAAATTCTTTGATCAAATTTGCGGCGTCAGGCCAAAAAAGCAGTAGCCGAAGAAAATGTGAGTTAGTGGTGATTAATTTGATATTTAAGTAAGCTATCATATATTTTTAGAAACGAAAATACAACGACGTTTTTGATCAGTGTGAGGAGCCCAAGGGCGTTTCCAACGAACTAGTCTAGGGGTGGGGGGGGGGGGGGTAATAAAAAAAAAGATAAATAAACTGGTGCTTCCGCTCTCATACACCCAGTGGCTAAAAACTATTTTTACTCGTTTTTTAGGCGTTATCAGTCGATCTAAGCACTATTTACGACTAAAGTTATTTAGCATATCTTCGTTCCTGGAAGTCCCACAAAAAAAATGTTATCTGCAAAAAAAAACTCTTGAACGCATCACCAGATTTTGAAAATTCTTGGTGCAATGTGTTGTTCATCTAATAGATGCAAATAAAAACACAAAATAAATTCGTCGTTCTATTGTTTGAAAGGATGGCTACATTTTAAAAAATTCATCCAGCAAAGTGTTACCCGTCGTTCTTTTTTTGAGGATAACTCGTGTAACGGATAATCTGATTTTGAAAATTCTTCCAGAGTATCGTGCTCGCTGAATTGATGCAACGTCTTTCTGATCGTCGCATTTTTTATGATATATGTTTAGCTTATAATGTTATTAACGCTAAAATTGATTGTATCCCACTATCTAATTTGTTAATCCGTTTGTTCCGAAATACCACCCGAGGGACAAAATATTTTTAGAACCCGTATTTAGGCGGACAAATTGTAATGATGTCCTAAGCAGGATAGTGCGTCATTGTAACGACATTTACAAAGAAGTAATTTTTTTTGAACAAGCCACAAAATGTTTTAAAAACAAAATAAGGCAAATTCTATTTTAATCTGTATACTGTGTTGTAATTTTTAATATATTTATTCTATTTTAATTCATATTTTAATCTGTATACTGTGCTGTTATTTTATTATATTTATTCTATTTTAATTTATATTTTAATCTGTATACTTGCTGTAATTTTATTATATTTATCCTTTTTATGCAATGGTCTCCGTTAATAAAGATATTATTATATTATAAGATAAAACATTAAATTCGTCGTTCATTTTTTTGCGGTTTTGAAAGCATAACTCTTGAACAAAATGGCATTAAAAATTATTTCAGAAAAGTGTCATTTTTGACAGTTGGAAATTGTGGTTTTTGGCAGTTGAAAATTGCCATTTTTAGCAGTTGAAAAGTTTTTGGTTGTTGAAAATTATCAATTTTGGCATTTCAAGATTGTAGTTTTTGGAGGTTGAAAATTGTCATTTTTTGTAGCTCAAAATTATTATTTTTGACAGTTAAAAGTAGCCATTGTTAAATTTGTAATTTTTGTCGCGATTTTGATATTTGAAATTGCACACCTGCCGAATGCGTCGTCCGATTTTGATGATTTAAACACGTCAAAATGGGGCAAATTCAGTGTAATGTTAAAACGGATTACAAAACATTTTCCTGAAATTAACACAAAATGCAAAAATCTCACTTTTTAAAATCGAAATTTCAATTTTTGAAATTGCACACCTGCCGAACGCGTTGTCCGATTATAATTATTTAAACTTCAAAAAAACTTCAAAATATGTCGAATTTAGTGTTTATTTAAAATGGATTCATATATTTTCTCGCAAAATTGGCGCAAAATGTGAAAAAATTGCAATTTTTTAAATTTCCAGAATTTAAGAAACGCGATTTTAATTTTTGGAATTGTACACCTGCCGAATGCGTAGCCGATTTTAATTATTTAAACGTCAAAATATGGCGAATTTACTGTTATTTTAAAACGGATTACAATATTTTCTCGTGGAATTAACACGAACTGCAAAATTGCAGTTTTTTTAATTTCCAAGATTTTGATTTTTTTAAATTGCACTACTGCCGCACGCATTGTTCAATTGTGATGATTTAAACTTCAAAATATGGCAAGTTTTATGTAATTTTATTACGGGTTACGAAGTTTTCTCTTGACATTAACACAAAATGCAAAAATTGCATTTTTTTAATTTTCAACATTTTAACTTTTGAACCGAGGATGAGATTTGTAAAATTCTTTCGGCAAAGGCTTATATTCATCCGGAAGATGTAGAAAAAATGTCTCGACTGATGGAAAAAGAATATTACTCAGTAGAGGATTATATCAATTGCAAATGATTTTGTTCATGTTTTTTGTGATGTATTCAAATAGCTGTAGAATTTGATTTTGTTGTGATGTACTTTGTTATAATTTGTCATGTACTATACCTAAATTTTAATAAAATTTAAAAAAAGAACCAAAAAATTAAATTTGTTCAATTGTTTTTCGGGTGTCACAGGATAACTCTTCAACGTATGACCAAATTTGACAAATTCTTCCAGCAAAGTGTTGTACTCGTCGAATGGATGCAGATAAGACCAAAAAATTAAATGTTTCCTTCAATTGATTTCTGGTTTTTGAAGATAACTCAAACATTTGAACGGATGATCGAATTTGGGAAATTCTTCCTGCAAAGTCGAATAGATGCAGTTAAGACCAAAAAAATAAATTTGTCATATAATTGTTTTCTGGTCATTAAGGACAACTCTTGAACGGATAAACATATATTGAAAAATCTTTTAGCAAAGTATATGTATATAAAAAAAATTAATTGCTCAATAGTTGCTGTGGTTTTAAAAAGATAGCTCTTTAACAAAATGGTCGATTTTAAAAATTCCTCCTGAAAAGTATTTCTACTCATCGAATAAATGTACAGGACCAAAAAAAATCATTTATTTAAGATAACTTGTGGATGGATGACCAAATTTGGCAAATTCTTTCAGTAAAGTGTTGTACTCGCCGAATAGATGCATATAAAACAGAAAAAAAATAAATTTGTAATTTTTTGAGGATAATTCTTGAAAGGAAAGATTTTGCAAATTCTTTAAGATAAGATAAGAGTTGGTTTTTTGCATTGTATTTATAATGTGAGATACGTCAAAATAAAGAGTAACTTAGGTCAACTAACAAACCATTACACAAAATAAACTCAAATAAAATAACTTCAAAATAACTTACCACAACTCAACGTTTTAAATCTTTTAATTTTTAATATTTTCCCTTTCGGCAGTCATTAAAGAGATATAGATAAGATAAAAAATAATTTTCAATTTTTAACCCAAAAATAAGTTTCTTAAAGTATTACACTATGCGCCACTATAGTGGCTTTCGCGGATGCGATTTTCAAATTGAACTCTGCCGTACAGAGAACAGCCCTGTGCAAAATTCAGCTATGCCTAAGAGGTCAAGGAGATGCAGATAAGGTTACAAAATACAATTCGTCGTTTGATTGATTTCCGTGGACGAAGAACGGTATTACAGATTTAATGCGGGCTATTTTTCGTCTTTATTTTATTTTTTCTGAGCTTCTTCTGATCGATTTTTCTTTCCTAAAAAATGAGACGGTGAGATATATTGTGTGTTCTAAGTGGCTCTACCGTGAAAATTTTCCTAGAGCCGCCACTGCTCCGGGCACAAGTTCAAGTATTATTTTTTTAGAGCAAAAGTCCTTCATCTTATCTGTAAAAATTGGGCTTTTCACTGTTGTATTAATTATTTTTAAATACTAATAGCTCACGAAGATATAACAGTACAAAACTATTTGTACCGTTTTTTGACCCACTGTGCAATATTATATTATATGTTGAGTGGCTCTACCATCCAAATGATCCACGAGCCGCCACTGCATACACCTGTTCCATGAAATCTCCCTATCCTTTTCCAACGTTTTAAAGCGTCAGAAAAAATTACCGGTTATATTATTTGTTTGGAATATGGAATATCAGTAATTTTTAACAATAAAAAATTGTTACGCGAAAATTTTTTAGGGGGGGTAATTACCCGATTACCCCCCCTTTGAAACCGCCACTGGAGGAGCCCAGTGATGAAACCGTCCAAGTTCTCAAAAAAATCATGGTAGAGGACAAGGTTTGTTTACCCCATAATAGGTATAAAAAGTATTAATTTTGATAAATTTTACTTAATAAAACAGGAGGTGGAGCCTACAAGCCACAGAAGTGGGCGCCAGAGTATTGGCCATGGTGGAGCCACAGGCAAAACCGTTGGCCAACAAATATGATGATAATAATTATTATCATGGAGGTAAATATATTTACTTGATTACATGTTTTAGAGCATAATTTAATACAACATACGAGATATTTATCTAAAAAGTGTATTTCTGATGAAAATTGTTCTAATTTGAAATTTTTGAGAGAAACGTTAAAATGTAAAATATTTTATAGTCCACTTGTATTATAACTTCTTTTGATAAAGGACAATGAATTTAATATTTCTAGATGTATCGTTAACTGAATTAACGACCTCACCTGTCACAAATCATGCTCCCATAAAAGTTGAAGTAGTTGAATTATTAATTGCCGATGATCAAATTGCCCCAATCCCTCCTAAACATGTCCCCCCAAAAACTCAAAAATGGCAAAAAAACCAAAACTAACACTAGAGCAACTGAAAAGAACATATTATTTAAAACGAATTAAGCTAACAAGTATGGAAATTGAACATAAGAAAAAGATAAGATATATGCTTTAGAATTAAAAAATTTAAAAAAAAATGAACTCGCGAAGTTGTAAATTAATACAAATACAAATTAATATTACATTAATTAATATGATTCATTTTAATTTTTTTTTTATTACTCAAATGTGTTCTTATTGAAGCTGTTCGCACAGCTGCATTTTCAACATGGTTTTGTCCGCTAGGTTCACTAGGTTCCACTTCAACTTCCTGTGGTACTGAGACCAATGGATCCACTGGTGGTCATCATTGGCCACGATAGCTATATTGTGTAATACACACCAAGCTACAATTGTTGTGAGGGTTGACTCTTAGTCCGTAAACCAGTCGCAAGACAAGGAAATCGTTTTATAAGAACACCAAAACACCTTTCAATGGGATTCCTTGTAACCTTGTGTGAATCATTATAATCTTGTTCTGCTTATGGTGGAGGGTTTCTGAGGGGTATTAAGGACGACAAGCGTATCCACTATCACACAACAAGAAACCATCACCGTAACGATCATTTTCCAGTTGCGCATATAATGAAGAATCTTTAAAAATGGTACTATCATGCACACTTCCTAGCCATCTAGCAACAATGTACGGGTGTGAAGTTAGCAATAAATTTCAGCAATAGATTTGAAAATAAGTTATTTGCTCTAAATTTACTTTAGAAAAATTTTAAAAAAACTTCAAATGGCAATTTAAGCACTATCATATTAATTAATTGTCACAGCGCCACCCGTAATTTTCAACCCCATAATCGGTGGTCCGAATTTTATTGTTTTATATGTTAGCATGGTTAATGTGCAAACGATCCATGTGCTTATATTTTTTATGGCGACATGCGAACTTATAGAAATTTTCCATTTGTTAGGAGTCTGCGCGAATTCGTGGCGCGAGGGTGGAAATTAATTATTTTTATAATGTTCCGGGGCGGTGATCCGAATTTTATTTTTTTATATGTTAGCATGGTTAATGTGCAAACGATCCATGTGCTTATATTTTTTATCGCGGCATGCGAACTTATAGAAATTTTCCACTTTTTATATGTTAGCATGGTTAATGTGCAAACGATCCATGTGCTTATATTTTTTATCGCGGCATGCGAACTTATAGAAATTTTCCATTTGTTAGGAGTCTGCGCGAATTCGTGGCGCGAGGGTGGAAATTAATTATTTTTATAATGTTCCGGGGCGGTGATCCGAATTTTATTTTTTTATAAGTTAGCATGATTAATGTGCAAACTATATAGTGGGGTTTGAGTTGTGCAATTTTATGGACAACACGTTGAATAATAATACACGCAGTTGATTTATGGACTGCAAATGTATCCCCCAATAATTGTTGGAATGCCCAAGTCGCAAAAAACCTCATCGTTAACAATATTTGATTTCTTGCAGAAATAGATTTTCGCCTCTGGATCATGGGTTCCAGATCAGGGCCAATAAGGTAATAACCATTGAATGATTGTCTTTTCAAAGCGAAATCACACTTTGAACTCCTGCTCGTCAAATACTTCAAATGGATCTGTTCTATTTTTCAGGGCACTGTACAATTTATACCAGGAATGGTATAATGATGGCGTTCCTGTCATCAATTCTAAAGATCCGAACAAACCTGTTCAATGTCACAAGCTATGGGGCGTAATGGCGTAACGTTAAAAAGGATGTTGCGTTTTTGTTTTACGGAATCCTACACACCTAAAGAATTTTGTGTCTTACTTGCTTGCCTTTACATATGTACATACATTGATGACGCCTGTACTAGCATTATTTGGATACCAAATACGTTTTTCATCAATTACTTACCTTTTATT
Source organism: Ocypus olens (assembly GCA_910593695.2). Lineage (NCBI taxonomy): Eukaryota > Metazoa > Arthropoda > Insecta > Coleoptera > Staphylinidae > Ocypus > Ocypus olens. Next base: position 35,778,941 of record OU343053.1, read on the forward strand.
TATTGATAACTTGCCAAATGTTTGTTGCTAATAAGTTTTTCTTTTCAGTTTCACAATAATTAGTAACTTAATTGAGGTAGCGCTTTCAATTAAGTTAACGTCAAATTAAACAAAAAGTTAGTCGCAATCAAATGCTAATCGAGCTTCTGTAAACCTATTTTCTCTTTAATCGCAATCAAATCGGACTTAACAACGCTATTAACTTAATCGCGATTAACTATTTGATTTCATGTTGACTGGCAACACGAATTTTAATCGCAATCAAATATTTGATACACCCTACACTAATTAAATAATCATTTCGGATTTAAAAATAGAAAGTTATGGCAATTTATTTTATAGATGGTGCATCTTGTATCCACTTGTTAATAGCTTAGGATTTCCAAATTATAACTTGGTTACTCTCTACATTCATTACATTATATTTATATGCCTCACATTAGAGAATACAATCGTATATACTTGAATTAACTTAACTTAGTTAATTGTTTAAAATAAAACATTCAAAGTAAGTGATCATTTAAAATTTCCCTACATACTGCAATAAGAAGGTGCAATATTTACTACAGGTGATAACAGTATTCGAGGAGTGTACAAAATCATCGTATTCATAAAATAATGCTTATAAACTAATTTGAAAACAAACTTCTCGGACAAAATGATTTGAATTGTTATTAGAATAGTTATGACTAGTATTAATTTTATGCTTAAACTTTAGAGCGGACAATAAACATTCCCTGGTCCCAAATATTCCAACAAGTACATTATAACCGCTGAGCAATTAAATTTATGCAAATACGCCGACTTTCTGTTCAAGTTTAAATGGCGACACAAATATCTTTTTTACGTAACCAGCATAACGAATTCCACCTTATATGCTGGCACGTAAAAGTAAACTTTTATTCTAGTCTCCGATTTTACAAGAAATAATTACGTTATTCATTTTACAAAGTAAGTTAGCTCTGCAGATTGTAGATAACATTGATCGTATAAAATGAAAATTGATACTAGATATAAAATAAACTACAGATAATTCAATTTTTGTTATGGATTCAAATTTAGTTATATTTCTTTGGAGACTACTTAATTTTGACTCGTCAATCAACTGCAAATCACAATCCAGACTATAAAAATTTAATTAAACAATTTAATCTACCTATTATAGTTATTTAAGCAACAAGGAACGTAAGGACGTATTAACATTTGAGGTAGGCGAATACGAACCGAGGCGGAGCCGAGGCTCGTCGCCTGCCGAAAATGTTAATTGTCATTACGTTCCATGTTGCTTATTATTTTTTTTCCGCTACCGGAAATATAATACTTAAAAATGATCAGAAAAAATTCTAAAATACGGCTTGTAACTTTTGGGATTCAAATTTTTATAGTCACCTATGCGTTCTATGCGTCCTATGGCAACCCAGCAACGGAGAAAACAATGTCGAATTTTGTTTGTTTGTGTCAATCCAGTGACAGTTTTTGCGGGCACGGATGCAATTGAAGCTGCGAATCTTGCGTGTTAGAATGTGTTGCCGACAAAATCTAAAAAGGTATGTGTCCTATTACGACTCTTTTTAAGCAGTGGTTATGTAAAAAGGATGCCGATTCTGTAGGTATAGACGAAAATGTGTTGCTCGCCTATATGTTGGAGCGTTACGTTTCTGTTTATTATTTTCCTAGGTCCGTAAGTAAAAATTAAGTTCCGTCGTCAAGGACAACAAACACCACGAATGTTATCAGCCACTTACGGTACCTGTAACCATGCATGCAATGCGTATTTACGTTGTCGGTAGCGGAAAAAATATTTTATTGTATCATCATTTTAAATTAAACATTTATTGATAATTATCATTTCGTAATAATAGTATATGATTAATTAATTTCTCACTTAACCCTAGGTGTAACATTTCTGTATTATATTGATTGATTAAAACACTTGGTTTTGTTCAATCGGTGAAACAAAACCAAATATTTTAATCAAACGATATGATAGTACTACAATACCATAATGCGTTAGTTACTCATAATACTTTAAACTGAATTGAAAAATTCACTATGTTTTAACCTCAACTAGTTATTGTTAGTTGTGGTTAAGTCATAGTGAATTTTTCAAATCTGTTTAATTATGGATTACCACGTAGTAACGGTCGCAACCATCCTCTTCATAGTTACAAATTAACATTCGTTTAATCAAAATATTTCATGACAATTACACAGTGAAGTCTCCTTCTCGTGTGGAATTTCTCTAACAAAACCCCATTTGGGTTTTACTAGTTTTTGCTGCTATTCGGATTTTATGGCCTCATGTATATAATTATAATTCTTCAGAACATTATAATACTGGAAAATGCTTTTTTTCACATTTTCCAGCTGTATTTTATATTAAATATTCGAGATTTTAGTTTATTAACTATGTGCATTTTCTTCTATAGATGGCGTTGTTGCAAGTGCATATAAAGCTTGAACCAGCCCTAGCAATCGATAGAAATGTCATGTAGCCGCATGCTGTCATTAATGTAACAAGACACATTGTTTTAAGTGAATAAAAAATTGAACAGCAAATACTATACATCTTTGACTATACAGGGTGTGGCACTTAAGACGCCTCGGATCATAGCTCCTTTACGATAAAAGCTATCGAAAAAAATCTAAGAACAAAGTGGTGCATAGTTACCGTCGCTATATTTCAAAAATATTTCTAATCATCAGTGGCGTGCCGTACTCCAGTGGCGTACCAAACTTATGTTTTTTTAAATGGAATGCCCTATTTTTTATTGCAGATTTGGAAAGTGCTCGACGAGTACTTATTTTTTTATCTAACATGTTATACCCTTCACTTTAGCGGTTTCGCTGTTATAACCCCTTCTTTCAAAATTGCGCCCCATTTTTGAGATTTTTTTGTAGAGAAACTAATTGACGCCGGCGCCTAAATTTTGAATTGAGGTACAGGTTAAGACCTCGTGTACCTTCACATAATTTTTTTTCGGGTAATTTATGGAAAAAAAATATTTTTTTATTGATCTTCGCATGTTGTCATTTTTTCCGAAAATTTCAAATGGCACCCCCCTAAAAAAATTACGGCGTTGTACAGCCAAAACTCTAAATTTTTCATTGGTGTAAAAAAATTACACATTGCATAACAAAAATTTCGGGTTATAACAGCGAAACCGCTAAAGTGAAGGGTATAACATGTTAGATAAAAAAATAAGTACTCGTCGAGCACTTTCCAAATCTGCAATAAAAAATAGGGCATTCCATTTAAAAAAACATAAGTTTGGTACGCCACTGGAGTACGGCACGCCACTGATGATTAGAAATATTTTTGAAATATAGCGACGGTAACTATGCACCACTTTGTTCTTAGATTTTTTTCGATAACTTTTATCGTAAAGGAGCTATGGCCCGAGGCATCTTAAGTGCCACACCCGGTATACAGAGAGGATTTTTTATCAGTAAACATTTCCCCTATGTATACCGATAGAATACGCGAGTCAAAAGCATTGAACAGATTGTTTTATATTGTGTTATAGGCAAATCAACACACACATGTCAAATCAGTCAATTGTGTTAAATGTCAAATTGTGTGAAATATTTAAAAATGTATACAAATAAAGAAAGAATCGAATTCGTAACAATGTATTACAATTCCAGCAGTATTAGAGGAGTACGAGACCTTTTTTCAACGAAGTATCCCGATTCCTTCCATTAGGACTATTCAAAAAACAATTAGAAGATTTTCTTCGGAAGGGTACATCACGCGTTCTCATAAAAGACGCAACAGAAGAAGTCATGTGTTAACTGAGGATTTTAAATGAAATATTTTGTGTTTTGTCGAGGAAAATCCAACAGCCTCGTCACAAGTAATTGCCAATTTTTTTTAAATATCGAAAAGCTCGGAACTGAAAACATTGAAACAATTTAAGTACAAACCTTATAAATTTGGGAACCATCAACAATTACTTGAAGAAGATAAGGAGAAAAGAACGGAGATGTGTGAAACATTATTTAATCTCATCAATAGTCAAGAATCCATTTTACAAAAAATACTTTTTACGGATGAATCAACTTTCACTTTAAATAGAGAAGTAAATTTCCAAAATTTCAGGTACTGTTCTTATTTTTTCAATATTTTATCCTAATAACTTTCTTCCTCATCGCTCCTTAGATATTGGTCCCATTCTAACCACCATGTACAAACTTTAACGCGTACACAGTACAAGCAAAAAGTTAATGTGTGGATTGGACTGATTGGGACAAAAATTATCGGTCCGTATTTTATTGATGGGAACCTTACATCGAACACATTCTTGGAAATGCTAAGGAATAGAATTGTTCCAGACCTCGAACGGTTAAATATTCCACTACCGTGGATTCAATTGGATGGAGCCCCTCCGCATTCCACAGTGGCTGTTGGAAATTTTTTGAATGAAAAGTTCCCAGGTCGTTCGATAGGAAGGTACGGTCCTATACCTTGGGCACCACGGTCTCCAGATTTGTCACCGAATGATTTTTTTCCTTTGGAGGCATTTAAAATCTTGTGTGTATGACAATATTCAAATGGGTAATGTCGAAGAGTTAAAAAATCGCATAACCGATAAATGCAACGAATTGAACTCTGATTTTATTCGAACGCGGTGTATGGTTTTCGCGATCGTTTGAGTTGTTTTGCAGTGTGTGGTGGTCATTTCGAACATTTGTTGTAATTATTTATTTCTTGTTTATTATTATTGTTCACTCTTTTTGTTTTAAATAATGTTATTAAAATCTGTTAATAATAATCAATGCGTTTGTATACATTTTTAAATATTTCACACAATTTGACATTTAACACAATTGACTGATTTGACATGTGTGTGTTTGTTTGCCTATAACACAATATAAAACAATCGGTTCAATGCTTTTGACTCGCGTATTCTATCGGTATACATAGGGGAAATGTTTACTGATAAAAAATCCTCTCTGTATAGTCAAAGCTATACATTAAATGCTTGAATATGGAAAATAAAAATTGCCCAAAAATAAATGGATTTTGTTACGTTTGTGGAAAAATAGTGTCCAAAGTTGAAAAGAAAGAGCGAAAAACAATGATTTTTTTTTATCAGTGTAACGACTAGAGAAAAAGAACTGTCGAAAACAAAAAATACTTAAAATCGGTTAATGAACCTTTAATAAAGAATATCAATGATATATTGCTGCCGCCACTGAATATATAATTTGGAATTGCTAAGAAATTAATCGAAATGGCCGTCAAAAATAATGAGGAAGTTTTTGACTGTTTGAAAAACATCTTTCCAAAACTCAGCAAGGACCAAATTAAAAACGGTATTATTGTCTATGCTATTTAAAATATTATTTCTATATATACCAGGTGTAACTGAATTCTGGTAGACCCCGAATATCATTTGTATACATATATCTTTTTGAAATTCAGTATGGAGTTTTTAGAGAATAAAATTGAATTTTAAATGGAACATCCTGTATATTTTTACATAATTTAATTGGTCTCTAAATGCTGAGTTTACAAAATTTAATTTAAAGTAATAAGTTGAGAGGGATTTTATCATTTAAGACTTATTTTTCTGTAATTTTTCCGATACGTTTACAATTTTTTTCTTAATTTTTCTTTATTCGACGTTTTCGACGTCGTAAAAATAAAAAAAATAAAACACCTGTAACTCGCTTGAAAATTATTGGATTTTCAAAAATCAATGTTATCTGAGCAGAGTGAGGTTTTAATAATTGTGATAAATTTTTGGGAAATTTGTCCGATACGTTTACTATTTTTTCTTAATTTTTCTTTCTTCGGTGTACACTTTTTAACGTTGTGAAAATCAAAAATTTCAAAAATTTGTAAATCGCTTGAAAATTATTGGATTTTCAAAAATCGAAGTTATCTGAGTAGAGTGGGGTTTTATTAATTACGATAAATTTTTGCGAAATTTTTTCGAAACGTTTCCTATTTTTTTCTTAATTTTTCTTTCTTCGATGCACAAATGTTTGACGTCGTGCAAATCAAAAATTTTTAAAATCTGTAACTCGCTTGAAAATTATTGGATTTTCAAAAATCGAAGTTATTCGAGTAGAGTGAGGTTTTAATAATTAGGATAAATGTTTGTGAAATTTTCCCATACGTATTTTTTTTCTTAATTTTTCTTTCTTAAATGCACAAATGTTTGACGTAAAAATCAAAAATTTCAAAAATCTGTAACTCGCTTGAAAATTATTGGATTTTCAAAAATCGAAGTTATTTGAGTAGAGTGAGGTTTTAATAATTAGGATAAATGTTTGTGAAATTTTCCCATACGTTTTTTTTTTCTTAATTTTTCTTTCTTAGATGCACAAATGTTTGACGTAAAAATCAAAAATTTCAAAAATCTGTAACTCGCTTGAAAATTATTGGATTTTTAAAAATCGAAGTTATCTGAGTAGAGTGAGGTTTTAATAATTAGGATAAATGTTTGTGAAATTTTTCGATACATTTACTATTTTTTTCTTAATTTTTCTTTTTTCGACTCACACATTTTGACGTCGTGAAAATCAAAAATTTCAAAAATCTGTAACTCGCTTAAATATTATTGGATTGTCACAAATCGAAGTTATCTGAGCAGAGTGTTTTGATAATTAGGATAAATGTTTGTGAAATTTTTCGATACATTTACTATTTTTTTCTTAATTTTTCTTTTTTCGACTCACACATTTTGACGTCGTGAAAATCAAAAATTTCAAAAATCTGTAACTCGCTTAAATATTATTGGATTGTCACAAATCGAAGTTATCTGAGCAGAGTGTTTTGATAATTAGGATAAATTTTGGTGAAACTTTTCCGATACGTTTACTATTTTTATCTTAATTTTTCTTTTTTCGATGCGCAAATATTTGACGTCATGAAAATCAAAAATTTAAAAAATTTGTAACTCGCTTGAAAATTATTGGATTTTAAAAAATCGAAGTTATCTGAGTAGAGTGACGTTCTAGTAATTAGGATAAATTTTTGTGAAATTTTTCCAATATATTTACTATTTTTTCCTTAATTTTTCTTTTTTCGATGCACAAATGTTTGACGTCGTGAAAATACAAAATTTTAAAAATCTATAACTTGCTTGAAAATTATTGGATTTTTAAAAATCGAAGTTATCTGGGTGGAGTGAGGTTTTACTAATTAGGATACATTTTTGTGAAATTTTTCCAATACGTTTACTATTTTTTCCTTATTTTTTCTTTCTTGGATGCACGAATGCTTGACGTCGTGAAAATAAAAAAAATCAAAAATCTGTAACTCGCTTGAAAATTATTGGATTTTCAAAAACCGAAGTTATCCAAGTAGAGTCAGGTTTTAGTAATTAGAATAAATTTTTGTAAATTTTTTCCGATATGTTTACTATTTTTTTCTTAATTTTCCTTTCTCCGGCGGTTTCGACGTCGCGAAAATCAAAAAATTTCAGAAATCCGTAACTCGCTTGAAAATTCTTGGATTTTCAAAAACCAAAATTATTTGAGTAACGTGAGGTTTTATTAATTACGATTAAGTTTTGTGTATTTTTTTCGATAAGTTTACTATTTTAGTAAACTCAGAATTTAAAAACAAATTTAGTTTATGTCAAAATATACAGGGTGTTCCATTTGAATACGTGTTAAGCCGGAAATAGAATTTTTGTCGGTGGAGTCATAAGGTATCCCAATATGAAGATGCAGGCACCGAAATCGCGGAGGACGATAGATTTGAAGGACACACCGAAAGAGATATGCCATTGAATGTGCTATCAAGCTCAGATGATGCATCAACTTCACAGGCTTCACCGAGAGCATCAACTTCACTGGATAATGATTAATTAATGTTTTTTTTTGCCTTTTGCTACATTTTTCATACATTTCTCGAATTTTCAATGTAAAATACAGCCGGAAAATGAATAATTTTTGTTTATTTTGATGGAAATAAATTAAAGAAAAAGAGAATATTTTTACTGAAGATTACTTTACTACATTTTCCACAGTTTGGCAGCTTTGGGCAAAAATGGTGAAAAAAGATTAAAATGTTTCGAGATTTTAACAATTCGGGTTAGTTTGTTTTGCACTTTTTTTTCTCCTAGTCTATAGCTACACTTATGCCGAAGACAAGAAAACAAAATTCCAATTGGTTTGGAGATATAGCCGTGAGAAAAACTGCATGTCCTTCGGAAAAATCAAGTTTCGGCCAAAATATACATGAGGCCATAAAATCCGAACAGCAGCTAAAAACTAGTAAAACCCAAATGGGGTTTTGTTAGTTTCGATGAGTACTTCGAGAAATTCCACACGAGAAGGAGTTTGCATTTTATGTGTTGCACTGTGTTATGAATAGAACTCATAAAGAACTACGAGAAACACCAATCAGAACTATCCTGAACTATCAAAAACATTTTTTGATCAAAGTCGCAGACAAAAAATTGAGTGTTCTATAAGTTCCGAGTACATTTTATGTACCTAATTAACGGGTACAATAATTCTTTCTCTTAAACAAATTCCATGCAATAATGATTTATAACATTTTTCAATAATTTAAAAATTGAAAATAGATCATTTAATTTAATTAATACGAATTTCCTGTCTTTAATCGCAATTTGTCATTAGTTTTCTTTAGAACTCCTTGAGTACAGCTCATAAGTCAAATCAGAACTCTTGGAACTATTAAAAAATATATTTCTGTCTTAAAGGAAAAAATATATTTTCTTGAAAGCGGAGAAAGAATATAAAGGGTCACAATTAAGGATATTTTTTTGAGGTACTAATTTAGTCCTGCCCTAATTGTGTAGTTCACGTTTTTCCGATTTGCTTTTTGTTCTCCGAGATATTAATTTCTTAAATTAATTGTCAACTTCTTTTTAATAATAATACAGTAAAAGCTCGATACAAATAAAATTAAACAGTGAATGATGGATAATTAAACCCTCATAATTGCAGATATTTGAGCCGTTTAAAACGGCCTTTACAAAAGATAAGTACGTATATAACGTTTACGTATAAGTACAGGGTGACAGTTATTCATATCTATTCTTCATTATCCACGAAAATAATTGTTTCAATAAATTAATATACCGGTTTTTAAATTATTTTGTCCATACTCTCGAAATAATCCTCGACAACGTACCATTGAGTTAATCCGTCATTTTTATAGCACCCTGTATATGTGAAATTTTATTTTACTTTCGATTTAAATCGCTATATTTTTTACTTGTTACGGTAAATAATAGTATTACGTAGGCAAAATTTCAAACAAAATCATATTCATCACGATACTTGTCACCGTTACTAGATAAATCCATACTTGGGTAATTAATTCCATAATTAAAATTAAAAACCCTTACGTTTCAGCTTTATTTTATTCTATGTTTAAATTAATCTTATTTAAAAAACAATTTCCAAAAAATCTTGCATTAATTAATTATATTAATGGTGCATTAACGAATATCACGTTAAAACTAAAAGGCAAATTAAAATATTTAATAAATTAGGGATGATTACGCGATTAGCAAATAATGGGGAGTTGGTTTCTCTCGAGAATTTTTACACAATAAAAAAGGAAGCCATCTTTCATCGCGGTAACATTTTAATAACCACTTAAATTTAAATGCTAATTAATGCAAATACACTTTATCTCCTCCTCGGTGGAACACATTTAAATGCGTATCTTTAATAACTTTAATTATATGCAGTTCCTACGCCCTAATTGCACAAACAGGAATGTTTTTAGAAACATAGGAAAACTTAAAATGATTCATATATTATTAGGATAGTGTAATTTTTCACATCTAAACTAGGTGTAAGTATATTTCCAAAAGACACAAATATCTTCTGGATATTACGCCTGCAATTTTATTTATTAGTTTCAGATGTTCTTGAATCATTGTCTTATGCTTGCAGATTATAGTTTAATCCATTGAGTCAGTTTTATACAAAATGCGTAGTCATTTATTACGAAAATTCCCTTCCAATAAATTAATACCCTACTGATATTACATTCTTATCTTAAAGTTTAAGCTTGTGAAATCGTCGTTATTTTTATGTAATAATAGTATATTGTACTACGGCTCGTTGCGCAAACATCTTTCTCGTGATTAATAGCCATTATCTGCGAGTTGTACACTATAATTTGTTCACGAAAATTAAAATCAAAATAAAAAAAAAAAAAAAAAATTAAAATCGAAATTAAAGTTGTAATGAAAAAAAATAAAATCAGTATTAAACAGGGTAAACAAAATATTATCATAAATCGCGTTATGTGAATTAAAGCGCGAATTAGCGTGTTTAATAACCATATTAAACACGCAAATGCGTGTGCGTATTTAATAAGCATATTAAACACTCAAATGCGTGTTTAAGAAATGGAGTGTTAAATGTACCCCCATTAATGCTGCCCATAGAATTAAATAATGCGCACATTATAACATTTTCGTGAACAAAAATAATTAAAAACTAGTGATGAAATAAACGGTTTTATTCCAATAACGGTTAAATTACTGTTAAGTTACTGTTATTACAAAATAACTAGTTATTTAAACGGTTATTTAGTAACCGTTATTAAAATAATCCCAGAAAACTTTGCTCTAACAATTTGTAATAAAGTAAATCGCAGATTCTAATTGAACTTTCCCTATTCTAAATTATTGTTTTTTTTATACATTTTTCAGGTTAAAACTAAAAAATATGTAATTCAGGAATATTTTTATTATCTAAGTAAGATTAAGTAAGACTAAGGTCCCATGATGTTATGCATAAGAAGAGGGATTTTAACAAAACCCGGAGTGTGTCAAGTTGGCACCCCAATAAAAAGTTCTGATAGTTCTGAATAGAGTTCTCAATTCCTTTTGATGTATCTAGAAGTACTATCAACTTTTTAAAAAGAGTTCTGTAAAATTGGGCTGTCAGGAATTTTTTGAGAAATGGCGTGCCAACTTGACACCGCACCCCAACATTGTTATCGAATAGTTCGGAACTAGTTTTAAGATGTGTTTGGGTTAGTACTATAGTTCCTGATACTTTAAAAAAAGAGTTCTGTTGAATTTCCAGACATAAACATTTTCAAAGTTGGAAATTCAAAATATTCAAATTCATATTACTCACTTAATATTGGTCGAATCTAAATATTTCATAATAACTATGGATAGAACTCACAAAGAACTACAGGAAACACCAATCAGAACTATCTGGAACTATCAAAAATATTTTTTTGAAAAAAGTCGTAAAGTAAAAAAAAATAAACAATCGGAGTTCATTTCCTTGGAAATGTGCCAAACAAAGCCCCACAATTTAGAAGCCATATCACATACTTTGTTTATTTGACTTTTAAATGTCAAACGGATGTCAAATAACACACCTAAATCGTTGACCAAATAGGCACGTTTCAACAAGAGAGTTCTAGGAGTTCTGAGTTAATTTTCTATTTCTACTTAATGAGTACAAAAATTCTTTCTTATAAACAAATTCGATACAATTCCGATTTATAGCATTTTTAAATAAAGTTTAAATTCGGGCAATTTAATTTCGAAAATACCTATTGCCTGTCATTTAATCGCAATTTGCCATTAGAGTTTTCGTTAGAACTCCTCGAGTACAACCCATAAGTCAAATCAGAACTCCCAGAACTATTAAAAAAAATCTAGGAGTTAACATTTTGAAAATAAGTCCCAAAAGAAAAAAAAAATCTAAGAGTTCTGAGTTCATTTTCTATTTCTACACATTGAGTACAATAATTCTTTCTTATAAACAAATTCGATACAATCACGATTTATGGCATTTTAAAATAAATTCTTTTCGGACTTGGATTTTTTTTCAAAATTTTGATTTTTTTGTAATAGTGTTCGGAGTTGCGGTTTGATATTTGGATTGTACTTAAGCAGTTCTAATGAAAACTCAAATGGCAAATGCGATTAAATGACAGGAGAAAGGTATTTTCAAAATTAAATTTTTTATTTTCGAATTTTAAATTTATATAAAAATGCCATAAATCATGATTGTATCGAATTTGTTTATAAGAAAGAATGATTGTACTCTATGAGTAGAAATATGAAATTAACTCAGAACTGCTGGAACTATAATTTTTTTTTTCGGACTAAAAATTATTTTCAAAATGTTGATTTTTTTTAGTAGTTCTGGGAGTTGACTTATGGGTTGTACTCAAGGATTTATAACGAACACTGTAATGACAAATTGCGATTAAATGACAGGCAATAGGTATTTTCGAAATTAAATTGTCCATTTTCGAATTTAAACTTTATTTAAAAATGCTATAAATCGGAATTACATATATCGAATTTGTTTATAAGAAAGAATTATTGTACTTAATGAGTAGAAATAGAAAATTAACTTAGAACTCCCAGAACTCTAATTTTTTTTTTACTTGCGACTTTTTTCAAAAAAATATTTTTGATAGTTCCGGATAGTTCTGATTGGTGTTTCCTGTAGTTCTTTGTGAGTTCTATCCATAGTTATTATAAAATATTTAGATTCGACTAATATTAAGTGAGTAATATGAATTTGAATATTTTGAATTTCCACCTTTGAAAATTTTTATCTCTGAAAATTCAACAGAACTCTTTTTTAAAAGTATCAGGAACTATAGTACTAACCCAAACACATCTTAAAACTAGTTCAGAACTATTCTATAACAATGTTGGGGTGCGGTGTCAAGTTGGCACCCCATTTTTCAAAAAATTCCTGACAGCCCAATTTTACAGAACTCTTTTTAAAAAGTTGATAGTATTTCTAGATACATCAAAAGGAATTGAGAACTCTATTCAGAACTATCAGAACTCTTCATTGGGGTGCCAACTTGACACACTCTAAAACCCGATCATTGGAACTCAAATATATAAATGGGACATATAAGGAATATTTTACATGAGAAGAAGAAGAGCAAACCATTTAGCCCTTTAGTTTGGTCAGCTCGTCATCTATTGTTGAAACGTGCCTATTTGGTCAACGATTTAGGTGTGTTATTTGACATCCGTTTGACATTTAAAAGCCAAATAAACAAAGTATGTGACATGGCTTCTAAATTATGGGGCTTTGTTTGGCACATTTCAAAGGAAATGAACTCCGATTGTTTAAGGCTACTATACTGTACATTAGTAAGATGCCATCTAGAGTATGCTTCTCCAGTCTGGTCGCCAAATTTAAATGTTGACATAAACCGTGTAGAATTAATTCAGAAGAGATTTTTACGGAATATGGAATATAAACTCGGCATTCAACATATTCAAGGTTGTTATGAGTCAATAATGCAAGTATTAAATATTTCATTGCTCAAAGATCGTAGAAATATTACTAATCTCTGCTTTCTGCACGGATGAATTAATTCAGAAATGTATTGCCCTTATCTGCTGTCGCAAATTAACATTTATGCTTCCTGTTATACAAGTGCTCTTAGACATAGAGATTTATTTAACGCTAGGACTCATTCAACCAACTTTAATTAATTTTTAAGAACCTACTATTACGATGTACCTAATGTATCATGTATCTAATACCTTTTTTTTATTTTTTTCTCTTTTTATTATATATTTATTTAATCTAATTATATTTCTTTTAAGTAAGTTTAATTATAATTTAAGTTGTTTTATTTTTCTATATTCATTGTGTAAAAAAGGGTTTCCCGTGAATAAACCGTTTATTATTATTATTATTATTATTTCGTAATTTCTTAACACTAAATATTGTATTTATTTAATTTTCTTGCATCAAAAATTGTTTGCATCGAACGTTTTCAATTATAATATTTTTGCTATGAAAATTTGCCATTTAACTAGTTCTTTTTTTAATTTGAAACGAGGGCGAGTATTTTTGAATCAATAATAAATGAAATTGCTAATTGCAACCAACTTGAGTATTACTGTCAGTAAATTTCACCTATCTAAATTATATCACGAATGGTTTTTGCTTCGACTATTTCAGGAAAATTAGGGTCGCCGAAAAGTTGTCTCCTTTCATTAGTACGCTTTCAACTTGAATAAAACGTATCGAAAAAGGAATTTAGCATAATTTCCTTTGCTGGTGAAAAGGAGAGAATAAGTACGATATAATTACACTGAAAATTGCTATTCAGTCGCAAGAATTAAGGGAGTATTTCCAAGTATAATATATTTCATATTTCCCCAAGATGTCAAAGCAGTTACTTAATTGGCATTGAATTTCCATATCTTTATTTTTCGGTATTTTATAAAAAGGTGATGAATTACAAATAAATTGAGTTCTAAAAAGAGAGAGTGTATTTTTCAGTATTTAATTATTTTCAAATTATAAAATATTTCAAAAATAAATATCCGAATTTAAACGGAATCCCAATGTAAGATTCCTCGTGTATACGGCTAATACTAATTCCACAATCAACAAAGACATCACTCAGGTATTCTTGGGGTATTTTCGGTCGTGAGATTTTCTCACTTTTAAAAATACATTCGAATGCCTGAAATTGATGCTCTTCGTTCAGTTTTACCAAAGAGCTCAATATAACTAAATATTTTATTATTTATATTGTAATTTTATGTCTACGTGCCAAATTTGGTAAATTCTTCCAGTAAAATGTTGTACTCGTCGAATAGATGCAGATAATACCAACAAATTAAACTGGTCCTTCAATTGTTTTCTGGTTTTTGAGGATAATTCTTGAACGGATAACCAGATTTTGATCATTTTCGAGTAAAGTACTGTACTCAGCGAATAGATTATTAATAAGATAATAGAATAAATTCGTTATTTATTTGCCTGTGGTTTTGAGAAGATATCTCTTGAACAAAATAGCGGATTTTAAAAATTGTGCAAAAGTCGAATAAACATAGATAGGACAAAAAAAGCTTGCCTCTGCCTAGAAAAACAAATATACCAATGCAATTAAATTCGATTTATAGGCGAAAGATTGCTGCGCATAATGAGCAAGTGGATTTGTGGTGATAAAGCAGACAGCGATTTAAAAGCACAGAAATAAACGATCTTAGACCTTTGTTATATCAATAGAGTACTACTAATTATTAATAACATGCAAATATATTTTGCATCATTCAATATTTGGCGTGACATTAGCCATTGAAGTAACTTGTTTGAATGACTTTGACTTTGTAAGACTTAATTTTGACTGGTCGAGTTTGGTGTAATTGAATGACCAGGCGAGTCAGTGTTTGTCTTTATAGAAGATTTTCTCTTCTTCTTCTATATAATTTGAAGTAGAGACGTAATATTATGAGTTTGACGTTTTATATTTCTTTTAATTTAAGTATCTTGCAAACGAATGGGGCTGGAGATTTTGAATCCGATCTATGTTCTTAATATGATTTTTGTGTATACCCTACATTTCATAAATTAAATGACGAATGAGGATTTCAGGCATTGTTTTATAGCTGTGAGTATGCCTCCACCCCTAAGATCACCGGATACCGTTCGTTCAATGCGATACATGGTATAGTTAGGTGTAAAAAATTGACTGTCTAAAAAAATTGTGTACATCCATGTTTCAGTTGTAATAATTATATCATATGTACAGTTGTTCACGTTGAACATAAATTCCATAAGTTTTGTACGCATGCCTCCAACATTTTGGTAATACAATATTAGTTTTTTGGATTCGTAATATCGACAGGAGGTTTCATATAAGCAGTAGATATGTATCATTACCATATTTTATAACAAGATTTTCTTCACCCTTAGCTACACGAGAATTTAATTCAGCCTTAATATCGTTATAATAATCGCGCTGTTTTAATGTCAGATCCCTCCTAAAATGAAGACGTTTGTTACCATTAATGGGATTTGATTTAAGAACCTGCCTAGCAGCGGTTTCGTCCTGGAATATTAATTTAAGAGGTCGGCATGTATTGACAGTTTTCTTCTTTCCCAGTCGAATTATTTTAAGGGGTTTAGACGTGACTACAAGTGGCTGAAGTATATGTCCAACCTCACGCAGATCGTCATTCACTTTTTATCGATTGATAACGCAACCGAATCTTTTAGGTTAAATAATATAAGATTTGATTTTCTATTTTGTCTATCATCGATTTCTTGTAATACTTCGTGCATGTTGTTGAAGTTGATGATTTTAGTTCAAGTTTATTAAGTCTGTTTTCAATATCAGAAAATCGAGACATTATGGAGGTAATAATTTCTTGTTTCAAATGAATGATTTCTTGTCGAAATACTTTTATTTAAATCATCCATGGCTACAGAAATATTTTTTTTATATTTTTTTATATTTTTTTAGTTAATTGAAATTTCTTAATGAAACTTTATTTTAACGAATAGAAAATTATTGACAATTTAATTTAGTACTTTTGTGTGTAATTAATGAATAACTATATGATTTAAAACGAAATAGATATATTTTCGGTGTACCCTAGTAGCACAAAATATTTCTTAAATATTAGAAAACACATATTTCTGTGATATTGATTATGACAGATTTTTATATGTTTTAGCAATATTTGTATGAAATGTTAAGGAAATATTACTATGCATATATTTTTGCAATATTTGTAAAAAAATGTTGAGGAAATATCATGATATATGAGGTTGTGGTGCGGATCCCAAAGGCATGTACATTATTACCGAGCACTCAAGACGTGTGGGGGTAAAGTTTGCTTGGAGTGAGAAAGTATTAAGAGAACACGACAACAAATTTCCGGAGCCAATTGACTTTAAGACGGTCACTGCGTAACACGTCTCGAGTGCTTGGTACAACTCTACTTACAGTCAAATATCACACTTTGAAGCTGACACATAAATTATACACTGATTGAGAGAATATACAGGAATATATAACGAAATAGCCACTAGCACAGACAGAGACAGTTTAGTATTGCCTTTTTCTGTCATCCATATATTTCTTTGGATATATTTATAAAATGTTACTTACTAAATATAAGGATTGAAATATATAGAATATGTTTTTAAAATAATTTTATTTCAATATTTCCATAGACATAATATATAAATATTTACTTTGGCCTTTTAATATTTTCGAAACGTAAAAATGTAAAATCAATATTTGGAAAATATTTCTGACACATATTGTGCTACTAGGGTAGTTTCTTTCACAAACGGGTTATTTTAAAAGTAAAACCTAGAAAAAAACCGCTGTCAGCGGTGACAGTAAAAATGTCAAAATAAATAAGGAAACCTCGTAGGGAGATAAATAATTGTTGTTTTTCTTGCGATTTCGGCAGCTGAGAACTCGACTTTCTCCCCCGTAATTAATTTTGTTAATGGAATTATTTGTAGATGCAAATAAATTTATAAATCAATATCAAACTGATATAATATATACTGACATTAGTAAAGCTTACAATAAGCTGCTTGTACAAAAACTAAAAGACTACAACATAAATAACAACCTAATAACCTTGATTGAAAGCGATCAAGTTGTGGAGTATAGCGGAGTGCTATCTTTCCCTTACCCTGCAATATCTGGGCTACCTCAGGGATCGAACCTTGGTTCACTACTGTGCTTGTTATTTTTCAACAAAGTTTGTGAGAGTATGAACACGAAGTGCCTTTTATATGCGGATGGTATTAAAATATATGGATTGTAACATTCTGCAAGAAGACCTGATTAGATTATCTGTGTGGTGCAGTGAAAATGGCTTGAAATTAAATACTTCCAAGTGCTGTGTTTTGACTTTATCGAGGAAAATTAATACAATTCATTTTATAAATGTAATAAAGGCGAAAATAGCCTGAATATATTCAGCCTGTTCGTGACTCTGCAGAATTAAGTCTTACTAAGACTTCAAACAAATAACTGATCAAACAACCGCTTCCCTAGCTAGTGCCACGCCGGATATTGAATGATACAAAAGAAATTTTAATTATGTTAATTCTAACAATATCTTAGAGTCTCAGAGTTCAAAGACCTGCGTGTGATTTTCGACAATAAACTGAATTTTAGCTCACATATAACACATTTATTTAAAGATTGTTACCGTCTCCTGGGCTTTATTTTACGCTAAAGGTTTTTGTAACGATGATACGCTTATCTTATTCAATACCTATATTAATAGTAAATAAATGTATTGTGCGGCTATACGTTCACCTTATCAATATATTGGTCTACTTGAAGATGTTTTTGAATTTTTTTTATTTTGCAAGAAACATGGAGTATATCAGGATACTAATATTTCTTATGGCTGTCTACTCGAGGAATTTGGTATCTGGTCAATTTCAAATAAACATAAATATTCATCTATTTGTCATTTATACAGGACCGTCCATCATATAGCTGATGATCCTTGGACTGCTTCTAAAATTAATTTTCATGTGCCAAGATTGTGTTCCAGAAACACAATGACGTTTTCTTGTAAGACGCCTAATACCAGACATCACAACAATTCTCCACTATCCTATACAGTGGAGATTTGTTGTGAAGTCTGAAAGGTTATCATGAAGTGCAATACCATGTTGATGTGTTCGATTCGTGTTTTTACTTTCTCCGTTACGAAGTACGAGAAAGTATTGTGATCGTGATTTTTTTTTCAAAAATTTTTTTTACGGAAATATCCGTTTTGGGGTCCCTAGATGTCATTACAACATTTCTGGAAAAAAAAATTTGTGTCTGTGTGTGTGTGTGTGTGTGTGTGTGTGTGTGTGTGTGTCTGTGTGTGTGTGTGTGTGTGTGTGTCTGTGTGTGTGTGTGTCTGTGTGTGTGTGTGTCTGTGTGTGTGTGTCTGTGTGTGTGTGTGTCTGTGTGTGTGTGTCTGTGTGTGTGTGTGTCTGTCTGTGTGCGCTGTATCTCAAAAACTAATAGAGCAATTGATATGAAACTTTCAACATCCGTCTTATTTGATAATCTGAAGAACTGAAAAGCTTTTGGCAAAATTTTGTACACCGGAAGTGGGCGTTTACCTTAACTGTTTTTTGTTTTTTGTCAATATTTTCTTAAATATGAAAAATATCACAAAAAAATATAAACAAACTTTGAAGACAACAAAGAAATGAACATCTTTTGCTTAAAAACATTTTTCATAAAATCATTTTTATTCGAGAAAAAAATGTATTATTATTTTTTCAATTTTAAGTTTATAATTATAAAACGATGATAGTTACAGCAAATTTATATTAATAATAATTGTAGAGTATGCTAAAATGAATAACTTATGAAGAATAAGTTTTATTCGAAATCGCTTTAGTTTTTGAGTAAACTGAGTTTTTAAATTTGAAGTATAATTTTTCCATCTTTCATAATTTTGACGTTTTAAACGTCAGTTTCATGCGAGTCTACAAAACGCTCGATGAACATTTAAAACATAACTTAAATTTAGAATAAATCATGAAAGCGTAAATATAAATGATACAAGTCGGAGAAAGTAACATGATGGCCACATCACCATTTTTTACATTTTAAAAATAACCTAGCTCAATATTTTTAATGTGAACTATTCTACATCTGTAAGTTATTTTTGTAAATTTTGTAGATTTTAACTGTATTAAATTTGTTTTATATTGGATTCAATAAAACGCAATATAGCCTGAATATATGAATATTCAACTTGTTCGTATGAACAGGTTAAATATTGAATCTATTTAATGCTTTCTGCAACAAGTAAGGTTGTTTCCAATTTATTTATTGTTTTATATTATTATATTTAATTATTTGCTGTTATTGCAAACCACATATTTTATGTTTATTGTTTATTCATGTACATAACTCTATAGTATAACTCTATGTTATTGGATGTGTTCTGTTGGGTAATAAACTATTATTATTATAAATGGACAATGTTCGCAGCAATGAGCTTTATAAATGATCTTTTGAAGAAAACATTGTTTTGGTGTACTTAATTTTATAAATAAAACACTTATGAATGCATAGTCATTTATCAAAAATGAATTTTCGGTACAAGAAAACTGAAACATGAAACAATTTCGGGTACAAAGGAATTTATAAGTGTATAAAAACATCTATTTATATAATGAAACAGTTGGGCTGTTTGTCCATGGGAAATCCGCCACAGGCAATGTTTTGTAACAGCATAGATCAGTCAGTTTAACGCCGAATTAATGACAGTCGATGAAATCAATTTCTGAATAAAAGATACAATTGAAAACAAATTTTAGATTTGGGGGCATATTTGAATCGCTACGTAACTCAATTTTTCTTCGTACATTAAAAATTTAGTCAATGTATTTGTTTTAGTAACTTGATAAATAATGATTGGCATCGCCACTGCGTTAAAATCCTTAATTGAAAAAATTGCTACGTTGTAACCAACCATATTACTAATAAATCAAACACACAAGTAACTTTATTTATTATTAGTGGCTATAGTTTAGACACGATTAAACTTGTCAAGTACATATAATTTCTGGTTAATCAATTAAAAATTTAAATTTAGTTTTTTACCTTATTTATTTATTCAAGCATTGTAGTTCACAATATAACAAGAAACGCTATTGAAAAATCTACTTTTGTCTCGGAAGTATTCTGATAGTAAATTATAGCAAATATACCTACAAACAAAATCTCTCTCCCTTTTAAAATCAGTAAAACCTGAAAGTTTATTAAAGAGCTTCTATTCCAAAAATCATATAATTTCTTATATTTATACGAATATTAACTTAATTAAGACTTCCTCGCAATGCTTTACACAACCAACCAAATCAGCCACTTTTATGAGTCAACAAATGTTACTCCCATATATTTTTTTATCCCACACAATGCCAAAGTTCGATTTTCCCGGCTGCATTGGGACGCGAAAGCATTTACGCGGCAAGCCTGAAAAAATTAAAAAAACGGAAAAACAAGTTCGAACGGGCTGGCACCAGAGGGCACATTTGTATATCTGTCATTGCGATTGCCATACTAATTTCAGTTTCATAACAAAAATAAGCATGGACGAGAGTATCAAACCTGATTTATTACGAAGTGAAAAAAGTGACGAATGTGACTACGGATTTACTACCCCCAAATAAATTAGTAGAAAGGCCAAAGAGGTAACACTAAATTTTCTACCTGAGCTGACATGGTGGCTGGTCCAACAGTATAGCAGAACGCTACATAGAAGATTATTTGGAGAATAAAATTACAGCAGCTAAACAAATATTGATTTCAAACCGTCACCCATCGACATCAGGTACTACCAACTCCACTGAAACACCTCCCAATAATTCAAATGATAATGTTAATATAAAACGTCATCAATTGACATAGTTTCTTCAGAACAATGTAGATTATCAAATATATCGAAACACGGGATTTCTTTTGTAAATTGCAGTATTAATAATCCTATTTTTAATATTACAAACAATTCATTTTTGTGTTATTGTATTATCTAACATTATTAAATAAAGTTCACATGTTTTTATCCTCTTTGGTTAACTTATATGTGTTATTATTTGATGTGTAGGATAATAGTATATTATTAAACGAGTGAGAAAGTTGGCCAATGCCACGAGGGTGAAGTTGCAATTCAT
This sequence comes from Ocypus olens, assembly GCA_910593695.2. Taxonomy (NCBI): domain Eukaryota; kingdom Metazoa; phylum Arthropoda; class Insecta; order Coleoptera; family Staphylinidae; genus Ocypus; species Ocypus olens. Next base: position 35,800,364 of record OU343053.1, read on the forward strand.
CCGAGTGGCAATGGCCAACTTGTTCACGAGTTTAATACTATACTTTTTCGCATCATATTAAATAATTGCCTAAAGATTTTTCTGTTTGTATTAAATTATAACGAATAATTTTTCATTTGGAAATAGCGGCAGTTCGCTGACAAAAACAAATCATAACCATAGTAACAACTAAACTATTGAGCAATGAAACTGCTATCATTTGATTGGACGTCACCTGTTGGGCAATGAAACTGCTTTCAGTTGATTGGACGTCACCTGTTGGGCAATGAAACAAGATGCGAAAATAGTTATTTGTATGGTAAGAGCGCAAAGTGATACATTGCCGCTTGAGAGAGGAAACCTCTCGAAAGCGGCAATGAGCTTTGCGCTCGCACTATACATAAAATTTTTTCTACGACCGCTTTGAAAAAGAAACATAAGTATAATTAAATATAAAAAGCAATAATACATACAGACTGTACCGTGGTCAGCCATGGAATGTCGTATCCATGGTAACGGGTCAATAAAAATTGTGCAAAGTGATGTTTAGATAGTTGTTGTGAATACTTTGCCGCGCGTTGCTATAGGCAACGCGCGGCAAAGTACTTTGTCGCTCGCTCCTCGGGAAACGTCTACTTTGCGTTGACAAACGCAAGCGCAAACGCCTTCTTTTTATATCAGTCGTAGAAAAAAACTGTTGTGTACTCCACGCCGCGAAAATGGTTTCCCGAGCCTCCAAAAGTGGCCATTTGTTCTGTCGGCCCAGCAAACCTTTATTTTCGCGGCTAGGAACACAAAAATAACTATTCACTGCCCAGAAAGCAATGTTTTACGCACTCTATACAGGGTGTAGATGAACAAAACGGAACATAGGATTTTCAATGTTAATTTGTTCATATTGGAATATTATCTTCTCTGATCATTTTAGAGGAAACATTTACACACATTTTTTGTAGAGTAAAATATTTCTGCATGCAGTCATGCTGTCATTTATTTTTTTGCATTCATAAAAACCCGAAAAAATACTAAAATTAAAATGAAAATTTTCAAGAAAATAATGGTTGCCATGAAATTTAAAAAAATGGTGCGTGGTTGATCTCTTTGGTTTTTATGAATGAAAATAGAAATAACAGCATGAATCCATGCAGAACATTTGATGGCAAACATATCCCGCACTTCACGAAAACTGCACTCCACTTCACAATTCGCACTTTTTCTTGAATATAATACATTTTGAATGAAAAGACTTATAAACATGAACTATTCAATCAATTTGACAGAAGCCAACAGATCAACAGCGCATCTTTTTTTTTTACTTTCTCCGTTACGAAGTACGAGAAAGTATTGTGATCGTGATTTTTTTTTCAACATTTTTTTTTACGGAAATATCCGTTTTGGGGTACCTAGATGCCATTTCAACAATTTCTGAAAAAAAAAATTGTGTGAGTGTGTCTGGCTGTGTGCGCTGTATCTCAAAAACTAATAGAGCAATTGATATGAAACTTTGAACGTACGTCTTATTTGATAATCCGAAGAACTGAAAAGCTTTTGGTAAAATTTCCTTCACCGGAAGTGGGTGTTTACCTTAACTATTTTTTGTTCTTTGCCAATATTTTCTTAAATATGAAAAATATCTCAAAAACATTTAAACAAATATTGAAGACAACAAAGAAATAAACATCTTTTGCTTGAAAATATTTTTCATAAAATCATTGCTATTCGAGAAAAAATGTATTATTTTTCAAATTTTTGGTTTTTAATAATGAAACGATAATAGTTACAACAAATTTATGTCAAAATAATTGTAGAGAATACCAAAATAAACAACTTCTAAACAATAAGTTTTTTCGAAATCTCGTTAGTTTTTGAAAATTTGAAGTATAATTTTTCCATCTTTCATAATTTTGACGTTTTAAACGCTCAATGTACATTTAAAATATGATTTTAATTGAAAATAAACCATGAAAACGTAAATATAAATGGCTATGATACCATCAAGTCGGAGAAAGTAACATGATGGCCACATCACCATTTTTTACTTCATGGCAACCATTTTCGTGAAAATGTTTATTTTATTTGGTTTTTGTAAATGCAAAAAAATATAGCATGACTGCATACAGAAATGTATACTCTACAAAAAACGTATTTACATGTTTGCTCTAAAATGATCAGGGAAGATAATATTCCAATATAAAGAAATTAATAGATACCCTATTAGATAACAGAAACAAAACAGATCTTAAAATATCTTTATACAAAAACAAGAACAAAAAGTAATTGGCTAAAATTGGATTTTGTATGAATTATCTCAGAAAATTTAAAATTGTTTGAAAGGATATAAATTTAATATATTATTAGTTCCAATTAGACTCATGAGTGAGCCTACTCAAACAGTCAACTCTGAAAAGTGAGTCGCGGAGTAAGAAATTTGCAGGTCTTTTTCAATCATGAAAACATTTTTGGAAGTCAGGATCAATTTTTGCTCTCCACTCTGTTTTCGGAGTAAATTTTAAAATTGTGGAAGTGAGAATCTTTTCTTTTTGCTTTTATGTTTTTAGGGACAATTTGGAATTTTGTTTTTATTTAATTTTTTTGTAGCTCTTTTCACATCAAACTGAGTAAACTCTTTTGAATTATTTTACCTCTTTACTTCACAATGAGTCGACTCTTGTAAATAAACGTGTTTCCCAAAATTGTTGGAGGTGAAGACCATTTTTTTTGCTCTCCACTATGATTTCGGGGTACCTGAATAACTTTTAAACAAAGCATTTGTAAATTCAAAAAACGAAATATAGCCTGAATATATAAATATTCGTTTTTTGAATTTATTTAATACTTTCTGCAATAAGTAAGGTTGTTTCTATTTTATTTTATTTACAAAGCATTTGTAGAAAAAAATGTTTAAAATAAAAACCGGACGATTTAAAGGGGGATATGTAATGGTGATGTGTATTTTGCATTGACATGACATTTTCAAGCGGCATTTGATTTATTTATTTATTTATCTCCCAATAGAACATGATCCATTTACAGGGAAACATTAAAATTACATATATCTAAAAATAAAACAATTCTAACTAAACTAATTACAAACTAACAATACGTTTAATATCCGACGAAAACATTTTTAGACTAGGGCAAAATATGTCTACAAAACATTGAATGCTGTGATAACTAACTAACATGTGGTGTAATGGTGAATTTGAAAAATGATTAGTGTTGGCTTTACTATAATAGAACGTTAACGAATGACGAGTATAAAATCGTGGAACATAAAAGTGTAACAGATTTAAAAAAAAAACGAATTATCGATATGGTGGTGGATATGTTTATATAAAGTTAATATAAGTATATATCTATGACGTTGCAACATGGAAGGCATTGAAAATTCTGTGAGTAACATTTCATAAGTGATAGATGTTGGAGGATATACTCCAAACTTAAGCCGATATAAATATTTGAGGATTTTTTTCTGAACCCTCTCAAGCGAATTGATATGGCACATATAATTTGGGCCCCAAACAGGCGCACAATAATTTAGTTTACTAAGCACAAATGAATTATATAACCTAATAATACTCTGAATGTTAATAAATCGCCGGCAACTGCGTATAATAAAACCTAACATTCTTAATGCGGACTGAATAGTGTTATTTATATGAGGTACAAAACATAACCACTAATCAAATATAATACCAAGGTCCGATGTTTCTGACACCCTATTAATATTCTATAACTGTAACAATATTGTTTTCGATTTTAACTTTGATTTTAATGTGTTCAAATCAAATCAAAACTTAATTTATTCTCAAGAAAATAGGTATATACAAAAATGCAATACATATAGAATGAAAATATGTCAAACAAAAACAATTTGGAGAATACAAAATAAATACATAGAATTCAAAATAGCTTAAAAAGTAGTACAACTCAAACACAGCATAAAAGTGACAACTGAAAACGCGATTTTTTAGGAATTTGAAGCAATTTAAGGAGATTTTTCCCTATATGTTGTTTAAAGAATATAACTCTCACAAAGATACGCCAAAAGGTAAGCTTTAAAGTTCTTTATGTTCGTAATGGACTTAATGTTACACGGCAGACGATTATAATATTTCATGGCAGCATATGACGGTTCCTTTTCATACATCGATAAACGGTGAATCAGCAGTGCGAAGTTATTGTAATGTCGTGTTTGATGATTATGTTGGTGAGTAGTATTAATATTTATTTCAGCTCTCATGTTGTCAAAAGTTCGTATATGTACATCCCGTACAAAGTTAATATTTTATTTGAGTTAAAATATCCTCTGCAAGACTCCCTGAATTTTAATCCTAACATTATCCTGATATGTTGTATTTATTTATAATTGAAACAATGTTGTCGTTAATTTTGTTTTTGATTTTAATATGTTGTATTTGTAATTTTATATTATCATATTTTGACGCTCACATCCACTGCAAACGCATTTTGCTTTGGCTTTTTGTATTTTTGTGTATGGTGGCTACGTGAAATAAAGAATTGAATTGAATTGAATTGAGGTTAAAGTTGCTTTTTCTAACGGCAAACTACATTTATTTAAGCAGATTCAAATTCTACGCAAAAAAATAAGGAAGGATTGTACCCAGCATTTTTTTTTTGCTAGGACTCATATTTTATGATGTATTTAAATCATAAATCTCATTTGACAAGCCCACAAATATAAGAAACAGCGTTTGCAGAAAAATATATGCATTATGTAATAAAGAGTAGTCTGATTTGAAAGGTATATCATGATAATGGTATTTATTTTTAATTTGGTGGACGTTTTCAAGGTTATTTGAAGGTACCAATATTTGTTCACATTATATACGTAAACAGCAATAAAAATAATTGTCACCAAATAATTAGATGAATTATTCTTTAAAGAAAAAAAAACAATTGTTACCAGGTTAATCTTGCAAATGTTCAAAAAGATATCTTTCAATTTCGATGCACTTCTCTACGCATGTTATGAAATATTTTACAGTTTTGTACAGCTTCTATGGTTATGGCCCCATAAGCATTCCTTATTATTTTTTTTTATTGTTTTAGATTTACCGAATGAAATTTTATGATATAAAATAACTCATAAATTATGAGTCCTAGAAAAACAAATGCTGGGAGAGAAACTTCCTTATTTTTTACGTAGAATACCAATCTGCTTAAATAAATGTAGGTTGTCATTAGAGAAAACAAATGTGACCTCAAATGAGCTTGAAAACGTCCAGTAAATAGAAAATACATATCGCCATTACAAATCGTACCATTTTTATATAGAACATTTTTTTCTAAAAATGCTTTATTTTAAAGTTATTTAGGTTTATTAAGTTGTATTTTGTCCAAACCGGAAGTGCTTTGGGAATTAAAATGCAACAACATAAACAAAATCAATATTAGACCAAAAATGCACCACCGATTTAACTGACCATTGCATTGCGCACAATCACCTCTTTAATCCAAGTGATTTTAATATCTTACACTCGGGTAATAATGGTCAAAATCTAAATTTTCGAGGACTAGAAATAAATAAAGCGATTAAATCTTTCACTTATTATGACCTCCCTTGTTATCTGACTGTCGGTATATACATAGTGGACAAAAAAACGGTACGAGTAATTTTGTGCTCTCATACATCTTCGTGAGTTATTAATATTTTTATAGTAATTTACGATACAAGCAAGGGCAGCTCGTTATATAGAGCCAAGGAGCCATGGCACTACCTGTAGTTTCAAGCTCAGCAAGAATTTTTAATTACTTCTTAACACCTTTTCGCGAGTTACTTTGGTCTAGGAAGATAAATCGTTTATCTTTCTTTTCTTGTCTAAAATTGTATTTTTTAGCTGACAATAATGGTGTGTTGTAATTGTCAACAATGGTTCGTTGCAGTTGTCAAGAATGGTATGTTTCAGATGTTAAGAAATGTATTATTCAACTATCGAAAATTATATTTTTCAGTTGTCAAGAATGGTATGTTTCAGCTGTTAAGAAATGTATTATTCAACTATCGAAAATTATTGTTTTCAGCTATTAAAAAAAGTATTTTCGACATTTTTTATTTGTCAAAAATGGCATTTTTCAGCTTTCAAAAATTGTACTTTTTGTTGTGAAAAATTGTATTTTTTAGCTAACAATAATGGTTTGTTACAGTTGTCAATAATGTTTTGTTACAATTGTCAAGAATGATATTTTTCAGCTGTTAAAAATGGTATTTTTCAGCTGTTAAAAAGTGTATGATTCAAATGTCAAAAATGATATTTTTCAGTTGTCAAAAATGTTTTTTTTAATGTCAAAAAAGGTATTCCTCACCTATTAAAATGTATTTTTTCAGCTATCAAAAACAGCATTCTTTGAATTTTTTTTAATTGTCAAAAATGTCATTTTTCGGCTTTCAAAAATTGACTTTTTGTAGTCAAAAATTGTATTTTTTATCAGCCAATAATGGTATGTTACAGTTGTCAATTGTGGTTTGTTGCAGTTGTCAACAATGGTATTTTTCAGCTGTTGAAAATGGTAATTTTCAGCTGTTAAGAAGTGTATTATTTAACTGTCAAAAATGATATTTTTCAGCTATCAAAAATGCGATTTCCAACCTATAGAAATGTTATTTTTCAGCTCAACCTATAGAAATGTTATTTTTCAGCAATCAAAAGCAGCATTTTCGACATTTTTTTTAACTGTAAAAAGGGCATTTTTCAGCTGTCAAAACTTGTATTTTTTGTGTTGTCAAAAATTGTATTTTTTTGCTGACAATAATGGTTTGTTACAGTTGTCAATAATGGTTTGTTGCAGTTGTCAAGAATGGTGTTTCTAGCTGTTAAAAAGTTTGCGGCTGTTAAGAAATGTTTTATTCAACTGTCGAAAATGATATTTTTTAGCTGTCAAAAAAGGTATTTCTCACCTATAAAAATGGTATTTTTCAGCTATCAAAGGCAGCATTTTTGGTCATTTTTTATTGTCAAATTTTTCCGCTGACAATAATGGTATGTTACAGTTGTCAATTATGGTTTGTTGCGGTTTTCAAGAATGGTATGTTTTAGCTGTTAAAACGGTATTTTTCAGCTGTCAAAAATGATATTTTTCAGCTGTAAAAAATTATATTTTTCAACAGTCAAAAATGATATATTTCAGCTGTCAACAATGCTATTTCCCACTTATAAAAATGGTATTTTCCGGCTATCAAAAGCAGAATTTTTTTATTGCCAAAATGGAATTTTTCAGCTTTCAAAAATTGTACTTTTTGTTGTCAAAAATTGTATTTTTTGTTTTCAAATTAGCAAATTTCAATTTAGCTGACAATAATGGTATAATACAGTTGTCGATAATAGTATGTTGCAGTTATCAAGAATGGTATTTTTCAGCTATTAAGAATTGTATTATTCAGCTGTCAAAAATGTAATTTTTCAGCTGTCAAAAATGCTATTTTTCAGCTGCCAAAAAATGGTATTTCCCATGGTATATAAATCGTATTTTTCAGCTATTAAAAGCAGGATTTTTTGATATTTTTTAACTGTCAAAAATGGCATTTTCAGGTGTCAAAACCTGTATATTTTGTTGATAAATTTTTTTTTGTCAAAAATTGAATTTTTTAGCAGCCAATAACGGTATGTTTCAGCTGTCGGGAATGATATTTTTTGGCTGTCAAGAATGGCAATTCCCGACTGTTGAAAATAGTATTTTTCAGCTGTCTCAAGTTGTATTTTACAGTTGTAGAAAATGGTATTCTTCAGCTACCAAATATGCTATGTTTCAGCTGCCAAAAACAGTATTTTTCACCTAATAAAAATAGTATTTATTGATATTTTTGGATTGTTAAAAATTGTATTTTTCAGCTATCAAAAGTAGTAGATTTTTCTGCCAAACGTAGTATTTTTTACTGTCAAAAATAGTATTTTTTGTCAAAAATAGTATTTTTCGTGTGTCAGGAATGGTATATTTCAGCTGACAAAAATGGTATTCCTCATTTGTTGAAAATTCGTATTTTTCAGCTGTCAAAAATAGTATTTTTTTACTGTCAAAAATAGTATTTTTGGTGTGTCGACAATGGCATATTTCAGCTGTCAAAAACACTATTTTTCAGCTAATAAAAATAGTTTTTTTCAATATTTTTGAATTGTCAAAAATTGTATTTTTCAGCTGTCAAAAGTAGTATATTTCGCTACCGAAATCAGGGGCTTATTTAATGTAGTTTCAAGCTCAGCGAACATTTTTAATTAATTCTTAAAACACTTTTTCGCCAGTTACTTTGATCTAGGAAGATAAATCGTTCTTTCTTTCTTCAAAGGGGTGGGAGGGAGGTATATTGTATAAGTGGCTCTACCATCAACATGTTCCATGAGCCGCCACTGGATACAAGTAACGTTATGAAGGTTTTTACATTACGAGAGGAGAGTTTGCGAGTACGAGCGACGTAACACGGTTTATTTTATCCTATTTAAATTTTTTTTAATTCAAAAAAAAATGTTTAATGGAAACCGTCAAAAAGCGAAATCATGTTTGTTTGCCAATATCTCCATAGCAAAGAGTTGCGTTAAGATACATATAACAACACTAAACACTAGTGTTGTTAAAGATACCTTAACGTTACTTGTTGCTAAGGAGTTAATGACATAAATAAATTAAAGGCCACTTCACTTGTTGCAGAAAGCATTAAATAAATTCAATAAAACGAAATATAGCCTGAATATATTAATATTCAACCTGCAAGCAAAATTAAGTCTTACTAATGTAAGACTATAAACAAATAACTTATTGAAACAACTACTTCCCTGGCTAGTGCCACGCCGGATATTGAATTGTTATGTTAACATTATAGGATAAAATAAAATCATTAACACAACAGTGAAAAGCCCAATTTATATAGGAAGTACTATCGACAAAGTGTAAACATTTTGTTTTTCAAAGCAAACGTCGAAACTTGATATGTATGTATACATAATATTTGTACATACATCAAATAAATTGTGGTAAGAAACTTAGTAAGTGTTTTATTCAGTGTTTCTATAATGAATTACCACGTAGTAACGGTCGCAACCATCACCATGATTAATATTTATTGCGTTAATTACTATTGAAAATATGAATATTTCTAATTTGTACCGGTTTTTTTTTGCCCACTTTGTAATAATTTTTTCTGTATACAATCCCTGAAAATGGTATAACTTATCGAAACTAGTTGAAATAAATGTATAATTTGTGAGAGAAACCAAGTGATTTTTATTATTTTTTTATTTTTATTATTATTATTACTAGTATTGAATGTTTGTAAACAATTTAAGTGATTTAGAAACCTTTTGGAGAATCACTAAACCTACTTTTACGACAGTTTTAACATTTTGTTCTTCTGACAAGCATTTGCTTAAATATTCAACTACCATTTTTTCGTTTGCACTCAATGGTCAATTTGTAGTAATAATTTAGACGATTTGTTTTAAAATACCATTTAATCTCGTATTATTTTAACAAAGATACGCTTTCTATACACATGAGGCCAACTTGGTAAAAGTATTGTTCACCAACAGACGATTTTCTTTCACAATTTGGCTACAATAAATGATAGACTTTTGTCACAGATCAACATTTATATTTCAAGAAATAAATTCGCAATCATACATTTCGTAGAAAGCTAAGATATTCTTCTATAAAGTAGGGGCGGCTCGTTATACAGAGCCAAGGAGCCACGGCACTACCTGTAGTTTCAAACTCAGCAAGATTTTTTAATTAATTCTTAAACACTTTTTTGCCAGAAATTTTAGTCTAGGAAGATAAATCGATCTTTCTTTCTTCAAAAAAGGAGGGGAAGGAGTATATTGTATAAGTGTACTACCTCAACATGTTCCACGAGCCGCCACTGCTATAAAGATATTGTTTACATTTTGGTTTTATAATATCGTCAAAGAGTTGTACTGTTTTTTTTTTATGGAGATCGCATGAGAAGGTTCCATGGTTTGTTTACCTCTGTTGTAGGCCAATGTTATTACGATTTTTGTGTCCATTAATTGCACCTCAGTAAATAGCTATTCCGCATTATATAGAGAATATATCACTCTGTATGCAACATACAATAAGGGGTAATTTATTAATTAGACATTTTATATGTTTCATCACTATTTTTCCCTAATATATATTATCCATTGATCATTCATCGAACTATGAAAATTCGCTTAGTTCTATTCGTCCGAACACCAAAAATTATTACCCAAGCGCTGTTCTGTTCAAAACATGTTGATTTTGACATAAAATGTGATTTTATTATTTTCCCGCTATAAGAGAAAGTCGGGCCCGTTTTCTATTTAAAGTTATTTTGAGTGGCCGGATAACGCAGCGGCGCGTTTGGCTCGGAAAAAACTTTTTTGTTATCGCATCCGCGCACGTCCTTGGACTCCAATAAGAACGAGAACGAGTATTTTTTTTCAAGCCCCATTAGAAATTGACGGTACTGGTACGCGTGAATTTACTTCCACTTACTTAATAGGTCGCACGTGAAATAAGAAAGTTCAATAGATAAAAAAAATGCACTGATCACCGCTCACCTTGAGACGAAAAATTTCACACTGATATCAAGTTTGTTGACATCGAGTCTGGGATGTTTAAAAGTCGATTGCCCTAAATTGGACCAATTTCGGATCGATCCGCGACCCGATTTTCGCCGGCCGAGAACAATTTGCGTTTATTATAGTTTGTCAACGTCGAACGTGTGGTGGATAATTTGTGTTTATTAAAGGCAACAGAGCGGGTTTAGTCAAGTTCAGAAATGCATAGCCGTTCTAAAGATAGACCTGATAGAGGCAGCACATGACCGAGTTGATAATAAAGCGAGGAAAAAAAACATCATAAACGGGGACGTGACCCATATAACATCACTTGTGACTATGTTGTATGAAATTTGACTTTTTCTGACTATACGTGGTCATGCGGCGGTATATGCCAACGCTCCTGGTGACATAATTAGACGAAGCGTGCGGTTTCGAGAGAAGTAAAAAAATAGAGTGTAAAGTCTTACCTTATAAATAACTATAGATAATCCATTCGACTATATATCAATTAGGGCACATATACACTGGTAAAAAGGGCTGTGGGTAAACACTAATAACATGAAATTGGCGTACAGGGCTCACGGCGGACCCAAGCACTACAACGACACACGACGGACTGATAGATTATTTCGTTTTCGAATGTCTGTTGCGCACTTTGAGGCGCGCAACACGAAATGGTGGACGGTCCATGCGCAATGTCTATATACACCAGGCATGTAAACATATGCGTTTCATGTTCGTGGCAATGGAATCGTTCCGATGTTTATTTATTCTTTTAATAATTAGGTGCGTCTGTCAGACATTATCTGCGGACGGATGCAGTCTCTTTATTCCCGCGGACTAATCATGTTTTAAGCATTGTTGCGATTTGATACGCGTTGAGACGCTCTCCAGGCGACCATTTTAAACCCGCACCGCCAAATCGTGCCGCTTGAAAATTAACAGACTAAACATCCACCGTCTTCAAGGTTACTCAAAATTTTTACATTTACTTATTTGCCATTCAGGTGTCTTTTTCAAAAGTATATAAATAACACAACTTGCATGGGAACGTGCGGGGCCGCGCAACCGGGAAATCAGCGGATGCACCGCACTAGGGTCTCCGATCCAAGGCCGCCCAAAAATCTGGCACCCCCATAAAAAGTAGTATTTATATTTCTTACATTTAAATTTGCGAGATTATTTAAATTCCATTTATTTAATATAATTAAATTATATTAAGAATAGTACTATTACATTAATCTCAAATTAAAAGATAGCTCAGTCTGATTGTTTAAATTTCTTGACTACTTTCGCCTTATCGGGGTATTTTAAAGAGACATTCAGGCTATAAAAGATTCTAAATTATCTTTATATTTGGTGGTATTAATATCTATTTAATGTATCATTTGCAATATGAAGTACCAATATGTACATATTAAAACAGTTAATTACAATGGTCGCCTTTTATTAAATAATAGATTTGCAACTTAGCAAAAAATATTGTCATAGTACAAAACTTGAACGTAAGACAATTTAACAAATATTGCGACGGTGAAATTACTTAATTTTGCTTACAATTATAACACAACCTATTACTATAATTTATAAAGCAATATTTATTTAAAACAATTTATACATAATTGTAAGTCTTGATATTATATTGATTACAAAATTGTGGTGCTATTTGCAAACGGGTTATCGACCTGGGGGTCTTGTTGCCCAACTAAAATTTATATATTATTATAATGTATTATAATACGATATGAGCACCTTATTATAGTACGATATTTAATTTATTAAGTTACTATTGCAATTTCATGCAAATATCTATGACAGTGATGGCGAACCTTTCTGTGCGCACGTGCCAAAAATGTACAAATAGTATTTATGGAGTTGCTGCTGTGCCGAACACAGGTAAAATAAAAATAAAAATTTATCAAATTCTATAAAGATAAACTTAAAAACATAAAAACTTTGTCATATAAAAACGATGACAAATAAATGAGATGTTATTCTATTTCTAAATTGCCTTTTATAAAATTCATTTCCGAAAATATTGACTCTCAAGCACAGTGGCAGCTCGTGCAACATGTTGATGGTACAATATACCCCCTTCCCGCTTTTTTGAAAAAGGAAAGAATGATTTATCTTCCTAGATCAAAGTAACTGGCGAAAATGTGTTAAATAATTAAAAATTATTAAAGAGCTTTAAACTACTTAACTCTATATAACGAGCCGCCCCTGGTTATAACCCATTAGAAAATTATTGGAATTTAAGAAGTTGCTTACATACTTAACCCTTTATTGCATACTGTTCCCGAATGGGAACATAACAATTGTTGCTACGTAAAGTGCAAAATAAATCATTTAAAAAATAAAGATTCGAAAACTGTGAGAGATTTTAAACAAAATGTATTTTTAGAGAAAAGTTAACTTTTAGAAGACTTATTAGAATTGAATGGCGCATTATATTCAATTTTTTTCTTACTGATGACTTAATTTTTCAAATAGTCGATCAAACGGAAAGGACTAAAACCAATAACTACCAGTACTGAACCAAATAAAAGATGTCAAGATGCCAAAAAATACCTTTTGAGGAGTCCCTTCAGGTCATTAGCCTTTCCACACAGATAATAGGGAGAGGTGCAAAAAACCTAACTACAAAGGAAAATCACTCATAATAAGCCTCAATAAACAAAATAATTGTTTTAAAGATTTTCATACATAATGCATGCATAATGTACACATTTAGGAATATATATTTTTTAAATAGCATTAAAAAGCGAATTATAAAAAAAATATTATTTTGCCTTTATCCATTTAATGTAAACACGTATATTTTGATGTTTAAATAAATCATGCAATAGAGGGTTGAAATATAATTATTTTTGAGTTGTATAGAATTATTTCAGAATTTTTAAACAATATCTACCATTCTTTATGTATTTTAAAAAATGCTCAATTTTGAACGCAATTAAAAAAATGCATGTTTAACAACGAACAGTTATAACCCATTAAAAAATTATTGGAATTTAAGAAGTTAATTATATTCTCAAAATATAATAATTTGGGTGTTGTATGGAATTATTTCAGAATTTTTAAACAATTTCTACAATTTTTTATTTATTTTAAAAATTCTCAATTTTGAACGCAATTAAAAAAATGTACTTTTAAGCAAGAATAGTTATAACTCATTAAAAAATTATTGGAATTTAAGAAGTTAATTATATTCTCGAAACATAATAATTTAGGAGTTGCAGGAAATTATTTCAGAATTGTTAAACAATTTTTACTATTTTTTATTTATTTTATAAAATACTAAATTTTGAACGCAATTAAAAAATGCATGTTTAACAACAAACAGTTATAACACATTAAAAAATTATTGGAATTTAAGAAATTGATTATGTTCTTAAAATATAATAATTTGGGAGTTGTATTGAATTATTTCAGAATTTTTAACCAATTTCCACTATTTTTTATTTATTTTAGAAAATGCTCAATTTTAAACGCAATTGCCATGCACTTGAAATTGTCTAAAGCCACTGAAACAATACTTTATTTCACTTTCGGTGAAAGCAAGAAATACAAAAAATCAAAACTTACGAAAAAGGAAAAACCTTTCGAGGCGTTGTGGCGGTTAAGATGATTCTTTGCTTCCCTCACGGATTGTTGGGGCGGAATGGAGCGGAAAATACAAACACCAACACACACAAATCCTGAAGATGTATCACAATACAACGGACACTAAAAATCAAAATTCCGAATCAGAACAAACGTCTTCCGCGGCAGCGATCTACAAACTGAATTGATATCAACAGGTGAGCCGTAAATTGGTGATAAGAATTGAATCTCGTTCCGAGCAGAGAAAAAAATACGAATATTTTGATAATCTTCAATCGCCCGGGGCAGATTAAAAACTGGTCGAATTTTTACATGGAGGTCGAGATAAGATGAAGGACATTAGAAACACTGCTAATTATATACTTCACGTGGATCTTAAGAAGTTGATTATATTCTTAAAATATAATGATTTGGGAGTTGTGTACAATTATCTCAGAATTTTTAAACAAGTTCTACTATTTTTTATTTGTTTTAAAAATTTTCGATTTTGAACTCAATCAAAAAATGCATGTTTTACAACGAACAGTTATTACCCATTAAAAAATTGTTGGAATTGAAGAAGTTGATTATATTCTTAAAATATAATAATGTGGGAGTTCAGTAGAATTAAATCAAAATTTTTAAACAATTTATACTATTTTTTATTTATTTTAGAAAATGTTCAATTTTGAACGCAATTAAAAAATGTATGTTTAACAACAAACAGTTGTAACCAGTGGCGTCTCGTGGAACACATTGATGGTAGAGCCACTTATACAATATATCCCACCCCCTCCTTTTTTGAAAAAAGAAAGAACGATTTATCTTCCTAGACCAAAGTAACTCGCGAAAAATTGTTTTAAGAATTAATTAAAAATTCTTGCTGAGCTTGAAACTACAGGTAGTGCCATGGCTCCTTGGCTATATATAACGAGCCGACCCTGCTCAAGCATATGTAAAACTGAAAATTGATGAAATAGCCGTCGCTAACAACTGAAGGTTCCGGGAAGTTCTCATTATTTCCTTTTAAATTTTTTTCTAAACGCGCAACAGTCGATCAGTTTAATTTATTTCTAAGGCATTTCTTAAATCGACAAATGGTCATTTCCGTAGAGAACTGCCTTGAAAATCGATGAATTGCATTACTACTCGTATATCTTCCAAATTCAGCCACTTAAAAATCCCCAAATTTAAATCTGCGTAGGTTGTGTTTGGATATAAAATAAATTTTGATTTGCCTGCAAATTACTTGAATTGAATTTGTATTTGTATTTATTGGTTTCATTCAAAGTGCTTACAAAAATAAAAATCTAAATAAATACAAACTATTCACAATTAATTTATATCGCACTTGAATTGGGTAGCATTCATCTTAGATGATCTTCCACACGTACCCAAAGACTTCTGTGGCTATCCGCGATGTACAGGAACTTCCTTGCAGCGAAAGGAATATTTTCTTCGTTCGTTTTGGCCTTAAATTCTGGCATTTTATCCCAGCTTGTTTAAATATTGAAGAAAATTTGTTTATTATCGAATAAGTGCAGAAAAATATTTTGTCAATTTAATTTGAACTAGAATTTATAGTAATTACTAGCTCTGCGAAGTACGAGAAAGTATTGTGGTCGTGAAAATTTTTTCAAATTTTTTTTTACGGAAATATCCGGTTTGGGGTCCCTAGATGCCATTTCAACAATTTCAGGAAAAAAAATGGTGATGTTAGTTTCTCCGATGGTATCATCATTTATATTTACACTTTCATGGTTTATTTTCTATTTAAATCATATTTTAAATGTATATCGACCGTCATGTAAATAATGAAAAGTATAGGGCCCAGAACACTTCCTTGCGGCACACTGATATTCGAGTATTGTGTATCTGACTCAATATTGTTAATTTTAATTTTTTGTCTTCGATTTGTTAAATAAGTTTGAAGTAAATTGTGACATTTACCTCTTACCCCATAGCAATACAGTTTATCAAGTAAGAGTTTGTGGTCCATTGTGTCGAATGCTTTGGAAAGATCAAGAAAAATACCGAATGTCATTTCACCGCTCTCCAAAGCATCCGTGACTGTCTGTATGGAATCAAATAGTGCAGTAGTTGTTGATTTTTGTTTTAGAAAACCATGTTGTGTGTTATTAAATAACGGACATTCGCTGAAAAAAACGGTTATACGTGTGACAATGAGTTTTTCCATGATTTTTGAAAAGATGCAGAGCAAAATAATTAGTCGGTAATTTGAAGTCTGTGGGTCTCCGTTCTTAAAAATTGGTTTTATAATACCTAGTTTTAGGACTTCGGGAAATATTCCTTGTACAAAACATCTATTAATTAAATGCACTAAAACAGGTATTAGCTCATTTGCGACTGATTTTAATCTCTGGGATGATATCTCGTCAAACCCAGAGGAAGATTTATTTTTAAGACAATTTATTTTTACAATTTAATATTTCAGAATGAGAAGTAGGCTTCAGATATAGTGTTTTAGGATTTTGTTTTATATATCGTGCCTCTGTATTTTGAGGGATTTGCTGTGTGAATTGTGATGCGATATTAGCAAAAAATGAATTCATTAGGTCTATGTTCTCGGAAATATATGTATCATAGGTATTGTCGTTTTTTGAATTTCCAAGGTATTTATTTATAAGGTTCCATGTTGTTTTTATTTTGTTGTCACTTGTCATAATTGTGTTTAACATATTCATTCGTTCTGCATTTTGGATTAGATTATTGTATTCGTTATTCAGAGTCTTATATAATTTATTTGCGTCTTCATTATAAGATTTCATTACATATAAGCAATCTAAAATGTATTTACACTCAAGAATTTCGGGCGAATTGTAGTTTGCTGTACCCTTTCTGCGTTTTTTTTCCGACATTTGTTTTAATTTTAGGACAATATTTATTAAAAGATGTAGTTACTAAATTAAAAAAAGTATTCCATTGGCAATTAATATCATCAGTATACAAAATGGAATTGATAAATTCTGAACTGTTTAAAAAGCAAATAAAAAGTTGAAAATTGTTATAATTACGTGAATAAAATACTCGGTTGTTTGGGGTTTGTTTTGACACCTACGTGAGCTTCTGAGCAAGATGGTCGGACATGTGGGTTTTAAACACTTCTGTCTGGAAGTTATTTGGCATATTTGTAATTATATTGTCAATTATAGAGTGTTCAAAGTTTCATATCAATTGCTCTATTAATTTTTGAGATTCAGCGCGCACAGACAGACACACACACAGATACACACATAGACACAATTTTTATTTTCTCCGTTACGAAGTACGAGAAAGTATTGTGATCGTGATTTTTTTCAAAAATTTATTTTACGGAAATATTCATTTTGGGGTCCCTAGATGCCATTTCAACAATTTTTGAAAAAAAAAATTGTGTCTGTGTGTGTGTGTGTGTGTCTGTATGTGCATGTATGTGGGTGTGTGTGTTTGTGTGCATCTGTGCGCGCTGTATCTCAAAAACTAATAGAGCAATTGACATGAAACTTTGAACATACGTCTTATTTGACAATCCGAAGAACTGAAAAGCTTTTGGTAAAATTTCGTACACTGGAAGTGGGTGTTTACCTTAACTGTTTTTTGTTTTTTTCCAATATCTTTTTAAATATGAAAAATATCACAAAAACATTTATACAAATATTAAATACTACAAAAAAATGAACATCTTTTGGTCGAAAATATTTTTCATAAAATAATTGTTACTCGAGAAAAAAAATTATTATTTTTTTTCCATTTTTGGTTTATAATTATGAAACGATAATAGTTACAGCAAATTTACAACTAATAAAGAATAAGTTTTCTTCGAAATCACTGTGGTTTTTGAGTAAACTGATTTTTTGAATTTGAAGTATAATTTTTCCATCTTTCATAATTTTGACGTTTTCAGTTTCATCCGAGTCCACTAATTCTAGTAAAAAATATTATTTTTCAATCATTAAATATATTTTCTCACGTTCATCCTAGTTGGCTTGTATTTCTGTGGTAATATTAGATGTTTTATTTATTATAATATATTATTTAAAAAATTATAATAAATCAACAATAAATTAAACTGATAATGTTCTCAATATTCAAAATGCAAAGGTTACAACTATTTATAACATTGTTGCATGCATTATGAATATGAACATTTGAAATTTGATTTATACAATTTTCTCATGTTATACAATTTGTCTTTTATAAGTTCCCAAAAAATCGGCGTCAAATCGGGTGATCGTGGTGGCAACTTGACACGTCCATTTGTTCCTATCCAGTTATTACCAAAATTAATATTTAATAGGTGTGACCCTATTCTTGCATTATGGTCAGGTACACGATCTTGTTGAAAGAATATAGTTTTACGATTTATATGGAAAATGGGTTTCGGTCAAATTTCACCAAACTTCAGACTTTGCGCCAATTGAGACTTTTGTTTGTGATGGTCTGAGGAATGTTTTCCCAAAGTTTGGGGAAATTTGACCGAAACCCATTTTCCGTATAAATCGTGCGGGGTCCTTTCGTATGGTAAAATGTTATTCCCTATTAGGGCAGACCATTAACATTAAAACCAAAGTGTCTTTGGTACTGGACATCAACAACATGGTGAGAGTTGGAATTAGACAAATAATGCGCGTTATTCCTATTAAATATTCCTGCAGAGCTATGTATGCTTCGTGCCTCCAAATAATACAACGGTAAAAAGAATTGGAATTGAAGATTTTGTTAATGTTGTTTTCGAATAGTGTAAGGAAGAAATTTATGTTTTTTCAAAATTGAAATCCCAGATTCCTCTCAATTTTACGACTTGAAAAAGTTGGCTCAGCTCTAATTACGCCTATAGCTGATTTTCTGAGTTTTCACTATCATATCGTGTTGATCTTGAAAGAAAATTGGTTTGTAAAATATAAAACAATTAATGTGTCTATAAATAACACAAGTCGATAAAGAAGAAAGTGAGAAATATATTTGATGTTTCAAAAATAATAATTTTTAATATATTTTAATGAAATTGCAAATACAACCCCCACATGCTATATATCGCTAAAAAGAGAAAAAAATAACCTAATAAAATAGGCCTAAGCTAACTATAGGTTACATTAAAAAAACACAACTTTATGTTGTAACTATCATATTAATGAAGATATCTGAATTATTTTAAGCCTATTTTATTCTTTTCAAAAAAAGTGCCTGAACAACATATAACTTTCATTATTGTCAAATGATAAATAACTGAGGTTCTTCAATATATCGAAAATGAAAAAAATTGGCTATAACTCGAAAACAAAAGATGTTAAAATAAATTTAATTTTCAACATTGAGTTTTTCCTCAAAAGAAGATATCGAGGATGCGCTATCCGTTTTTCTCTATCTCTTATAGTTATCGAGATCCCCTACACCAGGGGTCGCCAAACTTTTTTGATCATCGACCCCTATATAATTTTACGAAATCTCCATCGACCCCTATAAAAGTAATTTTCAGTTAATTGAAATAAAACTATCCATAAGGTTAGGTACTGTGTTTGTACATTTATTTTATGATTTTAAATATTTATTCAAGTAATAGTACATTGTGTAAGAATAGTTTTATGAAAAATATCTTAGTGTTGAAATTTAAATACCTTAATATTTATTAAATTATAAGTAATTATAAATAAGTAAAAATTATAAGTAAAGTAACTGCAGATTTATTGCTTCTTAATCAATGAGATGGCTGTGCCTGGTGTTTCTTTGCAAGATTCCCTATATTTGACCAATTTTAATTTTAATTCCCCTCGAAACCTAATTTGTTTCTGTACTTAGAAGGAACTAACCCAAGTGTTCCTCTCCGATTTTAATGAAATTTGGTGGATTTGTAGAGGGGGTCAAAATATAAAATAAAACATGTTTAGGGTGTGAACTCGCCCCTCGAAAATCAGCCATATTAAGCCAGTAATTTCGTAAATGTACAAAATTTCAAAGTGTAAAAAATGTGTGTATTGACTACTTCGGGACTCGGATTGACATTTACGGCTAGTATATCCTGCAATAATTGTATTCGTTAAACAAATTCGTACATAAAGACAAATGACGATGACCAAAAATAGTTTAATAATTTTTTCTAAACGCGGAATCCAAATATGTATCTATACATTTCCTCTAAATAAAACCTTTCCACTAAAAAAAAATCATGTTCACTAGCGAAAATTGAGGTTTATAACTCATATAATTTATATTTTTGTCAATTTTTTTTACACTTGTTTTTCCTTCGACCCCCAATCGATCCTGGCTCAGATAGACCCCTACTTTTGTGAAATAGACCCCTGCGGGTCTATATAGACCACTTTGGCGAACTCTGCCCTACACAAACATCGAATTTTGCCCACCCTGTACTAAACAGTTCTAAACATTATTTTTTTATAATCATTTTGTGATACAAACAGGTTATATGAAGATATCTAGTATCTTTTATATTAATCAATTTCGTAAGTTTTAGCGTATGAGAAATTTAATCATATTTCCGTATACCGTAAATCATTCAAAAGCACGAGTTTTGCACTGTGCATTCTTTTTTTCACAATAGCATCAAGACAGGGCCCATAAATAATATCACAAAGATTGAAGTGCGAAATAACCAAGGTTTCACATAATTTTTTCTACTTTGGTTTAACAATCGACCTTTTGTCATATCAAAAATAGTTTAATAATGAGATTTTTTATTTTACAGTTTTGCTCATTATTAAACTATTTGTGGTAACATTTAGGTTGTTGCGATTGGCAATACTTAAACGTGACATATGTCGAGATCAAAATGTAAAATTGCCGTCAAACAGAGCCGCTTGAGTCGGTGTGTTAATTCGGTGTGGATTTTTAATTAGCGTCGATCGATGCCTGACACGAGGAACGAGCTTAAATTGGTTACAACTTACGTGGAAGTAGTTTGTTTATCGCACCCTTGGCAACCTCCCTTATTTTTGGAGGTATGTAAGTAATGTTCTTGATTTAATATGTTTTAAAATTAACTATTGAAATCGCCGTAGAAATACTTATGTCAAATATTAAATTCGTTCGAAGGGATCAAATGTTTTTAGTGCTGCCAAATGTTAAAAGATAAAACTCACTAGGTTTAAGTATATATTTTATTTTAGAAATAATTCCTTAACTAAAACCAAAGTAGAAAAAATAGTATATTATACTTGTTTAATAAGAGGCATTGTGGGGCACTCGTTACATTGGAGCACTCCTCGCTGCGCGAGTCGTACTCCAATCCCACTCGTGCCACAATATACCCTCTTATTAAACTTGTATAATAATGTACTATTATTTTTAATTCACGCGAAAGAAAGCTTTTGTTTGAATACATTGCTTTTAGATTAGAGTTTACTTTCCAAAAATCGTAGAAATGGCCTCAAGGGACATCAAAATGGATTTCCTTTAAATAAACTTTTTCACGTTCACAATATTTAAAAATTGAGTAGACTTGAACCCTTGGTCCCTAATTATAATTTTAATTATTTGTTTTTTACTTAACAGATAGTATTTCTCAAATATTTAGAATTTAAGAACACGAATTATTATTTTATAAATTTAATTTGTATTTTCATATTCCCTCAGGTTTTTAGAAATGCAGAATTTAGTTAGAGATGTCAGATGTTGGGAAACTTTCTTAAGAGATATAAAGTTGCTTATTATCTTGTCATAATAGAGTTGGGGTGCCTTCTGAAATGGAATTTATTGTTGGCTCTTAATACGATCTCATTTTTTGTACTCGTGACAGAGACGGTATTCTTATGTTAAATAATTCGTTCACATGTAAAGCCGTCATATGTTTACGTGAGATCTTTTATATGTAATACTGATACAAAATTTATATTTAAACGAAGGAATATGGTACGATAATCATGTAACGTTATCCTAAAATTGCAAATGAGTCGAGTTTTTGACACCTGGATACGTTATATTTTTAAGTGATTGAAAATATAAATGAAAGCAATGGACATCATGTTATACTCTATTTTTCGTAAGATTAGAGACGATAAGACTTTAAATATTGTTTCCCCATCAAAACACCTAGAGACCGGTTTCGACCTTTCAGGTCTCTTCAGTGTAGTTAGTTGCTGATGGGGAAACGGAGATTACTATTGGAATATAAGTATTACAAACACCGGTAAAAGTAGAAAAGCCAAAGTGGCGGAATATATTGCATGATTCCGCTACTTTAACGACAAGACTGTTTTACACCATTCAAATTGGTCAATAACTGCTTCTTATTTATTTTCGTGATCGTTGGTTAGGAAAGTGCCTGGGATGATGTACACTAATCCACGTCTATACCTCATTTAATAACCAGGCGGACTAAATCAAATTATAGCCGCGAAAATACGTTGTTGTAAACAGTAATGGCCGTTCTTATGATCAGCTGATCTCTCGCCGTTCCTTGTGTCCCACCAGTTACACGCATTTCGCCTCAGTTTTTGCGTTTTTAGCCAGTTATTTCTTCAGGTGATCGTGTAAGAATTGATTCCTCTCATCCCGCGATTTTCGAGGAAATAGTTATTTTATTTTTAACTATGGATATATACCCGGAACAAGTTTGGTGTCATATTCGCCCCATAAGAAACGGAAATGGTTGAATTTTGGAGCATTAATGCTCGAGGAAAAACAATCCAAAATTATCTTATATAAAACTTTAATACAAGAGGATTTAAAACTTACTGCCGTCGTCGTACACAAAATTGTCGATTTATTAGGTAGGTGTCGCGCAAGATATTGCAATATGGAATCGAATCATAAACATACATTATATTTAGGATTAGCTAGAAGTACGGAGTTTCACAGAATTATGGAGTGAACAGAGATTGGGACAGTAAGAAGTCCTAAACGTCTTGAAGGATGTCCAGCAACCGAAGATATCTACAATGAAAGCAGCAAAAATTCTGTGTGCGGAAAATTTGTATTTGAAAATACATTGAATTACATTTTAATTAAATTAAATAGAGATGACCTGCCAAAGACATCCCGTTAGACATTAAATACATTAATGAAAGAGATTAATTTTAAGTAAGTTATATGTTTTCAAAAAGCAAATTTATTTAATTTAATAAAATTCTATTTCTCGACAATCTAGTATTTATATTTCAAACCTTTTACAGAATTATTTGTATTTTTAAAATATACCTAATACTTCAATCCACTTTATATTAAATAAATATATGTACAATTTGAGTTTTTCAGTGTGCCCCTAAATTCTTAAGATGGTCTCATACTTATTTTAATTATTATATATTAAATCATTGACTATATAATCAAGAAAGTTTGCCTAGAATTAATTTATACGTTGATATAATTGTTGAATGAATCTTATAGATAAACGAATTTGAAAATTTTTATTTTTACCGCCAAAACATATTTGGTTACTTTTCTGGTGACTTTTTATAGTGTAAATGTGACTTTCGCGTTTAGTCCACCTGGTTATTAAATGAGGTATAGTAGAGGTCTGGTTTATTAATAAATAACATGGAGGTTCTCCGACTGAACCCAATTTATCATGGATAAACAATACCGTGAGATCAAAAACTCGAAAATAGTTGGCAGCACATTTTCTGAAAATCCCTATAATAATAATTCTAGTAAAATTATATTGGCTGACTAGAATTCTCCAATGCGGTGCAGTGCACTTTTGTTAATTTTGAAATCTTGTGATTTTTTTAAGTTTACTTGGTTTAGTTTTGTGCATTTTTATCTATGGATTTTGCCTATTATAAAATTAAATTAGCAATTATTTCTAAAACTGCCCTTTGGCCTACTTTCCTTACGTTCGAATGCAGCAGCAGAAACCAGTCCGACTGGCGTGCCCATTTGTATGATCACAAATGCATGCTTTTTCATGGCACAACTGAAAACGTAAAATATGGACTTCAAAAAATTCTGTTTTGCAAGAAAATGCATTCATTGTGCAGCACTACTAATGCAAGCGCTGCGCCAGGAGTTAAGCTCGTGCTCGATTTGATTGGCCCAAGCGGCTTGCCACGAGTTGAGCTCGTGCTCGATGTGAATGGCCCAAGCGACGCGCCACGAGATATGCACATGGTCGTTGTATTTGGCCAGAACATTTAAAGACGAGGAGTACTCGTGGTTGTAGGTCAAAGGGTTAATGATACATTTAGGATTCATAATCTAGCTGTTTTTTTTTAATTTCAGTGGTTTCCATGCCAAAATTCCCATTCTTACTGACGCCACTGAACATCTCTTAGTTAGGTTATGTTTTAAGGGCTGCCAACTATTTTCGACTTTTTGATCTCACGGTATATTATTCCCATCAAAATAACTATAACTGCGGATACTCGCACAGCTGGCTTGTGGACCTACCTGGAGCATATTGCGCATGCTTGTTTCATAGGCGTATGCAAAATAATGCTCTTTGAATGAAGGTTTTCCTGGAATTGTAGTTAGTGTAAAAGTTTTATTTGTTTTCCATTATATTATTAGTTATAATATTGTAGTCAAATATTACACTTGAATTTATTGCATAATCCTATATTAACGGTCTAAATTGATCACCTATTGGTACGTTTATACCCACATGCAAATTAACAGACACTATAAGACAAAATAAATATGAAGAATAAAATATCTCGAGTGTGAGTTTTCTCTCTATTTCAACCAATCACAAAACAAGGTCATATTGATTCCATCTTTACTTGACTATAATTTTATGAAAACTTAACTTGTCGGTTTACAAAAATCGTTTTCTTTTTCTTCATGTTTCTAATCTAAAGGGTCTTAGAAATGAGCCTGTTTAAGGGTTTGTATGATTTATCTCTGATTTGAGAGTTATAGCTAGTTAAACATGACGGCTCATGGCCGATTCGCGCGTTCATGGGTCGCGCCGGCGTGTCTATGCATGTTTGTGAATTTTTTTATTGTGAAATGGGGCGTAGAGGGTCTCGTTAACGCAATTACCGAGTGTTTCGACCCAAAAAACATAAGCCGTCAAATCCAAAAACTGTTAAAGAAGAAAATGTACGTTAGCGCATCAGCGCAGACGCGCAAGAACAGGCATCTACTAGAAGCCCCCATCACCCCTGAATTATTTTACTGCATCCTAGAGTTCGCCTCAGTTTTTACTGCAATCTCAATTCGTTGTTTGCAAAGAGTGTAATAGTAACATCAATTTTTCACAAGAAAAACGGCACGGTACGTTTTTCATCGTTTGGAGTATGTATGTTGGATATTTTAGTAGGAAAGTTGTTGATTCGATGGTAAAATCTAATTTTTGCCAATCCTGTGAAAATCATAAGCACTTATCGTCAGATGATTTTCTAGATCGATATTTAGGAGCTCACACAGGAAACAGCAATGCGTCTTTGAATAGTTGCATTTGGTTGATTGCGCCTAAACATTTGCATTCCGTGAAGAGTGTGGTTGAAATCACAACTCATTTGACTCTTATAACTTTCAATGAAGGACAGAAGGGAATATTGAAAGTAATAGACACCTTGTGGATCACATTGGGGCTGCAAGTGGAGGCGTGCGCCACTCAAGTAAACGCGTTGCGAATCGACCGTGCCGAGCGAAATGTGAGCGACGCGGCAAAACGAGCAATAATTTAACAAAGAGAAGAGCAGGTGACCCATCGTGAATTTCGTCTTCATCAGGAAGGCTAACTGTACGGACCTGGTATTGCAGATTAATAGTTAGTTTCGTCATTTACACGTTGTCATATTCTTAAACTTCAAACGGGTTTTCCCAAAAGTTGCATTTTTCAAACTAGTGTACACGATTACGGGAGAATAACTGAACGTATCGCGATAGTTTTTGTTTTATAATCTACAGTCAATACTTGGCAAGGTCCCGATCGTTCATTTTTGGAAAATTCTATTTTGCTGAGTTTTGACAGCTTCAAGAAGTACAAAAACAAAAAAAAACTGCTTTTTTTTAGAAAAATGTCCGCCATTTTGCGAAAAATCGGAATTTTGAAAAAGTGAATGATCGGGACCTTGCTGACATAATAACAATTAAAAGTCTTGTTGAAAATTATGTTTCAGATCACTAGGGCTGACCCAATCCTGTACACCGTTTGACCCTTCACTTCTGACAGGGGCGCTGTCAATGCCATCTTCAAGTCTTCGAAGTCAACATTGACAAAAATCATGTGTGAAATTCAACTGATCTACAATTACATAAAAACGTTTCGTATCGAAATCTTCTCTAGTTTTTTTTACAATAAATTCTTGAAAATTGGCTCCGAAATTGTCCTACAAGATGTAAGACCCCGTTAAGTATACATACGTAATTTTATGCAACCACTTTTGACTTTTATACTATTTATTAAATAAAAGACACTAGCACAATGTTTAATTTGTATTATAAACAAGACACAACTGTAATTCAGACTTTTGCGGGTTATTATAAAGTATCGTAAGGAAAGAAATACATTAGAGTAACAATTCATTGTTGGGGCGTTACAAATTTTTAACCGACAATGATTGGTTAAAGTAACAAAACTTTTGAAAAATGACCACAAATTCCGCTTAAGGTGTTTGAGGAAACTATTCATGACATTACAAGAACTTAAATAATGGGAAAAAAATTCAAGCGATCTGCTAGTTAAGTTGAATGGTATTAAAATTCATATTTTGAAAAAAAAATCTCTAATGAGTAGAACATTCAATATTGTTTATGGTGGAGGCTTCTACTTCGTTATACATGTTGTAAATATAATAAAACACTTTTACTTTGTTAATGGCAAGTTGAGTTGCCGAAACTATAGTCAGCAATAAAAAAAAAATTGTGTTATACCAACAAAGTAAAAGTGTTTTATTATATAGAACATTAAAGGTGGGTTTATAGTATTTTTTAAATTCGTAATGTAGTTAATCGCGTAATCAATTTAATCAAAGTAATCGCGGTTAACATACAGGGTGTCACAAATTCGATGCACTAGCATTTCTATCTCGGTAACTATAAGAGATAGAGTTGGTTAAATGGAGGTTTTTTCTTTTGAATGCAGTTTCCTCATCATGTGTGTGTAAAATTAATTAGGTGTATACCCAAGAATTGCTTGTTCTCTATAAGAGATGTTTGAAAATAATTACCGATAGCTAAGAAAGTGTAAATTATAATAATGCAATTTATGTTTATCTCCCCTTACGAAACCCACGTTGATTGTTGTTCAATAGTTTATTTCCCTCAAAATATGCCACATTTCATCTCCCATTCTAGACCTATTGATATGATAGGTTTAGATGAATAATATGGCTTTGCCTTTTCGAGTGGTTTACAGCAATCATAACCTCAATAAAATCGGTTGACGGTGGATGACGCTCGTACAACGACAGGTACTGTCGCAGTTGTGTTATGAGTCGAGGTAAAATGGCAACCTGCAGTGCGACTGGAAGAGATATTTACCTGTCATTATACGGTCGTAAATTCGCCGAACTACCCTCGACTTGATGATTTTATTGAGGTTATTGTTTGATTAATTATTTTCTCACTTATCCCGTGGTGAAACATAATTATATAATTTGATTAATTAAAACACTTGGTTTTGTTTCACTGCTTTTATTTGTTTCTCCTGAGACAAATTTATTGTCTCTCCTGAGACAAATTTATTGTCTCTCCTGAGACAAATTTATTGTCTCTCCTGAGACAAATACAAGCAGTGAAACAAAACCAAGTGTTTTAATTAATCAAATTAGAGGTTATTGTTAATGCCGCTGTAAACTAATCGAAACGGCAAAGCCATATTATTCCTCTAAACCTGGGGATACTATAAAAGAGAAATAGGACGAACATTGCTTTTATTCAGTTTTTCACCTATTTTGTTTAACGGGATTACACCAGCCTATTTTAAAATATTTGAAAACGTACCTTAAACAGCCGTTATTGAATATTGTTTACGGCATTATAATGCTTTTTAATGCACTAATCTTCATTGCAAAAATATCCTTACTTATCAAGGGTTTCATTTAATTATTATCTCTCTTACCTGACTGAAGCTAATTTCTTTTAAATTCGATAATTCAACTCATGCATACAAATGTGTATTTAAAACGTCGGACAAAAAAAAATGCAAGTAGATAAAAATATATTTTTCTGCAGCCGTCCCGAAAATAAAACTTTCGGTATGATTTATTAAATCGAAAGTAACACTTTACATAAATCGTACTAAAAGTAATTATTTTCGGGACGATTTTGTTTCACTTTCGGAACGATTTCTTTACTTTCGGGACGCTTTTTGTTACTTTCGGTACGATTTTGCGTATATATGTAGGCGGCCTTGACAAAAACATGAACTTCGTATTAATTTTGACAGCGCTTGTTTTAAATTCGTGGTGTTTCTGCTTATTTAACATAAAAAAAAACGGCTGCAGAAAAAATATTGTACGTAACACGTTCCAAAAGTGATTTTACGGGACTCACAGGATTCTTCCTACTCATCCCGTAAAATACCACTTTTGGAACTTGTTACGTAATAGTATATTACGTAACAAGAGTTGTAAATAGCAAATTACGCGCAAGTGAAAAAATTGCGTACGAGCCGCGTAGCGGCGAGTAACGCAATTTCACGAGCGCGTAATTGCTTTACAACTCGCGTTATGTAGTATACTTTATCTACGACCACTCTCACCTTAATTTATATAATAGAATGTGCGGAATAGCGAAGTGACAGCTTCGGGGTGCGTGATGTGACGTTTAACAATCGCGGACTACTATATTTAATAAAAACGAACAAACGCGCAACTCTCAACCAATCAAAAGTTCGTAAACGAAACTCACTAGTATGTTATGGCAAACACACACGTACCTTTAATTTACAAGCGGGCTCTAACATACGTGGGTGTTTTGGTGTATTTACGCAGTACGCGCATTGTACGATAATGGGCATTTACAGTAGTGGTCGTAGATAAATTACTATTACACCATGACAACGATCTTCATATTAACAATTTTAGTAAACAGCTAACTTCAATTGAACAGTGGTCGTTCGTGTCAGTTCCCAATATAATTTATGAAATATAATTTAAATCCGTTTCGGACTAGGGCTCGGCGTTTACTCCGTTTTTCGTTAAAACGTGTAAAGGTTTACCGTTTATTTGTAACGAATAAAACACGTTTAGCTTAATAAACGTTTACAACACGTTTAGTCTAATAAACGTTTACATCACGTTTAGCCAAATAAACGTTTACAACACGTTTAGCTTAATAAACGTTTACAACACGTTTAGCTTGATAAACATTTACAATACATAAACTACAAACGATTTCCCATACTTTTATAGTCCGTTTGAGCGTTCAAAACTCATATCTCGGCGTTTATAAAAATTCCCCATGTGTTTACACTTTCAGTTCAAACAGGAACCGCCTGGTGTATAGGGGGTTGAACCCCTCAAACTTCGGATCCCGACGTTTCGGGCGGTTTCGGAGAAACTATTTAAGATAATAATGGTTATTCATTTTTTCGGCTACCTAAAATATCATAATAATAATAAAGAGATCATAAAATATTGTAAAACACGGCTTGTGCTATAAACAAACGAACTTCAAAACAGATATTTGCTGGGTGGGTTATACGTTTCTATATGAAATGATTTTCGTCAACACTTTTAAACGAATAAAACACCTTTAAACGGAAATATTCGTTTAAACGTCAACTCGTTTAAATGAGGAAAACATGTTTAAACATACCGGGTGACCCAGGGTTCTGTAAAAGCCCCATAACGTATTTGCTATTTGAGATATCGACTTTTAGTTTTCTTGAACTGGTACCCACACTTATTCTACATATTTTAAAAATATGTATGTTTTTGTACAGGGTGTCCCACTATACATAACAGACCAAAGTTATGTTTTTTTAAATGGAACACCCTATATATTATACTTTATTTTCAACCCTCTTAATAAGCTAATAAAAATAGTATAAGATAGTAAAGGTCTATTATGGACGATTGGTTAGTTATGGGCAAATTTGTACCAAAAACAAGGACACATTGCAAAAATTGCAGAAGTGCTCCTAGCAAAGCCATCGTCATTTTTTATACACTGAAGAATTTTCCACATCATAAAGAATAATACAAATCGGCTTTGGTTCTTTTTTATTGATACTGCTATACAGGGTGTCAACATACGCAAAATATTGGATAACTATTTTTTTTCAAATGGAACACCCTATATATCTTGCCACCAGTGCATGGAATTTTTAATAAGCTTTCCAATGATGTACAATTTGTATAATGAAATATTAAGGATTCTTGAGATTTATCCATAAAAACATTTTTCTTTTGTCGCCTCCTGCTCACTTTTGGATTTTCAGCCAAAACTATGCATTTCTGAAAAAATAATAGGAGACCAAAGTTGTAGAGCGGAAAATTTTCGATCGATATAGGTCTTTCGACTTTTCCAATAATGCGTGCATTGCCCGCCAGAGTGCCCAAAATCGAGACCGTATATGCATTTTAGCGTTTTTCTCAAATTTTTTGTTAATTATTTGCACTATACTTTATTTTCCACGTCCTCTAGCAGAAAACTGGGTAATTATAGAATTATTCAAATGACCTACATCTATTGAAAAAATTCCGCTCTACAACTCTTAAAAGAAGCAATTTTTGCCCAAAATGCATCGTTTTCGCTAAAAATACAAAAAACCATTGAAAAACGCAAAAATTGATACATACATTTTCAATTTGCATTTTAGGGAAAACTATGCATTTTTGGCAAAAATTGCTTCTATTAAGAGTTGTAGAGCGGAACATTTTCAATCGATATGGGCCATTTTAATTTCCCTATAATTTCCCGTTTTTCCGCTAGAGGGTGCGGAAAATAAAGTATAGTGCAATTTATTAATAAAAAAATTGAAAAGAAAACGCTAAAATGCATATACGGTCACGATTTTGCGCGCTCTGGCGGGTAATGCAGGCATTATCTTAAAAGTTGAAAGAACCACATCGATCGGAAATTTTTCGCTCTACAACTTTGGTCTCTTATAATTTTTCATGAAAATGTATAGTTTTGTCTGAAAATCCAAAAATCAGCGGAAGGTGGCAAAAGAAATATGTTTTTATTGATAAATCTCAAGAATCCTTAATATTTTGTTATACAAAGTGTATATCATTGGAAAGCTTATTATAAATGCCATAGATTGGTGGCAACTTATATAGGGTGTTCCATTTGAAAAAAAAAGTTATCCATTGTTTTGCCTATGTTGACACCCTGTATATCACTATGATTAAAAAAGAACCAAAGCCGATGTGTATTATTCTTTATGATGTGGGAAATTTTCTAGTGTATAAATAATGATGCTATCTTTGCTAGGAACGCTTCTGCAATGTTTTCAATGTGTACATGTTTTTGCCACAAATTTGCCCATAACTAGCCAATCGTCCATAATAGACCCATACTATCTTATACTATTTTTATCAGCTTCTCAAGAGGGTTGAAAATAAAGTATAAAATATAGGGTGTTTCATTTAAAAAAACATAACTTTGTTCCGTTATGTATATTGGGACACCCTGTACAAAAACATACATATTTTTAAAATATGTAGAATAAGTGTGGGTACCATTTCAAGAAAACTAGAAGTCGATATCTCAAATAGCAAACAAGTTACGGGGCTTTTACAGATCCCTGGGTCACCCGGTATATACGTGTAAATGTAAATATCCGTTTAAACGTTTAAAAAAACGCTTACTAACTAAGAACACGTTTATACGTGATCCATGTACCAGTTAAGTAAATATTGTCCTTTCACCAATTATGCATTTAGTTACGTACATTTAAAATTAAATCCGATGACAGTACTGCAATTCGTACTGTGTCGTGAGATGTCGTACGGTTAGCGTAAAGCAGATTTACTGACTTTGCTGGATTCGCTTGCTCGCTCGGCGGTAAAACTCCAGCCGCGTCATTAAATCTGTCACTTTATTGTCTTGTTAAATACATAACTTCGTAAGTGCGAATATAGCTTTGTTATAGATATGTATATGATATAATTGCTTGTTTTAGTGACACATCATATCGGTTCGGTCAGTTTTTTTTTTAAATTATACCAATAACGTTCACCCAAAAATAAAATACATCGACAGTAGAGAAAGAAAATGGCAACCAAATTAGCTTTCTTAGATCTTACATTGATTAATAATCACAACAATATTTAATTTGAAATATTCAGAAAATCAGAAAACAATTCAATTTGATATATTCATAAAACCTACCAGTGTTAACTCCACAATTCCCTATAATTCAAATAAATAATAAATTATCGGGCCTTTTATTCTATTATCAGAATCAGGTAAAATTGTTGATAATTATACCATATGTTTTTTTTTATCGTGGGGCATAGGATTTTACATGCTAAAAATTATACCTTGTATTAATGTATATTTTATCATATAATTTTAAAGCAAATTTTAGTTAGTAATATAAATCAATTATTTTTCTAAATGATGCGCTTAATTAGAATAATTAAAACATGTTTTATTCCATTAAAAAGTGCTTTTGCTCAGAACCGGACGATCGGGATACGCTGCAGAAAAGTTGTCAACTACCTCCCTAAAATAAAAATTCCCTGACTTCTTGTAGAAAAATACAACTATTTCCCTGCTGGACAAACCTCTTATAAATGCCGATACAAATTCCACCCGTTCTTCAATAGTATAAATGGACATTTCCAAGAATAAAATCCGTTTGATTACTTGCCTCACTAATCAATCTGACATTTCGTAAATTCAAGGTACTTTGATTATTTTTGCTCAGTTATTTATATTAAAAAATTTCATTTTTTAATGGAATGAAACATGTTCAAGTTATTCTAATGCAGCGCATCATGTAGAAATAGTTATTTATGCAACATGTGAGTAAAGTAATACTTTTTTTCACGAGTAGGAAAGATTGCCGCATGAGCCGAAGGCGAGTGCGGCAATTCCTACAAGTGAAAAAAAGTTGCTTTACTCTCGAGTTTCATACAAAAATTTTTCTACGTCCGTAACTTTAAATAAATTTATAAATTTGATAAAACCTTAATCAATTTTGTTAAGTAATAATACTTGTTTTAAATAAAGAAAATAATAATAATCATCAAGTTGTCTTGATCGGAAACGAATGTTTGATATTTATCGGCGGAACTCGCGGCGTGTTGCGAAGCGTTCATGACACACTTTCCGCAAACAATTGCTTAGTTGCGTTAAAAAATGAACCGCTACGGCACTTTTTTTCACGCAAAAGAGTGAAAAAATGAACCGTTATGGCACTTTTTTTCACGCTACTTGAAGGGTTCAGGAATCACACATTTTATGAACGCAGATTAATGAAAAAAACTGTACATTTTATAACGGACGTAGAAAAAATAATTTATTTATTACTAACTAAAATTTCCTTCAAAATTTTATGATAAAATATACATTAACACAAGGTTTAATTTTTAGCATGTAAAATCCTATGGCCCACGATAAGAAAAATGTACTGTATAAATAATATAAACAAAAGTATTTGAAAATCTTTGAAAATCAAAACTACTTCTAACCTTTGCATCAACAATATTCTTAATAAAATGATATCTTTATTAACCAAAACCTTGCGGTACATATCTGTACAAGACATATCCACAGTTTTAATAGTAATTTACGTAACAAGTTCCGAAAGTGATATTTTACGGGATGAGTAGGAAGTAGTAGGACGAGCCATAGGCGAGTCCTGCGTTTTGATTATGTAAAGTGGTACTTTCGATTTAATAAATCACACCGAAAGTTTTATTTTCGGGACGGCTGCAGAAAAAAATACTTAACACGCTTCAGATATATAAAAACAATGCGTTTGAGTTGACGTACAAAATAATACATAAAACAAAGCCGCCACCAACCCCTATTTCTGTTTGTGAACGATTGCTTTTCCAAGAAGACGATAATACTTATGTATATTGCTGTCGCAACAGTCACCAATTTCGGTGCTTTAATAAACGTAAAAATGATTGGAATTAGATTTGCACTGTTAGATTGTAAAGTTCGATCAGTGTCCGGCACAAGTACAATAACTCGGTACTTTTAACATTGTGTTAATTGTAATTGTAATTGATATGATTATTTAGAGGTCACTGTTTAAATACAGTCATTTATATGTATTGTTGGCAAGAGCAGAGTGGCGCAGTGGAAGCGTGCTGGGCCCATAACCCAGAGGTCCGTGGATCGAAACCACGCTCTGCTAACTTTTTTTTTTGTTAGAGTTTGTCATAATGAAACAAATGTTTAGTGAATATCTTATCTTCTTTACTAAGGCGAACCATTTTTGCTCAAAAAATTAAAATGATTGATAGAAGTGACAGCTAATGGGCCCTATTCTGTTTTTATCACTTTCGAAAAGTTTTCGATTAGCAACGAAAACTTTTCACTTCAAGCAAGTTTCCGATTCTGTTTCTATCATCGATCGAGTTTCGAATGACGTCAGTCGAAAAGTAAGGTTCAGTTTTATCACCGAGTTCGGAGCAGGTGATAAGTGTGTGTTAACCATAAAATTGTGAAAATAGTCTTTATTTCGCTTTATTATTGCTGCGGGAACAAGAAGAAGCAGCCAAAAATTATTATTATTTGCTGCAATTTTAACGACATTTATGGGACTTTACCAATCCATTTGAGACGCCGAAATATAAATTAGAATATTTTTTTTTAAAACAACAAATTTGTGATAGTTTTGAAGTAACACACCCATATTAGATGGTGATTAGTACTTATCAATTCCACAATTCTTCAAAATTAACTTAATTACAGTTCACTTCAAGTGCACTCGGTACTGATTTTCCCGCGTAAATTTGAAAAACGGTGAAAGCATGCCGTTATTAGTTCACTTGTTTCGATTTTAAAGTGTTGTCACACTTACTTTATCACGTTAGAAACGGAATACCAATTTGCCGTTCATTCGAAAACGATGTGACAAATTTCCAGGGCGTAAAGTTATCACCGTGATAAAAACAGAATAGGGCCCAAGGTCTGAGATTCATTAGAAAACAAAAACAAATTAGGGTCGACTAATTTTGATACCTACAAATGTGACGTGGCGGTGCATTATAAACTGCCGCCTTTGCAGAGCCGCCATTAATGTGAAATATCCTCGATAAAAAAAAACTTTTCTAAAATACAATTAATTATTTTTGCATTCTACAAAGTGTAAACATTTTGGTTTTCAAAGCAATTTTTAATGCGTTAATTATTATTGAAAATATGAATATTTCTAATTTGTACCGTTTTTTTGGCCTACTGTGTATATATACAAACATCTTTATTTGAAAACATATTTATAATTTTTAATTTGGCTTTATGTTAATATTACAATGTTTCAATAGCCTATCGATCAGGAAGTATTTACACCTTCTTATTCTGTTTCCTTTGAATATGTTTTTATTACGGGGGTAATAACTAATAATTTCACGGATATAACTTATATTAATTAAAAAATAGCAATAACACCTGCTCATAATTCCGCTTACAGTGCCCCCATATAAAAATATTACAAATAGAGCCCATTACCATAGTTACAATCACATATCGCCTGCTACCACCTAAATTTGTCATGTAATCTGTCTGTCAGAAAAAAGTATAAAACTTTCATCAATCCTTACAGGGTGCACACAACAATAATTTTTGCTATAATGATTACGTTTCATATTAGTTTAAGAGCAACAATGTACTGTGTTTTTAATTAAAAGCATAAATGTCTAATATATATTAATTTGAATAAACAATTTAATGATAATGCCATCACAGGTATGTTAAATTTGTTTTCTTTTTGGTTTTATTAAGGTTTGATTATTTAAGATCTAGATTAGAATTAAACTATACTATATCTATATGCATGTGTTTGGAAGATTCTAATAGAGGGTTGTAACAACAGAACAAAGCTTATACTACATTTACGCGACAGAACGTGTATTAATAAACAATTGATTCTGCTGTTTCGTATATTTCAATTTTCACAACTTCTCCGTCTGATCAAATGAAAGTATTTCAAATTCCAGTGAACTCTAAAAATTAAAATTCAAAAATAACACTCCGTCGAGCTGTTAAAATCTAAAACACCGAACAAACTCACCGGTGTAACTGGAAAATTTTGCCAGGTACGAACCGCCAAATCATTTGACCTTTGCCCCGGAGGCAATTAGTATCCGGCGTAGATGTTTGCAAAAAACACATTCTTTCGCAGTCTGTCATCAATCCTTATCTACGAGGCATGAACGCATTCTAGATTAAATCTCTTTTTAGTCATTGAAAACCGTTCGATTCGGCAGTTTACCTTCCACCGCGCGAGTGAGTGTTCGCGTGTTTTAGTGTGTGCAGAATATTGAAAATTACATTAATGGAAATGGATTATAAGTTATGAAGATAGTTCCAACTGTTGGTAAGCGATTAAATGAAATTAATTAAACTTTATTGAATGAATAATTTATTGTGAATTTTTCAATGCGATTTAATAATATCTCTCAACACAAATAACGATAGCAGTAGAGATACCATCAGGTCAATAGCTCATTTATGTAAAATTTATTGAATGAA
Source organism: Ocypus olens (assembly GCA_910593695.2). Lineage (NCBI taxonomy): Eukaryota > Metazoa > Arthropoda > Insecta > Coleoptera > Staphylinidae > Ocypus > Ocypus olens. The sequence goes on from OU343053.1 coordinate 35,836,990, forward strand.
TTATTCACAATAATGATTTTTTCAATGCGATTTAATAATATCTGAATACAAAAATAACGGTGTAGTGAGACCATCAGGTCAATAGTTCATTCATGTTATGCTACAATAATGTATACAAAAAATACGGCATTAGTGGAGAGACCATCAGGTCAATAGCTCATTGACAAATCGTACAGAATATTATAATTACATTTACCTTCTTGCAAATATAAATACCACTTGCAGTTAGCCTTCTCACCATCGAATAGGTTTATTTTCTGGAGCTTAAAAAAACAATTTAAAAAAAATCATTCAATGATTTTTAAATCGTACAATTTTCGATTTTGGTGTGTTGCTGTTTCTTTTTAATTTCGGATTTGGCCGTCATTTTTATTCGAAATCAGAAATCAGTAATTGTTTCAATTAATTTTAAACTCTTAAAACGAATTTCTCCTTTGATTATTTTTGTTGCTATCCTTTTATGCAATTTTTGTTTTCAGTTTGGAAAATTGCTGTTTTGTTTTAACCTAAGATAAGAAATCAAAAATGTTTATTTTTACGTAGAAGTTGAACTTTTAATATTTTTTTTATAACTTTTAAATTCGTAGAATGCATATTTCGTTTCCCCAGACAATGTTTAGAATGTTGTCATTTGTTTTCAGTCATAATTTGGCAATTGTTTTAACGGATAATTAGAAATGTATTGTTCTGTTTAAAGATATTAATCTTTTAAAACAAATTCGGCTCATCAATTCATTGATTGAACCAATGCAGAAATTTAATTTTGATTGTAATTTAAAACTCGTTACACTTGTAGGATTTTACAAATTTAAAATTTAAAATATTAATTTTCAAAAATTCATAACTCACGCAAAAATTGAATCTATTTCAAAAATCAATGTTAATTTTAAAGTTATATGTATTATAATTGCATTAGAGTTTTTTTAAGGAATTCAATCTAATCAGTATTTTTTTCTATTAAAAAAATATATACATATAAAAAATTCACAACTAATGCAAAAATTAATACAGTTTTAAATATCGTGGTTAATTTTAAAGGCAGATGTTTCGTATATCAGTATTTTTTGAAACATTAATTTTTAAAAATGTATTACATCCAAAAATAAACACATTTTCAAAAATTACAGTTAGTTTTATGGCAGTCGTTCCGTGGATGTAACAAAATATTTAAGGACTTCAATTTTGTTTACGATTTTTGTTTTGTTTAAGTGTTAACAAAAATTGACTCGTTTTCAAAAATCAAATGTAATTTTAAAGTTCAATGTATTGTTGCATTAGAGTTTTTTTTATAAGGAATTCAATCATATCAGTATTTTTTTCTATGTTTCTTTGTTCAAATATTCGACAACTTAAAAAAAATATTAAAAATACATCTCACGCAAAAATTTATATATTTTCAAAAATCGTAGTTAATTCTAAAGGTAGATGTTTTATATCACATCAGTATTTTTTTAAACAATAATTTTCAAAAATTTATTATATTAAAAAATAAACACATTTTCAAAAATTACAGTAAAAACACAGTAAATTATAGCTTTTAAATTAGTGTGAAATGTAATAATTATAGCAAAAATATTTGTTGTGCGTACCCTGTGAGGATTGATAAAAGTGAGTAATTTTCCGTGTGAACATTTTTCAGTGTAAGCAATTTTCGTGTGCGCAATTATCACTGTGCGTTATTTTCTGTGTGCGGCGTTTTCCGTGTGAGCATTATTCCGTGTGAAGAGTTTTCGTGTGCGGAGTTTTCGCTGTGCGCAGTTTTCTGTGCGCAGTTTTCGCGTGAGCAGTCTTCCGGTGCGAATATGTCAGGTCACGCCACAAAACAGATAATTCAAAAGTACCAGACACTAAAATAAAACCAGAAAATCTTTTGTATATTAAGATATTTTAATTTCGATTTCGATACAGGTTTAAAATATATTTCATAATTGTCAATTTCGAGGCTTGCCACCAAAAATCATTTCGCCTGCCATAGGTTACCGGGTGCTACCCTTGGCATTAGAGTGGTTCTTATTTTCGAAGTATGTAAAAACCAACCGGACAACCCGGAAACTTGTTCGTATAGAAAAAAAAACTGATAACTGTAAATTTTGAGATATACCGAACATTGCGTAACCGGGCCATAGCCCTCTAAAATTTGAAAAAGTCGGTTTTTTATTTATTTTTTTATTTTGGTTTATCTTAATATTAAACGGTCCACCCTAATGGCAAAAATTTATATTTTGTGGATAGAGAATATGTATCCAAAAAGTGTTTATTTGTTGAAATTAGACTAAAATTAACGAAGTTCTGAATGTCTTAATGTATTCATTGAAATTTAAATTACATTATAAGAAAGCCATGTCTAAGTGAACCAGACGCTTCACTTCAATTGGTAACCTCATCCTATTTTTATCTTTTGACATTTGGTAATATTAGTTTGATGCAGAGGTTTTAATCTGCGCCACAGTAATTTTCTTGCGGCCTGTGGCGCAGATTAACATCTAGTTAATCTGGTTTGATGTTTTCGGCGGCATATTGTATTATTTGATATTATAAAGTTGCTTTCAAAATAAGTGGAACAACCATATTTGCAGATGCAATTTATTTGATCGAAATACCGCATAGCCAAATACTTTGCTCAAAACTACCATCTAGGAAGCAAGTGTTATCTTTGTTTTTCTTCAATCAGCGAGTACTTAAAATGAATTTACGCTTCAGTGAAACTCTAGTTATGGAAGAATTGTCTGTTGATCAAAGGCTCATATTCCTAATCGTCGCATCGATAAAATGTAGTTATGGCATAAAGAAGTGCAAAATCTTAATAAGCACTCTTCTCGAGAAACTGCAGCACATATAAATAAAGGAAAATAATTTGTTAGAAGTTTCTCAATGATTGATGACAATTGAAGAAGACAAACCATTTCTATTAATGCAGATATAGAAATGTGAGATAGATCAGAATCAATCAATGGCATTGAAAGTTTCGCAGTACAAGTGGAAAGTGACGTTTGAAGCCGTTAGAAGTAGAGAAGGAAGAGAAAATCTTATCAAGAAATGGCAGTCTCGTCCACGTCTGTCTCAATGGAAACAAGAAACCAGCAAATCAAGCGAAAATGGTAATAACAGTCCAGATGATTTGAATATTAATCGTACCTCAGATCTGGATCAGGACATAGAACCGCAACCACGAGGAAAAATTGCATTTATCAATAAAAGGATCTCATCTGCTTTAGACAAGTGTAAAATAAGTGATGTATATGCCGTTCATCTTCTGATTACCGCTGCTGAAGGATTAGGTCACAATAAAAACGATTTAATTATTATTACATATTATTCATCAGTGCGGGCTATGAAATTTGAACCCACCATTTGGCCCCAATGTCAGGATTATATTGCCAGTAGTGAGATTCTTAACAAAATTCTTGTTGTGAATGACATTTTAGAATGAAAAGTCAAATTAGTCGAAGAATGTAATACTCTATTAACCAATGACAAGGAACAAAAGAAGTTTTTATTATTAAACTTTGAAGAGTATCACAAGAGATTTTAATAAAAATGCATTAATTGGTAATATCTAAATAACACGAAATATCGAAATATACAAGTATGATGTAACTAAAAAATCATAACCCTATCAATTTTAGTCCGATTTCAACAAATAAATTCATTTTTGATTCGTATTAACCTCCTCTGTCGACACAATATATAATTTCACCATTAGGGTGGATTGTTTAATTTTAGGGGTGACCGAAAATCAAAAAAAAAATATAAAAAAACGACTTTTTCCAATTTTAGAGGGCTACGCAATGTTCGATATGGCTCAAAATTTACAGTTATTAGTTTTTTATCTATACGAACCAGTTTCCGGGTTGTCCCGTTAATTTTTACATACTTCTAAAATCCATCATATATGCTAAAACCACTCTACTAGGCATCTAGGCAATAGGTGTTTAATTGACGGTATTATTTATAGTTATTTAGTATATTTTGTTCATTATTCCTAAATATCAATTCAATAAATAAATCTATTTCTTAAAATATTTAACATTAACAGTAACATTATTTAAATATTTAAAATTATAAATTAGGCCATCGAGTACTTTATATTTCCGATTTTAACGATCACCTTTCGACTGGGAGTGTAGCGCGCTCCTGTAATCCAGCTACTCTGGAGGTCGGGTGTAGTGGATGGTTTGAGATCGGGAGTCCTGGTGCGGAGTATTCTCACGTTGACTGGGCGTCCGCATTAAGCTTGGCGTCAATATGGACATCCCGAAGGAGTTCAGGATGTCCAGGTTGGTCAAAGAGGGGCGAACCGGGCCAGGGGGGAAACCCAGCAGCCAAAAGTCCCCGCGTCGAGCAGTGGTGGGATCGCGCCCGGGAGTGGGTGCTCTGTAACAGCCTGACCAAGATAATCAGACCTATATCTTTTGTTAGACTCAAATTTATTCTCATATCTTTTTAACAACTCAAAGTTTTTTAATAATTTTTAATTCCTATTTCTAAATAAATTGTATTAATTATTTTCATTCCATTCTCCTACGGGTTTTTACAAATCGAACGGGCCCTGAACTTCGTTTTCGTTGCTGACTATATGACATGCCAAACCCAGTCTGAAGATGTTAAGCCTACAACAGACGTTAAACTCCGCAAGTTATCTGTTAAATCGAACGGATTTTGTAAAAAAATATTGGGTCTTTTTTCTATTTGCCTCAAGTTTTTCTACGCATTTCTGATACAAAATAAGCCGATGACTGTTTCCGCAATTTTTCTTCGTCAGTATTTTCGAAAATGCGGACGGTTAAAGTTTTGACAACTCGCAGATTATGCTTTTCTTTAGATCATGATAAACTCCAGCCGCGTCAATAAATCTGTCACTTTTGCCTTGTTAAACATGTAACTATAATTCAAGATTCGAAAGGGCACTATTTTTTTTGTTATAGATATGTAGATGATAAGATAGCATATTTTAGTGACACATCGCATCGGTTAGATCAGTTTATAGCCCTTTCGGGACGAGAGCGGATGTAAATGATCACAGCGCCCGGCCAAGTGCGGGAATGCAGTGTGAAAACTGGAGGTGAGCGAAATGACTCTTTTTTGTGAGCTGTCTCAGTGAAAAGAGTGAAAAAGTTAGAAAATATTGCCTAAAAAACGTCGATGTGAAAAAAAGGTTCTCACCTCCAAAATGAATGAGTAGTGTCATCATTTTAAAGAGTCGAGTAATAATTTAGAGTCGACTCATTATTGAAACAGTCGGGTCATTAGCAAAAAAAAGTTGGTGAGCAAAAGAAAAAAGTTCCTCACCTCGAAAACTTTTCTATTCAACATGAAAATATTGTGGACAAACATTTCTTGAGACAAATTAAGCTGCAACATTTACACGGGAGTCACATGACTCCCCGACTCATTTCTAAGAGTGGAGACTTTGAGTCGACTAACTCATGAGTTACCCAAGTCTAATGAAAATCCCACTGAAGGACAGGTGAAGATATGAGAAAACCGAAGTGTGGTGTCCATAATATAATGAAAGCATCCATTGGTACAAGAAATTGTTTTCCATTTTGTATACTCATCGCTACATTTCATACCGGGTCATAGCGGAAAACGGCATTCATTAAAATTTTTATGAAATTATTGTAACTCAAATAATAGGACAATACACTAATCCTATACCAAGATCTTTGAAATTTCCAACTGTTGACACAAAGACATTTTCTATTCCGCTTGCCTCAAACAGCAAATCAAGACAACGCAACCCTAACACGTTGCAATGTTTGTAGTACCACAAAACTACGAAAACTTCAAAGAAAATAAGTAAGATTTATATACAAGGATTGTGATGTTGTTCTGTGTGTTTCACCGTGCCTTGAAACTTTTCACACTAAACAATTCTGATTTAGTTTTAATAATAAGCATGTTTTTTTACAAAAGAATAACCATATTTTACTTGCCCATGTTTACTTACTATTATTACTATTTTGAAACTTATGTCAAATTTTGCTGATCTGTGAAATAAATAAATAATTCATACTTTAAAGAAACAAAAACGTTGAGAATTGGAAAGCAAAAGTACGGCGCTTGGCCGGATATATAGAGAATGTAAAACGTACATTTTCGGCAGCCGTCCCGAAAGGGTTCAATTTTAATAATAACATTTGCCCGTAAGTAAAATAAATTGACAGCGGAGAAAGAAAATGGCAACAAATGATCAATAATCATAACAATATTTAATTTGAAATATTCAGAAAATCAGAAAACCTACCAATGTTAACTCCACAAATCCCTATAATTCAAACCATCCTTTATCTTATAAATTATCGGCCTTTCATTCTATTATACAGGGTGTTTCAGAGCTCTGGGAATGGTCAATCACGTGTTAATTTGTCAAAATTTTGAAAAATGTTTTTTACAAAAGTTGTGCAGAATAGTGAGCTTCACGCCCTAAAAATATTTAAATTTATACAGGGTATCTCATGACAAAGTTACGGATCAAACTTATGTTTTTTTTAATGGAACACCCTGTATATTTTAGCATTTTTGGATTCCTCGTTACTTGGAGATTAAAATGACCTAGGTTGTGGGGATTGAAACCAGGTCGTTTTCGTGTTATTCAGATTTTTATACAAAAATTTGAACAAAATTGTTAATGTACTCCACTGAAACAAATAAAGATAATTCATTCTAATTTAGTGGTACAGTTTAGTTGAACTTTAGTCTTCAAAATTACTCTATCAACCAAAACATAACTTAGCGTATTATACAGGGTGATTGCCATTCGCAAACTGCACAATTTCTATTTTTTTTTTGGCACACCCTACATATTATTCCATAATTTGAAAGTTCATTAAGTAAGTTTTCGTTTCATATCAGGTTTCGTATATCTGAAGTTGATGGTTACTTTAATATTTCAAAATTCGTTAATTATTTGCATGTTTTTATTATTAGTTTTAACCCTGTATAATGTCATTATCAGATTCCACTCGGAATTAAACAAAATTATTGATAATTATATTAGAGAATGTAAAAATAATAGGAATTACACTGCTAGATTTTTAAGTTCGACAAGTGTACGGCACAATTACAGTCACTCGCACTTTCAACATTGTGTACTTATTGTTAGTGATTGTAGTTGAAAGGTTTATTTAATGTTCATAGTTTAAATACGGTCATTTGTATCTAATTTTGGCAAGAGCAGAGTGGCGCAGTGGAAGCGTGCTGGGCCCATAACCCAGAGGTCCGTGGATCGAAACCACGCTCTGCTAACTTTTTTTTGTTTTCAAAGATTTCGTAATCGACTTATTGTTATATGAGAAAATGTTAAACATGGAGATTTTTTATTTATCAGTTTTTGCTCATTATTAAACGATTTTTGGTAAAATTTTAGTTATCGCGGTTGGCATTACGTAGAACATGCCAGGTGGCGACATCAAAATGTAAAATTGCCGTTAACAATAATTCATAGGATAATTGGAACGCTCCAATGTTTTACATACTGAAAATATTTGATAATGCATATTGGGAAGTTCATCACCAGTAACACAAAGGCTGAAAAAACGGATGCATAATATTGCGTAATATTATTTAAATTTTAATTTTAATAATATTACAGTGGAATTGTTACTACAGCAGTTGGCACCGAGTGAACGGTTCATAACAGCGCAAAGTGGTTACAAATGCAGAAAATGTGGCTAAAAGGCCCTAAAGTGAATGTTTGATCTAGAGATATTTCAGGTGCTAGTTATGGAGGTTTTTACTTATGCTATTCCAAATGACCATTTATTACAGCCAAATGTGTACACGTGGCTCTCAATATCGATTGTTATCTGAGCGTCTCGCAAATCAATTACTCACTTTGTACGTAATATTTAGACAGATTCAGTCACGTTTAACTTTTTTGTATTTCCAGTTATTTTAATACCGTAAAATGGATTATCCGAGTAAAAGTTAGTACCTTTCAACTATACGGGGTGTTTCTTAATTAGTGCGAAAGATTTTAAAGGGTGATTTTTCAGCAAAAATTATATTTTTTCGCTTAAAACCGCTTCCTCTGCAAGTTAAAGGAAAAATAATTGTTTTTATTTCAGATATCCACTAGGGAAAAATTTAGAAGAATGAAATTTGGCAAATAACTGTCCCTAATAAAATTGCCCCCTATAATAGTTTGAACAGAACAGAACATTTTAATGCGTCTTCATTTTTCTATTTAAAAAAAGTCTTTTCAATAATGTTTTCAGTCCATACGTATAAAACTCTCTAGAAATTTGAGAAAATAGTACGACTTCATTTGACATCAGCCTACTTGATTTTTCTTAACAAATAATAACCAATCTGTGAATTTATACAAAATGGGTCTGAGCAATATTTTATTTTTTTGTGATCAAAATAACAATTTCAGGATAACATGCGAACAGACAAAAAAGTTGCAGATTGACTCCATCCATCTAAATCGAGTTTTGAAATGAAAAAATATAGACGCATTAAGGAGTTCCGGTGCAAACTATTATAGCGGTTGATTTGTTCACCCCCTTGTAATAACATTTTAGGGTTACAAAAATCGTCAAAAAGTGTCATTTTATTAGCCACAGTTATCTCCCAAATTTCATTCTTCTAAATTCTTATAATGGATAAATGAAATAAAAACAATGTTTTTCCTTAACTTTAAGGGGCTGTAATTTGGAGAGGAAGAGGTTTTGAATAAAAAATTATATGAAAGACCTCCCTTAATTTTTTCCAAAAAATCGGCCTTTAAAATCTTTCGCATCAATTTAGAAGAAGTATAACTTCTTTGCCGTAAAATTTGATTGTTGACTGACTTTTGTAACATTTGGAATACTATGTTTATATACCTTTCAGTTTAAAACGTCAAAATTAAAATATACAGAAGTCAAAAGCCCACGAGATCCCACTGTTAAACAAGTTTTCTCATTTTTTTAAACCAGTATTTAATAGCATTGAATGAAAATCAGCTACCTGCACATTTTTATTTCAGTGCTGCGTTTCACTTCAGAGGCCCAACTGATGGTCTTTCCACTATTCTGGTGACATCTGACGATTATTTTCATGTTATGTTAACCACAAACCGTCACCTGAATGAATTCCAACCTGAATACTCTGACTTCATTTTCACAGTTTACCGCGTAACTGACGGACATTCCACCCCCAGACAAGGGTCCGACGACTTTTTTTATTAATTACAGTTAGTCAATATTTACCTCAACAATTTTTAGCATGCATAAAATAACTAATCGGAAAACTTTTCTTGATAAGTTCTGCAGCCTACCACAACTCTACCCACCGCTAGCGGAGGGTTTGACGGTCGGATACCTCATGGATAGAGTCCGGATTTATATTTTTTTGCATGTTTTATTTGCTCTTTCGTATTAAACTGGCGAATTGTATCTATACGTTTCTCTCTGATATAAATCAAAGTACCAAGTTTTATTTCGCATATAACTTAATATTTCGAGGTTTTGTCACATTAAACTTATTTGAGCATATATCCGCATATAACTACATATAAAGTCAATATTTCCATGAATTGTAATTGATTTTGTTGAAATTTATTTATAAATTTGCGAGCGTGGAAATCTTTTTTATAACATCGTATAAGATAAATTTAAGGGATTCCCCTAACTAGCGAACGTAACCTTGTGTTATGTATATATCAGGGGCGGCTCGCTATATAGAGCCAAGGAGCCATGGCACTACCTGTAGTAGTTTCAAGCTCGCAAGAATTTCTAATTAATTCTTAAAACACTTTTTCACCTGTTACTTTGGTCTAGGAAGATAAAAGAAGTTGTCAAAAATGTTATTTTTCATCTGTCAAAAAAGGTATTTCTCATCTATTAAAATGGTATTTTTCAACATTTTTTTATTTTTGTTGTCAAAAATTGTATTTTTTAGACAGCAATAATGATTTGTTACAATTGTCAATAATGTTTTGTTGCAATTGTCAAAAGTCGTATTTTTCAGCTGCAAAAAATGATATTTTCCACCTATATAAATAGTATATTTTAGCTATCAAAAGCAACATTTTTGACATTTTTTAACTGTCAAAATGGCATGTTTCAGCTGTCAAAACCTGTATATTTTGTTGTCAAAATTTTTTTTTGCTGTTGTCAAAAATTGTATCTTTTAGCTGCCAATAACGGTATGTTTCAGTTGTCGGGAATGGTATTTTACGGCTGTCAAGAGTGGTAATCCCCAGCTGTTGAAAATAGTATTTTTCAGCTGCATCGAGTTGTATTTTAAAGTTGTAGACAATAGTATTCTTCAGCTACCAAATATGCTATGTTTGAGCTGCCAAAAACAGTATTTTTCAGCTAGTAAAAATAGTTTTTTTCGACATTTATGAATTGTCAAAAATTGTATTTTTCAGCGGTCAAAAGTAGTACTTTTACTGTCAAAAATAGTACTTTTGTCAAAAAGAGTATTTTTCCTGTGTCAGGAATGGTATGTTTCAGTTGAAAAATGGTATTCCTCGGCTGTTGAAAATTAGTATTTTCCAACTGTCAAAAATAGTACTTTTTTGCCAAAAATAGTATTTTTTGTGTGTCAACAATGATATGTTTCAGCTGTCAAAAACAGTATTTTTCAGCTAGTAAAAATAGTTTTTTTCGACATTTATGAATTGTCAAAAATTGTATTTTTCAGCGGTCAAAAGTAGTATTTTTTACTGTCAAAAAAAGTACTTTTGTCAAAAAGAGTATTTTTCCTGTGTCAGGAATGGTATGTTTCTGTTGAAAAAAATGGTATTCCTCGGCTGTTGAAAATTAGTATTTTCCAACTGTCAAAAATAGTACTTTTTTGCCAAAAATAGTATTTTTCGCATCTTATTAAATAATATAAACGTTGTTAAATCGTTTTTGAATAAGAAAGTTGTCCATTATTCGGCAGAATCATTTTCTCCACAGGTGACGTCCAATCAAATGATAGCAATTTCATTGCCCAACAGGTGACATCCAATCAAATGATAGCGGTTTCATTACCCAACAGGTGACGTCTAATCAAATGATAGCGGTTTCATTGCTACTTGTTACTATGGTTACGATTCGTTTTTTGTCAGCGAATTGCCGCAGTTTCCAAATAGAAAAATGATTATTGTTATAATTTAATACAAACAGAAAAATCTTTAGGTAATTATTTAATATGATACGAAAAAGTATAGTATTAATTTCGTGAACAAGTTGGCCATTGCCACTCGGGTGAATTGCAAACTTCACTCTCGTGGCAATGGCCAACTTTCTCACTCGTTTAATAATATACTATTTTCGTGTGTCAACAATGATATGTTTCAGCTGTCAAAAACAGTATTTTTTAGCTAATAAAAATAGTTTTTTTCAACATTTTTGAATTGTCAAAAATTGTATTTTTTAGCTGTCAAAAGTAGTATATGTTGCTGTCGAATGCAGGGGCGGCTCGTTATATAGAGCCAAGGAGTCATGGCACTACCTGAAGTTTCAAGCTAAGCAAGAATTTTTAATTAATTCTTAAAACACTTTCTCGCCGGTTACTTTGGTTTAGGAAAATAAACCGTTCTTCAAAACAAGAGGGGGAGGGGGCATATTATATATGTGGCTCTACCATCAACATTATTCACGAGCCGCCACTGGTAGATATGTATATATTATATTATTTATATAGAATACGGGGATAAGCAAGTTAAGCTAGTACGCCTATGCAGATGATACTCGATGCAACCGTACCCGGTAATTGTGCTTGGCTGGAAGCTGCTTTATTTTACGCCAATAATTTTGAAAAATTAGAAAATATTCTTCTTAACTTTAATGATGAAAAATCGGCAGCACTTAAAAAATGTAAAGATTGAGACTGAGGAGGACATAATAAATTTTAATATTCCAATAAATAAATTATCAATAGTTGCTATTTGTATATTTTTTTTTATTTTGCAACATTATTTTTAATTAAACCGCATATAAAATCCATATTTGAATCATTTTGTCGTGTATATTGGCTAATTTTAAGCGCATATAAACAAATTATAATGCCTTTTTAGCGCATATAAAAAAATTATAACGTCTTTTTTTTAGCGCATATAAAAAAATTATAATGCCTTTTTTAGCGCATATCAATCCGGACTTTACTCATGAACAATATAGGAACTACCAATGGTATAAAATCCAGCGTACATAAAATGATTTGATTAAAAGTGATACTACCTCCCGGACTAGTACCAAATATGCAATAACAATCATAATATATATTACACAAAACCGTGTTAATCAGAAAACAAAGTTAACAGAAAATAAATAAATATATGATATTAATTTATCTTAATATAATCAATTTATTAATTAAAGTTAAATTAACAAAAAACTGATAATTAAAAATTAATATTTATAATAATGGATCATTACATTGCAAGACAAATATAAACTCTCTAATTATACTTAATGAATTATTATAAATTTATTCAATTTCCTAAATTGTATCAATAATAATTCAACAATTACGACAGCACTAAAAATCTTAGAATATAAATAATAAATCTTAGAAGTATTTGAGATTTATTACGTTTTAAATACACAATTGAAACCGCCGAAGAAATACTTATGTCAAATATTAGATGGGTTCAAAACAAAAAATTGCCACTTGTTGCAGATAAAGCTCACTATGCTTAAATATTTAAATTTTATTTAAAAAATAAATCCTTGGCTAAATCCAAAGTAGAAAAAATCGTACTCCTATATTATACTTGTTTAAATAGAGGCACTGTGGGGCACTCGTCCCATTGGAGTACTCGTGCCACAAACTTATTAAACTTGTATAATAATTTACTATATATTGGGAAATGTGTACAGTAACCATTATATTAGAATTTACAAAAAATATAGTTTTAAAAAGAAAACACAACAAAAAAAAAGTTAGCAGAGCGTGGTTTCGATCCACGGACCTCTGGGTTATGGGCCCAGCACGCTTCCACTGCGCCACTCTGCTCTTGCCAAAAATATACACAAATGACCATATTTAAACAATAAACATTAAGTAAGCCTTGAATTGCAATCAATAAGCACACAACATTGAAAATACCGAGTGACTGTAATTTATTTAGACTTTTTTATGAAGTTCTCATCAAATAAATTGGCAGTAGTGACGTAAGACGTAAGACATAGGCGCATAGAATGGAATATAAACGCCGCACAGTGGGACGGATGACTATTCTAGCGCGACAAAAGTAAAAAAATTCATACTCCCAAAAAAAAAGAAAAAGCTGAAAATCTCTTTCTACAACACTTTAATCAAAATAACCGTCAGAAGTCACCTGTCGCACATACACTTGCTGTGAAATGCGACAATGACTATACTCACCTTGCCAAATACTTACGCGTTGATATGAAGGAGCGTATTTGTAAAATCATTGATACCTGCAAAAGACGAAATAAATGTTGGAAATTTCTTTCTACGTACATATTCAAATGCAGAAAACAGTTAGTAAATGTGCATATAAACAATTGGATTTTCTGTGCAATAAGTACATGATAACGATCGTCTGTTAAGTGATAATTATTTTTCTAGTTGTTTTTATTTGTCGTTGTAATTTTTTGATTTCATCATAAATTTGTTCGAAACAATATTTTAACATCTCCTCTCTTTTCCAATTTGATTGCTCTGAAAGATTGTGTCATTATAACTTGATAATTATTGAAAAAGGTCCTCCGTTGATTGTATCGCAATATCTAGTAAATCAAAATAATCAACAACTCTAAACTTTTCTAATGAATATTTCATTGTTGTTTGGTTCATAATCGAAATTTTGTCTTGATCGTTCAACTGCCAGTTGACCGCTGCCACTGAATTTGGCCGCTACAGGCGACTGCCTGTCTTGCCTGTACGTTACGCCGACACACACCCGGTATAATGTATTTTTGGCTGGACCTCTCACTTTTTCTTGATTTGCTTTAAGAGAAATCCTTCCAACGCGCGTGTCCTAAATATTATAAATTGATAAATAAATTGCAAACCAATCGCACAGAAACATAACATGAGTGGAAAACCAATCGCGTTTCGGCACGCTACCTTAGCAGAACGCGGTAATCTATCGAAATCGGCTAACAGGCTTTGTACTCGAAATTACACATAATATTTTTTTACAGCTGGTTGCAGAAAAGCCCAAACACAATAATCAATTTTCAACATAATTTATTATACGCTGGTATCTATTCAAAACAAATCCAGTAAAATGATTATCAGCTAGGTACACCTGCAGTAACACCTTGTTAAAATACGTTGCGCGACTAAAGTATGGAATAAATTCAGTAATTTCGGTTTTATTGAATTTATATACCGATGGACAATAGAATAAAAATAATTAATACAATTTATTTAGAAATAGGAATTAAAAATTATTAAAAAACTTTCAGTTGTTAAAAAAATATGAGAATAAATTTGAGGTTAACAAAAGATATAGGTCTGATTATCTTGGTCAGGCTGTTACAGAGCACCCACTCCCGGGCGCGATCCCACCACTGCTCGACGCGGGGACTTTTGGCTGCTGGGTTTCCCCCCTGGCCCGGTTCGCCCCTCTTTGACCAACCTGGACATCCTGAACTCCTTCGGGATGTCCATATTGACGCCAAGCTTAATGCGGACGCCCAGTCAACGTGAGAATACTCCGCACCAGGACTCCCGACCTCAAACCATCCACTACACCCGACCTCCAGAGTAGCTGGATTACAGGAGCGCGCTACACTCCCAGTCGAAATGTGATCGTTAAACTTGGGAATATAAAGTACTCGGTGGCCTAATTTATAATTTTAAATATTTAAATAAAGTTACTGTTACAAGATGTTAATTATCTTAAGAAATCGATTCGTTTTTTTTTTTGGATTATATTTAAAAATGTTTTTCGGTAAAACCAAATTTACTAACCAATAGCAGACGTGCCACTAGGTGGCACGCGAATGGATTTTTGGTTTATTCCTCCTGCAATGCGCCAGGAAGTTGTTCGTTCACTTCATGAACTCACACATTCGGGTACTCGTGTTTTGAGACGTCTCGTAGCAGCACGTTACATGTGGCCGCGGATGAACCATGACATTGGTTCATCCTGTTTGATGTTCCAGAAGAACAAAATTCATCGCCACACTGTGTCACCCATTGCAAAATTTCGAGACCCGGATGACCGATTCACCGACATCCACATCGACATAATCGGCCCTTTGCCTGTTTGTGATAATTTCAGATACCTTCTGGTCTGCATTGATAGCTTTACGCGTTGGCCAGAAATTACTGCAGATTACGTTGCACAAGCATTTTTGAGTGGTTGGATTGCACGTTTTGGAACACCATCTACGGTCATTACTGACCGGGGTCGGCAGTTTCAGTCCAACACTTGCAAAGAATTCTGCAGGACTTTCAGTATCCAACACAAATCCACAACCGCCTACCATCCGCAATGTAACAGCCTGGTAGAGCGGCTCAACCACCAAATCAAAGACTCAATCTGAATGAGCAACGATCCTAAGAACCGGGTAACCCAACTCCTTTTAATTCTCCTAGGATTCCGAACAGTTTTCAAATTATCTCTTTTGGCGACAACTGTTCGTCTACGGCAAAACATCACGCTTGCCGGGCGATTTTATATTTCCAAATTTCACGCGTAAAAAAAATCCTTCTGGTTCAAAATTTCTCGACGACCTGAGGCACAATATGCAGACACTTGGTCCTGCAGCGGCGCGGCCATCCACTCTCAGGAATTATGTTCCTGCCGACTTAAAAAATTGCACACATGTGTTCGTCCGCCGGGAATGTATCAAAAACGTAACGCACCCATGCTACGACGGGCCGTTCAAAAGTTTAAGTCGAAATTCAAAATTCTATACAATTGAAATTGACGGTAAACAGAACAACGTTTT
This sequence comes from Ocypus olens, assembly GCA_910593695.2. Taxonomy (NCBI): domain Eukaryota; kingdom Metazoa; phylum Arthropoda; class Insecta; order Coleoptera; family Staphylinidae; genus Ocypus; species Ocypus olens. The sequence goes on from OU343053.1 coordinate 35,852,850, forward strand.
CATTGACCGATTAAAACCTGGATAGATTTCCACTATTTCGGCCACTTCAGTAGAAAATACCCAAAACACCACCAACCTTTCTGTTTTTCCTCGTTCAATTATAAAACATAACAAATCTTCTTCTAAACCTTCCACCTCTCACAAACACGTATCCTTCTCTTGTACTGTTTCCTTCCGTAGCCTCTTCTAGACGGGGAGTGGTGTGGTGACTGCCTGGACTGGAATTGGAAAACGAAAATGAGGATCACGGGTAGCCGTAACGTTCGGTTACTATAGAGAGGAAAATAAACAACTAGACGAGAAAAATATTACTTGTCAACACATGCTAATTCTTCTTGTACAAAAACCTTTAATAAATTGGAGATAAATAAAGTAGTAACTGTATATACATACAATTACACTACAAATTAAATGTAGGTATTATCTGTACACTTGCCAATTTCTAGTTTCTTGCACCTAGCCTCGAATTTTCCATACCACTTTTCAAACTCCATCTTAAATTTTGGTCTGTCCTTGACGTTTTCGCTATTTTCCATTCATAAATTTTTATCAATGTCACAATAAACTGACGTTAGCTTTCATGAACGTCGGCTTTGTTTCTATTTACCCGCCCCCTAGATAGAAGAACATCCAAGGTTGGTCACGTTATGACAAAGCGATCATAATAGTACATGGTTGATATACTTTGCGTGTGCCTCATTACCGAAAACGGTATATTCTCGTTTTGGACGACATACGTACATCTCATTTAACTTATCGTAGAGGGACTAAACGCATGGAAATATTGTCGAAGCTAGGTTCGGCTATCTATGATGTGCACGCAAAGATCCATTGATCAAAGTGTATTTATGTATATTGTTAAACTATTTCAAAACCATTTCATGAATTGTAAGGGCCCTAGGCCAGCGGTCGGCAACCCAAATACATTGGCGTGCTATAAAACAGATAATTCGAAGTACTACATACTAGGCGTGCCACTAAAATAAAACCATGATAGTAAATTGTTATACAAATTTAATAAGAGGGTATATTGTGGCACGAGTGGGATTGGACGACTCGCGCAGCGAGGAGTGCTCCAATGTAAGGAGTGCCCCACAATGCCTCTTATTCAACAAGTATAATATACAATTTTTTCTACTTTGGTTTTGGTTAAGGAATTATTTCTAAAATAAAATATATACTTAAACATAGTGAGTTTTATCTTTTATCAAGTGGCAGCACTGAAAACATCTGATCCTTTCGAACGAATTTAATATTTGACATAAGTATTTCTACGGCGATTTCAATAGTTAAATTTAATAGCTATTATTACAACTAGGGAAATATGAATAATATATTTCCCGAGGTTGGCTAGTTATTAGAGTGGTTCTTATTTTCGAAGTATATGAAACTCAACGGGACAACCCGGAAACTTGTTCGTATAGATAAAAAACTAATAACTATAAATTTTGAGCCATATCGAACCGGGCCCTAGCCCTCTAAAATTGGAAAAAGTAGGTTTTCTATTTTTATGTTTATTTTGGTTCATCCTAGTATTAAATGGTCCACCCTAATGGCCAAAATATATATTTTATGGATAGAGAACGTTATTATATGTATTCAAAAAGTGTTTATTTGTTGAAATTGGACTTAAATTGACGAAGTTATGAATTTTTTAATGACCCCCTAATCATTGAAATTGAAATTACATTATATGAAAGCCATGACCAAGTAAACCAGACGCTTCACTTCAATTGGTAACCCCATCCTATTTTTATCTTTTGACATTTGGTAATATTAGTTTGATGCCGAGGTTTTAATCTGCGCCACAGCTCGCAAGAGAGAATCCGCTCGTGCCCTAATCTGCGCAATTTTCTTGCGGCCTGTGGCGCTGATTAACACCTGGTTAATATGGTTTAATGTTTTGGGCGGCATTTTGTAACGATATTATAAAATTGTTTTCAAAATGAGTGGAAGAACCATATTTGCAGATGCAATTTATTTGATCGGAATACCGCATAGCCAAATACTTTTCTCAAAACTACCATCTAGGAAGCAAGTGTTATCTTTGTTTTTCTCCAATCAGCGAGTACTTAAAATGAATTTAGGCTTCAGTCAAACGCTAGTTATGGAATAATTGTCTGTTGATCAAAGGCTCATATTCCGATTCAATGCAAACAACATCGCATCGATAAAATGTAGTTATGGCAAAAAGAATGGCAAAATCTTAATAAGCACTCTTCTCGAGAAACTGCAGCATTTATATCTAGAGAACTAATTTGTTAAGTTTCAATGATTTGTTAGATTTTGCTTCTGAAAATGCATTGCAAACAATAACAATTGAAGAAGACAAACTATTTCTATTAAGGGAGTCGTCTAAGTGTGTCAGATAAAAAAAATGTGTTTTTTTTTGTTTTCATAAATCACATCTAAAACATGTATAGAAGACGTGGGTAAAAGAATTTTTCAATATTTGAAGCCGTTGAAAAGTTACAGCCGTGAACCGGTGCACGTTACTGAGAAGAAAGAGCTCAATAAAGAAGCCGGTGAACCAGAAGATGAATTTACAGTCTCTGGAGATGGAACGTGGAAAAACCGAGGTAGTGGATGCGTGTGTGTTGAGTAGTTTTTGTCGGGGATACATTTCATGGAAAAATAAAAAGGAGGATAATTCACAAGGATATGAAGATGGTTCGAAGAAAATTATACTAGAAGTTCTGGCAAAATGGAGATGGATGCCATCGTGAAAATGTTTACACGTTCAATAGAGAAACATAGCTTCAAATATTTAACGTATATTGGTGATGGTGACAGTAAGACATTCAAAGGTATTTTAGATGCACAACCATATGGAAATAATTTCGCAGTTGTTAAAAAAAATGTGTTGGACATGTTGAAAAGAGAATGGGAACTCGGCTTAGGAATGCAAGGAAAGCTAACAAGAGCATAGGCGGAAGAGGTGAGGGTAAACTCACTGGTAAAGTAATTGGCAAATTGACAAAATATAATGGATTGGCCATTCAAAGACATCCGGATTACATTGCTGATATGAAGAAATTTGGGCCACTTTTTATCATAAGATTTCCACGGATGATAAGCCACAGCATAAAGACTATCCTGCAGGTAAAAATAGTTGGTGTAAGTGGCGTAGAGCTGAATTTCTGGGAATCAGTGATCAATTTGAACACGATAAGCAGCCTCTTCCTGAACAAGTTCAGGAAGTTATCAAGCCAATCTATAAAGATTTGTTGAGAGAAGATCTATTGACCAGGTGCTTGGGAGCGGAGACTCAAAACAATAATGAGTTACTCAACTTACTAATCTGGACTTTCGCTCCGAAGCATCTTCATTCTTGTGCAAAAGTCATTGAAATCGCCACATTTCTTGCTGTGCTAATCTTCAACGAAGGGTTCGAATCTATCTTAAAGCTGATGGAAGTCATGGGAGTAAATATTGGACTATTAGATTCTCGCATCGAACGCTCTGAGAAACGCTTGAGCGATTTCGCCTGGATGTCAAACAGAGAAGATAAAACGGCGTTGCATGACTTCTTTGAAGAAGAGGAAGAGCAGATTGATGGCGAGAGCATTATTTTATTAAGAATTCCATACAACAACTTTCAAACGCGTTTTTCTTCAAACTGCTGCCGTGATATCTCAAAAACTATTCGATTGATTATGCTCAAATTTTTATAGCGTCTTTAGTACATATATAACTACAAGTAGAACTAAAATAATTAAGATTGCTTTGTTAGTTTTTTTTATCAGCTATATAGACCCCAAAAAAAAAATCGAAAAATTGATTTTTTTTTCTAAAGCGCAAAAAAATATTTTTGGGGAATTCTGACTTCATTTTAGTTCCATGTAGAGCCTCAAGTCTCACAATTAAAATTGCGTTTGGTTTTTTGATTTCCGATGAACAGAACGGCTGGAATCATGGCGGCTGTGAAATTTGAACCCACCATTTGGCCCCAATGTCAGGATCATATTGCCGGCAGTGAGATTCTTAACAAAATTCTTATTGTTAATGATATTTTAGAATGAAAAGTCAAATTAATCGAAGAATGTAATACTCTATTAACCAATGACAAGGAACAAAAGAAGTTTTTATTATTAAACTTTAAAGAGTATCACAAGAGATTTTAATAAAAATGCATTCATTGGTAATATCTAAAAAACACGAAATATCGAAATATACAAGTATGATGTAACTAAAAAATCATAACTCCATCAATTTTAGTCTGATTTCTACAAATAAATTCATTTTGGATTCGAATTCACCTCCTCTGTCGGCACAATATGTAATTTCACCATTAGGGTGGACTGTTTAATTTTAGAGGGGACCAAAATTTAAAAAACTTAAAAACCTACTTTTTCAAATTTTAGAGGGCTAGGGCCCGGTTACGCAATGTTCGATTTAGCTCAAAATTTACAGTTATTAGTTTTTCATCTATACGAATAAGTTTCCAGGTTGTCCCGTTGATTTTCACATATTTCGAAACTCCACCATATATGCTAAAACCACTCTACTAGTTATAGACAACCAAGGAAAATGTATTCATATTTCCCGAGTTGTAATCAATAGTTTTTTTCTGATTAAAAGATTATTGTTCTGTAAATGGGAAAATATTGGATTGTAAATTTTTAATTTATCGGATTGGTAACGTTGCTAAGGGCCTTGTTTGTAAATATCATAGTTTACTTGTTTTGAGTTTTGCTTTGTTTCATAAATTGGTGAAATGTCAAACTATGTGTTAACGCAAGCGACGAAAGACCGTGAATGTTTGGTGCTGGTAAAATCCAAAGCTGTAAAATCCATAAAAGATACTTTTCTAAGAAATCGGAGGTGTTGTCCCGAGAGCAATTAAAACAATTCTTGCGAGAAGCTCCTGATGACATTTTTTTTTATATTTATATATGAAATATATATAAGTGTGTTATGACATATCGTAACTAAGGCAATATCACTCAATATTGTTTCAATCAGAAAAAATAGCTATTATTACAACTGTTGGCTAGTTACCAGCCTTCTCCTTTCCTTTTTTCGAATGACATCCGAAGACTCAACAATTTGTATTAAATTTATTCATATGTTTACGATACACACGAAAAACGCTCATTATTACAAGCGGCAGCAATGCTGAACCATGTAAAAGGTAAACACGAGTACTCGTTTACTTGAGTACTAACTTTCTCCACCAGGGTGCGTCCAACTCTCTTTCGAGGCCAATTGTTCTGAAAATGGGAAAACATTGGATTGTAACGTTGCTAAGGGCATTGTTTGTAAATATAATATTTGACTGTTTTGACTTTTGCGTCGTTTCATAAATTAGTAAAATATCTAACTATGTGTTAACGCAAGCGGCGAAAGCCCGTGAATGTTTGGTTCCGGTAAGATCTAAAGCTGCATACACCAAAGTGTATGAAGACTTTCAGGACTGGAGGAACAAAAATTTGGTGAACGGTGTCGACGAAAACATTTTTTTCTGCAGCCGTCCCGAAAATAAAACTTTCGGTATGATTTAGTAAATCGTGGCAGTTTACATAAATCGTACCGAAAGTAGTTATTTTCGGGTCGATTTTGTTTCACTTTCGGGACGATTTCTTTACTTTCGGGACGCTTTTTGTTACTTTCGGTACGATTTTGCGTATATATGTAGGTGGCCTTGACAAAAACATGAACATCGTATTTAATTATGACAGCGCTTGTCATATTATATTCGTGTGTTTCTGCTTTTCTAACATAAAAAAAAACGGCTGCAGAAAAAATATTGTACGTAACACGTTCCAAAAGTGATTTTACGGGACTCGCAGGATTCCAGGAAACTTCCTACTCATCCCGTAAAATATCACTTTCGGAACTTGTTACGTAAATTACTATACTGGCGTTTTTTGAAGATTTGGTATGTTCTTACGGTGTTTGTTATTTTTTTGCCGTATGACTAGTTTATTATATCCGTAGTCGCAGAAATATTCACCAAATACGTTATGGCCAAAATTATCGATGCTAAGGTCAATGTTGCATTTAAAAGAAAAAATTGATGTTAAAATGTTCGATGAAGTGGAGGCGTTCGTAAAAAATTAAAATAAAGGATACGTTCCTAAGAAATCTCAGGTGTTGTCCCGAGAGCAGTTAAAAAAAATCTTACCAGAAGCTCCTAATGAAATTTTTCTGATGTTTAAGGTAAAAAATATCATTGTAATTTTCCTCGCGGGTCAGTGATCTTGATCAACATTTCAAAGACGAACAATGATGTGAATAGAAAATTTATAATTATTGATGAAGATCTGGGTGCTGTTCGTTTGGTGAGAGAATATTCGGCGTTGCGTCCGGTAGGCATTCTTAGGTTCTTCGTGGCGTATCGAAATAAGAAGTGTTCTCTTCAGCCTGTCGGCAAAAATACATTTGGAAAGATTCCAAGTAAGGTTGCGGAATGGTTGGGTTTTGGTAATCCTAAAACGTATACAGGCCATTGTGGACGTCGAACATCCGCGACTTTGGTGACTGATGCGGGAGCCACAATGACTACGCTAAAGAGACACGGTGGTTGGAAAAGTTCTTCTGTTGCAGAAGGGTATTTGGCTGATAGTATGTCGCACAAAAATAAGGTAGCAAAGATGATAGCTGGTGTGGAGGGAGAGCCATCTACAGCATCGGTTACGGTTCCTGGTGTGTCGATGATGGCAGCGCATGTAGTCACAGTCATCACAATCTTTGGTTTCTGGGACATTTCAAAATTACAACTGAACATAATGCTCTTAGCAGGGAAACGGTTACAACTGCAGTCTCATTTACGAATTGCAAAGAAGATTCTTCGTCGATTGAATCTGGTGGAATTCGCTTTAGCGGAAATTTTGAGAATTGCAATTTTTATTTTTCTTCGGAAAAGTAGCGTTACAAATGTAAAAACTTTTTTAGTTATATAAATGATGTTTCTTGTTATTTTTGTTATTTTTATTTAAAAAATGAAAGCTTTTTATATTTCCCTAGGGAAATATGAGCGCTTCATATTTCCCTAGGGAAATATAAGTGTGTTATGACATATCGTAACCAAGGCAATATTACTCGATATTGTTTCAATCAGAAAAAAACATATTAAATCAAGAATATTACTTACACACCTCCAGAAATAAGGGAAGTTGCTAAGGGTGCGATAAACAAACTATTTTCAAGTAAGTTGTAACCAATTTAAGCTTATAGAGTAATGCAAAGTACTTAAATGTTTGCCGAAATTCAAGGTTATGTTTACATTTGTTTCTCGTTCCTGTGTCGGGCATCGATCGACGCTAATTAAAAATCCACACCGAATTAACACACCGACACAAGCGGCTCTTTTCGCCGCGAATAAAACATACATGATACTCCCGCTGTTTCTTCCGTGATATTCGTTTTGCAAACAAAGTCATAATATAATAAATTACAACCTTCCCCTGTGTATGTTGTGTTGCCTAAGATGCGGCCGAGCACGGGATGAATTCTTGCGTCCGGTCATTCTGTCACCGAGTTCCGAAGTTTTCTACGCGCGCCGGAAAAAGTGAACAATATGACGCCTTCGTTTTCTTTAATCTTTAGTGGTATTGGTGGCGAACTCCCCAATATGCATTATCGAACATATTCAGTATGTAACGCATTGGAGGGTTCCAATTATCCTATGAATTAACGGTAATTTTACATTTTGATGTCGACACATGTCACGTCTAAGTACTGCCAATTGCGACAACTAAAATGTTACCACAAATAGTTTAATAATGAGCAAAAGTGTGAAATAAAAAATCTCATTATTAAACTATTTTTGATATAACAAATGGTCGATTATTAAACCAAAGTAGAAAATAGTACATAATTATACAAGTTTAATAAGAGGGTACATTGTGGCACGAGTAGGATTAGAGCACGACTCGCGCAGTGAGGAGTGCTCCAATGTAATAAGTGCCCTACAATGCCTCTTACTAAACAAGTATAATATACTATTTTTTCTACTTTGGTTTTAGTTAAGGAATTATTTCTAAAATAACATATATACTTAAACCTAGTAGGTTTTATCTTTTAACATTTGGCAGCACTAAAAACATTTGATCCTTTCGAACGATTTAATATTTGACATACGTATTTCTACGGCGATTTCAATAGTTAATTTTAAAACATATTAAATCAAGAATATTACTTACACACCTCCAAAAATAAGGGAGGTTGCCAAGGGTGCGATAAACAAACTATTTCCACGTAAGTTGTAACCAATTTAAGCTTATAAAATAATGCAACGCCTAAATGATAATCGAAATTCAAGGTTATGTTTACATTTGTTTCTCGTTCCTCGTGTCAGGCATCTATCGACGCTAATTAAAAATCCACACCGAATTAACACACCGACTCAAGCGGCTCTTTTTTGCCGTAAATGAAACATGCATTATACTCTCGCTGTTTCTTCCGTGATATTCGTTTTGCAAACAAAGTGATAATACATATCATAAATTACAAGCTTTCCTCTGTGTATGTTGTGTTGCTTAAACGTCGTCACCGAGAGCAAAGTGAATTCATGCGTCCGGCCATTGTCACCGAGTTCCTACATTTTCCACGCGGATAAAAAGTGAACAATATGACGCCTCCGTTTTCTTTAACTCTAGTTGTACTCGTGGCGAACTCCCCAATATGCATTATCGATCATATTCAGTATGCAGTGGCGGTTTCAAAGGGGGTGTAATCGGGTTATTACCCCCCCCCCCTAAGAATTTTTCGAGTAACAATTTTTATTGTTAAAAACTACCGATATTCCATATTCCAAATAAATAATATAACCGGTAAATTTTTCCAACGCTTTAAAACGTTGAAAAAGGATAGGGAGATTTCATGGAACAGGTGTATGCAGGTAATAATGCACAGTGGGTCAAAAAGAAAACGATACAAATAGTTTTGTACTGTTATATCTTCGTGAGCTATTAGTATTTTAAAATAATTAATACAACAGTGAAACCTCTGCTCTAAAAAAATAATACTTAAACTTGTGTCCGGAGCAGTGGCGGCTCTAGGAAAATTTTGACGGTAGAGCCACTTAGCACACACAATATATCTCACCGTCTCATTTTTTAGGAAAGAAAAATCGATCAGAAGAAGCACTAAAAAAAATGAAAAATAGCCCGCACGAGGCTGTTTCTCTGTACGGCAGAGTTCAATTTGAAAATCGCATCCGCGAAAGCCACTATAGTGGCACATAGTGTAATACTTTAAGAATTTAAAACTTATTTTTGGTTAAAAAACGAAAAATTATTTTTTATCTTATCTATATCTCTTTAATGACTACCGAAAGGAAAAAATAAAAATTAGAAGATTTAAAACGTTGAGTTGTAGTATGTTATTTTTAAGTTATTTTATTTAGTTTATTTTTGGGTAATGGTTTGTTAGTTGACCTAAGTTACTCTTTATTTTGACGTGTCTCGCATTATAAATACAATGCAAAAGACCAACTCTTATCTTATCTTAAAGAATTTGCAAAATCTTTCCTTTCGTTTAAGAATTATCCTCAAAAAACTACAAATTTCTAAAAATCTATTCGGTGAGTACAACACTTTGCTGAAAGAATTTGCCAAATTTGGTCATCCGTTCACAAGTTATCTTAAATAAATGATTTTTTTGGTGTTGTACATTTATTCGATGAGTAGAAATACTTTTCAAGAGAAATTTTTAAAATCAACCATTTTGTTCAAGAGCTATCTTCTCAAAACCACACAACTATTGAGCAATTATTTTTTTTTATATACACATACTTTGTTGAAAGATTTTTCAATATATGTTTATCCGTTCAAGAGTTGTCCTTTAAGACCAGAAAACAATTAAATGACAAATTTAATTTTTTGGTCTTAACTGCATCTATTCGAATTTTCCAAATTCGATCATCCGTTCAAGAGTTATCCTCAAAAACCAGAAATCAATTGAAGGAAACATTTAATTTTTTGGTCTTATCTGCATCCATTCGACTAGTACAACACTTTGCTGGAAGAATTTGCCAAATTTGGTCATACGTTGAAAAGTTATCCTGTGAAACCCGGAAAACAATTGAACAAATTTAATTTTTTGGTTCTTTTTTTAAATTTTATTCAAATTTAGATATAGTACATAACAAATTATAACAAAGTACATCACAACAAAATCAAATTCTACAGCTAATTGAATACGTCACAGAAAATAAGAACAAAATAATTTGCAATTGATATAATCCTCTACTGAGTAATATTCTTTTTCCATCAGTCGAGACATTTTTTCTACATCTTCCGGATGAATATAAGACTTTACCGAAAGAATTTTACAAATCTCGTCCTCGGTTCAAAAGTTAAAATGTTGAAAATTAAAAAAAAAAACAATTTTTGCATTTTGTGTTAATGTCAAGAGAAAATTTCGTAACCCGTAATAAAATTACATAAAATTTGCCATATTTTGCAGTCATCACAATTGAACAATGCGTGCGGCAGTAGTGCAATTTAAAGAAAAATCAAAATCTTGGAAATTTAAAAACTGCAATTTTGCATTTCGTGTTAATTTCACGAGAAAATATTGTAATCCATTTTAAAATAACAGTAAATTCGCCATATTTTGACGTTTAAATAATTAAAATCGGACTACGCATTCGTTTTTTTATATTCTGGAAATTAAAAAAATTGCAATTTTTCACATTTCGCGTTAATTTCGCGAGAAAATATATGAATCCATTTTAAAATAACACTAAATTCGACATATTTTGAAATTTAAATAATTATAATCGGACAACGCGTTCGGCAGGTGTGCAATTTCAAAAATCGAAATTTCGATTTTAAAAAGTGAGATTTTTGCATTTTGTGTTAATTTCACGAAAATGTTTTGTAATCTGTTTTAACATTACACTAAATTTGCCACATTTTGACGTGTATAAATCATCAAAATCGGACGACGCATTCGGCAGGTGTGCAATTTCAGATATAAAAATCGCGACAAAAATTACAAATTTAACGATGGCTACTTTTAACTGTTAAAAATAATAATTTTGAGCTACAAAAAATGACAATTTTCAACCTCCAAAAACTACAATCTTGAAATGCCAAAATTGATCATTTTCAATAACCAAAAACTTATATTTTCAACTGCTAAACATGGCAATTTTTAACTGTCAAAAACCACAATTCCCAACTGTCAAAAATGACAAATTCTCAACTGCAATCAATTATCGTTTCAACTGTTAAAAACTGTAATTTTTATCTGCTTACAATGACCATCTGCTTACTGGCAGAAATGACAATTTTTTGGCTATTTTCAACTGCCAAAAATAATTTGAGCTATCAAAAATGACAATTTTCAACCCCCAAAAACTACAATCTTGAAATGCCAAAATTGATGATTTTCAACAACCAAAAACTTATATTGTCAACTGCTAAAAATGGCAATTTTCAACTGCCAAAAACCACAATTTCCAACTGTCAAAAATGACACTTTTCTGAAAGAATTTTTAATATCTGCCATTTTGTTCAAGAGTTATGCTTTTAAAACCGCAAAAAAATGAACGACGAATTTAATGTTTTATCTTAACTGCATCAATTCAGTGAGCACAATACTTTGCCGGAAGAATTTTCAAAATCAGATTATCCGTTACACGAGTTATCCTCAAAAAGAGAACGACGGGTAACACTTTGCTGGATGATTTTTTAAAATGTGGCCATCCTTTCAAACAATTGAATGACAAATTTATTTTTTGTTTTTATCTGCATCTATTCGATGAGTGAACAACACATTGCACCAAGAATTTTCAAAATCTGGTGATGCTTTAAAATTTTTTTTTTTGCATATAACATTTTTTTGTGAGACTTCCAGGAACGAAGATATGCTAAATAACTTTTATCGTAAATAATGCTTAGATCGACTGGAAATGCCTAAAAAACGAGGAAAAAATAGTTTTTAGCCACTGGGTGTATGAGAGCGGAAGCGCCAGTTTATTTATCTTTTTTTTATTACCCCCCCTAGACTAGTTGGTTGGAAACGCCCTTGTCAGTATGTAATGCATTGGAGGGTTCCAATTATCCCATGAATTAGCGGCAATTTTACATTTTGATGTCGACATATGTCACGTTTAAGTACTGCCAATCGTAACAACTAAAATGTTACCACAAATTGTTTAATAATGAGCAAAACTGTAAAATAAAAAATCTCATTATTAAACTATTTTTGATATAACAAAAGGTCGATTGTAAACCAAAGTAGAAAAAATCTATTGTATATCAAGACAATTTTATTTTGATTGCGATACAGGTTTATAATAAATTTCATTGTCACTTTTAAGGCGTGTGGCCAAAAATCCATTCGCGACACCTAGTGGCACGCCTGCGATTGGTTGCGGGGTGCTGCCATAGCCAATGGGTATTTAATTAAAGGTATTATTTATGGGTATTTAGTAAATTTTGTTTTACCGAAAAACATTATTTTTAAATATGATACCAAAAAATGAATCGATTTCTTAAAATAATTAACATCTTGTAACAGTAACATTATTTAAATATTTAAAATTATAAATTAGACCACCGAGTACTTTACATTCCCAATTTTAACGATCACCTTTCGACTGGGAGTGTAGCGCGCTCCTGTAATCCAGCTACTCTGGAGGTCGGGTTTAGTGGATGGTTTGAGGTCGGGAGTCCTGGTGCGGAGTATTCTCACGTTGACTGGACGCCCGCACTAAGCTTGGCGTCAATATGGACATTCCGAAGGAGTTCAGGATGTCCAGGTTGGTCAAAGAGGGGCGAACCGGGCCAGGGGGGAAACCCAGCAGCCAAAAGTCCCCGCGTCGAGCAGTGGTGGGATCGCGCCCGGGAGTGGGTGCTCTGTAACAGCCTGACCAAGATAATCAGACCTATATCTTTTGTTAGACTCAAATTTATTCTCATATCTTTTTAACAACTGAAAGTTTTTTAATAACTTTTAATTCCTATTTCTTAATAAATTGTATCAATTATTTTTATTCCATTGTCCATCGGTATATAAATTCAGTAAAACCGAAATTACTGAATTTATTCCATACTGTAGTCGCGCAACGTATTTGAACAAGGAGTCACTGCAGGTATACACTGGCTGATAATCATTCTTCTGGATTTGTTTTGAATAGATACCAGCGTATAATAAATTATGTTGAAAATTGATTATTGTGTTTGGACTTTTCTGCAACCCGCTGTAAAAAAATATTATGTGTAATTTCGAGTACAAAGCCGATTTCGATAGATTACCGCGTTCTGCTAAGGTAGCGTGCCGAAACGCGTTTGGATTAGGAACCAATCAACCTCTAAATAACTTTGTTGCCGCGGTAACAAATCTATGTAGGGTTCAATTTTAACTCTGTGATTGGTTTTATTTATTTATTTATTTATTTATTCACAAAAGAAGAGATACAGACAGGACAAGTCCCAAATATAGAATCTACAGTACAAAATCAAAGATAATAATAATAATATTATGGCAAACTTACTAAATATATACATATATACATACATACATGCTCACTCACATAGGTATTTACATTCACACAAATATATGTACATACGTACATACATACACGCGCGCGCTCATACAGGCACACATACACGCAGGCAGTCGCACACAGACCCATACAAACAGACACAAACACACATATATACAAACAAAATATATAATAGAAATAAAAAGTAAACACAAAAATATAAAATAAAATAAAATAAAAAAAAATAAAATAAATAAAAACAAGCCTGTCAATGCACAGTAATGTTTCGTTTAATTTTTCGTTTGAACTGGTTTTTGTTGAAAGCAAAAATATCATGGTTACTAAATAGTAAATTATAAGTGTTTATCATGCGAGGTATAGGTGCATTTTTCATAGAGCTGGTGTTAAATCTCTGTTCGCTAAACGTAGTAATAAGTCGAGTATTATGAGCAGGAACTTTAAGGTTGAGTTGTGACAAAAGAGAAGGTGTTTTGGTGTAAGAATTGATAATCTTATGAAGAAAAATAACATCAGCCATTTGACGACGATGCACTAAATGAGGAATTCCGGTCTTTTCACACAACTCTAAATAGTTCTCAGCTTCCAAATTGAATTTTCTATTTAGAAATCTTAGAAACCGTCTCTGTACAGATTCTAATCTATTTATATATACTACGTATTGAGGGTTCCAGATAACACTACAATAATTTAAAACGCTGTAGACATAGGCTTAATATAGGAGCTTTAAGGATGAGATCTGTTTAAAGTCGCGTGAAGATCTGATTAGAAACCCGAGTGTCTTATTTGTCTTAGAAGATATAAAGTGCATATGCTGATTAAATAATAATTTACTGTCAAATATAACGCCAAGATCCTTTATATGCAACACACTTTTGATGTTATAGTTACCAAATGCATATTGAAAATTAAATGTCGTTCTATTTCTAGTAAAAGTAATTTTGGAACATTTTTCGAAATTTAGATGAAGTCTGTTTACAGTGCAATATTCCTCAAAACGCAAAAGATCTTCTTGCATATGCAGACAATCAGTTATAGAATTTATTTCCATAAACAGTTTTAGGTCATCAGCGTAGAGTAGAAATTTGCAATATCTAAAGCAGTGTGCTATATCGTTTAAATAAATGATAAAGAGCAGTGGACCCAGATGACTACCCTGGGCAACACCTGAGGTTAGGACTACTTCTGAAGAGAGGTATCCCCCAATATTTACTAACGTGACCTATTTGAAATGTACGAGGCTAACCAGCGTAATAAGTCTCCATTTATTCCTATTGCAGATAGCTTGTTAATTAATATGTTATGGTCAATCTTGTCGAATGCCTTACTAAAGTCTGTGTATACGGAATCGACATGTTTTCTGTTATCCAACGATCTAGAAATATGTTCAAGGTAAGTTACTAAATTTGTTTCAACTGATCGACCCGAAAAGAAACCGTGTTGTTAATCAATTATTTGATTTTTTACTTGAAAAAATATTATTTCAAATATTATTAATTCAAAGACTTTAGGGATGCATGACAAAATGGACACCGGGCGATAATTAGTTGCGTCATTTCTGTCGCCAGACTTAAAAACGGGAATGACAGAAGCTTTTTTCCAATATTTAGGAAATACACCTTCTCTTATGGATCTATTAAAGAGAATTGTTAGTGGTACAGCTATAGTTGAGGAACAGTTATGCAGAAACAGAGGTGGAATTCCATCTGGGCCAGGCCCCTTGGATAAATCCAAATTATTGAGCACTTTTAAAGTATCAGATTCCAATATTGTAATCTGACTTGATGTTATATGATCATCGCTTACGTTTATCGTGAGTCTACCATTCATAAATACAGATTTAAAATAATCCGAAAAGAGTTCAGAGATATCATCGCCATTACAAGCAGTTTTATTATGAAATTTCATTGAATTAGGAATGTCAGAACTGGTACGTCTGTTACGTATAAATTTCCAAAAATGTTTAGGACTAGTTTTGATATTATTCTCAATATTGTTGACATATTGCTCATAATCTCGACGAATGTTTGCTTTAGAAATACCTCTGATTATACTAAACGTTAAATAATCTAGATCATGTGAGTATTTTTTCCATTTTCTATGATATTTTTGCTTTTCTTTAATTGATTTAATGGTGTCTTTAGAAAACCAACAGGGATACGTAGTATTCAGACGACGAAACGGGGTGTGTTTCTTAATAGCATCAAAAACAATATTGTAAAACATCTCTACGGCACGTTCAATATGGGTGGTATTCAGTACGGACCAATCAGTATTTCTAAGAACAACATTAATGTTTACATAATCCGCCTTATTGTACATGTAACAGTGATTCCTACACGACTTAAGGTTAGATAAACTAGCGAGTTTTATTATAAATTCTAATGGAGGGTGATGTTGATCTACAGACAAGAGTGGTAGTTGACATGGTGCAATATTAGAAGCTAGACCTTCACTACAAAGAACCAAGTCCAATATACGTTGATTAGAATTGAGAATGTTGTTAATCTGCTGGAGACCACAATAGGAGATTGTATCAATAAACACTGCACTGCCATTGTTGTAACTTGTTGGCTTTAACGCACCGCCTAGTTGATTTGACCACTTCACGTCAGGGAAGTTGAAATCGCCGAGTATTAAGAATTGGTCATCACTGTTTGTATCTATAATAGAACATAACTTATCCAGGAAAGGAGACGCATCATAATCCGGTGGTAATTATACACAGCAGATATGTAATTTGTTTCTATCTTCTCCTGTTATTGTCACCCATAAATCTTCTGATCCGGTTATCCACGTATCTTGCTCCATTACATGGTGATGATTTTTTACTGCAATGAGGACCCCACCGCCATCTTTCTTGGTTGATGCACTAGTTTCGCGGTCACGACGGAAAATAAAATAATCATTGTAGAATAATTCGCTGGATAGAACTGAAGAGTTTAGCCATGTCTCAGTAAGACATATAATATCGTAATCAATGTTCAAAGAGTTTTTATAAAATTCCTGGGTTTTCGAACGCATACCACGGATATTTTGGTAATATATTGAAGTTGCGTTAGCTATTATTGCTTATAAATATATTAATTATTGTAAACAATATGGAGAATAGATTTAAAAATACAAAAGCTCCTCTAAGTCGTCCTCACTGCGCACCCTGATAATTTTATCACTAGGATCTTTTCTAGCATAGATTTTGCCATTTTTGTGCCACACAAACGAGTAGCCATTGTTTTTAAGAACAAGCGACTTTTTAAACAGCGCTTGAGTATTTTTATTTAAATCTTCATTAATGTAAATATTACGATCGATGTCAGTTTTAATTTTACACTGCTTACTATTTATTTTACCCTTCCGTATTCGTTTAGATAATATTTCGGATTTCTTGGCCACATCGTGTAATTTTAACAGCACAAGGGGTTCCTTTTTGGTATTTATTTTAGTAATGCTAGCGATGTCATTCTCAGAGACATCAGCTTGAATATAATGGAAAACCTGCATTATATTTTGTTTAATTTTAGTTTCATCGTCACTCATGCTCGAACAAAGACCTGTTATGACCAAATTATTTATTTTCGCCTTATTTTCATTCACGTCAATTATATTTTTTAGATGTAATATATCCGTCTTCATTTTGTTGATTTCCTTTTTATTTTCATTGATGGCGTCCGAGAGAACTTGGTTTTTAATTTTGTGCTCTTCGTACATTTTATTAATAAACTCCATGGACTCTTGTATTTTCAAAATTTCTGATTTAATTTCTGATTTGAACTCATTAAATTCATTTTTAATTTCATTTTTGATTTCACTTATTATTTGTTTTATCATTGTTGAAACGTATTCCTTAGTAAGAATTTGATTGTCGAGGTCCGAGTCCAAACAGCCTTCACACTTCCATCCAGTTTTTGACTTTTGCATAACCTTAACATCCGTTTCCGTTAAATTATAACATTCGGGATGGTTTAATCTTTTGCATATTCCGCATTGAAGCTTAAACGACGATTTTGTTATTGATTCCTTGCAAAATGCACATTTAGCTGATTTACTCTGTGACATGATTGTTATTGAGTGTGTTTTAAAAATATAACAATAAACAAAGAGTAAATGTTAAAGAGGAATTATTATTAAAACCTCGGAAAAATATGCGAGTGCGTTGGCAAAACAGGCGATTTCGCGGACAGAAAATATCAACCGCAAAAAGTCTAAAATTTCGGATCACACGGGATTTTTTTTCCACTCATGTTATGTTTCTGTGCAATTGGCTCGCAATTTATTTATCAATTTACAATATTTAGCACACTGTGCGGCGTTTATATTCCATTATGTGCGCCTGCTTTACGTCACAGTACTGCCAATTTATTTGATGCCAACTTCATAAAAAAGTCTAAATAAATTACAGTCACTCTGTATTTTCAATATTGTGTGCTTATTGATTGCAATTCAAGGCTTACTTAATGTTCATAGTTTAAATGTGGTCATTTGTGTATATTTTTGGCAAGAGCAGAGTGGCGCAGTGGAAGCGTGCTGGGCCCATAACCCAGAGGTCCGTGGATCGAAACCATGCTCTGCTAATTTCTTTTTTGTTGTGTTTTCTTTTCAATGACATATTTTTTGTAAATTCTAATATAATTGTTACTGTACATATTTTCCAATATATGATTACTACAGTACATTATTATACAAGTTTAATAAGTTTGTGGAGTACTCCAATGGGACGAGTGCCCCACAATGCCTCTTTTTAAACAAGTATAATATACTATTTTTTCTACTTTGGATTTAGCAAAGGATTTATTTTTAAAATAAAATGCATAATTAAACATAGTGAGATTTATCTGCAACAAGTGGTAATTTTTTGTTTTTGAACGAATTTAATATTTGACATAAGTATTCCTTCGGCGATTTCAATTGTGTATTTAAAACGTAATAAATCACAAATAGTTCTAAGATTTATTATTTATTTTCTAAGATTTTTACTGCTGACGTAATTGTTGAATTTTCGAATTATTATTATTATTGATACAATTTAGGAAATTGAATAATTTTATAATAATTCATTAAGAATAATTAGAGAGTTTATATTTGTCTTGCAATATAATTATCCATTATTATAAATATTGATTTTTAGTTATCAGTTTTTTGTTAATTTAACTTAATAAATTGATTATATTAAGATAAATTAATATCATATATTTATTTATTTTATTTTATCCTATGCTGTTATTATGCCAATAACTCCTTAGCAACGAGTAACGTTAAGGTACCTTTAACTACACTAGTGTTGTTAAGAAATTCTTAACAACACTAGTGTTGTTATATGTAACGCAACTCGTTGCTATGGAGATATTGGCAAACAAACATGATTCCGCTTTTTGACGGTTTTCATTAAACAATATTTTCAATAAAAAAAAAATAGATATTGGATAAAATAAACCATGTTACGACACACGTAGCGTTATTTGTTTTTACATTACTCGAGAATTTAAAAGCACTGGCTCCTACGTCGCACAGTGGGACAGAACGGAAGAAAAAGTGATCATTAGACTGAATCATATTATGTTGGAAATAATAATCAAAATGGCCTAATACAATTCTAAAACATATTTTTATTAATTTTTAGTAATAATATGTTAACCGTAATATGTAACCGTAATTGTGTTACTAAATAACGTAAAAAAAAAATTAATTCGAGAGTTTTTCAAACAAATTGTATTACATGCAGTTAACGTTAAACTTTTGGGTTGCATGACACTATAAACATTCCTAAGGAAGTAAATTTTACTTTTTGACCGTCGCGACCGTTTTGTAGCCAATCACAAACATCAATTCGGATTTTTTTTTTTTGAACTACGATATCTAAAAAGTGTTATAAAATGGTATTGAATAACTTTCAGAAATTAAAGAGAATTTAATATAGTTTCGGTTTTTGTTATTGTTGGCTGCGACCGCCTGCGACCACGTGACTTAGACAATAAAATGTATAGTGCCCAAATCCGCTGCCCAAATCGGAAAGGAATAATAAAAGTCCCTAATCTAGCGCAAACATTGCTGTTTTTCTTATTTTTTGACATAACAAATCTAAAGAAATCGAATCGAAAATTATTGTTTGTCTAAATCGTTTAATTCCCCATATGTGCATAATTAACTTCATATTTTCGTACAATTGGAAGTAATAATTATTATTTAAACAATTTCTTATGATTTTCATGCAATGTGAACCGTTTCCGCCCTTGGTGACAACGAAAACCTTGATGATCACTTTTTTGGCCGTTCTGTCCCACTGTGCGTCGCTCGTGCTTTCAAACTTTTCTCTCGTAATGTAAAACTCTTCATAACGTTACTTGTATCGTAAATTACTATTCTGTTATTAACTTTGTTTTATGATTAACACGGATTTGTATAATACATATTATGATTGTTATTGCGTGCTTGGTACCTTTTTATATAAAATTAAATGAAATAAAAATGTGCAAGCTGATTTTCATTCAATGCTATTAAAAACTGGTTTAAAAAATGAGAAATGTTTAACAGTGGGATCTCGTGGGCTTTTGATTTATGTATATTTTAATTTTGACGTTTTAAACTGAAAGGTTTATAAACATGGTATTCCAAATGTTACAAAAATTAGTCAACAATCAAATTTTACGATTAACAAGTTATGCAGGGTGTTTTTTTGGCAAAAATTAAGGGTGGTCTTTCATATAGTTTTTTGTTCAAAACCTTTTCCTCTCCAACTTACAGCCCCTTAAAGTTAAGGGAAAAAAATGGTTTTTATTTCATTTATCCATTATAAGAAGAATTTAGAAAAATGAAATTTGATAGATAACTGTAACTAATAAAATTACACTTTTTGATGATTTCGTAACCCTAAAATGTTATTACAAGGGGTTGAACAAATCAACCCCTATAATAGTTTGCATCAGAACTTCTTAATGCGTCTATATTTTTTCATTTCAAAACTCGATCTGCAACTTTTTCGTTTGTACGCGTTTTATTCTAAAATTGTTATTTTAATCACAAAAAAAATTAAATATTGCTCAGACCCATTTGGCATAAATTCACAGGTTGGTCATTACTTAACCTTAAGATCACGGTATTCAGATGTAACGAGCGACTATGAGAAGTCATATTAAAGAGAGAAAAAACTGGAGGCCGGCTCGGAAACATCACGTATCTACCCTTTCTATTTTTTTGCTATATACGATTCATGGCTCACACAAAGGCGAGAACTATAATCACGCCCCCTTGAATATATTATCGTTATCAACATCCACCTGATTGGAGAGAAGGGGATGAGCGCTACTCGTGAGGAATGCGTTGAACTAAATTTCGTCGCGCGCATACAACTTTTAAGCAATTTTAAGAAATCTAACTTCTTATTGAAGTTGAGTAATTGGCAATCAATAATGATGAGTTTAAGTATGGTCACTTTCAATTGAATTATCTATGCATCAAACTCAAAATAAGTTACTATAAAACAATTTTACGCTAATTAACGACAAAAAAAATAAGAATTTGTTTTTTTTACAACAACACATAGTTCAAGACATAAACAATTTAATTTTATTTATAATTTTTGGTTTCTTGACTGTTTACAAGATCAACTTTAGGAGAACAATATGAAGTTTCAAGAAGCGTACGAATTCCCTGCCCTTAAGAAAAATCAAGTAGGCTGATGTCAAATGAAGTCATACTATTTTCTCAAATTTCTAGAGAGTTTTATACGTGTGGACTGAAAACATTATTGAAAAAACTTTTTTTTTTAAATAGAAAAATATAGACGCATTAAAATGTTCTGATGCAAACTATTATAGGGGTTGATTTTTTCATCCCCTTATATTAACATTTTAGGGTTACAAACATCGTCAAAAAGTGCCATTTTATTAGGGACAGTTATCTACCAAATTTCATTCTTCTAAATTTTTCCCTAGTGGATATATGAAATAAAAAATTATTTTCCTTTAACTTTAGAGGGCTGTAACTTGGAGAGGAAGAGGTTTTAAACAAATAAATATAATTTTTGCTGAAAAATCACCCAATCTTTCGGGCCAATTAAGAAGCACCCCGTATAGTAGAAAGGTACTCACTTTTACTCGGAAAGATACTCACTTTTACTCGGATAACTCATTTTAAAATAACTAGAAATACAAAAAAGTTGAGCGTGACTGAATCTGTCTAAATATTACGTACAAAGTGAGTAATTCATTTGCGAGACGCTCAGATAACAATAGGTATCATCAGCACCTAACATGTCTCTAGATCGAACATTCACTTTAGAGCCTTTTAGCCACATTTTCTGCATTTATAACCACTGTTCGCTGTTATGCACCGTTTACTCGGTGCCAACTGCTGTAGTAGCAATTCCTACGTTTCCGCACCGCAATATTATTAAAATTAAAATTTAAATAATATTACGCAATATTATGCATCCGTTTTTTCAGCCTTTGTGTTACTGGTGACGAACTTCCCAATATGCATTATCAAATATTTTCAGTATGTAACGCATTGGAGCGTTCCAATTATGCTATGAACTATTGTTAACGGCAATTTTACATTTTGATGTCGCCACCTGTCGTGTTCTACGTAATGCCAACCGCGACAACTAAAATTTTACCAAAAATCGTTTAATAATGAGCAAAAACTGATAAATAAAAAATCTCCATGTTTAACATTTTCTCATATGACAATAAGTCGATTACGAAATCTTTGAAAATAAAAAAAAGTTAGCAGAGCGTGGTTTCGATCCACGGACCTCTGGGTTATGGGCCCAGCACGCTTCCACTGCGCCACTCTGCTCTTGCCAAAATTAGATACAAATGACCATATTTAAACTATGAACATTAAATAAACCTTTCAACTACAATCCCTAACAATAAGTCCACAATGTTGAAAGTGCGAGTGGCTGTAATTGTGCCGCACACTTTTCGAACTTAAAAATTTAGCAGTGTAATTCCTTTTATTTTTACATTCTCTAATATAATTATCAATAATTTTGTTTAATTCTGAGTTGATTCTGATAATGACATTATATAATAGAATGAATGGCCGATAGTTTATAAGGGATTTGTGGAGTTAACATTGGTAGATTTTCTGATTTTCTGAATATTTCAAATTAAATATTGTTATGATTATTGGTCATTTGTTGCCATTTTCTTTCTCCACTGTTAATTTATTTTATTTATGGGTGAATGTTATTAATAAAATTGAACCCTTTCGGGACGGCTGCCGAAAATGAACGTTTTACATTCTCCACATATCCGGCCGAGCGCCGTACTTTTGCATTCCAATTCTCAACGTTTTTCTTTTTTTCTTTTAAGTATGAATTATTTATTTATTTCATAGATCAACAAAATCTGACATGTTTCAAAATAGTAATAATAGTAAGTAAACATGGGCAAGTAAAATATGGTTACCCAGCAAACCAAATTATATAATATATACATAATATTTATGTAATATTTTGGACATATTATATAATATCTGGAGAAAATGGAGAGCAAATAAATGGATAAATGTCCGCCATTTTTAGGTAAAAATATTTACGTATATATTATATAAAAATATTTATATAATTATTCTGTAATATATCTATTGTTTTTCTGTAACATATCTATAGTTTTTCTGTAAAATATCTAGTTCTTCTGTAATATATCTATAGTTTTTCTGCAATATATCTTTAGTTCTTCTGTAATATATCTTTAGTTCTTCTGTAATATATCTTTAATTCTTCTGTAATATATATCTTTAGTTCTTATGTAATATATATATATATATACCGGGTGACCCAGGGATCTGTAAAAGCTCCGTAACTTGTTTGCTATTTGAGATATGGACTTCTAGTTTTCTTGAACTGATACCCACACTTATTCTACATATTTTAAAAATATGTATGTTTTTGTACAGGGTGTCCCAATTTACATAACAGTACAAAGTTATGTTTTTTTAAATGGAACACCCTATATTTTATACTTTATTTTCAACCCTCTTGAGAAGCTGATAAAAATAGTATAAGATAGTATGGGTCTATTATGAATGGTTGGCTAGTTATGGGCAAATTTGTGGCAAAAACATGTACACATTAAAAACATTGCAGAAGCGTTCCTAGCAAAGAAAGCATCATTATTTATACACTATAAAATTTCCCACATCATAAAGAATAATACACATCGGCTTTGGTTCTCTTTTAATCAAAGTGATATACAGGGTGTCAACATACGCAAAACAATGGATAACTATTTTTTTTCAAATGGAACACCCTATATAAGTTGCCACCAATCTATGGCATTTTTAATAAGTTTTCTAATGATATACAGTTTGTATAACAAAATATTAAGGATTCTTGAGATTTATCAATAAAAACATTTTTCTTTTGCCACCTTCCGCTGATTTTTGGATTTTCAGCCAAAACTATACATTTTCATGAAAAATGAGCGAAAAATTTCCGATCGATGTGGGTCTTTTAACTTTTAAGATAATGCGTGCATTACCGGCCAGAGCGCGCAAAATTGTGACCGTATATGCATTTTAGCGTTTTTTATTAATAAATTGCATTATACTTTTTTTTCCGCACCCTCTAGCGGAAAAATGGCAAATTATAGGGAAATTAAAATGGCCCATATCGATTGAAAATGTTCCGCTCTACAACTCTTAATAGAAGCAATTTTTGCCAAAAATGCATAGTTTTCCCTAAAATGCAAATTGAAAATGTATGTATCAATTTTTGCGTTTTTCAATGGTTTTTATATTTTTAGCGAAAACTATGCATTTTGGGCAAAAATTGCTTCTTTTAAGAGTTGTAGGGCGGAATTTTTTCAATCGATGTAGGTCATTTGAATAATTTTATAATTACCCGGTTTTCTGCTAGAGGACGTGGAAAATAAAGTATAGTGCAATTAATTAACAAAAAATTTGAGAAAAACGCTAAAATGCATAAACGGTCACGATTTTGCGCACTCTGGCGGGCAATGCACGCATTATTGGAAAAGTCAAAAGACCTATATCAATCGAAAATTTTCCATTCTACAACTTTGGTCTCTTATTATTTTTTCAGAAAATGCATAGTTTTGGCTGAAAATCCAAAAATGAGCAGGAGGTGATAAAAGAAAAATGTTTTTATGAATAAATCTCAAGAATCCTTAATATTTCATTATACAAATTGTACATCATTGGAAAGCTTATTAAAAATTCCATCCAATATTTTGCGTATGTTGACACCCTGTATAGCAGTATGAACAAAAAGAACCAATGCCGATTTGTATTATTCTTCATGATGTGGAAAATTCTTCAGTGTATAAAAAATGACGATAGCTTTGCTAGGAGCGCTTCTGCAATTTTTTTAATGTGTCCTTGTTTTTGCCACAAAATTGCCCATAACTAACCAATCGTCCATTAGAGACCCATACTATCTTATATTAGTTTTATCAGCTTCTCAAGAGGGTTGAAAATAAAGTATAAAATATAGGGTGTTCCATTTAAAAAAACATAACTTTGGTCTGTTATGTATATTGGGACACCCTGTACAAAAACATACATATTTTTCAAATATGTAGAATAAGTGTCGGTACCAGTTCAGGAAAACTAGAAGTCGATATCTCAAATAGGAAATAAGTTATGGGGCTTTTACAGATCCCTGGGTCACCCGGTATATATATATTATTATTATTATATATATTTTTTTTTTCGGGTTTTATCCCGTGTAGTGTTTTCAGAGGTGCCATCTTCAGAATGCGAAGTTGCCAAAACACCCCGAAAAACACCACGCGAGACAAAACCCGAAAAAACAAATCCAGATTACGCTCGCGAAAATGTTAGATGAAAAAACGTTAGATTAAAAATATAAATACAAACAATACACATTTATTTATTTGTTTTTATTATTTATTTTATTAGTAAAATAGTTCAAATATATAAAACAATTAAAACATAATATAAACTTATATAAAAACTTTATAACATAAAAAATAATTCTTCTAAAAATAATTCATACAATATTTCTATATATACAATATATATACAATATATATACATACTGATTATTCTTATATGTAAGTGAAGAAACACTGAAATTGAAACAACGCACAAACACAAACAACACCATAAGGCAAACTTGTTATTTTGGACAAACACGTGTTCCGGACGGAACCTAACCTAACCATCGAACAGATATCAAAATGGTGGTATAGGTTACTGGGCCTACCAGTTTGGACTAACATGTACAAGAATCAATATTTATATGTACTTACCTTAGTTATATAATTTAGTAATAATTGCACAAAGCAATGAACTGAATAACGGCACGGTTAACGAGTTGATGTACAACGCACATCGACAGTGTTGCCACTGTTGATGGTTATAGCATTTGGCGCGAAAATGCGGCACCAAGCGGTGGTTATCATAATATTTAGAACCCAAACGGAAGTGGCGGTCGTATTTTGTTGCAATACACAAATGTAGGTAACAGATTGATTTCTGTATATACTTGTCGTAACTTTGTTAATTTTTAAATTTTGAAAAATGTGTGTTAACCAATTGTTATGTTACGGTTTTGCCGCAGCTCTGGAAAAATATGGAATAAAAATGTAATGTCAGCTTAATACATTTATGTGATAAATGTTGACAAATATTAACATTAATTATATATAATTTGGGTAAAAATAATTACATATGTATTATATAACGGATATTATATGATAATGATATAATATTAATTATGTATATAGTATATAATGAATATCATATAATATTTATGCAAAAATAATTACATATATATTATATTAAGAATATTATATAATATTAATTATATATGTGGTATATATTGAATATCATATAATATTTATGTAAAAATATATCTCTCATACTTATATAATATATTGTGTAAAATATACGTATATATTATGTATCTGTTATTATATTATATATATTATGTAAGTATGAAAGATATATTTTTACATATATATTACATATACAATATATATGTGTTTGCTGGGTTATTCTTTTGTGAAAAAACATGCTTGTTATTAAAACTAAAGCGGAATTGTTTCTTAGTGTGTAAAGTTTCAAGGCACGGTGAAACACACAGAACAACATCACAATCCTTGTATATATATATATATATATATATATATATATATATATATCTCACTTCTTTCCTTTGAAGTTTTCGTAGTTTTGTGGTACTACAAACATTGCAATGTGTTAGGGTTGATTTGCCTTGATTTGCTGTTTGAGGTACGCGGAACCAAAAATGTCTTTGTGTGAGCCTCAAAGGGATGTCAGCAATTGAAGGTTTCAAAGACCTTGGTATAGGCTTAGTGTATTGTCCTATTATTAGTGTTACAATATTTTCACGAAAATTTTAATGAATGCCGTTTTCCGGTTTTGACCCGGTATAAAACAAAAGCATTATGTAGCGAAGAGTCTACAAGATGGAAAACAATTTCTTGTACCAATGGATGCTTTCATTATATTGTGGACACCGCACGTTTCTTATATCTTCACCTGTCCTCTAGTGGGATATTCACTAGAGTTGGGTAACCCATGAGTTAGTCGACTCAAAGTGTCCACTCGTAGAAATGAATCGGGGAGTGAAGTGACTCCCATGTAAATGTTGCAGTTCAATTTGTGTCATGAAATTTTTGTCCACAATATTTTCATGTTGAATAGAAAAGTTTTCGAGGTGAGGACCTTTTTTTTTTTGATCAACAACTTTTTTTTTGCTAATGACTCCGACTCTTTCAATAACGAGTTGACTCTTTGAAATGATTACTCGACTCTTTAAAATGATGACTGGACTCATTCATTTTGGAGGTGAGAACCTTTTTTTCTCATCGACGTTTTTTGGGCAAATATTTTCTCACCTTTTCACTCTTTTCACTGAGACAGCTCACAAAAAAGAGTCATTTCGCTCACCTCTAGTTTTCACTCTGCATTCCAGCACTTGGCCGGGCGCTGTGATCATTTACATCCGCGCTCGTCCCGAAGGGGTTAAAAACTGATCTAACCGATGCGATGTGTCACTAACACAAGCTATCTTATCATCTACATATCTATAGCAAAAAAATGAGTGCCCTTTCGAAGCTTGAATTATAGTTATATGTTTAACAAGGCAATAAAGTGACAGATTTGTTGACGCGGCTGGAGTTTATCGTGATCTAAAGAAAAGCAAAATTTGCGAGTTGTCAAAACTTTAACCGTCCGCATTTTAAATTACGTCGTCGGCTTATTTTGTATGAGAAATGCGTAAAAAAGCTTGAGGCAAATAGAAAAATAGACCCAATATGTTTTTACAAAATCCGTTCGATTTAACAGATAACTTGCGGAGTTTAACGTCTTTTGTAGGCTTAGCCTCAGACTGGGGTTGGCATGACATATGGTCAGCAATGAAAGACGGAGTTCAGGGCCCGTTCGATTTGTAAAAACCCGATGGAGAATGGAATGAAAATAATTAATACAATTTATTTAGAAATGGAAATTGAGAATTATTCAAAAACTTTCAGTTGTTAAAAAAATATGAGAATAAATTTGAGGTTAACAAAAGATATAGGTCTGATTATCTTGGTCAGGCTGTTACAGAGCACCCACTCCTGGGCGCGATCCCACTACTGCTCGACGCGGGGACTTTTGGCTGCTGGGTTTCCCCCCTGGCCCGGTTCGCCCCTCTTTGACCAACCTGGACATCCTGAACTCCTTCGGGATGTCCATATTGACGCCAAGCTTAATGCGGATGCCCAGTCAACGTGAGAATACTCCGCACCAGGACTCCCGACCTCAAACCACCCACTACACCCGACCTCCAGAGTAGCTGGATTACAGGAGTGCGCTACACTCCCAGTCGAAATGTGATCGTTAAAATTGGGAATATAAAGTACTCGGTGGCCTAATTTATAATTTTAAATATTTAAATAATGTTACTGTTACAAGATGTTAATTATCTTAAGAAATCGATTCATTTTTTGGAATTGACAATTGAAGATTTGGAAAGCTCGTGGTAAAATTTTAAGCGTTTTTTGTTTTTTGCCACTACTTTTTTAAATGTGAAAAATATTAGAGGCTAGCCAAGTTTTGGATGTATATTTTTGATATTGTTTATAAATCTTTGATTTCGAAAAAAAATGTTCATAATAATAAATCGATAATAGTTCCATCAAATTTACATTAACAAAAATTTTAAAGATAATCAATATGAACAACTTCTTTTTTCTTTTTTTCGAAATTTCACAAAATCCTGAAAAAAATCAATAAATATGAAATTTATCATAAAAGTCCCTTTTATTCCATGAAATTGGAGAATTTCACATTATCACATTTCCTCGTGAATCTGAAAGGCGAAAAGTGGATGTTAAAAATAATCGCAAAACTTTAGGGTAGGGCGGCAAAAACCGCCGGCGTAAACATGGGCGTCCGCAGGTGGGGCAAGGGGGGCGGCTGCCCCTTCTGGAAAATGAGTAATATTTTATATACTAAACTTGTATGTAGTCAGTAAATGTATACTTTAACAATCACATCAAAATGAAGAATTATAACAAAAAGTACGTTCCACGTTATGTTCGATGAATCCGAAAAAAGTTGACGTACAAGGACGAGCGGGCATGGTTCTACCCAACGCGTATAATACAGTACGATCGAATAAAAGTTAGTCAAAGTTGGCAATGAGCCAAAATTCCTAAACTTATTGGCAAGTGTCAAGCTGGTGTATATTGATATTTTCAAATTTAAGAACTAAGAAAATACATGCGTTTTTTTTTGTTCATGACCTGCTTTGACTAATTTTTTATTCGATCTCGTTGCATTTTAGTAGAAATTAACAATTTTTGACAGTTGTAAATTGTTATTTTTGGCAGTTGAAAATTTCCTATTTACCGACAACGTGCCATTTGTGTGACTTTTGATAGTTGTCATTTTTAGCAGTTGAAATTTTCTTTTTTTTTATATAAAAAAATAGTAAAACTACACAATTTTTGACCGCTGCAAATTTCTTTATATGCCGTTTGTGGTGGCAGGGATGCAGGATTTTTGACAATTCCAAATTGTTATTTTTGATTTTTGTAAATTTATCTTTTTACTATTGAAAAATGCCGTTTCTGACAGTGGAATTGCACAATTTTTGACAATTTATAAACTTTTGCCCCTTGGAAATTTCCTTTTTTCAATATTGAAAAATGCCGATAGTGATAGTAGAAATGCTCAAATTTTGACCATTAAACATTTTTGACATTTGGAAATTTTCTATTTATTGTTGAAACTTGCCGGTTTCAGTAATGAGCAATTTTTGACAGACTGAATAGTTATTTTCAGCAATTACAAATTTCTTTTTTACTTCTAACGTGCCATTTGTGATAGTAGTGCGATTTTTGAGAGTTTGAAATTGTTATTTTTAGCAGTTGAAATTTTTTTTTGTTAATATCAAAAAATGCCGTCTTCCATAGTAAAAAAACACAATTTCTGGCAGCTGCAAATTTCTTTATTTGCAATTGAATCGTACCGTTTGCGGTGGCAAAAATGCAAAATTTTTAACAATACAAAAATGGCAATTTTATTTTTTAATATAAAAAATGCCGCTTTTGATGGTAAAAATCCACAGTTTTTGACAGCTACAAATTTCTTTATGTGACGTTTGTGGTGGCGGAAATGCAGAATTTTTGATAATTCAAAATTGTCACTTTCTTTTTTTAATATTAAAAAAATCCGTTTTTGATAGTAAAAATCCACAATTTTTGACAGCTACAAATTTCTTTATGTGCCGTTTGCAGTGGAAAAAATGTAGAATTTTTGACAATTCGAAATTGTCATTTTTGGCGGTCATTTATTCGGAATTTCTGTATGAAAGTTTTGCCCCCCCGCCTGGAAAAATTTTTGCGGACGCCCATGGACATAAACCCTTGCACCTAGAGCATATACAGGGTGTCCCACCGAAATGGTACATTAAAAGAATATGGACTTGTAATTAATGTATTGTAATGAGATTTTCAACGTTTACGTAATTAGGGTGCCCTTTTCAATGAAAATATTTTCAAGATTAATTCGACTTCCGTCGGTTATACCGACTTCCTTATTTTAAATGGAATGCTATATTTTGTATTGCAAATTTGGATTATACATAAAATTCTGTGAGAAAAAAATCATTAATTAACATAACCTCAAAATTTAAGCGTTTTTGAAATATTTGACATATTTATTTTTGGAAAAATAAAATTAAGAGTGTTTAAAATTTCATACCACATTTAGTCAACTTTGAAGCATTAAATCCCAATTTTTTTAAACGGAACACCCTGTATATTTTTACATATTTTGACGCAGAATTCAATTCTGCATTGATCTATACTATCATCCCCTATGCCTATCTTCTTTCGTTTCCAAGATATTAACATGTTTGTAAAACTACGTCAATTTTCTGTGCAACAGAAAAACAATAGGAATGTAATTTATCAAGTGGGCCTAGAAATAAAAAAAAGCAAGTGTTGTTGATTTAAATAGTTGTTGAATCAGAACGTCGAACGTATTGTTGTTATTTGGTTTAATAGTGAAGTGAAGCTAAAATGAATCAACAGCGATATTTTGAATTTATTTTACATTACAATGAATAGGCGGAGATTTAATAGAATCGAAGCGAACTTTCTTTGAACTGGTAATGCTAAGCAGGCCTAAGGGGAGGCGCTACACCCATTAAATGTTTTTTTTTCGATATCTCCTAAACTATTTGTTATTTAAAAAAAAATCCTTGCATTAGTTCTCCATTATCTCCAATTGTCTAAGGCTTACCGTGAAGATTTCTAACGAATTCACAATAATAACAAAGAGAATTTAGAAAAAATAATACCATTGAGAAAATCTAGACGGTATGTTGTGGTATTTATTATTTTAAATTTATTATATTAGTAACGTTCTGCTTATTTTTGGGTATTAATTGATATATCTAATAAAATGTAACTTCGAAATAGATACGTACGGAATTTATTTCACTTGCGCTTAATTTGCTACTTACCACTCTAGTTATGTAATATACTATTACATATTCTGTAAAAGTTAATGATTATTAATATCACACAAGCCTTTTAAGAATCCTTGTTTAATATTGTTTATGATGGACGCTTCTACTTCGTTATACATTTTAAATATTATAATAAAACACTTTTAACTTTGTTTTGTATAACTTATATATTTATTTTTGTGATTTAAGTTTCGGTAATACAATTACTTCTTGTTTGAAAATGGTAATTGTATTACCGAAACTTAAGTCACAAAAATAAATATATAAGTTATGCAAAACAAAGTTAAAAGTGTTTTATTATAATCCTTGTTTAATTCAAAGTTCGCGACTGAAGTTCTCCTCACTGACGTTCTATTATCTGGCATGCAGTCAATTCACGAAATACACCCCATTATCCGCCATTGAGGTGTTAACCATTAAGCCGTCGAATCTGTAATAATTGAAATAAAGGCTACCAACTCCGAAGTCGCCTCCAGAATAGTAATGAGCACGTTTGTGCCGTAGTGCTTATTGTCTACATATAATACCTTTGAATCCAGTTCCCACATTAACGTTGTTTCTTAACTTCATTTGCGGTCGTAATTAATACCTGGCTAATGATTACTGCACCTTTATCACTGTTAAACTAAATATGTTATTACGTTTTTTTAATAGAGAGTATGTAATCACCTTCCTTAGCTATTTTTTACCATATACCTTTTGTTGAAAAGTTGTTATATCCTTAGATATTTAACATATGTTATTTACAAGATATTTATAAAACCGTGATGAATTGTATATTTTTTTAAATGTTAGTAAAACTTAATTTTGCAGACACGAACAGGTTGATTATTCCCATTTTTGAGTTTTTATTACAATTATTTCATGCTTCTGCAACACGGGACGTTGTCTCTAATTTATTTAGTTAATAATATTTTAATGGAATATTTGATTTTTAGGATAAAAAATGAATGATATTTTTGGATCATCAATGGTCAAACGCTATGTACTTGCAACCTAACGAGGTAAGATAAGGTAAAATACTGGTTCAGTACAGCATTCAGGCAATAGATTCCGCCACTTTGGCGTTTCTACCTTTAACGGTGTTTGGAATACTTATATTCCAATAGTAATCTCCGTTTCCCCATCAGCAACTAACTACACTGATGAGACCTGAAAGGTCGAAACCGGTCTGTAGGTGTTCTGATGGGGGAACAATATTTAATGTTAAAATACTAGAGTTCCGCAGTTTGCAGAACCGTATCATCGGCCTCTATATAAATGCCCAGCTATATGTAAATTTACAGGTAACGTACTTAAAGCAATGACTAAAAACTAAAATATTCTCATGCAAAAATTATCGTTTTCGTTTTCGAGAAAGGAAATTAAATCGCTTAATTAAAACAGTGTCTCTTGTAAACAGAGCAATAGCTTGAAATTAAAAGTAATTTGTAACTGTCCCTGGAAGCAAGATAAAAGTAGAGAGCGGGCAGTGTATTCCATGTCTGCATATTGTTATAATTGGTTAGAAACTTAATTTCAATTTCACTAATAAATAAAAGAGAGCACTAATTAGTTTAGAGCCTTAAGGCGGCAAATCATAAATCTGTTTTTCGAACACACCGTTCATATTGTGCTTATAGTTAAAATTATGTCATTGCATGATTTGCAATATGATTACATTGTTGTTTAACCTCTCCAAATACTATAATGAATAACCTTGAGACCGCCAGTTTGTTAAATTATTGAAAAGGTATCAAAAATCCACATCCGCATGATAAGGGCACGTCTATGATTAATAGCCTGATTATGCCGGATACAATTATATCCCTATGACACCACAGTACAGTTAGCGATTCAGTAAATATTCCATTCACGTTAAATCCGATCCGACGTTTAATCATTGAAAGAATCTACGTTTCCCTTATGGTCCCAAGGATAAAGAATTGATGGACGAAGAGAAAGTTCAATGAAATTTTATTCAATTAAGAAACATCATATATTAGAATTTAGATAGAACATTCAATTTGATCTATAGGGATCATCAATTATCATTAAAGTGAATATTTGTGACTATATTTTCAATGATATGAAACTTATACTCCGTAAATTATCAAGTTAATTTTGAATATCGGATGTAAATAAAATTATACCACAAAGAAAATATTAATTGTATTTTGCTACTATCACATTTATGGTATATAAATCAATGTAAATATATTTACATAGGGAAAGTGTAGTGAATAATAAAACGACAACGTAATTATTTAGTTGGGTAGATTTAAAAGGAAAATATTGTGATGGACAGTCTAAAGATATGTTAATATCTTGCACAATAAATTGAAATTGATGAAGTGTCTAAAGGGTACATTTCTGTCAAACACTTTTAACAAATTTTAGAAATTTATTTTGAGTTTCTTCATAACTTCTGAGAATTATAAATTAGAGTTTAAAATGCACAAATGTAGCAGTTTTTGATCAAAGTCAAATCCACACAGAACCCTAAACTGGATTTTTTAACACAACCCTTACTGTAAAGGGAAAGTAAAATTGCTCAATTTAAAAACTGAAACCGGAACTGGAACGAAATTTTTAAAACGGTTAATTTCGGTTTAAATTTTGTTTTCATTAAATTAATTCATGAATCTATGCTCCATGCAGAAATGTTCTGCTTCTTCCGTCAACTACCGACTTTTCATGTACTTCTACCTTCGAAACTGCAACAAAATTTCATCTGGCCACCTAACAGTGCTTGTGTGTATGGGTATTTTCCAATAAAAGCTTGGTAAAATTGTTTATTTATATTATCTATCAAACAATCCCGACTAAAAAGGAAAGATTTGAAAAAAAGGACAAGTACAAGTCTAACACAACTAAAATTAGAACAAAATAATTTTTTGATTTATTTATTTATTCGTATACGGCCAAGCCATTTTAATTACAATAATTACAATATAGCATAATATAGATAAAATATAAAAAATGTATTAACCTAAATGAAATACATATACAATTTAAAAAGACTTGCGGAACATTTAACAATCATAAATACAATAAGTCTTAATGTTATAAA
Organism: Ocypus olens; assembly: GCA_910593695.2. NCBI lineage: Eukaryota > Metazoa > Arthropoda > Insecta > Coleoptera > Staphylinidae > Ocypus > Ocypus olens. Next base: position 35,887,347 of record OU343053.1, read on the forward strand.
AAAATTGAATACGAGATATATTTTAGACGACAATATAATTTAGTTGCTTAAATTAGGAAAAAACGTGCTAAAACTGGAATAGACAAATTAAAAACGGTATGATTATAAAATTTAAAACTTTTAGATATGAGATATGACATGACGTTATCAAGAAATTAAAATAAAATAAAATTTAGACTTAAAACAATTCAAGGTTAATATTATTTAGTTGGCGTTTAAAAGACCCAAAGTGCGATGAAAAAAATCAATTTCATTGAAAAAAAAATGCAATGGTATAATCTCCCCACTTGTTATATTATAACTGATAATATCATTTTTAAAGGACGTGGTTTATTAGTTTTACGCCCTACTCGAAAGACAGTTACTATATCTGACATCGTGTTTTCGCCAAATATATGTTTAATTTCATTCATTTCGCGTTTTCTGGTATTTCCATCTTGAGACTGGGATTCCTTAATATTGTAACACATGTCGCTCAAGTACTTCTTCCGTAATATGTCTCGTTGGTCGATTTTTCAGACTTTAAATCGACTACTTCTTGATGCAATATAATGTTTTTCTGGTCCAGTTCCTTAGTTTTGGATTCCAAGGATTTAATAATGGTTAGATGCTTGTTCATGTTCTTCTCAAACTCTAATTTAAGACTGTTAAAAGTAATTTGGCAATCATTTCTTCAGGAATTTGGTTTTGTACTCTAGTAAGTTCTAATTTCAGTTTTGCATTTTCTGATCTAAGAGTGATTAATTCATCAAAGAAGTTTTCTTGGGGTTATGGGGTGCTAGGCAGACTATCATTTTTTATACACGAGGGATAACCATCGATGGTTGCTGTTGAAGAATGCTCAAACTTTTTGTAACGCTTAAGACAACTAATGTGGAAAATTATACCACATTTCGAACATGAAACCCTACAGTCTACTGCTGGTTTATGGCATTTATAACGATTGCAATGTTCTGGGTGGAAACAAAACTACAAAAAATTATACTTAAACTGGAAAAATGAAAATTGCATCGTAAGATTTGAAAAATTGTAAAACAATGATCAATTAAGAAACTTTCTTCAAAACTTCAAAATCCACAAAGGAACAATTTTTTGATTTCACATAAAAACAATTGTCATATCCTAGGTGGAAGCAAAATGGTAACAATACAAACTTGAATGAGGGAAAGGAAACTTACATTCAACGATTTAAAAGATTATAAAAAATTAATTGATTTATAAATATACGTAGACAAGATAATAGAAATTTGATTTAACAAAAATAAATTGGTATATCCGGACAATGAGTGATACACAACAGTAACACTTCAATTGTTAACTAGAAAAACGAAAATTCAAATTATAAAAACATGATGAAGAAATTTGCTTCAAAAGCACAATCCATGAAGACACACTATATTTCTGATTTCACTTTAAAATAATGTCTAACATCAAGCTGTGCACAAATCGACAACATTCCTAACTTGAACTAAATAAACGAAAAATTTATTCAACGAGTGGACAAAATGTGAAAAATAAATCAATCAGGCAAAATGTTCGAAGAGATCAAAATCCATAAAAGACAAAACGTATCTGATTTCGCGTAAAAACAAATACCATATTCTAGTTGTTAACAAAACGACAATGTTTCTAACTGAACTAGGAAAACGGAAAATGCATTTAAACAATTTCAAAAATGAAAAAATGGCGATGTGATCATCATGTTACTTTCTCGGATTTGATGGTATGGTTATTTATATTTACATTTAAATTCAAGAACCATCTTTCCGGTGCCTGATGCTCTTGTGGCTAGCATTCTGACAAATCAGAATTCAAAACTTCGAAAATTCGAAACATAAAAAAATTCTATCTTCGAAACTTCAATCTTCGAAGATTTGCTATGAATCTTCTAAGCTATGAAATTGGAAATCTTCGAGGAAAAATTCCAGCCCCACCTACAAAATGATAACATTTTAAACCAAGGGTTCGGCTTCCGAACTCTCCACCACACAACAACTCCTTTGTGTGGTCTATAAAATACACCACAGCTAACCACCACACAGCTATGAATACCAGACACCTTATTAAGTGTGGACGAGGTCAAACACGACGTTTTATTTTATCGACCAACTTCTCGAAGACTTTCTAAGACCCATCAAGTCATATCTCCAAAACAGAAACTTCGCAATCTTTGTAATCTCCACCTACTCCATTAAAACACCACACACCTATGGGGTTTCTCAAGGCAGCGCCCTAGGCCCAACACTCTTTAACATCTTTATCAATAAAATACCCATAAACCAAGATCAAAAAAGCAACACAGTTCCAGCCCGGACGCCGAGCATAGCAGACCACCAAGGAACTACCAACCACAGCAGCAGTCCTCAGAATTCGAATCCATTCTCCGAGCCGTTTTTATGGCAGCCGAACGGACCCATAAATTCTGGTTGACTGAATTCTAAGATCGAAAAGCCGTTTTTACGGCTCCACACTACACCATGGCCAGCAGCAACTACGTCGAGCAGTTCCCCAAGGCCCAGACCGAGCATGCTCCAACCCGCACCGACCAACCGGACTACCACCAGCTCTACCAAGACGAGCGAACCGAACGGACGACACTAGCCATTTCACATGCCCAGTTGATGGTGGCTAACTACGAACTCTAGGAGAAACTGGAGAAATTGTCACGACGCATCGAGGCGCTGTCCAGGCCAGCGACCCCGATGCCGACATCGACATCGACGCTGACACCGACCCCGACACAAACAACGAAGGCCACTCCTACACCCACACCGATGCCCACTGTCCCCACCGGGAACAGCGTTGCCTTCCTCATGGGCACGGACGGCTCCGACGAGGATGACCCGACCCCAACACCCAGGCCGAGTAACAAGAAAAGGCTCGCATCACCACATGCGACCACCAACGCCAGCAAGAAGGCGGCGCCCCCACCAAAGAAGACCAAACAACCGGCTGCAAATGCAGCGGTCCCGTCCTCCTCCCACACCACGACCCCTCCAGCACCAACGTCTACCCCAGCTGTGCAGTCCAACACAGCTAAACTCCCCTTCATCCCCCCTGCACACAGACCGCCTCCAGTTGTCCTACCAGCGGACACAAACTGGCCGGCTATCAGGGCCTTGATGGAATCACACTCCATCAAGGTACACCAAGCCAAATACGCAGCACGCGGTCTGCGTATCTTCCCTGAGACACTTAGGGACTTCCGCACCCTCACGAGGGTTCTTGATGATAACGGGACATCGTACCACACGTACCAGCTCCCGGAAGACAAAACGACAAAGGCTGTAATACGCAATATTGACCTAACCTGCACCGAGGCCGAGATCGCGGAGGATCTTCAGAACCAAGGCTTCCCGACACTCCTCGTGAAACGGATGACCCGCAGATACCCAGTGACCGGACAAACCCATCCCCTGTGGATGGTGTACATTCAACTAGACGGTGGCGTGGACATACACCGCATCCTCGCCGTCAAGAAGGTCCTGCGGCTCGACGTGAAAATCGAGCGGAAACATCAAGACGGTAGCAAACAACAATGTTACCGTTGCTAGCAGCTAGGGCATACGCAGAGCTGCTGCACGATGCCCCCACGATGTGTCACGCACACTTGTCGCACAACTGCGAGAGGCCAAAGACAGACCTGGCGAAGTGCGCAAACTGCACCGAGGCCCATCTTGCGTCTTACAGAGGCTGCACTCGCTTCATCGCCCATGTGAAGAAGAGTGCCCCCACACCAAAGCGTCTCACGCCAGACCACGCAATCATCGTGGCCACATCGATCCCCAAAATCGTCCCGGCGATCTTGGGAACAAGAGCTTAGACAACATTAATCTCTTTTTGTTGCAGGCCAGTCCGCAGCGAAGACAACAATGAGTTAAGCAGAGTTTATACGAAGCCAGTAATGCTGGCGCCAGTCCTGCAGACAAGCCAGCGTTGGCCTGGCCCCTGTTGTTTAGACGAGGCCATTCATTCACGAATTTTTCTTCGGGTGTGCACACGTTTGAAGTTAAAAAAAATGAAACGGCAAAGTTTGTTAAAAAAGAAATGTTTAAGGAACATCTCTGCACTATTAAGAGAAGAGTTGATTGATATATTAGAAAAAAAGAAAGCGAAACGACTTTGGATAAGAAAATGGTTAAGCGATAGACCTATAACTGGAGCTTCTGCCTTGTTGCTGAAACAATTAAGATTAGAAGATCCTTCTGAGTACAGGTTGGCGTTGCGGGTTACTGCTGAAAACTTTGATGAGTTACTTTCACTTATACAGAGCCCGATTCAGCGCCAAGACACTCTGATGAGAGATGCATTACCAGCAAAAATAAAATTAGAACTAACATTAATGTTCTTAGGAACTGGAATGAGTTATCGAAGCCTGAGTCATTTTTACCGTGTTTCCAAACCATCTATATCACAAATTATACAAGAAGTTTGTCGAACAATTTATGAAGCATTAAAACAGTTTATTAAGGTAAGTGTTTATTTATTTACTTAAAATTGAAATAATAAGGCACAAATTGTTTCAAAATACAACAAACATGTGATATTAAGCGTTATTGAAGGCGTGTTGAATGACATCACTGTTGTCTACGCTTTCGCCGTAACTGTCATAATCATATGGAGTTTCTGGGGATAATACACTATTAGTGGTATACTGGGAACACGAAGAAGAACATGCCGATGAACTGGGCTCTGTAGGAGGACAGATTGTAGGTGTTGGCAGAGAGTATTGGGGTACTGTACAGCTCGGAAGAACTTGTGTAGAATTCCAATCAGTAGGTAGCGTATTTTGCAATTGCTGAACCGATTGTTGCATTTGATAAGAATACGCATTCTTGGCTCGTATATCTGTAAGCCTGCATTGAGTCAATATACTATGTATCTTTTCCTTAGCAATGATTTCCAAAAAGATCTAGATCTGTTTCTTCGTCGCATGTGTTGTCGTTAATTTCTCTTAAGTCATTTATCATGTTAGGTATTTGTGATAACTTGCTCCGCTTAGGTTTTGTGGGTGGGGTAAATCGTGGTGTCTCTTCTGCAGACTCATTTTCTAACCCATTTTCAGTGCGTGGAACCAACGACGGTCCTGGATCATTGCTATTCGATGATCCTGGTTCATTGCTATTTGGGGTATCCATGTTATCCTGTAATTAAACAAAATAAAGCAATGTAATTGTAATGTTATAGTATTTTTGTGGCTAAAAATGATATTAAATAGGCCGCTTTAACTACTACCCTTTTTTACAGGTGCCAAATGCAGATGAATGGAAAAAAATCGAAAGGGGGTTTAAAACACGATGGAATTTCCCCTTGTGTTATGGTTCTATAGACGGAAAACATGTCACAATTAAAGCTCCTCCTAAAAGTGGAAGTTTATACTTCAATTATAAAAAAACAAGCAGCGTCGTATTGTTAGCTATTGCCGATCACGACTACTGTTTTTCGTACATAGATGTCGGCGCGTGTGGTAGCGCATCTGATGGAGGTGTTTTTAAGAATTGTTCGATTTACCAAAACCTGGAATAGTATATTATTAAACGAGTGATAAAGTTGACCATTGCCACGAGGGTGAAGTTATCGGAGTGGCAATGGCCAACGTGTTCACGAGTTTAATACTATACTTTTTCTCATCATATTAAATAATTACCTAAAGAGTTTTCTGTTTGTATTAAATTATAACAAATAATTTTTGGAAATTGCGGCAGTTCGCTGACAAAAAACGAATCGTAACCATAGTAACAACTAAACTGTTGGGCAATGAAACTGCTATCATTTGATTGGACGTCACCTGTTGAATAATTAAACCGCTATCATTTGATTGGAAGTCACCTGTGGAGAAAATGATTCGGCCGAATAATGGCCAACTTTATCAATCAAAAACGATTTAACAACGTTTATATTATTTAATAAGATGCGAAAAAATAACTTATTACCTGACAACGGAGTTATCGTGGGAGATGCGGCATTTCCGCTAAAGACTTATTTAATGAAGCCGTATCCAGGTGTAAGGAAGAAAAAGTTTTTAACTACAGGTTATCTCGGGCAAGACGCATAATCGAAAATGTATTTGGAATCTTAGTTAGTAGATTCCGGGTATTAGAAAAGCCAATACTAACTAACTTGGAAACAGTAGATGCAATCGTTTGTGCTTGTTGTGCCCTTCATAATTGGCTACGAAAGAAATCAAAGTCTTACATCACCGCTACTTGTGTTGATAGGGAAGATGAACAGGGAAATTTTCTGCCCGGTTCATGGAGGAGCCAAATACATGCCCTACAGAGTATTGGCAATCAAGGTAGCAATCATTCAGCAGAAATAGCAAGAGAGAAAAGAGAAGTTTTGAAAAATATGTTTAATAACGAAGGAAGAGTTCCTTGGCAATTAAATAGCATACATTAACAATCGACTTCGAAAATCAACATTGAAACGGACATATATATATACATACATACATACAGATCAAACACATGACCTTCTTTTGTTGTAGAATGCGTACCTGACGAGTAGTTGTGTATCTGACAAAACGCGTGTCTGTAAGTGGCTTTATAATTTTGCTTAAATGTAATTTTCGTTTAAAATAAATAATAATGTGATTTTACTTACTATGGTTTTTCTCCTTATAGAAATCGGCTTTACAAATGAATCATATTCACCAAACCATTTTGCCTTTGGCTTATAAACGCTCCCCCAGCCCCAGATCTTGTAGATTTTTCGATTTTGTCGAGTTCCAAGTAGTACGTATTTCGAATACTTTTGATTTTTGATTTAACTTCATCGATAGTCAGATCTTCTATATTCATTCCTACACGAAGTTGTTCTAGTGCCGAAGCGCGCATTTCTTTATTTTTGTATGCAGCACAACGCTTATCCCACAAGCATTCGTGCTCTCTATAAAGTTGTACGAATTTTAAAGTATCCTCTTCGTTCCATTTTCTCGGCATTTTGTCGCAGAAATTCCACACCGTACGGACGTTCACTAGTCGGCCAGATGCGTGTACATGTGTCCGCAGCGCTGGCGCGGGGGTCGAGGGGTATGCGGGCGGAGGTCACTGGCTAGAAAAATAGACGGGCGCTCTATTCTCGCCAGCATTGGCAGCCAGCGCTGGCTTGGCTTGAAAAACTGTTTACACTAGGCAAATACCAAGCCAGCGCTGCCAGTCTTATTGGCAGCCAGTGTTGGCTTCGTGTAAACCAGGGTTCTACAAACTACGGCCCGCGGGCGAAATGCGGCCCGCGACCTCAACGAGTCCGGCCCGCGACAAGCAGTTACATTTTCCGTAAATGTCACATTTTAAAAATTTTTAACAATTTTTTGTAATAGGTTTTGAATTTAGTTATAAAATTGATTATATCTTGGCCCACTAGGTTGTGAACAATTATGTATACGGCCCGTGATGTGCAAAGTTTGAAGACCCCTGGAGTAAACTATGCATTACGGTGGCTATTTTTCCGCCACCGAACTCCAACACACCGAACACACACCGAGACGAGGCGACGCACGGCACACCACCAAGAGGACGTCTATCCGCACAGCGACAAGTGGAGGAGTTTTAGCTGGTATACCCTTCAGGGACTCCAGCACTACTCCGCTACGGGGGTGTCTATAAAAGATTTCTCCTCCACACATCAAAACAAAAAAAAACAAAAATCCTAGTCATTACTGTCCTATTTACAGACGATGCGGCAATCGTAGCTACCTCAAAATACCTCAACGCACTACACATCCTCCTCCAAGCATATGTGATACCACAATATACCACCTTGAGAGATGGGTCCTTTACCTTAATCATACGAAAATCCATCTTATTTAAAAAAAAAACCTTTTTTCTGCAGCCGTCCCGAAAATAAAACTTTCGGTATGATTTATAAAATCGAAAGTACCACTTTACATAAATCGTACCGAAAGTAGTTTTTTTTTGGGACAATTTTGTTTCACTTTTGGAACGATTTCTTTACTTTCGGGACGCTTTTTGTTACTTTCGGGACGATTTTGAGTATATATGTAGGCGGCCTTGACAAAAACATCAACTTCGTATTTAATTATGACAGAGCTTGTGATAACATTCGTCTGTGTGTTTGCTTTTTTAACATAAAAAACAGCTGCAGAAAAAATATTGTACGTATCTCGTTCCAAAAGTGATTTTACGGGACTCGCAGGATTCCTACATATCCCGTAAAATATCACTTTCGGAACATGTTACGTAAATTACTATTACAACACACGCGTCGACACCAATTTGCACACCATCCCAAACCTTTAGAACGACTCAATTCAATACTTTGGCGTCACTCTAGATGATAAGCTTAACTTCCAAAAACACCTTACTATTAAAAACATACCACACACACTCGTACAAAACAAATCTCCTGGATCACAGAAGAACTTACAAATAAGGGTTAATCAGCGACATGTGCATTTCAATTCATAGGTGACCGATTCAATTCTTTTTGAAACAGACTGCAAAATCAACGTGGTTATTAAAATTTTAAAACCGTCGCAGGTAATCAAATATTACATGACAAGAACTCATTATACATAACTAAGTTTAAATCCCTCTAATTGGATCTTCTTATAATTCTTGCTGAATATTATTAGAACCAAGTTTACAAAATCTATTTATTGCGGGGAACACCAATTGACCTACTTTTACATAATTTAATAATTCAATTAATCACTTGATTTATTACGAGGTATTATTTGGAAAATACTTTAAATTGAAAATGCAGCGACGTAAATTGTGGACGGTAATCCAATTCAACATTTCCCAAGCATACAAATCAATAGCAGGAAACGTAAATAAATAATAAAACGGTTCGATGTAAGGAAATGTGAATATTATGTAGAAAATGGAACTTTATCTTTTATATGTCCCTTCTGAAATATCCAAATTATCTATAAGCATACGAGTTTTACGTTGTTTATGCGGCTGTAGATCTTGCAAATGGTAATTTTGCACATCGAAATATTTACTACGAAATGAGCTGACGTGGAAGTTGCATAATTTTTTTTGTGGGCCTAATTGAAATTCAAGGATTTCCACTATTTTATGTATATGGTCGGTAAACTATAAGGCGATAATAAATGGACCATTCACCTGTGATATTTATTTGTGTAAAAAGCATAAATATGCGCCGTTTGCAATTGAAGGTAAAACGGTACACGATATGCTGTAAAAGTTTATTTGCAATATTTGTTTGCATTCAAATGAAGCTAAGTAGTCATATCGCAGATAGGTTCGTAAATAACAAATTGCAGATTTTCTTACTTTGGTTCACATCGTTATATGCAAATACAATATTTATGTTGAAAAATGCAATGTTTATGGTTTGCACAATATCCTTTATAATTATACGATGGGTTTCAAAAAGAAATTAATCGCAGTCGCCTATGAATTGAAATGCGCATGTCTCTGATTAACACTTTCTTGCACAATGGTCAACATTTTTGACGTTAACTGTCTGAATGGTAATCACGAATGTTTAATCAATGGTGGAATGTGTATCTGAAAATATATTATTTGTAGTATACAGACAATAAATGTATAATAAAATTAGTTATAAGAAATGATGGAAAAATCTAGTTGGATGATGAAATAACTTTAATATTAATTATACTTATTTTAACCAAAGAAATATTGTAACCCCTACCCTACTTTTTACAGAAGCTGCTTGTTTGACTTGAGCATCCGTCCTGTTAATCCCATTTACGTTAGAATATGTTTTGACCTAGGAGAGAGCAATTCTGCTGTTTGCAGATGCCTCCTCCAGTGCTACAGTGCCATAACACATTTGTACACCAACCTTGATGAAACCAGGCGCGTTTTCGAGGGGAGTTTGGGGGGTACTGTCCCCCGCCAGAATATCAAAAGTTTTTTTTTTATTTTCTCCGCTATGAAGTACGCGAAAGTATTGTGATCGTAACAATTTTTTCTGAACGGAAATTTTCCAGCCCTACCTACAAGATAATAACGTCGTTTTAAACCAAGGGTTCCGTTTCCGAACAATCCACCACACAACAACTCCTTTGTTTTTGAGATCACTAGAGACGACTGCAACGATTTCTGGAAAACAAAATTGTGTCTGTGCGTGCTGTATCTCAAAAACTACTACTGGAATTAATATGAAACTTTTAACATAAGGCTCATTCCACGTGAAATCACCCAATGGCTGTTGCCCTCATGTCACAGATTTTTGTATTTTTTTCTTGTCAGCAAGTATATTATGAAAAACGATTAAATTTTTTTTTCAGAATGTTTGGATCAGAACTGACGTAAGGGGGTTATTTTGAAATTTTACGCAATTTAGCAACATGGCGCCAACTGACAAGGTGGCTTTTAAGTTATTTTTTTAGTAATAAGCAGCAGATTATCTTTTGTAAGTAGAATAAGGAGATTGTACTGCCAGTTATGTTTATTTATGATTTTATTTTCGGACTAGTTTCGGTATTAAAATACCATCTTCAGCGAAAACTACAAGTACAAATTTACAGATTAAAATTATTATTAGTGATTGTATAAAATTAATGAGGATTGATAAATAATATTCTAATGGTATTTGACTAGTGTTAATTTTTAGAAAAACTAAGTTTAGGTGTAGTTTACTTATTTTATGTTAGCGTTTACATTTATATTGTTTCAATGTTAAAATTTGGGAATTGTTGTTTAGTATAAGAGTGAGTAATTAAATGAAAAACTTACACGTCGGGTTCACAAGAATATTTTATTTATTTATTTATTTATTTTATTTTTCCTTATTCTACTTATATATATATATATATATATATATATATATATATATACCGGGTGACCCAGCGATCTGTAAAAGCCCCATAACTTATTTGCCATTTGAGATATCGACTTCTAGTTTTCTTGAACTGGTACCCACACTTATTCTACATATTTTAAAAGTATGTATGTTTTTGTACAGGTTGTCCCAGTATACATTACAGAACAAAGTTATGTTTTTTTAAACGGAACACCCTATATTTGATACTTTATTTTCAACCCTCTTGAGAAGCTGATAAAAATAGTATCAGATACCATGGGTCTATAATGGACGGTTGGTTAGTTATGGGCAAATTGGTGGCAAAAACAAGGACACATTGAAAAAATTGCAGAAGCGCTCCTAGCAAAGCTAGCGTCATTTTTTATACATTTAAGAATTTTCCACATCATGAAGAATAATAAAAATCGGCTTTGGTTCTTCTTTCTTCATACTGCTATACAGGGTGTCAACATACGCAAAATAATGGATAACTATTTTTTTTCAAATGGAACACCCTATATATCTTGCCACCAATGCATGGAATTTTCAATAAGCTTTCTAATGATGTACAATTTGTATAATGAAATATTAAGGATTTTTGAGATTTATCCATAAAAACATTTTTCTTTTGTCACCTCCTGCTCATTTTTGGATTTTCAGCCAAAACTATGCATTTTCTGAAAAAATAATAGGAGACCAAAGTTGTAGAGTGGAAAATTTTCGATCGATATAGGTCTTTAGACTTTTCTAATAATGCGTGCATTTTAACGTTTTTCTCAAATTTTTTGTTAATTAATTGCACTATACTTTATTTTCCACGTCCTCTAACAGAAAAACGGGTAATTATAGAATTATTTAAATGACCTACATCGATTGAAAATATTCCGCTCTACAACTCTTAAAAGAAGCAATTTTTGCCCAAAATGCATAGTTTTCGCTAAAAATGCAAAAACCATCGAAAAACGCAAAAATTGATACATACATTTTCAATTTGCATTTTTAGGGAAAACTATGCATTTTTGGCAAAAATTGCTTCTAATAAAAGTTGTAGAGCGGAACATTTTCAATCGATATGGGCCATTTTAATTTCCCTATAATTTCCCGTTCTTCCGCTAGAGGGTGTGGAAAATAAAGTATAGTGCAATTTATTAATAAAACATTTGAAAAGAAAACGCTAAAATGCATATACGTTCACGATTTTGCGCGCTCTGGCGGGCAAGGCTCAAATTATTTTAAAAGTTGAAAGACCTATGTCGATCGGAAAAATTTCGCTCTACAACTTTGGTCTCTTATAATTTTTCCTGAAAATGCATAGTTTTGGCTGAAAATCCAAAAATCAGCAGAAGGTGACAAAACGAATATGTTTTTATTGATAAATCTCAAGAATCCTTAATATTTTGTTATACAAACTGTATATCATTGGAAAGCTTATTAAAAATTCCATGCATTGGTGGCAACTTATATAGGGTGTTACATTTGAAAAAAAAATAGTTATCCATTGTTTTGCGTATGTTGACACCCTGTATAGCACTATGAATAAAAAAGAACCAAAGGCAATGTGTATTTTTCTTCATGATGTGGAAAATTCTTTAGTGTATAAAAACGACACTAGCATTCCTAGGAGCGCTTCTGCAACTATTTTAATGTGTCCTTGTTTTTACCACAAATTTGCCCATAACTAACCAACCGTCCATAATAGACCCATACTATCTTATACTATTTTTATCAGCTTCTCAAGAGGGTTAAAAATAAAGTATAAAATATAGGGTGTTCCATTTAAAAAAACATAACTTTGTTCTGTCATGTATATTGGGACACCCTGTACAAAAACATACATATTTTTAAAATATGTAGAATAAGTGTGGGTACCAGTTTAAGAAAACTAGAAATCGATATCTCAAATAGCAAATAAGTTATGGGGCTTTTACAGATCCCTGGGTCACCCGGTATATATACCAGTTAAAAATGGATCTAAGGAGAAAGATTATTTTCTTAATTAACGCAACATTCTTGAATAGATTGTTGATTATACCAATTGTTTTGATTGAAAATCATAAATATATGGTTTGTTTGTGAATCTTAAGCCTTTGAAGTAAATTACCTTTTTACAATTTTTCAAATTGTTAAATACATCTTTCGGTTTAGAGCGTTGCTATTTTGTTTTCACCTACGATATGCCAATTGTTTTAACAGAAAATTATAAATGCATTGTTTGTTTATGGATCTTGAGCTTCTGAAGAAAATTTCTAATTCATATTTTTTCAAACCATTGAGTGCATTATTCGTTTTCCCAGTTCAATTTTCTAGCGTTTCTGTTTTGCTCCCACTTAGGAGATGGACATTGTTTTTTTATAGGAAATCAGAAATTAATTATTTATTTGAATAAAAATTATAAAAATGCATCATTTTTTTATTATTGTTAAGGTTTTGAAAACAATTTCTCGGTTTATTAGTGTTTCACAATTTTTAAAATCGTTAAATGCAATTTTTGTTTTACCAATTCAAGTTTGGAGCGTTGCTGTTTTATTTCCACCTACGATATGACAATTGCTTTAACAAAAAATAATAAATGCATTGTTTTTTATGAATCTTGAACCTTTCAAACAGATTCTTTGGTTGATTAATATTTTATAATTTTACGAATCGTTAGATGCAAAAATGCATTATTTTCTGTTGATCTCAAACTTTTTTAATTAAATACAACTAACAGTGAGGTTGTCTCAAGTTAATTTGTAGATTAATTTTTTTATTGCATTTTTTTATCGTTGCATGTAATATTTGTTTTTCAGTTCAAGTTTGAAGCGTTTCTGTATTGTTTTCAGCTAAGATATGGCAATTGTTGTTATAGTGAATCAGAAATGGATTATTTGTTTATGGATCTTAAGCTTCTGAAGAAAATTACTGAGCTTCATTCATTTTTTACAATTTTTCAAACCGTTGAGTGCATTTTTCGTTTTCCCAGTTCGAGTTTTAAGCCTTTTCGTTTTGTTCCATCCTGGTGTCACGGGGGGTCGCAGCGCGGGGTGAAAAACCGCCCTCGATGACCTCCAGCTAGCTTTTGAGTGTCGGCGTCGCTATGAGAACAGCACAAGAACACAAGGATGGGGCAGAGGTAGAAATATTTTGATTGGCGCGATAACAATCGCTATTATTTACACACGAATTTTTACAGAAAAATGTTCAATGTTCAAGAAAATAAAATATATACACGGAGAATGTTAAGAAATAATGTCACGAGAAAGTAATTGACACAATTACGCACGGGGATACCCGACGAGTTCGCGGAAGGGTGACCGGCGGCAATGGCAGAGACGATATCAGCGGCGGTGACGAAAGCGGCGGCGATATTAGCGGCGGTGACGGAAGCAGCAGCGACGAAAGCGGCGGCAGCGGTGTCGGAAGCGGCGGAGTCGACGTGGTGTCGTTAAATCGGCGGCTGTGGCGGATCGACAGCTATGGTGACGTCAGCGGCTGCAGCGGCGTCTGTGAATAATAATAATAATAATAATAATGGTTCTTTATTTTGTAATAATAAGATATTTACAAACATGTACTATATCTAATTTACAAAACAGTGTCAATGAAACATAATGCGAAATAATATAAAGTAACTTAGGTATCTAGTATATTACATGAGGAATTCATCAATAGAGTACCCTATTTACAAGTAAATTTTTGACATGTTTTTTAAACAAATATATATTATTTAAGGCCCTAATGTCTTCAGGAAGCTCATTAAAAAATTTGCAAAAATGTACATGAGACTCGATGCTGCATTTGGGATTAATAGTCTGTTTTTATTTCTTGTATTATATGTGTGGTTATCTTGAAGAAAAGTTAGTTTATATAGATTTTTGTATACAAACATGATTGATTCGTGAATGCTATGTCGAATGATATCAATCGAATGATCTGAGTTGAATTGATGAACTGAGTTGACTTGAATGATCTCTGATGAGTTCTGGATTCTGAGTGATGTCTTGAGACCGCTCCTTGGCCTTTTGCGGGGTCCACACCCTACTCTTCTCCGGGTTGCGGGTGTCGGTGGTAGTGGAGTGCGACGGGAGCATCGAGGTCGGCACACGTATTCGAACCGGAAAATTGCGCTTCCAGGAACAATTTGGGTTCGAGCCGATTTCGCCACGTATGCAGGCAGCGGGAGGCGGATCAGCAGTCCATTGTTAAGCACTAGCAGCTGCACTTTTCACAAATTGTTCTGCGAAACGATGTCCTCGGTGGGAAGATGCAAAGCGGTGGAGGCTTATCCCTTCATTGCATTGTTACTGGCAGCTGTACTTCTTCGAAAATTTTCTCGTTTAGAAATTTCAATAATGCGGAACTCATGTTAATTTTGAAAAGGAGGAATGGTTAGCTCATAAAATGCAAATTGATTAATTACGCATTTGTTAAGACGCGTAGATAAACTAAACGCCGATAACATTGTTTTCGCAGAAAATCAGAAATTATTAATTTATTCATGGATCTTGAGCTTGAGGAACATTTTCTTCGATTGGTGAATTTTTTACCATTTTCCAAATCGTTGAATGCATTTTTCGATTTCGAGTTTGAAGCGTATCCGTTTTGTTACCACCTAGACCATGCCATTTGCTTTGATTGAAAATAATACATTCATCATTTGTTAATGGGGTCTTGAGCTTTTGGACATATTTCTCGGTTTATTAGTTATTTAAAAAAAAAAATTAAATTACCAATTGGCATTTTCGTTTTACCAATTCAAGTTTGAAGCGTTGCTGATTTGTTTCCACATAGTATATGACAATTGTTTAGATAGAACATCGTAAATGCATTGTTTCTTTAAAGATCTTGAGCTTTTGAAGCAAATCCTTTGGTTAATTCATATTTTACAATTTTTTGAATCAGTAAATGCAATTTTCGTTTTATAAGTCGAGTTTGGAGCGTTGCCAATTTGTTTTCACGTAAGATATGGCAATTGTTTTTATGGAAAACTAATCATGCATTGTTAATGAATCTCGAGCTCTTGAAGCAATTTCGTTAATTATTACTTTCTCCGTTACGAAGTACGAGAAAGTATTGTGATCGTGATTTTTTTTTCAAAAATTTTTTTTGCGGAAATATTCGTTTTGGGGTCCCTAGATACCATTTCAACAATTTCTGGAAAAAATTTTTTTGTGTCTGTGTGTGTGTCTGTCTGTGTGTGTGTGTGTGTGTGTGTGTGTGTGTGTGTCTGTCTGTGTGCGCTGTATCTCAAAAACTAAAAGAGCAATTGATATGAAACTTTGAACATACGTCTTATTTGATAATCTGAAGAACTGAAAAGCTTTTGGTAAAATTTCGTACACCGGAAGTGGGTGTTTACCTCAACTGTTTTTTGTTTTTTGACAATATTTTCTTCAATATAAAAAATATCACAAAAACATTTAAACAAACATTAAAGACAACAAACAAATGAACATCTTTTGCTTAAAAATATTTTTCATAAAATCATTGCTATTCAAGAAAAAAAAAATTCATTGTTTTTTTAATTTTTGGTGTATAATTATGAAACGATAATAGTTACAGCAAATTTATGTGAATAATAATTGTAGAGAATGCCAAAATGAACAATTTATAAAGAATAAGTTTTTTTCGAAATCTCGTTAGTTTTTGAGTAAACCAAGTTTTTGAATTTGAAGCATAAATTTCCCATCTTTCATAATTTTGACGTTTTAAACGTCAGTTTCATCCGAGTCTACGAAACATTCGATGTACATTTAAAATATGATTTTAATTGAAAATAAACCACGAAAGCGTAAATATAAATGATACCATCAAGTCGGAGAAAGTAACATGATGGCCACATCACCATTTTTTTTAGTACGAGCATGTATTGTGATCGTGAAAATTTTTTCAAAAAATTTTTTACCGAAATATCCGTGTTGGGGGTCCCTGGATGCCATTTCAACAATTTCTGGAAAAAATAAATTGTGTCTGTGTGTGTGTGTGTGTGTCTGTGGGTCTGTATGTCTGTGCGCGCTGTAACTTAAAAACCAATACAGCAATTAACATGAAACTTTAGACACAAGTCTTATTTGATAATCCGAAGAACTGAAAAGCTTTTGGTAAAATTCCATATACCGGAAGTGGGTGTTTACCTTAACCGTTTTTTGTTTTTCCTTATAGTTTTTTAAATATGGAAAATATTACGAAAACATTCAAATAAATATTGAAGACAATTAGGAAATGAACATCTTATGTTTGAAAATATTTTTCATAAAATTATTGTTATTCGAGAAAAAATGTATTACTTTTTTTTTCCTTTTTGGTTTATAATTATGAAACGATAATAGTTACAGCAAAATTATGTTAATAATAATTGTAGATTTACCATGATGGCCACATCACTATTTTTTACATTATCCGTTACGAAGTACGAGAAAGTATTGTGATGGTGATTTTTTTTCAAAAATTTCTTTTTACGGAAATATCCGCTTTGGGGTTCCTAGATGCCATTTCAACAATTTCTGGAAAAAAATTGTGAGTGTGTGTGTGTGAGTCTTTTATTTCTCATAAAATCTTGGTTATTCGAGAAAAATTTTTTTTTTCATTTTTGGTTTATATTTATGAAACGATAATAGTTACAGCAAATTTATGTATAGAGAATGCCAAAATGAACAACTTATAAAGAATAAGTTTTCTTCGAAATCTCTTTAGTTTTTGAGTAAACTGAGTTTTTGAATTTAAAGTATGATTTTTCCATCTTTTATAATTTTTCGCATATAATGGCTATTAATCACTCAAATTATTTGCTCCACTCGCCTACGGCTCGTTCCGCAAACATTGTTCTCGTGATTAATAGCCATCATTATATGCTCGTTGTACAATATACTATTATAATTTGAAATAGTATGAGAAAAACGAAAAATCTTCAGATATTTTAAATACTACATGCTTATATCAAGATCTTTATAGCATTTACATAATCAATAAATAAAAAGAAAAATATTTGTACACAATTACGATATTACGTTTCTGTCAGGCCTATGGATCCGATATGACTTATGGTTCAAACTAATAAATTAATGTAGTGCCTGATTCATTAGTTGGTAATATAGTATAGTATTATAGTATAGTAATTACAGGATGCGCCGTTAGATTCCGGACAAACAAAGTATGTAAAAAATTATTTATTTAAGCCAATATACAAAGATACACAAAATGTACTATTATATTTCATTTAAGGGATTCTTGCTGAGAACTTTTATTCTATATAGCCGCCCTGCGCATTTATCACCTGCTCTATCCTTGTCGTAAAGCGCGAGCACGCTGTCTTCAACTTGTCGCGGTCCATGGCGGTGAATTCTGCCTCGATAGCTTCTCGGAGAGAGTTGATTTTGGAATGTCTGAACTTGTTAGTTTGTCTCTCGACTACGCCCCATACGTAGTAGTCCAGGGGGTTTAGGTCGGGAGTGTTTGGAGGCCAGAACTCCTTCGACCAAAATATTAGAATGATCTCTTGGGTCCTTGTTGATTTCTCCCTGACCTGTGTTTTCGTTGCTAGAGTGAAAGAGCCCTTCTCGGACTCCTCTGAGACTGCAAATCTCTTTGTAACGTCGTATACCGTCGATTTTGGATACCCGAAAAAGTTTGTAATTTTGGCCGGAGTTGTCCCGGCCCGAAGGCTTTCTGTAATCGCCGCTCTTCTATTGTACTCCATTTTTGGCTTGACGAGCTCGGCCATTTTAAGGTTACGCAAGTGTTACTGACATATGTAGCTAACTTCAGTACCAACTAGAGCTTACCCCTGAATTCTAATATAGCGTGAACTTTAAATTTAATTTTGTCCGGATTATAGCGGCGCACCTTGTATATGGTTTAGTATAGTTTTAGTTTAGTTTATTTATCTTTGTTTAGCATTGCTTACAAAATAGTTATAAAATAATTTGCAAATACATATAAATTCATATACAAACAATTTAGATCGCAAGCCTAACGGGCGGAGTTCACTCTTCAGAATGGTCTTCCACTCGGACCCAATCTTCATTGGCAGTGACTTGATAATTTGTCCCAGCTTCTGTATGTACCATATTTAGGTATTTTTTGCCTTTATGGCGTATTTAGAATCCTTTCTTAAAGGACATGTTACTTGTCAGTTTGACATATCATTTTAATGATAAGATTGCTGTGAGTATTGCGAGGGACAAGAAGTTACCGACACGATAAAAGAAATTATAAGAAGAAAGAAGTTTTTGGAAGTATCTTAATCGTTAAATAAATTCAATAAAGACGAAAGCAGCCTGAATATATGAATATTCAACCTGTTCGTAACTCTGTAAAATTAAGTCTTATTAGGACTACAAACAAATAACTTATTGAAATAACTACTTCCCTGGCTAGTGACACGCCTGTTATTGAATGATACAAAAGAAATTTGCATGTATTACTAGTACTACTAGATAAGTAACATTGGTTTAAGATCGTTTATTTCTACCCACAGGACTAACTTGAAAATTAAACTGAATTGAATTTGAAAACTTTAAACTATAAAACTGAACCATAAAATATGTAAAAATGAAGTAAATTGCCATCTGCAGACGCGTTTCAAGATTTATTTATTATTATTTATATTAAATAACAATACCGTTATGTTTGATAACCCTGAAGTCTGCCTACAAACGACATTTTCGAATCAGATTTAAGTCACGGTTACATTTCGACGGAGTCTGCCCTCTGCTACTTTTTTTCCTACTACGCTTACCGATCTTCATAGATAAAAAAATTGTGAACAATATGACGCCTCCGTTTTCTTTAACCTTAGTGGTGCTGGTGGCGAACTCCCCAATATGCATTCGAACATATTCAGTGCGTAACGCATTGGACGGTTCCATGAATTAATTCCATAATTAATTATCCCATGAATTAATGGCAATTTTACATTTTGATGTCGACATATGTCACGTTTAAGGACTGCCGCACAGTGGGACGGATGACTATTCTAGCGCGACAAAAGTCAAAAAATTTGTACTCCCCAAAAAAAAAAGCTGAAAATCTCTTTCTATAACACTTTTTCAATCAAAATAACCGTTAGAAGTCACCTGTCGCAGATACACTTACTGTGAAATGCGATAATGACTATACTCACCTTGCCGAATATTTAAGCGTTGATATGAAGGAGCTTATTTGTACATATTCAAATGCAGTTAGTAAATGTGCATATAAATAATTGGGATTTTTTGTGCAATTAGTACATGATAACAAGTGTTCTTTCAGTGATAAGTATTTTTTCAGTTGTTCTTATTTGTCGTTATAATTTTTTGATTTCATCGTTAATTTTATTATAAATTTGGATATATTTTGGCTTGTACAACAAAATTGCCGATTTTTTGTCGAAAAACGGCTTTCATGTCATTTTTCTTCAGACATTTTTATATGATTCTTAGCATGTTCTAGCTGCGATAACTTGCGATAACTTCCGATAACTTGCAAAGTTATGTACTAGCAAGGGAAGTAACCCATGTATTCCACTCCGATTTTAATGAAATTTAGAGGATTTGTAGAGGGGCCGAAAATATTTGATTTATTTTTTTTTCTCGACTATAAACCATGTTTCACCCCTTAACTCACCCCTTAAAAAATCAGCTATATTTTTGTTTTTCGGCTATAACTTCTCAACAAATTATGTTAGCGTAATTTCGTAAATTTACAAAATTAAACCCCCATTTGTATGTTCCACCCTTCCTTGAATAGTGTCCTCCTAAATGTCCTCCATTTCGACATTTGGACACTAATCTGTAATTCTCCGTATTCGATCGATGCCGAGGCGAACCTTTGTGTGCTTCCATTAAAAAAAAGCTATTTAAAACATTGACAGTGAACACTTTTTAGCTACAGAAGTTAGTTTTAGTCGAGAGACTTTAACCTTCAAAATAAATCTAGATTTGAGAAAAAAATTCTTTGTTGAATTATAAAATAAAAATTAAGATTTATAAATTAAATTAAATTAAGATGAATAAAATCCGGACATGACTTAAAAGTTTAAATTTATTATGGTTACATTATTTTGCTAAATTTAAGTCATTATTATTTGAAAACCTTCATAAAAAATGTAAATTTTAAAGTGTATTTTCCTAATTATAGCCTTTAGATGGGCCCAAATTAAAAAAAGTACACTCACATTGGCAATCAGCAGCCGCAAAAACATAGCATCTTACTTTTAATTTAAAAAGACAGTCCATTTGACTTTTGTCGCGCTAGAATAGTCATCCGTCCCACTGTGTGCCGATCGCAACAACTAAAATGTTACCACAAATAGTTTAATAATGAGCAAAACTGTAAAATAAAAAATCTCATTATTAAACTATTTTTGATATAACAAAAGGTCGATTGTTAAACCAATGTAGAAAAAAGATATTATTTTCTTATTTTTCTTTTTTTGATATCGTGTAAAACAGTGGAACATCTCTATCGGATCTTGGAAAGTATCCCGGAAGCCAAACTGTTGCTGTTGCTATGCTAGTAAAGAAGACGAGATATATTTAATGCAGAATTACGGATTCTATTCCAAAGATATGCATTAAATTCCGTAATAATGTATTTCAAAAATACGTTATTATCATATGTACACATTTGTTATTTTGAAAAAAATCAACACCGAAATCTTCAATTAGTCTTTAGTGGAAGCGAATATAATAATTGTTGTTACATTTCATTTTAACGAAGCCAGTAGCAGAAAAAAATACCAATACCATTGAAGGAAAATGGTTACATGCCTGTTTTGATATCGGTGAGATAATCCTGTATTATTAATTTTTAAAAACGCTTTAGACCGCGGGCCGGCAGTTTGAGATCACTGCTGTACACAAATTCGCTAACCTTCAATCTCTCCTCTAAGAAATATCTATCGAGTCCCATCTCTTTCTACTCCTCAGTGAGTTAGTAATCTGATCATTTAGTGCTTGTGCGAGAGTGCAATTCCGAGCGCCAAGTTTTTTTTTGTCGTCCACGAGCTTGGCTCTGTTTCAAGGTCAGAGAAAATGAAAGGAACGGATTCTACTTCGAGTACATTCTAAAGCGCATTGCTGTACACTCTTTGGAATAATTATAATGCATTTTGCATCTGTTCACTGTCTGGAGTTTTTTTTTTCAAAATTATATTACATAAATCCTAGCGTGGGTTTCGTTTATTTCAATGCACCCACAAAGCAGCGGATAAAGTGATTAATTTTCAAATCAATTTGCTGATAATTTATTCTTAGTACAGATAGACTCCTGTAATTATTTATAAGATGGCATTAATAAATCAATGTGATTACGATAAGAGTATTGAAATATACAACTACTAATGGTAATGTTATTATTGAAAGTCAGTATTATATTAAGATATTATCTTTGTTTTCCAGCTAAACTGTATACTTATTAAGCTAGATTATAAATGGTATTAATTCAATCAAAATCAATCTTATAATTTTTTATTTTACGGATTATTAATGCATATTTTAGGACTTCAAATAGTTTACTAATAAGTGGGTTTAGATTTTATATTTTTTGTACTGCCACTGGTGGATTCAAAAGGGCAATTGGGTCTATTGTTCCCCCCCCCCCCCCTTCCAACCACCCCCTCCCCCTTGAGACAACTTTTTTTAAATCTGTCGTGAACTTTAAAATGTCAGTGACGGCATTTGAAAATTAAATGATTATTTTGTGTTATTTAATATTTCATTAAATTATTTTGAATATTGGTTCATCCTTTAGAAACCTTGCGAATCCGCCACTATGTACTCCTTTATAATTGTATACTTTGGTAATAATTTAATCATAAATAAGTCGCACTAGTAACTAAAATAATTATAACATTTGGCAAGTGACTTCTAGTCGTTGCCAAAACTGAATTATCTATCCATCTGACTGCAGTCGCAAACTCAAATTTAGTCCTTTAGTGAATCAGAGCTGTTATTTAAGTAGGTTTAAGTAATTGAGTTGAAGATGATGGTTGCTACCGCTACAACATGACAATTCATGTTTAAACTGAAATTGAAATTCACGCGTTTAAGGGGGTAAGTGTACGTAAAAGTGTTTGTACGCGCCTCCAGGGTTGATACAAAATGTTTCATGCAGGTGGCGTTCATTACAACGGCAAAAATGTAGCAAATTTGTGTTTGTAGAGGTGCAGCTCTTACGTTTTTGCGACTTTATTTGATAACTAATGACAATTTGATTACGTACATATTGTTTTCAAAGGTGTAAACTATTTTTCTGTAGCATTACATTTTTAGTTCTTTGCAGAGAAAAGCTCCAGATATCCATCCAATATTGGTAATTTTCAGGATAAATTATACAGTTTGTCTGATGATTTAAAAAAAATCAAATTCTATAGACGTATAGTTTAACCCTTTCTCTATAAATGTGTAAAATATCATTTCTTAATATTTGATATTAACTTTAGAATTATGTAGCGAGAAGATATCGGGTGTGGTCACGGCCTGGGCTAGTAAATGAAACGGTTTTTATCTAGTTCCAATATTTCGCCAGTTATTTTTATGGCTTCATCAGGGATGACTAAAAATGAATACAATTATGTGAAATGTGCTTGAATGAGGTTATGTATAAAATGAACTTACGATATGTGTTCCAAACTTAATAATAAACATAGCAAACGGCGTCTAATTGTTAAAACATTGCACACTGCACAGTAACAACATCTGCGTGGTATAAAAATTACATTTTAAAACGATATATAAAAGTCATGAGATTAAAAATAAAATCCTCGATCAACGAGGACACGTGTAAATGATAATGGCGGACATCGGTGTGAGCTGAGTGCTGTACGTGTGCGTCCTCGTTGCCGGAAACCACTCTGATTTGCAGGTTGGGAAACCTTAGAACCAGACAGGCTGTGGCAACGCGGCGCGGCGGCGGGAAATATGAATTTGAAATTTTGAACTATTTTAAAGTTAAGGTCACAAGATTGACAATTAACTTATGTAAAAACTAAATACTATTTACTACTGCACCTTTTATCGCCTGGTTGAGTGAAGCTCCAAAGGTAAAATTACTGAAGGTATTATGTTGAGACAAAATTCAAAGAAAAAAAACAAGGATACTGAAGGTATATTTACTAACAGGGGAAGGTGGCAGTAGTAATTAATGTAGTGATGTGGATATCACAGAGGGAAGAGTTGAAAAAACATGTGAGGTGTGAAGTATGAAGGCAAGGGGGCTTGTAGCTGAGGTCAAGGGGACGGAGCATGAAGTGATTTACATAATAAAAACGCATAGCTGGAACTGAGCCCTTCAGTGTCAGACCGGAAGTTCATAGTGTCAGGCTGCTTGGAGATGTGAACCATCTCCAAGAACAGTCTGGCCCTATATTGAAACTCCCAATCAAACACCTCCGTGTTCTCAAGATCCACGTTATGCAGAGTGGTATTTGCGTGGGTAGCAAGCGCACATGAATTTTTATTATGTTTTATATCACTCCTATGCTGCGCAACCCTTGACTTCAGCCACTGCCCCGTCTGTCCGACATACTTTTTATTACAGTCCTTACATGGAATTAGGTAGATGACACCACTAATCTGTGAGGGAGGAATTTTGCTTTTGGTAACTGAAAATAATAATCTGATCTGTTTCAGGTTGTATTTAGCAATTCTAATATTGTCTGCTCTGAGGACATTTACGATTTCATTTGTGAGACCTGGGATGTATGGGATTTTTCTGTATTCAAATGGAACAGGAGGATCGGGGGGTTGTGGGTTTATAATTGGTACGTCGGCGGTTTGACCTGGGGAATTGTAAATAATTTTCTTAACTAAATTTTGAGGGTAACCATTATTTCTGAATGTAATTTCTAGTTTCCGGGGGTTAGTAAGTAATAGGGAGGGATGACAAATTTTCTTTACTCTGTTTTTTATTCCAATAAGTGTATTCACCTTTTGAGATGTTGGGTGATTGGAATTAAAGTTGATGTAACGGCCAGAGGCTGTTGGTTTCTGGTACCAGTCAAAGAAAATTGTGTTGTCATCCCTCCTTATCACCCTAACGTCCAGGAAGGGGACACTATTTTGTGATTCTATTTCTACTGTAAATTGGATATGAGTGTTGAAAGAATTGAAAATATCTATTGTCTGTTGAATTTTATCTTTAGGGACAGCCAAGATCAGATCGTCGACGTATTTTTTGATGAGTGGTAATTGGAAGGGTAGCTACCCTTCTATTCTATTCTACCCGTATTTCATGCCCGTATTTCATGCCTAATACGTTGCTTAAGGTCCTCAATGTCGTTTGGTTTGGTTACATAGATCTTACTCTTGAGATATCCCCACAAAAAAAGTCAAGGGGACTAAGATCCGGAGATCTCGCCGGCCATTCAATGTGACCTCTTCTTCCAATCCATCTATTGGGAAAAACTTCGTCTAAATATCTACGAACGATCACAGCATAATGGGGTGGAGCTCCGTCCTGTTGATACCATATTCGTTCATCAGGTAAATCTGGATCTAATGGATTTGGAAATAAAGTGGCTAACGCTGGCATGAGGTCGTCTTGAAGAAACGTAAGATATGTTGCTCCATTAAGATTACCATCGAAGAATACTGGTCCTACAATCTGATCACCTATTATTCCAGCCCATACATTGACTTTTTGCGGGAACTGAGTATGAGTTTCTCGCATCCAATGAGGGTTATGATCAGCCCAATAACGACGATTTTGATGATTAACGTCACCATGTAAGGTAAAAGTACTTTCGTCGGAAAAAAGAATTGATGCTAATGAAATCTATTGTTATTGTCGATCATGTTCATCATTTGCTCGCAAAATTCGATTCGGCGGTCCGGGTCATCCTCCGTTAATTCTTGGAGTGCCTGCATCTTGTACGGATGCAGCTTGGCTGATCTAAGAATTTTCAGGACAGTAGTATGACTAATCTCGTTGTCACGGGCCAGTTGCCTGGCTGGAGTCACTGGATTTTCTTGAAGAGTTAATAATACGTTTAGCCTGGTATCTGCTTGAACAGTGGGATTTCGCTGTCTGGGCACAACCCTAACATGACCCAAATTGTTGTATTGTGTCTCAATTTTGCTTATGGTACCTTGGCTAATGGGTGATAAATCCGGATGCTCTTCTCGAAATAACTGAGCAACCTCAAGCTGACTTCGTCTTCTGTTACCATAACCGATCACCATCAGAATCTCTATTCGGAGATTTTCGGTTAAATACTGCATTTTAGAAATTACTTCGACAACTTGACGAGCGTATATGACGGCTTTGGTGACTATTATTATCACTAGTAACTAAGCAACGCAGTTCCAAAGCATCAAAACACATGTCAAAAACATACAACTTTACGCCGAAACATGTTCAACGTAAAAGTGGTTTTCTTTTTGTATCACGTGAGATTTGTAAATATTCAAGAAATAAATAGTGTGTTACTTGCGAAGAGACCTTTCAAACGAGGTGTCACTTGACATACCTTTCCATTTGAAAAAAAAAATCGGAGGTGGCTGGGCTCTTCCGGGAACAGATAAACAAGCAGCATATACATAGAAATGAGGGCAAGAAAAAACAATACTTAGCGTGTTTCGGGATTTTTTGCAAAAATCGCCTATATCGAAGTTATGAATTTTATTCCAGTTAAAGTTTCCACACTGTATTATTATTAACTCTCTAAATTAGAAAAACGAAAATTGCATTAAACGATTTGAAGTATTGTAAAACAACCAATCCAAGAAATTTGCTTCAAAAACTTAGGATCCATTAATAAACAACGCATTTATGATTTACCGTCAAAGCGATTGCCATGCTTTAGGTGGAAACAAAACGGCAGTGCTCCAATCTCGAATTTGGAAAATTAAAATTTCTGTCAACGATTAAAAACAAATGTTAAAAAATGGTGATATGTTACTTTCTCTGATGGTATTATCATTTATATTTACACTTTCATGGTTTATTTTCTATTTAAATCATATTTTGAATGTACATCGAGCGTTTTGTAGACTCGCATGAAACTTTGTTCACGAAAATTAAAATCAAAATTAAAATTAAAATTAAAAGCAAAATCAAAATCAAAATCAAAATCAAAATAAAAAAAAACAAAAACAAAATCAAAATCAAAATCAAAATTAAAATCGAAATTAAAGTTGTAATTACAATTACAATTGAAAAAAAAATAAAAATCAGTATAAAAAAGGGTAAACAAAATATTATCATAAATCGAGTTCTATGAATTAAAGCGCGAATTAGCGTGTTTAATAACCATATTAAACTCGCAAATGCGTGTGCGTGTTTAATAAGCATACTAAACACGCAAATGCGTGTTTAAGAAATTGAGTGTTAAATGTACCCTATTAATGCTGCCCATAGAATTAAATAATGCGTACATTATAACATTTTCGTGAACAATAGTATATTGTACAACGAGCATATAATGATGACTCTAACGATTTGCTCCACTCGCCTACCGCTCGTTCCGCAAACATCGTTCTCGTGATTAATAGCCATTATATGCGAGTTATACACTATACTTTGTTCACGAAAATTAAAATCAGGATCAAAATTTTATTCAAAATTACAATTAGAATCAAAATTAAAATCAAAATCAAAATCAAAATTGAAATTGTAATTACAATTACAATTGAACAAAATTAAAATCAAAGTTAAAATCTGTATTAAATTAGGGTAAACAAAATATAATCATAAATCGTGTTCTGAGGCAGCGGTGGCCTAGTGGGTAGCGTTCCTGCTTCTGGGCCTCGTGGTCGTGGGTTCAAATCCCATCCGTGCGGTCACTTTTTCGGAGTGAAGAAGTGGCCGTGCGGGTCCATGGATGTCTAGTGTATGTCCCATTCATTATCAAATGAATTTATTACAAAGAATCGGTTGTGGCAGAATAGCCAAGTAGCTTACGCCAATTTCGCTAATATTATCATTCACTCTCCTTAACCCGAAATCCCATCAACCATCCTTCCTTTAAAAAAAAAATCGTGTTCAGTGAATCAAAGCGCGAATTAGCGTGTTTAATGACCATATTAAACACGCAAATGCGTGTGCGTGTTTAATAACCATATTAAACACGCATTTGAAATGAGTGTTAAATGTATCCCATTAATGCTGCCTATACAATTAAATAATGCGCACATTAAAACATTTTCGTGAACAAAAACCATTAATCAATAGTAAATATAAACAGCTCCAGACAATTAGTAATTTACCCTTTAAACCGAACTTGTGCTTCTGCAATCATCGCGTTTTAATTCATTACTCATTATATATTAGCAGCATCATTCGAGTTGGCATTTGGCCATGCGTCGTGTAAGTTTGTATATAAGTAACTATTGTTGCTACTTCAGAGAAAACTTTCAAGTTCCAATAGTGTGTCGGTCATTCGTCCAACTCATCTCCAGTTTTGCTTGACTCTGACCATCGTCGGTCCGACGCGACGCTGAGACAAAACGAACCAAACGGTGGCGTTTATTTTACACCACAATATTGATTTTTGCGAATTCGGCCGAGCTGTCTGCAGTCCTTAATCTTAGCTACAATCTGCGGTAATACTGAACATTTAAATTCAAATTTATTCATTCCTGTATTCAAATTTACAATTGATCTGAATAACTTAAAATTACGGTTCGGGTAGAAAATATGTTACGGATGGATTGTTTTATTTAACTTTTTATTAATTTGACTCAGTTATGTGTATATACTTGAATCAATGGATCTTTGCGTGCACGTCATAGTTAGCTGAACCTATCTCCGACAACATTTTCATATGTTTACTCCCTCTATGATAAGTTAAATTAGACACAATAATATGTGTACGTATGTCGTCCATGGCGAGGACGTACGGCACTCGGTAAAACCATGCGTTGAACAAAGACAAAACCTTGGTCCGTAAGTCATTTCGTGATTCGTAATGCAGTGGCGGCGCTATAAGCAGTGTTTTCCGTTTTGTGTTCGTTTTTGCATTTTTCTTCGATTTTACAACGTATACAGTACATTTTGTGTCGTAACATAAACACGCCGTGATTAACATTGCTTCGTGATATATAAAAAAACAGTTCTTTTTAGAACTTTTATAACAATCAGTGAAATCGCTTGGCCTAACCTCAAAATGCCGGGCAAACGTCTAAATTCTCAGTCGCGGAATCTCGTGGTCAATCTAATGGCCTATTTTACAGCAGAAAAGGAAAACAACGGTCCTTTAATTTCACTGAATGCTGTTCAAGAGGTAATTTCTTTCTTTGTTGTCTAATTACCTGCTTATTAATATTACATCGTTTCATAGAGAGTTGCTGATGCTTTAAAAATAAGTTTACGGACTATCTCCTGTATTAAAATTGCGAGTGAGAGAAATCAGTCGCTTTCAATCCCTGGAAAATCTAGACCCCGGAAGAAATCGAAAACTCAAGACTTAGACGAGGGTGCTAAAATGGCAGTTCGTAATATGTTGTACAATTTATATGCAGCAAGTAAGTAAATTATTATTGGTGGGAATATTTAGGGAATGGTATAATTATACCATTATAAATAAATTGTTACGCACTTGCGCAACACTAATGATTATTTCTGCTTTAGGCAGTATTAAGCAGATATTGTTTAATTTTAGGAAAACATGTGACGATTAATTTGTTAAAAGAAGAACTGCTTGAATTTTAGTTATGGTTCGCTACGAACGTTACTTTTGGATCTAGGATTTAAATTTGAGAAGGATGCAAGTTTAGTTTTTGCAACAAAATCGAAATTATTAGATTATCATGGAGATATGAATGCAGAATTATTCACTAAGTGGGTTGAAAGTAAGTTAATACCAAATTTAGAAGAGCCTTCGTTCATTATTATGGACAACGCATCATACCACAGCGTAGAAGTGGAAAGGCAGCCAACTTCTTCATGGAAAAAAGCGCAGATAGCTGAGTGGTAATAATATTAATTATGAGAAATCAATGTTTAAAGTAGAACTGCTGAACTTAGCAAAGTTTCACAGAAAGCCGAAGAAATATAAAATAGACCAACTGTTGCGAGAACATGGACATGATGTTTTAAGATTGCCCCCTTACCACTGTCATTTCAACGCCATCGAAATGATCTGGGCACATGCAAAATCATATTACGACAAACACATAGGTGAAGACGGCCTCGGAGATGAGAAAGTGGTGCAAATATGGAATAAAGCATTACAAAAATGTACACCAGAAGTGTGACATGCAAATGTTAGTCATACCGAAAAAATAATTAAGGAATGGTATGATCGAGACAAAGTAATTGAGGATATTCCTGAAATTATTATTCATGTAGACAATGACAAGAGTGGCAGTGATGCTGATTTCAGTTCTAGTGATTAGTTTTCAACAACATAGATATGTTTTTCTATATTGGGTGTGTATAAATTGGCGGATAATCTACATGTGACAATATTCTTCAAAAAATTCTAAGCGGCTTATCTTAGTTCTAAAATGTTGTACCATTCTTCGTGAAACTTCATGAGGTCCAGATGTTCAATATGGATTATTATACTCTATTCATTTACAGAAAACTCTGCAATTTCAGTAGTATGATTAGTTTACAAGTTATTTGTCAGTGTGTGTGTTATATTTTCATCCCAAATGTGTATTTTTAACACTTCTTTACACTCGGCAATTTTGACTCCCGCTTATGTCACGTTTGATACAACGAATTCACTCAAACTTGCTAGTACCAATTTTGTGGTAATTCTGCTTTTCTTATTATTATCAGGTTTGTATTAGTATCTGCGTTTCAGTATATTTATGTTTCTGTGTTTGATTTGTTCAATTACAATGGATTTTTGGTTTAATGAGTACGCCGATATGTACATGATGTACGGTTTCTGTAATGGAAACGCACATATGGCAAAACTACAGTATTGTATAGGTTTTCCAAATAAAAGGCATCCTTCTGCCAATGTATTTCGAAGACTAAATCAACGGCTATGTGAAACAGGTATATTTGTGCCTAAAAATCCAAACAATGGTCGGCCACAGCAGAGTCGCACAATCCAACTTGAAGAGCAAATCCCTTCGACAGTACCAGATTATATTAGATATGCCTAGTAACAAGACCGCTCATTTGGTCCTACAAGAAAACCTTTATCCATTTCATCTTATGAAGGCCCTGCCGCTCTATGAAAATGATAAGATATACCGAATGAATGTTATCAACACCATTTTAAATAGAATTTGTGGCGATGGTGGATACACGACATGTATTGTCTGGAATGATGAGAGTATGTTTACCAGAGATAGTTTTTAACATTTACAACAATCGCTATTGGTCTGAGGAAAACCTGCGCAGAGTTCAAGAAGGTTTTCACTCCAGTCGCTTCACCGACGCTTTCGTGGACAGCTCGCTCATCCAGATGACTTCCAAAATAGACTTCTCTCAACACTATTTACTCATAATCTGTTTTAACTTGCATATACATCTGTAAATAAACCCCGATCTATCTATCTATTACCTTCTACTCTAATCCCACATAATTAATCATGGGATTATTGAAAAACAGGACAGCACATGAATGCAATGTTGCCTAATGTATATTCCTTTTAAGTGGATCCTGATGGCATATGTGGAATGATAGAACATTTTTTCATCGGCATTTTCTAC
This sequence comes from Ocypus olens, assembly GCA_910593695.2. Classification (NCBI taxonomy): domain Eukaryota; kingdom Metazoa; phylum Arthropoda; class Insecta; order Coleoptera; family Staphylinidae; genus Ocypus; species Ocypus olens. The sequence goes on from OU343053.1 coordinate 35,918,685, forward strand.
TCAGAATTTTAAGAAGAATAACCGCCACTTGTAGATTATCGGCTATTTATACACCCAATTTATTGTATGTTTTTTAAATAAAATATATCAATTGTTTATTTCCCATCTAACACGTTCGCAGACGTGATTGCTATAGCATTCACATCATCCTATTTGAAAAATTTGGTCTGTAACATCGTGGATGCTATAGCAGTCATTGTATATAACGGTTAATAGATATTTATGCATCATTCGTGTGACATATTTAGTGATACATACAAAATGTTTAAAACCAAACTGTTGGCAATATTTGCTCCTTGGTTCATTTTATTTATTTAATTAGGTAATTAATCAATTTGCAACAACCTGTTATGTTAAAGGTATACACATGTATAAAATAGTATTTTGTATTGTTCACTTTAATTTAATTTAGAACTGTTCATAATTTTAGTTAAATTAAGTCTAAACTATCTATAATTATTTTTAGTTTTTAATTCTATTAGAGTTATTTATTTTTTATTTGTTAATTGTAAAATTTCCCTGTAATTGAAATATTTTTTTGTTCGGTTGGGAAATAAACCTATTATTATTATTATTATTATTATTAAGGGAGATATGGAATGTTTTTCTCTCGAGGTTGACAGGGCAAACCGAGGGCCTCTGGCCCGAGGTTTATAAGTCAACCAATATCTCCCGTGGTGCATACAATACTTTATTTTTTAGTTAAATATTAGTACTTCATAAAAATATTCAGTATGTTGATCTGCAATATGTATTTGCATGGTTGCTATGACTCTGTTTTAAATCAAACCGCCCGCATTACATGAATGACGATTATTTAATTTGATTTGATTTGACGTAATGCTTTTATTTTTTAGTAGTATGATACTTACTATTATTGTCATGATTACAAGGTTTGAAAATGTACTTATAACTCCCTCGGAAGTTATGAGATATCTCCCGTGGGAGTTATGAGGTCTGCTCATGTTTACTTGACAAATAGTATATACAATTTCCAAATTCTCCGCTCAAAATGATGGTTGAAGATGGACAATCTGCGTCTGCTCATGACCAACTTTATAGCAAGACAGGAATTAAACTTTTCTCAGGTTTGTTCACTATTTTATTCACAACTGTACATTTGTTGTTAAAGCATTAACTTCAAATCAAATTAAATGAACATCAGTTGATGAAATGCAGGTGGTTTGATTTAAAACAAGCTCGTAGCAATCATCTAAATACATATTGCAGATCGATATACTGAATATTTTTACGAAATACTAATATTTAACTAAAAAATAAACTATTGTATGCACCACGGGAGACATTCCTGTTCTTCGCCCTCGGTTGACTGGCCAGAGGCCCTCGGTTTGTAACCCTGTCAACCTCGGGGAAAAAACATTCCATATGTCCCTTAATGCATAAATATCTATAACATCAAACGTACGGTTGTGAATAAAATAGTGAACAAACTTGGGACAAAAGTGTAATTCCTGTCTCACTATAAAGTTGGTCGTGAGCAGATGAAAGATTGTCTATCTTTAACCATCATCTTGAGCGGAGAATTTGGAAATTGTACATACTTGTTGTCAGGTAAACACGAGCAGACCTCATAACTCTCTCGGGAGATATAACTCATAACTCCCTCGGGAGATATAACTTATAACTCCCTCGGAGTTATGAGTACGTTTTCATGCCTTGTATCCAGGACGATAATAGTAAATATCATACTAAAATAAAATATATTTTGACTATTCTTATAAAATATGTCTAATCAGATTTCGGATTTCACAACTAATAAAACTAATAAAAAAATTTCAGCTCACTGAATTTTTTACAATTCGCGGACGTGTTAACATCACAATTACAATGCAACTATAACAATATCAGAGAGGACTTTCAAAATTAACTTGTGTATGGTCACTTTTATTTTTTATTTGGGGCTTCCGCTTATCTGCCCAGAGTTGGTACAAAATTGGAATAATGTCACACAATAGTGAATAATTTGTCTTTTAATTTCGTAAGTATGACATTAACCGGCGAAAGGCCATCTCGCCGAACGATCGGAAATTATTATTTTCCGCCAAACCTAAAGAGTAGACAAATGTGAATAAAAGGTATATTATTTTGCATTTTTTAAATTTGATTTCAAGAAGGTGGGACCGATAAGTGGAGTTGTTCTCATATAATTTAGTGTTCATATTATATAATAGCCCGCGACGCAAACCATTACCTTTAAAACAGCAATATGAGATGTATACGCGAATATGCCTTTAGTGACGGAGTACGAAACGCTTGGTCTTTTGGGCCGCATTTGGCCGGAAGATAAGCAAATCAAATTCTTTATGAGCCGAACATTTTAGATTCCATTACTTATAAACTAAATGCCGCTTCACAACAACCCGAGAACGGGCACCAAAAGTTAAATGATATGATTCGCGTGTTGACATATACAACTAATAACTAATTTCCGGTAACGGGAACGAAAAGCTGGGTACATTTTCGTTCCCGGGTTATGAAGCCGCCTTAAGAGGTTTCTAAGATCACGGTGTAGCTTGCGCTTTGCGCAACAACCCCGTTGAGATCTGTCCCTCCTCGCTCGCATACCGAAATTTACTGACGTTTAAAACGTCAAAATTATGAGGGAATGTTGGGCTCATAATGAACGTGATTTGTTTACCTTCCGGCCAAATGCGGCCCGACAGACGCAAGCGTTACGTATTCGGTCACTACAACGGCATATTTGCGTATACATCTCATTCGTACTGTTGTTTTAATCGTTTACGTCGCGGTCTCAGACTAATTTCAATTTGTTGTTCATTTGTCTGATGCGCAATTTGTTTCGACTACGCCACTGGTGGAATCCATAGCGTTGATTGTACCAGACGACTATCGTTAATGACGTGCACGCAAAGATCCATTGATCCAAGTATATTAAGGTTATTTTCACGTTAAGCATTGTTGAGGTTAACTATGGATACTTAGCTTCAAGCGGACTTATTAGGCTAGACATGCTACTCTTATAGGTGTAGGGCGATATTGACCGATATAGCTCATGTAATATAAATTCTCGTACACGTCATTACCATTGCAATGAATTTAATTGTATTATTAATTTACTTTTTTAGAAAGTTTATGGGTTTGGGAATTAATAATAATAATAATAAATCTTTATTATTCACCGTCTACAAAAGTAAACCAATTATGGAATAATATAAAAAAAAAAACAATCCGGTTGAGATTTAATTTCACATTTAAGGAATAATTTGGTTCAAGATTTCAATTACATTTTTAATCCTATCATTAAATATATCAAAATGTACACTATATATATTAACTAGGTTACACGTAGATATAATTGGGGAGTTATAATGATGGAGAGTTCTAATATTAGTTAAATAAAATAAAATACCGACTGATGACTAGTCCTTAATCGCGGAACAATAAAATTTAAAGCACTAAGTAGATCTGGATCTACTTAGAGCTTTTTAGATATCGAAAAAAAAACTTTGCTTTTTAGATATCGCTGTTTGAAAAGAAAAACAGTTTGGACGATTTTGTCGACCAAGGAAGCATGCAATCAAAATTCTGACGGCGGGAATGGATTCCTCGGAAAATTCTGCATCGATTTGCTGTTTTCTAAATATTTTTCAACTGAAATTCTCGCTCCCGCAGTCTACAAACGAAAATTGTTATCGTCCGCAAAAAAATTGAAAAATCACAAAATGTCCGTAATTCGGAAACGGTGCAACATCCCAGGCTGAAAATTTAGGATTTTCCATATTTTAGTGTCCCGAACACGACCCGATACTTCCGGTGGTGATTTGAAAACCACCCCATTCACTTGCTGATCAGTTGACATGGAATCTCCCATTGTTTAAGCAAGAAGAATCGAGTTTTCCAAAATGCAAAAGTGGTGTTACCCTTTAAGAATACACATATTTAGAGATACTCTGCACAAACGAGTATATAAAAATCTCATGACTCATTCTCACCTATTAGTCGAAAACATTCTCACTGACTCGGTACCTAACCATCCACACTCTCGTCATGCGTTTTATATGTGCATGCTTGTTTTTAGATTTTTAAACTTGCATATGATGACAAACAAATCATTAGCAGAAGTTTAAGACTCGATTATTCTTCACTTAGAGATAAATATTTTAAATTCTAACGTGATCTGACAAAGCGAAGGAACGCATTAAAACTATTACATGCAGAGATAAAAGTTAAGTAGCCAAAAGGCGAAAACAAAATTAAAATCAAGTTTGTGAATAATAATCCGACCATTGCGACTTCGGGAACCAATATAATCCCGAGAATAGTTTCCTTTATCAGTAATTCAGACGAGGCAATGTCGGAAAACTAACAGTCCTAACATATCACTTATACATGTTATTACCAGAATGTATGAGAACTCAATTCTAAGAATTTTTTTATAATGTTGAATATAATAAGTTTGATATTATTGCTTTGCCTGAGACCCGGTTAGAAGAGCATGTTAATATTATTTAAATTTCTTGTGATAATTATGTTGGTTCGCATATTGATAGACATGTCCGTAAAGGAGGGGGTGCAATGATTGCAACCAAAAAAACCTAATCGAAAAACCTAATCGTACAACCGACACCAAATCTCATTAAATCTTCGAATATTAATGTATCAATTGTCAAAGTATTTATTGATAAAGGTTTCAGTTTTATAATTTGTCTCTACGTTTTACCATCAGCGTCCTCAAAGAATTTTTAGAGAATCTGATAGCAAGTGAAAACATTGTTATTCAGGTTATAACAACCAGAGCCCTGCAGAAGCGGGTTTTCGAAGGCCCGGCCCGACAGTGAAAATTTAAAACCCGGCCCGGCCCGGCCCGGTCCGGCCCGGCCCCGAAATAGATTGAATTAAATAAATAAAATTACTGGACCCATGTATTCCTTAAAATTCTTAAAAAACATTGAATTCGTGTTAATAACATGTTTTTTTTTAATTCACTTAGTTGTTGCTTTCCAAAATATAATAAAATTAGATTTATCCAAGCCCGGCCCAGGTTAAATTATTTATCGGAAAGCCCGGCCCGGAAATTGAAAAATACGGCCCGGGTCAGGCCGGGCTCTCCGGGGCGGGCCACAGCCCGGCCCATGCAGGCCTCTGATCCCAACCGTCTCTCCATGGAAGATTGTGCCCACACCAAAGGTTTTAAGAAAAATATGTTGCTAGATTATCATGTAACGTGTCTAAGTGCATCTTCTAAAAATATTTTAATGTGTACTGGATGTTCCATTTATGAGTTGCACACAAAAGTTCAATATTTAGATAGACCACTTTAAAAGCAACAAATTGATATAAGGTACTAGTATTTGATCGCCAAAGGTTTAGTTATTTACACTTTTGTCGAAATCCCAGTGTAGATGCCACTCGAAAACGCGCATGCGCAAAATTCTCGATTGCAGCACCACACAACCATTTTCGTTTTATAGGCATACACACTCCGTGCTATATTTACGCGTGAGCCACGTAAATTTCAACAATTCGCGATTCCTTTTATTGTTAACACTTCACAGGCCGGCTAGTTATGCTTGTAACCATCACCAGGGCCGGATTGACACATTGAAATACAAAATCACAAATACAAGTAACTGTTTTTCAATATTTAATCTAGCTAAATTTGTAAGTTTATCTTGATTTATTGTACTCCGGAGATAATTTTTAATTATCTTCAGATGAAAATGATCTTTCTCCGCTTGCGTTACTAACGGGCAAAGTTAAATATATCCTGATTAATATTGATAAATTTGGAAAAGTAGAAGTCAATTGATTAAATTACAATAAACAAATGCAGACATCTAACATTTAAAAAAATATTTAAAAAATGATTAGGTTTAAGTTCTTGGAAAAATCAGTGCATGTTAATAAGATAAGAAACTATCATATTTAAAAAAAATCATTTTTTTGAACAAAAAAAAATATAATAAACAAATTCAGACATCTAACTTTTAAAGAATTATTCAAAAATAATTAGGTTTGGGTATTTTTTGAGACAATCGCAAAAATGGTAATTTTTAAAGCTCAAAAATCGATCAAGAATTTTTCAAAACCTGACCTTAAATAATTGAGATTCGAAATTCTAGAAAAATCCAAGCATGTTAATCATTTAATTTTCCAGACAATTGCCCTCATTTACTTATTTACCAATAAAATCGAATAACGTTGATGAGATGATCCAATAAAATTCTAATTACGATGCGTAACAGACCACGCTCTATGTTATGCATGGCAATTAACCCTGGGTGGTATCTAATCAGATAATCTCTCATGTTGGTATTGCCTAGCAACGCGTTGGTTCATTTTATATAACGTATAAAACATCAGTTATTGCCGGACTTTTAAGCAGTTTGCTCCTGAATTCGATCTGTTTGTATTTGCGGGTGAAGTGTTAGTGCTTTCATCAGTAATAGTATTCATAGGCATCTCTCAAAATCTTGGTAAGCTCATTTTTATTACAATTATTGTGCCGCAAATTAATACACGTCTGACACTTGGTGTCACTAAATTTAACTTTTCAAATTATGAAGTGTGAACTTTTTATTCGGCCAATTGTCTTCCCGAATCTAACTCGTGACTGATTTTTCCTAGGCAGTTATTAGCGTCTGGATCACTCTTGCTTGTTGCTTCTAGAAAATCGTGATCCTGCCGCTAATAATTGCCGGCAAAATCATAGGCACTCGTTATATTACTGTTGATAATCACCATCAAACCCAAGTAAGAGCATTTTTAAGCGTTCGAATATCAAAATAGCGTTGATTTTTTTTTAAACTGAAAACATTTACGGACTTAATTTAATACCGAAATTATCAGGCTTGAATATTCAAGCATAACAAATGCACTTTATTAATCCAGTTTTTCATTCAATCTTCACTAAACACGAAAATAGGCATTTTCAACTCTCAAAAATCGAAAAAGCGTTGATTTTTCAAAAACTAAAAGAAATGCAGACTTCTAACTTCTACAGCATTATTTCGGAATAACTTGGCTTTAATATTATTGAAAATCAAAGCGTGTTAAATATTTCGTTTTTCAGATAATCACAATCGAACCAAGAATGGCTATTTTTAGGGGTTTTGAATAATGCTTTTTCGATTTTCAAAAAAGCATTATTATAGCTTTATAGTTTTGTTAGTGCTTTTTATCACAGAAATGATGTACACATGTCACGTTGAAATCACACAATTTTAAAAATTTTACAATACACAAATTACATTAACATTTACAAATGCAAGTTCAAACTTTCACAAAATTGGTAATCAATGATAAGGGTTTAATATAAAAAATTAACCATGTCCATTAAGGACTTAGTTTTTCAGATAATCATCAAATCCAAAATTTACAAGTTTCAAAAATAAAAAAAATAAAAATTTTCAAAAACTATCTTAAATACAAACTTACAACTTTAACAGCATTATTGGCGAATAATTGGACTTTAATTTTCTAAAAATTTCAAACAACGTTAATTATTTCGTTTTCTCGATAATCACCATCAAATGCTAGAATTACGATTTTGCTCAGTATTGATTTTTTAAAAACCATCTTAAATGCAGACTAAACTTTAATAACCTAATTGGAAAATCATTGGGCTTTAATATTATATAAAACAATCAAACTATGTTAATTATTTAATCTTCTAGATAATCAAAATCAAACCCCAGAATGAGCTAAAAGCTAAAAAAATCGAAAAAGTATTGATTTTTCCAAAATTGATTTAAATACAGACTTTCCGCTTAAACATCGTTATTGGACAACAATTGTGATTTCATATTATAAAAAATCAAACTTTGTTAATTATTTAGTTTTCTAGATAATCCAAATTAAACCCAAGAACGATCATTTTTAAAGCCCAAAAATCGAAAAAGTATTGAGTTTTCAAAAACTGACTCAAATACATACTTGTACCTTTGATATCATTCTAGAAAAACCAAACAACACTAATTATTTAGTATTCAAGATAATTATCATCAAAAACCCAAGAATTGCGATTTTCAATGCTCAAATATCGAAATAATATTGATTTTTCAAAATCAGACTTAAATGCAGACATAGAACTTTAATAACATTATTGGGAAATCATTGGGCTTTAATATTATACAAAAATCAAGCCATGTTAATTATTTAGTTTTCTAAATAATCAAAATCAAACTCAATAATGATCATTTTTAAAGCTGAAAAATCGAAAAAGTATTTATTTTTCAATAACTGACAAATGCAGACTTGCAACTTTAACAGCATTATTGAGTAATCATTGGGCTTTAATATTACAAAAAATTAAAGCATGTTAATAATTTAGTTTTCTAAATAATCAAAATTAAACCTTAAGACCATTTTAAAGCTCAAAAATCGAAAAAAACTTAATTTTTCAAAAACTTACTTAAATTCAGACTTACAACTTTAACAACATTATTGTGGGATAATTGGGTTTAAATATTTTAGAAAAATCAAAGCACATTAATTATTTAGTTTTGTAGATAATCACTATCAAACCCAATAATTTCCATTTTCAAAGCTCAAATGTAGTATTGATTTTTCAAAAACTGACGTAAATGCAGACTTAACATTATTGGCACATAATTGAGCTTTTTTGCTAAAAAAAATCAAACCATGTTGTTTATTAACTTTTCTAGATAAATCAAAATTACAGATAATGCCAAAATTAACAACTTATAAATAATGTGTTTTTTTTTAATCCCTTGAGTTTTTGAGTAAACTGACTATTAAAATTTGATCAGACAAAGTAACCCGAGGACCACATCGTCATTATTTGTTTATGTTGTACGATTCCGATCGTCTACCAAATTCACAAATTAATGAATCGCAAATTGTATTTAACCCATTTATTTTAAAATGCCCCCTCCTCTAAGGTCGGTTGAATTTTCGGTATTTTCGTCAAAAAATATCTTTCGTCTTTTATACTGTTTTTAATAAGACACTTCCTTGAGTTTGCTGGCCTTTATCTCAAAGTCTTGAAAAGTATCACGCATCTTCTGTATGAAAGCCTTCAAGGAATCGTAGATCAACAAAGCAGTATGTAAATTGCAATCTTTCTCTTGAAGGTTCAAATTGCAGGCGTAGATTAGGTTTAATAATTTCTTCCAAATGATGAGTAAAAGAATGAGTTCAAACTTTGACTTTGGTTGACATTATTGAAAAAATTGGTAAAATCTTCTGCTGCAGTATTGCCAATCAAATTTAAGGAATGGTTTGCACATGGTATAAAATGGGCACTTTGTACCTGCGCTTTAATTCTACTTTGTATTCCATTGCATATGCCAGCCATGTTTGCGGCATTATCGTAGTCCGCGACAGTTAGCAACTTCAATTTCCATATTTTCCAAATCCGGAAGTATAACGCTTTGTAGATTTTCTGATGTGTGTGAATAAATAGATGAATAATACTAAAAATAGAATGTAAGACATTTTTGTGTTTGTGTGTATGAGATAATCGGAAAACAAAATGGGGTCCCCGAATCTTTGCGAGGCCCTAGGCAACTGCCTAATTTGCCTAGGCGGTAATCCGGCCCTGACCATCACTAGCAGTGACGGCTCGCAGGGTGACTCGTGGTACGGCCGAGGTAGCAATACAGATAGGTTAGGTCGGTTGCAGAGACGGCTGGCGGCGTAACCTATCACCACCTCTGCTACCTCGGCCGTACCATGAGTCAACCCGCGAGCCGTCACTGAACACTAGTAACCTTAAATGGCGTTTTACTTAGAATGTTTCTGATTTTATATTTGTACACCCCGAGAAATATTGTATTTTGTACCATTTAAATTATTTTTAACATAGAAAAATCGCAAATGAAGCAGAATTGGAAGACTGTGGTAGTTGACGACAATTTTGTAAAATTGCTTTTATATTGATCAATTGACTTTTATTATTGCTAATTGGGTGCTTGTATACATTTTTCACCGCAGCGTAGAAACTTAACTCCTTTTTGCTGAAAATGTTTTGACATGTTAAACTATTTACTTTTATTACTGCTAATTGCTTGTTTCCATAAATGTCTTACCGCAGCTTAGAAACATAACTCATTTTTCCTGTAGATTTATTGTTATTTTTGCTAATTGCTTGGTTGCATAAATATCTCACCGCAGCGTAGAAACATAACTCATTTTTCCTGCAAAATTGTTTATATGTTACAATATTGACTTTCATTGTTGCTAATTGCTTGCTTGCATAAATGTCTAATCCCAGCATAGAAACAGAAGCTTGAGAGTACCGTTTAACCCAAAAATAAGTGAATGCAAAAATTTCACATTGTTTATCATTTGACAAAAATGAAAGTAATATGTTGTTCAGGCACTTTTTTTGAAAAAAAAAATCAAATAAGCTTAACAGAATTAATAGATATTAAATTAATAGAGAGAGGATTTTATGCATTATAAAATACTGAAATATGTGCATACATATGCATTTAAAACCACGAAAATATGCAACAAATATTCATTATTATATTGAAATATGCAAGTAATAAATTAAAATATGTCATTAAAAAAATACATAAGTTTATTTATATACATTTTTAAGAAAAACATTTCTTTACTAATGTTAATAATATGCTATACTTTTTATAATTAGTAGTCTTATTAATTTCCTGGACGCCCTAAACTATTTCTTTCTCGTTCTACCTCTGCCGCGTTACGAATATTTCAAACTAAACCGACAAAAATATGTGAACTTTCTACATATTTTCTATTTTTTTTTCCTTTTCCAATGTCCAACTATAAGAAGTTTGAATTTCAAAATTTTTAAAAATTCATAACTCGTTTAAAAATAAATGGATTTTCATAAACCAAAGTTATTTTAGTAGAGGATATTTTCTTAATGGGGTATAATTTTTGTGAAATTGTTTCTACACATTTCCTACCTTTTCTCTTTCGATGTCCAAATGTTCGACGTCTCGAAAATCAAACATTTAAAACTCGCTTTAAAATTAGTGAATTTTTAAACACCAAAGGTATTTTAGAAGAGCGAGATTTTTTAAATGAGAATAATTTTTGTAAAAAAAAATTTTTTTTATCACGTACTATTTATTGGCCGATGTCGAAAATCAAAAATTTCAAAAACCTGTAACTTTCCTAAAAAGAGACGGTTTTTCAAAACCTCAACTTATTTTAGAAGATTGAAGTTTTGTTAATTAGACCTAATTTTTTCTAGATTTTAATTTTTCATTATTTTTCAACGTCCAAGTATTAGCTGTTCGAAAATCAAAAATTTCAAAAATTTGTAACTCTCTTGAAAAGAGTTGGATTTTCAAAATCTCAACTTATTTTAGAAGAATGAATTTTGTTGATTAGATTTAATTTTTGAGAAATTTTTCCTACACGTTTCCTATTTGTTTTAATATTATATTCTTTACCAACATCCAAGTATTATGTTTTTGCTCGAAAATAAAAAAAAATTAACTTGTGGTTAAAACCGAACTTTTTTGAGAAGAGTGATATTTTCTTAATTAGGTTTAATTTTTGTGAAATTGTTTCTACACGTTTCCTATTTTTTCTATTTCAATGTCCAAATGTTAGACAACTCGAAAATCAAGTATTTGAAACATGTCCAACTCACTTGAAAATTGGTGAATTTTCAGAAACCAAAGTTATCAAAGAAGAGCGAGATTTTTTAATTAAGATTAATGTTTAAAAAAAAACATTTTTACACGTTTCCATTTTTTTGTCCGAATGACGTTTCAAAAATCAAAATCTTCAAAACTCTGTAACTATCTTGAGAAAAGGTGGATTTTCAAAACCCCAACTCATTTTAGAAGAATATACTTTTTTTTAAATTAGACTTAGTTTCTTATTTTTTCTAACGTTCAAATACTAGTGGTTCAAAAATCAAAAATTTCAAAAATTTGTAACTCGTTTAGGAATAAATGGATTTTCAAAAACCAAAGTTATTTTAGATGAGTCAATTAGGTTTAATTTTTGCAATTTTTTTTCTATACGTTTCCTATTTTTCTAATTTATTTATTTTCCAACGTCCGTGTAAAATTTCTTCAAAGTTTTCCTTTTTTTCTTTTTTTCTTTTCCAACGTCCAAGTATTAGTTGTTCGAAAATCAAAAATTTAAAAAATTTGTAACTCGGTTATCGCAGGACGAATTGGCAATTATTTTGATAACATTTGGCCGGTATTTCTTTAAATGAGTAGATGTTGGTTCATGCCCGAAATCGAAAATTGCACATCAATGTGCCGTGTAACAAAATGTTACCATTATATTTTAAAATATGCATTAAAAGACGAAATATGTATTATAGGTGTAAATATGCAAACTATGCAAAAATATGTATTTTGCATAAAATCCTCTCACTAGTTATAACATAAAGTTGTGTTTTTTTTTTTAAATATAACTTCTCAAGGAAGAAGACTAGCCTTCTGCTGAGCAGTTTATTGCAAACGTGCACAAAACTTGTATATGAATGAATTTGGCTTAAAATTTTCTTTAACTTTTGTTCTAACAAAAATATTTAATTTTGAAAAATTAATTGATTGTGGTGGTGGTATTTTGCGAGAAATCTTATTATTGCAAAATTTTATTATTCTCTTTTGAAGAACATTAATGACCATTGAGGTGGCACGCGAAAGGATTTTTGGTGGCACGTCTGGAAAGTGACAACTGAAGAAAATTCAGAAATGTGCATAAAATTAAAAACTTCAAACTATGAATCAAATATTGATGACAAAATTGAACCTCAAGGTAGTCACTCAAATTTAAATATTGTGATTGTATATGTTGTTTTTATATAGCCTGTAATATTATAGTCAAAGAATAGTATATTGTACAACGAGCATATTTGCTCCACTCGCCTACGGCTCGTTCCGCAAACATCGTTCTCGTGATTAATAGCCATTATATGCGAGTTATACACTATACTTTGTTCACGAAAATTAAAATCCAAATTAAAATCAAAATCAAAATTAAAAAAAAACAAAAAGAAAATCAAAATCAAAATTAAAATCGAAATTAAAGTTGTAATTACAATTACAATTGAAAAAAAAAAAAATATCAGTATTAAACAGGGTAAACAAAATATTATCATAAATCGCGTTCTGTGAATTAAAGCGCGAATTAGCGTGTTTAATAGGCATATTAAACACGCAAATGCGTGTTTAATGAAATTGAGTGTTAAATGTATCCCATTAATACTGCCCATACAATTAAATAATGCGTACATTATAACATTATCGTGAACAAAATGAGTTAATATACAATAGACTTTATTTTAGTGGCACGCTTTTTGTCCGGTACCAGTTTTGTGGCACGCCAATGCATTTGAGTTGCCGACCGCTGTACTAGATCATCCTTCATATGGTATTTTTACCTTTAAGATTTTTAAAATTGCACCATTGTCGATATAAAAAAATACGTGCCTATTATTTTTGACTCCTCTCTAAGTGTACTGAATTTCAATCAAATCGACGATTATCAAAAAGGTAGTTTTACTTGCCAGACAAAATCCCTAATCCCAAATAAATTATTTTCAATTTCATCCACACAGATACAATCTATTAGTGTCGTTGGTCGCACTCCATACTCTAAACCTATTAATAATAGATACTTAGAAACGTCACAAGCTATCAAGATCAGAAGATAAATGCTCCTACGTCGTCCAAGATTTTCTGATAGTCGCGTTTCATTTGACCACTGTTGATTCACTCGAATACACCAACTAATTTATCTTGTCATTTCTAATGATAAAATATCTTTACACACTTTAAATACCCGTTCCAGTTTTTACTTTCTCCGTAGGGGAAAGCATTGTGGTCGTGCTAGCGGCTCTGCCGTAAACAACTTATTCGTATCCTAAAGCCCCACTACAAATAAATATTATACCATAAACCGGAGAAAGTAACATGATGATCACATGACCATTTTTTAATGCTGCGGCACAGGAAATGCCTGCATTTAAAAGGGTGGACTGTATGCATTTAAAAATAGACCTGCATGTGCAGGATGGTTTCTTTGCTATCTCACAAGCTAAAATATTTACTCAAAGTCCCCCTACTTTATTTTTGTGTGTATAGCCCACTAAAGAAACAAATGTCGGAACCGTGTATTTGAACAAATACAAGTTTTTCTTTCGAAGGAATGTACAATTAATCACGCGACGGCGTTAAAAATGCTGAAAATAAATTAATGGTTGTCAATCTCCGATATGCTCCCAATGTTACATATTACTCGCCTTCTAAATTACATTGATTAATGATGCGTGCCGCTTGTGTAAAAATAGTATTATTGCGAATTGGATTGACTTAAGTCATTAATCTTTGTAACAATTACCTCGCAATTGCGGGAATTAATATTAATCAAACTTGTATTGTGTATTGTGGTATTTTCGGAAGTTGTTTAATATATAAAATCCCTTGTTAACGAGAGTAACAATAACTGTTATAAATGGATGTAAATTTCCCTTACTTCAGTGGTTCCCAAAGTGTGTGCCGCGGCGCCCCGTGGCGCGATGGAGAGTAAACAGGGCCGTCGCGAAGAGCTCCTGTTCCCGTAAGGCAGAGCACAGAACACATACCTTTAGAAATGAAACCTTCATGTTAAATTTCGGAAACACGACTTTTGGCGCCGCCTGGTGTCGGGGTGGCAAATTACTACGATTTCCGCCAAAATTTAAAAATGTTATACTGGTCTACACGATATATTTCAATTTAATAACACTAAAAATATAATCAATTATGTTTTTTAAGCACATAATTGCTTATACTTTTAGATAGTACATAAATGAAGAAGTTACTGGTTTTGGTAAAAAAAAAGATTGGATTTCACAAAATCAAAATAAAAATAGGCCTACATGGAAAAAATATATTTAACAGAATAATTATATACATTATTATTAACAAAATTATCAAATATAAAAATATCACAACAATCAGGTATTAGGGTCTTGTCCAGGTGCAACGTTCCATCAGGTCTCTTCGTTCTTCTTAGGATATTTCTTTCAGGCGTCGTAACAGGTCAGTTGTTTGCTCGTATCCAGGATTCATGACATTAAAATAGTTAAAAAGTAAATTAGTGTAGTTATATTGTCTTACTTCTTGGTGTCGGAACAACATTGCAATTCAATTTTTTGCGGAAATGGTTAACAAAATGTTTATGAATAAAATGATCTTCACATGAATGAAAATTTAAACAATGAAGACTGTTCAATATCACACATGGTTTTCCATGTTTTAAGATGTTCTTCATTTTTGGGAAATTTATAGAAATGTTTATTTTTGTAGTCGACATTAGTTATATCGGAAAAGAAAGAATTTTGACATTCTGGATATTTACAAGAATATTTAATACGGCCATTTGATGTTTCCATTACTAATAAATACAATTGACGAGTTTATAAGACAGAATATGTAATAACTTACCTTCAAACATGAATTACTGGCACTCACATCACTATTGAGGTTAGTTAATAAATATGGTGAGACTCATTAAGCGTTGCCGCATATACATCGAAGTATAAAATATACAATGCACATGATTATATTTAATAAACAGCAATATTATACTTTTATGAGTTATTATGACAAATATAAGCGATAATGATATGTTTAAAACATAATTTTAATTCTTAAAATTATTACTTTGTAGTGAAATTTTAAGATTATTAAAAACGGTAATCCCCATAATAAGATCTTTGATAAATCTGGCAACATCGAGGGAACCATCTTTACAAAAGCGGCAAATTTGAAATTCCCCCTCGCCCTACTATCCTGGGATGGCCAACATACTTTCGTGTTGCCGATATTCGTATCTCGGCTTCACACCCGTGAGGCAGAGTTTGAGTTACGTTTGGCAACGCCGCATTCGCTACTAATCGAGCGCGAGAGAGCAGAGTATGTTTCTAGAATTTCCAGAAGCTCGCATTCGACCGTCGCGTCGCGTCGCGTCAATGAGAATTTTCGCGAGCGCTTATTGACAGTATATAAGCCACCGTAGACGGCTTTGCCAAGTTAGTTTACTGTGAGAGTAAAATTGTGTTACCGGCGTAGCTCATCGGGGTAGCAAATGGGAGATGGTACTACTCTGTGAACAAACCAGATATTAATGACTAGCACGTGTGAGGTGGCCCCCGCGACCTCGTTAACAAGTAAGGAGCGCATGTCGAACTTTCTGGACCACTGAGTGGATAGAGGGTTGGGGCAAGGGTGCACCGATTAACAACCGCATCTTGTCGATTAGCACTCAGTGGGTCGATTAATCAGTTTTGGACATTGCGCTTCCTACCTGAGCTCCAGTACCACGACAAGGTGAGGCACTGAACACTGGAGTCAACCGGCGGATAACGGTATCCGCCGGAGGGTTCCAAGACCGAGTGAAGAGGTTATGTTTTCGGCAGCCACTATAACACTGGGCACTGTGGTGAGCGTTCCTGTGTTATATTCACGAGACACTTAGGCACTCTTCCAACAAAAATCCACTTGGCTGGGCAGTGTCCCAGAACGATTAAGAGCCGTGCCAAGGTCTCGCAACATTGTATTACAATGTAACAATTGTAAGCAGTTGTATTGTTAAAATAAATAGAATTAGTAATAAAGTGTTGTTAATAGTTAAAGTGTTGTGATTTACGAACCCACGACAGATAAATGTTCCAGTATCGGGTCGGTTGCTTTGTTTTTATTGTGCGCTTTGTCTTTTCGTAACAAGTTAGTCACAAAATGGAATTTTTTTTATTAAACAAGGATATCGGTAGATCAAGTGATCAAGCATTGACAAGTGGCTGAAGAGCAAAAAGGATGAAATATCGCAAATACGATGATAGCTATTTAAACTTTGGTTTTACTTCAGTAGAAGTAAATCATGAGAAAAGACCGCAGTATGTGCTCTATTTGAAAATTCCGGTCGAAAGATACTCCCTAGTAAGCTAAAACGACATCTTGAGACCATTCACCCTGCCATGGTTGGAAAATCAAGCGAATTTTTCATAAGAAAGTTGCAAAATGTACAAAAATTAAAAAAAACAACGTGTTTACTCAACAAGCTTCAATACCTCTTTCAAGGTGGCATACAGGGCGGCGAAGTGCAAAAAAACCTTACACCATCGCAGAAGAACTTATTTTACTGGTTGCTCTCGACATGGTTAATATTATGGTAGGAGAATCGGCGAGAAAACTAATGTCAAAAAAAACATTTATCTAACAACACTATTAGTCGAGGATTGTAATGACCAACTAATAAAGAAAATGAAAGGCAAGAATCTGGTCTGCAACTTGATGAGGGTACTAACAGTAATAAAGATGCACACCTTATGAGTTACTTACACTTTCTGGATGATAATATTATTATTGAAGTCCTTCTTTTCTGCAAAAGCATCAGTGAAAGCGGAAAGACTTGTTTCAAATTCTTGACAAGCTTATAACAGAAAATGTGTGATTATTTCTTCCTTTTTTTATTAAATTAAATAAATTATGCGTTTCGTACTTCACATTTGAGAATTTTTCTATTGTCTGTCTTAAATCTAAATTATCTAAAATTTCATGTTCTATGGCAACAATAGATAAGTTGCTCAGTCGGTGCAGGTCCATGTTTGATCTCAAGTATGTTTTTTATAATCTTAAGTTTTGAAAATGACCTTTCACCAGATGATGTAAGTAATATTCTTAGTGCTATTGCAATATTTGGATACGTTTCAATCAAATAATTTGAAAAAGTTACTGTAAAAGATTGTATGGGTCATTGTGTTGACCTTCTCGAAAATGTATTTTTAATGAGTTAATCTTGTCATACAACTCAATCTTGTCAATAGCTGAATAATTCAGGGAATCGTCTTTAAGTTTAATGTGCAAATATTTACAATGTCAAAGTAATAATTATTTAGAACAACTAAATAATTTATTATTTAAGAAACCAATTACATTGTCAAATGTGTTTAACTCACCAAATTTGTTCTGTAATGATGCTATAGTCTGATCTAGGATTCTAAAATAGAAATAGACTTTGTAGTTCAATTTTGGATCCAATATTATTTCATCGCGCGCTTCGTAATAAAATAATATTGGCTTCTTCTTGGCCTCAGAGTGTTAAAAGGTGGAAAGTTGGGTTCAACATTGATTAGCTGAGCGATTTTGGTAGATTCTTCTAAAATCTTAACGAAATGATCATCTGTGCTATAATCTTTAAATTTTTCAATCAATGATTCTAGCAATTTTATCAGGCCTTTGCATCATTTTACTTAATGAATTAATTTCATTTAAAACATCATACCAAATTACGATGGAGCAAATAAATTTATAATTTTGAATATTTAAAGCAAGAGAATGTGCTTTGTGGGTAGTAGTACAATCCTACTCCGAACGGTTTTCGGATATTTCCAGCAGGGCATAAAATATTTTGTCAATATGATATCGCAATGGTTTAATGGCGTCGACTCTGCTGGACCACCGAGTAGCGCTTAGAGCTTTTAATTTTAAATTTGGTAATCTGATGCAATATAATTGACCATCTTTTTGTTGACGATGAAAAGAAGACGTGAATGTCTAGCATTATGTTGAAGAAATGTGAAAAATATTTGCAGCATCATTGACAACTAAATTTAAACTATGAACAAGGAACAAAAAATGCACAATTATCAATTTCCAATATTTTGTTTTTGCAATCCGTTATGCCTACCACGCATATTAGAGCCGTTGTCGTAGCCTTGCCCTCGCATATTTTTTATGTCCAGATTTAACTGTGAAAATAAATTCTGAACAAAATTAAGCAAACCTACACCTGCAGAATTGGTTATCGGACAGAAGTCAAGGAAATTTTCATGTATCTCTATTTTTTATTTTTGTGGTTTAAATAAACATAGCTCATTATTACAGTTATTTGATCAGTAAGACTTAGATCCGGTGTGCAGTCTAATATCACAGAAAAATATTTTGATTCCCTGATTTTGTTTAAAATTTGAATAGTCAATAATTTGGTTTTGACTGTCAATGCCTAGATAGAGAGTCATACGCCTTGTATCACATTTAGAGCATTCAATTGTCCGAATATGCTTTCGTATAACTGTATCAAAAAACGCTATCATTTTGATTGCTTTTAAAAAATGATTATCGAATTTTTTCGATTTACTCAGAAAAGCCAGACATTGACGTGACAGATACTTTATAACCGCAATTATCCTTTCTAATACACCACCCAGTGTTGTTTTTCTGATTCTAATAATCTAAATTGCATTTGGTTCGCAGTAGTTTTTGTGTGTAGCATATTATTTAAAGCCATCCACGACTTGATATTTCCAATATGGGTAATACTTGTTTCATGTCTTTTTAGTGTTATTGATAAATACTGCAAATCAGAAAAAATGCTTAAATCAGATAAACTACTTACAGGTTTACCGAAAATTTTACGACAAAAACAGTAGACAGCATCTTTTGATATGGAGTAAAGAAGCCAATCTCTGTTTATTTTTTCTCCATTTGAGAGATGACTATAATAATAATTGTAGGAACATTTTCTACCATCGTTATTAATCGGAAAACTGTGATTACCTAACTGTACAGATCCACGTTTTTTGGAACATTTGCAAGATCACTATCGATATTTGCAGGCCACAAATCCGGATCGTTATCACATTAAATATTAGTGCAGACAGCGGATGAAGATGTTCCACTCAGGAGTTTTTCAGTGCTTCCTCGTATGTCACTAGAGTCACTATCTGAAGAACGGCTGCTATTTAGTGTTGTCTCTTTCATATTGTTGAAATCTGAAGTGCTCGTCGACGCCGCGATAGGGTCAAGAATACCTTTTTCAGACTTAAAAAAAAATGTTATTATGGAACCTGCCAGCTTTTCTTTCTGCACGTTCTATTTTTTCTCTGATGCCTAAATTGAGCACCAGAAAGCTTTCTTCTTTTGTGTGGTACCTGAATTAATTATATATCATATTTATAAAGTGATCAAAATAACGAAAAATAGAAAATTTAGAATTTTTTTATTTTGAAAAAATAAGTGTTTTGTTGTTTGATCAAAAAAATATAACATGCTATACATAAGCTAATTTTTAACAACCGTTTTTTCCTACTTGCCTACCCTTTTTCTGATTTTTTTTTAATGGAATGCCCTGTATATTTTTTGAAAATCGGATTCTTTATGAAATTCTCTTTACAATGGTGTATCCCAAGTACTAATTTGCTTCGCCAGACACACACACACACACACACGCACACAGAGACATTTTCCAATAATCATCTTAGTCGACTAAAAACTCAAAACGAATATAAAATTTTTAAATCGAAAATTTTCACGATTCGAACAATACTTTCCCTATGTATTACATAAGGGGAAAGTAAAAATAAACCTACCTTTTTTTTTAATTGGTAGGCTATGGAAACATGTTGCTTATGCCATTTTGTAGAGCAGGTTAAATCTTCAATATTTACGAAGATATTTGCTACACGATAAAAAATCAGCAACCCTGTAATTGCATATCTGATATATTTATAAGTTTCATTATATTTATTTCTCATATTTCTGAACCCTGCTTTTATATTGACGGTAACCCGACAAAGAGGCGTAAGTGACAAAAATGGCCAAAATGAGTTTTATAATACACTGTCAAGCTCTTTTAAAGCTCTATCGGTGTATGCAACGATCTTATGTGCCAAAGTTTTAAATTCGGGAATATATGCGTTCAATTCCTCGTAAGCGACAAAAACACTTTATTCGTGAACATTCGTTCTGGCAGTAACCGCCCAGCCGCCATTAGGGATAGCGGTGTTACGCCAAGCTGGGATTACCGTAGTAAAAAAGGTTCGTTGCTTTCTGTTTATAATTAAATGATTCCTTGACTCATTCTGCGTCAATTAAGACAATTTGATTTCATCGGTTACGTTTTATGGTTAAATTTAACATAGAAAGGTGTAACCGCCAAACTCGTATGTCACAACATTGCAAATTATTTGACTTCTTATTACATGATTTAACAAATGAAAAACAAATATTTATGCTGTGCTTAGCTTTTATTCACGCAAAAGGAATATTATTCAACTGATTTTGTTTATGATATTACCTAATAAAATGTAATGAATATTCCAATTCAAAATGTCGCTTACGCCGTTTTATTCTTCAGAATGGTAAAATGATAACAAATTTGGCACTACAACAGATAGAAACGAATAAAGATGAAAGTATTATGGACATAGAAAGTATGGACATAGGAAGTATGGATATTTTATTTCTGCAGAATTTGGATACTGCCGAAATTCTAAATGGCGTTAACGAACCAGTAAATGTACTAATTAAAATAGTTGATTATTCCGATACCAGCGAGAAATATAATAATAATGATGAAGGGATTTCAAACTGGAATAAAGAAAATGTATGCCCAATAAACAAAAATATATCAGATGGATATTTTTTACAACAATTTTTTACAACAGGAACATTTTTTCTTAGGGGTGGGAGGGGTGGAATGGATTTGGTATCCTATTAACTAGGGTTACATTAAAGGGAAGGTTCCAACTTTTTTAAAACTCGAAGATTCATCTAATTTCGACTAAACGCAACCGAGTTACGGCACTCTGAATTTTAGCTATTTTTAGTTCATTTTTAGTTTTTTTACTCGAGTGTAGATTATTATAACTAATGGGCGTTTTTATCCAAAATTATCAATTCAATTAACGCTACGTGGTATTAGTAATGAATAAATTATATTTAAATGCATGCATTTGTCACCAATGCCATAATAAAGGTGCTTTTAATACAAAATGTATTAATAATGTTCGCTAGTAGATAATCCATTTGTAATTACAGAACTACAATAGCATAATAATTAGCACAATCTGTTATTAGGGTCAACATAAACATTTAAATTCTAACCACCCGCATAACCCTGTCCATGACATGCTAATACAATAATTACTAACGCCGTTTCGAATATGTAGCTTAAAATGTATTCACTTTTAACTTGAATATTATTACATGGATCTGATGCAGAAATTCATTCTTTTGCAGAAATTATAGAGCAGTTACAAGATCCCTTTTTATTACTCAGGCGAATATTATATTTACTAGTCACGATAATATTTATTGCTTTTTAACTCGAAAAAAATATTGATTATATTTTTAACATAGTTTCTAGAAAATATTGTATATTTTTTTACATTTGTTGTTTAAACGATATGATGCAGGTCGAATAATATAAACGTTTCATGTTGTAAATAGTATAACTTTAAGTATAACTGTGATTAAAAATGGTGAGACTGGCATGAAAGCAGTTAAAATATAAGTCGGAAATTGAAATTTCATGTTAAAAGTTATTGTGTATTGTACACAATACACAACTTGTGACAATAAGAAAATAATGAAAAACTAAAATAACAGTACTTATAATAATAATAAATATTTTTATTGCAAAAAACCATATTTACATACATATAAAAAATAGGGTAATAATACAGTTGAAGTAAACTATTATAGTTTTTTATTTCAATTGGAACACTCATTCAACATTCAACCTTGAACTTTCCCCTTCTTTTGTTAACTTGTTATTCCTGTCTGTCAAATAAAAAAATCTGACGTTACGAATTGTCTGGTTGTGTCTAATTAAAGCATATTGAGAGAATCCACAACATGGTAGCAGAGCGTGGTTCACTTTGAGCAATTTGGATATTGCGGACAAAACTGCAGGCGCCTCTCGAGTGGAATTTTTGCACTGAAGCAGTGGTTAAGCGTTCAGGTTTGGCCGGCAACTGCGCAGAGGAAGCAATGGATTTCCATGGAATCGAGAAGCTATGCGGCTCTGAAAACTGGACAATTTGGAAGTTCGCTGTCAGGAATTTGTTGCGAGCATGGGATGGAGCCTACGAGGTGTGTGCCGGAGAGCTTACAAAACCGAATGCACCTGGAGGAAACGCTACGCGGGACGAGTTGGCAGCGCATGAGGTCTCTCTCAGGACGTGGTATAAGGCCGATCGAGTCGCTTGCCAAGTCATCGTTAAATCAGTGGAGTCAAAAGTAATGGCACTACTGGTTGCCTGTGAAACTGCACGAGGTATGTGGCTGAAGTTGCATGCGGTATTCGAACAGCAGAAGAAACAAGCCAGTCATGCGGTCCAGTCTGAGTTTTTCGGTTTCAGCCTGGTTCCAGGTGATAACATGGATACGCATTTTGCACGTTTCGAAGGCTTGGTTCTTCGGATGCAGCAACTCAACGTAAAACCGGATGAAGGATCCTTGATGGTGAGGCTTTTGGACACTGCCCGAGAGCTACGAGAGTCTTCGACAATCCTGGTGGGCAAGAGCTAATGATCAACAAACGCTGATCAACTTGGTGGAAGTGCTGACTTCAGATGAGAGGCGACGAAATCTGCGAAAGGGTCAGCAAGAGGAGTTGGTGGCATTAATGGCGTCAAAGGCTAGTATCTCAGGTAGTAGTACTGGAATGCGAGACAAGGCGAAGAAGTCCGACAAGACTGGAAACAACGCGTTTAGAGGGAAGTTCAGATTCTACGGATGCGGAGGTCTGCGTCACATAAAACGAAACTGCCAGAACTCCAAGCAGAACAAGAACGGAGGATCAACTGACATGAGAAAAAGGGTCCAGTGGAGCAAGCCTTTGTGACGGAAGTCATGAACATGGAAATTGAAGGTGACTCCTGGATCATAGACTCTGGAACGACTAATCACCTGACCAACAGAGGCGACTGGTTCTCATCCTTCACATACTTCGAAACACCAATGAAAATTCTAATGGGCAACAACTCGACGATCGACGCTCTAGGGAAGGGCACACTCAAATTCGAGTCCTGCGTAAACGGAAGCTGGTCCCCGTGTAAGATAGAGGATGTTCTTTACGTTCCAGAAGCTCGAAGAAACCTTTTCTCCGTGACAGCGGTTGTGGACAAGGGTCTGACTCTTCAGTCAACGAACAATGAGTGCAAGTTCTTCGCAGATGGTGTCATGAAGGCGTGCAGTATGCGCAGTGGGATACTGTTCAAGATGATGATCCGAATGAAAGCACCAGAACAATCCTGTGTCGTTGAGGCGAATTTGATGTCGAAGAAATCGTTGCAGAGTTGGCATGAACGTCTTGGCCACCAGAACAAACGCTACGTCCAGAAGTTACTGAAACAACGCGGAATCGACGTGGAACTGGATGAAGATTTCTGTGAAGCGTGTGTCAAGGGGAAGCAGCATCGAGAAAGCTTCAAGTCGCGGCATCAACGGGCAACGCAGCCGGGGGAAGTCATCCATGCCGACTTGTGTGGACCTATGGAGACCACGTCAATAGGTGGAAGTGAGTATTTTGTCTGTCTTACCTGCGATTTTTCAAAAATACTTCCTTAAACACAAGTCGGAGACAGTGGAGAAAATCAGAGAAGTTCTCAAGATCGTCGAAAATAACTGCGGACGTCAACAGAAGGTGTTCCAGTGCGATGGTGGCAAGGACACTGACGTCAGAGAGTTTCTGAAGGAGAACGGGGTGCAGTTCGTCATTACCAATCCATATACCCCGGAGCAAAATGGGTGTGCTGAGCGGACCAACAGGACTGTAGTGGAACTGGCTCGGACTATGCTGTTGGCGCAGAATCTGTCGAAGGGATTGTGGGCAGAAGCAGTGAATACTGCGGTGCATGTCCTGAATCGCACTGGCTCGAGTCGTGTAGACGGGAAGACACCCTATGAGGTGTTTACGGGGAAGACCACGCATTTGTACAAATTCCACATATTCGGCTCCAAGTGCTACATTTTGATTCCCAAGGTGAAGCGCAAGAAGTGGGACGCGAAAGGTAAAGAAGGCATCTTTGTCGGGTATTCGGATGGCATTGATGGTGTTCGGGTATGGATCGAGTCATAACATCGGGTGATTCGTAGCAGAGACGTAGTGTTTGAACCTGAAGATATTGGAAGATCGACGATACTGCATCCGATTAAGGCTGACGACGGATCACGATTGACGATGGATGAAGGTCCTGTAAGCGCAGCTGATGGTGAAGAGTTTGAAGATGCTGACAGCACTTTAATAAGTAATGCAGGAGGTGGTAAAGAAACCATTCTCAGTCCGTCATCCAGCTGCAGACAGTTGCGAGACAGACAAACTCTCAAGAAAACAGAGCGACTGTCGGAGATGCTGTTGGCTGAAATGGGTGAACCGAGAAGTTTCCCTGAAGCAACCCAATCTGCGGAAAAACACCATTGGAAGACGGCTATGCTCGAAGAGATGACTTCACTGGATGAAAACGAAACGTGGAAAGTGGTGGAGCTGCCAGCTGGTCGTAAACCGGTAATAAATCGCTGGGTTTACCGAATCAAGCGTGATGCTGATGGGAACGTTGCTCGTTATAAGGCCTGATTGGTCGTCCATGGCTTCAGCCAGAAGCAAGGCATTGATTACAACGAGACGTATAATCCAGTCGCTCGATTTGACACCATTCGGTCTTTTCTGAGCGTGTTGGTCAAGCTTCATCTGCACTTCTCGCAGTTTGATGTGAAGACGGCACTTTTAAACGGCATTCTACGAGAAGAGATATATATGGCGCAGCCAAAAGGATTTCAAGATGGGACAGGCAAAGTTTGCAAGCTCTTGAAAAGTCTTTATGGCTTGAGGCAGTCGCCGAGATGCTGGAACGAGTGTTTCAAAGACGTGCTAGTTAGTTTCGGACTGACAGAGAGCAAGGCAGATCCGTGCCTGTTCTACCGACAGAATGGCAACGAGAAATTGATGGTAGTCCTCTACGTTGACGACGGACTGGTGGCGGCAACCCGAAAACAAAATGCTGAGACGTTTCTCCATCAACTGGAAAACAAGTTCAAGATCACTGTTGAACCAGTTGGGTGCTTCCTGAATATCCTCATAAATTGCCACGAAGATGGTTCGATTGCTATTAGCCAGAAGAGGTATGCTGAGGATATACTTCAACGGTTCAAGATGTCAGACGCAAACCCAGTGGCAACACCGATGGAGCAGTATCTACAAACAGATGGATCATCGAACTGCGGTTTGACAAACGCTCCATATCGCGAAGCAGTGGGCTGCCTAATGTATTTGGCAGTCGCTACGAGACCTGACATTGCATTTGCGGTCAGCTACGCATCTCAGTTTCTCGAAAGACCGGAAGAGCGACACTGGGAACTGGTAAAAAGGATTCTGAAATACATTAAGGGTTCTACGAAAACGAGCATCAAATACAAGGCAGATGATGACGCGACGAGGCTGCACATCTACACCGACGCCGATTATGCGAGTGACCCTGGGACTCGCCGTTCCGTCAACGGTATGATTGTAAAGTACTGCAGAGCAGCTATCACCTGGGGTAGCAAGCGACAACAATGCGTGACGCTGTCAACTACGGAGTCGGAGTATATTGCAGCTTGTGAAGGGGCACGAGAAGCCGTTTGGTTGACTCGACTCTTCGAGGAGATTTCTCCACTGCATGGCACTTCGGTTCTTCTTGTATACAACGCAAGTGCCATTAAACGAAGAATCCGGAGTTCCACAAACGGTCGAAGCATATCGACGTGAAATATCACTACATCCGAGAGCAAGTTCGAGGACGGCGCTTGGAGATTCAGCATGTTCTAGGTGTAGAGCAAGTAGCGGATATCCTGACGAAGCCTGTTTCGCCTGTTACATTTGTTCGTCTTTGATCCTTGACAGGGGTGTTGTAAAACTATAACATTTTAGGGGAAGTGTTGAAGTAAACTATTATAGTTTTTCATTTCAATTGGAACACTCATCAAACATTCAACCTTGAACTTCCCCCTTCTTTTGTTAACTTGTTATTCCTGTCTGTCAAATAAAAAAAACTGACGTTACGAATTGTCTGGCTGTGTCTAATTAAAGCATATTGAGAGAATCCACAACAAATATATTACTAATGGAGCAATAAACAAAAATAGTACCCACTGATTAGCTCACGCAACGTCATGTTGTGTACTTTCGCGTTCTCTAATTGATTGTTTGAATTTCATGAAAATATGAGTTGTAATCTCAAAATAATATAAATAACTGAGTTCTCAAATAATAACCACTATTTGTGGTTATGTTCCCCACTGAATCAATAGTTTATTATATTTTTAAAAATTTCAAATCAATTTACCCAACGCAACGTATATTGTAATCTTCCATTTTTCTTTAAGGTGGAGCAAATCACATGCAAACATTTTCTAGGTAATTGAATGTTGACACACTGAACAGCTACATGCATTTACGATAATAACAGCATTGTCGATCACAAATGACAAAAATTATACGGAAATAGAATATTCATAACATTCCCTAGCAAATTTAACAGTAAAATCACCAGGGAAGCCCAAATTAGCGTTCGGAAACGGTTAGGTCTGGTAATACTGACTCATCTATTATAGAATGCTTCCTAAATTGTAAGAACTAGCTAAAGAATCCTAAATAGGCTACTAGGCCAGTTTAGTAGCTTATATTTTAATTTTACTCTGTTAATATTTTGTCATCTATCTCCACCGTCTTTAATTAAGTTATTGCCGCTTTAATCCACATTATGTAGACAAAGGTTGTCCATAACACGTAGGTCGAGCCAGCTAAATTTGGTGCCGCCTTTCAGTAATTAGGTAATTAATGCAATTAATAGATCATTCAATGTAAATATGCAAATTGTTCTTCCATAATAAATCTTATTGCGTTCTCTCAATGTCTGCATGTAATTAGATGAGAATCATCAATATGCTTTCAATTGAACGGAGATAATAATCAATCAATTCCCTTTAATCATTCCACGGATTATCAGAGATTATATGTAGATTCCACAGACGAGTATTTGCTAATTGCTTTGGCGGTAGGTATTGCAATTTAATATTGTGCAACGTTCGAGGGACAAGAAATTATTGAATATATGTGTGTGTGTTTGATTTAATATGTACGTTTAACTTTATATAAAAATAATATTGATGTCGCCATCATGTAACTTTCTTCAATTTCCTGGTATAAAAGAGATTTTTCTGATATTTATTGTTTTATTTTTCAAAGATTTGTGAGTTTAAAAAATAGTTATTTATTTATTGTGATGTAGCTATTGTCATTTTATAATTAGGGATTTGCTGGATGCTTCACTCTTGGTTACCGTGCTGCACCCTTTTGAGAATCACGATGCTCGAGCACAAAACGCTTATAGTGACTTTGATTCTTTATCTCGACGAAGAATAATCCACCGTCCTAACGAGAACTACGAGAACTTACCTACTGAAAACCCGCGAATCTAACAGAAATATTATCTTTCTTTGCATAACTACTCTCGTTTTACAGAAGCCTAACGAGGCACAGTGTAGCAAGTAGAACAGATAAAGGAGAATAATTTCGATCATGAGTAGTCAAACCAGCGGCAGGATGGAACTGACGCCACAGCAACTCCAAAAAATTATTCAGATGATTCAACCATCAGCGTAAACGAAGAATTTCACATGCTGCATGGTTCGGTCTAAAAAGTCGACAGACACAAACATCATCCAGTATTTCACCGACTGCACCTACTTCTTCAAGACGATTCAAGGGATATCTGATGAATACTCCATGCGTTCAGCACATTATTTTTACTTTCTCTGTTACGAAGTACGAGAAAGTATTGTGATCGTGATTTTTTTTTCAAAATTTTTTTTACGGAAATTTCCGTTTTGGGGTCCCTAGATGCCATTTCAATAATTTCTGGATTTTTTTTTATGGCTGTGTGTGTGTGTGTGTCTGTGTATCTCAAGAAATGATAGAGCAATTGATATGAAACTTTGAACATCCATCTTATTTGATAATCTGAAGAACTGAAAAGCTTTTGGTAAAATTTCGTACACCGGAAGTGGGCGTTTACCTTAACTGTTTTTTGTTTTTTGCCAATATTTTCTTAAATATGAAAAATATTATAAAAACATTTAAACAAACTTTGAAGACAACAAAGAAATTAACATCTTTTGCTTGAAAACATTTTTCATGAAATCATTTTTATTCGAGAAAAAAAATTATTATTTTTTTCAATTTTTGGTTTATAATTATGAAACGATCATAGTTATAGCAAATTTATTTTAATAATAATTGTACCGAATGCTAAAATGAACAACTTATAAAGAATAAGTTTTTTTTCGGAATCCCTTTAGTTTTTGAGTAAACTGAGTTTTTGAATTTGAAGTATAATTTTTCCATCTTTCATAATTTTGACATTTTAAACGTCAGTTTACACAACGCTCGATGTACATTTAAAATATGATTTAAATTGAAAATAAACCATGAAAACGTAAATATAAATGGCTATGATACCATTAAGTCGGAGAAAGTAACATGATGGCCACATCACAATTTTTTTAAATCCACGTGGTGGATAGAAGTACGCGACACGGTGACAAGTACTCTTTACGAACGAGTAACAAGTTTCCATTACGCCAACAGGCATATAAGATCTACATGAAGATTTCTTCATAACCGCAACTCTACATAAAGATTTCTTCATCGCCCCGGCGTATACGTGGCTACGGAAATGGCACGCAATTAACTACAAATTTGAATGAATCTACACAGCTCTTTATGATACACGGACTGCTCAGTTATCAAATTTTGGTCCGAATCTTGACACCCCGTGTAAACATTTGGGGATCTGCTGGACCAACCAGGAATAGTGCAAGCCTACATACAAAGAAAAACAATACGCCACGAGGAACTTCTAACAAATCGCATAAAGGGCCTGTTTTAGGCTACTCCAAGAAGGCATGTAAGAAAATAGTAAACTAGAAAAATAACCTGCAGCAGCCAAGTACTTATGTGTCCTGAGAAGGAGAATTATGATGGATACGCCAACTCGTCCGATAGTTCCACCCTTCTTGCTTACACCATCATAGCCTAAACATACATCCCTATGTAAGATAGAAAGTGGAAGGGGATGCCATATACCCCATAATCTAAAATACAGTGCGGAAGCTGCGCCCGGTTTCATTCGGCTGACGCTACCTGTCAATACGTCTCAACCAGCCATACCACTGCGTACTGCATGGCAAAAACCACCAAATGTATCACGTGCGATGGGTTGGACCACCATTGCGCAGAAATTCCCGAAACGTCCGACCAAGATGACCACACTTAGCGACACCACCTCTATCTTAACCAGGGGCGGCTCGTTATGTAGAGCCAAGGAGCCATGGCACTACCCCTAATTTCAAGCTCAGAAAGAATTTTGTATTAATTCTAGCAACACTGATGCGTCATTTTAAATGTTGAAACAATGCCTGGAAAGATTTAATGATTAGCGAAAAATCGCAATGCTTTTGTTCCTCATGTTACCATAAAACAATTGCCATATCCTAGGTCAAAACAAAATGGCAGCCATCGTAACTGGAACTAGAAAAACGAAAAATGCATTCAACAATTTGAAAAATTATAAATAAAAATTTAATCGGTCAAGGAATTTGCGCCAATCGCTCAAAATCTATTGAAAAATACTGCATTTATAATTTACCATTAAAATAATTGCCACATCCAAGGTCAAAACAAAATGGCAGCCATCTTAACTTGAACCAGGAATACGAAAAATGCATTCAATCATTTGTGATATTCTAAAAAAAAAATAATCAGTCAAGGAATGTGCTCTAAAAGCTCAAAATCCATTAATAATTCATTTCTAATTTACTATAAAAATAATTACCGTATCCTAAAATCAAAACAAAATGGCAACCATCTCAACTCGAACTGGGAAAACGAAAAATGCAATCGACGATTTGTGAATAAGTCTAAAAAAATAATGAATCAAGAAATTTACTCCTAAAACTCACAATCGATAAAATAATAATGTATTTATATTTTTTTGTTAAAACAATTGCAAAATCCCGTGTGAAAACAAATCCATAACAATCCAAACTCGAACTGCCAAACGATATATGCATTCAACGGTTTAAGAAATTCTAAAAAAATTAATCAACTGATAAATTTTCTTAAAAAGCTTAAAATCAATAAAACAATAAAGCTTCTCTGATTTGCGATCGATCGAAATATGTGAGGAAAGTAAACGTTAACAATGTAAACATAAACTAGGCAAACGAAAAATGTTTTCAAGGATTGAAATTGACCATTCGACGAACTTCCTTTAAAAGCTCAAAATACATAAAACAGCAATGCATGTTAAATTTCAGGTACAAACAATTGCCATATCCGAGGTGGGAACAAAGCGGAAATAACCCCATTCAGCGATTTGAATAAAATTCTAAATAAATTATCAACCAAGGGAATTTAAGCCAAAAGCTCATCAATAAAACCATAATGTATTACTGATTTTACAACAAAAAAGGTATAAACAAAACGGCAACAATCCAAACTTGAACTAGATAAACGAAAAATGCATTCAACGGTTTAAAAAATTCTAAAAAATTCATTTTTTTCGAAAAGCTTAAAATCCATAAAACAACAATGCGTCTCTGATTTGCGAAGGAAACAAAACGTCAACAATCCAAACTTAAACTAGAAAAACGAATAATGGATTCAACAATTTGAATAATTCTAAATGAATTATCAACCAAGGAATTTGTGTTAAAAGCTCAAACTCAATAAAACTACAATACATTTTTGATATTCCATCAAAACAATTGCCACATCCTAGGTGGAAACAAAACGGCAAAAGTCCAAACTTCAACTTGGAAAACGAAAAATATTTTCAACGATTTAAAAGAATCACTTGACGAATTTCGTTTAAAAGCACAAAATACATAACACAACGGTACATATCAGATTTCAGCTAAAAACAATTGCTAGATCCTAGGTGGAAACAAAAGCGGCAACAATCCTAACTTGAACTAGGAAAACAAACAAAAAATGCAATCAAAATGCAAATCAACGATTTGAAAAATTCTAAAAATGTATTCTCTCCAGGAATTTTTTTCAAGAGCACAAACTAAAAAGTAAAAAGTACTCGTCGAATAAGACCAAACAAATAAATATGTCGTTCAATTGTTTTCTGGTCTTTGAGGATAACTCTTGAACGGATAAACAGGTATTGAAAATTTTGTATTACACTCACCGTATAGAGGTATAAAATATAAAAAAAAATTAAATTAATTGTTCAATTGTTTTGTGGTTTGAAGAAGATAACTCTTGAACAAAATAGCAGATTTTGAAAATTCGTTGAAAAATGTGTTGTACTCATTGAATAAATGTAGATACCAAACATTTTCATTCTTCTTGATGGCAATCCACCTGTACAGTAGAAGGCTTCTAATAGTGGACTGTATTTTTCGTAATGGGGCACTTAAGTCTCGCGGGTCGGGCTTCTTTAACGCGGTCTCCCTGGTCTGGGTCTGACGAGGACGAGTACGAGGACGAGTACGAGGACTTAGACTGTACGAGAACGAGGACGGCAACGACAACATTCAGATCAGGAAGAACACGATGGACACACTCTCACATCCGTTTTTGATCTTTTCTGACTTCTTCCTTTTTTACATCAACCGTCGCGCATGGGCAAAGTCCCCAAAATTGGCTGCACAGCGCGATTCAAAAAACAAAATACAAAACGCGGCAAATTCAATGATCCTTCGTTTGAATCCCGAACACTTCTTCAATTGTTTTTTTTTCGATATAAAGAAAAACACTTGGAAATGATTACCGCTTAATTGAAACTAGTCACGTAAAGTAAATAAAAGTGGTATAAAAAAGTTAAGTGTTTTCTTTATAACGAAATTGAAAATGTACCACGAAGTGAACGCCTCGAAGATTCAAGAATATTTTTTTTGTGGATATCTCTTGAACCGATGACCAAATTTGGCAAATTCTTCCAGCAAAGTGTTGTACTCCTCGAATAGATATAGATAAGACCAAATAATTAAATTTGTTATTCGATTGTTTTCTGAATTTGGAGGATAACTCTTGAACTGATAACCAGATTTTGATAATTCTTTCAGTAAAATATTACACTCGCCGAATATGTAGATGTAGATTAAATAAAAATCGTGTAGTTTTGAGAAGATGACTTTGAACAAAATAGCAGATTTTAAAAATTCTTCCTGAAAAGTATTGTACTCATCGAACAAATGTAGACAGAATCAAAAAATCATACGTCTTCAATTGTTTTTTTTTTGAGGATAACTTTTGAACGGAAGACACAAAAAATTAAATTTGTAGTTCAATTGCTTTCTTTTTTGAAGATACTCTTGAACGAAGGGACGGATTTTGCAAATTCTTTTAGTACTCGTTAAAGAGATGCAGATAAAATCAAAAAATAAATTAGCAGTGTAATTGTTTTCCGTATTTTTTAAGTCAAAAACAGAGTTTCAAATTCTTAGTGTTGCAATAATTACACCCCCAATGGTGATCTACTGGTCTGTGAGACCGGGTGTGTCGAATAACTTTATTCTCCGTCATTGTTTTTTGTTGCAATTTCGAGTAGCTGCCGCATTGCAGAGCTTAAATTGATTAAATATCTTTGTTTTACTATCAAAGAGCATAAAGTTAAAAAAAAAATGAACTATTTAACACGTTTCGAAAAATCTTCAGTTGAAAACCCTGGTGCGTGAGACCGGCGTCACTATTAAATTTGCGTCACCAATGGCGGGTTAAAGAGTGGTAGATAAGGTTACAAAATAAAATTCAGGTTTTTTTTTAACGTGGACAAAGAACGTTACTGCAGATTTAATGCAGACTACTATTTAATTTTTTTTAATGCTTCTGCAACAAGTAAAGATTTTCAGTGATCACTTTTTCTTTGTTCAAACAAGATACGGTGGGATATATTGTATGCTAAGTGGCTCTACCACCAAAATGTTCCACGAGCCGCCACTGATCGTACCTGCCAATGAACCATTGGGCGACAGCCCCATCCACGAGAATAACATTAAACTAATGGTCACAGGCCTCAACTTGTTCCCAGACCGCCGCATCGAAGTAGCCTTTCTTTACGCTAAGCTGACCAGAAAATCTCACGACTGGGAGCTTAAAGTATTCTATAGCGGAAATAAGGTAGATTACACCTAGATCCTCCACGCATACATTCAACAATGGCTAATACCGTCGTCCTGGGCACCTCCAACCTGTGCAGCTGGAGGAACAAATACAAAACTTATTCAAAATCTATTACTCCATAACAAAATGGACGTACTTGCCGACCAGAAGAACTTTTCGGAGCCACATATAACAACCAACATCTCAGGCTATAATACATCAAATAGACGATCCAACACGCCGAGGAGTAGCGCTGCTTTGGATGCACAACATCACTGCCCCTCCCCTTGATATCTACTACCACATTCCTGCCAACGTTTCCATCCGTGCTGTCACTCTCATTTCTCTAATTGGCGACACAAATATCTGTTATATAAATAGAAAAAAATGACTTTTTGACTATAACTCGAAAACAAAAGATGATAAATAAATTTAGTTTTCATCATTGAGTTTTTCTCCAAAAAAATAGATCGAGGATGCATCATTGTACATCACCCTGTACGGCCCGTGTCCAAGCAACCAATTGCACCACATAGTCTAGGAGCCACGATCTATTAAAATTGGCCTGACTGAATGCCAGCCACATAACACTTGATTCTCCAAGAAACAACCTTCGGGGACCCCTTTTATTCGACCTCCTAACAGACTTCCAACTGGACAGTATAAGCAGCAATTCTCCCACCTTTGTCAAAAAACTACGTCGTCCGCCGTATACGAACAATGCCAATTGAAAGCACTTTGCCACTTCTACTTCCAATGCCTTGTCGCATACCAACTTCGAGACTTTATCGAAAACAATGAGATTGTTATTATATAAAATTTGCATAAACCGTCCACCTCTTTCGCCTGCCAACATCTAGAAAATAATAAAAAATAGAAGACTTTGGACAATTGAAGACAATCGAAAAACAAAGGGAGCGCCGATATAAAACCTCAATAAAACATCCTAAATTCACAAGTTTGTTTGATCATTAGAAAGTACACGAAATCATTCTGGAGAAAATCCACTGCCATCTTAGATTACAAGGAAGAAATTCAAACTTCTGACAGTTTTCCATTACATCCCGAACCATCCTCCTTGGCGGCTGGCGGCCAGATAACAAGGATGAGGAAGCCTAACCATTCGCCAATTCACTGGAAAAAATCATCTAAAACCCAAAATTTGTTAAAAAGCACTTCCTACTAAAAATCGTCCAGTTTCTTACATCACCTCCACCACACTATAATGATAGGATCTAGCAACTCCACGAAGAACCTGAGTTTTACCCCGTGAGTATAGAAGGAATTACAGCAGCCATCATAGGTGGTATGAGCAACACGGCACGACCAGTCACCAGTCTATCCTCGGTCAACTTCCTCCGTCTGCATTCCAGTACATCACGGACCTATTGATTGCCTACCTGGCCGCCGGATATTTTCCGCAACCGTGCCAAAATCATCTCTTGGGGATCCCAAGAAGGAAAACCCCCTGATGATTTCAACTCACACAGACCGATATCACTGCTCAAAATCATCGACAAGGTCTTCGAAATGATCATCTTTGCGCGCATCACAGAACACTGCATGGAAATCATCATATCGATGCATCAAGATAACTTCTCTCCGGGAAAATCTACACACTTTTCCACGAAACGACCAGAGCCATCAACAACGGGCACATCTGTTACGCTATATTGCTGAACTCCCAAAAAACTTACGATACAGTGCGTCATAACGGACTCCTTTAAAAACTTCGTTCCTACCAATTTCCTCCCAAAATCCCATAAATCTTTTCCTACTACCTTTCCGATTACAACTGCATCGTCGTCAGAGGCTAACGATCATGTGGACTTAACGTCCACTTCTACAAAGACGATCCACAACAGATTTCAACTATACGCTGATGGTACAATTATGAACCTGCGCCAGCACACCGGAAGCAGCAGTTCTACTTCTCCAGATATACATCCCCAAGAGCGGAGGGATGGACAAAATGTTGGTGAATCTCAATTAACCCGGACGTCACAAGCTATATGTATTCACCACCCCGGAAGAAATACCGACCTCTGCCACCAGTCACCATATGAGAGCAAAGAGTCAGACCCAGCTATCTACCTGGGGTGCCATCTCTCGAGCACAATGAGTCGAGCTGCAGCAAAGACATCTTTGCTAAAAACCTGCAGGAACTGTCTAAAGCTAATAAGAGCGCTCGCCTCCAGAGAAACGACAAAGCACTGAAGCAGAACCTGTTAGTTCACCGAAAAAATCGAAGCTAAGGTCATCTTTCCCAAGTTTTCAATTTGTGTGTCTTTATTGTGCAAAAATCAAATCAGAAAGAAAATCGATTCGAATTATACGAGAAAAGAAAAAAAAATGATAGTACAGAGTGTTCGTAGTTTATTCGCGAAAGAAAGTGTTCAATGACAAATGGAGCCGAGAAATAATTCAGCGGTTAGCAAGTGCATCGGGCGGTCGCGGTTGAAGCAAATTACCATGAGAGATGTTACATTATCTAGCAACAGGCAAAAAAGTGGTCCACCAGTCGACGATGTAAAATCAGCAATTGAGGTAGTATATAATTTTATTAAAAGTAGCGATGAGTGCCAATTTTCACTGCCTGAATTGTTGGACTTACTCTAAGGCTACGTTACTGCCGAACATACAATAAAAAATAAAAAACTTGAAGAGAAATATAAAGAGGATATTACGAGGATAATTCAAAAAGAGACGGTAATTTTTTAATGTAAATTTATTGATGGATAATATGCATAAGATAATCGTTCAGTTTTTTTCTAAATACCCTCCTTCATATTCAACACACTTTTGCCAGCGATTAGGAAGCTTAAACATTCCTTGTTTATAGAAAGTTTGCGGGCGCGTCATCAATCAATTGCGCACGTATACCTCGACTCCTACGTCGCTTTGGAATCGTTCCCCTCCAAGTTGGAGAGGATTTTTGTGCCACATCGTGACATGTGATGAGACATGGGTTCATCACTATACTCCGGAAACGAAAATGGCGAGTAAGGAGTGGCAAAAGAAGGACGAAGGATGTCCATTGAAGACCCGCCTGTTCAGTTTTACTGATTGATTTTCTTCATGATCGACGTACAATAAATGCAGCTTACTATTGCCAGTTATTAGAGTCAGTAAAAGCCGCCTACCGAAACAAAAGATGAGGCACGGCCATCAGAAGTGTCATTCTTCTTCATGACAACGCTAGGCATCACACGGCGATTTTGACAAGGGAAAATTGGAAGAAATGCATTGGGAAATCATGGAACACCCTCCTTACAGTCCAGATTTGTCTCCCAGTGACTATTTTTTGTTGGCGTTCCTGAAAGAATCATTTTGAGGGGTACGATTCCAAAGCGATGTAGAAGTCGAGGATTACGTGCGCATGTTGATGACGCGCCCGCAAACTTTCTATAAACAAGGAATGTTTAAGCTTCCAAATCTTTGTCAAAAGTGTGTTAAGTATGAAGGAGGGTATGTAGAAAAAAACTGAACGATTATCTTAGGCATATTATCAAACAATAAATTTATATTAAAAAATTACCGTTTATATTTGAATTACCCTCGTATTATTAGAGGAATCAGAAAAAAGTTGCTATTGTTTGTTTCCGAAGGACCGGTTATAAAATTTTGTCAGATCACTGGTACAAACAGAGAAAAGTCAACGAAAGGGAGGAACGGCTTCGAATAATAAAATCAGCTGCAGCAATAATTCGGGCAGGACATGAGAACACAAGTTTATGATGCTTCATCGTATCCTCCGACCGATGATTTTTAAAAGATGTGAATAGCTGCATTCCAGAGAATCCTGATGTCCTTCTGAAAAATGTTATTACCAAAGATAGAAAATGTGAGATTCAACCACTGGAACGGAAATGCTTTGCTATAGGCCATGCTATCATATCGGTGACCAGATCACGGTCCTTCTTCTTGCCACTTACAATTAGCCTAACAATATGATTTTTTTTTGGCCTCGGGAACGTAGCCCATATGGCCAGGTCCAGGCGGCTGCCATACAGATATGTACAAATTTGGGTGAATAAATGAACAAATGAATAATGTCAGACGTATACAAGAACCATGGACTCGAGCGAATACTTCTCGATCCCCGAAAAATATTTCGCCCGGGCAAGGATACGAACCCACACGGCACGCGGTGCAACCGGCAGAAGCACCCGCTGGTACCCACTACACCAAAATTGGTTGACTCTACTGTCAAATTTGGGCTTTAGTGCATCGTAAAACGAAGCACAACTTTTAGAAACATCAGTAAATCTCCTACCTGAGACATAAATAACATCAGAAGAATTTTTCCAATTTGTATTCGATAATGCGGATTTTAATATAACTACGCTGGATGACCTAAATACTTTCCATTATATGGGCGGTTGAGTGCTTGAAGACAGCTACTGCACTTGTTTCAGCCCAGCCAATTGCAAAAATCACGACAGCACCAAAAAGCCAAAGTATCCGAAAAACAGGTATTCTGTTATTAAAAACATTTGAAAACCTTAATGGACGAGGATTGATAAATATTGTGATTGAAGCCCTACCATGCTTAGAATCGTTGGGAGAAATATGCAAACTCTGTCAACATCCGATGTACTTTGGATGTGCGGAAAGTTCTTCGAAATTGCTGCAGGGGGTTTATGGAGGTTTTAACTACCAGATAAAGATTTGAGTGAACTAAAGTACGTTGCCTATTGTGCATTCATCACAGACTCATTAAACCATTTATGTTATGCAATGGTAGATGAGCGGCCCTAACCCATCCAACTACTGGACTGATGCTTTATTTTGGAAATCAGCCATTACCAATCTGTGTTTACATCACCTCAGAACGAAATAAAAGTAAATAAATAAATGGGCTTACATCATTCTTCAACTAGCCGGTCATTTATAGGCCAGCAGCATATACCTGTGCTCATGTCTCTAAGGATGAACGTTCGCAGAAATACTCGCAGAGGCTAGTACTCTCGCACTTAGAGAATCAAAAGATATATCGGCTGAGAAAACTAAGAAAGAACGAGATACATGCAAACTCACTCGTCTGCTAGCGTGTTGTGCGGCTACTCTCTATCCTAATCGGCAAACACGTACTTTGCGCACTTAATACACAAATAGCTATTTAAAACAAGAAATAACATTGCTTACATTCCTTAAGAGATAAAATAAATACGATTATTATGAATAAAAAATTAAATTAATAACAACAAAATTCTTCGTGAAACAACAGTTATCTCAATCTAATTTGCTCGCGAAAAATAATTGACGGGAAAGCGACTATTATATCAAAAAATATTGCTGGCAAAAGTATATATACATGACTGACCTTTATAAATCATAACGTAGAAACAAAATGACTTGGTGCGTAATTAAATCGTGCCAACAAAAATGTTACCATAACATGACCTATTTTGCTAAAGTTGATGATGAATAGATTATATAAAGCGGTGATAAAGTTCCGCACAAAATTCATAATTGCTCTATTAAATGTTTTAAAAAGTTTGTCATAATGGATTGGTTGAAACATTTTTAAAGGAAAGGATAGGTATTTTTGTAAAAAAAATTATTGCCAAATTAAAAAAAGTATTCCGTTTCAAAAAATGCCTATGACGTCACATGTCAAATACTAGTGACGTCACAATATTTTTGAGGGCGCTAAAAAGAGCGCAATAATTAACAAAAATCGACCTCTCCGAGCGATTTTTTGAAAACATTTAATAGAACAATTATGAATTTTGTCCGGAACATATCCACTCTGTATGTATCTACTTAGATTGCTTATAATTGATATAATTGATTGTTTATGCCAATAAAGAATATAATTAATTAATTATTAAATCATTATTATAATTATGTTAAGTTGTTTATGTTAATCATAATCAAATTAACTCAATTATTATTGGTATACATATTTATTAATCACGCATCACTATTAACTTTTTCTGCAGAAGTAACTCAAATTTTGATTGCATTTAAAAAAAAAATAGTGATATGGTCATCAGGCTACTTTTTCCGATTTTGATGGTATAATAATTCTTTGTGTTTATATTTTCATGGTTTATTTCCAATTTAAATGATATTTTAAATGTACATTGAGCATTTTGCAGGATCGGATGATACTGATGTTTGAAACGTCAAAACTATGAAAGATAATAGTTATTTATTATACGAATGTGGAATGTACGTAATTAGTCCCGCAAGAAAAAGTTTACTAGATAGATACCCTTATTGGTCCTTTTTTTATTAATGGAAATCTAAACAGTAATGTTTACTTAGATCTTCTGCGAACTCGTACAATGCCAGAAATTCATACACTAAACATTGCTGCTCCTTATTATCAGATGATGGAGCGCCTCGACATTCTACAGATGCCATTAATAATTAATAATTTGGTCCAATACCTTGGCCACCCCGGTCGCCTAATTTGTCTCCAAACGACTTTTTTTGTGGGGGTACTAAAAAGCAATGTTTATAATAACATTATTATAAACAATACTTCCGAGTTAAAAGATCGTATAATTACTGTTTGCGATGAATTAAGAAGAAATCCGCAACACATTAGAAATGCTATTTAAGGATTTTATAATCGACTTGGCTACTGCTTAGAACGTGAAGGTGGTCATTTTGAATATTTATTATAATTACTTACGATTTATCATTGTTTGTTTCATTAACCTCACTTTATTCGTAATAATTTTAAGCTTTCACTGTACTGTGACAGGTCTACGGGGCCGAGTGAAGAAGAAGAAGAAGAAGAAGAAGAAGAAGAAGAAGCATTCACTGACATCTTTGTGTACTTGGTTGCCTACATTGTCAATACATTGCAATGCGTTGATGTTATTATTATTACATAGAACATAGACATTAACAATCATATGTTCTGAGTTTAAAAAAATACCCTGTATATCACGGGAGTGAATGCTAGTTGTCTTTCGGTGCGTTGTATGTGTACCAATTTGCCCTCAGGAAAAAGCAAGCATTTCTCTCCCTTGATATATAATCTATATTTCGAAAAAAAAATTCAAACAAAAGATCATTTTTTTTTTCTTGTCTTCAAAATTTGTTTAAAAGTTTTTCTAATATTTTTCATGTTTAAAAAATCACCGGGAAAAACAAAAAACAGTTAAGGTAAACACTCACTTCTCCTGTACGAAATATTACCAAAAGCACAGACAGACACATACGCAGATAGACACAACTTCTAGAATTCTAGAAATAATTCAAATCGACCTCAAAGCGGATATTGCCGTTAAAAAAATGAAAAAAATACACAATCACAATTATTTCTTCTTAGAACATTGTGGATGGATTCGCAGCACATTTTAAGGCCTCTTATCAGAACATCAATACTAACAGAATCCCCGCTAATGATCCAGTTTACGACATTCTGGGAAATTTTCATATTTCGGATGATTTGGTAATGAAATCACTACGTAAACTAAAACCGAAGATGACGATGGGTAACGATCAAATTCCAGCATTTTTACTTAAGGATTGTGCGGTTTTCTTTGTAGATCCTTTGGTCCATAAATTTAATTTAATTTTAAGTAGCGGGATTTATCCAGATCGCTGGAAAACCACACGTATCAGTCCTATTTTTAAGCGCGGAAATAAAAGCGACATATCAAATTATAGGCCTATTGCGCTTATCTCTAATATTTCTAAGGTATTCGAGAGAATCCTTGCTGACCACATTTACACCAAAGTATGCGATGAAATAACACCACATCAGCATGGTTTCATGAAAAAGCGTTCAACGCAATCTAACTTAATTAACATGACACAATTCATTTCTGAACATCTAGATCGTGGTGACCAGGTTGATGTGATGTATACAGATATCAGCAAGGCCTTCGATCGGATACCTCATGATATATTACTAAATAGCCTTAGCCATTATAACATTAGTGACAATATTTTAGCCGTTATTCGATCATATTTAACTGATCGAAAACAATATGTTTACTACATGAATGTCCAATCAACAACCTATATCGCTACAAGCGGTATACCCCAGGGATCCAATCTGGGACCTTT
The DNA here is from genome assembly GCA_910593695.2 of Ocypus olens. NCBI lineage: Eukaryota > Metazoa > Arthropoda > Insecta > Coleoptera > Staphylinidae > Ocypus > Ocypus olens. The sequence continues at coordinate 35,960,604 of OU343053.1, forward strand.
GCTATTCCTTCTATTAATAAATAATGTAGCTGATAGGTTACTGTGTAATTTTCTGATATACGCAGATGATATTAAACTCTATCGTGTAATAAATAATATAAGCGATTGTGAGGAATTGAATAGAGCTTTATCGAGATTGGATAATTGGTGTAGTTCTAATGGTCTAAGTATCAATGTTTCCAAATGTTTTTGTATGCCATTTCATCGGAAATTAAATCCCGTCGTCTTCAATTATGTACTCTGTGACACTAACATTGCAATCCAAACTACATGTAATGATTTGGGGGTGACGTTTGATAATAAACTAACTTTCATTGCACATATTGAAAATATTGTTGTTAGCTCTTACAGAACTTTGGGATTCATAATTAGAAATTGTCGGGAATTTAAAGATCAAATTGCGATTAGAAAATTGTATGAATCGTTTATTTTATCAAAACTAACTTATTGTGCTTCGGTGTGGTCTCCTGGTTATAATAAATATATTTCTTTACTTGAAAGATGCCAAAAACGATTTTTAAAATTTCTATACTTTCATAAACATAAAGTATATCCACCATATAATGTGTTGTATGAATCATTGCTTGATGAATTCGAAATGATTTCTGTTTATAACAGACACAGATATATTATGATTTATGATTTATATAAGATTATACACAGCTTCCAAGATAGTCCGACCAGAGCCCTGCAGAAGCGGGTTTTTGAAAGCCCGGCCCGGCCCGGCCCGACAGTGAAAATTTAAAACCCGGCCCGGCCCGGCCCGATGAAACGAAAAAGTGTTGCGGGCCCGGCCCGGCCCGGCCCGAAACTGAATATTCAAAGCCTGTCCCGGCCCGGCCCGTCCCCGAAAAATGTTGAATTAAATAAATAAAATTACTGGACCCTTAAACTCCTTACAATCCTTAAAATACATTGAATGCATGTTAATAAAAATAACCCAATTTATTTTTCACTGCACTTGGTTGTTACTTTCCAAACTATAATAAAATTAAATGTATCCAAACCCGGCCCGGCCCGGCCCGGGTTAAATTATTCATCGGAAAGCCCGGCCCGGCCCGGCCCGGAGTTCGAAAAATACGGCGCGGCCCGGCCCGGCCCGACGTCGGGCCGGGTCGGGCTTTCCGGGCCGGGCCAAAGCCCGGCCCATGCAGGCCTCTGAGTCCGACGTTACTTAATTTACTCATGATCTCTATACCTAGACAATCGTCTCGTGATAAACACACATTCCAGTATACCACACCAAACACAAATCACCACTCTTTTTCGCCGTTGCTCATGATGATTCAAAAATACCATGAAGTCCAATATGGTGTTGATTTATTTTCCAATAAGACTCAGTTTAAAATTGATTTAAAATCATGTTTACTTTAATTTACCCACGCCGCAACCACATATTTCTAATTTGTATTAGCTTGTATACCTGTATCTGTTTATGCCTATATATGTATGTATGTGTATATATATATATATATACATATATTATTTCTATTTATTTATAATTTCTCTGTAATTAGATGTTTTTTATGTCTGTTGAGAAATAAAGGATTATTATTATTATTATTATTTATTATTATTTCCCGTACTTCGTAACGGAGAAAGTAAAAAATTGAAATGATTATATTATTTTGCTTATTTGCTAACATTAAATTTTTTAATCATTCATAGAAATTATATGAATCAACATTGGATATTTATAGAAAACCGTATTTGTGGAAGGAAAACTCTATTTAGAATGTAAAGTAAGCAGATATACGAGCTAACCGAATAAAGTGAATGTTGCTACAAAGATGTTATTGCTCGTACAATATTTGTATAAAATATATTCATTTCTTGAATACATAAGACAAACATATAGCGATTTATAGCCTGAAGACATATTTCTCACGTTACTTAATAAATACTGTTTTGCTCGAGGAATTTATCAGATAATGAAATAGTAATTGCTTGAGGTAGGCGAGAAAGTACAAAAAGTTGTTAATTATAACAATTAAGCAGGATTGTGAAATCTGAATGTGTTGAATTCTGTCGGTGTTTGGTTTTACGATGGAACAACAATTTAATAACACTATTTCTACTTCTTCTGCGCACGTTATTTCTCAATTCTTATTTAATACTACCTCTGTTCCATAATAAGTGAGCTATTTGAGTTTTCTTTCAAACTTATTGACACTTAGTTATTTTTTTAATTTCTGTTTTGATAATATACGCCAAATTCTTAATCACATGTGCCATGGACGCCACGATATTTGAGTTTAATTTTTCAAAAGCAACAATTAACATTCGATTTTTTAAGCGAAAGTCTTCTAACGCCGGAAGTTTTAAACGATGAGAAGACCAAATTTAATCAACCAAAAACGAATAGCTATTATTCAGCTTTCACTGAAACTTGTCAAACTCATTGCAAGGATTTTTATTAAATGGTACATACTCTGGTAACGTAAATTAAATGGATGATACATTTACAATTTTTAATTTAAAAAAAATATTCCTTCGCGATTTTTCTCTAAATTGAATAGGGGAGCTAATAATTACACTCATTTAATTTTACATGTTAAATTCCTATGTTCGCCCCTTATTCCAAACATACGGTGTATATAGTACTTAGAAACGAAAACGGCTCACTTATTTTGTAAAAAATAAACATCGGTAATGGCTCAATCATTATGAAAAAAATATAAAACGGTAATGGCTCACATATTATAGAAAAAATTTAAATCGATAATGGCTCACTTATTATGGAACAGAGGTAGTATTTTTTAATGTCGTTGATAATCCAGGAGATAATATTACTTTTATTCCGTACTATTATACATTATTGATTAACTAACTTTATTTTTTCTCAACACTCGACCCAAAAATGTTGTGTTCCTCGTTTAAACAATTTCAACAATTGAATATAGGGTAGTGTTTTACACAAAAATAATAGTATGGTTATTTTTAATATACTCATTTAATCTGTATAATATATACTTCCATGAGGTTCATTTTTATATTAAGTTACATTTGAACTTCAAATGATCAGTCTTTTGGCCCCCGATGGAAATGAATTTTCCGGCCACAAAAATACTACGAACTATGCTAGTCAATTTGGACTAGACCGAGAAAATTTAATATCAACCCTTGGCGATTTTTTTAAATTACCGCTGTCCGTACTCTAGACGGACGATTTTCAAACGCATATAATAAATTGTTTGGCCCCCGATGGAAATGAATTTTCCAGCCACAAACATACTACGAAGTATGTTAGTCAATTTTAAATTGTCAAAAGACCAAGAAAATTGAATATCAACCCTTGGCGAATTTTTAAAACAGACGGACGATTTTCGAACGCATATAATAATAATAATAATATGTTTATTTGAGTTATTACAATAATTGTTTATACACGTCAAGTCACACTTTAAGTGATAATGCAGACAAGAGACAAAAATGCTACATTATCCTTGAAAAATAATTCTACAAAACATTAACAAACAAATTAGTTAAAAAGAACAATGTAATTAAGAGCTAGAAATCAGTACAGGTATACAATTACACACATATACATAGAGAAACCTTAAAACTAACACTTTAAAAGCCGAGCCCACATGTAATAAAAAACATACGATCATTTCTGTTATTGCAGACGAAAATCATTATTCCGGTACGGTACAATTAAAGAATTCATCTATAGTATAAAAGGCATTCTTGGTTAGAAAGGCCTTGATTTTTGTTTTGCACCGGTTATATGTAAGATCCTGGACATTTCTAGGTAACACATTAAAACATTTTATGGAAAAGTATCTTGTGCCGTTCATAATTTTTGAAAGCCTGAATGGTTCCATACGTTACTCATCTTTCTTGCGTGTCTCATATTTATGGAAACAGTTGTTTTGATTGTACAGTTGCATATTGGCTTTTATGTACAACAAACATTCCAAAATATACAAACAAGGAACTCCAATAATACTCCAGTTTCAGAAAAACTAAAGCGACAATCGTCTCGGTACGCAATACCACAAACAACACGGAGGGCTCTTCTTTTAATTTAAAAAATGTCAATGTCAATTTGTCAAATGTTTAAAATAGATGAATGTCCCCATAGAAGAATTCCATACGACAGATGTGAGTGAATGAATATAGTATATTACGACACAAGTTCGGTAAGTGCTCTCTAACAGGTCGAGAACATTTAAAAAATACGAGGCCCGTAGGGCCGAGTATTTTTAATATTCGAGACCAGTTTGAATGCACTTAACGAACCGAGTGATGTATAGTATTTTTTGCGCTACCGATTTAAATAGTTATAAAAAAAGTAAAAAAAAAAATTGTTCAAAACGACTTTTATAATTAAAAATCCCTGCTCTTTTAACTAGCCTATAACGGTACTAGGACTGTTATGATTCAGAACAGGCTTGCTATTTTGTGAGTTTCCTAGCAACCGAAATTAGTCCGGGAAAGCCATCCGAGTGTGACTAAATACACACACAGTAAGCATAGCAATATAGAACGGTAGCGCAAAAATAATAGTAAGCGGATACGAGTACATCCTTAGGTACTGATCTGGATAGGTTTTGGAAAAGATATACATTTCTTGACAGTTTACATGCCAGTTCTCTACCATGCTTACTCCAAGTCATGTGTGGATCTAAGAATAACCCCAAAAACTTGACAAACATACACGACATAGGAACATGCTTTAAAGTTAATAACATATTCACGGTTTTAGTTGGATTTAACTTTAATTTATTTGTGGTAAACCACTCAGTGGCTGTATTCATGTCTGTCTCCAATTTATTTATTGTAGTTTCTAGAGATGTATCTCGTGATGCGATCGTTGTGTCATCTGCGTATAGTACTATTGACGATTGTTCTGTATTTGTGGGAAGATCATTGATATATATTAGGAACAACAGTGGGCCAAAAATTGATCTTTGTGGCACAACGATTGTTATTTTTTGTTATTCTAACATACAGTCATCAACAGCAACCATTTGTATACGGTTTGATAAGTAAGATACAAATAATTTACAACTATTTGGACTAAAGTTGTAATGGTACAATTTGCGTAAAAGGATGGAATGATTCATGCAATCGAAAGCCTTACTAAGATCGGGGAAGTTGCAGGCCACTATTCCCTCATTTTCAAAAGCTTTGATTATGTTTTCAATAAAGTTCTCTATTGCTGTTATAGTTGACTTATCTTTTCTAAAACCGAATTGATTTGATGTTAAAATATTGTGCTTATTTAGTACAAGGTAACCTACTCTACTAGAATAGATTCCAGGATCTTAGACAGGACAAGCAAGATGCATATAGGCCGATAGTCATTGGGTTTTTCTTTGTCTCCACCTTTGAAAATGGGTATACACTTGCTATTTTTAAGGAGTCTGGAAACACGCCCGTTCAAATACACTGATTTATGAGTTTAGTGATGGGACTTATAAGTATATCCAGTACAAGTTTTATAATTTTGATATTTAATCCATATATATCTTCGATTGTTGTTTGTTTCAGATTAAGAACTATGCTACGAACTTTAGCACAAGATACTTCTTCAAAGATAAAATACGGAGGATTGTTCGGTAAATTATGCATAAAGTGAACTGGATCTATATTACAGTTTGGAAGTGTATTTATTACTGATTCAGCCACTATTGCAAAATGTGCGTTAAAATTATTTGGAGAAATATTAGTGGGTGTTTTAGATTTCGATTTTGTTGGTCGTTTAGAATCTATTACTTAAAAACTATTATATGTTTGACGCAAAGTAATATTATTTATATCCTGGTTTACCATACCTTTTAAAAAATGTAACATGTTTCTCACAGATTTTAGTTCAGAGTTGAACCACTGAACGTTACATTTATGCGAGTTTACCTGTTTTTCGGGGAATGCTTTGCGAAATGAAATAACAATTCTTTCAATTAAGGCATCCCATGTCTTATTTATATCCAGTTCACCAGCCATGAATTCCGACCAATCGAAATCACTCATATAATTATAAAATAGTATTTTACCTTGCTGAGTAACAGGTCTGACTAACCTTCACAGTAGTGGTAATTCCCTGCGAGGATGATCGAGCTTCAGTTCCAGGCCAATATGATTGGACACTCCTAAATTTACTGCCCAGGTAAGGGAAAATTCCCTACTTTGCTTACATCATTGGAGAATATATTATCAATGCATGCATCTTTTCTTGTGGTATGTGTTGACAGTTTCCAGAGACCGTAGCTCTTAAAAACATTACATAGCTGGGTGGAAATTCTGCCATCTGAATTAAAGTGAACATTCAAATCCCCACAGATATAAACAAAGTTGGCTACAACATTGATTTTTCCCATCATGGCAGAAATCACATTGAGAAAATCAGTTTAATTCCCACTTGGTGGTCTGTATACAACAATAATAATAGTTTTCGATTCGCTTAAGAACACATCGGAGAGTTCACATACTTTTTCAATTGACATTTCTGTTAAAAATAGTATAGGAGAGTAATTAATATTTTCTCTGATCATAATTAGCGATCCGCCATTGTTTTAATTTCGTCTGAAATAAGAGGATGCTATAATAAAGTTATTTATTGAATATGATTCAATTTCAATTGGCCGTAACCAATGTTCAAAAATTGTAATGAATCCTATGTTTTTACCTGCGACATGGGCCTCAATTTCTTCCAATTTGGTTCGCAAACATTGTATATTAATGTACAGGAGCGCGGCGTGGTCCTGATGTTCAGTTTATTCTTTTAGGTGTTTGTTGGAATTACGGGGTTCCGCTTGAATAAAATTCCTACTCCTTTTGGCCATATCTTCGAATTTTCAACAATTTCCAATTGTACGAATGGAACCGTGATTTTAAATGATGAGTATTCCTCTGGCCGTCTTGAATTAAGCTTATCACACTCAATTTTAGTAATTTTATACTTATTTAAATGTGCTACAATTTCATTCGTAGTTGTCCCCGGAATGAGACGGTATATGTGTACATGGGCCTTTTTTTCGACTCCCTTTAAAACATCGTCTTCACCGTCGCCCATAATTTGTTTCTTCTTCTGCGCTCTCCGTGAACGTTGAACTGTAGTCCACGCGTTTGCGGTTACTTGGCTCTGAACTTTTAAATCGGGTGCGGTTGGTGGCGTATGCGGGATATATCCAAATGGTTTGCATTAGTAGTAGCATTTAAAGAATCTACAACTGGAACTGTATCTATTCTAGAGGATTTTATTTGTTTACCTGTTGTTTCGGGTATATTTTTGTGTCCATTTGAGGCGATTGTTTGGTTGCCTACAACAACATCGGACAACTGCTTCGTGGGCTTGATGGCGGGAAACACATCATTTCCAACTCAGCTTACCATATTTTTCCTGGAGGGCTTCAAGTTTCTCAGTTAGGAAATTGTTTGTTAATGTTAGGCTCTTAACTAGATCCTCGGGCGGCGATGTCGGTGCCGTTAACTTTTTACCACAGCAAGTTTTCACCTTTCGTACACAACCATTATGATAAAGGGTCTCACAAACTACACATGTGATGCCTGATACAATACTTTTTATTATTTTCACTTGAATTACTATTAATTGCTGAATTTTTAGAAGAGCTCATGTTTACGTAGTCAACAGCGCCCTCTGTAATAAACTGTTTGGCCCCCGATGGAAATGAATTTTCCAGCCTCATACATATTACGAAGTATTTTAGTCAAATTTGAATTGTAAAAAGACCGAGAAAATTTAATATCAACCCTTGGCGAATTTTGAAAATAACCGCTGTCTACTCTGGACGAACGATTTTCAAACACTTATAATAAATTGTTTGGCCCCCGATGGAAATGAAATTTTCGGCCACAAACATACTACGAAGTGTGTGAAAATCGGATATCAACCCTTGGCGAATTTTTAAAATAACCGCTGTCTCTACCCTGGATGGACGATTTTTATACACATATAATAAATTGTTTGATATTCAATTTTCTCGGTCTTTTGACAACTCAAAATTGACTAACATACTTTGTAGTGTGGTTGTGGCTGGACAATTCATTTCCATCGGGGGGAAAACAATTGATTATATGTCTTTGAAAATCGCCCGCCCCGGGTAGAGACAACGGTTATTTTAAAAATTCGCCAAGGATTGATATTCAATTTTCTCGGTCTTTTAACAACTCCAAATTAACTAACACACTTCGTAGTAGGTTTGTGGCTGGAAAATTCATTTTCATCGGGGGCCAAACAATTGATTATATGTGTTTGAAAATCGTCCGTCCAGAGTAGACAGCGGTTATTTTAAAAATTCGCCAAGGGTTGATATTCAATTTTCTCGGTCTTTTAACAACTCCAAATTGACTAATATAGTTCGTAGTATGTTTGTGGCCGGAAAATTCATTTCCATCGGGGGCCAAAAGACTGATTATTTGAAGTTTGAAAATTGACATTTAATGCGTCCCAATGTTTACAAAACTTGCAAACAAACAGTTATAAATTGTTTATTGTGTATCGTTGATTATTTTTTTGTAATTAAATCCACTGTGGCCAGGTTCAAAAAGGTAATTTATCGAGAATGTTCATAATTCGGGTGGTGGCGGAGGCGCCAAAATCCGTGGGTGGAAAGTTATGGCTAACTTCTCGTCGGTGCACACGTGATAATATAGATAGATAGATATAGATTCAGTATGCTTAGGGTCAGATGGTGTCTATTGCAGATAATATAGTTCATTGCATAAATTATATCTTGTAACAAAATTCTTTATTTTACTTAACTTTGCTAATGTTAATTACAAATATAATAATTAGTGATAATGTTGAAGCAATTAATTTGGACCAGTTTCATAAGTTTCAGAATTTTACTCGGAAATTTCTATTTCCATCCCCTAAAAACCATCCAAATTTATTAATGGGATTTTTCAAAATATTTTTCATGTAATCAAAAGAAATTCCGAAATTTTTGAAGCTGGGTCAAATTAAGCCAATGATTGTAGGAAAAATAATCCATTAAATCTTATTAATAAATAGGGGTGGGTTTTAGGGAATAGGAATAAAAATAGCCGAGTAAAATTCTGAAACTCATGAAACCGGGTCAAATTACGCTCGTGATTACAGAAAAAATCACTGATAAATTGGGCTGGTTTTTAATGGATGGAAATAAAAATGGCCTTGAAAAATTTTGAAAGTTCGGGTAGAATTCTACCCCAAATCAACGGAAAAGTAGTTCAGAAAATCCCGTTCGTTCTAAGAGGGTGGAAACTAAAAGCATTTTTGTATAAATACTTTCACGAACAATTAAAACATCCCTTCATACAAACTAATTAATTAATTAAACAAATTCGAGGCAACCTACTTGTTGCAGAAGCATTAAATAAATTTAATTACACGAAAAATAGCTTAAATCTGTAAATTTAGAATAGGTTGAATATTTACATGTTCAGGCTATATTTCGTTTTATTAAATTTAATTCATTAAACATTAAAATTGCAAAAGTATTCAGGAATATAAAAACATAATTGGTGCACAAAAAACTATTATTTAATTTGAATAAAGCATTATTGGTAAAATGTAGTTACAATACTTGTCAACATCATTATGATCATCATCATCTTGACATTCAAAGACAGGTGGAGGTACTAACAAATCTAAAGTGTCTTTTAGCAAGCATCCGAGTGTTTTTTCTACGTAATTTCCTCTTGTTGGGGATCCGAACTTAACAGAAATAAATTAAAAATATCCTCCTTGGATTTTTGGCGACTACATTTTCTGGAAGAATGTTCACGAATGTTTTTAAAATTCTTGATTCGTCCTTCTAGAGCCTCTTTATTTAATTAGCCAACGGGCAACAAAGCAGAGGATATTATATCTGGTCAATGAAAAAATTATAAGTTCTTCAATCAAATGAATGAAGATAAATCTTAGGAAGATTTTCATTTTTAATAAAGTGCCCTGATTATTCTGATTAATGACAGTATGAGCTTTTATGAAAAGATACATCTTGAATCTCAGTTTATCTGTGTTTTATTTGTCGTTAATTCACCAAGTCTACGGTATAATGTTATTGTTTATACATTTCCTTGTAACATTTCGGAATTGCATACAATGCCTAGAAAATGTATGTATTAAAGAGCCTTTGACAAATTATTTTACACATATCCTATATTGGCTCGGCATTGTATACATTTTCGGTAACATATTTAAAAATAAACAATATTAGTATGTTTTTAGTTTCTACTCTTATAATAATAAATTATTATTATTAAATGCAATATTAAGCTTTTTATTGCAGCTTAGTACCTTTTTCAGGAAATAATTAAAGGCGGGAATCAAGATTGAGGTAGTGTAAATGATAAAACATATTTTATAAATTTATAAAAAATATTAATTTTTATTTTAGTTATTCATTTTTATAAATGTAAGAGAAAATAACACTAAACCCGCACATTCATTCGGGCGGGCACAAAATCAGGAACTCAACGGTCCTGTTTCTAGTACTATACATTTAATATAAAATAGAGAATTAATTATTTGTAGCTATGCAAAAACTTAATTGGTTTGGTTTGAAATGAAATTTCGAATTTGTGCAGTTTGCAGCAAGGACAGTCATTCTTATACCGGAGGAAATTATGAATGCACATATATATTGTGATTATGGAACCCAGACTGTCGACAAACAGAGATTGATAACGGTTTAACATCTAAGCACCATATAAAAATTGATAAGATATCAATTGATTCCATTTATATCCCTCTTGCAACAGAATGCATTTCTTTATGGTAATATAAATAGAATTCATATATCCAAATATATTATACTCGTGATATAAAATTGAGACAGCTTTATTTGCAAATTAATCACACACCGCTATTAATATGTAAATTAGGAATACGCCTTGCTTTGTATTTATTTAAATTGTTACCATTGGAAAGTTTGAAACGGAGAATTATCACTAAAAATTAAAATATTCCGCAAATATTCCGCGTTGTTTAAGATTGATTTGTAGCCATGCAAAAATCCACGATGAAACAGAAATGAATTGAAACCAGTGACGGTTCGCGGGGTTTTTTCTGGTACGGCCGAGGTAACAAGGGTGGCAATACAGATGGGTAGGGTCAGTTGCAGAGACGGTTGGCGGTCACGCAACCTATCTGTATCACCACCTCTGCTACCTCGGCCGTACCAGAAAAAAACCCGCGTACCGTCACTGATTGAAACCTTAAGATAGAGCAAGTTAAAGAATTTGAAATGATTAAACATGAAAATAGAACCGCTTGCAGAAAAATTTTACAGAGAATAACATACAAATAATAAAAGTAAATTTAAATGTGTTCGATATGCAATTGAAATAATAATTTTGGAAAGAGAAAGAAATATTGAATCATATTATTTCAAGCTAATCTAAAGAGAAGTCATACTTAAGTTATAACATATCTATTTTTACTAGCTCTGTTACGAAGTACGGGAAAGTATTGTGATCGTGATTTTTTTTTCAAAAATTCTTTTATTGTAAATATACGTTTTGAGGTCAGCAGAGGCGATTTCTAAGATTTAAAAAATGCGTCTATGTGTGTATCTGTGTACATGTGTTTCTCTCTCTCCCTCTCTCTCTGTGTGTCTGAGAGCGGTTTATCTAAAAATATAATACAAGAATTAACATTAATCTTTGAACATAAGCCTTATTGGTTTGGGTAAAGTTTTAACCTTAACCATTCTTTGTTTTTTTCCGAAAAATTGTATGTTCTACTAAATTTGTGTTAGTACATTTGTCTCGAAATTGCACTGGAAACGAGATACTCACGAGAAACCAAACATAGTCGTTTGTTCTACTTGTTTTTGTAAACTTATAAGCATTTTCACGACTTTATATCTCGGTACCTATTAGAGATAAAAGAAAATTATAGGAAATGTTATGCTGTACAAAACTTGTATTTTCCTTGACCAAATGGAGCACCAGTTGTGTCGCAGCCACTGTACAAAACTTGTATTTTCCTTGACCAAACGGACCACCAGTTGTGTGGCATGAATGAATAAAATGTTTTCAACTATTTCAGTGTGTTTAAAACATTTGTTGGAGTACAACGCTTTAGGTGATTTGCCTTTACCAACTTTTTGGTAATATACGTTCGAAGGAGAGAGAGAGAGAGAGCAGTGAGAAGCACCAGCAGGTCGACATCCTCACCAATGATTATAACAGCATAATGTTGAGAAGACAACGAGTTTACTGTGGTTACTATTAGAACGTCTGCATCCTCTTCAACTTGTATTGTCGTCATAAGTGATCGTTCAAATGCGGTTCTGAGTAGGGAAATAAAACGAGACTTGTCCTTTCCATTTCGTAGAAACTTCTCCTATGGCAAATGTGGGTGCATGCTTTCAGAAAACAAAATCTCTGCAGAAGTCGTAACTCTGGCACGCCGTTCTCTTTCTACCCTCTTAGTGCATTTCTTTTCTACCGAATCTGGGTATCCATCGAAGACCACTACTGCAGTGACACAATAATGATTTTGTATATAGCTGATGTATTGCTGGAAAATTCCGGAAAAAGGTTTATCACGACTCCATTCAACTTTGTGCAGTAGATATCCCCATGTATTTTGCTGCTTCCCAGTTCTGCATCATTTGGTAGAGGGTTGAAACATAAATAGAAGAAGGATTCCGTTCCTTTGTTCATGACTTCTTCTGAGAAAAGAGATAATGGGACAGGAGAGGGTTCACACTAGAAATATTCCTCAAGTTCACTTTCAGACTTTTTGGCAATGCACATGCGATGCAGAAGCATCAATAGATCTATTGCCACAGTCACACCCTGATTTTTGACATTGCTGGTCACTGCCGCAAGAGAAACAACTGCATCCTTCCGTTTTAAATACAGGCCTGCAAAATTCTGGTTAATAACTTTAGACATAGCGATTTTCCCCACCTTTTCAGCCAAATGTCAAGTGACTGCTATCTCCGATTGTGCCACTACTTATAGACATAATCACGTTTGTTTTAAGAAATAGTTCATGGTAAGCAAACCAATCAATGAGAGTTTGGATGTCTTGATCATCCCTATTAATTCGTGAAGGCCTCATCTCTGCATGTTGTTCTGATGTACCTGATGCAACCTCACACAATGACTCGATACTCTCACAAAGGATATGCAGATAAACAAGTTCAGCAGTCCAACGAAGGATAGAACTGTGTGTTATTCCACGTCCTCGGGTCAAACCTCCAGATGTTTTCATCGATCAGCGTTTGTTCGATGGTCATGAGATCGTCGAATCGCAAAGTAGCCCTCTTTTGTAAATCTTTCATACTCTATTGGATCCATCTTCTCTTTCAATTGCAACATATCTTGAAGGTAGAGATGTGCACACTTGGCGTAATTGAAGTGAGCGGCTGCGTGGAAAAAGGTATCATTGTTTGCACCGTATCAAGATGGAGTTCTGCTGGAGTTCATCTGGAAGTACTGACCCCACAGCTAGGAAGAAGATCCGTTTTCTTTAAAAATGTTCAGTACATTAATCATTTTAGTTCGAACTGCCTGAAAAACCTTATTGACCTGAGCATTGAGTATCACATTGTTTTCACTTAAAAGCATTTCCTTCATAGTTTTACGTTCTTCATTACTAAACTATCAAGCACGCTCGATGTACCAACATATTACCTCTAACAGCCCTTGAGTATGCATGACCTAAAAGGATTTTTTTATGCTATTTTCTACATAAATGGTTTCTAATGGCTCCTTCAAACTGCTTCCAGCTATGCAACCCATGAATGATATTAGCAGATGAAATCCTCCAAGCCTAACAATTTCTCAAGGTGGGGAACAACCCGGTCACATAGAGTTGTTGGTCAAACGATACAAAGGTGGCTTGTTGATTGTGATAGCAGCTCTTTTCACTGGCTACTTCCAAGGAAGTCAGCACTGTTTCATTATGAGTAGGTGCGAAGTTGATGAATGGCAGACATAATACCTTCGACATTTCATAATTTCCATCTGATTATATCTTCTCCATAAATCCATTCCACCCAGGGAGTGGACAAGATTTAGACCAAAATGTTGCGAGGGTAAAATATCTTCTGACAAAGCATGGATCTGTGCAACGTCTTCAACTCGGTTTCTGCAAACCGCTAATCTGCACTCCATGAAAAGATTTCAATGGAACAGAACCAAATTTTCCCACTAGTTCACTTGAGGATAAACGCTGGACACTCTGAATGTTTCGGTCTGGTCCTACAGATGTAACAGGGGTTACAGCTGCAATCTCTCCCATTGTATGAAATGTTCCACATCCCTTCAAAGTGTCTATAATAAAATCCGCATTATCAAATACGAATTGTAGAAAAGAGTTATCTTGGAATAGAATTTCCGGATGAAGAATGGCAGACTGATCAAGTCGACTTGTCTCTTTGTAGCAGCATGAAAATCCAAGGGCTGAGAAAACATCAATGAGTTTTCTTGTGCCAAATTTTTTGTACATATAGGCACCTATACCAGTTAAAAGTGATGAAACGAAAGATCGTGGCCTTGCTTCTAAAATTAGGGCGTGCGATAAGGCAACGCATTTCCTTTTCCATCCTCCTGCATTGCCATGTTTGCCTTTACCCATCACTCTCTAATAAAATTCGGATACTGTACGCGAAATCACAGAGTTCACATCTTGAAGAAAGTCATCTGATGGACTGTAAGTTTCCAATGGGCACGTATTGGATCGAATATCTTCTCTAATAATATCTGCAGTAGCTCTTAGAATCAAATTGCTCCTGCCGAGACCGACATTTCAAGTCAACAAAACACACGCCGTCACCGGTTATAACGACGCAAGAAATATCGACAATCCTTTCACATTAAATGCTTACGAAATGATAAAGAGCGTGGCTTTGAAGTCCGGGGACGGCACGTCCTGGGAGGGATAAGGCACCGGTTTGTAATGGCGGGAGATGGGCCTTTTGCGTCCCGTTTTCGCTATCCCCTGTCGGTTATCGTAGGCCACTCTCTTTCTGATTGGCTATTGCCTAGCAACAACTTTCTATCTCGGTACCTATTAGAGATAAAAAAAAATTAAAATACCAAAGTTGTAGAAAATTTTATGCTCTACAAAATTTGCTAAGACTACTTTAACGAAAATTTGTATTGGAAAGGAGGTATATGAAAAAAAAAACTCGTTTTGCCGTGATTTCGGCTCGTTTTTTCAAGATGGCAGCGTGCGCTCAGGCCGGCCAAGGTCGAAAACTTTAATATTAGGACACAGTTTTATAAAATATATTAAAACAATTTAAACTGCCAGAATAATTACGATCGCAACTTTTTTTTGCGCTAATTGAACTGGCGTAGTCAGTAGATGTAAATAGGTATAGGAAAATGAAACTGGGGTGGTTGTCTTCTTCTGGCTCTGCCATGACTTTACTGTGTTGACTTTGATACCATATATACTGCTTATACTGGAAGGTTCACAGAAAGGCGAAGAGAGACACTGGGGATCTCACTGAACTCAATGATAGTCAGAAAATATTCTTTATTTCCCAGACAAGTTGAGCGCAACATGCAGAATGGTGAAAGTCAGGGTCCGTCAACTTGGCCCCCACTTTCGATTGTTTGGAAAAAAAGTGTTACTCCAGAAAGCCCTTAGCTCCACAAAACTTAGAGCTAGTTCGGAAAAGGTAAAAAAGTTATGGGGGTTTAAAATTTGGCGGGGCCAAGTTGACGTTCGGCCCCCACTTTTTTTTTAAGTTTTCTTAATGAGGAAGTATGGGAAAAGACATAGTCCCTTCCAAAATAATAACATACGTCGCAATCGGAATACTTAAGCCACTTGATTACATAATCAATCTCTCATTTAAGTCCGGAATATTTTCCAAATCATTTAAAAAAGGACCAAAGCCGGAAATAAGCAACTATTGCCCAATAGCGCTACTAGACACTTTCTCAAAGTTATTGGCCAAGTTCCAGCTGCTCAAAGAAACATGGCTTCCTAATCAATAGATCCACGGAAACTGCAATTGTCGAAATGTTTTTATTTCAATAAATTTAGACACTGGAAAGTGTGTGATGGGCATCTTCTACGACTTTTCGCAAACTTCTGATGCAATCGACCCGAAGTTTATGCACGATGAGTTGAATGCTCTTGGTATCCGTGAAAATGTGCTAAATCTGATTGTTTCATTTTTGTCAGAACGGAAAAAAATAGTGCCTTCGAGAAATGTGAGCTGTATAAAGGCGTATTCTTGCTATATATCATTGACCAGAGTGACCACATAATAACAAGACACAATCAACTTTGCTGATGATATAGCCATTATTGTAACACCTAATATCAAATATCAGTTGGCTTTCAAAATTAAAAGCACAAATAATCAAATCAATGTATGGTGTTATAGAAACAATCTATTACTAAATGCCAATAAAACTTCCTCCAACCAATTTTATCACAGTTTACCATTTGTTAAATATTTGGGAAGCTACATAGATGATCAGTTGAATTGAAAAAAATAGATTTAAATACATACATAAATAGATATTTTGGATTTCCTCTAATCAGCGGCGGCTCGTGGATTTTCGTAGGGAGGGCTAAGACAAAGATGTCGCTCGGGCTGCAGAGGAACCAAATATTTCGTTGCTGTTTCGGTCAAATTTTCTTCCGTTAGCATTTGTCAAGGTAGTTCTTGAAATTAGCTGAGTACGTAATTGCAATATTTGCGAACCGGGTGTACTAATGTTTCCCAAATAGCAATAATTCGTAACAATATTGCCAAAATTCATTCCAGCTCCGATTTTGAAAAAATCTTACGAGTGGAGAGTTTAGCTGCTACTACACCGATGAAGAAATAACCATCGACTATGTATACAGAATCTACACATGCACATGTACATGCAACCCGACCATATAACTTTACAGAGCTCAAAGATTACATGTGATGTCTATACAGTAATTTGCTAAAATGGTTTACATATAAGTGACTAACGAATCAACGACATCGCAATTTGTATAATCAATACATCGGTTTGCAATCCGAGAAGGGAGCCAAATATCTTGGACCTATTTTAGCAATGTTGGACATAGGCCAGACATTTTGAACTTTTACATCGGGAATCGAATAGTTCATGACATTTGGTCTAAAGAGCCAAATTTAAAAATTACATCAAAAGAAAATTCAAGATGTCGGTCACCTAGATAGAGGTTCTAACTTGCTTATTTTAAATAGACTACATTTCGGTTAATTAAATAGGATTTTTGAGTGTATTTTCAATTACATTTTACATTTCAATAAATGCTCAAAATGTGTTAATTATTAGCATTACAAAACTAAATAACATCGTTTTGTAACACTGGTAAGTAATGCATTATAATTGATATTGTTTATTGCCTCTAAGGCAATTCCTCATTATTATAGTAATTAAATTAACTTCTATATACTTCATCTTTAAGAGTACCACATAAATATATTTCTATATAAATCTCCAGTTTTCGTTCGGATGAACATGTGCATTAACAAAAAGATTGTTTTAATAATCTTGCATTTTACGAAGCGGCACGGCACCATCTTGTTTGTACAATATTTGAATATTTTGTGTTATATCTTCTAATAAATATTGTAAAAATATCTGAAGGATTTCAAAAGATCTTTGTGCATTTAAGTTTCGATAAAATATTATGGGCCAATTATTTCATTTTCCAAGATGTCACGAATAACATTAAATTTAATTTTAAGTTTGTCCTTAGTACTTAAAAAGACGATGTTATTAATTACGAACATGCAAATTTCTTTTGTATCATTCAATATCCGGCGTGGCACTAGCCAGGGAAGTAGTTGTTTCAATAAGTTATTTGTAAGACTTAATAAGGCCCATCATCAATCGATTTCTCGGGCTCAAGTTCCACATCAAGCCATAACCCTACAAAAGGTACAGGGGCTTTGGGCACAAGGTGGAGGAATACATAAACTCGGACCCCAAAGACGCGTGCTGGAGGTGTGGCCAAAACGGTTACGTAAAGGCTACCTGCACAGCGGAACCACGTTGCGCTGCATACATTGACATCGGCAAGATCGAATGACACTTCTTAGATAGTAAAGGATGCTATGCATTCCGGAAGGCAAGCCAGGCTTAGCTATCAGCACTAACACGCCAGCACAAGATATCTTGGAAGAAACAGGGCCGAGCGGCATTGAATGGATTCCAATGGCATGACAGGTAAGAGGGCCGAGCAGCGTCAGAGTACCTCTACGGGCGCACAACCCACGTGATACTATGAAGGTACTACAGGTCAATTTCAACAGGTGCCACGCAGCGAATGACATGCTCGAGGTTTTATTTCCGGTTGAGAGGAGGGGTGAGCTGTTGTTCGACGTTATGGCACGTCTGGATCTGAAGGTCGCCAACATATTCAACGAGGCCTCGTTTACAAGGGTCGAGTCGGAGTCTATCCTGAATGTCACCCTGACCACGCCGGCAATGCTATTGCGGATCGAGTGCTGGAATGCATCGGTAGGAGTGGAAACCCATAGTGACCTTCGTTACCTCACGTATGACGTGCTGGCACTATATAGAACCTTGGCAGGATGGACTAGGGCGAGCTTACCCCGGCCTTGGTTGGTCGAGCCACGCTGCGTGGTACCGCGGAGGCTTCCTGCCTCGGCCTCTCGAGGCGGCTCAGAGTGGCTAGTGATGTAACCACCCCCAAGAGGAGTCCAGCCTAGCAGACAAGGGCGGTTTACTGGTGGTGCACGAAGGAAGCCGACGCGTGGGCAAAATCCAACTCAGCAAGACATAACATCTGCCATTGCAGACGCTCTGACAGAGGGTACTTCGGACTGCTGGAGACAACATGCCAGTGAGCAAAAGCAGAGCTACGCACTGCCATTAAGCCCAATTCTCGTCACTCCGAAGATCGGAGTCAGACCCCTTCCATGTAGGTATTGGTTCCCTGTGGCATCAGGGAGGTAATGAGAGTACTTTTTCCGGCAGAATCTGCTTGCAGTTCCCCCAGGCAGAAGGAGGCCGGAGCCACTAAAGTGGAGTTGTTCACTCCGGAGGAACTCCTGAGAGCAGCAGAGTCGCTCTTTGGTCGGAAGGCCTTTGAACCGGGGATATACCCAATGATGCACTGATGGCGGTCGTGCGTGATAACCCGTTGCCGCTGCTGGCCTGCGCAAATCTGTGCCTCAAGGAAGAAATATTTTCAAGCCTTTATAAGTCGGCCAGGCTGGAGCTGCTCCCCAAAGTGGGCAAGCCTTAGAACTATCTGCGGACATATAGGCCTACATACCTAATCGCTCATCAAAATACTGATGACCAACTGGTTTAAATAGTACGGCGGCCTGTCTGTGAATCAGTTCTGAGTTAGGGAAGACAGGTCTACGGAGGTCCATTAAAGAGGCGAAGGCATTGCTTGGCGATAGCGTCAAGAGTGCTTTCAAAGTCCTGTGGCCAACTATAATATTAGATGCCCTCTTCAAGAGACAGACACCAGGTTCTGAGGTTGAGGTTTAAGAGGAGTTACCTGATATTTTTCAAGGCTCCACTATTGTGAAATATCACCTACAATGGCATCTTCCATTTGAGTTGTTTAGTTGCGGGTACTAAGGAGGGAAGACGGCATACCGGGCAGCACGACCGGGTATTAGCGGGCGGTACCAAGTCGCAGGAAGTAGGACACAAGGTCCCGGGTAATTCCGCTGGCGTCCTGCCTGCTGTGACGCTGTTTTACGCAGGAGACGAGATAGGGCACACGTTAAGTTGATGTCGACTGGATTCGGGTAGCCAGCTAGCTATGAAGAGCTGGCTAATATTGGGTGCGAAACTAAATTTAGGGAGAAGGTATTTAAATCATTCGCGGGTGATATAGAGTCATTAAGGGCGGGTTGAATTACATAAATGCTTAGAATTGTGTGCGCGCGCACCGTTAAGCAGATTCGCGTAACATCAGGAAACAAACAAGCAGCAAGCGGACTACACCAACAGAAGAAAGAAGAAAGAAGAGGACGCATCATCGCAGAAGAGGATCATACTTCGTAGAAGAGGACAAGAGGACTCATCGTCGCTGAAGAGCAGAAGAGGATATAAGAAGAGGACAAGAGGATCCATCGTCGCTGAGGAGGACCAATGCTGAGCGGGTATAATTCTTATCAAGAGACCTGCCATAGAAGAGGACTGTCGTCACCGAAGAGGACAAGAGGACCCATCGTCGCAGTAGAGTAGAAGAGGATTTGAGAAGAGGAGGACCATTGAAGAAAAAAAGAACAAACCGGGGAGCGCGCATTATCTGCTGGCGCCAACTTGACTATTTTGTATTTATTGTTAATTTTGATTTTTTTTTACGGGATTGGGAGAAATAAATATGAGTATGCTTGGGGATTGTTTAATTTTTTTTGCGAGGAGAATGTAAAGGAGTTGAATAAAGTATTTAAAAATGAGGGAAATTTATTTTAAATCCAATTTTACCTGCTAGTAAGGAGGCTAGTTTCTAAGTTAGATTTTAATAAGTAGAATAATATGCTATACCCTTGTAATGCATTAATTTAAATAAATCTGTCTCCCACAAAATCCAGCTGAGCTTCCCACCCAAAGGAAAGTGAGGGCAAAATAGACCGATCGGCAACGCTGCGGTCGTGAACCCTTCAGTGCGATTAAGTCTCTGTTGATCCTAAATAAGACTACTATTTTTGTTAAATGATAAATGTGTTAACGTTTTGACAATATGTTCAATAAGTTTTCTGCTATATTTGCTCTCTGCTCACTACAAAATAAATATTTTTGTGCAACCGGCCGCGAAGTATTACTTCGCGGCCGTTACTGCTAGCAACGGCCGCTAATCTAAAAGTCAATTGTGACAATGACAGTGACTTTACAAAACTTATTGTAAAGCTAATAATATAATAATTACCTTCCATAATAAATAAGTTTCATCATTAACGTTTTCTATAATGGCTATTAGGGATGGGCGATATTTCACGTACCTGTGATTTTTCACTGGTATTGAAAAATCACAGGTTGCTACTGTTACTAATAGGCGAATTTCACCGCTACTTAAAATCACTGCTACTTAAAATCGCTACTACTTAAAATCGCTGCTCCTTAAAAGCACTTCTACTTAAAATCACTGCTCTTTAAAGTCATATTGCTACTTAAAATCGCTGCTACTTAAAATCACTGCTCCTTAAAGTCACTGCTACTTAAAATTACTGTTTCTTAAAATCACAATGTGCTACTTGAGCTGTGACTGTTATTTAAAACATAATTGTAAGAAGACAATATGAGGAGATTTTATATGCATTATTTTATTCTCCCATTTATACAGGGTGTTATATTTAAATTTCAAATAATTATTTAATAAAAATGACAAATATTTAGTATAAAAATACCATACTATAGCACATAAAAATAAATAAATTACGACAACTTATCTCTACTAATAAATGATTATTAATTAATCAATTGGGATTTTAAAGAGAAAAAAATTTTGCCCCGGCGCGGAATCGAACAACAGCCTCGCTGTGATCGAACGGTTGTATCCACGGATTTTACCACTCGGCTAACGCAACAAACCCTTAAGAAGTTTGCATCTCATGTCATTTAATGATTTCTCTAAAACCCTATGCGGCGTTGTAATCAGTTTTGATTACTGTATTCGATCCGTTTTTTTAAATGTCTGATTCAAAACGAAGAAAACCCAGTGAACTTTGGGAATATTTTGAAGTGATAGATAAAAACCTTGCACAGTGTAAAATGTGCAAATCCAAATTGTCATACAAAACAAACATATCCAATTTAAGAAAAACTATGCGCATTAGCGACGTCTGTTCCATGTGAACGTTTATTTTCAAAGGCAGGCTTAATCATTACGGAACGGAGAAATCGTTTGTCGGAATAGATGACACAAATGCTAATATTTTTAAATTCAAATTATAATTAAATAGTTGAATATTTTTATTGCTTTGTTCCTTATTACAGATTTAGATTTTATTTTTTTGTTGAATAAATCGCCTGGAAACTATTTATGTTATTCATTTATAAAGAAACACGTGTTATGAATTACTATATTTAAAAGTATCTTTAGAATGATTTTGTCTTCGTTCTATGAGCAAATATTTTATAAATGTGGAAACTGGTATTAAATTAATATAATACTAAATTTAAACTAGCAAAGCCTGTAACTGTGATTATTTGTTATGATGTTTACAAACCGTAATCACAGTCACAGTTTAAAATCACTGTTATTAAAAAGTAGCAATCACAAGTAGCAACGTGATTCAAAAGTAACAGCTTCGCCCATCTCTAGCAACGGTTATCCTTAAGCACAAACTTTTACATTTTTACGGCCGAAAAGTGTATTTTTGTCTGAATTAGCATCATAATGCATGTTAATACATATTACCACGAGGAGGTTGCGTTGTAAACTCCATATTTGGGGTGCTTGATTTGCCTCTCACGATTCGAAAACTATCTCAATCCTCTTCGCTATCTTCATTAATCACTGAAGGGCAATTATTTGTTTTGAATATATTGCAAAGTATTCGTTCTGGTTGAAAAATCTTTGATAAATACCTAGCATGAGATAGGTAGTACACAATGGCCGTAATGTGCGAACAACAGCCGACAGTTTTACCATTAGCACAGTCACATACGTAGTGTGTCACACCAGAAATACCTACGCTGTTGGGCTTGTATCTAATAAAACATCTGTATGATATTCGGGAAATATGTCGCTATGGAATTTTGAATTTAAGAATTCTTCTTTGACATATTCAAGTGTCAGTTTGCCATCCGTGTCTATTATTTTCGCTAAATAAGATACAGCCTGAGAAAGTTGATACGATCCTGTGAAAAAATCGTTAAATCCTTTTCGGTCATTTCTGGAAAATCTAGAATTTCATCTGATGTAACTGCTTTGAAAGGAGTTTTTCGACGGACCAGTCTTTTTCTTCTGCCTCAATAGCTAAAGTATTTTGTATATCTTTCTGAAATTGCATCCTTTCTAAGATTTCATCCGAAGTTGTCGAGTCAGATTCTAGCCTTTTCCCATAAGTATTCTGAAGAAAGGATGCAATCCTAAAATAGATTCCAATTTTTGGTATCAACTTATTATCTATTTTATGGTCGAGCAGACGATATTTTTGCTTTATTATGACGTGAACAACTTCAATTGCCCAGCGGATTTTAGAATGGTTGGACTCTTCTGTGGACAATTGCTACTTTACATTTTAAAGCGGGCATTAATACCTTGAAATATTTTTCTTCCAGATCATTCTGTACGTCACGAAAGCCACGATCAAGAACAAAAACATCATTTCTTTCTAAGATTCTACATACAGGGTCTTTTTTTAACTCAGAACATATGATTGTTAATGTCTATGTTCTATGTTATAATAATCACATCAACGCATTGCAATGTATTGACAATGTAGGCAACCAAGTACACAAAGGTACCAGTGAATGCTTCTTCTTCTTCTCTCGGCCCCGTCGACCTGTCACAGTACAGTGAAAGCTTAAAATTATTACGAATAAAGTGAGGTTAATGAAACAAACAATGATAAATAGTAAGTAATTATAATAAATATTAAAAATGACCACCTTCACGTTCTAAGCAGTAGCCAAGTCGATTATAAAATCCTTGAATAGCATTTCTAATGTGTTGCGGATTTCTACTTAATTCATCGCAAACAGTAATTATACGATCTTTTAACTCTGAAGTATTGTTTATAATAATGTTATTATGTTATTATGGCAGCTGTAGAATGTGGAGGCGCTCCATCCATCTGATAATAAGGAGCAGCAATGTTTAGTGTATGAATTTCTGGCATTATACGAGTTCGCAGAAGATCTAAGTAAACATTACTGTTTAGATTTCCATTAATAAAAAAAGGACCAATAAGGGTATCATTAATTAGTCCAGCCGACACATTAACTCTCGTATTGTATTGTGTGTGCGTCAAATTTTTTAAGCGAGGATTATTGCACGCCCAAAATCTAAAAGGTGAAGGAATGGGTATTGATAAGAAATGAAGAATACTAACCTATAATTTTGTGGTTTAACTTCACCATTTAAGGAAAATGATGCCTCATCAGTAAATATTATTCTGTGTAAAATTCCTTGATCATTATTAATTAAATTGAATACGGTTTCACATAATTCTGTTCGTTTGCTTTTGTCCTCATTTGATAGTTGCCGATGATTTGAAAACTTGTAAGCATTGTATTCAAATTCTTTTAATGTCTTGTAAATGGAAGCTGAACTTATTTGAAACTGTGCTGCGATAACTCTTAACGATGATATGGGGTTCTGCTCTACATAACATAAAATGTTGAGTTTCATCTCTTCCGTTAAAATGTGATTTCCTTTAGCTCTTTTAATGTGAAAATTACTCACGCAGTATTGTCAAAATGATGGACAATATTACAAATTGTTAAGATGGATGGAACTTGTCTGCTCGTATACTCAACCGAAAACAAATCTCTAACACGTCGAATGCTGTTCCCACTCTTGAACCAATTAATTATCTGTATTCTTTCTTCGGTGGTGTAATACATTTTTATTAATAACACAATTTTGACAATTAAATAAAACTGAGTGTAAGTATGGTTGCCTACATTGCCAATACATTGCAATGCATTGATGTGATTATTATAACATAGAACATAGACATTAACAATCATATGCTCTGAGTTAAAAAGAAGACCCTGTATGTAAGAAACTAAACAAACGTGCGACACCCTACGAGGTAAATGGGTTTTTGATAATAATATCATGATAATAATAACAATGTTAAAAAAAATAATAATAATCTAAAACAAGCAAGGGTTATTTAATCAGATTCAGAATCATTTAATGTTTTTGTTACTAACAATTATTGTACCACTTCTTTATCCAAACTTCCAATTTTGCAAGATCGTGCAATATTATATTTTATAGATATATCTAACACATATATCTGAATCCGAGGAATACATCAATATATGAAAAAGATTGCATGCATGTAAACTTCCTCGTGTTGAATTTCCGGTATCTTTGCGAGTCCTTATTCGTGCTTCCAGTGTCTCCTCTGAAAACATATTAATTGGTGATATCGCTGATTTAATCATATCTGCCCCTTGAATTAAAATTTTATGCAAGCTCGCAGGCACATAGAACCTTGGATACAATACAATAAACAGCTTTGCTGTATTCGTTGCGAAACTATGAAATGCACTAGTATACTCGTATATTGCATATCCACTTGATATTGTTTACAAAATTATTTTCTAATTTTTAACAAGTCTTTTGTCTAAACCTGTAATTTCTGCAGTAATTCTAAATTGCTAATAAAATTTGCGAGCAGTATTCCCATCGTGTGTAGTTACGCTTCCAGGCTTAGTAAAATTTACTAATAAACCTATTATTCTGAATTCTAAGCTTCAGAAATTTAAAATATTCTTGTCTGTTTTTTGACGAATTTGCAAAAACGCTTATTGTTAAACTGTTTTTGATGTAACAATAAGTCCTTTATTACAGCAAAGTAGAAAAACACGTATCGTTTGTTAAACACTACAATTGAATGTTCTGTTATAATTTGTTAATTATCTTGATATACATTTGATAAATGACTATCAATTAAACTCGTGTACTTATTATAAAACACATGAAAATGTTAATAACCCCTGTTATAATGTTGCGCCGAATTAATTTTAATGCCAGAGTATAGTTAGCATATTGCGACATAATTATTTCAGTCTGCAACAATAAGCAAAAAAGGACTCGTCTTACTTACGTGCACGACTAAATACCGTCCTCCTTAACGCGGCAGCAAAAACTTATTAACTCGCAATTTCCATCTGTCTGCTAAATAGCATGCAATTCGAGAGTATTCCCTCAAGCAAAATTATTGTGTGGTTTATGCGATTAATCTAAGCTTGATAGTTTCTTGCAAAGAACAGAACTAAATTAGTTACGTCGCAGCTATTCCCCAGCGGCAAATTATAAACTTTTAAGAGATTTAGTAGTTTTTGCTGTTGAAAACGATTCATTGTAATTATTTGCAATTATAGAAATCGATACATTTTCTAGACGGTTGAATTGATTGCTTATCTAACTGCGAAAATTAAAGTAATTACAGATAAATCGATTTAGTTTCAATCTGGTAACATTTACTTATTTCCTAATTACGCGTCTTCAGATAGACTTATACTATTGGGCATAAAAAAGAATATGAGTAAATAGTAAAATCCATTGTAATTGAATAAAACAAAACGAAAATAACACAAAAACACAAATACACTGAAACGCGGGCAGTAAACAAACTGATGAGAAAAGCAGAATTGGCACAAACCTAGAACTAGCAAGTTTGAATGAATTCGTTGTGTCAAAAGTGACATAAGTGGGTGGGACGTCGACGAACGTATTTCTGACGAAAATAAGCTAATTAAGAAGTGTTAAAAATACATGTTTGAGATAGAAAGATAGCACACACTGACAAATAATTTTCAAACTAGCCAAACTAACGAAAGTGCAGAGTTTTCTGTAATTTTTTGGAAGAATATCGTCACGTGTAGATTATCCGCCAATTTATACACACCCGATATATAAGTAAAAACTAATTATACAAGACTTGTACTTAGTACTTTAAAAATAAGAGGATATATCAGGTCATGTAGGTCGTTCAATATTGGGATTTCCGGATTAACGTGCGTTTTGTGAATTTCTAGGGATTCTAGTAAATCCATGTTTAGGCCTTTCTTTGCAACATGCATTGTAAAAAGTACATGCTCACCAAAAGAATGTTTTTTCTTGTAGAAGGTATGTGGCAAAAGTGTATTTATCATGTTGCATAAGGCGGAAAGATCGTTGATGTTCTTTAAGTCTAGTATTGAATTTTCAGTTTGTCCAATACTCCTTTGCAGTCTGTACATGATAATTTATACAGGGTGTCTATTTAAAAACGAGCAATGCTCTTTAAGTATGGACCTAAAAAAGATAAACATTTCTAAAATATGTGGGGAGAATCAGTATGACCACAAAAATGACCTTCACTAAGCCACCCCAACTAATTTTTTTTAAATTGCAATACCCCCTTTGCAATACCTCATTGGAAAGCTCTTGAAAATTGCTATTTAACGGTACTAAACAAAATATTTCCTATTAGTCTAATTTTTGAAAAATACGCAAAATACCTTTTATTATTTATTCCAATTTCTTGCTCTAAATATCAAATTAAACCATTTTGTTGCGAATAAGGCCGTAAAAATAGTAAGAAAACTGGAGAACATAAAATAATTGTAACTAAAAAAGCGTAATAAAAAAAATTGTTGTTATTTTGGGAAATAGACTCATGGCAAGTTATATTCTGCATTTAGCTTGAAACCCTGAAAATTAAAGTGTTCTAATTATTATTGAACAATTTCGACCTTATTAGCAACAAAATTGTTTAATTTCATATTTAAAACGAAGAATTGAAATAAGATGTATTTTGTTTAATACTAATACAGAGGAGGTGTTGCAATTAAAAAAATGAGTTGGGGTGGCTACAGCGCCAGGGGTTGCTTAGTGAAGGTCATTTTTGTGGTCATACTGATTCTCTCCACATATTTTAGAAACGGTTTTGAGAAATGTTTATCCTTTTTAGATCCGTACTTATAGAGCATTGCTCGTTTTTAAATAGACACCCAGTATATTCCGGATTTTTCAAATTTTGGTATTGGTGATATTTGGTTAAAAATACAATTATTTAAATTAAGAGATGGTTTAAATGCGACAGTTACATTATGCTGCCGATTTGTAAACTAACATTGCCAAAAATGTAAGAGATTTAAATTTGATTTGGGATTTTATTGTATTTCTGGCTTATAAAATTTTTGTATATTTTTCATTCTGTGTTTTTTTAGTGAGTTTATCAATAGTATTTAGAGTATATCCATTTGATAAGGCAATCTGTTTAATGATATTTATTACATATTAATATTAAATGCTCTGCGAATCATATTAAAAGCGGCCATTTTATGTTTGAGATGTCGGGATTGCTGAATCTGTGCAGGACGGTTTATAAAAATGTTGCAAGTTAATTTATTGTTAATTTTATTAATGGGCTGGTCTAGGAAATTCATATTGTGGTTAGTATCGGACTCGACAATGAATAACATTTACAAATGCCACCTTGTACTGTCTTCTTAAAATTATGTATTAAATAATAGTCACAGTTTAAGTAACAATCACAGTTTGTCACAGTTTAAATAGCAGTGATTTTAAGTAGCAGTGATTTTAAGTAGCAGTGATTTTAAGTAGCAGTGATTTTAAGTAACAATGATTTTAAGTAACAGTGATTTTAAGTAGCAGTGAAATTCGCCTATTCGTAACAGTAACGACCTGTGATTTTTCAATACCAGTGAAAAATCACAGATACGTGGAATAGCGCCCATCCCTATATCCTAGTAATAGTTTGGGGGCTCGCTGAAAATCTTTCGAATCCATGACGGCGATGACGTCGATATAGCCACTGATACCAATCGTAACCATATTTTAAAAACGGATTTGCTATGTATTCTAAATTCTGCTGACTACTTCATCTATAAGGCTTCTCTGTCCCTGAATAAGCTATTAAGTTCTTAAAGCTTTTCCAATATTCTCGTTGACGAATGTTTCAAATATTGTATTACTATGTTCACACTAATTAAGTATTTTCTTAAATGGGTGCAGGGAGGCAATATTCAGATTTAAATAGAAAATGTACGATGATTATAAAGGGTCTGCAAAAAGTCTGGAAACCCTTCAAACTTTCAAAAAACATGCATTTTTCTAACAAATGTTGTAGGGTTTTGAACTGTATTTAACGGTATGACCGAGAATAACATATTCAAGGTCACGTGGAGGTCTCTGTTATGTTTTGCGTGCACTTTTTTGTTATTGAGTAAATGCTGAAAGTGGCATTAACTTCCTGGCAATATGCCGATCTATGATAAAATGCACTAATGGCTCTACGATTTATTTCAGAAAGTATCACAGCCGCTTCATCGCTTATTCTTTCCTTCAATTCTCGGATGCTTGTAGGTTTCGTTTTGAAAACCTTACATTTCAGATAATCCCAAAGATAATCAAGAGTAGTCAGATCTTGAGGGTGTGACATTTATAAGAATAATTAAATCAAAACCATATAAAGACCAATAGACACATAAACATCTTCAATCCTTAAACTATTTAAGTACCATAGGCTACGAATATGCAAATCTCCACCTTATGATCAGATTATTTTCAAACACAATACAATAAGTGGTCGGGTTCTTGCCGGCAATTTTTGTTAGTCAGTTAAAGACTAGCTTTTGCGACTGTAACTTTCTGATATAAATTGCGCAATGTCAAAGCTAGGCAAATTAAAAAATCTGCTAAATAATAATTCCTGATATGAATTTCGTCAAATACAAGAAAATTATTGAGATTTGGTAGAGAACCCAAATTAAATCTGAAAGATAATTGGATTATAAGTGAGACTACGTGTGCCATTTAAAAAACACAACTTTGATACTTTTAGGGTGTGTAGAAGACGCTGTATAATATGAAATTAATTTTAAATTTAAAGTATCCAAATAGACCCCCTGAAGTGAAATTGAAACTTTTTGGAAGTCACGTATTTTGGCCACAATTTTCCGTGCCGTATAAAGTGAATAAGTTCAAATTATCGATTTAACTGATTATGAAAAAATCTTTTACACGGATTTTTCTCTAAAATCTTACATTTCTGCCTGCCATTTATTCTTTATAGTTTCTAAACATTGTATTTAAAAACAACCAATCTAATTAATGTATCTCTTTTATTATGATGGAATAATTAGTGTAATAGGTGGTGGGATGATTTTAATGTGAGTTAAGGAAAGTGTTTAGTCTAATAAATGCACGATGACGCATTAGTTTGACTAGACGTCCGTGACATTGACCCGACGATGCCTGCGACGCTGCATCATTGATTCGAACACCCAACCCTCTTTCGCCCCTTTAAACCCACACCAGCGTCGGTCCTGGCGACCTTGGGAGAGGTCGCATACCCCCGGACCTTATCTATGGCGCACTCATACATCTATGCAGCACGCAACTGAATTAATAACTATTAATTAGAAAAGGGAAAAAAATGGATATACAGTTTAGCGAGTATTACCATAGTAATATTTGTTTATAAATTATAATGCAACATATTTTCTTGACTTATTAATTCCATGTGATAATGTGCCCTATTTTAATTCCCTAATTCCCTATAATATAAAATACAGTGCTGGTATACACTAGTGCTGGGAATTTTTATGATTTTAGTATTCGAATATTCGTTCAAGAAATTATTCGAATATTCGAATTATTCGAATATTCGAATATATTCGAATATTCGAGTATTCGAATATATTCGAATATTCGAGTATTCGAATATTCGAATATTCGAATATTCGAGTATTCGAATATATTCGAATATATTCGAATATATTCGAGTATTCGAATATATTCGAATATATTCGAATATTCGAGTATTCGAATATATTCGAATATTCGAGTATTTAGTTTATTCGATTTGTTTATTAACATTTATTTAAAGCATACGTATTTTTTTATAATTACAGGTATATGATACTAGGGCTGCGAATCGAATACGAATAAATACAGGTAATTATATTAAATATTCAAATACTGGAATACCAATAATTCGAGAGATTACTATTCATATATTACAATTCTAATAATGCAAATAATATTAAAAAAGAAATATTAAAAATAAAAATACTTCTTTGTGTTACTCGAGAGAACTCCGCCTTTTATATTTACGATTACAATTTTAGTAAGTTAATTTTGTATTTATTTCATGGTTGTTCCTATTTTATCCACCCAAAAAAACCCACGTGGGATATTTTGGATAAAACCCACCTAAAAAACCCAATTAAACTTACCAACAAGCCCATTTCATTTAAATCAAGGTGAATTTTTAAAGACAGAGTTGAATATTAGTATATAAATAAATTTTATTTACTTTACCATGAGTTTGTTTGAATTGACATGTATCACAAAACGCCTGATAAAATTTCACATTCAAACACAAGTACAGTCCCATGCAAAATGTATTTCAATAACATGCATGTACTCAGGACAATTATCATCGAAAGCAAATATCGCCTCAATTTTTCACTACCAATTTAGAAATCAATTTCCCAGTAATAAACCGAAACAAACCAAAATAAAAAATTATTTCTGCATATTCGAACAATTTAAAATAAGGTCGAAATATGTTTTAGGATGAAATGCTATTTGTTTTATATTAGAATCAGTATTACAAAAAGTAATTGATTTTATTAAACCACTCACGATTTTAACTTAATTCAAGCAATTGCATTTTTCATGTTACATTATTATTATTATTATTATTATTATTATATTAGTTCAGTTGTATATAATATACAGCTCACACATATGGAACTCAATATAGAAGTAATTCATTAAAATTAAAGTACTTTTAAGTAAGTGCATTTATCATAAGTATAAAAAACGCAATATTGCCCATATAAATCCAAAACAGCCCATAGGGCTGGGCTTTAAAAAAAAACTCGTTTTTTTAACCCTGATTTATTTACCTTAGTTTATGTTAAGGTACACAAGTTGTACAATAAACAACAACAATGCATTTTTACATCAAAAATATAAATTAATTTAAACTAAACTATAAAATAATAACTGTAATTAAAATAAATATGCATTTCAATTTTAGACTAAAAGTTATTTCATGAAATAGAAAACTAAATATGTAAATAAGTTGGTAAATTGCTATATTTTAAATATCCTGCAGATATATTATTCGAACACAAATAATTCTGCAAAAAGAATTATTTAAATATTCAGATATTCGAATAATAATGTAATCCAAATATAAAAACATTTATTTTGTGAGGTAGAAAAGGAAAGTAGATCAAGAATATCGTTCGTGTACGAAATTATTAGTAGGGGAATTACAGAATTATATGTCGATTAAACGGTTTCGAAGAAGTATTACCTATCTAAATCGAAATGAAATCATTTATTAGTCAGTAACATTTAGTGCAGTGTGCAGCAACAGGAACATAGTGACACGGAAATGGCTTCTCGATCAAAAATATGGAATCACTTTGAAAGAAATAATAATCGTGCCCAATGTAAATTTTGCAACTATAATACAGAAATAAAAGGAACAACTAGCAATTTATGGAATCATATAAAATGTAAACATTTAAATCAAATCAGGTACGTACATGTTTTATTATTATTTAGACGTTCAAGATGGCCTAATTGCCACGTTTTCGTAGGATAAGCCGATGACTTTAACAGAATTAAATAATTTAGAGCAATGAAGTAGTATTCATTTATGAATGTTTATATTGCACAGGACTGCATGACTTGTAGGTGTAGTCAGTATTATTAGCCTGCAATGCCCTCTGAAAGTTTTGAAGTGACACCTGCAAATAAGAAAGGTTGTAAAAAAATGATGATGTGGCCATCATATTACTTTCCCCGCATTTTTCTGGAAAACTATGAGGTTTATGCAAAAAGATTATTCTTTATAAGTTACTCAATTTTTAATTCTTTACAATTATTTCTTATATAAATTTCGTAACTCCTATAGTTTCATAATAATAAGTAAATAATGTAAATTTTTTAAATATTTTAATTTTTATTTCTTGAAAATTAAGAAGTTTATGAAAAATTGTACCAACAAAAGTTGTTTATTCCCCCATTATCTGTAACTTTCGTTCGACACCTTTTGGCCTATTTTGCATATTTACGAAATTAGTACAACGAAAAGGAAAACGCGGTGCGCTGCGAAATTAAAAATCCTCAAAAGAAACGTCGTCAGTATGTACGTACGGCCAGGAAAATGAATTTAATAAAAATACACGCCGTTTAAAAAACTTCATAAATTTTCAAAGTCAAAATTATTTCTAAATCAAAATCTATCGCACCCCTTCAGCCCACTCCTCCATCACCCACCCAAACAGCTTGTATGTATGGAATTGTATGTATCTGGAAGCATCTAAGCGTCTATAACACAGCCCCACAAAAAAAAAAAGTGCCATGATCTGGGTATGCGACACATGTGGTCATATGTATTTTGACTAGTGCTGGGAATTTTTATGATTTGAGTATTCGAATATTCGTTCAAGAAATTATTCGAATACTCGAATTATTCGAATATTCGAGTATTCAACTATTCGAGTATTCGAATACTCGAATTATTCGAATAATTCGAATATTCGCATATATTCGAGTATTCGAATAGTTAGAATATTCGAATATTTCGAATATTCAAATATATTCGAATATTCGAATAGTTCGAGTATTTATTTCCAGCATACGTATTTTTTGATAATCATATGATACTAGGGATGCGAATCGAATACGAATAAATGTGAAGGTAATTATAATAAATATTCAAATAGTAGACTACCAATAAACATTATAACGTTTGAAATATTCGAAAAATCTTAAGATTACAAATGTTCATAATTAAATTTTCAATAAAATATGTTTATAGCATTTTTTCTAGGACACACAGTAATGTCTGAAAAATGTACACTTCCTTTTGTTTTTTTTTTTACAAATATCTCAAAAATTATTTGTTTTATAAGCAAAACATAAGAATAAAATACATATGTTTAGAATTAAATTTCTTCTAAATGTCCATTTTCTTTGTAAGAGATGCAGTAGTGTCGGTACGCTCTTGGCGTTTTTTTTTGTGTTTTTGGAAAATGTTTTAAATTTCATTACTTTTATGAGAAAAATATAAGAATACAAATGTGTTTAGAACTGATTTTCATACAAATTATTTCTATATCATTTTTGCTGGGGCACACGGTAATGTTTGTACACTCTAAGTATTTCTTGTTTTTTTTTTTTCAAAAAGTATCACTTTGATGAGAAAAGATAAGAATACAAATATCTTTTAGAATTAAATTTCCCATAAATTGAATTCTTCTTATTTCTTCCGCAAATAATATTTGAATAATATTCGAATACTCGAATATTCGAATAATTCGAATACTCGAATATTCGAATAATTCGAATACTCGAATATTTGAATAATTCGAATATTCGAATACTCGAATACTCGAATATTCGAATATTCGAATAATTCTTTTGTGGATTTATTCGTATTCGAATATTCGAGTATTCGAATTATTCGTACTATTCGTATTCGATTCCCAGCCCTAATTTTGACCCGCTGATTCCAGATCCGCCCTCAGAATTGGCCCTGAGGGCTTAGGTTGGGCCCTAAACTTAAAAAACCTAAAAATTGATAAATTTGCTTATTTTTCGAAATAAACGTGAAACAGAGGTCTGATAGGCGAATTTTAATGGTGAATTCAGATTCAGCGACTGAAAATACATTTAAAAAAATATTTTTTATTTTTAGATCAGGTTTGTTTTCCTTGTTTTTTAGTGCGAAACCACGCATTGGCATAGAAATATCTAAACATGAAGAGGTGACATATTGGTTATGACTCGCATCTTGGACATTTGTGGAGTCCGCAAGATGACCTTGGACTTGGACTTGAATCCCATTTCATGACCTTGTTGAAGGTAAAATTTGTTTGAGGATCAAATTGTTATTTTCTAATATACATTTCCAGTTCCTGCTCATATTTGTGATGATCGGGTAGCTGCTTGTTGAAAAACAATGTCCGAAGTGACCATTGTAAATATTTTACTTGGTTAATATCATACATTAGTTCTTTTATAACTATATCTTGTTCTTTTTTCATCAAAAGATCTATGCAAAGGTTTTCGCTTACGTTTTTTCCCTCTTGTTCTGGTTTCTCTCTTTAGCATCCAGCAAAAGTCAGCCATCATAACTTCATCCCATCTACCCTGATATCTCTCTTCCATCACTCTGATATCTTGGTGGAATCGTTCGCCTTGCTCTTCACTGTAATCTCCACAATTTTCAGGAAATCTATCCAGATGCGAGTCAAGAAAGTGTAACTTCAAATTCATTAAACATCCCAACTTTCGAAAATTTTCCACCATATTTTTCACAATATTCTTGTAGTCGGGAGTCCTATGGTTACCTAGGAAGTTCGTTGCCACTGCCCTGAAACTCTCTTTGCTGAATATAATTTTAATTTCCTATATATTGCTTGCAGTACCTCTGCCGATAATGAAAATGAATCCGATGCTGCTAGCCAAGGAAGTTCCAGATCACAAGCTTCAACTTCTTCTAAACATCTTCACCCGAAAATTACAGATATTTTTTCATCCACCAAAATAACTGAACAAAAACAAGAATTGATTACTCAATTAATCACAAAGATGATTTGTATTGATACATTGCCAGTATCATTTGTGGAAAATAGAGGTTTCAAAAGTTTATTGTCTGCTATTGCGCCTTCATATCAAATTCCCGTAAGAAAGACAATTCAATTACGCATCGATGCTCTCTACGAGATCCAGAAGCAAAAAATTATGGAAGAATTGAACAATATTACACATATTGCTCTTACAACTGATTGCTGGAGCTCACGAGCCAACCAATCATATATCACAATAACTGCTCATTACTTAAATTCCAATTGGGATCATGTGTCTCGAAACATCACCACTGAAATAATGGAGGAACGACACACAATAATAAATTTACAAGATAAAATTGAAAGCATCTTACTGGAATGGGGCATAAAAAACAGTGTGTAGCTGTTACACATGATAATGCT
Organism: Ocypus olens; assembly: GCA_910593695.2. NCBI lineage: Eukaryota > Metazoa > Arthropoda > Insecta > Coleoptera > Staphylinidae > Ocypus > Ocypus olens. Next base: position 35,996,217 of record OU343053.1, read on the forward strand.
GCAAATATTGTTGGAGCAATTCGAAAACTACCTTACGATTCAGTTTGCTGCTGTGCACATTCTTTACAATTAATCTTAAATAAAATATTAGAAGGAAATCCAACAATAAAGAAATGTAGCAGTATTGTTGGTCATTTTAAGCATTCAAACATTGCAACAAGTGCTCTAACTCGTAAACAAGACCAATTAGGTTTGAATAAACACAAACTTATTCAATCAGTAAAGACTCGCTGGAACTCTACATTATTTATGTTAAGGCGCATCTTCGAACAACGTGAAGCATTAATTAGCGTTTTGTCAGACAGATCAGTAACTACAAAAACTCAGACAGGGCAGTTAATGTTAACTGAGGACGAATGGGGTACCATTGAAAACATTATACAAATTTTGGAACCTTTTGAAATAGTTACAATTTTATTATCCGCAGAATCTCAACCAACAATTTCAATGGTGCTGCCCATTTTGCAATCTCTGATGGACAATTTTATTTTAAATTCAAAGGACACAGAACCAGAAAATATAAAAAAAATAAGAAACGAAATTCTTCATGAGTTTCAATCTAGATTCAAACCAATTTTTAATACATCAATTACAGGTACATCGCGAATTGACATATTTGATATAACTACATTTATGGATCCCCGATTTAAAAACAAAGAAAAATTTTTAGGATCACTACTCAAAACAAAAAAAAATTTCAACGATCTTTTAGAAGATGATGTGAATTCATCACACGAAGTTGAAACCATTTTGAACCCTGCAAAAAAAACAGCCTTGGATATTTTGTTCCCCGATGAACCAGTAGCTGATAGTGAAATAGAATTATACTTTTCCGAGTATGCCATATCGAAAAAATTATGTCCCTTACAATGGTGGAAAAATAACGAGGCAAAGTATCCAAAACTGTCGAAATATGCCAAACGTTATCTATGTATTCCGGCTACATCAACGCCCTCAGAAAGGGCTTTCTCTAAAGCCGATAACATTGTTACAGCTAAACGTTCCTGCCTGAAATCAGAGAATGTTAAAAAATTTGTTTCCTCAGCTGTAATTTATAATTTAAATTTATGTTTGTGTTTACCTTTAATGTGAATTATATTTTCTGTTTATAATACTAAACTTATAATAAATGAATTTAAATGAGTATTTTTTTTATATAGCATTAGATAACAAACACCGCATACACATCACTTTTTTGAGCTACAAATAGCCAGTGTTTTGAAGATATTTGATTTGGCTCTTTTATTGTAATTAGGAAAAAACTAAAATAAAATTAAAATTCTAATTTTCTATTTAAATCCGGACTTTAACTAATTTAAGTTTAATATTAATAAGGCATATTTTTATTGGAAAAACAACTAGACATAATTTATAAGAAATTTAATAATTAACATATTTGTTTTCTTAGCTTTTTCTCGTAAGAGTAGTAATTTTTAAAATATTTAAAAAATCTCAAGATTGCAATTATGTTTATAATTAAATTTCCTATAAATTATGTCTATAGCATTTTTCTAGGACACACGGTAATGTACACTTATTTTTTTTTACAAATATCTCAAAAATTATTAGTTTTATAAGCAAAACATAAGAATAGAATACATATGTGTTTAGAATTAAATTTCTTATAAATTACATCTATACCATTTTTTTTGCGAGATGCAGTATTTTTTTTTGTTTTTAACAAACGTTTTAAATTTTATTACTTTTATTAGAAAAATATAAGAATACAAATATGTTTCGAACTAATTTTCATATAAATTATTAAGTATTACTTTGATGAGAAAAGATAAGAATACAAATATCTTTGGATTAAATTTCCCATAAATTGAATTCTTATTTTTTCCGCAAATCCAATGGAATTTGAGATATATGTAAAGAGTGCCAAAAATAATATTGTCTTCAATTATTTGAAAGGTAAAAGTAAGAGAAAAAATAAGTCTTTTAATGTGCAGAATCCAATTAGTTCTTAAATATATTTTTTGTAAACTTATTATGTTTGTGATAAAACGATAATTGTTAATATGTTTTTATAATAATTAAACAAAATGTTAATAATAGTTATTTTTTATACAAGACGATAAAATAATATTTTATCGATGAGCGGAAATGTTAATTCACGAGCGACGTAGGAGCGAGTGAATTAATTTCGCGAGTCGATAATAATATTTTATCGTCGTGTGTAAAATTCTATTTTTTTCTATAGCAGATTTTAAAGGCAGAGGCAAAATATTTTTTATTAGAAACGTCAAAATTAATTTTAATTATTTTTTTCCGCAAAAGTAGGCGAAATGCGTATGACATTTCGCTTTTTGTCCGGGGCGACGTGACGCGACGAAAAGACTAGAGCGGACTCTGGCTACCCTGACATTTATAAAAAAAAACAATTTATTGTCAATAGTTCGCACCAGAAGTTTTGCGCCAATAGAATCATGGCAAAAATTACTTTATCTACCCTTACTGTTAAAGTATTACTTTATCTGCTCTTACGTGTAAAGTGACACTTGATCTACGATTTCGAGTTGATAAAAGCATACTTTAACATGTGCTATAGAAAAAAGAATTTTATTGGTAGATAGAAAAATGCGAAAATGAAACAGTATATTATATAATATATCAAGAAAGTGATGTTGGCTATTCACGTTGATATAATAATTCTAAATGTAGTTAACTAATTCATCCTATTGCTAGCAATAATAAATCTGCACAAATTGGTAATTTTCTTCTCTTCTTAACCCCATCTTTTCATTAATAAAAAAAAAAATCAAAAACGGCGGGGAAAATAACGTGATGGACAAATCACCATGTTTTATTACTATTTGAATTTCTGTGGAGTCATTTGTATTCGAATAATATACCTATGTTTACCAACTTATTTACATATTCCGTTTTTTATTATTAATTAATTTTATGAAATAACGCAGTCTAAAATTTAAATTCATGTCTACTTTAAATATACTTATTATTTTATAGTTTAGTTTAAATTAATTTATACTTGTGTGTACATAATCTAGACGAGCCCTAAATTTATGGCAGATCGTTGGAAGAGATTAAAGAAATTGCTTCAAGAGTGAAACAGGGTCTACTTCCTATTAAATTGAAGGAGTTACACGAATCAAAGATTTCGATTTTGTTTGATAGAAATTGTCACTATGACAAACGGCAATTTTACTTTATTTTTTTGACTAGTCAATTACAATGTGGTTTATTGATTCTAAATAGCAGAAGAATCAAGTCTTTATAAAGTCGGATATAAAGTTGTTTTTTACTTTTTTACCGTGTTGGTTATTTGAATTATTCGTATTCTAAAATTACGATCAAAATCTTTCGAATTATTGGAATATTCCAATTTATTCGAATATATATTCGAATATATTCGAATATTCGAGTACTCGAGTATTCGAATATTCGAATATTCGAATACTCGAATACTCGAATATTCAAATATTCGAATACTCGAATATTCGAATATTCGAATATTCGAATACTCGAATATTCGAGTATTCGAATACTCGAATATTCGAATAATTATTTTGTGAATTTATTCGTATTCGAATATTCGAATATTCGAATATTCGAATTATTCGTATTCGATTCCCAGCCCTAGTATACACTGTGTACATAAAGTAAGGAATAAATTCGATTAAAATTCAGGGCATTTTCTTTCAGAAAAATGCTCGGATACGTGTATTATTATTTTTTGCCGCGCATTTTTTGAGATAAAATTCAAATATACAGGGTGTCCCAAAATTGAGATACGACCACTAATTTAAAATTTTCAAATGTGAACCCCCATTTTTTGTTGCATTTATGGATTCTACGTAAAATTCTGAGTATTTTTCATGTAACATACCCCATGTCGATATTCAGCCGTTTTCGAAGAAATGGCGTTTAAAAAGTACTACTACTATTTTATTTCTGGTAAAAGATAACATGGTTTTATCGAAACATTGAAATGAATAAGGAAAAATCATTTAATTAAGTAAATAATGTTTTTTTGCTTATTAATTCCAATATTTTGATGAAACCGTGTTATATTTTACCAAAAATAAAATAGTTGTAGTACTTTTTTAAACGCCATTTCTTTGAAAACAGCTGAATATCGACATAGCGTATGCTACATGAAAAATACTCAGAATTTTACGTAGAATCCATAAATGCAACAAAAAATGGGGGTTCACATTTGAAAATTTTAAGTCAGGGGTCGTATCTCGATTTTGGGACACCCTGTACATTTGAATTTTATCTCAAAAAATGCGCGTTAAAAAATAATAATACACGTGTCCGATTATTTTTCTGTAAGAAAATGTCCTGAATTTTAATCGAATTTATTCCTTACTTTATGTACACCGTGTATATAGAAATGTCTTATCATCTAAATGCATACCTTAACGTGTGAGAGAAAGTCTTGAAACCAGGGAATATATTTAAAAATGTAGTTTTGATAAAACGCTCAGACAGCGTACGCAGAAATTTTACAAGGGAGGCGGGTCAAACAGAAATTCCGAATAAATAGAAAATGAACAGTAATAATACAGCGAGATCGAATAAAAAATTAGTCATGAACAAAATGCCGCATATATTTTCTTAGTTCATAAATTTGAAAATATTAATATACGTTAGCTAATAATTTTAGGAAAAGATGTATTTTTTTGACTAATTTTATTCGATCACCCTATATTATACCATTTTCGCGATCATCAAACACAACGCGGAAAGCACTTTTTGTTATCATTTTTAATTTTGATGTGATTTAACGACTACATACAAGTTTAATATATAAAATATTACTTTAATTTAATTCCATCCATTTTCTCCGTTGCCTCTTGTGAAACCCTTGTTTATGTTCTAGCCTTGGATGAGGGGACTGGGCCCACCCACCACCCTTTGTTTCCAGCATCCTACTATCCAAACAGTTAAACATAAAACAAATTTTTCTCACGTAAACCAATTTACAAAAACAAAAAATTACATTTAATTATTTTGTTAGTCGTTTACTTTACATCTATAAAACCGTCGTTTATATTCTACCGTCTAGATAGTGAGATAGGGCCATCCCACCTACCTTAATTTCTTCGTTTACTTAACCAACAATCCCTGTTTCTAGTTTTCTGTAGGTATCATTGTAATAAGGGTTGTATATCAACAAGAAATACATAAACACTGTTTTTAGGTTAAATAAAACTTAACGGGATGGGTGGTGGGTGGGCCATATCCTACAATCTAATCAGTTAAACATAAAATAAAGTTTACCCACGTAAACTAATTTCCAAAATACAAAAACAATATTTAAAAAAAAATTAATATAGAAGAAATATGAATAAATTTAAATTAAAAAAAAAATCAAAAGTATTTAATGCAACTGCAACAAGTGAGGCTGTCTTAAATTATTTAATATTTATTTTCTGCCCTAATCGATTACCTTACTTCTGTAAAACGCTTGTTTATGTTCCACTCCTTGAATGGTGGGATAAGGCCCAACCACCGCCTCTAATTTCTACGTTTACCTACCTAAAAACCCTGTTTCCAGTTTTCTGTGGGTATAATTCTGTGGCTTGGAGCTAAAAAGGCCAATGTCAAAAATTGCGTATTTGAGAAAATCGCATTGAAAGTTTTTATCAAACATTATTTTAATTCTAACTGACATAAAGTACAAGTTGTATGTTTCAACTTTGGCTCAAACATAGATAATTTTGCATAGAATCTGATAATGTACTCCATGTTTTGAAAAAAGATTTTACTTTGAAAGAAAAATGACTTTGGACCTTGTTGCATACATTCAAGATTTAAAAAAAAATTAGGTGACATTGGCCGATATAACAACAATAAAAAAGAGAATATAGTTATTTGTTACGAAGTTTATTGTATTTTTACAAAATTTGGTGTTAACAAAGGTGAAATAAACTAAATACATTACAAAACTAAGATATTCTACATCTAGATATGAAAAACTTTATGATAGTAAATCTATTTCCTCTTCAGAAGCTTCACCCAAGTAATCCACTATGTTATCATTTGCTGACATTTGTTCAATAAAGTGATTGTAGTACATGCGACTAGTTTTGCTGATATATGGCAAAAGTGCCCTTAAGTCATTTAATTTATCCGTACTTAAGGGAAGTGGTTTATTATTAAGTGGTTGAAGCTTGAGAAGACGACCCTGTCGTGTTTTCTTCTGATTTCTGGATATATCGAAAATTTTAAACTCGTCCTGAAAGGAATGTTTGTACAAAATGTTCAGAGAATCTGTTGAATACTGCATCCATTTTATTTTGAGCCACTGAATTGGTTCCTTTAAGATGTTTATTTTTCGATGTACATAGTGAATGTTTAAACATGATTTGAAGTTTAAAAAGTCGTTTTGTTCCAATTCTATAACCTTTATAGGGGGTTTTCTTGGCACCAAACGTATTACATTTGCCCAATCTCGGGGCAACTCAATATCAGCAGTAGTACGTTTTTTGGTTTTTTCTATAGCCGCATGGGTAGTGTCTGCCTCCATATGAGTATGTCCAGCCTCAAGAAACTTATGGTTAATAGTTAAATGTTTACCTTTAGCTTTCAATTCAGAAACAATTTGCAGTAACATTGTAGAAAAATAAATATTGCGGTTTTGACCTCCGCAGGAGTCGCTGTACATAGCTACCGTGTGTATATTATTATTTTCTGCAAGATTATGAAGGTAATGGTAAATACAAGAACCGATTTCCTGCCCTCCACGACCAGCCTTTGTCTCATTCCATAGGTAACACACAGAAGAGGATTCTTTTCCTATGGTTTGGTAAATGGTAAGGTTAAATGTCCACAATTGACGTTTGTAGAAACTCAATCCACTTCTGAGATATGGAGTAGGCAAACATTTTTGTAAGTCGAATGACATTATAACAAAACCTGGATTATGATGGCATTCCTCCTTATCTCTTCTTTTTGACTCGTATGCGGACTCAGCCAAATGTAGGTGTCTGGTTTTATTTTCTTCGATTAATCTGCGGTCTATCTCGTTTTCGCAACATTTTAACTGCATAAGAAAGTTGTCGCATTTTGCGCGTGTATCATTTTTTGGTTTATGAAATGATAAATTGAATTCCTCAACAAACATTTTTCTGTATTATTTCCTTCTTTACAATAATCCAAATACAGTCGGTACATTTGAGCAATCGATAGATCGGGTGACAAGTACTTTTTCTGGGTGTGGGATCGTGAATAGTGACTCTGATAAGCGGGAAATAGTTTTATGTGTTCTCTTATTACGAGTTTATCCTTTTCTGGGATTTTAGGTTGGTTTCCATGTTTTCCTCGTTTATCCTCAGAACATATTTTGCTATTGCTTGACCGTTTCTTTTCAACAATTACTCTCGCTTTTTTTAAAGTGACGTCAAATGTATTTATAAACATAATTTGACACACTTCCATTCTTTTGCCGTTAATGTTCGTAAAAAAATATTTTCTAGAAAAGTTGCGTCTACTTTTCTTGCCGTCATTATCTCTTAATCGCTGAACATGCTTTTCCTCTTCTTCTGTGGAATTTGTCACAAACTGGTTTTGTCCAGAGCTAGACAATTTATAAAAATTTGTAAAGAGAATTTGTCGCTCGTCAGGGGTGAATTTCTCGAAACACTTCTTTTTACATGAGCATGCTGCTTTCATTTCTTTGGCAGGTAAAGTTTTCTTTCCCGACACTGACGAATATTCTCTGCCTTGAGTTTTCAACAGTTTTCTTATATTTCGAGTCCAATTAGAAGAATTCCGCTTTCGTTTCCTAGTAGCGTCATCAACTTGGTTGTTTTCAGTGTCCTCGTCACTGTCCGACGGTACATATTCATCACCACTATCGTCTTTAAACGGTTCTGAATCGCTTGAATCTGTATTTTCTATTATTTCTTCTTCAAGGATCTCTTCCAATTCCTTCGTTTCTGAAACTGGTATTGTGCTGGACCGTGTGCTTAAATTGTCATCATCACTGACTGACGCTGATTCTACAAGATACCAATACAAACCAATACAATGTACATGTCATGTGGACAGCCCGGACTTTTATGAAAATGCATATTTTCATAAAAGCATTCAGAGCCTCCTGCAACGATATACGGCTATTTTCGGTATTTATTGTGCATATAAGTCCGGGCTCTAGTTATTACAACGAATCAACATAACCTCAAATCGGCAATATTAAATGAATAGTTCTATATAAAAATATAATGCAGTACTGAATCACTTACTATTGTCAGCTCCACACATCTGTAAAATCTGCCTTGTCCTTGAATTATAAGTATTCATTTTCTTTGTTTCACAAACACTTTAAAACAAGAATTGCGATGCAGCTAACGTTTATGATGGCTACTGCTGCTATGAAGGTTAAAGTTAAAAAGGCCAATGTTGACATTGACCCATTTATGTTAAATAAAAGTAGACACTGGCCCTTTAAGCATAAACTGAGGTTGATGAATTCATAGCGACATTGGCCAAAATTAAATTTATAGATCTGCTATTGGTTGAGATTTGACATTGGCTGTTTTACCATCTTAAAGACCGCAAGAAAAGTAGTCTAATGTACTGCTTAACTCCAAACAGTAAAATTATGACATTGGCCCTTTAAGCACCAAGCCACAGAATTGTAATAAGAGTTTTCAACAAGAAATACATAAACAGTGTTTCTAGGTTAAATGAAAATTAAAGTGGTGGGTGGGCCCTATCCTACAATACAATCAATTAAACATAAAACAACGTTTACACACCTAATTTATTTATTTACAAAATATAAACAAAAACAATATTTATTTTCTTCCTTCATCAATTACTTCACTTCTGTAAAACCCTTGTTTATGTTTAACTGGTTGGATTGTAGGATAGGGACCACCCACCACCCTTAATTTCTACGTTTACTTAACGAACAATCGCCTTTTCCAGTTTTCTGTAGGCATAACAGTAATAAGAGTTGTATATCAACAAGAAATACATAAACAATACTTCTAGGTTAAATAAAAATTTAAGGGGTGGGTGGTGGCTGGATTAGTTTACAAACCGAGCACTCGCCTGTTGTTTTCTACTCTAAATCGGTTTGCAGAAATTTTCAATATTCTAGCGTACATCAAAGACAATGCATTTTTTTAGTTGATTTTTACAGCTGTCACTTGCCTCAAAGAACCCAGCAATCGCATTTTATTTTCCATTCAAAGTCGATGGTTTGCGAGGGGTTAATTTTCTAGCGAAAGCTGCGCCTCGTAGCGCAAACATCTTTAGGCAGATATTGTAGATAATGGAATTGTTCAGTTGATATCATTTTGACAGCTGTCACTTACCTTCAAACTGAGCAATCGCTTGTTTTCCTCTCGGAATCGAATGTTTCATTGATTTTCTAGGATAAATTGCACTTTGTTGCGAAAATTGTAGATAATTCAACTATCCTTCAATTGATACTATTTTGACAGTTGCTACTTGCCTCAAAATTCAACAATCACCTGTCGTTTCCACTCGAAATCAACGGTTTGCTTAATTTTTGTATTTTTTTTAGCGTTGCAAGGCGATTGCAACGCAAACATTTTCCAACAGAAATCATAAGCAATGCAATAGTCTTTCAGTAAACATCATTTTGACAGCTGTCACTTGCCCTAAAACCGAGCAATCGCCTATTGTTTTCCAGTCGAAATCAACGGGTTGCAGAAATGTTTAATTTTCTAGCGTAATCGCCTTGAAGCGAACAAAAATTATAAACAATGCAATTGTCTCTCAGTAAACACAATTTTGACAGCTATCACTTGTCCCAAAACCAAGCAATCGCCTGTTCTTCTTTTTCACTTATATTTCTTCATATTTTACTTATATATTTTCAAGAAGAAATCGTAAATAATACATTTGTTTTTTTTTTAATTGGTACTATTTTGACAACTGTCACTCCAGAACCGAGCATGCGCCTATTGTTTTCCACTCGAAATCGAAGCTATGCGAAATTTTTCAATTTTTGCTCAACAGAGCAATCGCCTATTGTTTTCCAACCAAAATCGACGGGTTGCAGAAATTTTCAATTTCCTAGGGTAATCGCTTTGCAGCGCAAACACTTCAACAGACCATAAATAATGTAAACATAATTTTAATAGCTGTCACTTACCCCAAACCGAGCAATCGCCTGTTTTTTCCACTTGAAGTTGACGATTTGCGTAATTTTTAAATCTAGCGTAGTCGCCTTGCAGCGCAAACTTTTTTCAACACAAATCATAAATAATGCAAATGCCTTTCGGTAAACATCACTTTGACAGCTGTCACTTGCCCTAAAACCGAGCAATCGCCTGTTGTTTTCCAGTCGAAACCAACGGGTTGCAGACATTTTCAATTTTCTAGCGTAATCGCCTTGAAGCGCAAACATTTTTCAACAAAAATTATAAACAATAAAATTGTCACTCAGTAAACATAATTTTGACAGCTGTCACTTGTCTCAAAACCGAGCAATCGCCTGTTTTTCTTTTCAACTTAGCAGACATTTTAAATTTTCTAGCGTAAACTCCGCCCGTAGCGCAAATATTTTCAAGTAGAAATCGTAGTTAATACAATTGTTTTTTTACTTTCTCCGTTACGAAGTACGAGAAAGTATTGTGATCGTGATTTTTTTTTCAAACATTTTTTTTACGGAAATATCCGTTTTGGGGTCCATAGATGCCATTTCAACAATTTCTGGAATTTTTTTTTTGTGTCTGTGTGTGTGTGTGTGTCTGTGTGTGTGTGTGTGTGTGTGTATGTGTGTGTGTCTGTGTGTGTGTCTGTGTGTGTGTGTGTCTGTGCGCGCTGTATCTCAAAAACTAATAGACCAATTGAAATGAAACTTTGAACATAAGTTTTATTTGATAATCCGAAGAACTGAAAAGCTTTTGGTAAAATTTCGTACACCGGAAGTGGGGTTTTTCATAAAATCATTTTTATTTGAGATTTTTTTTTTAATGCTTGGTTTATAATTATAAAACGATAATAGTTACAGCAAATTTATGTTAATAATAATTGTAGAGAATGCTAAATTGAACGACTTATAAAGAATAAGTTTATTTTTCGAAATCCCTTTAGTTTTTGAGTAAACTGAGTTTTTTAATTTGAAGTATAATTTCTGCATCTTTCATAATTTTGACGTTTTAAGCGTCAGTTTCGTCCGAGTTTACACAACGCTCGATGTACATTCAAAATATGATTAAAATTGAAAATAAACTATGAAAACGTAAATATAAATGGCTATGATACCATCAAGTTAGAGAAAGTAACATGATGGCCACATCATCATTTTTCATTTTGATGTGATTGTTAAAGTATACATTTAGCGACAACACATAAGTTTAGCATATAAAAATTACTTTAATTTAATAAATTCATACATTTTCCAGGGGGCGGGGGCAGCTGCCCCCTCTTGCCCTTGTGGACGTCCTTGCGCTCAGATATGGCGATTTTGATTTATCAACTTGTATTTTTGCCGTACTCATTTGTTTTTACTTTCTCCGTTACGAAGTACGAGAAAGTATTGTGATCGTGATTTTTTTTTCAAAAAATTTTTTTACGGAAATATCCGTTTTGGGGTCCCTAGATGCCATTTCAACAATTTCTGAAAAAAAAAAAATTGTGTCTGTGTGTGTGTGTGTGTGTGTGTGTGTGTGTGTGTGTCTGTCTGTCTGTGTGTGTGTGTGTCTGTCTGTGTGCGCTGTATCTCAAAAACTAATAGAGCTATTGATATGAAACTTTCAACATACGTCTTATTTGATAATCTGAAGAACTGAAAAGCTTTTGGTAAAATTTCGTACACCGGAAGTGGATGTTTACCTTAACTGTTTTTTGTTTTTTGCCAATATTTTCTTAAATATGAAAAATATCACAAAAACATTTAAACAAACATTGAAGACAATAAAGAAATGAACATCTTTTGCTTGAAAATATTTTTCATAAAATCATTGCTATTCGAGAAAAAAATTTATTAATTTTTTTTTAACTTTTGGTTTATAATTATGAAACGATGATAGTTACAGCAAATTTGTGTGAATAATAATTGTAGAGAATAGCAAAATGAACAACTTCTTAAGAATAAGTTTTTTTCGAAATCTCGTTAGTTTTTGAGTAAACCGAGTTTTTGAATTTGAAGTATATTTTTTCCGTTTCATAATTTTGACGTTTTAAACGTCAGTTTCATCCAAGTTTACGCAACGCTCGATGTACATTTAAAATATGATTTCAATTGAAAATGAACCATGAAAACGTAAATATAAATGATACCATCAAGTCGGAGAAAGTAACATGATGGCCAACATTTTTTACTTTCTCCGGTACGAAGTACGAGAAAGTATTGTGATCGTGATTTTTTTTTCCAATTTTTTTTTACAGAAATATCCGTTTTGGGGTCCCTCGATGAGATTTCAACAATTTCTGGATTTTTTTTTTGTGTGTCTGCTGTGTGTGTGTGTATGTGCCTGTGTGTGTCTGTGTGTGTCTGTGTGTATGTGTCTGTGCGCGCTGTATCTCAAAAACTAATAGAGCAATTGATATGAAACTTTGAACATACGTCTTATTTGATAATCCAAAGAACTGAAAAGCTTTTGGTAAAATTTCGTACACCGGAAGTGGGTGTTTTGCCAATATTTTCTTAAATTAGAAAAAAATCACAAAAACATTTAAACAAATATTGAAGATAACAAAGAAATGAGCTTATTTTGTTTGGAAACATTTTTCATAAAATCATTGTTTTTCGAGAAAAAAAAAAGTTTTTTTTTTCATTTCTGGTTTATAATTATGAAACGATAATAGTTACAGCAAATTTATGTTAGTAATAATTGTAGAGAAAGTCAAAATGAACAACTTATAAAGATTAAGTTTTTTCGAAATCTCTTTAGTTTTTGAGTAAACTGAGTTTTTGAATTGAAAGTACAATTTTTCCATATTTTACAATTTTGACGTTTTAAACGTCAGTTTCATGCGAGTCTACAAAACGCTCGATGAACATTTAAAATATGATTTAAATAGAAAATAAACTATGAAAGTGTAAATATAAATGATGATACCATCGAAGAAAGTAACATGATGGCACCATCACCATTTTTACTTTCTCCGTTACGAAGTACGAGAAAGTATTGTGATCGTGATTTTTTTTTCAAAAATTTTTTTTACGGAAATATCCGTTTTGGGGTCCCTAGATGCTATTTCAACAATTTCTGGAAAAAAAAAATTGTGTCTGTGTGTGTGTCTGTGCGAGCTATATCTCGAAAACTAATAGACCAATTGGTATGAAACTTTGAACATCCGTCTTATTTAATAATCTGAAGAACTGGAAAGCTTTTGGTAAAATTTCATACACCGGAAGTGGGTGTTTACCTCAACTGTTTTTTTTTGCCAATATTTTCTTAAATATGAAAAATATCATAAAAACATTTAAACAAACATTGAAGACAACAAAAAAATTAACATCTTTTGCTTGCAAACATTTTTCATAAAATTCATTTTTATTCGAGAAAAAAATTAATTTATTTGAAAAAAAAAATTATAATTATAAAACAATAATAGTTAAAGCAAATTTATGTTAATAATAATTGTAGAGAATGCAAAAATGGACAACTTATAAAGAATAAGTTTTTTTCGAAATCCCTTTAGTTTTTGAGTAAACTGAGTTTTTAAATTTGAAGTATAATTTTTTATCTTTCATAATTTTGACGTTTTAAACATCAGTTTCATCCTAGTCTACACAAAGCTCGATGTTACTTTTAAAATATGATTTCAATTAAAAATAAACCATAAAAACGTAAATATAAATGATACCATCAAGTCGGAGAAAGTAACATGATGGCCACATCACCATTTTTTCATTTATATCTCTCAATGCTCATCTATTTTATGTTTACTTTCTCCGTTACGAAATACGGAAAAGTATTGCGATCGTGAACACTTTTCAAAATTTATTTTTACTTAAATATCCGATTTGAGGTCCCATTTAAACAAATGCTGATGGTAACAATGGAATGAATATCTTTTGTTTAAAAATATTTTCATAAAATGTTAGTTTTTCGAAAAAAATATTTTTTGTCATTTTTGGACTACAATCATGAACCCTTCGAGGGGCACATTTTTGGGAAGGAGATGAAAAGGGGAAACTAATGGCACTTTGGCACCTAGGGTTTTCGGGGTCGCTGATTCCGATTTCGGTGTCAGAAATGAGTTTTGACAGCTGTCAACTTTCAAATCGGCTGTCAAGTGTCGGAAAATGCAATGAAAATCGGGAAATAGGCGTTCATTGGTTGATCCAGGAAGGTTACAGACCAATAATGATGTGGGAAGAATTTTCCGATAGTTGACAGCTGTCAAAAACTGTCAAAATGGACAGAATGTAGTGAAAAAACAAGTTGGGCGTCGTTTCCCGCTTCCCAAGGACGCTGAACAAGATTGCAACATCGGAAAAGAGTTTTGTTTGACAGCTTGTCAACTGTCAAACTAGCTGTTAAGTCATATATTATAAAATCAAACCCAGTAGCCAGACGTTCACTAGCTCTCTGGGAATATAATTGATGACTAACAATGAAGTGGGAAGAATTTGTTGGCAGTTGACAGCGGGCGGTCAAATAACTCTCCCAGTGAAGAGAACGAAATCAAAATACAAGGTTGGCATCGTTTTACCGGACAGAATATTGATATCCGAGATGGGCATTGGCAGCTGGCAACTGCCAAACCAACTGTAAAATAATGTAATCAGCAAAGATCATACAAAAATCAGCATTTATTGAATATTTTGGGAGATTTGAAGACCAAGCTTGCTGTCAAATGCAGATCATGGCTGTTGACAGCCGACACAAACCTGTCAGGATGGAGCAGTAGACATAAAAATACGAATTGGACGTCATTCTATAGACAAATTAGAAACAACTTTACTTGTTGCAGAAAGCATTAGATAAATACAAGAAAACGAAATGTAGCCTGAATATATGAATATTCAACCTGTTCGTTAATCTGCAAGCAAAAAATTAAGTCTTACTAAGACTATAAACAAATAACTTATTGAAACAACTACTTCCCTGGCTAGTGCCACGCCGGATATTGAATGATACAAAATAAATTTGCATGTTATTACTAGTACTACTAGATAATAACATTGGTTTGTCATTCATTCATTGTCATTCTATAGCTTTCTGAGACCGCTAAGTAACGTGAACACATCCAGAATAAGTTTTGGCAGCTTTACACTCACTCAAACTTTCAAATTGTGACAAGCAAGATATTCACAAAAAAAATTGTCGAAGCCTGCTAAAGACATATTCTCCAGCTTTGCGTGACCCAGAACTAACGACAAGGACATGAGGAGATGCTAGTTCCATATTTGTTTTGTATTTTTTTTGTATTTTATTTTTTGTTTGTTTCTTTTTGTATTTTTTTTCTTTTTGTATTTTATTTCTTTTTTGTTTTTTTTCACAATCATAATAAGTTTTTATCTTTCTTTGGTTTATTTCTAATATTAAAAAAAAAAAATCTACCAACCACGTATTGTTTTGAATTTTTTCGGACGTTTCTTACGATTTCATGATGTTTTAGCTAGATGGAGTTTCTCATAATAATTGCTCTTCTCATCTATGCACAGGGAAACATTGCAGGTTTTTCAATAAAATTTTGTCCGTTTTTCATTTGCATTTGAACTGCAATATGCACATCGGTGTCGAGTTTCTCGAGTACCTGGGAAATGAGGTCTCCGAGCTGTTCTCACACTGTCAGGCACTTGCAGCACAACATTTCTAGAAGGGAGCTCGGACGAAGGTCTTCCTCTTTTTGGACGATCAGGAAACCCTAATAGGTGATCAACCACTGACAGCCAGAAGTCCTTGAGCGATAAAGTTTTCTGTGGAAAGGACAGTTTATATATATAAAAAAAGAATTCCCCAAAGTCATGTCTACGAAGTGCCAAAAAAATCGATGCCACCATTTCTTACTCCTGCGAGATATTTGGTAATATTTTTTTATTGCATCCGCTTTGTCAACGCAGCCCATATGGGCATTATAATCCTTGGCTACAATCGAACAAGAAACTACCTGCAAAGTTCCATCTTTCTGCTTTCTTCTGGTTTCTGAGATGATAGAAGCGTCGTAGAAATTGGTTAGAAAATGTACCGGCTTCTTATCGATCCACTTCACCCATTGTATGCCTTTATAAGCAGTCCAGAATTCGCTGTCTCCGCGCGACATTTCTTTATCTCTCGTTTGTAGTTTGGGTAAATCTTTTCTATTTTTCCGCACCGTTCCACATGCCAAAATTCGACATCAAGTCCATGGTGGTAAAAAAATTATCAAAATAAATACAATAGTTTTTGTTGACCACGGTTCTAGTCAGATCTCTTACTACCCTAAGAAAAGTTCTGGTCTTCCCTGGACCTTTCCGGTATACATTTGGAACTCATAAACATAGCCATAATGATCAGTTCTCGCCCAAGATTTGAAGCCTCTCGGGACCGGTTTCATGGGTACGTACTGCTTCATAGAGCTTCTGCTCTTGAACTTAATCATGCTCTCATCCATCGCTTGATTTCTAGTTGGGTCATAAAATCGCAAATATGTGTCTGAGAGGTTGTCAAGAAAGGGTCTTACTTTATATTGAATACTTGTTGTGCTACTTTCTTGATGGAACCATATTTTCAAGTTGGGTAAAGTAAAACGCTTGTTTTGTTCCATAATTTTATTTTCAGTTGCCTGACACGTGTTTCGATCGGTTAGGATCATTTTCAAAGTTTAAAGTTTAACTTTAAAAATGATTCTAACCGATCGAAACACGTGTCAGGCAACTGAAAATAAAATTATGGAACAAAACAAGCGTTTTACTTTACCCAACTTGGGTCTTACTTTGTACAATTTATTGTACCCAGCTTCATTCTTCTTTGGTTCTTTGGAAGTGTCATTCAGTTGTAAACTGGATAGTAAAAACGAAAATCTCTTCACGCTCATCGTAGAACTTATATAAAGATCATTGAGCTGGACGTTGGAAGACCAATAATCGTGGTAGGATGGTAACCATTTAACTTCCATCATTACGTTCAGACCGAGAAATTGTTTGATTTCTTGGGGGGTGATATCCGTGAATTCATTTTTCTGTTGACAGCAATAGAGATTAGATTGATCTGCAATGGAGTTGATATTGGTTTCAGAAAATAAACATAAAAAAATCTTCCGGGCTCTTGATATTCTCTGGTAGATTCTTAGGGCCAGTATGTTCGACAAAAGGTTTATTGGTAGCACCCCTACGCTTTCTCTCCCAGATTCCGTCCATCCCAGGTAACCGAATGCTTAGAGGAGTATCGTTATCTGAGTCACTAGCCTCGTCTGACTTTCTCTCTAGAGCACTGAGCCCGATAAATGATTCTTCTGATAAATCATCCTGACAGAGAGACCCCTCATCTTCGCTATCCTCGAAATCGTCATTTACTAATTCGCGATCACTTGGGATTTCATCCTCTTCAAAATCTTGGATCCTCATTTCAATTTTTTTCCAGATAGAAACTATTCTTACGGAATAACGGAAGATGATCAACTTGACAGCTCTTTTGGCAATTGACAGCTGTCAAAAGATATTTTAGGCACTGAAATCGCGAACAGTGACCGCGAAAACCTTTAAATGAGTGACAGCTTCCATTTCTGTGACCCTTGCACCATCTTGACAGTCCGTTGACAACTGTCAACTGTCAACCAATATTTTAGGTATTGAAATCGCGAACAGTGATCGCGAAAACCTATAAAATGAGTGGCAGCTTCCATTTCTGTGACCCTTGCACCATCTTGGCAGTCCGATGACAACTGTCAAGTACTATTGCCATATCGAACAATTCACAAGTTGTAGAATGAGCGATACACTCCGAAGTCCCCATCTCAAATTAGGCTCCACAATAATGCCCCGAATGCTAGTCAGATTAGATTTTAATTGCCATTCTCGTCTTTTGACAGTCTGCAGCTGCCAATTGCCAAAATATATATAAGTCAGGACTAGGGCACACCAGAAAATGAAATCAGCGCGTTTTTCGCGAGTCTCAAATATTTTGTGAATCTTGACAGCTGTTTTGACAGTTGACAGCTGTCAAAAGTCATTTTTGACACCGGATCCGTAATCAGCGACCCCAAAAACATATACCTAGGTAATAAAATCGTATTGTTAATTGCAAAAATTTCACATGACAATAATGCCAAATTTTTAGTTTGGGTAGTTGAGGGAACTCATAAAACCCCCAACACCCATTGTCCACGTGAGACATGGCCTAGTGCGGCTCTGGTACAAATATCCACGGAAGGCGCAAAAATACTTTCGTTTAAAAAAAAACTTGGTAAGAAAAAAATTACATCTTACACAACACAAGTGGTCTGCTTTGAATGACCTGGAGAAGGAAGACATGATCATTTTCAACGCTTGGAATAATATTCGTAACTCTTACGATCAGCTGAAAAAGCTCGCGTTTGCTGTTCTTTCCCTTTTCGGTTCTACATATACAGGGTGTTTCAGAGCTCTGGGATCGGTCAATCACGTGTTTATTTGTCAAAATTTTGAAAAATGTTTTATATAAAAGTTGTGCAGAATAGTGAGCTGCACGCCCTACAAATATTTAAATTTATACAGGGTGTCTCATAACAAAGTTACAGACCAAACTTATGTTTTTTTTTAAATGGAACACCCTGTATATTTTAACATTTTTGGATTCCTCGTTACTTGGAGATTAATATGACCTAGGTTGTGGGGATTGAAACTGGGCCGTTTTTGTGTTATTCAGTTGTTTATACAAAAATTTGAACAAAATTGTTAAAGTGCTTCCCTAAAACTAATAAAGATAATTCATTCTAATTTAGTGGTAAAGTTTACTTGAACTTTAGTCTTCAAAATTACTATATCATCCAAAACGTAACTCAGCGTATTATACAGGGTGATAGCCATTCGCAAACTGCACAATTTCTTCATTTTTTTAAATGGAACACCCTATATATTTTTTCATAATTTGAAAGTCTATTGAGTAAGCTTTCGTTTCATATTAGGTTTCGTATGTCTTAAGTTGATAGTGACTCGAGTATTTCAGAATTCGTTCGTAAGTTGCATGTTGCGGTTGAGAAGGATCCGTTTATAAGCGTTGTGTTTGCCTACAAAATCGTATTTTATGTTTTTGAGACATGTAGTCAAATCTTGTAGCCTACCATATTTCAACAAAATCTGTATGCATTATTCCCAATAAGTTATACAAACAATTATGTTTCAATACAGATAGAGAACTATAGTAAAAATTTATAAATCAACTTAAATAACAAAACAATTTAATAACATAAGTATATAAAATGAAACATAACAAAACAATTTAATAACATAAGTATATAAAATGAAAAATAACGATTTAAAGAAGTTTACAACATGTTTTCAAAATTTCGACCATTCTGATTTGAACAAATTCTGAGACGTTCAACGAACGATTTGTGAACTGCAACTAAAACTTGTGGCGTTACTGCAGAAAAAGCATTCCTAATTCGTATTCGCATATCTTCTGCTGTAGTCGGTGGTATACGGAACACCATGTCCTTGATATAGCCCCATAGAAAAAAATCTAATTTCGTGAGGTACGGCGAAATGTGGTGGTGCACCATCCAACTGGATCCACATATCTCTTACTACGTTGCGTGGTACGTCAAGTAGGTACTTATCTAAATGATTCCTAAGAAATTCTTCAAATATTTCTCCATTCAGGCTGCCTTCAAAGAAGTGTGGTCCTATGACGCGAGTTCCTAGAATACCACCCCATACATTCAGGCTCCATCGATTTTGATTATTTACTGTCCTTGTGAAATGAGGATTGTGGTCCGAATAATAATGAAGGTTGTGTCTGTTTACCTTGCCATTATTGTGAAATGAATCCTCATCAGTAAACAACACAAAATCAAAAAAATGTTCATTGTTTCCCAGAATATTAAGGGCCCAGTTACAGAATGCAATTCTAGCGGGAAAATCTGCTTCTCCAAGCTGTTGTTCTAAGTGGATGTGGTAAAGGTGAAATTTGTGTTTCTTCAAAATTCTATGCGCTGAGGGCCGACTAATATCCAACTGATTATTTAATTCGGATAAACTTAATTTAGGGTTTTCAACTATCGATGCCAATACCATGAATTCGCTATCTTCGTTAATTACAGGTTTGCTTTGCACAGGTTTTGAATAATTAACGTTACCTGTAGTCTCAAATCGCTCTTGCACTCTTCTAAATGCTCCTTGTCGTGGACACCGCCTCTCGGGATACCGCTGTCCATACACTCGTGAAGCCAAAAGACAATTTTTGTGGCATTCGCCAAGAATGAAAATCATGTCAACCAATTCTTCTTGTGAGAAATTCATAAATATAAACTAAGATCACAACTTAAATGGTTCGATCTATTTTTAAGACTAATATAATAATTACTGTCACCTGTATTTTTTTGTTTGTTTATTTGAAATGATTGGTAACTAGATTTTAAAACTAATAATAAAAAACATGCAAATTACCAATGAATTGTGAAATATTAGAGTAACCATCAACTTCAGATATACGAAACCTTATATGAAACGAAAGTTTACTCCATGGACTTTTAAATTATGAAAAAATATATAGGGTGTTCCATTTAAAAAAATTAAGAAATTGTGCAGTTTGCGAATAACTATCACCCTGTATAATACGCTGAGTTATGTTTTGGATGATATAGTAATTTTGAAGACTAAAGTTCAACTAAACTTTACCACTAAATTAGAATGAATTATCTTTATTGGTTTCAGGGCAGTACTTTAACAATTTTGTTCAAATTTTTGTATAAACTACTGAATAACACAAAAACGGCTCGGTTTCAATCGCCGAAACCTAAGTCATTTTAATCTCCAAGTAACGAGGAATCCAAAAATGCTCAAATATACAGGGTGTTCCATTAAAAAAAATATAAGTTTGGTCTGTAACTTTGTTATGAGACACCCTGTATAAATTTAAATATTTTTAGGGCATGCAGATCACTATTCTGCACAACTTTTATATAAAACATTTTTCAAAATTTTGATAAATAAGCACGTGATTGACCGTTCCCAGAGCTCTGAAACACCCTGTATATATGCGAACAATCTTTTTCAAGCATGAACATTATCAGGAGTAAACTGAGAAGTCGTCTTATTGATGAGAACTTGGAATCATGCCTAAAATTAAAAACAACATACAAACCTGACTTACTCTTCAAACTTACTTTCAAATTTAGTATTTAGTGTACTACTTATTTAGTGTAATAAAAGTTTACTGAACAAGCAGATTTGGCTCCCAATTTCTTTTTTAATTGTTGTAATGTTCATATTTGGCTCTTTTGACTAATAAGTTTGCCGACCACTGGCCTATGGTACAAAATAATGGCATCTGAGCGAGGGAATGTACGTGGGACGTATATGACCCACCGCCCCGCAAAGGGTATAATAGTTGCATTAACAATAATCGTAGAGAATGCCGAAACTACATCATTAAAATCAGACAAAGTAACATGATCACGACATCACCATATTTGAATTTAAAATAACAACGGAACTGATATTGCAAAAAGACTTTTTAATCACAAATTAAATCTTTGTCTAATTAATAAAAAATAATTGATATATTCATAGATTAATTATTAGCGACATAATACGCTTAATCTACCATAATATATTCATATTTGAATGGAATAAAAAATTAGGCAGATAAAATATGATACACCGTACATTATACCTAATTAAAATGATTTATTACCTATAATAACTATTGCATTACAATCTCCACAAAACATAAATTAACATGCACTGAATGATTATTATTCAGTCAACTACCTGATTCTTAAAAATAAATTCAACGCTAATAAATTTCATAGTGGGCGTTATTGTTTTGGTAGGGTAATTAAAAATTAACTGATTTGAATAACATGTTTGTATACATGACGATTCCATTAAATTTATAGCCATGTGCTGAATAGGTACCATTAATTAAGAACAAGCGAAGATTTATATTAATTCCTTTCAGACACATTAAATGTCCTAATATGTTTGGGTTTATATATTGTGTTTACATGTTCATTAATTCATAAAATATGTATCATGTGGTGAAATCTAAAATCTTGAAAGATTAACATTATTAGTTTCGTGAAAGTAGATATTTTTAATTAAATTCCTTTTTTATGTAACTACATATTAGTAGAAGCTAGTAATTATTTGATAAAATTAACATAATTATAGATTGTATAACCCGGAATATTTATTTTAATTATTTATTAACATTACATTTTCACTTAAGAGTTAACTTATTTCGTAGTTATAAATATAATATATTTAAAGAAAAATATTGTAATTATTATTTTTATAAAAATAAATAGACCATCAAAACACTAAATAATTGGAGCATTTCTTCCTACCCAGTTTGGCAAAGTTTCGTTCAAATGGTTTCTTACAGCCAACATATGAAGAGGGGCTCCAACATGTTATAAGTATTTTAATCCAGCCCATGAAGATAAACTTAAATCAACGAGCATGTCTTCAAATATATCTTGAACAGGAAGAACTCAAACTTTATTTGTGATCTCCTCTGAACAACTATCTGTCATATCTGTGGATTCTCTTGACTCAATAAATGCTCATTGTGCCTGTGAAGCATTAATTTGACCTGTCCTCAATATTTTTGTATCTTCTGCGCAGATGTTTTTATACCGATGATGTTCGCGCCAAATCGCGCTAATTTTGTGTTGTGCATTATTCATTAGAATACTACCACCATTGCTAGAAGAATGAAAAGGTAGCATTAGTGATAAAATTGATGCTATTCAACCAGAAATGTTGAATACCGCTCTATACAATTTAGAGGAACGGTTGGTAATTTTAATACAGAACGGTGGTCGTATCGAACATTTTCGGTAACCAGTGGTGGGCATAAGAAATCCCATTATTTAAGCAATTAAATTTCCTTTACTTTTTATCATTACCGTAATTTGTTAAAAATATATAATAAATTGGAATATATCCCTTACTTTATGATAACCTTATACATATAATAGATTACATATATATATATATATATATATATATATATATATATATATATATATACCGGGTGGACCATTTAATGTGTTTTCAGGAAATATCTTCGAAACAAGAAACTTAAAAAAAAAATGACCCAAACAAAAAATGATTGTTTTGAAGAGGGCCATAATAACATAATTTTGTTTTTTTCATAGATGGCGCTGTTGTCGCTATCGAGGTCAACTTAGTTTTTTTAAATGGAAACCCCAACTTTTTATTACAGAATCAGAGTCCTTGCTAAAAAATGAGAAGAATTCACTCACCTAACTTTTTCCTCAGAGTGATAGATGGCGCTGTAATCACGAAAAGAAGTTGTTGCATTTGGACGCTTGCGTATTCGAACTTCGCGCGGTCTGTGTGTGTGTCAAAACATGACGTCGGCCGTATTTCCATGAATTACAATTTTAAATTGAAAAATAGCTGGAAATAGCTGGATTTTGATGCTTTCTTTGACTGAACAAAAGAAAATTTAGTTTGGTAATCAGTCGGTCTTCTGCATTGAAGGGGAAAACGTTAAAATGGTGCGGTATACTATCGCGGAAAAGGTCGACATGATTTTCGTGTATGGTGAAGCTAGACGCAATGCACTTGATGCGTGTGGCTTGTATCCTGATCGAGATCATCCGAGTCACATGACTTTTCTTCGGATCGTCAACTCATTTGTGGACACTGGCAGCCTAAAACGAACCAGACATCGAAGACGCACCGTAACCCAGGAGAATGCCGAAGTTGATATTTTAGCTGCAGTTGCAGTCAAACCCAACATAAGTTCTCGTCAACTGGCGCGGAGTTCAGGCACACACACACGCACACACACACACATGCGCGCGAAGTTCGAATACGCAAGCGTCCAAATGCAACAACTTCTTTTCGCGATTACAGCGCCATCTATCACTCTGACGAAAAAGTTAGCTGAGTGATTTCTTCTCATTTTTTAACAAGGACTCTGATTCTGTCATAAAAAGTAGGGGTTTCTATTTAAAAAAACTAAGTTGACCACGATTTAGCGACAACAGCGCCATCTATGAAAAAAACAAAATTATGTTATTATGGCCCCCTTCAAAACAATCATTTTTTGTTTGGGTCATTTTTTTTTTAAGTTTCTTGTTTCGAAGATATTTCCTGAAAACACATTAAATGGTCCACCCGGTATATACCGGGTGACCCAGCGATCTGTAAAAGCCCCATAACTTATTTGCTATTTGAGATATCGACTTCTAGTTTTCTTGAACTGGTACCCAGACTTATTCTGCATATTTTAAAAATATATATGTTTTTATACAGGGTGTCCCAGTATTCATTACAGACCAAAGTTATGTTTTTTTAAATGGAATACCCTATATTTTATGCTTTATTTTCAACCCTCTTGAGAAGCTGATAAAAATGGTATAAGATACCATGGGTCTATAATAGACGGTTGGTTAGTTATGGGCAAATTTGTGACAAAAACAAGGACACATTGAAAAAATTGCAGAAGCGCTCCTAGCAAAGCTGGCGTCATTTTTTATACACTAAAGAATTTTCCACATCATGAAGAATAATACAAATTGGCTTTGGTTCTTTTTTGTTCATACTGCTATACAGGGTGTCAACATACGCAAAACAATGGATAACTATTTTTTTACAAATGGAACACCCTATATACGTTGCCACCAATCTATGGCATTTTTAATAAGCTTTCTAATGATATACAGTTTTTATAACAAAATATTAAGGATTCTTGAGATTTATCCATAAAAATATTTTTCTTTTGTCACCTCCTGCTCATTTTTGGATTTTCAGCCAAAACTATCCATTTTCTGAAAAAGTAATAGGAGACCAAAGTTGTAGAGCGGAAAATTTTCGATCGATATCGGTCTTTCTACTTTTCCAATAATTCGTGCATTGCCCACCAGAGTGCGCAAAATCGTGACCGTATATGCATTTTAGCGTTTTTTTGAAATTGTTTATTAATTAATTGCACTATACTTTATTTTCCACGCCCTCTAGAGGAAAAACGGATAATTTTAGAATAATTCAAATGACCTACATCGATTGAAAATGTTCCGCTCTACAATTCTTAATAGAAGCAATTTTTGCCCAAAATGCATAGTTTTCGCTGAAAATTCAAAAACCATTCAAAAACGCGAAAATTGATACAAACATTTTCAATTTGCATTTTTAGCGAAAAGTATGCATTTTGGGCAAAAATTGCTTCTATTAAGAGTTGTAGAGCGGAACATTTTCAATCGATATTGGTCATTTAAATTTCCCTATAATTTCCCGTTTTTCCGCTAGAGGGTGCGGAAAATAAAGTATAGTGCAATTTATGAATAAAAAATTTGAAAATATGCATATACGGTCACGATTTTGCGCGCTCTGGCGGGTAATGTACGCATTATCTGAAAAGTTGAAAGATCCATATCGATCGGAAGTTTTCCGCTCTACAACTTTGGTCTCCTATTACTTTTTCCGAAAATGGATAGTTTTGGCTGAAAATCCAAAAATGTGCAGGAGGTGACAAAAGAAAAATATTTTTATGGATAAATCTCAAGAATCCTTAATATTTTGTTATAAAAACTGTATATCATTAGAAAGCTTATTAAAAATGCCATAGATTGGTGGCAACGTATATAGGGTATTCCATTTGTAAAAAAATAGTTATCCATTGTTTTGCGTATGCTGACACCCTGTATAGCAGTATGCACAAAAAAGACCAAAGTCGATGTGTATTATTCTTCATGACGTGGAAAATTTTCTAGTGGATAAAAAATGATGCTATCTTTGCTAGGAACGCTTCTGCAATGTTTTCAATGTGTACATGTTTTTGCCACAAATATGCTCATAACTGACCAACCGTCCATAATAGACCCTTAGTATCTGATACTATTTTTATCAGATTCTTAAGGGGATTAAAAATAAAGTATAAAATATAGGGTGTTCCATTTAAAAAAACATAACTTTGATCTGTTATTTATACTGGGACACCCTGTACAAAAACATACATATTTTTAAATTATGTAGAGTAGGTGTGGGTACCAGTTCATGGAAATTAGAAGTCGATATCTCAAATAGCAAATAAGTTATGGGGCTTTTACAGATCGCTGGGTCACCCGGTATATACCGGGTGACCCAGGGATCTGTAAAAGTCCCATAACTTATTTGCTATTTGAGATATCGATTTCTAGTTTTCTTGAACTGGTACCCACACTTATTCTACATATTTTAAAAATATGTATGTTTTTGTACAGGGTGTCCCAATATACATAACAGAACAAAGTTATGTTTTTTTAAACGGAACACCCTATATTTTATACTTTATTTTCAACCCTCTCGAGAAGCTGATAAAACTAGTATAAGATAGTATGGGTCTATTATGGACGATTGGTTAGTTATGGGCAAATTTGTGGCAAAAACAAGGACTCATTGAAAAAATTGCAGAAGCGCTCTTAGCAAAGGTAGCTTCATTTTTTATACACTAAAAAATTTTCCACATCATGAAGAATAATAAAAATTGGCTTTGGTTCTTTTTTGTTCATACTGCTATACAGGGTGTCAACATACGCAAAATATTGGATAACTATTTTTTTTCAAATGGAACACCCTATATATCTTGCCACCAATGCATGGAATTTTTAATAAGCTTTCCAATGATGTACAATTTGTATAATGAAATATTAAGTATTCTTGAGATTTATCCATAAAAACATTTTTTTTTTGTCATCTCCTGCTCATTTTTGGATTTTCAGCCAAAACTATGCATTTTCTGAAAAAATAATAAAAGACCAAAGTTGTAGAGCGGAAAATTTTAGATCGACATAGGTCTTTAGACTTTTCCAATAATGCGTGTATTGCCCGCCAGAGTGCGCAAAATCATGACCGTATATGCATTTTAGCGTTTATCTCAAATTTTTTGTTAATTAATTGCACTATACTTTATTTTACACGTCCTCTAGCAGAAAAACGGGTAATTAAAGAATTATTCAAATGACTTACATCGATTGAAAATATTCCGCTCTACAACTTTTAAAAGAAGCAATTTTTGCCCAACATGCATAGTTTTTGCTAAAAATACAAAAAACCATTGAAAAACGCAAAAATTGATACATACATTTTGAATTTGTATTTTTAGGGAAAATTATGCATTTTTGGCAAAATTTGCTTCTATTAAGAGTTGTAGAGCGGAACATTTTCAATCAATATGGGTCATTTTAATTTCTCTATAATTTCCCGTTTTTTCGTTAGAGGGTGCGGAAAAAAAAGTAGTGCAATTTATTAATAAAAAATTTGAATAGAAAACGCTAAAATGCATATACGGTCATGATTTTGCGCGCTCTGGCGGGCAATACACGCATTATCTTAAAAGTTGAAAGACTCATATCGATCGAAAATTTTTCGCTCTACAACTTTGGTCTTTTATAATTTTTCCTGAAAATGCATAGTTTTGGCTGAAAATCCAAAAATCAGCGGTGGCAAAAGAAATATGTTTTTATTGATAAATCTCAAGAATCCTTAATATTTTGTTATACAAACTGTATATTATTAAAAAACTTATTAAAAATGCCATAGATTGGTGGCAACGTATATAGGGTGTTCCATTTGAAAAAAAATAGTTATCCATTGTTTTGCGTATGTTGACACCCTGTATATCACTATGAATAAATAAGAACCAAAACCGATGTGTATTATTCTTTATGATGTGGGAAATTTTCTAGTGTATAAATAATGATTCTATCTTTGCTAGGAACGCTTCTGCAATGTTTTTAATGTGTACATGTTTTTGCCACAAATTTGTCCATAACTAACCAATCGTCCATAATAGACCCATACTATCTCATACTATTTTTATCAGATTCTCAAGAGCGTTAAAAATAAAGTATAAAATATAGGGTGTTCCATTTAAAAAAAACATAACTTTGTTCTGTTATGTATATTGGCACACCCTGTACAAAAACATACATATTTTTAAAATATGTAGAATAAGTGTGGGTACCAGTTCAAGAAAATCAGAAGTCGATATCTCAAGTAGCAATCAAGTTATGGGGCCTTTACAGATCCCTGGGTCACCCGGTATATATACATAGACCATCAATGAAATTCTTACATTTTAAATTACCAATAGTTACCGTGTAACATATACCCATTTACTATCCATTAATAATATCTTTATTGATTTACTTGTCGTACGTTCATGTGCCTTTAGCTTCATTCTCACAATAGAAACGTATGCGACTAAACAGAAAATGTATGACCGCTTTTAAATTATAATCAATACATTGATTTTTCTAGGTCTCTGTATAAATAATCAAATGGATACAGTAATTATATACGAAAGAACAGCTGCTGGCAATTTTGTTCTAGATAGAATTGATTATTAGTAGGTCGATAATAGGAAACCTGCCCATTTAAATAAAGTATATCACTATTTGAGGTTAATTTACAAATTCGTAAGAAAACACATAAATTACTTTGAATATTAAAATATTTTCATGGAAAATGAAAGTGGAGACAAATGGAAGGCCTTCAAATGCAAATCTTTCCATAAAATGTAATGTAAAGATTGCCTAGTTGCAATGAGAGAAGTCGAATGATTTTGTTATTATCTGCAACTTTTGCACTGATAGCTGCTAAGTTTAGTAGCGTGTATGAGTCGAAAAAAAAACACGAAAATTATAAATATTTTGAGCCGGAACAAGATTACCTCCCCTCCCTGTTTTCGAGGGTGCTGAACACGATGGCGGTGTTAGAATTTCTCTTTAGGGTTGCGCAACCCCTCAAAATGGTCAAAAACCAGCCCTAAAAGGGGTAAAACGCGCTTGATCCGATTTCCCTGCAGAAAAAACACTTTCCCCCCGCTTTCGAGGATGCTGAGCACGGTGGTGGCGTTGGATATCATGTCCGACCCCTACCAACCCCTCCACCGGCCAACACTCGCCCCGAAAGGAGTGATTTTTTTTTAATACATATGTAATACATACCGAGTGTCTGGGATAACGGGCGAACATGGGAATTTAAGGGGGTAAGTGCCGCGTCGAAAATCGATGCATTTTTGATGGTCAGCATATACATAATTCTGAAGTTAATATAAAATATTAAGAATTGATATTTTGCACATTTAGAGAGAAAGGGTTAAACTATTCGTCTATAGAATTTGATTTTTTTTCATCAGACAAACTGTATAATTTATCCTGAAAATTACCTATATTGGATGGATATCTGAAGCTTTTCTCTGCAAAAAACTAAAATGTAATGCTACAGAAAAATAATTTATACCTTTGAAAACAAAATGTACGTAATAAAATTGTCATTAGTTATCAAATAAAGTCGCAAAAACGTAAGAGCTGCACCTCCACAAACACGAATTTGCTTCATTTTCGCCGTTGTAATGAACGCAACCTGCATGAAATATTTTGTATCAACCCTGGAGGCGTGTACAAACAAATTTATGTACTCGGTAAAATGTCAGTGCCAAGATTGTGGCGATTATCATTTTCTATTAGACCATTTTGGTCTAACTCTTCAACATCGATGTTCTCGGCTTGAATTAATTCTTGAATTTGGGATGCAAACAAACTTGCTGCATCGAAAACGTCGTCAAAATGAGCCAGTTGTTTCCGCAAATTCGTCTCCAAAGTTTTGATAAGTCCCCAAGCTTTAAGGTAGTCTAGTGTAGGAGTTGAAGGTATTGGCTTACTGGGGTTGATAATTCGAACATTATTTTTAATACGTTTCAAATTTCAAAAAGGAATCCATCAATGCCTTTGCTTGAAATGAAACCATTGGCCCGAACTCCGTGCTCATTCGTGAATAAATACACTTGTAGACGCCAAGAGGCCGAATAAATGATATGCTTCAGTACAAATTGATGCGTTTCCTGCCAACACTAAATTCAAAACGTGTGCGTAACAATGCGTAAAAAATAATTTTGACACCTTTTCTCTTAGTTTTGCTTGAATACCAATATAACGGCCTGCCATATTTCCTGCACGCTGATAAGATCTTGCAATTTCAATCCTAACTGTGCTAATTCTGTGTTACAAGTGCTCGGTAAGCTTCGCCTGTTGATTTCCGGACAGGCACCATGCTGACGGCCCGTTCTTGTGGGATTCCATTCTTAACATAGCGAACACGAATTACAGCCTGATCAACAATACCAACATCCTGACAAGAATCCACATTGAGGCTATGATCTCTTGTTTGACTTGAAGTGCGCATATATTTATTCATTTATTTATGATGTTTTTTTGTCATGAGACTATCTCTACCCTTATCTTTTCCTGACTCTTTTCTTTTTTTACTTTCAGTAATGGCCTCAGATATGTGGGTCTTCAGAACTGGATCGTACTTTATTAACAGAAGGGAGGACGCCTCCGATCTTTCATAGTGATGTGGTGTTCTCTCAGTTTTCGTCCGAATAAGACATAATATTTTATTTAACGAAGGAGGCAAAGTATGTTTTCAAAATCAAAATAATTGTAAAAAGAATCGATTTTGTAGAAGAATAAAAAAATTAGATAAAAACAGAATTCAAAATAAAGAGACACAAAAATTAAGATGTACTGTCTATAAATCCGAAATAAAATTCTCGTGTGATGGAAACAAAGGATCTCATAATTTCATCTTAAAAGATAATAAAGCAATAAAGAGTAAAATCGTCATAAATCCGTAATAAAATTATCGTGTAATCTAAACAAAGAATCTTATCATTTCATCCTAAAACAACATTAAAATATGAGAGAAAACGATGAAAAAAAGTGAAAAAAAACGATGAAAAAAAGTAGAAGAGTGGGAAAAAGTGAGTATTTTTCCCACGCAATTTTTTTTTTATTTTAACCAAAATATCTTATTTTTTTTATTCTCCTGGAAATCGATTATTTTTCCCATTATTTTAGATTGAGAAAAAATGTCTGCGTGCCTGAGTAAAATTAAAGTTTATTTTTATGAGAAGACATTAGCGCAACTTGCTGCTGGTACAACTTGACTTAGAGCCGGCACGCGCTCTTTTAGTAAATTTTAGGACAATTCAGTTTTTGTTGTTGTGCGTTTGACTGAAAATGGCGACTACATTCGCTCTCGCGGCTCTCCCAACCCCAATTATCAATACGGCCCTACATTTTGAATCAGCTGCCGCTACATTTGCTATATTTTCAAACTTATTCACAAACTTGGTAATTATTGATAGACGGAATTGTTCGATTGTTAAATTCAATTGAAAATGTCACGAACTCGTTCGGGGACGAGTATCTCCGATGGAGGGGTTGGTAGGGGTCGGACGCGATATTCAACACCACAACCGTGCTCAGCATCCTCAAAAACGGGGGGATACCATATTTTCCGGTGATATTAAAAAAAATCACCCCTTTTGGGAGCGAATATTGACCGTTGCAGGGGTTGGTAGGGGTCGGACACGATATCCAACACCACCACCGTGCTCAGCATTCTCGAAAACGGGGGGAAAGTGTTTTTTTCTGCAAGGCAATCGGGTCAAGCGCATTTTACCCGTTTTGGGGGTGGTTTTTGACCGTTTTGAGGGATTGCGCAACCCCAAAGAGAAATTCTAACACCGCCATCGTGTTCAGAATCCTTGAAAACGGGGAGGGGAGGTAATCTTGTTCCGGCTCAAAATATTTACATGTTCGTCCGACTCACACACGCTACTATAGAGCTATTCAGTAGAGATGGCGGTCGGGGTGTCTTGTCCGTCTGAATCAAGTAGTGCCCGTTGCAATTTTCCACCATAGGCTAAATCGCGCGCGCCTATGAAATAACCGGTAAGTAAGAGACGCCGTAAACTATTTCTTTCTCCTTCTACCGCTCGGTCTAAGACCGAGCTACGCAGGCCGCGTGTGTGTTTTCTAGATACGGCCGACGAAATCGTACGTCTTGGGAATACCCGCTCGGTTATCAGGTAGTAGAAAAGGATACCAATATTATTTCAATGTTCCTAACTTAGTCCGTAAACCGCCCTTATTCGTGAATAGATCTATAGTTAGCATCTCAACGTTTACCACAATATGTCAACAATTCTTGCAAAAATCAATGCAGTGGGACGAAAGAATTTCGTCATGTAGTATTTTAATTGGGCAGATTTAAAAACTGCTTTAGTAAATGACTATGGTTATTAAAAGATGAAATTTATAATTTAAAACCAAATCCTAACTAAAAACCGTTTGAATTTTATAACCGTGTAAATCTATTCAATTTAGAAATTGCTTATCCAAATCCACAACGTTACACGGTTCAAAGAAAACAAAGTCGCACAATTTTCTTCCATAATAATGGAATAAAAGTTCTATTGCTTGAAGTAAGAGATCCTGTAGGTTCTCAGATGAGAGTTATAGTTATATAATAAGATCTGACTGACTATCTTACTATTGCTCTCAATATACAGTGCGCGCCTAAAGTATGGAATATAGTCAGTAAAATCGAAATAAAATATTTTTAGAAAAAACGTCGATTTTCTTGTATAAAAATACACATTTTTACATGAAAGTCGATTTTCAGTCGTCATTTCTTTTTAAGTAATGACGTCATCCATTTTGTTTTTAAATGGCAACCCACTATTTTTATTCTTGATTTTGAGAGATTGTCGAACTGGAAGTATAAACATGTTGCCATCTTACATAAGAAATTTTTCGAGAAAATGACAAGGTGAGAACCCGATATTTAGAATTTTTTCAAAATGACCTTATTCCAGCGCCTGTAGCAATTTTTCCAAACAATATTGATCTTGACCTTTCATATAATACAATATGGTTTCAGCAAGACGGCACATGCCCCCACTATGCGCGTTTTTTTTTTGTTTTTTTTTTAGTTTTCGAACATGTAGAAATTCTTCTTGAATATTTTCCAGGCTAATTCTGGGTATTCATCTCTTTCGTGGGCTATTCTATCGGTCATCGCCTGCCAATCCACCTATTCGTAATGCAATTGTGAAAAAAATGCGCATAGTGCGTGGTTGCGCCGTCTTGCTGAAACCATATTGTATGTATGGAAGGTCAAGATCATTTTTGTTTGGAAAAAAAGCGCTGGAAGCTCATTTTGCAAAATCTCTAGATATCAAGTTTTCACCTTAAATTGTCATTTACTCAAAAAATGTCTTATGTAAGATGGCAATATTTTTATACTGCCAGTGCGACAATAAAAAGATCTCTCAAAATCAAGAACAAAAATAGGGGGTTGCTATTTAAAAAGAAAATGGATGACTTCATTACTCAAAAACAAATGACGACTAAAAATCGAGTTTCATGCAAAAATGAGTATTTTTATAAAAGAAAATCGACCTGTTCGAGGATTTTTTCCAAAAATATTTTATTTCGATTTTACTGACTATATTCCATACTTTAGGCGCGCTCGGTATAATATATGGGTCATTCCACATCATATTTGCAACTGAAAAATAAAATTGCCTTGAATATTTTTTATTTTGTACTAGAAACAAAAATAATTGATACTTTTTTTTTATTCCAACGTGCTATGTGAAATTTCGGATTTATGAATTTTCACTGTCGGAAAAATCAAACTTTTTTTGAATGCTTCTATTTCGTATTTTTTTAGAGATGCATTAGGCATTCAATCAGAATATTTCTTTATTTATTTATGCAAAAGATATGCAATAGTTTAAAACAAATAGTTGTTAGAAAAAATCGACCTCTTGAAACTCGTTTTTCTCAAAATCAAAATATTGATCACAGTCCATAGAATGTCTTACATAATAATATTTTCCAAACGCAGAATCCAAATATATATCCATACATTTTCTCTAAATAAAACCTCTCCATTTAAAAAAATGTCTTGTTCCCTAGCGTAAAATACGAAAATTGAGTTTCATAACTACTTATATTTGTATTCTCCTATTTTTTACACCAGTGGATGTACATTGAAATTTTGTACATTTACAAAATTACGCTGTTCTAGCCAAAAAACTAAAATATGGCTGCTTTCCCCCTAAACATGTTTTTTAGCAGAAACGAAAAACTACTTATTGAATATTTTGGCCCCCTCTACAAATACACCAAATTTCATTCAAATCGGAGAGGAACACTTGGGTTAGTTTCCTTTTGAGTTTTTTATGGGGTAGAATTAATATTTATTTCATATTACCATTATTATTAATATGAACTACCAATACGTAAATATTAAAAGAAATAATTATGTAACAAATTGAATTTATAATTGTTTCATATTGACTTCTAATGAAGCAAATAATAACATTGAATGGGACGTGAATATATGCAACCCAATTTATTCACGAGTATACAGGAGGACAGCAAGCTTTTATTGTATCAAACGTTATTTGTCAGAAACGAATTAAAAGAAATGGATGCATTTTTAATAGAATACCGCAATAGCTTAAATACCCTTTGCAATGGTAAGCATTGGCTAAAAAATCAGAAGCAGAGTATCTCTTCCCTACAAGAAGTTATATCACAGTATCGTACTTCAGCGAACCATATTTTAGCATGAAAATATGTAATTATCCTTATTATTTTTTAAATAAAACCTGGTATTTTTAATTGACGCACTTTTTGACTAAGAATCCCAATATGCAATAGCCTCTAAAATGGCTGACCAACAATAACCAACTTTTGTCTTGATTATGGGCGACATATTGGATTTTTACATTTTTTTTTAATATAGTTTATTCTTCTAATCACAATGATGTATAAAGTATGTTGGTTTAGTTTTATATTCTAGCTGAAATTTTAAATATAATTTATCATTTTTGTTCAGGAACAAAATCTATACTTTTATTTTCGACAATTTTTTTTACATTTCCCTTTACCCCCGAGTTGCGCTTCTGCAAATTTTACTAAAAAATCAATTAAATAAACAATAAAAGAACTTATTA
Organism: Ocypus olens; assembly: GCA_910593695.2. Classification (NCBI taxonomy): domain Eukaryota; kingdom Metazoa; phylum Arthropoda; class Insecta; order Coleoptera; family Staphylinidae; genus Ocypus; species Ocypus olens. Next base: position 36,031,088 of record OU343053.1, read on the forward strand.
AAACAACTATATTTCTTGGATAATGCCACGATGAATATTGTATTGCATAAAAGAAATTTGCTTGTTAAAAATAGTACTACTATTAATATACAGGGTGTCAATTTGAAAACTTTCAATGCGAATATGTGTGAAAGTAGAAGAGTTATAAAAACGCAATTTGGTACAAATGTTATACAGGCAGGGGGAACAAGAACCACCATATTTTGGTTAGGGGGTGAGTGACCCCTTGGGCCCCTTTCACCCTAACCCCAAAATTTTAAATGGCATCACCCCTTTTGTGATTCCTTAAATTCAACGTTTTTTTGAGTAGTATTCACCAGCACAAGATTTTTTTTTAAATTTAATACAGGGCCGAACAAAGAAGTATAATTAAAATAAAATAAATTCGGTTTCTATGAATTGTTATTTTATTTAATTGGATTCTTATAATTCATTACATTTTGGGCTACAAAAAAGGATAATAAAATTTTTTGCTCCAAATACTCGAAGCAGTGGGTCAGGTTTCAACAAATAACAATCACCTATTTCAGTCAGCATAGTATTCTGTTGTATTATTAATAGCTAAACAGTTCGTATAACTATAAGCATACTTGTTAAAAGAAGCATGCAATACAAAAATCATTTTCCCGAGGAGATCCTAAGTTGCACTATTGGGACTGTTTAGTTATGTATGATTCTTCAGATTAATAAAGCTGATAAACTGAAATATAACATTTACTTGGTCGATTACGGCCCAGCCGTTGTCGGCTGGATAAAACGAAAAGAAACTGCTCTGATCGTAAGATGAATTGTTTTAATAGTCTTAGTTCAATATTTTACGTTTGCATCAAAATAGAACGTGGAAAATTTAGTGGAGAGCTTAATATTTAAATTGAATAAATATGAGTGTATATTAGGTTGTCTACGTTGAAAAGGACATTTGGATTATAAATTACGGAAACCATGAACGGATTTATGCACCGTGAAACGAATATATGGTTTGTAACTTTCTCCGATTATAAGGAGGAAATTTTAAAATTCCATTAATTTTCAGATTCATCAGGAAAAAATCGTTTTTACCGAAAAAATAATTGTATTTATAAAGAAACTCATTCTTTACAAGTTGTTTCATTAAATTATTGTTAATTCTAATTATTAATGATGTTGAAGATTAGGAACTATTACAACGTGAGGAATATTATTTGTATTGTGTACAAATTTAAAATAATGTTCCAAGCACGTTAACCATTTAATGGCAACTTTATCCCAAACGGAACCAATACAAAATAAAATAATTATGTCATAATTTTGGTATCCTGTAATTTGTTAAAATCAGTTTCTCGCCGATTAACATTGAATGTATAATTTTAAGCAGGGCTGCATTTAAGCATATGGCCTTTTTGATATTGTTACCATTATACACTGGAGGTGGGCGAAATGACTTTTTGTGAATCGTCTCTTGAAAAAGAGTCGACTGTAATTAGTCGACTCAAGAGTCGATTAATGACTCTGTAAGAAGTAAGAAGTATGTCTGCAAAAAAACAAATATATTCACAGAAATTCATGACTCATTTTGAGTCACTAATTTCAACCATGCACCCACTACACTACGCGACTCAATTTTAATTTTGAATTTCCCGTTATATTTTGTCGAGGCGGAAAGTTCAAACACACCCTCATTATCTACTGTAAATTGCTGTAAATCTTTTTCGTGAAATGTGTACAATGCCAATGACAGGCCGTCCACAAAAAAGAGACCAAAATAGAAACTTCTTTCTAAAGAAAATAGTATCTATTCCAAAATATGTACAAACAAATCACATTTGAAATTTTGAAGTAAACCGCATCAGTAATAAAAATAAAGAAAATGTACTTTAAAGGTACAGTACTACTCTAAAGAGACCTGATAGGTGGATTCGTCGAAAATCGAATTCGGGTAAATCGGGGTCCAATTTAGCATATTAATATTGATAAATTTTGTTTAATTGTACCGACGACTAACAAAAACATTAGTTTAGATTAAGAGGAAAATAAATATAATATATTATTTGGAGTTTTTAATGGAATCATACAGGAGCATCTATTTGAAGTAACTTCAGAAAGCTGTATTCTTGTAACATTTTTTTTAAATTCTTAACCGATTTTCAATCAAAACTAACAATTAAATGAATACATTGGTGTTCAAGTGGGAATATCTTGTAATTTAGGGATGAGATGTTTTGAAAATTTCATGAAATCACGTAGTAGCATCCATTTCAGGTAACTTTAGAAAGTTTTATTCTTATCGCAATTATTTTTCAATTTTGTTAGACGAATTTAAAAAATGTATCTTTAGAATGAACAAAAGGACGTGCAAGTGAGATTATATTGTAATTTAGCAATGGGGTGTTTTAGAATTTTTTTATGGAATCACATAGTAGCATCTATTTAAATAATTTCAGAAAGTATTATCATTGCTTAAATATATACAGTTAGACAACGCCTGTGTAAAATAGAGTCTAAAGTATCATTTTTCGTAATTAGCTAGTACACTAGTAACCAGTAGGTGGCGCCAGAGTCTAAAACATCAATTTTCGTAATTAGCTAGTACGCTAGTAACCAGTAGGTGGCAGTCGCGGCAGTTTGAAAACTGAAGGTCGCAATCTAAATGCCAAATGTCATTTACATTGTTTGGTAAACAACACGCTTTTGTCTATTTAATATGTGTTCTATTGAGATCACTTTTTAATTAATAAAGTCGTAATTTGAACGATATTGAAAAGTAATGTCAGGCAATAAGTGTCAGTTTCTAAATTGTAATAAAAACCGTAAAAAATTTCCCGGACTAAAAATGTTTCATTTTCCTGCTCACGATCATGATCGTTGCAAGATCTTACATTGCGGTATGTACTTAATTTCAAACTAATAAAAAAATATTCCTATTGTATGTAATTAAGCAATTATTCATCTAAATATAACATAACCTCCTCATTATACGTACCTCTCTAATAACCAAATTGGACTTAATTGATTGACATTGTTAAGTTAATCACGTCATCGTGAATAAATATTAATTATCCCAATTTCACCATTATTCCAGTCCAATTTGTTATAAATAAAACACTTTCTTTAATAATATCACACAATTTATTAATAGCGACTATAGTTTCGATCACGTACTGATAAAAATTTTAGTTTGATAATGATCAGTATGTGATCAAAACTATAGTCACTATTAATAAATCATGTAACTTGATTAATGGTTAAATTGGGCTAATTTATATTTATTCATGATGACGTGATTAACTTTGTATTAAAATTATTTATCCCTTATAATTTTGCTTAAATTAAGTAAATATCTACAATACTGGCATAACGAAGATGTAGAGAAAACGTGCAATATATAAAAGAATTAACTCTGTTAACATCTGGTCATATTTTTTAAAAGACTTTTCATAATGTGTATGTTTCCAGTTAGTGTGTGTTGAAATAAATAAACAATATCGACTAAACTGATGTTATTAATTGTACCACCAGTTATATTTAGTGAGAGAAAACAACTCATGAGTTACATGGTACATTTTCGAATAATTTAATTGGCTGAAAAAATAAAAACGTAAGAGGCTATCAAATCGATGATAGACAGTATCATCGCATGTTACTCCTCAATTGTTTACAGGTAATCAAATTTAGTTGAAACATCAGTGTGACTTTTATAATTTTCTCACTGATACTTATCAAAGATTTAATAACAAGAATTTGTTTATCAAAATGAGTGATTGCATTCGATGGGGAGAGGCTACGGATGATGAAGTACGAGAATAAATTGACGGGAGTACTCATATATTTTAACAAAATCATTGTTTGAATGTTGTAAAAATTATAAATGTCACAGCTGACATTTATGATTTTTAAGCCGAGAGCGAGGCATTTCTTTATAGGTATTGTAACATTCATTGTATTCTCTCCCCAAATATAACTTGTGCTATGATTAATTCTTGATGATACCACTAGTTAAAGCTATCAGAAAATTGTACTCGTGCCTTCAATTTTCATCGGCTTTAACTCGGTGCTATCAACGATGATAATCATAGCACTTGTTATATTACCCTCAAGAATATAACAAATAGAATTTTATAATCTTGATGACAACTCACATATTGCAATGTTTTAATTAGTTTTGTAGTTTCTTGCAGCACCAAAGCTCAGTAAACTGCTGCCACTGGGACTCTTTATTACTCGCAGTGTTTCTAAATGTCATATTTTTCACTATTTCACTGTTGTGCTTTTATTGTTTTAATTTTAATTAATTTAATTAATTATGTATGTAAATGTTTATAATAAAAATATGTGAAACAAATACTTTCTTTTGTAGTTGTATATATGTAGATAGGTACTGTCACGCTGCCAGCCATCTCTCCAACCAACCCTACCTATCTGTACTGCCACCTCTGTTACTTCGACCATACCATGAGTCACCCCTCGAGCCATCACTGATATATACATATATATGTATTCAAGCCACCAATTTATTACAATTTTTCCATGTATGACTACATTCCATTCATGCCGAAATGCAAATTTGAGGATGAGGAGTAACTTTTTATATACCAATAATTAATATTGCATTTTTTTACAATTTTGATAACTTTATATTTACTTACAACTAATTATTCCAAAATGAAGTGATTGTACATTTGTAAATTTCACAAAAATTTAAGGTAAGCGTTTTTAGTAAATAATAAAAATTATCTTTGAGTATTTTCACTAAAAATTATTCAAACTTATCACAAGTTTACTTAAATATATAATAAAACTTTTACAATTACTTTTTTAAATGCGATATAATTTCTAGGACATTTTCTTAATCGTGACAGAATCCAGGATGATAGTCTGGGGTCCGCCGGGGTAGGCTCATAAACAATACATAAATAGGTTAGCATCACTATTATAGATCTCTTGTGCTATTTATGTGCAAGATGTATGTATGCATGTATGAATGGTGACACTGAAAAGTGTCCTCGTACATGTCCTCCTTTTTGATATTTGACCCGTAAAAAGTATAGTTCATGTCCTTTTTGATATTTAAAGACTAATCTCTTACTTTTTTATGTAAAGAAAACCAGGCATTAAAGAAATTAGAAGACTGAATGTAAATTTTAATTCTGAAAATAATGGGAAAATCAACATATTCAGCCATTTCAAAAATTGCCATATTCCATGTGGATGTTTGTGGTGTTTATTTATTCCCTGGAATTAATGCTGCGGTTGAAAGAGTTTTTCAATTGCTAATAACCAACGAATTGTTAGAAGATGATACACTAAGAAGAAATATTAATCCAATGGAAAAGTACTCATTTAATTAATAATTAATTGGCAATTAAGAATTGATCATATTATAGTGCATTTTATTGTTGCAATACATAAAATGTTTCTTTTCATTTGTAAAAAAAGTTGGTCACCCTAATGTATACATACCGGGTGACCCAGGGATCTGTAAAAGCCCTGTAACTTGTTTGCTATTTGAGACATCGACTTCTAGTTTTCTTGAAATGGTACCTACACTTATTCTACATATTTTAAAAATATGTATGTTTTTGTACAGGGTGTCCCAATATACATAATGGAACAAAGTTATGTTTTTTTAAATGGAACACCCTATATTTTATACTTTATTTTCAACCCTCTTCAGAAGCTGATAAAAATAGTATCAGATAGTATGGGTCTATTATGGACGATTGGCTAGTTATAGGCAAATTTGTGGCAAAAACATGTACACATTAAAAACATTGCAGAAGCGTTCCTAGCAAAGATAGCATCATTATTTATACACTAGAAAATTTCCCACATCATAAAAAATAATACACATTGGCCTTGGTTCTCTTTTAATCATAGTGATATACAGGGTGTCAACATAGGCAAAACAATGGATAACTATTTTTTTTCAAATGGAACACCCTATATAAGTTGCCACCAATCTATGGCATTTTTAATAAGCTTCCCAATGATATACAGTTTGTATAACAAAATATTAAGGATTCTTGAGATTTATCAATAAAAACATATTTCTTTTGCCACCTTCCGCTGATTTTTGGATTTTCAGACAAAACTATACATTTTCATGAAAAATTATAAGAGACCAAAGTTGTAGAGCGAAAAATTTCTGATCGATGTGGTTCTTTCAACTTTTAAGATAATGCCTGCATTACCCGCCAGAGCGCGCAAAATCGTGACCGTATATGCATTTTAGCGTTTTCTTTTCAATTTTTTTTTAATAAATTGCACTATACTTTATTTTCCGCACCCTCTAGCGGAAAAACGGGAAATTATAGGGAAATTAAAATGGCCCATATCGATTGAAAATGTTCCGCTCTACAACTCTTAATAGAAGCAATTTTTGCCAAAAATGCATAGTTTTCCCTAAAATGCAAATTGAAAATGTATGTATCAATTTTTGCGTTTTTCAATGGTTTTTTGTATTTTTAGCGAAAACGATGCATTTTGGGCAAAAATTGCTTCTTTTAAGAGTTGTAGAGCGGAATTTTTTCAATAGATGTAGGTCATTTGAATAATTCTATAATTACCCAGTTTTCTGCTAGAGGACGTGGAAAATAAAGTATAGTGCAATTAATTAACAAAAAATTTGAGAAAAACGCTAAAATGCTTATACGGTCACGATTTTGGGCACTCTGGCGGGCAATGCACGCATTATTGGAAAAGTCGAAAGACCTATGTCGATTTAAAATTTTCCGCTCTACAACTTTGGTCTCCTATTATTTTTTCAGAAAATGCATAGTTTTGGCTGAAAATCCAAAAATGAGCAGGAGGCGGTAAAATAAAAATGTTTTTATAGATAAATCTCAAGAATCCTTAATATTTCATTATACAAATTGTACATCATTGGAAAGCTTATTAAAAATTCCATGCACTGGTGGCAAGATATATAGGGAGTTCCATTTGAAAAAAAATAGTTATTCAATATTTTGCGTATGTTGACACCCTGTATAGCAGTATCAACAAAAAAGAACCAAAGCCGATTTGTATTATTCTTCATGATGTGGAAAATTCTTCAGTGTATAAAAAATGACGATAGCTTTGCTAGGAGCACTTCTGCAATTTTTGCAATGTGTCCTTGTTTTTGCCACAAATTTGCCCATAACTAACCAATCGTCCATAATAGACCTATACTATCTTATACTATTTTTATTAGCTTATTAAGAGGGTTGAAAATAAAGTATAATATATAGGGTGTTCTATTTAAAAAAACATAACTTTGGTCTGTTATGTATATTGGGACACCCTGTACAAAAACATACATATTTTAAAAATATGTAGAATAAGTGTGGGTACCAGTTCAAGAAAACTCAAAGTCGATATCTCAAATAGCAAATACGTTATGGGGCTTTTACAGAACCCTGGGTCACCCGGTATAAAGATTCCCGGTGCTCAAATCAGCCCGAATGAATAGAAAATTATACCAATTTTATATTATAAATCAGATATCAGAAAAAAAGGTGATAAATATCAATTCATTACCTCCCATGACATTTATAGCATGGCATCCAATGACGACAAAGCAGTTAAATGCGCTATCGATATCCAGGGGGCGATCGAAATTTCCTTGAATTTGTTGAAATAAAGAACACTTCCTTCTTTATTTTATCAAATGTGCATTTATCTGACATCTGCCGGAAACTTTAGAACTCAAATATTTACTTTCCTGTTCCTCCATAAGCGTTGTCTAACTGTATATATTTAAGGGTCATTCCATGCTATTTCAACAAAAGGTTGTGCTGCACCATATTTATTTTGTTTTATATTTTGCACAGATATTTATACATGTATCTAGAGTACAAAACTAATTTTAGAAAAAAATAAAATGTTGCCGCGTGGCAGATATGTTCCCAGATGGAGCTTGAAACATGTACATTATTGTGATTACAAGCATTTTCGCAAAGTGGTATAACAATTTTTCGAATTGAGCAAATTTAAAAATTAGAAAATCTCCTAACGCAGATTAAAGTGGTGAATATTTTGGTTTAATTTTCTTTCATAATTTGATATGTTTTTCAAATTTATTGGCCCTCAAATTTACCATCAAGATTTGAATTTTTTTCATTATTCGATCCTGTTTTCGACTGGGAAGGGGGCAATATAATCAAACCAAATTTAGTTTGCAAGTAGAATGGTAACAATAGATTTTACCTGTGGCAAAAAATCTGAAGTGTTTTAAACCCTTCTAATTTTTTTTGCTGGTGAAATTAGACATTTTCAACAAAATCCGTATTTGTCTAAAGCTGTATCTCCAGTGGGGTACATAGTAAAAATCTGAAATTTATACTACCAATGCTTCTATCCGGGAGCAACACCATTATAAAATTTGGTAGCTTTGTTTTGCCTAGTTACAAAAATATTTATGTTCAAATTTGTAATAATTTTTATGCAATCGGAGTAAAAATCGAACTTTAAATATTAGAAGCCGACACTAAAATGGAACTCACCAGTACTAGCAGTGATTATAATACACTTGTAAATATTATAATCACTGGTACTAGGCATTAAAATACCTACCAAGGGTTTCCGTACAACGAGATGATTGGCGACTCATTAATGCGTCATAGTCCTGGTGATGAAATTTAAAAAGGTACCGTGGACCCTAAATATAGACGTATTATTATTCAAAATGATTAAAGAATAAAATTGAATAAAGCCGTAAAATTTATTAGACAATTGTTTTAAATTTGCGGCTGTCGGGAGTCAAGCTGCTGATTACGTTCTAGAATTTCTGTGATTGTTTAAACCATGCGCGCGATGCTAATCCAACCTTAAGAATTTACTGATCTTGCGTTAAACAAATATCAACATAACCTATAATTACATCTGCAAGTTCTACCACTGAAACGCTAGAACATCTTTAGATGAAAAACGTAAGTAATTACAATTTTAAATCTGAAAATAGAGTATTTTCGATTGCATAAAAAATACATTTACCTCAGCACTAAAGTGCCCTTTCATTAATATTATAGTTTAAATTAAATTCAATAGTAATAAAAGGATTAACAGAATTGTAATAAAATGATTAACACAGAAATTCTAGAACGTAATCAGCAGCTTGACTCCCAACAGCCGCAAATTTAAAACAATTGTCTAATGACTTTTCTGGTTTTATTCAATTTTATTCTTTAATCATTTTGAATAATAATAATAAGTTTCTATTCAGGATCCATGGTACCTTTTTTTTAAATTTCATCACCAGGACTATGATTTGCATTAATGAGTCGCCAATCACCTCGTTGTACGGAAACCCTTGGTAAGTACTTTAATGCCTAGTACCAGAGATTATAATATTCACAAGTGTATTATAATCACTGCTAGTACTGGTGAGTTCCATTTTAGTACCGGCTTCTAATATTTAAAGTTCAATTTTTAATCCGATTGCATAAAAATTATTACAAATTTGAACTTAAATATTTTTATTACTAGGCAAAACAAAGTTACCAAATTTTGTAATGGTATTGCTCCCGGATAGAAGCATTGGTATTATAAATTTCAGATTTTTACTGTGTGCCCCACTGGAGATACAGCTTTAGAAAAATACGGATTTTCTTGAAAATGCCAATTTTCTCCAGCGAAAAAAAATTAGAAGGGTTTAAAACACTTTAGATTTTTTACCTCAGATAAAATCTATTGTTACCGTTGTACTTGCAAACTAATTTTGGTTTGAGTGTATTGCCCCCTTCTCAGTCCAAAGCAAGGCCGAAAAATGAAAAAAATGCAAATCTCAATGCTAAACTTTGACGGCCATTATATTTGAAAAAATAAAACAAATAATGAATAAAAATTACACTAAACTCTTCGGCACTTTAATTTGAGTTAAGAGTTTTTAAAATTTTTAAATTTGCACAATTGGAAAGAAAGTTATGCCACTTTGCGCAAACGCTTGCATTTACAAAAATGTACATGTTTCATGCTCCATCCGGGGACATTGCTGCCACATGGCAAGAATTTTTATTTTTCTTAAATTAGTTTTGAACTCCAGAAACATGTATAAATAACTGTGCAAAATATAAAAAAAAATTAAAATGGTGCAGCACAACCTTTTGTTGAAATAGCATGGAATGACCCTTAAGCAATGGTATTATCCTTACAGCAAATGTTTTTTTTTTAATTTTTTTAGCTAAATTTCAATAAACGTAACCTAGAAATGAACGCGAGGGTGTTCCATTGGGATTATTTTGTAGTAAAGGGAAGAGATATTTTGGAGTTTTTATAAAATCACGTAGTAATATCCATTTTAAGTTATTTTAAAAAGTTTCATGCTTGTTGGCAAGGGTTTTCAATTGATTTTAAGCAAATGAAAAAAAATGTAATTTCAGAATGAACACTATGACGTTTAAGTAGGATTATGTAGTAATTGATGGAGGGAATATCCTATACAATAATACAATGCAAAACTGCCAGAGGAACGGCCATGCCAGGAAGTGATGCAACAGAATTTCCATATGTGTGAAATGCACTGGGGAACACCACACAAGCCTATGCACCAGAAAAGAAAAAAAAAACAGAAGATGTCAAATGCACAAACTGCCAAGGAAACCACCCAGCAAACTACAAGGGATGTGCAGTCAGGAAGGAAATACAAATGAGAAAATTTCCTACACTCCGACCTAAACAAATCCAGGGAGATAAGAAACACTGAATAAGGGAGATAATGTAGAAAGAAATAACCCATCGCGCCATGTAGCCAGAATCTATAAATACACAGATATATTAAAAGGATAATTGAACTCGTGTATAAAAAGGTGCATTTAAAACGGCGGACAAAAAAAATTGCAAATGGTTAAAAATTTATTTACCTTCACCATGACAACGATCTCTATATTAACAATTTTAGTAAACAGCTGACTTCAGTTGTACTCTGGCAGTTCGTGTCAGTTCTGAATACCTTTGCGGTGAAATATAATTGAAATCCGTTTCGGACACGCTTCTGCGTGAAAAATTGTTAACGATTGTCATTCCGGTCCATGTGCCAGGGAAGTAGATATTGTCTTTTTACCAATTATAGATTTAGTTTTGTACATTTGATATTAAAGCCGGCGACACTGATAGAACTGCATTTCGTGCTTTTTTCCATCTCAATTCATTCTCGAAATTTGTATCGATTCACACCAACAACAACTCTACAAGAGATGTAAACCCACCTGAGAATCTTCTCATTCAAACAATTGCAAAAATGGAACAATTGATGACCGTCGTCATGGAAAGCATGAACAACTTGACAAAAATGATCACAATCCTCATATTTCAAAATGGCGTAATGCTCCCACTAAAAATCGCCCTCTGGAACGCCAACGGTCTTGGACAACATAGCCAAGAAATTCAGTCATTATTCATCACAATATTGACATCATGCTCGTAACAGAGACACGCTTCACTACCAAAAGTTATTTGAAAATTCCAAAATACACAATATACAATACTAGGCACCCGGATGGTACAGCCCACGGCGGTACTGCAATCATCATCAAATACAAAATCAAATATTATGAAATGGAAAAATTTGAACATGATCACCTCCAGGCAACATCGATCGCAGTGGAAGAAAACAGCAAAACAACAGTTTTCTCAGCCATATACTGCCCTCCGAAACATATCATAAATGAAGACAAGTTCAACCAATTTTTCTAGATTCATTGCAGGTGGAGACTTCAACGCCAAGCACCAATAATTGGGGTCAAGACTCACATTAACTCGCGGTAGAGAATTACTAAAAACCATACAAAATAATAATCTAAACCATATATCTACTGGCGAACCCATCTGTTGGCCAACCGACTGGAAAAAGTCCCCGATCTCCTCGACTTTTGCGTAATAAAGGTAATTACGAACAATTACCGAATCTTGTTTTGAACTATCATCTGACCATTCCCCTGTAATTATTACTTACAAATCTGAAGCAATGACAAGACAGAAACTACCTTCGCTACATGACTTGGGAGGCATTTTGAGATGCAGTCAACTTAGCTCTACTACCAAACATCCCATTAAAAACGGAAACTGATTTATATAACGCAGTAGAAAATCTCATAGACGTCATCCAAAGCGCAGCCTGGAAATCCACCACACAACACAAAGATGAAGAGCCAAAGGAACAACTGCCACCACTAATACGGGTAAAACTTGCAGAATAAAGACGCATCCGAAAAGCTTGACAAACCAACAGAAACCCTAGCGATAAAACCAGACTCAATAGAATAACAAAAGAGCTCAAACATCTACTAGATCACCTGAAGAACGAATCAATTCAAAACTACCTCAAAAAAACGCACACCAACACCGGCAACAAACTACTCACTATGGAAAGCCACAAAAAAGCTTAAACAACCACAGGCCTCTGTCCCTCCCCTCAAGCTCCAGATTGGCAAATGGGCAAGAAATGCATAGAAAAGTCACGAGCGTTCGCAGAACACCTGAAGCAGGTATTTCAACCTTTTGAAAGGATGTCCACAGAAGAAGAAAAGAGGAAGATCCATGAGTACCTAGAATCTCCTTTCCAAATTAGTAGCCATAGAATGTAATCTAAGATAGTATTAATTATTTTAATGTGATCCCTACGTGCATGTTTTATATTATATTTATCAATAATTTATACCATGTATTCCTGACCTGTGTAAAATGAAAATTGGAGACACCAGTAAAGAAACTAGTATACCCTTTAAAAATATAAAATCCGGTGAAATTAAATCTATGATATCAAAAATGAATACCAAAAAGCCCCGGGATATGATTTAATAACAGCTAAAATCCTACAAGAGCTGCCTGAAAAAGGAATAAGAACGTGAACAATACTCTTTAATGCCATATTAAGACTAGAAAAATACCCAGAACAATGGAAAGTAGCACAAATTATGCTTATCTTAAAACCAGAAAAAACCCTCGTGAGCTAACATCATATCGCCCGATCAGGCTGCTGCCAATGATATCCAAGCTATTCGAAAAGATTCTACTCATAAAATTGAAGCCTATTCTAATACAACAAAAACACTGATCCCGGACCACCAATTCGGATTCAGGCAAGATCATGCGACAGTAGAGCAAGTTCATAGAGTTGCACAAAAAATCGACCAAGCTATACAAAGGAAGCAGTATTGTTCTGCGGCGTTCCTGGATGTAAGCCAAGCGTTCGACAAAGTCTGGGACATTGGGCTACTGTATAAACTCAAGAGAGTTCTTCCGCACCAATTCTATGTTATACTGAAATCCTACCTTACATGGACATTTCTACGTTAAATATCAAGAAGAACATTCTGCCCCGAAGCCAATCGAAAGCAGAAGTCCTGCAAGGAAGTGTATTGGTCCCTGTACTCTACCTACTCTTCACAGCAAACATATCAACCGAGGACAAAGCCGACACCGCTACATTTGCTGACGACACAGCGGTATTAGCTTCCCATTCAGACCCTAATAGAGCATCCTTTATACTCCAAAAAAATCCAACTGTGGCTGAGGAAATGGAGAATTAAAGCCAACGAAACTAAATCTGTCCAAATAACTTTCACTAACAGAAGAGGTAAATGTCCACCAGTAACTCTCAACGACCAACAACTACTGCAAGCAGATGAAGCTAAGTACCTCGGAGTCTAGAGTCTAGACAGACGTCTAACCTGGAGCAAGCACATATGGATAAAAAGAATGCAATTAGGACAACAATTTAGACAATTATATTGGCTATTGGGTCAAAACTCACAATTATCCACTGACAATAAGTTGCTCCTCTATAAAGCTATACTGAAGACAAGTTTAACCAAGTATAGACCTATGGGTGCCAACTGTGGGGCACAGCAAGCAACTCAAATATCGAAAAAATCGAACGCTTCCAGGCTAAAGTACTTAGAATAATTGCCAGCGCCCCTTGGTTCGTACCTAACTGGGTTATTCAACAAGACCTACAAATGTTTTCAGTTAAAGAAGAAATCAGAAGATTTAGTTTAAAATACCACTCAAGACTAAGTAACTAGCAACAGACTTAATGACACAATATGCTCCCAGAAGGCTACAACCCAATGAACATCCCAGCTAGATTTAGTTCTATATAAAAATTAAAATCCTGTACCAGTAAATTATCGCTTGATAAAGTTAATAAAGTTAAATTGTAAGGGAGAAAGCTCACACATGTTATTATTTATCTAATCTTTACTACATGTTCTTAGATAAGACAGATTGTAAAAGTCTCGAGGATACCAATAAAAAAAATATCCTATACTTTTTATAGAACCACAGATTAGCATATATTAGAAGTTACTTCAGTTCTTGTAGCAAATGCTTTTATATTATTACTTTCTCCGTTACGCAGTACGAGAAAGTATTGTGATCGTGATTTTTTTTTCAAAATTTTTTTTTACGGAAATATCCGTTTTGGGGTCCCTAGATGCCATTTCAACAATTTCTGGAAAAAAAAAATTGTGTCTGTGTGTGTGTGTGTGTGTGTGTGTGTGTGTCTGTGTGTGTGTCTGTGTGTGTGTCTGTGTGTGTGTCTGTGTGTGTGTCTGTGTGTGTGTCTGTGTGTGTGTGTGTCTGTCTGTCTGTGCTGTATCTCAAAAACCAATAGAGCAATTGATATGAAACTTTGAACATATGTCTTATTTGATAATCTGAAGAACTGAAGAACTCACCGGAAGTGAGTGTTTACCTTAACTGTTTTTTGTTTTTTGCCAATATTTTCTTAAATATAAAAAATATCACAAAAACATTTAAATAAACATCGAAGACAATAAAGAAATGAACATCTTTTGCTTGAAAATATTTTTCATAAAATTATTGCTATTCGAGAAAAAAATGTATTAATTTTTTTTAATTTTTGATTTATAATTATGAAACGATAATAGTTACAGCAAATTTATGTGAATAATAATTGTAGAGAATGCCAAAATGAACAACTTCTAAAGAATAAGTTTTTTTCGAAATCTCGTTAGTTTTTGAGTAAACCGAGTTTTTTAATTTGAAGTATAATTTTTCCATCTTTCATGATTTTGACGTTTTAAACGTCAGTTTCATCCGAGTTTACGCAACGCTCGATGTACATTTAAAATATGATTTCAATTGAAAATAAACCCATGAAAACGTAAAAATAAAGTCGGAGAAAGTAACATGATGGCCACATCACCATTTTTTTAGACGAAAATGTGACTTTGAAATTAACACCAGGCTGTTCCAGTGAGATTTTCTGGTAATAAAGGAAAAAGTTATTTTGGCGATTTTATCAAACAATGTAGTCACATTTATTTTAGATAATTTTAGAAAGGGTTTAGCTTGTTACCATTGTTAGTTAATTGCCTTTAACCGAATTAAAAAAAAAGTAACTTAGAAATGAACACTACGGCGTTTAAGTAGGATTATCTAGTAATTGAGGAAGATTGAGAATCTTGATGGAATCAAGTAGTACCATTTATTTGAAGTAATTTCAGAAAGTCCTATTTTTGTAGCAAATGTTTTTTTTTATTTCTTCAGCGGGATTAAAAAAAATACAACTTTAAAATTAATACATGGGTGTTCCAGTAGGACTATCTTTTAAGAGCTATTTTCGGGTTTTTATGAAACCAAGCAGTAACATCTATTCTTAGTAATTTTAGACAGTTTCATGCTGATTTTCCTTGTTATTCTTTTTTTTAACGAATTTAAAAAAAATAACTTTGGAATGAATGGGGGAAATTTGCTACCAAGTCTGCTTAAAGAAATTTCGTTTAACAACTTTTGTATGCAACCAAAATGAATGTATGGCCAAAATAGGGTTGAATACAATACAGACACGGTGGGCTTGAACATGATTTAAATGCGAAGTTTTAGCACCACCGATTTTCTTTCGGCATTCGATTCCTGGAGTCATAAGAAGGCTAGAAAAAAAATTTAACCGTTAGCCTTAGAGCCGATTTAGAAAAAAAACGACTTTTTTCTATGAATAATGCAAAGAAAGAAAAATTGGCATTTTCCACGCGTCACCTCTAGGAGACTCCTCTTGGACTTGGAACACACTCAATTTGGTAAAAATGTGATATCCGAAAACTCCATAATGGAAGATCAAAGAAAAACAAACCTTTTCTTGGATCCACACCAAAATAAAAACTCTGCACGCTAGTTTCTGACGGGAAAAGGAATGATGAAAAATTGAAATTTTGATTATTAAACTGATAATTTTAATGAAAAATAATGTTTAAATAATTATTGTACAAGAATGAATAGTTTGATGATTGTGAATTAATGTCTGAAGTAAAGAACAGGAATACATAAAACGAAATTCTTGGCTTTTTAAACAAATCTACTATTGAGCCACAAGTTATAAATGAACACTGTTATATTCTCGGAGTGCGGTCAGTAATTTATTTCCATAATCTGGATGACATTTTTTAATTTTATATTTGTCCCACGTTATCCCGAAGTCATGGTGGACAGATTCCATGGCCTGCTCGCTAAAAAACCCCAACCTTTGTTTTGTTTTAACGAAAAACTCTGGTACATGGAAAAACACAGTATGGACCTTTGGAGTAACACTGATCTGTAGATCTAGATAACTTCTTTTGAATCTGTCTATTGCTTCTCTGTAGTCAGGTTCCAGAGTTATTGAAAAACAAGATTCCACCAGTGCTCAAAATTCCCGGAAACTTTTAACATAATTCAGACAATCAGGCCTGCATAAATTTTGCAAAACATCAGTTTTATCCAAAAGCAATTTGCATGAATTATCCGCGAATGCAGGGGCCCCATGCACAAATTCGTGGCTGACATTGCACCTTTTGGCCCACTCAAAAGCTTCAAATTCGAACTCCATTTTCATCCGATTATACACCGTGTTCACTACTCCGAGAATTAAATGCAATGAAGGGGGTGCAATGATGTCAATAATCTGTCTGGAGTCATCCGTGCCTCTAGAAAGAACAGGCAAATTCGAGCAATTTTTGTAATTTTTTGAAGTTGGCTTTTTCCCATTCTAAATAATTTTCTTGGCAGTTTTGTATAGTCCTCCTCTCGCCACAAGTGTCCAAATTTTCTTTCGAGGCGAAGCACCAAGTACATGGAAAGCTACTGGCATGGGACATGATTCCTACCAATATGTTGGCGAGCTTCAAATCGGTCGCAATTGTGCCGGCAAAATCATTCATCTCTAAGAGAGACCATAACATTCTCACATTTTCGTGGTTTTCTTGTGTACCTGCAATTATTGCCAGAACAAATAATTTTTTGACCTACGAATCTTTGAATCTTTTTGCCCCTACGCCCTCTATATATCTTTGTCGACCGTCTATTATAGCGGAATCAGGTTCTTGCACTGAAAGGCAAATCTTGAGAAAACCTCCCCCACCATCAATGCCAAACTTCAGATGGGAATTATCATTGTTTCGAGTTGCTTTTATACAATCCATTAAAGCCGGAACATGTGTACAAAATGCCAATATTTATGTAGAGGTCGTTTTCTCTCCAGCTTTGGATGTTATTATGGGGCAACTTTTGAAATCAAAAAATTCATCTAGTCTGTGGCGGTGTGTAGATAGTTTCGTCTTCAGATGTGGTTCAAACAGGTTTCTTTTTTGGGAGCCAACGCGTAAGTCTCTTGCTATGCCCTGAACTACATTGCTGGATAGACCGTAATTTGTGGCTATTTTACAAACATCTCCGGCGGAAATCTGTTGCGGGCCTGTAGTTTGATTTTTTTAGTTTCGAGGTGATTTCAACGTTGAGTGGCTTTCCGTGGATCTTAGAAAATGTAGCGGTTCTATTGCTCGAGCTGCGAGAATATGTGTCTTCATTTAAAACTATGTTCCTTATTAAAGAACACGCCAAATGTTCTCTCTGTTTCAGGGGAAGCGAGTTACTTACATGTTCTTTGAAACTCGGTAAGTGTTTTTCTGGGGTACAAAAATGTTTTTCCCTACCGAATAAGTTTCACCACATTTTTTGCACTTGTTGCTCCTCTTCTCCTTTGTTCTTGTCGTTTTTTTTAGTGAAGTTATGTGGCCCTGGATGTCGTACCAATTCACACAATGTGCAACTGCACAACGTTTGAGTTTTTGCCCGAGTATTCTTCTCAAAAATTTGGAACTTTGTATAGTCCGGCAGAGTTATTTTCTCGATAGTTTCACACTTCACTGACCGATATACGATAATTTTGCAAGCGCTACATAAAACATTAGGAAAACGTTCATCATGTTCAGCATAATTCACACATTTTTTTAGATTCACACATAAAGCGTAACTGATTTTGACCATTTGTTTCTTCTTCTGCAAACAGAGAAAACATATGCGCGCCAGATTTTGTTGATGGGTCCCTGCATGGTCCTTTGATCTTTTGTCCATACTTTCACTAGAAATTGAAATTCCGAAGAGAACAATTACAACTTAACCTCAAAATGTCGAAGTATCTGAAGTTTTAACTAATTGCATGAATAACATTGATCATTCGATCTACAGTATCACTAAACGTAAACAAAGAATCGTGGGTGGGGGTTAGCGATAGTTCAGTGACCCCGCAAATCAGACAAGGATTCAAATAAAAGATACGATTCTTGCTTGTTGACATACTAGCGCAAAACTCATTCCAATGAAAAATAATTCTTTCAAATTTTTGCTATTTTAACCTGTTTCTGAGAATCGCCAATGAGTATCTCCGGTTTTAGTAAAAGGAACAATTTCAAAATTATGCTTTGTAAATTAAATGTTTGTGCGCTAGTGTAAAACTGATAGGAAAACATCATTAATGCCAACTTGGGGATGTTTGGGAACTAGAAGTGAGCAAAAGGTACAAAAATCGCGATATCTCGAACACTGAATCTTTCCTCGTGAAAAAAGGTTTTTTTTTCTTTCGAAAACGGCTCCAAGGCTAACGGTGAATTTTTTTTTCTAGCCTTCTTATGACTCCAGGAATCGAATGCCGAAAGAACATCGGTGGTGCTAAAACTTCGCATTTAAATCATGTTCAAGCCCACCGTGCAGATTATTTATTTAACTTCAGTCAAAACTTGTTGCTGAGAAGATAGTTTTAAATAATATGATTTGTAAGAAATAAAATAACGATAAATATATACTTATTAAGATATTTTAACGATCCCGTGTATAATAGCTAATAGTGTTTTAATAATATAGTAATGCTAGTTTTGTTCTATTTGTAAGCAAAATATGTCTATTCTAGGTCGCTGGTCAATTGTACTCCTCTAATGAGGGCAATAATAGTTATTTGTTTAACAAGGCAATAAACGATTTTATTACGTCTATTAATTTATTAATTAGAAAAAAGTGTAATAATAATTTTAAAGGTTTTATTTTTTTAATGAAGTAGAAAGTTCATTACGAATATTGCATTGCACCCTAAATATTATGAAATAACTTTTACTACTTCCGAAGAAAGATATGAATAAAGAGGTTACATATTGGACACATTTCATAAGTAAAAGCACGTAGCATACTCGATTGGTTGTTACCTAAGCCTTTGACCGAAACTTCGTGAATTCCGCTGAATAATACGTGACCATTAATGTCCATATTAGCATCAAATTTACAACGCTATTAATTTAATTTCAATTTCATTACAGTCGTGTATTTTCCACGGACGTTTATGTAACCAGTCGAAAGTAAACTATATTTTTAAGAAAAAAGTTTTCAACGTGTGAGATTTATTTTTATCACTACAATTAAGATTGTGTTGTTGATAAAAATACAATTCCATACAGATTAGGACACGCCTTGAAAGTGAATAGTATATTGGTAGCAGTTGTTCTGCATACAAAATGTGAGTCGTTAATAAAGTCAAGGTAAAGGCTACATTTACAGAGAATGTAAAAGTATGCAGATTTTTTAAAGCCAACTTCACCCACATTGTGATCTGAATAGCAAAGGTTCCGAGAAGTAATTGTGGATGTACTCAGATATGTCATACTTTCATAAAAAGTACATTATCTATTGAAATAGGCTATTAATGGTTAATTAAAATCAGCTGCTGTGTTTAATTAATTAATTTGGTTTTCAGTAGTTCTCAAATATTCATTTTATCTAGCCCGTAGAAAATGGAAATGATTAACCAGTGCTAATATAGGTATATTTATAATATAAATGCAATTATAATATTATATGATTCATTAATTTCTCACTTAACCCGTGGTGAAACATAATTATATAATTTGATTAATTAAAACACTTGGTTTTGTTAAATTAAAATTTGTACATATCTCCTTGAGAATGACCTAAGGTCGAAACTAGTCGAAAAGACAAATAAAAGCAGTGAAACAAAACCAAGTGTTTTAATTAATCAAATTATAATATTATACTTATTTCTGCTATTTAAACATTCATGTGGTGTTTTAGGATTTTAGACTATCTTCTTTGCTGTCATATTTCGCTCACGCAAAAAATCCAAAATTTCTAAAAATCAGTCCTACTAAACAGAGTATTAAATCACAAGTTTATAAAATACAGAATACTAGATTCTATTTATTTCTGCATACCATTTAATCAGTATTCTCTAGACATCGGGTGCCGGTAACCTTAACGATGTCTATCTATTACTTTGGAAATTATATACTTTCTAGCGCAAGGAAAATAAATAAGTTACCGTGAAATCATATATATTGTACTCACTTCCGTGTTATGTACCTGCAATAGAACAAAATGGAGAAACAATAGGATAATATAAATAGTATATTATTAATTCTATTGCAAGTATTACTTCATGAAGCAAATTTTAAATTATTATTTTAAACACTGTATGGTCTACGCTACGCCTATAAGCGAGGGGGCAGGAGGGGCTGCTGCCCTATGGCTCGCAATATTAGGGGCCTCAACTTGGTAACTCAATATATGTTACACTAAAATATAAGGAAGGCAGAGGAGAACGGGGCATGAGATTAAAACTAATCAAAGGGGCATGAGATTAAAACTAATCAAAACGTCACTTGAAAAAAAAACAGCAGTAGTGATGGTGTCAGACCTTCAGAACAAATAAATAAATAAATAAGGTTTATTTACGGATTCTCCATTACAAAAAAAATACATAATTAATTATTTCTTAAAACTAAAAAATGAAACAGAATTGCGAAAGAACGTACTACTTAAATGAAGATAGTAATACTGCCAGAGTTGAAACGTAATTACAAGATATGTTTAAGTTTACAATATGCAGATATTTACCAGAATAATGAAAAAGTCATTTTATAAATTGTTTCGGATATTGGAAATACAAGATTAAATAATCCCGACCAAATAAAATCATTTTTGAAAATTAAATGGTTTTAAATTCGTCAAAAAAAAAACACTGGAAAGAATGCATTTCCATATAGTAACATCGCTCAAGAAGTGTTTAATATGTCCTCACAAAAAAAAAAAACAATGCACGCGAGAAAATCGGTGGAATTTGAAAAATCAAAATTGCTTCAAAATAGTTTTTATAAAGTTCAGAGTTCTATCCCTGCATTTTGTATTAGTTTTAATTTTTTGGATCATGTGTTCAATGTGTCCAAACTAAAAAATAACGCACAATTCGCGAGAATATCGGTGAAATTTAAAAAACCAAGAAAGAGAGAGAGAGAGAATACATTTATTGAGACACTTTCACAAATGACCTCCCTGTGGTCTTTCAGCCTTTAAAAACTAAAATTATTTCGAAAAACGGCATTTCCTGAACTGAAAAGGCCAGGATCAAACTACTTAAATTTATAGTTTGATCCTGGCCTTTTGTATTTACTTCAATTCTTTATCGTTCGAGTTTCCACAAGCCGAAATTTATGATTTAAAAAAATCAAGAAAATGTGTGGGTTTTTAAAATCCAAAATGAATTAGAAATAATCGTGTTTACTGAACCAAATTTAATTTGTGTATAATTTTACTTGCACGATTTATATTTATTTCATTTTTTTTTCATTGCAGTCGACAATTCAAAACCCACTGATTAAAATATTGGCGGATTTTCAAAATACAAGACTAATTTTAAAGAATACGGCGTTTAATTTCAATTTTATACAATTTTAACTTGGCGTTTTATATTTATTATAACTGCGTCTTAACATATTAAGACTAAAATTTAGAAAATTTGGTAGATTTTTGAAAAACTAAATTACTTCGAAAGGCTGTTTTCTCATCTGTATTTCGTTTCTGTGGAAGTTTAACTCAGCGTTGTATATTTATTTTAATTTATTTTTCGTTGTGAGTTCAACATATCAAAACTAATATAAAAAAATCACTGCTCACAGGAATAGTTATTTATTATACGAAAGTGGAATGTGTGTAATTAGTACCGCAAAAAAAATATTAATAATTAATTCAGTAATTTTATTAAGGGATTAAATTTCGACCGTTTTCAAACCGCCATAACTCGGCGTATTTTCAATAGATTTTGATTAATCTTTGAGGGCAAAAACTTTGAAGGGTCTTCTTTAAGGTCATGCATGCGAACTTAAGCGTAACCCTTTCCACCCCCCTCTAGCACCCCCGTGAAAAAAATGTTTTTTTCAGGAAACCATGCCCAACTTTGACGATGTGTACAACAATTTTTCTACTGGATTCACCATAAAGGCATTAAAATTCCCTGTGCAGCACTCAAAGAACGAAGTTCCTACGACGATTTAGCACAAAGTTATGGGTGTTTAAATAAAGTGCATTTTGAGGTTTTCGCACATAACTCAGTGACTTTTCAACTAAATTTGATGATTATTTCGAGAAAAAATTCATATTGGCTCTACTTTAAGGGGGTAAACTCAGATTGGAATGATCCCTTTTCGAACCCTTCAACCCCCGAACAAGAAAAACACGTTTTTGGACAAAAATACGTCCAACTTTGGCAACGTGTACCGAGTTGGAAAAAATGTGTCGACTCGATCCACCAAAAGGGCATTGAAATGTGTTAAATTACCTGTGCAGGACTCAAAAACGAAGTTCCTATGGCGATTTGGCACAAAGTTATAGGTGTTTAAAAAAAGTGCATTTTGAGGTCTTTTAAATTTTTTGTTTGGAGGGGCGTAGAGCCCTCTCCTTGAGTGGGGAATAAACCCTCTCAAAGAGGATACATTTTGCTTTTGATTTCTCAAAATATCGTCGAAATCGTTTGGATAGAAGCTGAGTTATGGCCATTTGAAAATTACCTAAATTTTTACAAATCTCAAGTGTTTCATTTTTTCTGTCATTGTAATTTGTTTGCTTTTATTGGACGAATGGAAAAATGGACGAACGGTGGTGAGTTAGGCCCACATTTTTTTTCGACCCTACAAAGATCGTTAAAGTGAACCTTTTTTGACCTAAAATAAAGTTTTTTTGTTAATGGAGTTCTAAGGTACAAAATGCGATATTTATTTCGCGTAAACAATGATTTTTCGTGAATACCTCAAAGAACATGCAAAGAAAATTTCATTCGTGAAAACAAAAACAATTTCGTCGAAAAACTTCGGACTTATGAGTAAAAAAACCACAAAATTCGCTTTTTTCAAACACCCATAACTTTGTGCAAAATCGTCGTAGGAACTCGTTATTTGAGCCCTGCGTAGGCAATTAAACACGTTTCAATGCCTTTTTGGTGGATCGAGTCAACACATTTTTCCCAACTCGGTACACGTTGCCAATTTCACATGGAACCCCCTGCATATTTTTACATAATTTAATTCGTCTCTAAATTCTGAGTTTAGATATGTATCATAAGTGACATTTTAGTAGTTAGTTTTTTGTTTATATTAAAATTAAATTTACCCAAACAAAAAACAAATTTAAATTAAATTTGAACAAACTGACAACCAAAAGGTCACTTATGATCGATCTCTATCTATACTCAGATTTTTTTTTATTGCGTTATCTTCTTGTACTAATTAATTTAAATATCTCTTATCTGAAACATTTTCTATTTGTCCTACATTTTTTTGCAGAACTAATAACGAGAAATTAATTTGAAAGTTTTCAAATCCATTCAGAAATATTGTATTCCTGATTTCTCATCAAAACAATTGACATATCTAAGCTAGAAACAAAACCACAACGCCATAAACTTAACCAGGAAAAAACGAAAATTGCGTTAAGAACATTTATGCAGTACTAACAAATTGAGAAATTAACTAGAAACTTTCCAAATCCATTCAGAAATAATGTATTTCTGATTTGTCATGAAGATAATTGACGTATCGAAACCAAAAACAAAACCACAACGCCTTAAACTTAAACTGGAAAAATAAACGAAAATTACATTTAACAAGTAGAACATTTGTGCATACCTAAAAAAATAAGGAATTAACTTGAAAGTTTTCAAATCCATTAAAAAATATTGAATATCTGATCTGGGGACCTTCCCTTGTAAGTTTCAAAAAGTTATATGTAAAAATGCAAATGATATTTGGAGTCTACCAGAATACAGTTACACCAGGTATACTCAAAACATTTATATGATGCCTTGAAAAAATTAATAGGTATTGTGGGCGGGATGTTTAATACATGCTTTCCCTGTGAAAAGATGCACGCCATGTTTAAACATCGAAACATCATAAATTTTCCGCTACGGCAAGAATGCAAGGAAAAATTGGATATTTTATCAGTTGCCTCAAAAGTCAACCCTGCGTTTAAAGAATCTTTCAAAATCCAAAATAGCAAGTACAATAAACGGCTTCAACAACACACAACTTCATACAAAATTGTAAATAGCGATAATTGTTGATTTCCTCTTTCCCGTAACGGACCGCTTTTTAAGAGCCAAACCGATGTTTAGATTAAAACCAATATCCAACAACTACAGCTTTCATAGTCCCCTACAAAGGGTTATGAGATATGCAAATGTGCTGAATTCTCGGGATGATTTTAAAATGTTCGGTGATTCTTTTAATAAATTTAAGTATCATCTGAGGTTCCTTAATATGAACCACCTAGTATAAATTATATTGTTACTTTATTATTTTATTTCAAAATAAATTATTATTTTTTTTTTTTTAATACATGTCAATGCAGCGCGTTTCTGTATTCACGCGTAATTAGTAATAGTATTGTAATTTAGTTAATTAATTCTGTTTACATATATTTTGTAATTCCCTTTTTTTTTTCTCTATCTTCTTCTTGCATATGTATTTATGTGTACAGTTTGTAAAAATGGTGTTACCGTATATAAATAAATAAATAAATAAATAATATAAATAGGATCGCATGGAACATAATTAAAAACTAAGTGGGCAATAAGAACAAAATAAATACAACTCTGCCTGATGTAAATCACCAGAAACTTGTAGATGAACTAAATTATTATTTTGTTGAGTCAATCCGCGATATGTTGCAAAACATTTGCCACTGTGAAAATAATCTGGAAAATATTCCACTGAATGTTAGAAGTATATATCTGCGTCCAGTATTTTGCACAGAAGTTTATAATATTGTAGCTAATTTGGGAATAAAAACAGTACTGGGCACGATGAAATTAGCCCTAGAGTTTTCAAATAAATTATTAAGGAGCTAATGCCCATTTGCACCATTTTTTCGTTATGTCTAACTTTGTAAAGTCGGACTTATATGTTTAGTCATGCTTAATGGTAGTAGGCAAGCTCAAAGTATCGCAACATCGCAAAATCTTGCGATTTCCACTATCCAACGTTGGCGACATTGGTGTCCTCTCCGCTGATTTTGACATAAAGTATATGCAAGCCTTTTTGCGCGAACAAACTGGGAAATAGTGAAAACTCGCCATTAATACTAAGAATTAAATGCTTTATTAAATATTAAGACAAATACGTGCGTGAAGAGATCATAGTGCTTAAAAAAGAGAGGTTATGTCAGCCAGTATTTTGAAAGTCAGGCAAGTAAATTTAACACCGTTTGTTTGCGGAGACAAAAATGCTGGAAGAACGACAATTCGTTCAAATCATGATAATGATCAGCTCTGTTCCAAACTAGATGCTTGTGATAACGAAATAAATAATTTCCATTAGATCTAAATCGTCTTCAAAAATATCGTCCTCACCAAAGTTTAATTCTTCAAGAAAATCTGTCACCGTATGAACAAATTGAGGATTATGTTTGCAAATTTTAAGCTGTCCATTATGACGGCTTATTTAAAGTGCTTGCTTATAGTATGGTGCAAGCAAAATACGAATTTAAAAGTTGCTTACATTTTAAGACTGCTTTAAGCATAGCTTAATAACAATTGTGCAAGTGGACATCATTGATCCTTTGAACCACTTAATAAACTTATGTCTGCCCTCTGGAGTAAAATTGCGATTGTGGTGCTGGTGTATAAAAAAGGTGACGCAAATGATTTTGGTAATTATCGCCAGATATTATTAAGTTGTTTGAAAAAAATCTGAACAACAGAATATTGATTGTTTTCATGATTGTGGTCTTTTTCACCCAACATGGTTTCATGTCGGCTAAAGGAATTACTCTTGAATTATTTCAGTTAGTGACTCAAATTACTCAATATTTGGAAAATAAAGAAATATTTTTGGCAATATATCTACATTTAACCAAAGGATTTAATAATATTGATAATTCCATACCACTTAAGAAATTGTATAGGTATGGTGTGAGAGGCGTTGGATATGATCTAATCGAATCATATCTAGCGGATACCACCAAATGGTAAAAGATTGGATAATTTAAATTCGAACTCTTAAATTTAAGCACAGGGGTACCGCAGGGAAGTATTTTGGGTCCGTTACTGCTTATCATTTATATTAATGATTTATTTAGCACTATAAATCACAACGAATGTCTGTTAGAAGGCTATGCGGATGATACCACAATTTTAGTGAGTAGTAATAGTGTACAAGATGTAATATCTAAAGGCAGTCAATCTTATAGTTTTTTTTTCAGGAATGATAGCGTTCACGTCATCAATTTCAAAGTCCCGAATCAATCAGTTCAAGGTCACAATAGTTCGCATTAGCGTAACGTTAAATGGGATGTTTTTTTTTACTGAATTCTGCATTAAAACATCCCCAAGATTTTTTGTCTGACATTCCAACACTCTTGTAAACGAATCCTGCCGATGAATACCTTATTGGAAGGCACTAAATGATATTTTAAATGTACATCGAGCGTTTTTCAGGGTCGGGTGATACTGACGTTTAAGACGTCAAAATTGTGAAAGATGACAAATTATACTTCAAATTCAATTACTCTCTACCGTCAGTTTACTTCAAAACTAAAGGGATTTCTAAAAAAACTTACCCATTATAAGTTGTTGATTTCGGCATTTTCTACAATTGTTTTAATATAAATTTGCTGTAACTATTATCGTTTCTCAATTATCAACTACAAATTGATAAAAAAAAATACCGCATGAACTTCATCCAAAGGTAAAAGGAATTTCCATTATGCTTTTCCTTAGTGAAGTACTCGTTTGCCTTCGGTACCATGTCTCGGGCTTTTGTGGTTATTTTTATGAAACAACTATTTCTACACTTATTTACACTAAACGAAACCAATACACAATACGAAAAACACTGCGAAAATATGGAAAATACCAAGAACTAATGAAAAACTAAAACAAACAGAAATACTACTTACCAATAAAATACGATTAGTGCTAATCTCGTGCGCGTTGCGTCAAGGTAGACATGCGCTCTATAACAGCGTCTGTCTAACCAATGCCACACGTTCTTGAGCGGTGGGCACTGCCGTCGGTACTTGTATCAACGCTCGGAAGACATACGTTTCTACTATTGACTATTCTACAAAACACTGCACATATGGTTTCTGCAAAATAAATTCATACCAAATGGTAAAAAAACAAACGTTATGTTATTCAAGACGAAAAACGCTGTTTTAAATATTCCATCGATAAATCTAGAAGAGGATGAAATTGAAATGAAACTATATGTAAAATTATTAGGTATAACGGTGAATACTGAATTAAACTGGAAACAACAGAAAAATAATACTGTAAATAAATTAAACATTTTTATATGTATGATAAGATCCATGCAAAAGATTGCTGACAAAAGTATTTTACTACTGATTTGTCATTCGAATTTTGAAACTATTATGAGATATGGCATTATATTCTATGGAAATAGTGCAAGCTGTAATAAACTATTTTTGTATCAGAAATAGTCAACTCGATGAATTCTAAATTTAAGAGCATCATGTCGTGGTATGTTTAAAAACCTAAACATTCTAACATTTACTGCACTCTATGTGTACGAAACACTTTTAATTTCAAAAATACTGATATGTTTATAAGATGCAAACATGACGATAAATACAGTACGTGAAATTATGAACAGTATGCTTTGCCTATACATAGACTAAATGTGAAAAAAACATACAGTGGGAGTCTCTAACTTGGAATAAATTCAGTAAATCAAACAAAGTTTATTTTTCGGAAATATGCTCGGACACGTCGATTAGTATTTTAAATTGCGCTCTTTTTGTTGTAATAAAATTTTATACAGCGTGTCCCAAATTTGAGATATGACGTCATCGACTATTTTTTTTAATAGCAACCCTAATTTTTTTATCACTATTTTTAAAGAGTATATCAAGTTACACTTGTGTGCCAAATTTCAAATTTTTATTTCCTGTCATTTAGAAGATATTTAACAAACAGTATCAAATTTGAAAAATGAATTCAACTTAATAGTCTTTCTTCAATAAATGCTCAAAATGTTGTCCATTTTCTAACTGACAATACCCTAAACGGAACTGAAACTCGTTTTGAACATTTCTAATTACTTCGGGGGAAATTAGTCTACACTCCTGTCTTATTCGTTCTTTCAACTCCTCAAGATTTGGCGGTTTGGTCTTAAAAACTTTGCTTTTCAAGTACCCCCATAAGAAAAAGTCCATAGGTGTTAAATCCGGAGACCTGGGTGGCCATTCAACTGGTCCTCTTCTGCCAATCCATCTTCGTGGAAATACATTATCCAGGTACTCACGGACACGCCTTGCAAAATGAGGAGGCGCACCGTCCTGTTGAAACCAGATGTTTCTATTCGGGACGTCAGCTTCTACAGGGCAAGGAAACAAAATAGCCAAACTCGGAATTAGCTCTTCCTCCAAGAATTGTAAATATCCCGCTCCATTGAGATTATTTGGAAAGAAAATTGGTCCTAAAATTCGATCACCAACAATCCCTGCCCAAACATTAACTTTTTCTGGATATTGAGTGTGGCCTTCCCTCATCCAGTGTGGGTTCTTGTCTGCCCAATAACGGCAATTTTGACGATTTACCTCACCATTTAACATAAACGTTGATACATCGGAAAACAATATATTTTCTATTTTTAGAACATTTCTATCTAGTAGATCCATCATTTTTTCGCAAAACTGAAGTCTTCTATCCGGATCATCTTCGGTGAGTTCCTGGAGGATTGTCATTTTATAAGGATGAAATGTTTGCTCTCTAAGGATTCTTGACACTGAAGACTGGCTAATTTTGAGTTCCCTAGCCATCTGCCTAGAGGAGACATGATGATTTTCCTGAACAGAGAGAAGTACATCAATTTTGACCTCTTCACTCAGCGCATTCTGACGATGATTATTCGTTTTTCTTAAATGCCCATTTTCCCGAAACTGACTTTCAATCTTGCTTACAGTACTTTGAGATATGGCTGGTAAGTCAGGATACTTCTCTCTAAATAAATAAATAACTTCATTTTGTGTTCTTGTCCTATCTCCATAGCCAATCATCATTAAAATTTCGATTTTGTGGGTTT
Source organism: Ocypus olens (assembly GCA_910593695.2). Classification (NCBI taxonomy): domain Eukaryota; kingdom Metazoa; phylum Arthropoda; class Insecta; order Coleoptera; family Staphylinidae; genus Ocypus; species Ocypus olens. Next base: position 36,060,694 of record OU343053.1, read on the forward strand.
CAGTTAAGTACGGCATGTTAGTATATTTTTTCGACCAACGGTGAACAACAGTCAACATAACAATGGAACGACTAATACTCTCCTCACACGAATATGCGTGGAATGCGATGCTACACTTCTTACTTGTTTTTATAACTAAACGTCAAAATGATAAACGTCAGTTTGAAAAAAAAAATGACAAACCAGCACGTTTTGGCATTCCACTTTTAAAATGCATAAAAATTCGATTAAGGTGACGTGATTTCTTCATACTACAAATTTGATAATGTTTGTTAAATATCTTCTAAATGACAGGGAAAAAAAATTGAAATTTGGCACACATGTGTAACTTGATATACTCTTTAAGAATAGTGATAAAAAAATTAGGGTTGCTATTAAAAAAAATAGTCAATGACGTCATATCTCAAATTTGGGACACGCTGTATAAAATTTTATTACATCATAAAGAGCGCAATTTAAAATACTAATCGATGTGTCTGAGCATATTTCCGAAGAATAAACATTCTTTGATTTACTGAATTTATTCCAAGTTGGAGACTCGCACTGTATATTACAACGTATTGAAGCCATGGAACTCCTTACCTGTCCATCTTAGGCTACGGCCACAAGGGTATGAATTCACGCTGCGTTTGAGCGGAAAAAAAGGCGAAAAAATAAGCCTGGCCGGCCAGACGCTGCGTGAAATTCCGCTGGTAGGAGGGCAGGCGGGCGCGTCTTCAAGGTTACCCGCCAGAAAATGCGCCAGGGTTCATTTGCTTGCGGGATTTCACGCGAAATGAGTGGCCACACGTAACATCACGCCGTAACCTATTTGTCCTACTATCTTCTGGTTTTTATTTCGTCATTGAATTTTTTGATAGTGAAACAATAATTATGGAAGTGCAGAAGCACCCTTGTCTTTATAATTTAAAACAAAAAGTTTATGAAAACAGGAATTTGAAGAGGGATTGCTGGATTTCTGTTACCAATAATGGATATATCCAGTATTTGGATATTGATATCGACGACGTAAACGGCAAACAAAAACAGCAGTACAAAGTGAAACAACTGCATTTTTATTTAAAGATATTCGGTCCATTTTTCACAAACCTTCAAAGGACTCGAACGCTCGTATGGCCACTCCAGAAGAGGATTTCTTTTGCGTGAAAAGACACTAATGTGACATATACAGCGGGAATTCCGGCCAGCGTGAAAAGACGCGTTATAACCAGCGTGAATTCATGCCCATGCGGCCGTAGCCTTAAGCAGACCAGGGACATGAAATTAAAAAAAAATGAATATCTTTGGGAATTGGAGCCATATGACAGAGTACCTAAATCAGTGGTGGGGAAACTTTTTTTAAGACGGGCCATTTGTAATAACTAGACAATCGTAGCGGGCCAAAGAATAATGCTTAATCGTTAACTAATTTATATGTTCTATAAACATATACATATATTATTACATACACTTATTATTTTAATAGTAGTAGCAAAAGGTAACAAAATTATAAGCACAAAATATAAAATGAATTTTGTGTAGTTCTTGATGTGAAGTATTATCACTTTATTTTCTGGTGTGACTACTGGTTGATGGTGCATGAGAAAAATGAAATTGAGACTGTTTCATCAAAATTTCATCATAGTCCGGTTCCATTTGCGAAGCAGAAATTCTTAAAACGGATGAAAGGTGCTCATCTGTAATTCTGTTTCTTAAAGAAGTTTTCCTAAGCTTCATTGTTGAAAAGATTTGTTCGCATATATAATATGAGCCGAACATTGTCATTATCTTCATTGCATGAGTAATTAGATTTGGGAAATTATCTGGACTTAAATTTTTATAAAATTCTAGTAATGGTACTGAATGAAAAGTTTGTTTCAGGAGAGTATTACAGTTCAGTTCTATTAACTCAAGTTGAAATTTTGCATCAACTTCTTCGTAATTAACATTGAATGGGGCGCAAAAATACTAAACTCTGGTTCCATTTTTCTAAAGTCCTGAAATCTCCTTTCAAATTCTGTAGATAGTTTTCTCAAATTAATTTCGTATTTTTTAATCTTATTGTTTGATATAGTGAATTTTAAAGATTGTATTCTTGGAAAATGAGAAAAATCAGATTTAGAGATCTGATTAGCAAATAATAATAACTGTAATTTGAAACTTTTCAGGTATTGCCAAATATCGTGAAGAAACTGATTTTTTCCTTGCAATTTGAGATTAAGTTTATTTATGTGTACGAGGAGGTCTGTGAAAAAAAGCGAAATCAGAAAGCCACGTTTCGTTTTCTAAGACGTCAAATTGATTATAAATGTCTTTATCAAGAAGAAAATTCACAATATCGTCTTTTAAATCCCAAATTCTTTCAAATACTTTTCCAGCACTTAACCAACGAACTTTTGAATAATACAGGATATCGGAATGCTCCGCATGTACGGACTCCAGAAACTGTTGAAACTGGCGATGTAATAATCCTCTGGAACGAATCATATTTACTAGTTTTACAACAATATTAAGTATATGGTCAATATCTAAAGCCGGTTTACAGAGAGCATCCTGATGTATAAGGCAATGCAAAAAAACAACATCATTTTCCGGATACTTAGAATTCAATTTCCCAACAAATCCTTGATTGATTCCAACCATATTAGGAGCACCATCTGTAGTTACATTACATAGCTTGTCAATAGGTAAACGAAGTTTATCGATGCAATTTTTAAATTCACAAAGTATATCGGCACCAGTCGTTGTTCCTTTCATTGACTGCAGCCCTGCAAGTTCTTCTGCAATTTCAAAGTGGGCGTTGATTCCTCTTACAAATATGAGTAACTGCGCAGTATCGCTGATATCTGTACTTTCATCTATGGTAATTGAATAAAAAAATACATTTTTGAGTTTTTGTAGTCAGTTGTGAAATTAGATTTTTATCAATATTTTCAATTCTCTCGGTGATTGTTCTTCTTGAGAGAGACAGTGACTGAAAATCCATTTTCTTGTGAGGGCACATAATATCGCACACATCTATCATGCACTGCTTTATAAATTCACCATCTGAAAATGCTTTATTAGATTTAGCAATATTATAAGCCAACACATAACTGGCTTTCGTAGCGTATCTTTGAGAATGATTAGCTCTCTGAAATAATTGTTGTTGACTTGATAAATTTTTTATTAAATCTTTCGATTTAATTATTTTCACCTCTTCACTTAACGATGAGTCGGAGTGGTTTTCATGTTTGCTCTTGAAATGGCGTTGAATGTTATATTCTTTTAAAACTGCAACAGTTGTATTGCAAAGTAAGCACACAGGTTTTTTTCTTTAAATAAAGTAAAGAAATATTTCCACGTCCCTTCTTCTTTAAAAACTCGACATTCTGAATCCACTTTTTTTTTAACATCCATTTTAGACGTTACCTACTACGGAGAACAACACACAGAAACGCAATTGACGAAAGCTTACTGCTAACTAGTGCTCTTACGCGGGAGTTTGTTGAGGCACTGGGAGTTTGGGGGATTACACAAACAATTTACTCGAGTCACAGCGGGTCGTTGCAGATGACTGACTAAGTCGCTAACTAACTGATCTTCGGGCGGCCTCGCTTGTATTTATACCTACCTGCGAGAGTGTCTGGAAGTTTCGAGCGAAGATGAGTCATCTGTTTAGGTCGGATGGATTTGTCCAGAATACTATTGTGTTTTGAATATCGCCGCAGGTAGTTTTTATGCGGGTCGTCACATTACGAAGTAAGAACGCGTTCAAACATTCTCACGACGGCACTCTTAAACGGGCCGGATTAAACTTTTCCGCGGGCCGGATTTGGCCCGCGGGCCGTAGTTGCCACATCACTGACCTAAATAGTACTTACTGTGTGAATTTTTCATATCATTCGTCGCATAACTGAACCATTTAAAAATCCTCGTACCATACTAAAACTGTATTACGCCTATATTCGTTCGAAACTGGAGTACTGCGCAATTATTTGGTCACCATCCTACAACGTCCATTGCAACTCATTAGAACGTATACAAAAGAAATTTGTAAATTTTTTGTATTACAAAGTGCTGTCAACCTATCCAGATGAGTCGGTAACATACGAACATATTTTGTCAATGTTTAAATTAAAATCCTTAGCATCACGCAGAAAGATAACTTCTATGAGATGGTTGTATCAAATATTGCATGGAGAAATTGACGATCCGAATATTCTTTCCTTGATTAACATATATGTGCCGCGGTGTGGTAGTAGAAATGTTAATACTTTCATATGTAAGCGAAGTTTTACTAATTTATATTTTAATTCGCCAATAAATACAATGATTCGAACGCATACTAGCATACAAGACTCCATAGATATATTTTGCTCCACGAGTCGCCATTTTACAAATACTATAATGAATTTGTTTTAGTAACCACAAAATTGCCTAAAATTGTTATTATGCTTGTGTACAATTTCATGTAATATTTTAGTCTCTGAAATGTTATTATAAATGTCGCTATGTTTGATAACTTTTCCCTGTTATTAGATCTTAGGTATCTGTTGGGAAATAAATGAATTATTATTATTATTATTATTATATCAATTTTTATTTTTTTCTGACACATTACTTTTTTGTTGCTATATGGTTATACTTTGTCACGTAGTAGTTGAATTATAGTAATAACGTTGTAAATACAAATACAAATTAGGCTCAGGGCATCGCAAAACAATCGTAAACAAGCCCCGGTCAATCAAACAAACTGAAGGACGGACAATTTTCATACCGAAATTTGGGCACTGCAACCAGATCTTGGCGAAAGTGCAGCTTTTGGGAAGCCGGAAATATTTTTCATAAATAATGTAAACAAATCTCCAGATTCTGTATTTTGTTATAAAAATATTCACTGAAAAAAACACTTACTATGTTTTTTACCACAACTTATTATTTAGTGTGTTATTCAGTGTTTCTATAATGAATTACCACGTAGTAACGGTAGCAACCATCACCGTGAAAAAATATTCAATTACCAAAGAAGTTATTCACAGTTAAAATCCCTCTGTGACTTATGGGCACTCTGTACTTGCTTTATTGAATTGAATTGAGCTGCCTTAAACCCAAAATTTTCCACAGCATTAATTGAAAGTAAAATTCATTTATTAACATTCTTTTATATGGAAACCGATTTGAATCAAAAGTTGCTTAAGGTGCTTATTACCAGTTGTGTTTTACGTACGAATGTGTTGCCTCATAACATGGTTATATTAATTAATTCTGACGCCAGCGGAGAAAGTGCTACACATTTTTCAGCATGCATTTCGCCGTAAATGTGCGTTAAGTAATATGCCACGTGTTTCGCAAATAATATTGATGCATTATATGAATTTAGCGATCGTTCGTAAGTGGCAAGTACCATTCCTTTCTTTTCGTTTTTTTGAAAATAATACTCATACGTTACATAAAAATCGCGAAAGTGTTACAGCGCAGATTGAGATTTCCCATTCGTATTCGGTTTCCGAAAGTGAACACGTGATGGTGATAAAGTATTTCCGAAAATAAACTGTTATTATGTAATAACATGCAGAAATACTTTCTTGGAGTTGGCATTTTAAGTAGAAAAAAAAACATGAATCAATATGCCGATAGGTGCTACTGCTTTTATTTTAAACAATGGCATGAGATGACTGCACACATTTTATGTTCATGGCATTGAATTTTATGGGTCATAATATCTTTTAATGATGGAATAATGAACTATTTATAGAAATAAATGTACGTAGTTTTCAAGCCCTAGGATAAAAAATTACTCATTTTGTTTACCTTAATAACCTCGTGATGAAATATACAGGGTGTCTACTCTAATATCTTCAGTAACACTTTTAGCTGATTCTAGACTGAGCTCTAAAGCATAAAGTGAAATTGCGATTTGGAAGAGCCATTCTATAGCTGAGAGGTAATTTGAAAATCAGTTGGAAAGTAAAAAAAATTCACATCTTAGAAAGTATATATTTAAAATAAAACCTCTGATAATTCGAGTAGACATAGACATCGCAATTATTTATATTTGACATTAAAAAATAATTCAAAATACGATACTCTTCTTAATCCGCAACATAAGCCTTACAAACACCCAAAAAATTGGTGTGATTGCAGATATTGAAATATTATTGTTTGTAATTAATAATTTAATTATTTGTTTAATTTTTAATTACTACATTACCGAATGCACGTGCGGTAATATTGCTTTAACATACGCGCGCGTTATAAACGGCAGGCATCGTTACACAATTGAAAGAAATGCAATGTCTGTTGATGAACAATTTTATTAAGTACGGCCGCTCTAGATTACATGAATTATCACTTTAAATACTTTTTTTGATTAAAAATTAAATCAAGAAGAACTACATTGTTTCCACGCCAACAATACGTCCTTGATATTTTTACAATTTCATGTTGAGGTTACAGACTTATCATTAACAATCTCATTTCGCATATCAGATTTCAAAAGGCACCCATTGAAACGGAAGTAATTTCCAATTGCACGTTTTGTAAACAATATCGTATCAGTCAAACCGAGCTTACCGATCTGGTAGGTCGCGAAAGAAATTGTGTATTTTAATTGTTAGTTTAAAATCTCTCAGTTTTCATGAAGCCGCTCACTTCTTGGAAGGGAATCACGGTAAGTGGAATTTATGGCAATTTATTGCATTACTAGACGAACAGGTGTTCACACAGGTAAAAATTAGGGGATGGTAGGTATTTGGGCGGTATTGTAGAAGAACCCTAATAACCTCACAATCTGTAAATGATGAAGAAGATATATTATTAACATTTTAAAAACTTACTTTGAGGAAAAGTAGTAGTAAGTAGTACCTAGTAATGCAATAATTTTTTGCAAATACGTTAGTACAGATAAATTTAAAAAATAATTCAATTTTTACTTTAAATTTATAATAATGATTGTAATTTAATAACAAAAACGCATCATTGAAAATAAAACATTTTGCGCCAAAACATTGCAATATAAAATATAACAAGTATGAGCCTGCTGCAAGTCAAAATAAAATCGCTCCATGTGTTGGTACATCAAACTGTACCTATTAATTATATACCAGTGCATTTTTTAAATTAAAACTAGGTTTCTTCTATATTGACCATCAACATCTTTGATACATTTATTATTGCGTCATATTTCATGTCTAAAAATTAAACATTTATGACCATTTGTTGAGGTGAACTTTATAATCAGAATATGCATAGGTATATTTAGAATATAAACACATATTTTGTATAATTTCTATATTAGATGAGGCCAGATTTATTATCGAGACTTTTTACATAAATAAATAGTCTCGAGCTACCTATAACATCCGTGAAATATAACACATTTAAGCCACTGGGCCAATCGCTGGTAAGAGTAGAGACGACGAATAAACCAAAGTGAAATCCTATTTAAATGTGATTAGTGTTAGTGGACAAACGGTCATATACATACACCAAACAAAAAAATCATAATACATTGTCTTAATAGTATTTACTACATAACATTTCAGAAAACTGGTAGTGTCGCAATGGATGATAAGGCTCACTTGTATTCTAGATGACCTCTTATCCTATATAAAATAATTCTCGAAAATTCTAGCAATCAATTAAAACAATTATTAACAAAAGACATTTTCGTCATCAGTAACATTTTTTTAAACTAAACTGAATTGGAAAATTTACTATAAAAAAAAACTATCGTATGTTCATTAAAAAAAACCTCAAGTGTGTCATGATTTTTTACTTTTAATATTTAAGTTGGTACACATGTTAGGAATTGACACACAAAACGTCAGATCGTTCTAAAAGTCCCAATTATTCAGTGGGTCACAAAGGTTTACAGCAGGCATGTCAAACACGCGGACCGCGGGCCGCATGCGGCCCGCTTACAAGTTGTCTGTGGCCCGGCAAAGTTGGTGTCAAACATTTAAAAAAAAATTATATACAAGGTAAAAATAATTATTTTTTGTTTGGTTTCAATTGTAGTTTTTTTGGTAATGCGGCTCGCGGCTTGTGTGTAATACTTGATGTGGCTCTTGGTGGTAAACGAGTTTGATATGTCTGCTCTAAAGACTTCAAAACGGATATTCCGTAAAAAAAAATTGAAAAAATTTTCACAATCACAATAGAGACACACACACAATTTTTTTTTCCCAGAAATATTTAAAATGGACTTTAGGGACCACAAAACGGATATTTCCGTTTAAAATTTTCGAAAAAATTTTCACGGTCACAATACAAAAACACCCATAATTCTTTTTCCAGAAATATCTGAAATGGAATAGAGACCTCAAAACGTATATTTCCCTTAAGAAAAATTGAAGAATTTTTCACAATTACAATACAGACACACATAATTTTTCTTTTCAAGAAATATTTGAAATGGACTCTAGGGACATCAAAACGGATACTTCCGTTAAAAAAATTTCGTCAAAATTTTCACGGTTACAACACAGACACGCATAATTTTTTTTCTAGAAATATTTGAAATGGACTATTCTAGTGACCTCAAAACGGATATTTCCGTTTAAAAAATTTTTGGAAAAACTTTCACGCTCACAGTATGTACACACACAGACACATACACACCACATTTTGTTTCCAGAAATATTTGAAATGTACTACAGGGACCTCAAAACAGATATTCCCGTTAAAAAAAAATTTGCCAAAAATTCACGGTCACAGTGCAGACACACAATTTTTTTTCCAGAAATATTTAAAATGTACGCCAGGGACCTCAAAACAGATATTACCGTTAAACAAAAATTGAAAGAATTTTCACAATCACAATACACACACATACACAATTTTTCTTTTCCAGAAATATTTGAAATGGACTCTAGAGACTTCAAATTTTTGCAATCACAAGAGAGACACACAAACACATTTTTTTTCCAGAAATATTTGAAATGGACTATGGAGACCTCAAAACGAATATTTCCGTTAAAAAAATGTTTGTAAAAAATTTCACGGTAACAATAACAGATACACACACAATTATGTCTTCCAGAAATATTTGAAATGGACTCTAGGGACCTCAAAACGGATATTTCCGTTAAAATAATTTTTGACAAAATTTTCACGGTCACAGTATAGACAGACACATAATTTTTTTTCCAGAAATATTTGAAATGGACTCAGAGACATCAAAACGGATATTTCCGTTAAAAAAATTTTTGAAGAAAATTTCACGATCACAATACAGACACAAAATTTTTCTTTTCCAAATATATTTAAAATAGACTTTAGAGACTTCAAAACAGATATTTCCGTAAAAAAAATTGAAAAAATTTTCAGTCACAATAGAGACACACACACACAATTTTTATCCAGAAATATTTGAAATGGACTCTAGAGAACTCAAAACGAATATTTCCTTTAAAAAATGTTTGGAAAAAATTTCACGGTAACAATACAGGCACACATACAATTTTTACAGACACACATACAATTTTTCTTACAATACAGAAAAATGGACTCAAGAGGCTAGGGCTAGGGGTTATTTTAAAATTTAAAGAAATTTTCATGATCATAATACAGACACACACACACACACAATTTTTATTTTCCCGAAATATTTGAAATGGACTCTAGAGACCTCAAAACGGATATTTCCGTAAAAAAAATGTTGAAAAAATTTTTGCGATCACAATACAGACCCACACACACAATTTGTCTTTTCCAGAAATATTTGAAATGAACTATAGAGACCTCAAAACGAATATTTCCGCAAAAAAAAAATTTTCAAAAAACAGATGCATTTTTTTTCCCAGAAATATTTGAAATAGACTCTAGGGACCTCAAAACGGATATTTCCGTAAAAAGAAATTCACGGTCACAATACAAACACACATATTTTTTTTCCAGAAATATTTGAAATGGACTCTAGGACCTGAAAACGGATATTTCTGTTAAAAACAAATTTGACGAAATTTTCACGGTCACAATACAGACACATATTTTTTTTTCTACGACCGATATAAAAAGCAGGCGTTTGCGCTTGCGTTAGTCAACGCAAAGTAGACGTTTCCCGAGGAGCGAGCGACAAAGTACTTTGCCGCGCGTTGCTATAGGCAAGTATTCACAACAACAATCTAAACGTCACTTTTCACAATTTTTATTGACCCGTTATCATGGATACGACATTCCATGGCTCACCACGGTATAACAGACTGAAAATAAGCACACGCCACAGTCATGTATTATATATTTAATTATATTTATGTTTCTTTTTCAAAGCGGTCCTAGAATTTTTTTTTGCCCGGCAAGGTTGGTATCAAATATTAAAAAAGAAAAATTATATACAAATAATTATTTTTTGTTTGGTTTCAATTGTAGTTTTTTTTGGTAATGCGGCCCGCGGCTTGTGTGTAATACTTGATGTGGCCCTTGGTGGTAAATGAGTTTGACATGCCTGGTTTACAGCAACCATCAAAAACGTTTCTAGTTGAAAGTTATTTCCGAAATGGGATTAAAGTGGACGGAAATTGGGTGTATTCATTCGACGCACCTATGGCAGAGTTTCAGGAAGAATTTCCTAACGTTCCCATTATTTATGATGAATTTAAAAATACCTTATCACGATCTGTTGTATTATTTCATGAAACGGGTAGTATTCTCCGTAAACCAGAAAGTGGTAGACCAGTGAAACGTACTTAGGATGCTATTAACACAGCCCAAGGAATTTTGGAAGGTGAATCTACGTCTTCTCTGCGTCGTTTATCACAGCAAATTAATTTATGCCGCAAGTAACATAACCTCAATATGTGTTATTTTCTTAAATAAAAAATCATGGCACACTTGAGGTTTTTTTTAATGAACATTACTTATTCTAAAAAATATATAACGTGAGAAAACAGTTAATAATATTTTGTACAATAATTAGTTTTGGTTAAAACATAGATTTTTTTATTCAGTTTAATTGTGGATTACCACGTAGTAACAGTTGCAACCATCCCCTTCATTTTTTGAAATATTTACGCTAAGAGTAAAGACTAACTTCCAGTTTTCAATTTTTTTGTTCAAAAGCTCTTCAGTTCTTTGCATTGTCAAATATATCTTAAATTTAAAGTTTCATTGCAAAACCTATATTAGTTTTTGTTGAAAATTAATATTGACGTTGAAATTTGGGATTCGAACATTTTCACATTACAAGATTAGGTTATTGTTTTTTTTTGTAAATAGTTTTCTACAATTTTTATATAACAACTACTTTTCGGTTTTTGGAATTTTAGAAAAAGCATTTCAGTTATTGAGATTGTTACATAGAGGTTGTGTTCAAAGTTTCAATTCGTGTATGATTTTATAAGATACACAGACAGACAGACTGAAAAAATGGTGATGTGGCCATCATGTTACTTTCTCCGACTTTATATTTACGTTTTCGTGGGTTTATTTTCAATTGAAATCATATTTTAAATGTACATCGAGCATTGTGTAGACTCAGATAAAACTGACGTTTAAAACGTCAAAATCATGAAAGATGGAAAAATTATACTTCAAATTCAAAAACTAGGTTTACTCGAAAACTAACGAGATTTAAAAAAAAACTTATTCTTTAGAAGTTGTTCATTTTGGCATTCTCTACAATTATTATTCACATAAAATTGCTGTAACTATTATCGTTTCATAATTATAAACCAAAAATTAAAAAAAAATAATCAATTTTTTTCTCGAATAGCAATGATTTTATGAAAAATATTTTTAAGCAAAAGCTATTCATTTCTTTGTTGTCTTCGATATTTGTTTAAATGTTTTTGTGATATTTTTTATATTTAAGAAAATATAGGCAAAAAACAAAAAACAGTTAAGGTAAACACCCACTTCCGGTGTACGAAATTTTACCAAAAGCTTTTCAGTTCTTCGGATTATCAAATAAGATGTATGTTCAAAGTTTCATATCAATTGCTCTATTGGTTTTTGAGATACAGCGCACACAGACAGACGCACACACACACACAGATACACACGCACAGACACACACACACAGACACATTTTTTTTTTCAGAAATTGTTGAAATGGCATCTAGGGACCCCAAAACAGATATTTCCTTAAAAAAAATTTTTTGAAAAAAAAAATCACGATCACAATACTTTCTCGTACTTCGTAACGGAGAAAGTAAAAAACTTATATTTTCCAAAAATTGTCGGAATCATCACCAGGGACCTCAAAATGTAAATTTCCATTAAAATACTTTATACGGAGAAACTAAAAATATTAAGAGTGTAGATAACACCGTTTTGTGAATTATAGTTAAATTTTCCATAAAAAAATCTTTGTATCATTTTTGTTTCGATTTTCTTGAAAACAAAAACAAATAAGAATGCATAAGATACCTTAATCAAAGTATTTTATAAAACTAGCTGGTTTTTAAATAATTTTCATTTATCAATTACTACTTTTCATTTATGAATTTAAACAAAACTCTGGTTAGCAGTAATAAAATTAAATTTCAGATTGAAATACCCAATACAAAGTCAAAAGCACACATTTTATACGTCAATTAAGCTGGCACGGCCACTTTAGCACAATCACATGGGACTTGCATAAAAATTTAGTGCTATTTTGTTGCTAATTAGTTGCCGTATTCCCGATTTTGTTGCTCCAGCCGTTTTCGAAAAAATAAATGGCTGTGCTAGCTTAAGTTAAAGTTGGCACAGCTATAAAAAACACGAAAAAAATGAAAAACAAAGACATATTTTTGTACTATTATTTTGTTGCTAATTAGTTGCCGTATTCCCGATTTTGTTGCTGCAGCCGTTTTCGAAAAAAAAAACAATGATTGTGCTAGCTTAAGTTAAAGTTGGCACAGCTATAAAAAAAAATGTGATGTGGCCATCATGTTACTTTCTCCGACTTTATATTTACGTTTTCATGGGTTTATTTTCAATTGAAATCATATTTTAAATGTACATCGAGCATTGTGTAAACTCGGATGAAACTGACGTTTAAAACGTCAAAATTATGAAAGATGGAAAAATTATACTTCAAATCCAAAAACTCAGTTTACTCAAAAACTAAAGGGATTTCGAAAAAAACTTATTCTTTATAAGTTGTTCATTTTAGCATTCTCTACAATTATTTTTAACATAAATTTGCTGTAACTATTATCGTTTTATAATTATAAACCAAAAATTAAAAAAATTATAATAATTTTTTTCTCGAATAAAAATGATTTTATGAAAAATGTTTTCAAGCAAAAGATGTTCATTTCTTTGTTGTCTTCAATGTTTGTTTAAATATTTTTGTAATATTTTTCATATTTAAGAAAATATTGGCAAAAAACAAAAAACAGTTAAGGTAAATACCCACTTCCGGTGTACGAAATTTTACCAAAAGCTTTTCAGTTCTTCAGATTATCAAATGAGACGTATGTTCAAAGTTTCATATTAATTGCTCTGTTAGTTTTTGAGATACAGCGCACACAGCAGACACACACACAGACACACACACACATACACACATGCAAACACACACACAGACACAAAAAAGAAATTCCAGAAATTGTTGAAATGGCATCTAGGGACCCCAAAATGGATATTTCCGTAAAAAAAAATTTTGAAAAAAAAATCACGATCACAATACTTTCTCGTACTTCGTAACGGAGAAAGTAAAAAAACGAAAAAAATTCAAAACTAAGACATATTTTTGAAATATCATTTTGTTGCTAATTAGTTGCCGTATTCCAGATTTTGTTGCTCCAGTCGTTTTCGAAAAAATAAATGGCTGTGCTAGCTTAAGTTAAAGTTGGCACAGCTATAAAAAAAATGAAAAAAATGAAAAAAATTAAAAACAAAGACATATTTTTGAACTATTATTTTGTTGCTAATTAGTTGCCGTATTCCCGATTTTGTTGCTGCAGCCGTTTTCGAAAAAAAAAACAATGATTGTGCTAGCTTAAGTTAAAGTTGGCACAGCCACAGATTGAATCATAAACTATGTTCACCTAATTTTAGTTATACGATGTTTTACTTTCGTGTTCACTTTTAATGTGATCTTGTTTCGACAATTTTAATACATGTTTTTATGTTCTACTTCCAATAAAAAAAATTAAAATTAATTTGATTTTGTATTGCGTATTTTTATCTTTATTTTTTTTAAATTTATTACTCCTGACAGAAGTTTTGCCAAAATTTATTACTGATACTGGAAGTGATACTAAAAAATAGGATTATGCGTTTTGTGTTTTGACTTTGTAGCTAAATTCTTTCTAGTTATCTCTCTGCAATGGCTGCAGTACCGAATAGGTAAATATACCTTTACATTTACCGGTAATTCAGTAAGTGAAAATTTGAAAACCGGTTTATCGTTTATTTACATGTATTTTTTTTTTCGAAAAAATGAATTTATGTAAATTGCACATAAATTACTATTTATGACAAAACATTAAATAATAAATTTATTGTATTCATATAATAACCAATCTATAAAAATATTAGTGAAAAATATAAAGAAACGCTAATTTAAAAAAAAAACTTACAAAGATAAATACAGGTATAATAGATATTTGTTATAAATTTGGGGCAAAATAATCCAACTGCTGCTCTCGGGTTCCACACTTGTTGATCGGGTGGTAATATTTACACTTTCTTTGGCTTTCGTCTATATAACTCGATAAGAAAATCTTCAATGTTTCAGACTTAATATAGGCCCAGTGTTTCTCAACTTTTTTTGGGTCAAACGCCCACATTGACAGGTCCGCTTCTTAATTTGCCCACTTCACCATTTAATAGCTTAAAATTACCTGATAATCCCTAAAATGATGAAGCTTACATTTAGGTTAGGTGCTACTAAGGAATACACAAAAAAATCAGAGGAATGAAGTACAAGAACATTTAGTACTTACTATTTGCAGATATACAGGGTGAGTTTCTTTCGATGTTTAGTATTCTGATCTCGGAAACTATAACAGATAGAGAAACGGTTAAATGGGCAAATAAGTGCAGTAAATATAAATATAATATAAATAAAATGAAGACCACGGTTTCTATTTAAAAAAATGTAAGTTTTGTTATATTTCAGAAACTAATATCGATATAAACATTCTAATAATATCTTATTATTTAGTCTAAAATTACCTAAAACTTTGCCCTTCACAATTTTTTTCCTATCTCTTATAACAATCGAAAAAATCGATTAAAAAAAATCAGTACATTTTACATTTTTTTTTAATATCTAGTTACCATTGAGTTTTCTAAAATTGTGTCATTATATTCGGCTCGTAAAACTACAATTATTTCCCCATTTAATCGTCTCTCTATCTCCGCTAGTTTCCGAGATACCCATACTGAACATCGAAAAAAAAAACTCACCCTGTATACATCATATTGTCTAAATGTTGCTCAATAGTATACTGTACAACGAGCATATTATGATGGCTATTAATCATGAGAACGATGTTTGCAGAACGAGCCGTAGGCGAGTGGAGGATATCGTTTGAGTGATTAATAGCCGTTATATGCTCGTTGTACAATATACTATTGTTCACGAAAATTAAAATCAAAATCAAAATAATAAAAAAAAAAACAAAATCAAAATCAAAATTAAAATTGAAATTAAAGTTGTAATTACAATTACAATTGAAAAAAAAAATTAAAATCAGTATTAAACAGGGTAAACAAAATATTATCATAAATCGCGTTCTGTGCATTAGAGCGCAAATTAGCGGGTTTAATAAGCATATTAAACACGCAAATGCGTGTTTAAGAAATTAAGTGTTAAATGTACCCCATTAATGCCGCCTGTAGAATTAAATAATGCGCACATTATAACATTTTCGTGAACAAATTCCTTTGTCGCACGGGGAAACAATATTTAAATTATTATATAAACTTAAGATACAAAAAGGAGAAAATAACTAGTATAATTTTAACATAACGTACAAATCATATTCTACATGAAATTTAAATTTCTAATAAAACTTTGAGGTATTAAACAAAAGTATTAAAAAACATTACCGCAAACTGGCAATATCGCAAGTTTTCCGCGTCCAAAGGCAACAAAATCGTGTTTTGAATTGCTAGTGCTGCGCCTTTTAATTTTAATGATTTATATTTTAAAATGTAATAAATTTAGTGTGTTTTAAAAAGTACTAAGAAATATTCAAGTCAAGTCAAGTCAAGTAAAATTGGAAGTTTCAAAGGCAACAAAATCCCGTTTTTTACTTTTAAAAATTGCTAAGGTGTTGAACGCGTTTCTTGATTATGATGATTATTTATACAGTGTGTATCAGCCAAATGGAATAAATTCGATAATAAATAAATGGGGGTGTGTTCGATGAAACGCTCGAAAACGTCGATTAGTATTTTTAGTTGCGAATTTTTTTCAACAAAAACTTTTTATACAGAATGTGTCATGTAGCAGAGGCCAATACCAACTTTCTTATTTTAAATACAACACCCTGTATATTATTCAAATTTTGGATTGTTCAGAAAATCCTAGACAAATTTCATGTACCATGTCCTATACCTATCTTCAACTGTTTTTATACTTATTAGTTTTTGAGTGTATTGTAGCGAATTTCTGTAATCAAATAATATTCTTTTTTTTTACTTTCTCCGTTACGAAGTACGAGAAACTATTGTGATCGTGAAAAATGTTTCAATTTTTTTACGGAAATATCCGTTGTAGGGTCCCTAGATGCCATTTCAACAATTTCGAAAAAAAATGTGTCTGTGTGTGTGTGTGTGTTTGTTTCCTAAACAGTTGAAGATAGGTGTAGGACATGGTACATGAAATATATCTAGAATTTTCTGAACAATCCAAAAATTGAATAATATACAGGGTGTTGCATTTAAAATAAGAAAGTTGGTATTGGCCTCTGTTACATGACACACCCTGTATAAAAAGTTTTTGTTGGAAAAAATGCGCAACTAAAAATAATAATCGATGTATCGGAGCGTTTTTTCGAACACGCCCTCATTTATTTATTATCGAATTTATTCCATTTGGCTGATACACACTGTATGCTAGAATGTAGAACATGTAGTGTGTTTTAAAAACAAAATTAAAAATATTGCTAAGATGTTAAACGCATTTTTTGATTATGATATTTTCTATGTTACAAAGTAAAGAAATCAGTGTGTTTTAAGTAGTAAAAAAATATTCATATCAAGACAATAGAACTTGCCAAATTTCAAAAATCAACAAAATCAAGTATTTGATTTTGATAAATTGTTTAAATTACGAACGTTATTTGATTTTGATTGTTTAAGTTCCAAAATGTAGCGAATTTTTTTAATTAAAAACTTCATGCAAAATCAACGCAACTTGGCAATTTTTTTTGATGTTAGCAAAGTTTAATAACATGTTGTTCTAATTTCGAAAGATACAATCTTATGACTCATTAATCAATTTTTAAGCGATTTCTGCTGGCGTGAATTCAAAATGCCATCACGCATTATTTTCTTTCCAGAAATTTTTGAAATAGTCTCCAGGGACATCAAAACGGATTCCGTTCAAAAACATTTGAACATTTTTTCACGATCACAATACTTTCTTGTACTTCGTAACGGAGAAAGTAAAAATATTATACTTATTTAATAAGAGGCATAGTGTTGCACTCGTTTCCATTTATATTTTCAATGAATGTACGAGACCAGAATGCAAAGTTCGTTGCTAGTGGATTCTGTAAATGAAAAAAACTAGCATTGAAAAAATATTAGATCTCAGCATACAGTCCAATAAAAGTGGCGCCTAATTTGTGAACCTTTGTTTACACATCACGATAAAAACATTCGGTATCAATAATCAATAAAGTACTAGTTTCCTTGTATTGTAATTCGAGTGAAAAACAATGATTTTATAAACACAATATTTAATGCGTACATGCGACATAATGAGATTTTCTATCTACTTCACAGTTCGAACACAGAGGGCCTGCTCTCACGTAAAATTATCCAGTTACGTCAATGCTTGTAACTCGGCCATTCCATAAATAAATGCACACTTTTTGGAGGTACATCAGGGATTTTAGCGAATTTCACATATATTATAAAGGCTATTAAGATATGGCTTTTGGTCGTTACTGGAGGTTCAGAAAATTATTGTGTCAAAAGTTATAACAATATAAACTTTTAGTACACTTTTATTTTGAACTCAAAAATATCGTAAACCGTTACTGATACGAAGAAAGTTATTCTATACTTTTTTATGCTTAAATGTTTCAAGTTTGCAATAAAATTTTTCCCAAAACAAAAAACCTTATTTAGATAGTTTGTTTTTGATAAATAAAATATATCTCAAAAAATAATCAATTACTCATATTTTAATGTTCCTAAAAATAATATATGTTATACCCTGTTTCTTGCTTGCTTTGTTACTTCATATCAGGTTAAATAATGAATAAATAAAGTTCTCTCTGTTTATTAAGCGGCGCACACTGCGCTCTCGGGCCATTACACCAATGGAGCTCCTCACGGCAATGCAGCGCTCGGGTAAAAAAGTCACATCTCAAAAAGTTTTAAAGTGCCCATACTTTTGAAAAAAGAAAAATTCTCAGCAAGGATCAGGGTATAACATATATAATTTTTAAGAAAATTAAAGTATGAGTAATTGATTATTTTTTGAGATATCTTTTATTTATCAACAACAAACTATCTAAATAATTTTTTTTTGTTTTGGAAATTATTTTATTGCAAACTTTAAACATTTAAGCATAAAAAGTATAGAATAACTTTCTTCGTATGCGTAACGGTTTACTATATTTTTGAGTTTAAAATAAAAGTGTACTAAAAGTTTATATTGTTATAACTTTTGACACAATGATTTTCTGAACCTCTAGTAAAGGCCAAAAGTCATGTCTTGGTAGCCTTTTTAATATATGCGAAATTCGCTAAAATCCCTGATGTACCCCCAAAAAGTGTGCATTCATTTATGGAATGGCCAAACTGTAAGTACCAAATAAAAATATGTGTGTATATATAACTGGACATTTTTTAATTGTCTTAAGGTTACTTCAATTGTATTCAGTAGGGAAAATACTACTAACCAATATTTTACTAAGAGCTTACTTGCAGATCCATTGTTATTAAGAATAATATACTTGTTTCGTTCCAAAACCTTATTAATATTTTAATATTTCCAATTTAATATTTTACTTTCTAAAACCAACACCTAAATTCAAGTGAAATTCTAAAAATTCAGTTATATAAACAAATTCCTTTAATTCATCAATCACAGGTTTTTCTACTATACCATTCTTATTCTTCCAGGCATAATTTGCCGCATTCAATTATTTATAAGAACTACTTTTACACCAACTGCATGTTAAGTATTGTTTTTTTTGTTTATAAATTTCCACGGATTATTAACTTACATAATGTACTAAGTATGTTAGGAAATTTCCTCAAACTATTTAGTAGTAGCAATTGTACATTGTGAAACTTTTCTTTAATTTTTCACACTTCTCATTTATTGTGTCATGTAATCATTCTCAATTGATATGATTTCACACTTTCACTTAATGCAACATTGTTCCCTGTTCGTATTTACACATCGTACTATTTCGAAATTAATTTGATAACGTTATATGAGTACATGATTTTAAGTGAACAAACTATATTAGTTATGTTCACATTTTCATAAATCTTCTTATATATAATTCCGTACGTGAAACGCTGAACGCATTTCCATGACTCAAGTCCCAGGATGTTGGGATGAATAGAAAATATTAAAAACATATTCGAATTTAATTGTACAACAAAGTGTTTATTGAAATCTTGGTTGAAATAAGGTGGGGAGTATCTGTTATGGGTATAATCTTGAAATTATAAAGTATGACTTCTTTTATCCGAACATGTTCTAATCCAAACCCAGTGGCGGTTTCAAAGGGGGGGTAATCGGGTAATTAACCCCCCTAAGAATTTTTCAGTAATCAATTTTTGTTGAAAATTACCGATATTCCATATTCTAAACAAATAATATAACCGGTAAATTTTTCCAACGCTTTAAAACGTTGCAAAAGGAAAGGGAGATTTCACGGAAGAGATGTATGAGAGCGGAAGCACTAGTTCGTTTTGATTCTATCTCCTACACTGGAGACGGGAGAGTCGTAGTAGCAGTGTTGCTAATAGTAATTTTTAATTTTTCCCAAATATTTAATGAAAAAAATATATATTTATCTTTTTTCTTTAATTACCCCCCCCCCCAGACTAGTTGGCTGGAAACGCCCTTGTCAAAACCTCCAGTAATCCGAACAGCGACAACTCGGAGCCATAATGCGAACAACGCCTCGTTAATCCACAGCGAGTGAATCACTCGGTTTCATGTTTTCTGTTACCTAAATGATAAGGGAATCCCGAAGATTTATGTATTCTGCTACTACGTGAATGAGGGAATACCCTGATTTCAAGAACCTCTCTGTTTACTATTCATTGTTGATTAGACCTTCGTCGGTTAATGAGCTAAGTTTGCACTGCAGTTTAAAGCTAAGATGAATTCAAAAAGAAAACACGTTACTTTATCGATTAAAGAAAAGATCGAAATTATTAAGAGTTTAGAAGCGGGTACCACAGTGACCAGTTTATCAAAAAAATACAATGTGGGAAAATCAATGGTTTGCGACATCAAAAAAACAAGACGAGTATTCTATCCTATGGCACCACAGCCAGTTCTTTGATCAATAAACGAAAAACGTTGAAAATAAGTGCATATCTTGAAGTTGATAAAACGATTTATACCTGTTTTTTTCAGCAAAGATCTAGAGGTAAAAAGATGATGGACTATGTTCATATGTATGATTTTTTTACACAAAATTTTGAGAGTGCCCATATCAGGAGAAATTTTGTGTGAAAAAGCACTATTCTTTTATGGTCAGACTCACAACGATGACAATTTCAAAGCTAGCTCTGGATGGCTCGATAAGTTCAAAAACAAGTACAGAATTCGGTAGCTATCAATTACAGGAGAAAAATTATCAAGTGATGAGGCTGCTGTTGAGCCATTTAAAAACGTGCTTCGAAATAAAATAGCAGAAATGCAGTTGTGTCCAGATCAAATTTACAATGCCGACGAAAGCGGACTTTTCTGGAAATTACTTCCTCAAAAAACACTTGCTCACCGAGCTGAAACATCAACTCCAGGTAGAAAAATTAGCAAGGAACGAGTTGCATTTATGCCCTGTTGTAATGCCTCTGGCACGCATAAAATGAGATTGTTTGTAATTGGGAAATCTCAAAAGCCAGGTGCGTTTGGAAATGAACCGTTGCCGGTGAGGTACCAAGGACAGAAAAGAGTCTGGGTTACCAGAGAAATTTTCAAGGATTGGTTTTACACAGATTTTGTTCCAGCAGTGTGAAAAAGAAATACAACAGCTGAATTTAGAACCCAAGGCACTTTTGATTTTAGACAATGCCCCAGGAAACCCTGAAAAGTGTTCTGAAGATAAAAAAATATTGTAATGTTTTTTCCGCCAACTGCAACTCCCTTGGTGCAACCGATGGACCAAAATGTGATTCAATCGATCAAGTTAAATTACCGCAAGAGGCTTAAAAAAATTTTGCTTCCGAAGGTGCAGATATATCTGCAAAACTGAAGAAAGTTAATTTAAAAGATGTTGTTATTGGACTATCAAGAGGATGGGAAGATGTAAGGCCGGAACTTATCCACAAGTCCTGGACTAAACTACTTACACCACTTCTTGAGTTGGACTGAAGACGACAATCTTTCTCTATTATAGAGGAGGCACAGAATGGAATTAGAAGGTATAGAAAGACAAATAAACGAGGTTAGTGCGCTAATGAACCAAAGTTATCAAGATGTCACGCGACAGGAATTTCTTGAATGGGCTATCGGACATGAAGAATCATGCGAATTCCCACATGATATGGATATTTTGGAACATATTCAGAATGAATCAAGCTCCGACGAAGAAGTAGAAGAGATACCGCGACATGCAAAGCACAAAGATGCAGTCATGAGTTCCTACGACGATTTGGCACCAAGTTATGGGTGTTTGAAAAAAGTGCATTTTTAGGTTTTTTGCAGATAACTCAGTTACTTTTCAACTTCGTTCTTCGAGTCCTGCATAGAGAATTTATCCAATTTTAATGCCTTTATGGTGGATTGAGTCGAAAAAAATTGGACATATGGATAATATTCGTCCAGACATCTTCAAAGTTGGAGGGGGCGGAAGAGGTTATGCTTAAGTTCGCATGCATGACTTTAAAGAAAACACTTCAAAGTTTTTCGCCCTCAGAGATTCATCACAATCGATTGAAAATACGCCGAGTTATGGCGGCTTGAAAATGGTCGAAATTTTACGAATTTCAAGTGTTTCATTTTTTTCCACCAGTGTATGTATATACAAATTTTACTTAACATTTGTCGGAATTATAATGTATTAACATTACAGTATTTTAACATGTATGTGACGTCATTTTAATTATAATAATCGAATATGATTGGATTTTAAAATGTAAGCTACGAAAGTAGCACATCTTTTTTATTTACGTAAACGGTTGGTTTGTCCGAAAGATCGGAAAGTGAACCAGTAACTCTTTTCTAAGACACCTAAAATCAACCCTCAAAAATTCCCAATCTCTTTTCTATAATATCAACAACCCTCAATTAATACCTATGAACCCCATATGCCCTAGACTCTATGGTTTCTTAAAATAAAGAATCCTTGCCCATCCGGCCAGTAGTCTCATATATCGATTTCCCAGCCCATATTATTTCTTCCCACTTAAATTCTCTTTACAAACAATTAACCGATTTCCAAGATACACACTCAATTAAAAATTCAATAGAATTATCGGATAAACTATCATCCTTTAACATTCAACCTAACCACAAGCTTGTATCCTTTGACGTATCAAATATGTTTGCACAAATCCCTCCAGAAGACTGCATAAAAATAATTGAAGAATCTTTTGACAAAAATCACGTAAATATCACGGTTCAAACGGAATTTTAAATTCTTAAAACTTATTTTAGACAATAACTATTTTTCTTTCGACAACAAATTCTACAAACAAACGGAGGGTCTAGCAATGGGTTCCCCATTAAGCCCATTGCTAGCAGATATCTTCATGAAAAACCTTACCCTAAAAATTTTGAACTCTTCATTTGGTAAAAAACATATTAAAATGTGGTATCGATACGTGGATGATATATTGGCTTGTTTTGTAGGATCAGACAGACATTTTGGTTTTTGAATGTGCAGCAATTTTCAGTCGAGTTCAAAAAAATAAAAAATTAACCCTAATTTTAACTCCTGCACTAGTGTCATTTGTAATTTAGTTTAACACGGAGTCAGATATATTTTATAATCTTATATATTTTTTTATGTAACCTATAAAGTTAAAGTTAAAGAATATCAATTAATATTACCCAATAACAACTCAAATTTTGTTCTTAATTATGTAGATTTGGATGGAAGAACAGTTTGAAATCTACTTGGATCTCAACTGAATCCCGCCTACGGATTCACGTATAATAATTTGTCCCTTAAATTATAACTAAATTGTATATATGTGAATAGACATTATTATTATTATGAATTTTTGAAAATGTATTTTTTTTTTCAATAACGAACACTCGAGTGTAAAAAATTAAAAATTAATATAAAACAGAAGAATAAAATCCTACAAAAATGCAGATTACTTCACAAGCCGTCGATCTTTCAAAATAATTTTGGTTTTTGAATGTGCAGCAATTTTCAGTCGTGTTGTGAATTTATGAAAATGTATTTTTTTCAATGACGAACACTCGAATGCAACATTAATAAAATAAAAATGAATATGAAACGAATTTTTACATCACCCAGTAAATTTATTAATAATTAACATAATTTTTGTATAACACAGTTTCACTAGTGCGCAATTACTTTATAACTCGAGTTATGTACTATACTTAAGCTACAAAAATTCAAATCACTTTACACGACGTCGATCTTTCAAAATCATTTTGGTTTTTGAATATGCAGCAATTTCCAATCGAGTTATGAATTTTTGAAAATGTATTTTTTTTAATGACGAACACTCGAATGCAACATTAATATGAAACGCAAAGATAAAATACTACAAAAATTCAATTTACTTCACAAGACGTCGATATTTCAACATAATTTTGACAAAAGCCAAAATTATCATCTGCAGCAATTTTCCGTCGGGCTACGAATTTTTGAAAATGTGTTTTTCTCAATGACGAACACTCGAGAGCAAAAAATAAAAATGAATATGAAACGAATTTTTACACCACCCAGTAAATTTATTAATAATTAACATAATTTTTGTATAACACAGTTTCACTAGTGCGCAATTACTTTATAACTCGAGTTATGTACTATACTTGAGCTACAATCATACCTTTACTGGTTTAAGATAAGAATAACTTGTAATTCTGTACTTTTATGGGCATTTATTATCAAAGTTAAAATAAAAATTATTGACAATTTAATTTTCGTATGTAATATCCCTAATGCGTCAAATATCAAACAATTTCTTGACTTCATTAATAACCTACACCCCAAAATTAAATTCACCGTCGAGTCCGAAACTAACCAAAATATTAACTTCCTAGACCTGTCAATTACTAAAATTAACAATAAATTAACTTTCAACATTTTTCGCAAACCATCCTGCACAGACTCAGTGATCCCCAGTACATCTCGACATCCTATTAAACACAAAATGGCCGCCTTTAATTCAATGATTCACAGAACATTTAATTTACCCCTAGCTGAAGACTTCTTAACGAATGAATTAAATATCATTAAACAGATTGCCGTCTCCAATGGATATACTGCAAATACTATTGATCAACTTATTAAAAAACACAAAATGAAAAAAATATTCAAAATATTTAAACTCTGCAAATTAGTTCACAAATTGGTAACATATTAAGAAAACAGAACGTAAATGTCGCATTTAAACCATCTACAAAATTAAATAAACGATCTTTCCGCCTCATGCAACATGATAAATCAACTTTTGCCACACACCTTTTAAATGAAAACCATTCTTTTGGCGCGGATGTACTTTCCGTTATACACGTTGCAAAGAAAGGTCAGAAAATGGATTTACTAGAGTCCCTGGAAATTCTCAAAATACGCGCTAATCCGGAAATCCCTATACTGAACTACCAGCTTGGCCTAACTTACACCCCTATTTTCAAAGCCCTTGTATAATTAGTTTTTATATGTATCTTACCTGTATATATACCTTTGTAAATCGGTTTTTAAAACACTTCTTGTTTGAAAATGGTAAATGTATTACCGAAACTTAAGTCACAAAAATAATAATGTAAGTTATACAAAACAAAGTTAAAAGTGTTTTATTATAATATTTAAAATGTATAACGAAGTAGAAGCCTCAAGCATAAACAATATTAAACCATTGTTTTTGGGGCGCACTTTTTGAGCGAAAAAAAAATTAGTGCGCGACCTCTGGGGGATTTTTTTAATGGAAAGGTATGTCAAGTTGTATGTTGTTCGAAAGATCTGAATTAAAAACGATTATTAATATTGGTTCCAGGTCGATATACCCTACCAGTCATGAATGGCGAGAGGTTACTCCCTTTCTTTACTAAAATTACCCACACACAGGTACTTAAAATCCCGTTCTGTGCTTTTTGAATCATTTTGAATGTTTTGCAGATATCGGAAAATTCATTTAATTTTAGTATAAAGTTATAAATGTACAATAGAGGTTCGGCTAGAACATTACAACAATTGCATAACATAAAGGCAGGTATGTTATCCGGAAGAATTGTCATGTTGGATTTTAAGTATTTAGTTGCGCTCTAAGGCCCACTTGCACCAACTTTGTAAAGTAGGACTTAAAGGGAAGCGTCTTGCACCATATGAATTAATACAATTGCTTTAGCAAGCAAGCTCAAAGTGTTGCAACATCGCAAGATCTTGCGATTTTCAGTTTTTAACGTTGGCGACATAGGTATCCTTTCATGTCCTTTTCTCAGCTGACATAAAGTGCGTGCGTGTCTTTTTACGCGAAAAGCGTTGCTGTACGAACAGGGAAATAGTGAAACTCGCCATAATTATTAAGAATTCAATGCGTAATTAAATATTTTTGAAGGCAAATGCGCCCGTAAAGAAATCAAGGTGCGTAAAAAGGAGAGGTTATCATTATTACCCAGTATTTTGAAAGTCAGGCCAAGTAACTTTAACACAGTTTATTTGCGAACACGAAAACACCAAAAGAACGACAATTTGTCCAAATCATGATGATGATCAACTCTGTTCCAAACTAGTGGATTAATGAAATTAATAATATCCATGAGGTCTAAATCGGCTTCAAAAATATCGTCCACTCCCAAGTTAAATTCTTCAAGCGCCATTTTAAATATACTAGAAGTCTTGTTATTGAAAATAATTTATTGTGCATAAATATCTGTCACAAGGGACCACCGACGGAACGAATTAAAGGTTATGTTTGCAGACTTAAATTTTAAGCGGTCCATTACGACGACTTATTTAAAGTCTTGCTTAAGCTGTGCTTAAAGTATGGTGCAAGCAAAATACTCACTTAAATGTTGCTTAAATTTTAAGAATGCTTTAAGCATAGCTTAATTACAATGGTGCAAGTCTGCCTTAGTAAAACGATTTAGCAGATAGTAGATTACATTGTGTGGATGTAAAGTTATTAGTACGTGATACATTTATAGAAGGGCATAACGATGGAAAATAGGAAGAATTATTTGTCAGTTATAATAATAATAGATTCATTTTCTATTTTCCCATGTCAGGTATTCCATAAGGATCTATATTAGGCCCCCTCTTCTTCAACATATTTATAAATTACCTTTCCAAAACATTGAACTCTCAACTTTTTTTATACGTAGATGACCTCAAAAAATATGCAACAATTAACAATCTCAATGACTATTTGTATTTGTAGGATTAACTTGGAACAGTCGTTGTTACATGGCCTGTAAAATAAACTTGATTTAAATATTAGTAAGTACAAGTTCATGTCATTTACAAACCCTGTGGGCTTTATTTATTTAATTAATGGAAATATAATTGAAAATGTTTTAACTAATACAAATCTTGGTATGAATTTTGACTCGAAATTTACTTTTGATGGGTTAACATCTGCAGATGGCTATTAACTCCATTTTTACATATTTTATGGTTCATTACTACATTTAGATATTTTCAAATTTGTTTCATCTGACAACACTAGATAAGTTTATTATTGTTTATTAAATTTATAGCTTTTTCATTTTAATAATAACATTAACCGTTTAAAGTTTTCAAATTTGATTTAAAACAATTTTTAAGTTAGTCCTGTACTCAACTGAATTGCAACACTCGCCTACGGCTTCACCCTCGTGGCAATGGCCAACTTACCCACGAGTTTAATACTATACTTTTATATCATATTAAATAATTACCTAAAGATTTTTCTGTTTGTATTAAATTATAACGAATAATTTTTCTATATGGGAATCGCGGCATTTCGCTGATAAAAAACAAATCGTAACCATAGTAACTACTAAACTGTTGGGCAATAAAACCACTGTCATTTGATTGGACGTCACCTGTTGGGCAATGAAACTGCTATCATTTGATTGGACACCTGAGGAGAAAATGATTCGGTCGAATAATGGACAACTTTCTCAATCAAAAACGATTTAACAACATTTATATTATTTAATAAGATGCGAAAAACGATCTTAAACTATTGTTATTTCATCAGTACTACTAGTAATAACGTACACATTTCTTTTCTTTCCCTTTTTTTTCTGGAAAATACCAACAACAGTAAAACTATAAGATTTTTTATTTTACAGTTTTTGCTCATTATTTTACAGTTTTCTTGTGAAATTTTAATAGAAAAAAGTTTATTTCGCTTCGCACATCAATTCGCGTTAATTTAAGTAACCTGGATCTTTTAATATACAGTGCGAATTTTTAATCTCTGAACATGCTAGTTGTGTGAGCATGTAAAATGTCGTATGTTTAATTAAAAAAAAAACTTCAATCAACTTCAACAAAAAGTTGTTGATGATTTAAAAATGTGTAAGCTTTGTATTTAAAGTGTTACCCACGGACGTAATTGAGATTCCAAATTCTTCAGCTAAACTTCGAAGATATGCGATCTGGTTTTTCTTAATAATAAAAATAATAAAATATTTAACTCTTTCTCTTCAGGTAAAACCTGGCAAGTTCTTTTCCGTTTATTGTGCCCGCAGCCTTGGGTCTCTAATGTTTCAAGTTATTATGAACCGTTCTAATCGGTGGAATTTGCCGATCATAATATTTAACATCAAATAGATTTCTTACTATTTTTATTAAAATACCAATGTGGAATTTCATTTTTTTTTTCTTCTTTTCTTCTACATTATTATTTTGCAATAAACTTATTTACAAAATAATGCGACTTTTGAATTGTCAAATCTGACAAACTGATTTGTTGTTTGAAGGTACCCTGCAATTGAAGTGTGTTTCTTTTTTCTAATTGAACATATGAAATCTTCCATGCTCGCAATTATGTAGCATGTTCAGAGATTAAAAATTCGCACTGTGTGTGAAAGGGTCTTGATAACAATGTCGTAAGTAATTAATTTCCAGTTTTTAAGAAAACGCACGCGAAACATCCGCCAACTTTCAATTTAATACTTTAGAAACGTTTTGGGTCAAGAAAACAGCAATTACGTAGAAACTAAATAAATACCGTATCAAGTGAATCCTCTTATATAACTGCTTAATTATATGCCATTACGCATTAATGCGCGGTTTTGTATTACATTTTTCGTGTAAGAATTGTGTACTGTATGTAAATTGCAGGGATCGTACATTTAATGTATATTTAATTATTACACAAAAATCGTTGCAACAACACTTTATGAAATAAGAGCGTTTCCTTATTTTCTTTAATTTCATTAGTCATGCTTCTCTTACTTTAATAACCATGCCAGTTTGATAATTACTTAAAATTGGATTTCAGCTAAACTAAATGTATAACAGTATTATAACGGGTGTAAATAAATAACCATTCATTGTTTTATTTTGTAAGTTTTCAATGTTATAAACAGACATTTTCTTGAAAAAATCACATTAACAAACTTTTGTGCGATTTTATAACATTTATTTGACAGCAAACATTATGACATTTACGCCAAGTTGATCTTTTGGCTTAATTATTTGTGTTATTAATTTCAACTTTGAAAGCGAAAATAAAGAATTCTAACATGTTTTTGTCCTTCTGACAATGAACATTTCACAGAAAAATGTTTTAAATTTGCACGACAACAAAAGTTAACATGGCTTACAAATTTTACCATGTAAATCCTTATGGCCACACTTAAATAAAATGCACTGTATAATAAAAAATAATAATATAACAACTAAAGCGAATTGAATAGATTTAGTTGAAGGGCATTTTCCCGTACTTGAGTAATTCCAAACAATGGATGGAGTATAGGTAAGGACGGGTATTGTTATATGCTGGTACTTATAAATTCGTGAGGGTGGTCTGAGGTAAACCACACACAGTGCTGCGACCTCCCTTTCCCCCTATTTGATCATAAATCAAGGAATCCGTTCAGGAATCTAGACAATTAATGGAAGACAGTATAAATACAAAAGTCTGGAATTCTTCATTAATCCTTAAGATCATTGAATGTAGGTATTAAAATAATTAAAAATCATCGTACCATATATAAATATTTAGGTATTTATTGCAAAAAATTATTCAGTTTAGATTATTAATCTTCGTTAGCCTTATTTAGAGAATAAGTAATAAATTATTTTATCAAAAATCAGGTGTTATAATCGAATTACAGTGGTCATTTGAGCCATGTAATGTTGCTCATTACCCCCTAGTGAGAGAATAAGTTTCTCTCACGGAATGCATAGATCCTTCATAGGATTTTTGAAATATTTCAAATTGACACCACGTACGTCAAAATTTCTTGTAAAAATTTTATAAACATTATTTCAATATTTAATGTAAATACAGACGATTTTGGATAAAATTTTATATTATACTCATGTGCAATTCCTCATTAGTCCCTTAGGAAAATTACCCTTTCGCTCTGCGAGCACATGGGTAAACTTTTTCTTGCGGGACTAATTACGTACATTCCACATTCGTATTATAAATAATAATAATAATAATAATAATACATTTATTGACGTACTCAACTATTTAAATAACTATTCAATTACAATAAAACACATTTTAGATAGCACGATTTAAGTACGGAGGTCACTCTTCCGCGTAGTCTTCCATTTAGACCCAAGATCAAAGAGGAATTATTTAAAATAATTTTCTTCGATTTGATGGCATAATCTGGATTTTTCCGATTTTTTTTTATATTGTCGATTTTTTCAAAAACTGACAAAGTAATTATTCTTTACAAATTATTCAATTTGGCATTCTATGTATACAAGGTGTCTAAAAAAGACACCACCAAAATGATATGGTGTATTCCTGAGACAAAAAACAAGCAAATTAACTAAATTTATCTATATGAAAAATTACATACTTTCCAAGATACAGCAAGTCAAAGTTTTAGATTTTTAAAATGTTTTAATTTATATCTCGAAAATGACAAATGAGAATGATTTGTTTATTTTTTTCTGACAACTACATTAGGTGTACTGCATTGTTTAAAAATTTCAAGAAATTTCTTCAAGCACAAAGGTGCTCCAGAGGACATGCTGTTTACATTATTACATAGAACTTTTTTGTTCTTCACATTTTTTACGATTCAATATTTTTTTCAATGCAACTCGTCACTTTTAAGGAATTTATAACTCTTAAAGTTTTTTTGTTTACGCCTTATTTTTAACAAAAAAAAATAAAAAAGAACTTATTGTTTTTGAAAAATTTCGTGTTAAAAAATAAAATAATCTAAGTAGGGTGTCAATTCGTTGAAAACGTGTGTCAGTACAATTAAAACTTTCAATTTAAGTAAAACGGGTTAACCCGTTGAGTGGTGGTGACCGAAGTACCGCCGGTGGCTGAAGCGCATCGAGGCGACGCGCGCACGCGCATACAATGTGTACTGTGATTTTTTTTTTATGAGGGTTATTTTGAATTTTTTGTAATTTATTAAATAATTTAATATGTTAAAATAAAAGCAGTTTTTGGATTATAGTTATTTTTAAGACTTTTCTTGCAGGACGAGCGCAATTAAACAATGAACAATAAGTTCTTTTTTATTTTTTTTTTGTTAAAAATAAGGCGTAAACAAAAAAACTTTAAGAGTTATAAATTCTTTAAAAGTGATGAGTTGCATTGAAAAAAATATTAAATCGTAAAAAATATGAAGAACAAAAAAGTTCTATGTAATAATGTAAACAGCATGTCCTCTGGAGCACCTTTGTACTTGAAGAAATTTCTTTAAATTTTTAAACAATGTAGTACACCTAATGTAGTTGTCAGAAAAAAATAAACAAATCATTCTCATCTGCCATTTTCGAGATATAGATTAAAATATTTAAAAAATCTTAAACTTTGACTTGCTGTATCTTGGAAGGTATGAAATTTTTCATATAGATAAATTTAGTTAATTTGCTCTTTTTTTGTCTCAGGAATACACCATATCATTTTGGTGGTGTCTTTTTTAGACACCTTGTATAATGGTAATGTAGATTTTATGTAACTATCATAATTTTATAATTATTAACAAAAAATATCAAAATATTCATTTATTTCGAAAACCATTTATGATAAAATACTTATTAACAAGAGATGATCAGTTTTAAGTTGCGTTCAGCATTTTTAAAAGTATTTTTCTGATATTTTTCATATTTAACTCACTTCCGAGTTTTTCGATTCTTAGTTTTTTTTTATATTGTAATTTTAGAATTCAATCAGCTATTTTTTGCAGAAATGATGATCCAGAAGAGTAGGGTGCTATATACTTACAACATTTTATTACTCTAGCTTCATCTTTTACTATTAGATTACTATTAGATTTCAAATTTAGTGAGCAAGAGGGCATAACAAGGACACCATACTGTTTGCAGTAAGTAATACTATTTTTTCTTCTCATTGAGGATAGGTATGTTATTTTCTGGTTCACCACTGGTTTGTAACAGTTGTTACAACAATCACAAAATTTCACATCATTGCGCGCCTAAAATATGGAATATATTCACTAAAATCGAAATAAAATATTTTTGGAAAAAATCCTCGAACAGATCGATTTTCTTATATAAAAATACACATTTTTGCATGAAAATCGATTTTCAGTCGTCATTTGTTTTTGAGTAATGACGTCAGCCATTTTATTTTTAAATGTCAACCCCTTATTTTTATTCTTGATTTTGAGAGATCATTTCATTGTCGAACTGGAAGTATAAAAATGTTGCCATCGTACATAAGAAATTTTTCGAGTAAATGACAATTGAAGAACTTGATATCTAGAATTTTTGCAAAATGACCTTGTTCCATCGATTTTTTCCAAACAAAAATTATCTTGACATTCCATGCAAACAATATGGTTTCAGCAAGACGGCGCACCCCCGCACTATATGCGTTTTTTTAACAATTGCATTCCGAATAGATGGATTGGCAGGCGAGGACCGATAGAATAGCCCGCGAAAGAGATGAATGCGCAGAATTAGCCTGGAAAATATTCAAAATGTTCAAGAAGAATTTATACATGTTCGATAAAAAAAACGCGCCTAGTCCGGGAATGCGCTGTCTTGCTGAAACCATATTGTATTATATGGAAGGTTAAGATCATTGCTGTTTGGAAAAATTGCTACAACCGCTGGAATAAGGTTATTTTGCAAAAACTCGCACCTTCAATTTTTTTAATCGACCTGAAAAATGTTTAATTTTAACGAGGAATTAGTTCCAATTTAGGGTGGTTATTTCGAAATAGTGTAATAGGTTGTTTTCAGATTTTCACTTTGGCATAAAGTAGAATCAATTTTGAGTAAATTTGTAATAATTCAGGTTTGCGGAATTTGTTTTTAATTTTTTTTAATCGACCTGAAAAATGTTCAACTTCGGTTCAATCTCCGAAAAAATTCTTATGTAAGATGATAACATTTTTATACTCCCAGTTCGATAATGAAAAGATCTCTCTAAATCAAAAACAAAATTAGGGGGTATCCATTTAAAAACAAAATGGATGACGTCATTACTTAAAAACAAATGACGACTGAAAATCGACTTTCATGCAAAAAAGTGTATTTTTAAAAGAAAGCCGACATGTTCGAGGATTTTTTCAAAAATATTTTATTTCGGTTTTACTGAATATATTCCATACTTTAGGCGCGCACTGCATATCATTACTATACGATAGTTTCTTACAGTATCTCTTAAATCTATTAAGAGAATCACCAAAGAAGTTTACATTAAACTTGGATAAGAAATTAAGAAACTCCATTAATCTACAAATCTGGCTATTCATCCCGAAGTTTGTTTTATGATATTTAGGTATAAAAGTTAATTGTGTTCGTTGTAACTGTAGAGAAATTACATTGAAATTTAATGAGCTTAAGAGAAAATTACAGCCAATCAGGCTATTAGTTCATTTAAAGAGAAATGCCATATCACCAATGAAAAGCTTTTCATTTCAATATAATAATAACCCTAAGGCCGTGTTCTCACCGAAAGCAACTGACAACGGCAATGCAATTGCATGCGACCGCAACTTCAGTTGAGTTGCTGTTGTGTTCTTATTTAAATCAACTGTTTTGAAGTCTCTTGTTTCGGTAGTCGTGAACAAAATGTCGTCCTCGTATGACAAAGATATAGCCGTGCATACGTGCTATTGAAAAAGCGAAAAAAGAAATACCGAATATTTTGGGTTAACCCTCTTTATATAATAAATTTGGGACATAGTTCTTACATAGCACAGGAATTGAATAATGATTCCATGGATTTTATCGTATGAGCAAAGACACCTTTAAAATTCTCCCCAGGCTTTTTCTTTGACGTCGACTCGTGTACCTATATGATGGCTTGGTCAAATCATATAAACATGTGTGTGCTTCTACAAGAGCCACAAAATTGAAAGATTTTGCTGTCTCGTTCGACATGATACATCAGTTCTTGGCAACTGTAGATCGCAACTGGCGACGGCGACGCGGTTTGCAGCACTGCCAGCAACCAGTTAGCAACTAGTTGCGTTGCAGTTGAGTCGCCTTCAGTAGGTGGGAACACGTGTACTTAAACATTAACGCTGCGTCGCTTTGCTGTTGCGTTGCAATTGCGTTACAGTCGCCGGTTGCTTTTGGTGTGAACAAGCCCTAATAATTAACACTATACCGATAACATAGAATCCATAAAACTCTAGTTTGTATTTTTTCGATTTTAAATTACGAAGTGTTGTAATTTGGTGCCCACGCTACAGATGCATATTCTAAGAGAGGTCTAACTAATGCAAAATATAAAAGTTTAAATGTATCAGGACAAAAGCGTTTTGAAAATCTTTGAACATAATCAAGAGTACGTGCAGCTCGCGCAGTAAATATTCTTTACATTAATATTAAACAAATGTTCACCAGGAGTACTCCCAAATCCTTTACTGATGTCACACAATTAAGAAAACCCCCATTACTATCATAAATATTACTACAAATTTTATACTTTTTTATTTTTATTACTAAAAGTAATTTGATTTTATTTATTGAGATTCACATTTTAAAAAAATGACGTGCGCCATAGATGGATAGCTGAAAGCTCTAACTGCAGATTATCACCATCTGATAAATCTTATTGCTTTAAATATTTTGGCAGTTTGAGTATTCCAAGTTTTTGGGAGGGTTTCAGCTACACCTTTTGGATACTTTCCAAGTGTAAATTAAGGAAGTCTAGTTTGTCGGTGCCAAATAAGATACAATTTTGAATCCCAGCTATTTAAGTGATTCCACCTCTAGTTGTCGGCTCGAAGTCCCGTTGATATTGAACTAGTTTCGGGTTTAGCAAATAGGTGAGATTACATACGCATTTGCCCTGCGGCGATATATTGGCAGTTTTGGATACTTGGGCTTAGATTTTTCTAAAGAACATAGTGCATTTCTTTAGAGTTTAGGACAGTACAAATCTTCCTAGTCCTATTAAGGCCATCAGCGTAGGCTTTAATACTGATTTTTACCTTTTTGTTAATAGTTAGCAATAGGAAAGGATCGATACTTGCCAGCAGTTCGATAAGGACAAAATTAAACAGGATACGTGAAAGTGGGCCCACTTGTTTGACTCTACTGATAGGTATATTACCCTTCTTCTTATTGCCAGCTTTGATAACAGTAATTGGCACCAAAGTACTTCCGGAGTGTCAGCCCCGAATTGCTCGAGGCCCTTGGCAATGGACATGTGTGAGGCACCGTTGAAGGCCTCTGCAAGATCTAAAGATGTGGTTGTGTTGGTTTGCATTTTTTGCGATGCTTCTTAATTAGGTCCTATTTATGAAAGAGCAGAGTTCGCTGACAAAGCCTTTTTGGGTTTTATGCAGGCTTAAGCTTGACAGTCTTTTAGTCCAGATCTTATTAGCGATCCTGAGAATGTTTGATGCGATCGTAATTCGACGCCAATTGTTGACGTTAGTCCTGTCTGAGGACCACTTAGGAATTATGATAGTTCTGTTTTGCCTTAGAGAAGGCGCAAGGTGTCCCTGCAGCGCCATTTAGTTAATCAGGATAGTGACTGGAGTTATGTTGGCTCTCCTAAGATCAGAGATATTGAGGCCATGTCGTGGCTCTTAGTCCCTTTCATAGTGTTAGTAATTTCCTCAGGGGTGATGAACTGTTAGAAATTTGTATGTTCAGGACCGGTGGTGAAAGTTGAATTATCCAGGAATTAAAGACTAGCTAGGGTGTGGTGAAAATTGTTTACGATGGTCTCGATTTCTGGGTATATTTCTGGTGCCAGTAGATTTTGTTTGCCAGGGACGTTCAGTTGTATGTGTGTCCGTTTGTAAGTGAGGTTCTTGACTTCCTTCTTATTGCCTTAAACGGATTAGGGTTTATTAGGTAGTGGCTTCTGGCTGGTGCTCGGGGTTTATGCAGACCTTTTTATAGATGTATCGCGGAAGGACATCTAACGATGTTTGTGCTGTAGGAACATAATTGAGGGTAGTGCTTGCTGCTATAGACTTCCTTTCAGTGTCGTTATTTGGGATAGTTATATGATTCCCTACTTAATAGGATGTCCTGTTAGATCTGGCGTCAGTTGAGGAAGGGGGGGGATTAGGACTATTATGAAGAGCGTGGGTTATAGGAATGATTGGCGTAGACGCGAGAGAATTGATAAAATTACAGAAGTCAACGGTTCAGCGGAGGTCTGTGGGTTCTGAGGTAAAAATGAAAACATCGTCATAGATTAAACACAGGGGTCTCCAAACTACGGCCCGCGGGCCAAATACGGCCCGCGACCTCATCGAGTTCGGCCCGCGGCAAGCGTTACATTTTCCGCAAATGTCACATTTTAAAATTCTAGAACGATTTTTTGTTATAGATTTTG
Source organism: Ocypus olens (assembly GCA_910593695.2). Lineage (NCBI taxonomy): Eukaryota > Metazoa > Arthropoda > Insecta > Coleoptera > Staphylinidae > Ocypus > Ocypus olens. The sequence goes on from OU343053.1 coordinate 36,097,084, forward strand.
AAATTAGTTATCAAATTGATCATATCTCGGCCTAGTAGGTTATGAAGAATTGTATATATGGCCCGCGATGGAAAAAGTTTGGAGACCTATGGATTAAAGGATCCACCGATTATTATTTCTAGTCCCAAAGATGCCCTATTAAGGTGATATAGGAGAGTTTCTTCCTTTTCGCCTTTACAATATTTATGTTTCTTGAAGGGGTAAATATTAGTGTATTTTATCTCCACCTTTGCCATGGCGACTATTTCAATGGGGTTCAATCCTTTTATTGCTCTTGTTGCTTTCCAGCAAGGTTGTACTCGGCTGGCCGGCTGGATTTGACAGGCTTCGATGCCACCTGACACCGCAGATTACTCATGTATCTTGTCCAGTAGTTGAAACGCAGGCTGAGATGTTTCGCCGGGTTCTGCAGCATGCCGTCTTTGGTGTTGCTTAAGACCATTATTTGTGGCAAATGCTGTATGATTAAGTGTTACTATGTTGGAGTCCAAATTGGGTGAAGCCATCGGTTATTTTCGGAAACTTCTTAAAATATTTGAAAATTTATTCACCTTGAAAAAAGTACTAATAAGCTGAATACCTGGGTTATTATAATTAGAGTTAATCCTAGAATAGGCTTATTGCTTATGTTCTTTGGACAAAAGGAAGGTAACGGAGGACGGTCCTGACAAGGAGATCTGCTCCGTCCCCAATATCCCGCCTTAGAGCTTACCCGCTGGGTAACCGGCTCTCCCACGTGGAGGTGGGTAAATAAGAGAGTTTGGCTTAAATTCGAAATCACTTTTACTCATAAAAATGTTCACGCATGACACTGTAGTAGCTTTCGAGAGTCTTTTGTCAAAAATCAGTGGGATTTCTAAAAACTTATCTTTCATAAGTTGTTCAATTTTGCATATTCTATAATTATGTTTTAAGTTTTGTGTAACTATCATTCACCTTCAATTCTTGGCTTTTCATTTACCTCATAAAACCAATAACAACTAAGTAGAGTATGTAACTCACAGTCAGAGGTTAGAATTTAATTGTTTTTAACATCATCATTTAACACATTTTGTGCGAGAGATGTGAATTAGGGTCCACTCCACACACCACTTCTTTGCTCGAGACTATGATCACAGTTCTGTTATATTATTAGAACCAAGATGGACGTTTACCTATCTCAAACACAATAATTTTGCTTTGGAAGCCCTTCGGTGCGGACATTTATAATCGTTCCCATGATTCGATAATTTTTAAAAATTATAGTTAATGATCATCTTTTTTTATCCAGAAAATGGATTTGGACGAAAATGATTCGGATTGGTAGGTTGACTAAGTAATTGAATCTGACTCGGATTATTAGATTGAAAATAATATTTCAATTATTGATTTTTCATATTATAGTGACGTTGTTTTAGTAAAGAAAACACATACTACAGTAATTTTCGATTATTTTATCCCAAAATATTTGGATGTCTCTAAACCAACACAAGAGCTATCACTCGATGAGAGCTAGAGATTTTTGAAAGCCCGGCCCGATAGTGAAAATTTAAAACCCGGCCTCGCCCGGCCCGATGAAACGAAAATGTGCTGCGGGCCCGACCCGTCTCGGAGCTGAGTATTTAAAGCCCGGCCCGGCTCCGAAAAAGATTGAATTAAATAAATAAAATTACTGGACCCAAGTACTCCTTACAATTCTTAAAATACATTGAATTCATGTTAATTTCCAAACTATAATAAAATTAAATGTATCCAAGCCCGGCCCGGTCTAAATTATTCATCTAAAAGCCCGGCCCGGACTTCGAAAAATACGGCCCGGCCCATACATATTTCTCTCAGTGTACATTATTTGCATCAAGGTCAGTTTTTGATAACCTTCATTGATCTTAAGGAAGAGTGCACGAATGCTGGATTTAAGCAAAAACCCATTAGAAAGTATTTTGAAAGAAATAAAACGCTAGTATTTTAAGCCCAAACAAAACTTAGAGATGGAGGCGTTTAGGGTTGTGTTAATGGGTAGGTGCAAAATATCTTAGAACTATTTTTTTATCAATAAATTTCTATTTTGTACATACGAGCATGTATCTACCCAAAATAGTCATCACTTGGCGAGAACCATCAATATATAACCAACAGAAGAAGTAAACTTTACAGGAAAGTTAATGAATGGGGTGAAATTATCTTTGATCAAATCGTTGGTTGCACATTATGGAAAGATATTTGTTGTCATTTCTAAACATTTCTATTCTTTATAAGTTGATCATTTCGGCATTCTTTAAAATTATTATTAACTTAAATTTGATAACTATTATTATATCATTGCATAATTACAGTCGAATATTTTCATTTCATATTTTTCTTAAAAAACAATGATTTTATGAAAAGTATTTAAAAAAGGAGTTATTCTTATTCCTTCCATCGTACAAAATTTTACTAAAGATCGTTTTTAGAATGTGTTTTTCCTGAACACTGGAAGGATAGCTATATTACGCCGATATTTTAAAGTGGGTATCGTAACAAGATAGCAGATTTTAGAGGTGTGTCTCTACAATCAGCTATACGGAAATTATTCGATAAAATGTTGTCGAGACAACTCTCTTAGCTTACAAAACAATCAATAATTAAATAGCAGCATTAATTTTATCAGGGCAGATCTACAGTCACTAAAGAAGAATGTAAAAAAACGTTTCTAGCTAACGCCGCAACGGGAAAAACCTATTTGATCATTCCCAGAAAAGAAAAGCTTTTGGTAAAATTTCGTACACCGGAAGTGTGTGTTTACCTTAACCGTTTTTGGTTACTTTTTTCCGAAAAATTAAATAAAAGTTACAGAATTTTTTTTTTTATGAAATATATTTTCAAACAAAAGATGTTCATTTCTTTGTTGTCTTTAATATTTGTTGAAATATTTTTGTAATATTTTTCATATTTAAAAAAAAATATCGCGAAGAAACAAAAAACGGTTAAGGTAAACACCCATTTCGGGTAATTTCAAATAAGACTCAAAGTTTCATGTTAATTCCTGTATTAGTTTTTGAGATACAGCGCGCACTTTGAATTTCACCTGATCTTACGTAGATGTCACAAGGTCAAATCAAGGTCATTATGTAACTACTGCTCCCCTCCAAACCGTTCAAATTTTATCTGCAACATTTTTTGTATCATTGATAGTTTCACAGAAAATCGATATAATCCGTCCTGAATGTTTGATCTTCGATAGAACCTCAAAAGTTTTCCCCAGATTTTTCCGCGGTCTAACCTACCTTTCATTATCCATAGGCGTTATGGATACATATTAAATAGATTTTTCCCGTTGCGGCGTCAGGTAAAAAAACGTTTTTTTTTTACATTCTCCTTTGTTACTATTTTCGACATATGTGGCGAATGTTTATAAAGAAGGCCTTCGAGTTGATATATACAGTGACTTCTCCAAGACATTCGATAGAGTAGATCATGCGATTCTTGTGGAGAAATTGATCTTTTTTGATCTCGATGACCAACTGATTTTATGGCTATATAGATTTATATATGGAAGAATTCTACTGGTAAGGGTAAATTAATATGTATCTAAACCAAAATCAGTCACATCTGGTGTTTCGCAAGGGTCGCATCATGGGCCAATTTTATTTTTTATATTTGTGAATGATTTGGATAAATATATTAAGAACTGCATGATCTTAATGAATGCAAATGATTTAAAATTGTATTGAACTATTGGATGTGCTGAGGATGCTGCTGTTATTAAAAATTATATAGATTCTCTTTCACAATAGTGTGATGAAAATTGTCTGTCATTAAACATAGGTATCTAAATGTTTTAAAATGACTTACTCTAGGAAATCGAATCTTCATTTATTCCATTATACAATAAATAACGAACTGCTTCAAATAAAAAATGAAATATAGGATTTAGGGGTTTTGTTTCATGAAAATCCATCTTTTACAAGCATATTACTAATATATCTAACTCTGTTATTAGGTTTCGTATAAAGATTCAGTTCGCAGTTTGATATAAATATATTTAAAACACTATACATTTTTCATCTTCGTTCTAAATTAGGTTCAATAGTGTGGTCTCCCTATTACAACAAATATAACTATTCCACCGAGAAAGTCCAAAATAAGTTTTTGCACATGGTAACTTTTAGAAAGAAAATTATAAGTTGTGAAGTGATATACAGGGTCCTGCATCTAACCTCCCGTCTTCTATAGCTCAATTACTAATTAAGTTAGGATTTCGATATTTTGCAAAATATATTTGTATCCTAGGATGCATTTCAGGAAAATATTTTTGATTATACAGGGTGTCCCAAAAAAGTGTGACGTCACGATGATATATTTTTTTAGATTACATGCTATATATTTTATTGCTTATTTGGGTACCTTTTATGGTTGCCTACATATTTCTATAATTTTATTGAAATCGATTCAGTGATATCAGCAAAAAAAATAAAACTAAAAAAATTTCAATTTCATTGATTAAAAATTATTTTCAAAAACAATTTTTTTTTCATTATTACTTATTTTGAAGCGAAATTATTGATAAATATAGCAACATATTTTTATTTAAAAAAATGTCACAATTTTTCGTTGTGGCATTTCTTAATCAATTGAAAATTATACGTAATGTTAAGTTGCGTCTCGGCGGGCGAACCGAACATGAATGTAAAACGGTGATTACTGCCCTGCCTTAGAACTTTGCCGCCAAGACACCACCCTGGCGATTTGATCAAATGCATATTACAATAGTATCAACCTAAATGAGTAGTTACAATATTAATGAGGAAGGATGTTTAAAGTGCTGCAAGTGGGGCACTGAAAGTATACGCTTTACCGCGTGTTCGGTACCAACACCATTTAGGCGGCCAGTCTCGCTCTGGCTTCGCCGCAAACTACTTCTTGTAGTCTTGCACGCCGGCACGATTTACTTTCCGATCGACAAGCGGACGCGGAAGTTGACCACTTGTTTCTGTTTCGAACATTTTTTTTTTGTTTACTGTGCGCGAACACAAGTTTTTTTTTGTGTTAACGAATTGCGAGCGTAGTTTCGTCTAAATTTTCGAACTCGGCGTGTTAGTCAGTGGACAGTTTGGACTACTGTGTTGTGATTGTTCCTAGTTTTGGAATTACTATTCATTTTTTGGATTGCAAGGTAAGATTTATGAAATTCTATTATTGTTGACAACAATGACTGAGAACCGTTTTTGTAATAATAATAATTTTACAAATATAGTTAATGCCTAGCTACCGTGATAGTATGTACATTTACAACTGTGACTATATGTTCAATTTCATAAGCTAATGTTAAATTTATATTTCCTCCATGTAAAAATAATTGTCTGTTTTTTTATTTTTTCTTATCCATAAATAAGTATACATTTTCTCAAAAATTATTTGTTTTATATAAATATTAGCGAACAAATTACATTAAACAAATTTAATGTCGAAATGAAATTAATCTACCAAATTTTGAACTTCTGTCACAATGTCAAGGAATCGAATAGTAATCGAACATTTTTGATTTTCGGCCAACACAACCATTTTTACGAAACGAAGTAGCAGCTACCATCGTTTAATAATTGCTTTCCTCGGTATCATGTCCAGCTAATACTTTTCTCCGATACGTTGAATTTATTGGCAATAATTGTGATTGCTTGCTGCGGAGTTTTAATTATTAATTTTAAAGAGTTTGGCGAATGCAGTCAAATTAGGTTTCTTTGCAGCCGAATCACTGTTTTTGTTGTATAAATTTAGGGGAAACCACAGGTTGGATTTTTTCGTTAAAAACATCTAATTTTATTTTACAAATAGCATTGCAAAATTGAAACCGTTTTTAAATTATAACTTTCAGTGATAAATCAAACATTTGTTTTCAGTAAACATGCTTTTCTTCGTTTTTCATAAAATCTCAAATGGTACACTTATTTTGGGACAAAGTGTAATAAATATGATAATATAAGATTTACAAACACATTAAAAATTACTGACTGGAATTTGATGCATTTATATTTAAGCAGAATCTGCTTGTATTTCAGGTTTTGAATACTAATTTGTATATTGAATTTACCTAGTGATATATTTGTATTTGTATTTATTAGTTTCATTCAAGTACTTACTCAATCTAAATATGTATATTCAAATTATTCACAAGTAATTTCTATCACACTTTAATTGGGTAGCATTCATATTAGATGATCTTCCACACGTACCCAAAGACCTCTAGATCTATTAAAGGTTTTTAATACATTCAGTACAATTTCAATTTATTTACGGAAAATCTCCTTTATACAAAACAACAATAATAATCTTTTTCATATCAAAAATATTAATGTGAGTAAATGAAAAAGTAAATATTAACCCAAGCGGCCTATGGCAATATTAGAAACAAATTGAAACAGTAATCTCAGTGATACCAACACAATACCAAATACATAAACACATTTGTAAATACATAAATGAGCTTTTAAAATAATTTAAATATGAATGTTGTTAAAATTAATATTATGTTCAACAGTGTATCACAGATGGTCTCACAGATATTTGCAAACGCAATACATACAGGGTGTCTCGTTTCGATTATGCCAAGCGAAAATAGGAAGTAGGTAATGTTATTCTGAACAGGAAAGTTCAAATAAACATATGTCCGATTTCTTACCGTTATCGAGATAAATAATCTTTTACTTTTCGGTCGTAAAAAAATCTTACAAATTTTCAGAATAAATTTATTAGATTGCTATGAATTTAAACAAAAATATTTGAGCATGCTAATGTTTGTTTATATATTATGAGTATATTACGTAATTCTGAATATGCAGATCTAGTGTATATTTATGCCTTAATGCATATTTTAGATGATTTGCCGCTTGCACAACGGCTAAGGATGTGGTTCGAACATAATGGAGCACCTTCCCGTTATGCAAGGAATATGATAAATTGACTAAACATTCAATTTCCGGATGGATTGCACTAGCAGGATCTTTTCCCCGGCCACCACGATCTCCATATCATACACAAAAAGTTTATAGCGTCCCAATAAATACAATTAGAAGACCGAATAATAAACGCTGAAATTAGACATAATCCTGACATAATAGCAATAACGTATCGTTCCTTTAGCCATTGATGTAATTGTTGCATTAGTGCACATGGGGCGCAATTTGAACATTTATGTTTATGCAGATTTTTCTTTCTCTTTAAATTACTTTTGTTCATGACCTAATAAAATTAAATTGACTATTGCATTCATATTATTAAAAATATTGTTTGTTACTGCTCGGAAAATGGTAAAAATGACAGTAATTTTACTTGGTGTAACTGACGACTGGCAGATTGCTCTGTTATTTTTGTATAAACAACTGTCAACTTGTTTAAATTCATGACGATCTAATAAATTTATACTGAAAATTTTTTGAAAGATTTTTTTACGATCGAAAAATCTTTAAGATTATTTATCTCAATAACGGTAAGAAATCGGGCATATGTTTATTTCAACTTTTCTGTTCAGAATAAAATAATCTAGTTCCTATTTTCGTTTGGGGCACTCGAAACGAGACATCCTGTATATCACAGATATTGGTCACAGATAACAAAAATATAAACTAACGAAATATATAAAACCTGAAATATTAAATATTCCAATAATGTGATCAAAAAGTCTGCAACCCCTGAAATATCTTGCAAAATATAAACGCTTGGAGGGGTATTTTAAATTTGCTATATTTTGAAATACTTTAAAACAATGTACAGTAGCATACGTCTGCATGGTTAACGGGGATGCATTTTTTTTTTTAATGACACCATCATCAATTTTTGCTCGATAAAGTGAAAGAGCACCACACTTTTTGTATTATGCATATGGAAATTTTCTGGTGCTGCGCTGCAATTTTTTGTTTTTTCTAATATTTTTTTTTATATGAAAAATATTTAAAAAACATTTAAACGAAAATTGAAGACAGCAAAGTAGTGAACATCTTTTGTTTGAAAACATGCATGAGCATGAGCATGAGCTCAAAAGGCCATCGACGTTTGAAAACATTTTTCATAAAATTATTGTTTTTCGATAAAAAAAATTAATTGAAATTTTTTGTCTATAATTATGGAACGGCAATGTTACATGTAAGTTATATTAACAATAATTGTACAGAATGCCAAAATGTACAACTTATAAAGAATATGTTTTTTTTTTCGAAATCTCTTTAATCTTTGAGTAAACTGACGGTAAAGGATTAGAATTTGAAGTAAATTTGTTATTTTCATCTTTCATAGTTTTATCGTTTCAAACGTCAGTTAATCAAAATTATGAAACACCTATATTTTTTTTTATTTTAAACTTTTTTTGGCAAATATGTTTCGTCAATGGTGAACTGATTTTTGTCAGATAAAATTGTTAGATCTTTACATTATTTTGACAAAGTAAACTTTTCGCAAATATTTTTTGTTTGTTTTTAAACATTTCGACAATATTTAACTGCTTTTCGTCAAATAAGATTTTAAGGTTTTCAACTTTCTTTGATAACTAAATTTTTAGTATACGGTTCTTTTCACAAATATTTTTAATAAATTTTATTTTTTTCGGTATTAAAATTTTTGGTTTCCTTTGGCAATAAAACTTGAAGAATGAATTGTTTTTAATTTTAACAGACATACATTTTTGTTTTTGTATTCTTAACTTCAATTGACAATCATACTTTTGACGAGTAAAATTTTACCATTTTCAACTTTTTTCGACAGTATTATTTCTTAATATCGTACTTTTATCATATATTTTTTTTATTTTCGACAGATACAATTATTTAAGTTTTAACTTCTTTTTGCCAGAGTAAATGTTGGTATTTTTAACTTCTTGTGGCAAAATGGTGCTTTAAATTTTTAAGTTTAGTCAGAGGAATATTTCGTTTTGGCAAAAATTTTTCTTTTTAATTTTCAACTTTCTTCACCCTTTCTTTTCCGTATGGCATCATATCTTTTTAACTTCTTGTGGCAAAATGGTGCTTTAAATTTTTAAGTTTGGTCAGAGGAATGTTTCTTTTTGGCAAAAAAATTTCTCTTTAATTTTCAACTTTCTTCACCCTTTCTTTTCCGCATGGCGTCATATCTTTTATCAGGTCCCCGTATCTATGTTTGATTTTTTTAGGTATCATTTTCCATATGGAGTCATGATTTTGTTTTGTGGAAAAATAAGGAGAAATAAGAGTTAGTAGATGGTTTTACATCAAGAATTTCACAAAAAAAGATTTTATTTTATTTCCAAAAATTAATTTGGGAAAGAGAGGGTTAACAGTATTTACTACTTTTTAATACCCCAAAATCTTTTGATAATGAAACTTTCAACAGATGCTATTATCCAATTTTTAACTTATCTCAACAGATATGATATTCAATTTTTTTACTCTTTTCTCTTAGATAAATTTTTGGGCAATTCAACATTCCACAAACAAAATTTTTCAGTTTTCAGCTTTTTTAATGTATACAATTTGTTAATATTTAATTTTGTCAGATGTAATTCTTACATGTTTACCTTAATTTAACAAACGATTGGAAAAGTAATTTACGATACAAGTAAGGTTATGAAGGTTTTTACATTACGAGAGAAAAGTTTGAAAACACGAGCGATGAACGAGAAACGTAAAAGCAAATAACGTCATGTGTGTCGTAGCACGGTTTATTTTATCCTATTCCTATTTTTTTTTTAATTTAAACGAATTTTTAATGAAAACCGCCAAAAATCAAAATCAAGTTTTTTTGCCAACATCTCCATTGCAACGAGTTGCGTTAAGTACATATAACAACACTAGTGTTAAGAATGACGTTACTCGTTGCTAAGGAGTTCTTGGTATGTTAACATTATAACAGGATTCGGAAAATATCCGATATTTATATAAATATCGATATATCGGATATATATATCAACTTCTTGATATTTATTCTTGGTCATTAATATTAATGTTTATATGACTTATTAATTATATAATGCACATACTTTAATTATATTATTTATTCATTACAAACAAACACAGTTGCTTACGATATAGTAAAAAAATAACATTTAAATTGTTAAAATATTTGACATCAAATCGAAATTAGGATTTTTTTGCTCTTCACTATGTTTTTAGGGAAAATTGAAGAATTTTCATAGTGAGGACCTTTTTTTGTTTTTTCTGCTCACACTTACTTTTTCATTTTTAACAGAGTCGTGAGTCACTTCAAAAATCGACTCTTTCCGACAAAAAAGAGTCATTTCACCCATCTCTAGTTTATATTAGAGCACATGCTTACTATTCATATTGCTGCAACTGGAAAAATTTGAAAAACGGGGGAATTTTTTGGTATTGTGTGTTTCATAAATATCCATGATATACAGGGTTTTTCAGAGTTCTGCGAACGGTCAATCACGTGCTTATTTTTCAAAATTTCGAAAAATGTTTTAAACAAAAGTTGTGTATAATAGTGAGCTGCACGCCCTAAAAATATTAAAATGTATACAGGGTATCTCATAACAAAGTTACAGACCAAACTTATGTTTTTTTTAATGGAACACCCTGTATTTTTTGTCATTTTTGAATTATATGGAGCAAATAAAGGTGAGTTACTTCAATATTCCCTATACCTATTGTTTGCCGTTTTCGAAATATTTGAAGATTTGTTGAAATGCATGGTCTAGGTGAAATTTTACTTTTGCTCCAGTGATTGACGCTGAACGATTAAAATCATTTCTATTATTTGGTTGAAGGTTCGAACTATAGAGCAAACCATGAACTTATAAAGTTGAATAACTTCATGTTTTCAAATGGCACACCCTGTATTTAGTAACGCATTCTTTAGTAGAATCCAATTATCTTTCAGATTGTATAAGGGTTCCCAGTTGCTAATCTCAATAGTTTTCTTGTATTCGGCGATTATTATATCAGGAATAATTATTATAATCTGAAAGATAATTGGATTGAAATTTTGAAAAATAAGCACGTGATTGACCGTTCCCAGAGCTCTGAAACACCCTGTATACCATCGAATATATATCATGATATATATCGTGATATATATCCGATGATATATATATATCATCCGAACCTTGCATTATAGGATAAAATAAAAGATTTTTTTTTACGCAAATATGTTGTCGGTATCTAACTCCTTTTTGTCAGATTAAATTCTCCGAATTTTTTCTGTGGTAATTAAATTTTTAATATTATGTTTCAACTTATTTTAACTAACACATATGATTTATCAATACTCTTTCGTCATATAAATTTTTTGGATTTTTCACAAATATTTCTTTTTTTAATTTGAATCCATTTTTGACAAATATCATTTGTCATTAGTTAACTTTTTTTAACAGATATGATTTATCATTATTTTGACGATAAAACTTTTCACATTTTTATTTTGACAAATATATTGTTTTGCCAAATGAAACTTTTGGATTTTCAACTTCCTTGGCCAATAAAACTTATTATTTTTTTTAAATTTTCTATTATGTTAAAAGATATGATTTTTCAATGTGAGTTTCTTAATTTTCAACTTCAATTAATCATAATTCTCTTGACAAATAAAATTTTTCCATTTTCTACTTTTTTAACACGTATTGTCAATTTTGAACTGCTTTTTGTTGAGTGAAATTTTTAACTTCTATTAACAATCTACTGGTGGCAAATAACATTTTTAAATTTCAACTTTTTTCGATTTTTCCGATATTTAACTTTTTCTTCATATAAAACTTTTTTAATTATACCTTTTTGAAGAATTAAACTTTTGACAAATGATTTTTTTTCCATTTTTTATCTACAATGGTCGTGGAGAAAATTAAATTTTATGCTCTTTATTAAATATTCAGCCCCTATTATTTTTATTTTCCTTTTTGTGTGACTATTGTTTTATAACTATTTCAAGTTTATTAAAGTTTAGTTTATATATTAATAGTTGCGTTTTTACTTCTTTGCTCCACGACATTCACAACGTAAATATATTTTTTGGTACGATAAATATTTTTGAGAAATAACCAGAAATTAGGAAGACTGCTCTGCTGGAAAACAAATTTTAATTTTCTGCTCTACAAGAGACAGATTATCGTTATCGATTTTTTCGCGGAGGGGTTTCTAATAACGTTCAGTTCTTTTCCGTGTCATAGGAAAATAATTTCTAAAAATCACCATTAATTGGCCCAAATGGGCTCTGAACATTGTAGACTTTTTGTAGGTTTCCTGTGAACTTGCTAATTCAGGTAATGTTGGAAACGACTCAAAAATTCTCTTTTTAATGCAATTTGTTCACAATTCAATTTTCTTTAATAAACCCTCGGTTTTGTTCTGAACTTTGAAAATCTGAACAGAAATACCTACGGAACAGGTATTAAAAAAATGTCAGCCTAATATGCAAGTTTCGCAAACCAACCACCAAAAATTATTCAGTCGATTTTGAAGCCAAAAATGTTCCTTCCTAGCGAAAATAGTAAAAAAATAATTCTTGAGAGCTTAAGCTAACAATGCTTTAAACGTTTACATTACTAAAGTCAAAATAGTCTCTTGTCACTATTATTGATACACGCGGGTAAATTATTTATGTATTGTAAGAAAAAGTATAGGCCCTAGAACAGGCCCTTATGGAACACCAATATTATTCTCCTTTACTTCGGACTCTTCCGAGTTATATAATACTGTTTTTACTCAGGGGATTGGATATTAATAATTTGTTGCTTTCTGGATTTATGTTATAGGCATACAGCTTATAAATTGAAACCTGACTTGAGATGCAGACAAATGCTTTAGTAATACGATTGCAATAACATTGGCTTAAGATTATTTCTATGTGCAAACACTAACTTGAAAATTATTTAAGTTTTTAGTGTTTGCAAACAGGTTGAATACTCATACATTCTGGCTACTTTTCGTATTTATTTAATTTATGTAATGCTGCTGCAACAACTAATTGTTTACAATTTTAATTGATAATATTAATAATGATACTTCTTTATTTCATAGAAATACATAACAATATATAGTGTATATAATTTTTTGCACTCCTAATTTGCTTTATTTCCCAATAGAATGATTTATATTTTGAATTAGATTAACTTAGCACAAGTATTAATAATTTAGGCTTATGATTCACATTACATTGTAAATATCTACTCTGTTTATCGCATTAATTTTTTTTACTCATCCATGAATGTATACATTTATTTTTGGAAATACTACTACTCACCGGATTAGTTTCTAATGGATGTTGTTTAATAATGAGATACTACTACTTAATTAGAAATCCCTTTACTAATAACGAGCAATCTAATCGTAGAAACATGTGCCAGGAGAGTGATAAACAAATTTGTATACGAAATGTAAACAATTTCGGAACCTAACCCAGAAAATAATTATTTGTTAAATTTTAATAATTATTAATTGACCTTGAAGTATTTTATAGTAGGAGTAATCGTAACAAATTCAGATTCATGTACCGTAGGGATGGGATACAAATAATATAACTCGAACTGGTGCTCAAAATTAATGGGTATAGATAAGAAATAATTAATTCGAGTTGGCTCGATTTTACAATTGACTTCTATTTGAGAATATTTTGAATTTTGATTTCAAAGGGAAGCTGTTCATTATAATAAAGTGAAATTTTTTCAAGTTCTAAAAATAAATCTGTAGGTCTTACGATACTTGGATATAACTTTTTTAGTTTACAAAAGGTGAGAGAGTTTTCGATGTCCTGGATTATATTTAGAATTGCGTTGTAAAGAATGACCAGCTGATTGAATATATCTTTAGCAAATAAAATATTTTGATGATCAATATCGCTTTATGATTATGGTTAATTTAATAATTTTTGATTTTAACATTAATTCAGTGTGCAATATTTTGCACGGTTTTGTTTTTCGACCAAACAGGTACGGTCGAAAGTATTTTACGGCCCAAACTATTGCTAACAATTCCTTCTCAACTTTCGGACTAGTTAAATGTCCGACTCGCATAAGCGCTAGGTAAATACGAGCATTTGCTCCTTGCGATAAAACAGCGCCAATGGCAACATTACTGGCGTCTGTTGTCAAATTAAATTGTTTGGAAAAGTCCGGATATTGTAGCAACGGTTCATTAATTAATAAATTTTTATAAGTGTTAAAACAAATTTTTAATTCTGAGTTGTTAATATAAATTATTATTATTTGGATTCATCTGAGATTTCAAACAACATGACGGACAAAATTCGTGAAAAAACGTAAAAAAGTCATTTACAAAAAGTTTGTATTTTTTTCTGTAGAATACGATCCCGCAATAAAAAATAGGGGGTTCTATTTGAAAAATCAAAATTGGTCTTCGTTTGACCTTGAAAATTGACCCCCCCAAGGTCATTCTCAAAGTCACCAGAATATGCCCCCCTTCAAACCCTACAACTTTCATCTGAAACATTTTTTGCCATGTTGCTCAGGTTTCCAGATATTTGGGGTGGCAATTTAAAATGGGACACCCTGTATAACTTGTATATTTACGAAATTCTAATTAGTGTTTAATATAGACATAAACTCAGTAAATATGAACAACAACATTCCTATCAGACACGACACAATCGACGCATTCACTATGAGGGACAAAACCTTTTCAGTTAATCCGTTTCCTGATCAACAACTCTAATGCCCTGATGAGAACTAAGAGTTCAAAATCGTCTGTAGCCGTCTAATGGGAAAATAATAATTATTGCTTATAGCTAAGTGTTTTAATTAATGGCGGTTTGGTACAGGCACTGTTCAATAGAAGAAAAAACGTGAATTGCACTCGGTAATCATTTTAACTAATATTTAGACTCACTCTGTTGCAATTACTATCTCCTTTAAGTCATTGACTTTGAATGGTTTATAATCGTCTACTTTGTCGTGAAGATGGCATTTTCACCTACTCTATCACCAGGAGTTATCTATCAACATAGGTCCTCGCATCGCAATACAAGAATTAGAACTGGGGAAATATGAATCTTGTATTTGTATTTCCCATCGCCACTTGTAGTGTTGTCAAAAATAATGGTATAGTCGACTCTAATGCTGACAATCTACAACTCACTGTAACACCCGATAAGTTAATATGGTGTTCCAACTTGGATGTGAATTCTTACTCTGGGTAGCTGTAGTTCTGGTCAAAATTTATAATAAATGTGGTTTACCAAATTGAACTCTTCGGTCAATATCATTTCGGTTGAGAGCTTGATCTATATTTATGATGAAACTTATCAAATAGATAACCTTCATAATATGACGGACTATCTGTTTTGGAATTTACATCTTACCATTTGCACTATCTATACAGCAGATTTGATTGAAAATAGGTACACATTTTTTCTTGAACTGTTTGACTTTCTTTTCTTCATTTGGAGAATTAAAGAGTCGGTTAAATTGGGACAAAGTTGCGCAAACTTCCTCCATTTTACAAATCAGCATTGTATCTTCTCTATTTAGATAAATATTACATGTTAAGGTGAATAATGAATTTCGCATTTTTATAAACATTTCGGAAATGGGCCCTTTATACAAAATAAACAAAAACAAAGTGTATTTTTTTAAATGTTTTAAATTATTTTCTTTCGTGGTTGTAACCACCACTCAACAATTATGTGTTGATAATACATATTACGTGCGACAATATTTATTTAAGCTAAGCAATTAATTCCAAGAAAATGAACTTTCTTGTAATTATGAAGTGTACTCGCATTGCACGACAGTGTTGAATGGGAATAATTATAACAATTTACTAATTTCATAATTATGAAGTAATGTAATACCTCTAATAATGCAGTGAACTTACTGGAATGTATTTTCTTTAAGCGGTGCAGTGTTAAAGCATTAATCATTTTAAATGTTTTAAAACGGAGACTTTTTATTTATTAGTTCATCGTATCATCATAAATAAAATATTCTTAAAATATCTTCACTAGATTTGTAGACACTAATCAGGTGTTATTCCACTCATCTATAAAACCGCGTTAGTAATTAGTTTCTGATATTTGTCTATTGCTAGGTTCCCTATACACACAGTAGGCCAAAAAAACGGTACAAGTAGTTTTGTATTCTCATATATTTCGTTAGTTATTAATATTTTGAAATAATTAATATAACAGTGAAAAGCCCAATTTTTGTTGATACGATTAAGGACTTTTGCTCTAATGAAATAGTGCTAAACTTGCCTGGAGCACTTTCTTGACTACAAATTAATGCATGAACTTCTTCTATCCTTTCAGGAATACATACTGTACATGGTCTTCCATGACCGATAGAAGTGACAGAAAATGTCCGAGATTCATTAAAAAACAAAAACAAATCATGGCTCTCTAATTATGATACCTACTAATGCGACGCGACGGTGTGCTACAAACTCCCTCCTTTGCAGAGCCTTCATTAATGTGAAATATCCTCTACAAAAAATCCTTTCAAAAAGTGCAGTTAATTATTTTTGCTATCTACATAGTGTAAACATTTTGTTTATATTTTAGCTTTATTTAATGCGTTAAAGTGCACATTATGCACTGTAAATGTAAAATTTAAAACTGATTGAATACGTTGTAGTAAATTTTCTAAAAAATGTGGTTGAGTTTTGATTTTTAAATATTACTCGCGGTGCCTAATTCGTATTTCCACCATTCTTTTAAAAAGTCAACTCTTTCCGATAATTTTAAATATTCAAGGAAAACAATTCTAGTTGAATGTTTGATAGATGACAGTTTTCAACATTTGTGGCAACTCTATTGAGTATCGTAGGGCATTTTCTCAAGAACTAATGATCAGAATCGAAAACTAAAAATAGTACTGCGAAACTAATTTATTGGGTTTCAAAATACTAGATCTATTACAATTAATATTCACCGCCACCTGGGGAAGTGACAATAGCCAAATTATAGATGTATCCTCCTTGCAACTAAAGTCGACATTTTTTTGAAAACTTAAGCACCCTTGATTTATTTTCGATGGGTATTTATAGCAGTTTTAAATAAATGTAGTACATAATTACACCATAATTACATTGCAAAATTTACCACATTAAAGTAAAATTTCTAGATGAAATGTGTTTAGTCATGATTCTTTTTATTGGTATAATTGAGAAAGTTTGCTACGCTAACGAGTATATACTTGGGATTAGTTCGAAATATAAATATCTTGTTATTGCAGGATCGCAAAAGTAAATACAGATTGTAAATAGAAGATAATAATATAAACTTTTTAATAAATAATATTCCATATTATATATTATTTAATTACAATGGAGTTTACAAAGTTTATCATGTTAAGGAGATTTACTGAAGGATTATAGGTGTGATTCAAATTTTTTAACGACTCCAGGAGATTAAGCTCAGGTTCTTTGTTGCAATTATGCAAAATTTTGAGATTATCTGATGGAAATTTTCAATCAGAGCCCTAATCCTTCAGTAAATCTCCTAAACGAGCAAATCGAACTAAATTCTTCGCCTTTCTTTAAGCTGGCACAATCCTCCAGTCAAAATTCACAAAAAAATATTGACAGATAAGGCCGCTCGCCTTAAAATATTTAGTATAAATTCAATAATTCATTAATTTGTAATTCACTTGATAATGAAAGACGTAGAAACTCGAGTCGTGAATATTATACAGGGCCTCCTAAATAGAGTAGGATAGGAAGCGTATCTTTCTTATTCTTAAAGCTAAAGATCTGGTTAAAAGGGCAATATTGTGCAGTTTTGTATGCTGCTTTAGATTATGTTGAGAAATTTCTAAAATTTCAGATTTATGATTCCTGAACTTCAACCTTGAACATTTGAAGACCTGGACAAAGATTCACAATCTGGGGATTTTGTATTGGTACAATCCGAGTTGAAAATAATGTATTTTACGTAGGAACAGTGGTAAAACTGGACAAATCAACAAATGACATCGAAATGAATTTTCTAAGAAAATCTGCAAAAATCGAAGGTCATTATATATTCTTGTGAAACTGCTCCACTTAATGATGTGAAATAAATTTTGCCGCCACCAGTTCTGTTGCGAAGAACATAAGGCTGCAAGATTTGAAATTCACTTCAGCAACTCAAACATGCGTTAAAACAGTAGTTAAATGAGTTTTCTACGTATTTTTTGTGTTAATACAGAACTTCAGTATAATTTAGGTTATATATGTTACTTTGAACATTTGTGTCGAAGATTTGTGTTTAATCATTTTGTTTTTCTTAGAAATCCGGCTTATTTTTTTATCATATCTCCTAGCTTGTACTAAGGGCCACTATGAGACAAAACAAATAAAATGAAAAATTTGAGTAATTCCTTTCAAGTTCTTTTAACAGTTTTCCATGTTTTTGCATTAATTTATGATTAACTATAAAGGAAAAATAATTAAAAAAGAAATATAATTTTTTTAATGAAATATTTGGGGAAAATTAAAAATTACTCCTAGCAACACTGCTACCACGGCTCTCCCGTCTCCAGTGTAGGAGGTAGAATCGAAACGAACTGGTGCTTCAGCTCTCACTCACTTGCTCCATGAAATCTCCCTATCCTTTTCCAACGTTTTGAAGCGTTGAAAAAATTTAGCAGTTATATTATTTGTTTGGAATATGGAATATGGGTAATTTTTACTAATAAAAATTGATAAGCAAAAAAATCTTAGTGGGGTAATTACCCGATTACAACACCCCCCGTGTTGCAGCGCCTTCATTAATGTGAAATATCATAAAGAAAACTTTTCAAAAATCCAATTAATTATTTTTGTCATCTAAAAAGTGTAGATGACTAAAAAATGGCGGGCAAAATTACATCCCTAAACATTGGAACCAAATATTATTAAACTCTGCAAAGATCATCAACCTCAAGATTACTATTCAAACTTTTTACTTATTTCATGTAGCTTATAATTTGTATGCAATACTAAAATTATAGTAAATATTTTACTTTAATGTATATTTTTTTGTAATTTAATTCATAAAACTAAAAAATGGCACTTTTTTAAAGTTTGAAGATTTCAAAATCGTGATTTTGGTTTTGGAAACTACATGACTGTCAAACGCATTGTCTGATTTTGACGATTCTAACCAGGCTCGTTATATAGAGCCAAGGAGCCATGGCACTACCCGTAGTTCCAATCTCAGCAAGAATTTTTAATTAATTCTTATTTTTTCGCCAGTTACTTTGGTCTAGGAAGATACATCGTTCTTTCTTTTGTTGTCTAAAATTGTATTTTTTAGCTGAAAATAATGGTGTGTTGCAATTGTCAATAATGCTTTGTTGTAGTTGTCAAGAATGATATGTTTCAGCTGTTAAAAAAGGATAGTTTTCAGCTGTTAAGAAATGTATTATTCAACTGTCGAAAATGATACTTTTCAGTTGCCAAAAATGTTATTTTTCAGCTGCCAAAAAAGGTATTTCTCACCTATTAAAATGGTATTTTTCAGTTATCAAAAAAAAAATATTTGTCGGCATTTTTTATTTGTCAAAAATGGCATTTTTTCAGCTGTCAAAAATTGTACTTTTTGTTGTCAAAAATTCTATTTTTTAGCTGACAATAATGGTTTGTTATAGTTGTCAATAATGGTTTGTTGCAGTTGTCAAGACTGGTATTTTTCAGCTGTTAAGAAGTGTATTATTCAAATGTTAAAAATAATATTTTCAATTGTTAAAAATGTTTTTTAATGTCAAGAAAGGTATTTCTCACCTATTAAAATGTTATCTTTCAGCTATCAAAACTTGACTTTTTGTTGTCAAAAATTGCATTTTTTAGCAGGCAATAGTGGTATGTTACAGTTGTCAATAATGTTTGTTGCAGTTGTCAACAATGTTATTTTCCAGCTGTCAAAAATGCGATTTTCAACCTATAAAAATGTTATTTTTCAGCTATCAAAAGCAGCATTTTTCGATATTTTTTTAACTATCAAAAATGGCATTTTTCAGCTGTCAAAACTTGTATTTTTTGTGTTGTCAAAAATTTAAATTTTTAGCAGACAATAATGGTTTGTTACAGTTGTCAATAATAGTGTGTTGCTATTATCAACAGTATTTTTCAGCTATTAAGAATTGTATTATTCAGCTGTAATTTTTCAGCTGTCAAAAATGATATTTTTCAACTGCCAAAAATGGTATTTCCCACCTATATATTCACCTATCAAAAGTAGCATTTTTTGACATTTTTAAATGTCAAAAATGGCATTTTTCAACCTGTATTGTGTATTTGTTGTCAAAAAATATACCTTTTAGCTACCAATAACGGTATGTTTCAGCTGTCGGGAATGGCATTTTTCGGCTGTCAATAATGGTAATCTCGAGGTGGTGAAAATAGTATTTCTCAGCTGTCTCGAGTTGTATTTTACAGTTGTAGAACATAGTATTCTTCAGCTACCAAATATGCTATGTTTCAGCTGCCAAAAAACAGTATTTCTCAGCTAATAAAAATAGTTTTTTTCGACATTTTTGAATTGTCAAAAATTGTATTTTTCAGCTGTCAAAAGTAGTATATTTCAGTGTCAAAAGTAGTATATTATCCTGTCAAAAGTAGTATTTTTACTGTCAAAAATAGCATTTTTGTCAAAAATAGTATTTTTTATGTATGTTTCAGCTGACAAAAGTAGTATTCCTCGGCTGTCGAAAATTAGTATTTTTCAGCTTTCAAAAATAGTATTTTTTTTGTCAAAAATAGTATTTTTCGTGTCTCAACAATGGAATGTTTCAGCTGTCAAAAACAGTATTTTTCAACTAATAAAAATAGTTTTTTTCAACATTTTTGAATTCTAAAAAATGTATTTTTCAGCTTTCAAAAGTAGTATATTTTGCTGTCGAAAGCAGGGGCTTATATAGAGCCAAGGAGTCATGGCACTACCTGTAGTTTCAAGCTCAGCAAGAATTTTTAATTGATTCTTAAACACTTTTTCGCCAGTTACTTTGGTCTAGGAAGATAAACCGTTCTTTCTTTCTTCAAAAAAGGCGGGAGTTTGAGGGGGATGTATTATATAAGTGGCTCTACCATCAACATGTTTCACGAGCCGCCACTGATTTTAACGTCAAAAAGTGGAAAATTTAGTGCATTTTAAAAACCAGTTTATAAATATCTAATTTTGATTTTTAAATTGCACAACTGACAAACGCTTTGTCTGATTTTGATGATTCAAGCGTCAAAATGTGGAAAATTTAGTATGATTTTAAAACTGATTACAAAATTCTTTCGTTAAATGAACACACACTGCAAAAATCACATATTTTTAAAGTTCAAAGATTTCAAAATCGTAATTTTGGTTTTTGAAACTACATAACTGTCAAACGCATTGTTTGATTTTGATGATTCAAAAGTCAAAATGTGGAAAATTTAGTTTAAATTAGAAACCGGTTAATAAATATTTTCGTGAAATTAACGCAAAACTTCAAAATTGCGCGTTTTTAAAGTCCGTAGATTTAAAAATGCAATTTTGATTTTTTTAAATTGCAAAACTGTCAAATGCTTTATCTAATTTTGACGATAAAATGTGGAAAATTTAGCGTAATTCGAAAACTGATTACAATTTTTTCGTGAAACTAACACACCTTAAAATTGCACCTTTTTAAAGTTAGGTTTCAAAATCGCGATTTGGGTTTGAAACTACATAACTGATAAACGCATTGTCCGATTTTGATTAATCTAACTTCAAAAAGTGTAAAATTTAATGCAAATATAAAACGGGTCAATAATTATTTTCGTGACATCAACGCAAAACGTCAAAATTGCACAAGTCTGAAGAATTGAAATTGCGATTTTGATATTTAAATTACACAACGGTCAAACGCTTTGTCTGGTTTTGATGATTCGAATGTCAACTTGGAGAGTTTATTGTAACTTTAAAATATAGTACTCAATGTTATTTTACTTTTATTCCTTTTATTTTTCTTACTTTCAACTAACCTATTTTAGAGATTATGAAGTAATTTTGAGCTCTTGAAAATTAAAGTGGGCGGACCTGTACTCTCTAAACTCTACTTTTCTTCACCGAAACTCGGTTTTCTCAAAAAGTAAAATTACATGCGCCGTCACTGTAGCACCTACAATTTTTATCCGATCGTAACGAGCGTTAACAAATATATTGTCTTTGCATGAACCTAATTGTGCATAAAAAATCATTAATAACAATTGTTTATAAACAAAAAAATATAGCTATTAGTACAACTAGGGAAATATGAATAGTATATTTCCCGAGGTTGGCTAGTTACATCCCAAGGGCGGAGCCCGAGGGATGTAGGTATAGACAACCAAGGGAAATGTATTTATATTTCCCGTGTTGTAATCAATAGTTTTTTTTCTGATCGAAAGAATATTGTTCTGTAAATGAGAAAATATTGGATTGTAAATTTTTGAATTTATCGGATTGGTAACGTTGCTAAGGGCATTGTTTGTAAATATCATAGTTGACTGGTTTGATTTTTGCATTGTTTCATAAATTGGTGAAATGTCAAACTATGTGCAAGCGAAGAAAGACCGTGAATGTTTGGTTCCGGTAAAATCCAAAGCTGTAAAATCCATAAAGGATACCTTCCTAAGAAATCGGAGGTGTTGTCCCGAGAGCAATTAAAACAATACTTGCGAGAAGCTCCTAATGACATTTTTTTGATGTTTATATTTTCCTAGGGAAATATGAGCACTTCATATTTCCCTAGGGAAATATAAGTGTGTTATGACATATCGTAACTAAGGCAATATCACTCAATATTGTTTCAATCAGAAAAAAAATCTTATTTTCTAATGGGCCTAATTTTTTAAATTTTGATATTTTTTTTTGGATTTCTAATTTAAGTTGATTAGAGCGACCTCAGTGTTGCATGGCACAAATCGGAGAATCAGACTTCAAGCAGCTACAACAGCTGCTGCTGAAATTTCTCGACATAACAAAAATCAATAATATTATATTCTTTGCTCCGATTTAGAAATCTTCCCCTCAGTTGAAAAAAAATCCGGAAAACAGCCGTTTATTTGAATAATCAACATTGGATGTAATTCAGGCAATTGTTATCTATTTAAATAAACTTAATGGTTATTAATAATACACTTTATTACAACTTAACAAGACTATTATTTTTATTAATTTATATTAATAGAGCATAGTACTACGCAATTATCCCTAATAAGCAGATTTCTTCCTCATTTCTCTTCCTCTTAAGCAACGCGCGTTTATTATTCATATTGTAATTACCCAATTAATTAGTAAACTTGGTAATTATATAAAACAAATATTTCGATTTAATAGCAATATATATCAACCTAATCTATTTTATTTTCATACATGACTCATAGTTTCCACATGCATTGGCAAGTTGCCATGTAATATAGTTAATAATGCATCGGATAACATTCTAATCTAACATAAGTTTTTATTTGAATAATATTTATAATTGCAAATTTTAGTATAAATTATTGTGATCAATAAAACACTTTTTAACTTTGTTTATATATCACATTCGTTTATTGTCAATTGTCTGCAGTTTCGGCAAATTCGCTTGCTATTACTAAAACTAAACTTTATAAACTACAGTCAACTAATAAACGAATGTTAAAAATGTTAAAAAGTGTTTTATTGAAATATAAAAACATGTACAATGAAATAGAACAAATAACCGATTGAATTGAATAATACCATGAATATACGAGTTTTGAATATTTAAACACAAAATGATCTTAAATATTAACACATTACTCGTGTGTCGAATTTATGAAGAAGATATCCCGAACTTTTTTGTAAATTTTACGGATTTGAATTTTTTCTAAGTAATAGAACTTTATGAAGGATAGTAATAATGAATCATCTCGTATTTTTGGGTGAAAATCCAAATTTTGAGTTTCCTCATTCTTTCGATTTCATTATCGCACAACTGGAGAGCGTTATTATTCTTAAATAACTTGGATTTCACTGAAAAAGACAATGGCATATTGTTATTACAATGTTTGACAATTGTTATTTAAATTATTTAACGTTCTTAACTTCTAAGACTGAGCAGGCCACATTACGCCATGTAATTGAAATAAACCATAAAGCTACGCGGCAATTAAAACTTTATTCTTATTCTATTCTCCTGTACTGTAAAACTGTAATATGCGAAAAAAGACATAAGTTAGAATTAAATCAATACTTTAATGCGCGTGTGAGAAAGTGAATGCGTGAGTTAACTAATTCTGGTATTAATTTATTCCAAGGAGCTTACACTTTTTCTTTACTCTCTCGTGTAATAAAGTGTTAGATTCTATGGGCGAAGGCGATAATTCGCTTATAAGCCTGACTAATCTTTTGGATTCCAGAAAAGGCTTTTTATAGGGGCCGATGGTCCGAACCACCTTCGTTATCATAATGGTTTATACCTGTTCCGAATGGTCATTTACATTTACTGACCATCACAATAGTGCAGGCCTTTAAATCGAAATACCTGCTTTTTGTCAGGCTGGAACGCATGCGGAGGGCACCAATCAAAGGAATTTTAGGAAATTCGTAAGGAGCTTACAACCTTTCTGTGTATTTATTACGTTACAGGTAAATGCAGGTATAATGATTTTTTTGTTTCCATCCAATGTAAGCTTCGCTATAACAAAAGTAATAACCAGAATTAATTTTCTGAAATATCATAAACAGTACTATTTTCTAAGCTCATAACTATTAATACGGATCTCTTTTGTGTCAGTGTTATGTATGTACTCGTATTTAACAATGCGTCATATTTTCGCAACCAAATTTAATTCGCACGAGAAACAGACAATTGAAATTAACGAGATTATGTATTATGGATGAGCTATCGGTGCAAATAATTACACTAATTGTCGTGTTGAACAATTAAGTACTTAAACGTATTTGTTGAAAGTTTAGCGCCATTCAACAGATAGCGAGTGAAATTACATTTGCTTTTGTGTATCGTACAACAATGGAAAGTTATCTATTTAACCGATTTTCTGGAGCATTACTTCAATGAAAAATGGACAATGGTTATTTTTGATGATATTATTTTTGCACCAACGATTGTCAAAATTAAGCAAGATTAACCGCAATCTGTAGTACGGGATGATCATTGCACCAGCGATTGTCAAAATCAAGCAAGATTGACCACAATCTGTAGTACTATTAATAATAAGAATAACATTAACTTCATTTACGGACAATATCCTTTTTACAGAAACATCAAGAAAACAAAAGCATAAAATTAAGTATTCTTAATTTGGGTTTTATTAATAGCACTTTGATGAACTTTGAGGTCACGATAAAATAATTGTTTGAATAACTTTTCAAACAATAGTTATGCAATAATCACCCACTTGAAATCAGACGTCCTAAAGGAATAAATAGTATCCCAACCAATAAAGGTGAATATTTTCTTTTAACAAAATTGCAATTAATCCAAAATTACTGTTTCTGAAATAAAGTGAAATCCGTGCTATCCATTTAAGTTATATAAGTTAAAGTTTTCGCTGCAATTGGTATAAAATGTGTAATTTCAGTAGCAAATTGGTATGCCACGCTTAATTTGATGATAACGCCCGCAATTATTGATAATTTGTAGAAAGTTTGAAATGTGTGGCAGTAATATTACATAAGATACGTGTGCACATGCACATGTATATGACAAAGTTAGTCATTATGTATTCAGTACCTATTGGTGCATTTTTAATACATAATACATCTTGAATTATGATTTTACATCGAGAATAAATTCCCTATTAATCAACGGAAATGCGGTTCTATTTTTGTGATATGAGTTGTCCGTTTGCAAATGCATTTCAATCCACTTGAATTTTTTTTGGCAGTAAAAACTCCTACAAATAATGCTTTTTATGAAAAATTATTTTTTTGTTAGGTAAATTATTGATTCTTTTCATAATTTACAAAAAACCAACAATCTGACTGTTGCAGGAAATTAATAATAAATAAAAATTTAATTGGTTTAACTTCATTTGCTTCTATATTTGCTATATATGGTGTCCGGGGCGGTCCGTTGACCGGGTACAGACAAGCGCTTGTGCCGGTTGCACTCAGCCGTGTGGGTTCGATTCCCAGCCCGGACGAATGATTTTTCGGTTTCGAGAAGCAGTTTGTATACGTCTTTCATTATTCATTTGTTCATTTATTCATTTAATTTATGACCTAAAATATTTATATAAATTGATGATGGCTAATGGCCATAGCACCAAGGCTAGGCATCACGCCGAAAACATAAAAAAATATGGTATCCGCCATGTTTATTTTCGAAACAGACCGAAAAAAGTTATGGGTAAATCCACAAAAAATTTACAGGATACCCATTTTTTTTCGCAAAAAAAACTGCCCGTGCCGGCCTTGGACCCGACGAAAATTGAAGTTTGGACGTTCAGGAACGTCAGAAAAATGAGGAACAAGAGAAAAATGAGAGGTGTTTTTGAGATTTTTCAAATTTTTCAAAATCTCTTGAGAAAAATTGATTTTTGGGTTTAATCGCCTGGTTTACATGTAATGAGGGGTTTTCTCGGGGTAAAACAGTTTGATTAATTGCTTTAAATCATTAACAAATACATAAACTACTTAACAACAACTGGCTTTTCAACACTGATAAAAAGATACTTTCAACTTATAATCAACCTTTTGAAATTCTGGGCTTCCGTTTAGGCCTATTCCTACCTGACACGAGATCTTTTTTAATTTCACTTTTTGCATATATCATTGTGCTCTTGTCCATACCTCAATGTATGCAGTTACTTTGCGAGCATTCTGAGCAAGAGAGAGAACGAAAGGATAAATGATCAAATAAGTAATTGTGGACGCTTTCACTTCGTGATACATTTTGAATAATTCAAATAAAACGAATAACTTTGTTGGTATCACTTTATTAACTTGGAGTAGTTACTATAGTTTCGACAATTTCAGCTTGTCATTTTCAAACTATAGTTTGAAAATGACAAGCTGAAATTGTTTGAAACTATAGTTTGAAAATGACAAGCTGAAATTGTCGAAACTATAGTAACTACTCCAAGTTAATAAAGTGATACCAACAAAGTTATTCGTTTTATTTGAATAAATGATCACTTTGCATACGCGTCCACACTACTTGATGTACAATAGAACTCTGTGGGACAGATTTCAAGTTTTCAGGTAACAGTGCATCAATAAGAAGCATGTCCTCCTCCTTTACTAACACCGCTGATACTTTAGGGTTCTTCATTGATTACGCGCACTACATCTTCAGCACATAAAACATTGCCCCCACAACGAACGACGCGATCTCATAAAGCTTTCACAGAACCGCCGATGCTATCAGCAGCACTCTTGCCATGGGCAGCAGCAGTGAAATTCCAGGTAGTATTATTCCAATTTAACTGCTCAGAAAAATGGCGGAACAAAAAAAAAATTGATTTGTTCTTATACTGAGTAACTGGATCGTCACTTTGAATATGTAAAGTTTTAATATTTTTAATAATCGTGGTAACTATTTTCAAAATTGATAATAAATACGCCCATACAGCAGCAGCATCGTGTCTCAAGTTATCAGAAACAGATGCAAGAGACTTGTATCTCAATTTATTCTCTTTATCCTTGTAGTAGAAACCTCCTGTTTGCAATGAGATTTGTCTTTTCGATGCCCCAAAGTCAGGGCCGATCCTACCGGGGGGCTAGAGCGTGCATGGCACGCTGGCGGCGATTAGGGGGGCGGCGAAACCGCGAAACGTAAGACAAAGCTGCGGATTTTGTTTCCTATGTAAATTATTTCGAAAAGAAAATATTAAAATTATAAGTACGGGTTTTAAAGACCGGCGCCATTGTGCTCACTATTTTGTAAAACATAGAACAGTGCAAAGCATACAAATTGTTTTTAAAAATAGTGCGAGTTAAAAATCCGTTTAAATTAAAATTAAACCATAGACAAAGAGCAACAATAGTATATTGTATAACGAGCATATAATGACTCAAACACCTACGGCTCGTTCCGCAAACATCGTTCTCGTGATTAATAGCCATTATATGCGAGTTGTACACTATACTTTGTTCACGATAATTAAAATCAAGATCAAAATTTAATTTAAAATTACAATTAGAATCAAAATTAAAACCAAATTCAAAATTAAAGTTGTAATCACAATTACAATTGAAAAAAAAAATTAAAATCAAAGTTAAAATCAGTATTAAATAGGGTAAACAAAATATGATCATAAATCGCGTTCTGTGAATCAAAGCGCGAATTAGCGTGTTTAATGACCATATTAAACGTGTTTCAGAAATTGAGTGTTAAATGTACCCTATTAAAGCTGCCCATACAATTAAATAATGCGCACATTATAACATTTTCGTGAACAAAAATAATTTGAATTAGAAAAAAAAACGATGGAATTCTATTGTAGAAAGAATGATTGCTATTGTGCAATTTTCAGCAGATCAAAGTTTTGCTTTTAGAGGAAGTAGTTCCAATCTGTATAAGAGAAATAATGGATTTTTTTTAATGCTGTAGAAATGATGAACCTTTTAAATAAAATTGAAAAATCTAAAGAGAAGTCGATTCGTATGCCACATTATTTAGGCCTATATTTTCAAAATGAGATAACTCTTTTCCCTGATATCTTAAAAAAAGGAAATTATAACACTAGTTAAACTTTCAAAATTAAATTAAGGATACCACCGGAGAAGGGTTATATGATTTTTTTATTTGACAAATTGCTTCCTATTTTGTCACTAGATGTACAAAATATTAGAGGGCAAGGGTACAATAATGGATCAAATATGCACCGCAAAAATATAGGCTTACAAAAACGTTTCTCAGATACCAACCTAAGAGCAATGTTTGTACCGCATGCCACACATTCTCTCAATTTAAGAGATGCTACGAATTCAAGCAGTGAAATTTCAAATTTGTTCAGAAAGTTTTTAATTCTTTTTTTCAGTATCACCTTCTAGATGGAATATTCTAAAACAAAAAATGAAACAATTTTCACTAAAGCCGTTAAGTGACACTCGATGAGAGAGTCGCATTAATTCCACTCAAGCAGAACTCAAAACGTGTACTCCTCAATTACATCAGCCCTTATTCAAATATCTGACAAAATATGCAGAAGTTAAAGATATTTTCTTTGGTAATAAGGCATGATTTACTTAAAAAAATAAATATTGTCAGCAAAATGCTGGAAAAATCCGATATCGACTTGGCAGAGTCGTGAGTGACAAATTCAAAAAAATATTTAGTTTCCAAAAGGAATGGACACAATTTCGACAATTTTATTATTGATACGTCCGATTTTGAGCAGAAAAATGGGGTTGAAGTTGCTTATCCAGAAGTTCGTATAAGATAAAACAGCGGATGTTCGATTATCATGCGATGAAAGTGTTTTGGATGCTAGGGAAAAATTTAGAATTCACTTTTATTTTGAAATTTTGGAAATCGTTATTAATTCGATATCCAAACGTAAAAACTGTTAAAAATTTCTACTTGTTGCTTAAATTTTTGCTAGTATTTCATTCTGCAGAGCCCAAATATCTAAAAAAAGTATGAATTTAGATATTAAATTACAGGTAAATGAAAACGGAAAATTGATAAAAGATTTGGATGGAATAGAACTCCTAAAAGAATTGTTATCTTTTTGGGAACTATTTCCTGATTAAATCCAATTAAAAACTTAAAGGACCCCGCAGTATTTCAATATAAAATGGGTTTCATCGAAATTGTCCCATTTTTTTGCAGGGAGCTAGCTTTTGACATCCTGAACAAAAGTCCTCGTGGGCGAAACAAAATCCTATGTAAGGATTTTGAGTTATCCGCCAAAGAAGGTCTTATTTCGCCGATATTGCCTATCATGGACGACTATACCCATCGTTGGGCAAGGGCTATTCCGAGTTTGAGTGGGCAACAATAAATCATTCTCTACAAAGAATGAATCTCAATTGAAGGTTCGTTTCTTTCCTGAAAGTGTTCATGGCCGCCCTACGAGTTGCCTAATGATGGGCACACTTGCCCAGCGTCCCCAGCAATGACTGCTGAGCATTGTAGAAGAACTTCTTGGTCCAAAGCCATCCAAACATGATGATATTAACATCGTTGTTTGCGTTCTTCACCCTGTTTTTACGATTTTCGATTATCGGTGATCCGATCCTTACATAGGATTTTGTTTCGCCCATAACGACTTTTGTTCAGGATGTCAAAAGCTAGCTCCCTGCAAAAAAATGGGACAATTTCGATGAAACCCATTTTACATTGAAATACTGCGGGGTCCTTTCTGTTTTAGTCTATGAATTACTTAACTTAGTTCCTTCTTTTTCCAATTTCAGTATTAGTCTACGAAATTTTTTACCGATAACTGTGACTTCCGGCGGTAGGAGTTTTTCTAAATTATTAATTAATTAATTAAAAATTATTTACGGTCAACTTTATCACAAAAGCGATGTGCTAATTTAGCCCGAATTTCTATGAAAATGAGAGCGGTGAAACATTAGTTATTTCATGTACTAAAATATTTTAATAAACACGTTTGTTGATTATGCTCCAACATACATTGGTGGAAAAATAATGAAACACTTGAAATTCATGAAATTTCGACCATTTTCAAACCAATAAACTCATTCCAATCTGAGAACACCCCCTTAAAGTAGAGCCGAAATGGGTTTTTCTCCCGAAAGAATCATCAAATTTGGTTGAAAAGTCACCGAGTTATGTGCGAAAAACCTCATAATGCACTTTTTTCAAACACCCATAACTTGGTGCCAAATCGTCGTAGGAACTTCATTCCTTGAGTCCTGCATGGGTAATTGATCAAATTTTAATGCCTTGCCTTTATGGTGGATCGAGTCGGCAGAATTTTTTCAACTCCGTAGACATCGTCAAAGTTCGACATGGTTTCCAGAAAAAACTTTTTTGTTTCACAGATGCGCCAGAGGGAGCGGAAGGGGTAACGCTTAAGTTCGCATCGATGACTTTAAACAAGACACTTCAAAGTTTTTCGCCCTCAAAGATTCATCAAAATCTATTGAAAATACGCCCAGTTATGGCGGTTTGAAAATGGTTGAAATTTCAAGTGTTTCATTTTTTTCCTTAAGTTAATTTTTCTGCTTTAAAAACGTACAAAAACATTACAGAGGATTTTTAAATTTTTCGAATTGAAAAATCCATCCCAAGAAATGTATTTGAGGGGGCGGCCAACTCAACATTTGCACGCGAGCGGCCAAGGGTCTAGGATCGGCCCTGCCCAAAGTGCGCACTATGAATTTCTTCATTATATTTTGCAATATAATTTCGTGAAAAATCAATAACAAGATAAATTTCATTAGCGGTCAAAGAATTTTGTAATAACCTTAGCTGTTGAAATTGCTGATCAGTAATGGAATGATGCAAAAAAACAACAGGTATCGACTCATTGACGCGGGATATCAAATCGCTTAGAGTGCAGATGACTTTTTCACGAGTTGTTGTTACAACGGAATGCATTTTATCCTTTGCTCCTGGCCTTTCAATTTTTTTTGTCACCCATGTCAAGTACCAAGTGAGTTCTGTTCATCAACAATTGATCGATCCCGGCAATCAAGACACTCTCTTCTCATGCACTCTTCCGACACTGGATTGCAACAAAGGTCAGCGATAAATTGCTCTATGGAGTTATTTTTGATAATTTTCCAAATTCTCAGCCGATCGAGAAGAAGACGGAGACAAATGTCTCGTGCACTCATACTCCTCTTTATCACCCAAAACGGCTTCAATCGATAGAACAGTATTTCTGAAATACTATTTTCTGTGGTCTTATTGAACTTCTTATGTAGATTATCTACAGTATCTGTTAAATACCATTTTGCGATGTTTAATTTTGCCCTTAGTTATCGTATCACGGATTCCCGGGGCCATTACAGAATTGTCATCACGAAGGTAGAAATCAATAATCAATTGATTATTTGACTTTTTGTCGAGCTGAAGGTTTTGGGTTTTCTTCTCATAATATCTACTGACGGAGTAATATTTTTTTTCGAATTTTCTTTAAATTCACATCACTTGAAAATATTATACTAAAATTTGTTTTTTCCTTGTGAGTTTTAATAGCCGACTTAGCTATACGAATCGAGGCCAGAAACTTCTCAAAATATTCCACCTGACAATGAAGAGTTGCAATTAGTTTCCTTGAATTCTGCAGCATCACATTCTTCTTTTTAAGCATTTCCACATGATTTCCTCTTTAGATTGTTCCTGTTGCTTTTTAAGTGCTTCAAGTTCTTCTTTTAAAGCTTTATTTTCTTTCCGTAACCGCATTTATGTTGCCCGAGACGCTTGTGGCACTTGCGTATGCTCTTCACACGTTTGCAGAGATTACCCAAAAGATGAACGCCGTAGAAGATGTGCATCGACTGTGACGATTTCCAGATCTTCCAGCGGAGTAGGCTGCGCAGAATTGGTCCTAGAAGTGCACATTGTACCATGATTTCATCGGGTCACAAAGTTTTCTCCTAGATTGCATTGAACTACTTACCCAAGTTGGGCGACTTTCTTTGCTTTACTATCCAATAGTCGTTATCGGCTTTTTCTTTTTTTTCCTTGTCATGTTGCCTCTTAGTTTTTTTGATAGTGGGAACATCGACTTGGGTCTGATAGTCGAGATGATGCTTCATTGTTCATTCACGAAATGCGGGGAAAACATACTTTGCAACTTATATTAACGTGCTAGAACTAATTTATGTGTTCTATAAACATATACATATATTATTACATACACTTATTATTTTAATAGTAAAAAAGCAAAAGGTAACAAAACTATAACCACAAAATATAAAATGAATTTAGTGTAGTTCTTGATGTGAAGTATTATCACTTTATTTTCTGGTATCATTACTGGTTGATGGTGCATGAGAAAAATGAAATTGAGACTGTTTCATCAAAATTTCATCATAGTCCGATTCCATTTGCGAAGCAGAAATTCTTAAAACTGATGAAAGGTGCTCATCTGTAATTCTGTTTCTTAAAGAAGTTTTCCTAAGCTTCATTGTTGAAAAGATTTGTTCGCATATATAAGATGAGCCGAACATTGTCATTATCTTCATTGCATGAGTAATTAGATTTGGGAAATTATCTGGACTTAAATTTTTATAAAATTCTAGTAATGGTACTGTATGAAAAGTTTGTTTCAGGAGAGTATTACAGGTTAGTTCTATTAACTCAAGTTGAAATTTTGCATCAACTTCTTCGTAATTAACATTGAATGGGGTCGCAAAAATACTAAACTCTGGTTCCATTTTTCTAAAGTCCTGAAATCTCCTTTCAAATTCTGTAAATAGATTTCTCAAATTAATTTCGTATTTTTTAATCTTATTGTTTGATATAGTGAATTTTAAAGATTGTATTCTTGGAAAATGAGAAAAATCATATTTAGAGATCTGATTAGCAAATAATAATAACTGTAATTTGAAACTTTTCAGGTTTTGCCAAATATCGTGAAGAAACTCATTTTTTCCTTGCAATTTGAGATTAAGTTTATTCATGTGTACGAGGAGGTCTGTGAAAAAAGCGAAATCAGAAAGCCACGTTTCGTTTTCTAAGACGTCAAATTGATTATAAATGTCTTTATCAAGAAGAAAATTCACAATATCGTCTTTTAAATCCCAAATTCTTTCAAATACTTTTCCAGCACTTAACCAACGAACTTTTGAAACTGGCGATGTAATAATCCTCTGGAACGAATCATATTTACTAGTTTTACAACAATATTAAGTATATGGTCAATATCTAAAGCCGATTTACAGAGAGCATCCTGATGTATAAGGCAATGCAAAAAAAACATCATTTTCCGGATACTTAGAATTAAATTTCCCAACAAATCCTTGATTGATTCCAACCATATTAGGAGCACCATCTGTAGTTACATTACATAGCTTGTCAATAGGTAAACGAAGTTTATCGATGCAATTTTCAAATTCACAAAATATATCGGCACCAGTCGTTGTTCCTTTCATTGACTGCAGCACTGCAAGTTCTTCAAGTTAATTTCAAAGTGGACGTTGATTCCTCTTACAAATATGAGTAACTGCGCAGTATCGCTTATATATGTACTTTCATCCATGGTAATTGAATAAAAAATAAATTTTTGAGTTTTTGTAGTCAGTTGTGAAATTAGATTTTTATCAATATTTTCAATTCTCTCGGTGATTGTTCTTCTTGAGAGAGACAGTAACTGAAAATCCTTTTTCTTGTCAGGGCACATAATATCGCACACATCTATCATGCACTGCTTTATAAATTCACCATCTGAAAATGCTTTATTAGATTTAGCAATATTATAAGCCAACACATAACTGGCTTTCGTAGCGCATCTTTGAGAATGATTAGCTCTCTGAAATAATTGTTGTTGACTTGATATTTTTTTTATTAAATCTTTCGATTTAATTTTTTTCACCTCTTCACTTAACGATGAGTAGGAGTGGTTTTCATGTTTGCTCTTGAAATGGCGTTGAATGTTATATTCTTTTAAAACTGCAACAGTTGTATTGCAAAGTAAGCACACAGGTTTTTTTCTTTAAATAAAGTAAAGAAATATTTCCACGTCCCTTCTTCTTTAAAAACTCGACATTCTGAATCCACTTTTTTTTAACATCCATTTTAGACGTTACCTACTACGGAGAACAACACACAGAAACGCAATTGACGAAAGCTTACTGCTAACTAATGCTCTTACGCGGGAGTTTGTTGAGGCACTGGGAGTTTGGGGGATTACACAAACAATTACTCGAGTCACAGCGGGTCGTTGCAGATGACTGACTAAGTCGCTAACTAACTGATCTTCGGGCGGCCTCGCTTGTATTTATACCTACCTGCGAGAGTGTCTGGAAGTTTCGAGCGAAGATGAGTCATCTGTTTAGGTCGGATGGATTTGTCCAGAATACTATTGTGTTTTGAATATCGCCGCACGTAGTTTTTATGCGGGTCGTCACATTACGAAGTAAGAACGCGTTCAAACATTCTCACGACGGCACTCTTAAACGGGCCGGATTAAACCTTTCTGCGGGCCGGACTTGGCCCGCGGGCCGTAGTTTCCCCATCACTGTGCTAGAACTTCGATTGAAAGATAAAAGTCGTCAATGAAATAACAGAACAGTTGCCATGGGGACGGATACACGTATGATGAAAGATTTAAAAAATTTAATTTTGAGATTTTGAAAAATTTGAAAAATCTCAAAAACACCTCCCATTTTTTTCTTGTTCCTCATTTTTCTGACGTTCCTGAACGCCCAAACTTCAATTTTCATCGGGTCCAAGAACGGCATGGGCAGTTTTTTTTTTCGAAAAAAAATGGGTATCCTGTAATTTTTTTGTGGATTTACCCTTATATCAAATGAATTTGAATAGGTTCCTAGAACAATCGTAAAATCTGGTGTCACATTGCGCAGTGAACATCTTAAATTTCAAGAGAACGGACGCCGTAAACTCATAATTATTCAGCGATCGCCGCGTGAACATAATGTAAATATAGACACAGAATCGGTCACGAAATGATGATTCATCTTCAATTTGGTGATGCGGCCACGCGTAGATTTGTTATCGCGTTCTCCTCTAATACTTTCTTACTCTGCGCAAACTTTACCCACAGGTGTCACGACATTTCAGATGACTTTACCTGGTAAAGTTAAGAGTTTTTTTTATATTTTAATCAAGTATTCATTTTACGAAAAAAAATTATTATTACTAATTGCTATTAGTTAAACAAAACTTAAAGAACAAACAGATTATAAAATAATATTAAAAAATATAGATTTTGGGCATTGTTTCATATATTGTATGATTGTAACTATGTATAACCCAAGTTATATTTTACAACACAACTTCCATTGGTATATCCTTCGTCCTCGTGTTAAACAATCCGTGTTATCATCATTGTAATTTGTTATTGGTAGATAAATTTCATTGAACACTGCATTATAAAAATTAAAATTACCGTTTTCTTTCCAACCAACGTCGTAGTGAAGCTCACGCAAACTTTTCACATCACTTATCTTTGCCGGTTTAACACGATTTCCTTTGGGAACATCTGAAAGTCTGATACTGTTTAATGATTTCTCTGTTTTAGTAATTGACTTCTACTCGCCACATTAAAATGCTTAGAACGGCTCTCCTTGAACTAAAATAGCTTTCCTAGATTTTGTCCTTGAGATTACTATTTGTTAATGAAATTGAAAATGCCATTGGCATGGAAGCTTGCATACCTCGTCACCAAGCAATTTCCAATTTTGGATGGAACAAGCTTCACCAAGAGGGATGGTTCAATAATTTTTCATAATTTGGATATACTGTTGGATTTGGTGGATTTTCAATCACAGAATGTGGTCCTTAATTGATTGACCAGTTTTCCAAAAACCCTATCCGGTGGGATAAATACGTGGCCAATAATGGAGAAGTATACAACTATTTTTCTGACAGTTACAACAGTTTGCATCAGTAGCCATCTAAAAAGCATGGTAATCACTATTTTGTTCTTGTTGTGACCCCCTCATCCATCAGAAAATAGTTTAACCACGGTGACCCCTTCAAATGATGATAAAGAGCCGATGCAATTTGGTTAGATCCTTTTTGATACATGTTTCCTGTCCAAACATAGAAATATGTATTTGGTTCTGTGGAGTTACTACCCTCGCAGATAATAAAATAATATAAATATAATTTTGCCTTTCGTAATACGAGGGTCGTTTTTTTTTACCTCCGATGGGCCATAATAAAACGAGGAGCTTCAAGACACATTTAAATTCATTGGCGGCAACAATTTATGAAGAGGGTATTGAAAAGCTCGTTCATAGGTACGACAAATGCCTTAATCTACAAGGTGATTATATCGATAAATTACCATAAGTGTACATAACTTTTGGTATAAAAATCATTTTATATACACTTGTGTTCTTATTATGGCCCATTAGAGGTTGAAAAAAACGATCCTCGTATGATGCTTGATCGGGTATCTTAGGAAGGTTTATTTTTGAAAATACCTGCTCATTATCATTATTTTCTTTAAGAATAGTGTAAAATCTGTCGACATGAGTTTCACGGGACTGCATTTTCTTTGTCATTGTTTTGTGCATGTATCTCATTTTTGAGCCTTGTACACGTCAAACACTTATCTGTATACGAGGCATTAAATCCTGTATTGAAATTTTCTTCGAAAATACTGGGAACAAATTCAAATTCTCGGAATGGTTTTGTATCTTCCCACATTTTTTTTTGTATTCGATCCATTTGGAAGATACTGACATACACTCTTTCCTCTACAATAGCGCTTTTGTATGAAATCTTTTATAGCCTCTCTCCTTTTTTCTAAAATTCGAGGACCATGAGTGTCAGATGGAGTAACTCCTAATTCAAGATATTTTTGGCAAACTTTTTGCACGCGATTGTGGCCCTCCTGAATAATTTTAAACAATGCTTGTCGGCATACCATAACGTTCTCTATATGACCACTTCTCTGTTCAGGAACAGGAAAAACTGTGCTCACCTGTCGTTTGGAAATCGTACCTTTTGGGAGTCGGCTTCTTTTAGATGAGGTTGCCATGACACGTTGTAAAATGTACTCTTTTTAGAACCGAGATGTCTTTTCTCATAATATTTGGAATTAATTTTCCTAATGTTTTACAAACTAATCTCTCTGGAACGACCAACACTACTATCTTTGTGATTGCACGTGGGCATTTGTGGAAATAACTTACCTAGCTCTTTTTAAGATTCCTTTTCCACAAGTAGGGCTGTCGTATTTTATTCCTAGCTTTATCTGGTGGACTTATCATAATAAACTCATTTTCTTTCATTTTTCAATCATACATTTTAATACAAATTGAAATATTTACATTTCAACTTCAACTTGACTTGTATTAATTTCAAGCACAGTCAAAACTTCATCAAACACACAAGTAAAGGAAATGTCAAAGCAATAGACATAAATTAGAAAATATATTTTTAAATAATGGAATTCTTTATAGAGCGATGAATGCGTGACACTTTCATATTAATATCACTTAAATTGCTACACAATTCTTAGTTTGGAATAGTCATATCTTTGTTGAAGGGCACTGTTGTGAAGTTGCATACTTGTTTTCATGAATTATAAAAAATTGTATATAAAGAGTGATTTTTTACAACTTTCTTTTTGGCAACACTGTTTTTGGCAGCACAGCTGTTTTCGCGTCACATGTCACTGTTAAACATGTTCAGTTTGGTCTATAATTTAACCATGAATCGACTTACAAACGAACAACGCTTGCAGATTATTGAATTTTATTATCAAAATTCATGCTCGGTTAAGAAAGTGCATTCCATTTTATGGTCAGATTGGGCGACCTTCTGAGGCGGCTATTAATCTTTTAACTAAATTTCGCACCAAATTTACATTATTGGACATTAAACCACCAACACGCATACGTAGACTGCGGCCAGAGGAAAATATCGTAGCTGTATCCGCCAGTGTTATTGCTGACCGTAAATTACCGATTCGGCTCCGTTCGCAGCAATTGGGTCTCTGTTACTCCACTACGTAGAAAATTTTGTGGAAGGATTTGGGTGTAAAACCTTTTAAAATATAGCTGGCGCAAGAATTGAAGCCACACGAGTTACCACAACGGGTAACTTTTAGTAAATGGGCGCTGGCAAAGTTGGATGAAGATACACATTTTTATCGGAAAATTGTGTTCAGTGACGAAGCTCATTTCTGGTTGAATGGATACGTCAACAAGCAAAATTGCCGTATTTGGTGTGAAGAGCAGCCAGAAGCATTGCAAGAACTGCCAATGCATCCCGAAAAATGCACTGTTTGGTGTGGATTATGGACCGGTGGTATCATTGGACCGTACTTTTTCAAAGACGACGAAGGCAGGAACGTTACTGTGAATGGCGAACGCTACCGTGCGATGATTACAATTTTTTTTTGCCG
The DNA here is from genome assembly GCA_910593695.2 of Ocypus olens. Lineage (NCBI taxonomy): Eukaryota > Metazoa > Arthropoda > Insecta > Coleoptera > Staphylinidae > Ocypus > Ocypus olens. The sequence continues at coordinate 36,135,882 of OU343053.1, forward strand.
AATATGGAAGAGCTGGACTTGCCTGACATGTGGTTTTAACAAGACGGTGCCACATGCCACACAGCACGCGAAACAATGGCCCAATTGAGAGGCGAGTTCGGTGAACAGTTTATTTCACGTTTGCGGCCAGTCAAGTGACCGCCTAGATCGTGCGATTTAACGCCTGTAGATTATTTTTTGTGGGGCTATGTTAAGGCTCATGTCTATAGGGACAAGCCCGCAATGGTTGACGCACTGGAAGCCAATATTGAAGAATTTATTCGTGAGATACCGGCCAATATGTTGGATAGAGTATGCCAAAATTGGATCCAACGGATGAACCATTTTAGGCGTAGCCGCGGTCAACATTTACATGAAATCATCTTTAAACATTGAATTATATAGATCGTTCTATCGACAAATCAAATAAAGATTTCATACAGTTCTCTAAATTTTATGAGTTTTTTTTAAATCAAATCCGAAAGCTCTTAAAAAATTATCCTCTATTTTTTTAAATAATGCAATAATGTCTTTTATTTATAAAGCACCAAAAACTTGGGCCGTTTTCAAATTAATAACACTTAAATTGTTATACAATTCTTGGGTTAAAACAGTCATAACATTATTGAAGCATTATTGGGCACTGTTTCATACTAGTTTTTATGAATAAAGAAAACTAGTTTTTTTTTTAATCACGGACTGATGTCCTTGTCTTTACAGAGAGATGAATTCCTACAAAAATCTGGGCCATTTTCATATTATTATATCACTTACATTGCTATACAATTCTCGGTTTTAAACATTTATATCATTTTTGAAGGGAGCTTCATACTAGTTCTACTATTTTTCATGAATTAAAAAAAAAGTATATTTTTTAAATCATGGATGATTCCTTTCTTTGTAGCCCGAAGAATACCCATAAAAACTTGAGTCATTTTCATATTTATTTATTTATTCCCAACAGAAAATTTTCCAATTATTAATAGTAATAATAATTAATGCAAATACTTTAATTTAATAGAGCTATATTAAGGTAAAATAACTACACTTAAAAATAATATGAAGAACAGTAAGAAAATACAATAAGAAAGAACACTAATAATACAGTATGAAAAATACGGTATGAAAAAAAAAGAATAAAGCTAAACTAAACAAGGAATAGAATATGCCAAACAAATACATATCTGAAAGAATAAATGAGCAAATTAAATTGAAACAAATTAAAAACAATGTTTTTGCGATCTGACAATTCTTGGATTCCATACTTTAGCTTGCAGGGTATTCTGGATTCATTTTTGCGGGTATTAATGTAACTTAAATTGGTGTACAATTTTCTATTATTGCAGGTGCAATGCAATGATAATAAATAAACACTATCTTTTATTATTGAAAACAAACAAAAGTGAAACTTCAAACAAATTTACTTCATAGGTCATCACTCTTCTTCTTCATTATCGTCTCCTTGCACAGTAGGCCATGAAGTTAGATAATTAAAACAAAATACAATATTTATTTCCCATCATCGACTTTACTTTGCTCTATGGGCATTTTTCCAGTTACGTGCGCAAGGAGTGAAGGGAACGATAGCAATTATGTTGTTACAAAGAGTGTGTGCCTTGCGAGTCCATCAATGGTTAGCTATGTTTCCTGGAAAATTTGAGAAAAAGAGTTGATGCCGAAATAATTTGTACTTGCTCCGTTACGAAGCACGGAAAAGTGGTCGTGATTTTTTTTAACTGTTTTAACGGTAATATTAATTTTGAGAACCCTAGAGGTGATTCAACGACTTCTGAAGAAAAAAAATGTGTCCACTTGGGTGTCTGGCTGCGTCTGTCTATTTCAAAAACTAATACAGGCATTAACATGAAACTTTGATCACAAGCCTTATATGACATTCAGAAAACTGAGAAGTTTCTAGTAAAATTTCACACACCGGAAGTGGGTGTTCACGTTAACCGCGTTTTTTTTTTAATTATATTTTAAATACGAAAGATATTACAAACACATTTGAACAAATATTGCAGATAAAAGAGATATGAACATCTTTTTTTTAAATATTTTTCATAAAATTATTGGTTTTCGAGCAAAAAATATAAATTATGAAATGATAATAGTTACATTTGTATTAATAATTAATGTAGAGAATGCCCAAATGAACAACAAATAAAGAATACGATGTTTTTGATATCTCATTAGTTTTTGAGTAAACTGACGGTTAAGATCAAGGTCAGTATCATCCGATGCATAAACTAGATGTACATTTAAAATATTATTTAAATTGAAAATTAACCATGAAAGTATAAATATACAGAAACTTTAACTGGAACAAGTTCCAGAAAAAAATCGTCGGACAGGTCGATATTTGTTTTTTATTGCGCACTTTTTAGCGTCTGTAAAAATAGTATGACATCTCTAGTTTTGCATGTATGACGTCATAGACATTTTTTTAAATGGAAACCATTTTTCTTATTTCACTAAATTTGTAGCCTTTTTTATTCGACTGTGTAAAAATATTTGGTTTTCTTTGTTTTTTTTTAATTTAAGAAATTGAAAAAAATACTTTTTTTTAAATTCAACTTTAAAGAAAGCGTATCCGGCACGAAATGAGACAAATTCTACCAGAAATGTTTCAAAATGTAAGGGATGGGTTTTATCACAGATTGGTTTCTTGCCAAGAGAGGAACGGTGCTCAGTTTGAACATTTGATACATAATATAAGTTGAAAAAAAAACAATTTCTGAAAAAAAAAAAAAAATATGTTTACACAGTCGTAAAGAGAACAAAAAGGGCTACAAGTTTAGTAGAATTAAAAGAAAAATGGTTTTCATTGTATGACGTCATACGTGAAAGACTAGTGACGTTATACTATTTTTGAAGACGCTAAAAAGTGCGGAATAAAAAACAAAACTCGACCTGTTCGAGGATTTTTTTCTGGATCTTCTCATTTCATAAATACCGAATTTGTTCCAGTTAAAGTTTCCACGCTATATATAAATAACGATTACTCCATCAAATCGGATAAAGTAACAAAATGGCCTAATCATAATTTTCTTCTTAGTTTTACTGGTTTAGCAAAACTTGTAAATGTTCGAATTCATGTGTTTGCAATATATCTTCCAGAATATGAGCAGGGTCCCAAATTAATAGGGTAGGTTCGTGGTTAGTAGAGGATAATTTTTTCATTCGATTTGTTTAGTAGATTCCGCTTCTCCGTTAACACTCCAATACTAAAAATGGGTTCTATCTGATAAAAAGTTTTGGTTTTGATCACTTAATCAGTTCCTTTGGCCAAAGCCCTTTTGTTATGAGATATGTCCAAGTGTGCACTAAAAAGAGCTACAAAGGAACACACCTCTATCTAATATCAGACGGCCAAGCTGCCCTGACGAACCTTACGGCATATAGTTTTGTTTCCAGGACCACTTGGAATTGCAAACAAGCTTTGAACCAAGTGGCCAAGGGCAATACGCTCACTTTACTTTGGGTATCTAATACGTAAGTATAGAAGGCAACGAGCAAGTCGATGGACTTGCGAAGAAAGGAGCTTCGACTACGATCATTGGACCGTCGTGTGTGCTCTTGAAACTACATAGGAAGTCAATGCAAACTTCTTCTTCGAGAATAATTACATTTTGGAAACTAATTATCATCTTGTGTAAAATTGTAGAAATTGTCTTAAACCAGTAATCAACTAATTTAGAAAATTTCGATGGGATTATTCCCGGAAATGTTGTCCATTAATGCACCTTAGAACTTTTTTGTGTTTTTTGTACATCCTGTGATCTATAACGGTTTGTTTCTGTAACAATAAGTTGAAGAATATCGTCTCTAATTGATAAGGAGTTTTGTTGAAATATTTTTCATAAACCTGGTCTTTTATCCTCGTATTGCATGCGACAAAATTGAATTTTTGAAGAAAATTTCCATCACATTCGTTCGTAAGTTATAATGCTTTATGCAGTGATATTCTTATTTTCGAAATCGTCACATACATTTTGTAATGTTACAGCTTCAATAATATCCTGTACATTTCGGTGGAATTTCAGTTCCGAGTAATTCAATATCTGAAAAATGAAATAAACTAAATGTATTGAAAGATGATTAATGAAATACTATTATTTATCTAACAAGTACAAAAACATTATAAGTTTTATAAAATAAAAATTTCCTGACTTCTTGTAGAAAAATGAAATAAAATGAGAAATACGATACTTTTCGTTTTCTATAATTTTTACATATTATTATTATGTTCTCCTAAAATCATTTCAAAGGGAAGCTATACCGATGAAAGTTTATAGATGGCCAACATTAAAAATTCAATTCTGTCATATGTCTTAATTAATTCTATTTATTTAGTGTTTTTTTGCAGTAATAAATACATTCAACCTTGTATTATTTTAATATCTGTGATATTTTTAACACACAGATTATCTATTGTATCATTCAATATTCGTCGTGGTACTAGCCAGGAAAGTAGTTGTTTCGGTAGATGATTTGTTAATTGTAGTCTCTTAAGGTGAGTATAGACTAGAGCATTTACTAGTAACAGAACAACGAGCCACTCTATGATATGTTCTAGTGTATCACCCTCACGAACCAGACGTCTTTTGACCACAGCTTTTGAAACTGAGCATTTTCCTGTATTGTACCATTCGTTAGAACGTTACGTTACATAGAAATGCTCGAGAAAATACTCTAGTGTATATCCACCCTTAGAGACTCATAAATTATAGAAGACGAAAAGTATAGTATTTCTCATATTATAAGTTATATTTTCTAGGATTTTGGAATTGACAAATAAATGTATAAATAAAATGCATGCACACCTTCATTTAGATTTTGCTCAAAATATACTGATATTACTGACAGTGAGTTGCTAGCTGCCGGCGGCTTTTTTGTTGATTTCTAATTTTTTTACGTTTCTGTGAAATTTTATTTTCACTCGAGCTAGCTTCATCGTGACGGCTAGAATCATGCCCCGAGTCATAAAGATTCGAATTAATCTGTACTGTGCGCATTAAATAGATTTCACAATCATCGTCTGATAAACATTAATCTATTAATTTCTGCAAACGATTTTGCTCTTATTCATAAGTCACACAGTACGTGTTCACTGATATACACAAAACGCGACTTTAAACTGATATATTTATGCATAAATGGCAAAAAGCTGCTGACGCTAACACGCGCTTTGTACAGTGTTGCCAAGTCAGCGAAAATTGCGATTTTGAATCCGAATTGCGAAATATTTATCGTTTTAGCGGCTGGCGGATTCTCTATCAGTATCATTTTGGATTGCAAAAAAATCAGCGTAATTCAATTAAAATTTTTAAAATTCATTATTTTCAATAATAATTTAATTTATTTATATCTTTATCTAAACACTTTCCACTTTACCACAACCGATGCTCGGCACGGAATGAAATAAATGAAACAATGATTTGGAATGGTGTTTTTGAAAACCAGGAGCTTGCACGATGAAAAAACCGGCTAAGAAATACTTTTGTCTCAAATACTCTTAGAAACATGATTTGTGTCCATTTTGTTTTCTTCTTTAATTTCAAAATTATTCTTAAAAGGATGTTGTAATCATTTAGTACTCATCGTCTAAAGTTGTATGATTTTTTTTTAACAAATCGAATTGTATTTCTTTAGTGTATAATTATTGAATTTTTGTATAATTATCAGTGACGGTTCGAGGGGTTTTTTCTGGTACGGCCGAGGAACAAGAGGTAGTAATACAGATAGGTGCGGTCACGCAGCCAGCCGTCTCTGCAACTGACCCTACCTATCTGTATTACCACCTCGTGTTCCTCGGCCGTACCAGAAAAAAACCCCGCGAACCGTCACTGATAATTATAATGCTAAAGTTAAAGTTAAGTTAAAGATGCATTCATTTCAATAAACCTTTGCTGCAAGAGGAAAAGTCTGTTAAAGTAGATATTCTTAGAACAATGAATATGTTTTCAGTAGAAAATACCTTAATAATACCTCTGTCGTAATCAGTTACGACAGATTAAATTATTTTACGTGGAATTACACAAACATTTTTGAATAGAAGTTTAATTTTAAAAAATCGAATGATGAAAATCCATGTTTTGAAATATCCTTGTTGGCATCGTCTTTATTAACCGTTTCCCATTGAAATGCTAAAGTGAAACGACCATTTTCAAAAATTAATTAATTAAAAAATAAAATTCGTAAAAAAGTTATAGCGTTGAAATATTAAATTCTTGTTATTATGGAAGAATTGAATAGACAAATCATTTGTTGTCATCAGTTCAAAGTAACAGATTCAGAATTTTAGCTAAATTAAAAACTGAAATCGTATATAAGGCATGGCCTAAATTCGGAAAATATTTTTGAATAATATTTACTACTGTAATTATTATATTTTGTTATTATTATTTACAACATTGTTGTGTTTTGTAACACCGATATGTTTGTTTTATTTTTAATGAAGTCAATTATTCCAAAAACTTGATGTATTTTGATTATATTTCGTACTTTATTTATATCCTTATATTTTCTGCCGAAATTCTAGCGGAATTAAATTGGCTTTCTGGCGGAAATATACTGAGTGAAGCACTTACACGTTTACCCCTACAGTTTTTTTTTTATTATTTGAGTTATCAATTTGAATTTTGGTAGAGTTATACTAAATGCAAATTTAAGTTTAGTGGTCAACTAGTTTTTCCGAGCTAAAGTAAAAGTAGGTAAAATTGTGTTCTTTTTATTTTTAATTAAAAAAAAAAATAATAATTTTTCTAATTTTTTTTTAATTTTTAATTTGTATTAATTTTTATTAGTTTTTAATTTTTTTTTAATTTTTTCAATTTTTTTAAAATTCTTAATTGGTGACGAACGAACGGGGCCCCCCAGAGATAAAATAATTGTCACTTTTCAACCCTTCCGGTAAAAAAAAAATAATAATAATAATTTTTCAAATTTTTTTTTTAATTTTTAATTTGTATTAATTTTTATTAGTTTTTAATTTTTTTAAAATTTTTTCAATTTTTTTTAAATTTTTAATTGGTGACGAACGAACGGGGCCTCCCAGAGATAAAATAATTGTCACTTTTCAACCCTTCCGGTAAGAGGTATCTTTGCTGAAAATTTCAGCCGAATCCGTGTCATGCAATTTTCACCCAAATTTCCGATGGTTTACATGAAAAATGAACACATAAAAAAATTCATAACTCGCAAACGATTAGAAAAATTAAAAAAATTCAAAGAATAAATGTTATAGAGCTGTCTTCAATTAAGGGGACAAAGTGGGTTCAAATTATCCAGGATGTGCATGGAAGGCTTTACGAATTTGTATCTATAATTTTGAAAGAAGCCCCTGAAATCCGCAGGGAGGATTATTGGGAAGATCAGAGGGTATAGCGGAATAAGATGGTTAAAAGTGCCCCCAAATGAAATGAACAGGGAGGTTAAAAATAATGTTTAGGATCATAAAAAAGTCAGATTCGACAAAAAAAATAGCCCCCCACCCCGTCCCATCCCTTGCTATAGTCAAAAACGTGTTTTTTTGGTTTTTAATTTTCCTGTGCATCCAACTAACGTTTGACTTTCGGTAGGTATTAGTACCTTAAGATAACAATATTATTTAATGTATTTTTATAAAACGAAAATTTTTGGCGGGAAATTCGAATTTTGACAATATAAAATATCACTAAATAGCGACTTTTTTATGATTATAAACATTATTCTTACTCCGCTATACCCTCAATACATACTTCTTAATAGCTGCCATGTTGCCTAAACAGGTCATCTCCATCGGCAGTACCGAAGAGGGTAAAAAAGATAAAACATGATTTTTAATCGTTTTGGGCAATTTGAAATTGGAGAAAATCAATATTTTAAAAAGTATGCACTTTATGTAAAAATTTTGTATATGTTTTCGATTTAGTTTCAATAGTTATTGAAAAATCTGACATTTGAGTTGAATTCAATTTTTTCCCTTCCACACCCCTGCTGAGGTATTTCGAGAATGTCGAATTAAAAAATCACCGTAAATCGTAGAGAAAACGGTCCTGCATATTTTTTTTTTTTGCAAAATACGATGAAATGTTTTTTTGTTTAATTCGTAATTAAAGGGGTGGATAATTTGTTGCAAATTTCAAAAATTATACCTCGAAAAACACGATCTGGAAGGATAGGGGGTGTTTTAAATTTAAAAAAAAATACAGATTAAGGCTCATCCTACCCCCTAACATCTCTAAAAGTTTTAACTCTTCAGCTTTTAAAGAAAAAAATACGTCTGCCATAGAAACAAAATTCGTACTTACGCGCTCTGGAGGGGTGGGGAGTGTTTGAAAATTTTTGAAAAAATTACGGATCATGGCTCGTCCCACTCCTTACCCACCCTAAAAGTTTCAACTCTTACAAGGGGGGAATCAGATGTGTTACTCACCGATTTGATCCATCTTTGGCACACGTGTAGGTCATGACTGGGAGTGCAACAGGTGCAAGTAATAGGGCGCACTATTCAGCCCTTTTCGAGAAAAAATGTTTTTTTAATTTGTTATTTATTCGTATGTTTATATACCTTTTGCATTAACGAAAACACACCGGGCTTTTGGCGCATCAGTAAAACCTCCGATTCGTAGTCGGAAGGTCGAAGGATCGAACCCCATTGTTGGTTCATTCATTTTCTTTCTTATAGTTTTTATAAATCCATGTGTAATAAATAATATAATTTTTGAATCAATTATATTCATTTCATTTTTAGGGGTGAAATGAATCTTAAACAAATTAAACAGGAGATTGAAAAATCAATAATTTTATTTCCAGACTATTTTTTTATAAATCCTTGTTGGATATTATTTTCTATATGCTATAGTGCTTTTTGGGCGATGAAGGACTGCACGAACTAGGATATTTAATTTAGAATAATATATTGAAAATAAAAATATTCAACAATCCTAAAAATGAAATTAATATAATTTATTCTAAAATTAACATTTTTAAATACTCACGGAATTATGAAATACTATGAAAAAAGAAAACTATTCGAACCATCGACCTTGCGATTACGTGCCGAAGGTCTTACCAATACGCCGTGGGGTCGATATTGTTCCATTAACGTAAATGGTACATACACACAGCAATTAAAAAAACCCTTTTTCTCGAAAACGGCTGAATAGTGCGCCCTCTTATTTGCACCTGTTATACTCCTAGTCATGACCTATACGTGTGCCAAAGGGGGATCAAATCGGTGAGTCGCACATCTGATCCTTCCCTTGTTAGATTTCCATAGAAAAAAATTAGATTAGATTTCCAATGAAAATGAAGCGTGAGGGTAGTTTAAATGTTTGAAAAAATCCTGATTAAAGCCAGTTATATCCTCTGGCATCCCTAAAAGTTTGAGCTTTTCGAATTGAAAAGAAAAAAAAATACGTCCTTAAAAGAAGAAACGAACGAACTCGGGGGCGCAAATGAAGTATAAGGGTAGTTTCAAAAATTTTGAAAAAATTCCCAATGCAAGCCGGTTATATCCTCTGGCATCCCTGAAAGTTTCAGCTTTTTAATTTGAAAAGAAAAAAAATAAATCACTAAAAGAAGAAAAACGAAAAAATGGGTGACGCGCTCCAGAAGGGTAGGGGGTGTTTTAAAATTTAAAAAAAATACAGATAAAGGAGCGTCTTACCCCGAAAACACCCCTAACAGTTTCAACTCTTTGATATAAATAGAAAAAAATGCGTCCTCGGAAGAAATAAAAAGGAAAGAAAAAAATGTCCGGGCTGGGCCAAATAACGCGCTCTGGAGGGGCGGGGGGTGTTTGGAGGGTTTTGAAAAAATTACGAATCATGGCTCGTCTCACCCCCCGCCTACCCTGAAAGTGTCATCTCTTCGATTTCCATTGAAAAAAATACGTTCCCGAAAGTACGCCCGAAAGTAAAAAAGGGGACGTGGCCCGATTGGGGCAAAAATTAAAAAGTGGGCACCGAGCATCGCTTTGAAATCGTTTTTAGTTTCTAACAAATACGGCCGCCACCCTCCCGCTCGGTCGCCGACCGACTTCTGATCCGGCGCGTTTTGATGTTTTTTTTTCGATTTTCAAAAATTCGCCCCGGGGGTTGTGCTGATTCTAGAGGGGTGGGAGTGGTCGGGATCGACTCGATCGATAATTTTACACAAACTAAAAAAAACAATTCGAGCGTATCTTAAACCGCGCCCTATACGTCTGCAAAACTTCAACTCTCTACGACTTTTACTTTTTTCACTATTCAAGTTTTTAAAACTCAATTAATAGATATAACTAAAAACTTCGGTTGCACTTTTATGTGCTATCTGGCTCACGCAAATACTGTGTCTAATATTTTTTTGTAAAATAGCACATAAAAATGCAAATATAAATCATATTCATATTAAGCATGCATTTTAGTAAAGATATATTTTCAAAATAAATTAAAATATCGTTTTTACTTTCTCCGTTACGAAGTAATATCCGTTTTGGGATCCCTAAATGCCATTTTAACAAAATTTGTGTCTCTGTGTGTGTGTGTGTGTGTGTGTGTGTGTGTGTGTGTGTGTGTGTGTGTGTGTGTGTGTGTGTGTGTGCGTGCGCGCGCGCTGTATCTCAAAAACTAATAGAGCAATTGATATGAAACTTTGAACATACGTCTTATTTGATAATCCGAAGAACTTCGGATATTATTATTTTTGGTAAAATTTCGTATACCGGAAGTGGGTGTTTACCTTAACTGTTTTTTGTTTTTTGCCAATATTTTCTCAAATATGAAAAATATCACAAAAACATTTAAACAAACATTGAAGACAATAAAGAAATGAGATTATTTTGTTTGGAAACATTTTTCATAAAATCATTGTTATTCGAGAAAAAAAATCATTATTTTTTTTTTTAATTTTTGGTTTATAATTATGAAACGATTATAGTTACAGCAAATTTATGTTAGTAATAATTCTAGAGAATGAAAATGAACAACTTATAAAGAATAAGTTTTTTTCGAAATCTCTTTAGTTTTTGAGTAAACTGAGTTTTTGAATTTAAAGTATAATTTTTCCATCTTTGATAATTTTGACGTTTTAAATGTCAGTTTCATACGAGTCTTCAAAACGCTCGATGTACATTTAAAATATGATTTAAATAGAAAATAAACCATACAAGTGTAAATATAAATGATGATACCATCGGAGAAAGTAACATGATGGCCACATCACCATTTTTATGCATGTTAACGCTGTCTTGTTTTTTGTCAAATTATTCTTCACGACATTTTTTCGATAACCACTCTTCCTTCACCATCCTTATCTTCTTATTGATTTATTTATGCATTTTCCAGGATATTTCTTCAAACCCCTAGTAATAATCAAAATCGCTATTTTATATTTTATATTACACAAAAAAATACAAAAAACATTGTCAAGTTCATGTATGTTATCTGATATATTATAGCAATTAAGGTAATATAATCCATCGATCTATAATGTCTAAACGCAGCAATAACAATTGTACCGTTTATTGGTTATGTATAACGTATTTTCATTCTAAACACGATGAATACGGAAGAAAGAAAATCTCTCCATTATTGACATTTAAATTCAATCAATATTTAGAAAGTAAGAGTGCAGATTGAATACATTAATTACATAAAATCCACCTCGCTGGGTATTCACGTCAGTTGACCATTGCGATCCCCGATGACGCAATTCCTTACAAAATGAAAAAGAAAGTTCGGCCCGAAACGCACACACGGATGGTAATTAATTCGTTGAAAAAAATGTATCTCGCGGATTCATCGGCCGGTTCTTCCGCGAAATCGACATTGGTTACACAACGAATTCGCGTTTTATTATTATTTTTCACTTAGAAATTCGGAGGATTGTTTATATGGAAATTACCAGGCCACGAAAAAAAGTTACTTTTACTATGATGGTGTGCTTTAATTATGTATGTCCCACGGCTAGGTCGTTAAGCGAATCAACAATGTTGTGATTCTTGGGATCACTTTTACGAAATGCTCACGATTTCGTTTTTCGGCAATTTTCCAGGGAATCTATCGCTGATAGATCATCTTCGGTCAACAAAATAAGGAATAGATAATAGCCAAAGTTCGTGATTTTTTTATTTAATAATTTCGAATTCAATGATAAAGTTGGTCAGCAAATAGATGCTTAAATAAATATCCCAAATTATTCACACTTTCTCAGCCACATAAATGATTACCTTTTTTCATTTAACCCTATAACACCGAACCCAACGCTTTCGTAAAGTTTAAGTAAAACGCTTCTTATGTGCCAACTGCCAACTACAGTTTCCGGTCGTGTCACGCATTAACAGCAAATATTATTATTATTATTATTATTATTATTATTATCGACTTTAACAAATGTTTAGGAGTTTACTTAGTTTGTTTTGTCTAGCATGGCTTCCGGGAAAGTTGATGATTGTATTTCCATTAATATGAGCAAAGCCTTTGATAAAGTGAACACAGACCATCTGATTAAAAAAAAACTATCATTAAGAAACGGATAATATTCTAGAGATATAAGTGCCACCTCTGAGGTTCCTCAAAGATTGCACTTGGGCCCGATACTATTTCTCTTATTTATTAATGATAAAAAACAAGAGTTTAAATATTCTTTGCGGATAATCTAAATTTTTTTAAAGAAACAAATTCAGAAGTAGACTGCATGCAACTCCAACATGATCTCTGTAATTTTGATGAATGGTGCTATACAAATAGGCTTCAATTCAACTTGGCGAAATGTCAAACTATTAGATTAAAAAAGGGTAATGAGACATAACACCAAAAAGGCTATAGGTGTAGTAATAGATGAACGTCTCACTTTTAGGGATCATTGGGAATATATTATATCGAAATGTAATAAATTATTAGGATTTATTAATAGAAATACCTTGAAATTTACAGACTACCGACCTATGATAATACATGTGTCCTTGATAAGTTCTCTTCTTGAACACTGTACGGTAGTTTGGTCACCTTTATATCATACATATATACGTAGATTGGAAAATTTTCGAAAAAAGTTCATTCAAATACTTTGCTATCGCTGTAATTTTTGACTTACTCTAGACAATTATGAATATGTAAGGCAATACTTTGGATTAGCATCCTTGGAGATAAAAGGAAATATTTTGGCAGCTGCTTTACATTCATATTACTCAATGGCATGATAGATGCACAACATATATTGGAACAATTTAGTTTTCATATCCCAAACTACACTCGGCCTCAAAAAAAGCGCCACTCGAAAAATCGCGAAAAAACTCAAAACTTTTCAAACCGTCGTAACTTGGTTCAATTTGGTGGAAAATCGATTAATCTTTCTAGGAAAGATTCAAGTTTTATCTTTAAGAATGTGTAGTTGATTTTGACCCCAAGTCCAACCCCCCACCCCTGCCCCACCCCTGCCCCACCCCGTAACAACGCGATGGAAAAAAATATTTTTTCTGTAAAAAATTTTCCAACTTTGACAAGCTGTACCGTGCGCAAAAAAAGATCGGCGGGAAAATTCACCACAATGGCAGAAAAATGTAATCAATTTTCTTTAAATGCTTGAAAGATTCGAGTGGTTTCGATGATTTGGTGCAAAGTTATGAATTTTTGAGAAAAAAATGGCATTGAAAATGAAAACAAGTTGTAAAAATTTAACATTTTTTGTCAATCCAAAACACTTTTTGTAGGGGTTTTCAGGGGGTCACGAAAGTCGAGAACTTCTTAGATCGCAAAATTTCATCGAGTTTCGTGCGAAATTTGCCTAGTTATGGCCAAAAAGGCGCAAAATGTATTTTTTTTTCAAAACTGCATAACTTTGCGCCAAATCATCGCATCGACTTGAATTTTAGAGGAAATTGGAGGAAACTGATTGGACTTTATTGCCATGCTGACCAATTGAGTCCACAATTTTTTTGCACAAGGTACAAGAAACCAAATTCTCACATTTAAACTTCAAAAACATTTTTTTTCCTTTAGGGGGTGGCAGGGGGTGGAATCGTTTTAGCAACAAAACAATTCACATGACGTTGAAGAGAAAATTTGAAACTGTTCAGGCTGCAAAAGTTTATCGATTTTGGTGCAAAATTATTCAAGTTATGGCCAAAAAAGTGATTTTTTTTTTTAATTCATAACTTTGCTCTAAATTATCGAAACGACTCGAATTTTTAAGGCATTTGAAGGAAATTGATTAAATTTTTCTGCTATTGTGGTGAAATTTCCCGCCTTTTTTGCGCACGGTACAGCTTGTCAAAGTTGGACAATTTTCTACATAAAAAACATTTTTTTTTTCCGTCGCGTTGTTACGGGGGGTGGGTTGGACTTGGAGTCAAAATCATGATCCTGAAGATAAAACTTGAATCTTTCCCAAACTAAAAGATTCATCGATTTTCGACCAAATTGAGCCAAGTTACGACGGTTTGAAAAATCAAGTTTTTTCGCGATTTTTCGAGTGGCGCTTTTTTTTGACGCCCAGTGTATTTATATTATTAAAATGGAGAAAGTTACATGCTGGTCAAATCAACATTTTCTTCTTCACAATTGTTCGAAAACTTCACAACTCACTTGAAAATTAGTGTATTTTCCAAATCCTAATTTATCATGAAGAATCACAACCCATCACATCAACCCATAATACGAGGCATGGGCAATTATATATTCTACCCAAGCACAGACTGAGTCAATTTGAAAAAGGATGCTATAATTCTATTATAAAACTTTACAACCATCTACCCATCAGAGTGAAGAAGACTTCCAATTTATCCTCTGTAAAAAAGGTACTGTTTGATGTTCTTTGTAACATGGAACCATATAACATTAATGAGTTCTTTGCATATAAATTCGAACCGTAATACTGCAGAGATACATACACTTATAATTTATTTTCTAATGTTGTAATATTTCTTAATTACTATTATTTCATTTTTTGTAACCATGACGCATTCACTTGTACGGAATATATGTATTTTGTCACCGTGAATAAAGATTACTTATTATTATTATTACATATACCGGGTGTCTGACTGAAACGTCAAAGTAACTTTTTGGCCTCAAATATTTCAGATAGAAAAATATGATTTATATCAAAGTTGTAGATAATCATCGAGTCTATAAACGGAAAATATGTTTATGAATATCAGGTGCCCCACAACGGAGAGCCAACAAAAACTTTTTTTTTTTATGGAACACTAGGTATGGTTTTGCATTTTTATGAGTCGTTTTTAGTACTATTTAAACTGACAATAACTTATATTAAGACATATTTAACCGTTTCTGAGTTATTCTGGGTTTAATTTATAAGATTACTTTTGTGTCTCATGTTTCTTATTTTGTAAGTTTTCCCTGTAAATGGATAACCTGTTTTTCTGAAATAAATTAATAAAACCAAGCAATATTGGAACAGTCACAGAAAAATAATAATTTGATATTTTAAAATTATGGAAGCGTTTTTTTAACAAATGATATGCTATATTTTTATGATTAGGTTCGTTTAAATAATTAAATGCTATTTTTAGGAAGTAAGAAGGCCTTCGCTAGATGTAAAGAATTTTTTTTTATGGAACACCCAGTATATTTTAACAGAAATTTAAAGTTCTTTTTTGCCTTTTTAAAACTACCTAGTTTGGTAGATTTGTAAATACAATAATAAAATAACTATGAAAGTTATTAAATTAGAAAAAAAAGCACATACTATACTCGGCGCACCGAATAGGTGGTATGGTCACGTTGCGTTTACCCCGCGTCCTCGTGATAGTTCGTCAAGACGGTATGAAAAGCCTGATTCACACAGCCTTGCCACATTTTAGTTATGTGCCGGAAATATAAATCTTTCTACTAGTAGTAGTAACATCTTTATTTAACTATTTTCTTTTTACATTTATAGACAACATATAAACCGAAATGATAAACTAAACAATATAAGCTAAATTGGTTATCGACCAGTGGTGTTTCAGCCTATATTTCTACTTTAACTCACAAAATCTAACTATTTACCACTTCTTAATTAATTGTAATTGAAAACGGCTGATTTAAGGATAGAACGTAATCACTACATTTAAATAAGACAGAAAAAAGAGAACACATAAATTTCGGCTGCGTGACATACGCTTCACATGCGTTTGTGCTGACCAATCAGCGAATATCACGCGAAAATCACGCAAACCCATAATACCACCGATTCGGTGCGCTGAGTATAGATTACAAAGGTATCATATTTTTTACATCAATTGTACATCGGCAAATATAATAGTTTTAAAATTATTATGAAAAACTTGAATTATTTTCTCCACAAGGAAAAGTTGTTTAAATTAACGAACAATTTTAGAAAGTAATGACAGGGAGATTACGTGAATCCAGAAATGACAATTATAGAAATATAATTAACACTGTAAAACATTCAAAATATAATATGAATAATATATCACCAACTATCATTAATATACATGTATATAATTACAAATTAAATTAATTTATGATAACGTGATAGTATTTTAAATTTACAATAAATGTTTTACATTTTATTTTAGATGATATTAAGCATTTTTTTTACATTTTAGAATGTAAGAAATGCGGTTAATTGATTTGATTGAGTGTTTGAGATGTTATTGCTTCTTTATAAAGTAGGTGGCCCACATTTCAGAAACACAGAGCATCTGTAAATTTTGATTTGATTGAAACCAGATGTTCATTCTATTTATTAGAATTACCCAATTAAGTTATTTTTAAATGAATCAGCACATTCGATAAATATAGTATGTGGATAATTTACTATAATCAATTTTATTTATTTATTTATTTATTCATTTTCACTTCAGCCACCATATTACAACAAAATATTATGTACAAATATAATATTGCGGTGGGTGTGGGCGTCAAATTTACATATAAAAAAACATATGAAAAACAACAAATATACACATTAAAAGAAGTTAAAATATAAAATTTGTGAAATAAATACCATAAAAACTACAATAAAATTGTTATTTTCAAAAAAATTACAAGAAATTGTCCACAATAATAATAACAGCACATATATTTAATATTATAATATTAAATCACCCACATAGGTGATAAAAAGTAACATCTGAGTTTTACTTTCTCTGTGCGTGGTACGAGAAATAGTGGAAACTTTCGTATTCGAAATTTCAATGAAAATACCAATATTGAGGTTTTTGAAAAATGTCTGCGTGTTTCTGTCTATCGGTAAAGTTGCTGTATCTTAATAACCTGAAAAGATTTTTAGATTAAGTAATAAACTTACGATTTTTATGACAAAGTATGAAAAACTAAAAAGTTTTGATAAAATCTCATACACCCGTTGACGATTTACTGTACTATTTTTAGAATATTTTATAAATTAAATATCGCTTAATGAATCTTAATAAATTTATCAGGAAATATATGAAATAAAAAAAAAGAAAATCTCAAAAAGAAGTTTTCGGAATTTTTAAACAAAATCTCTGCTTTGGAAATGTAAACTTTAAACTAGATTTTCTAAAACCCCGTAACGAATTTTAATAAATTTTTGAGGAAATATTTCGAACATTTGTAGCTATAAAACAAAAAAAATCTAAACAGACGTTATCACTAATTTTTTCGGAATCTTTATCAAAATCGCTGTACTGAAAAATGCGTACATACGACTAGATTTTCTCAATTTTCTCAAAAATCCCTTGATGAATTTTAAAAGTTTTTAGGAAATATTCCAAAGCTTCGTAGCTATAAAACAAAAGAAAAATCTAAAAAGACGGTATCGCTAGTTTTTCCGGAATTTTCCACCAAAATCTCTACTTTGCAAAAACAAACATTCGACTGGATTTTCTTAATTTTCTCAGGAACCTTGTTTCTTTATTAAATTTTTAGGAAATTTTCCAGATATATGTAGCTATAAAATAAAGGAAAAATCCAAAAAGACGTCATCACTAGTTTTTCCGAATTTTTTTCATTAAAAGATCTGCATTGAAAAAAGTGAACATTCCGGCAGATTTTCTTAATTTTCTCAAAAACCGCTTAATGAATTTTAATAAATTTATCAGGAAATATTCCAAATATAGGTAACTATAAAATAAAAGCAAAATTCACTATCTTTTTCGGAATTTTTCATTAAAATCTCCGCTCTGGAAATGTAAACATTCCACTGCCTTTTCCTCATTTTCTCAAAAACCCTGTAACAGTTTTTTATAAATTTTCCAGAAAATATTCCAGACATATGTAGCTATAAAACAAAGGCAAAAATCTAAAAAGACGTAATCAAAAATTTTCCAGATGTTTTTATCAAAATCTCTGCATTGCAAAATATAAGCATTCTACTAGATTTTCTTAATTTTCTCAAAAATCCTGCGACGAATTAAAATAATTTTTTCCAGACATTTATTGCTATAAATATAAAGGAAACCCATAAAAAACGTTGTCACTAGTTTTTCCAGAATTCTTTTATCAAAATCGTTGTTTTGTAGAATGCGAACATTCGACTGGGTTTTTTATTTTTTTTAAAAAACTTGCAACGAATTTAAAAAATAATTCAGGCAATATTCCAGACATATGTAACTAGAAAACAAAAGAAAAACCCAAAAGACGGCATCATTAGTTTTTCCAGAATTTTGCATCTAAATCGCTGCATTGTAAAATACGTTTGACTAGATTTTCTTAATTTTCTCAAAAGTCCCTCGATGAATTTGAATAAATTTTTCAGGAAATATTCCAGACATATGTAGCTATAAAACAAAAGAAAACTCCAAAAAGATGTTATCACTAGTTTTTCCGAAATTTTTCATAAAAATCATTGTTTTTAAAAATTGCAAACAATCGAATATATTTTCTTCTTTTTCTCAAACAATTTGCAACGAATTTCAATAAATATTTGTAGAAATATTCCGGACATGTATAGCTATAAAACAAAATACAAATTTTTCCGATTTTTTTTATAACAATGTCGATATATAACAAAAATGCTAACTTTCGACTAGATCTCAAAAACCCCTTGACGATTTTTATTAAATTTTCCAGGAAATGTTCTAGACATATATAGCTGTAAAATAAAGGAAACATCTAAAAAGACGTTACCTTTAGTTTTTCCGGAATTTTTCATCAAAATCGCTGCACTGAAAAACGTAAACGTTCGATTAGATTTAGTTTATTTTCTCATTTTAGCTGACGGAACATAACCTCATTCTGTTAGGTTAGGTCTAGGAAACATAATCTAGAAATATGGGGAAAGTCGTTGATTTAATAAATAATGAGACATTGTAATGTTTCTGCACCAAATCAACAGACCACTCATTTTAAATGCGCGGAAAATACATTATAATATGCGTCAAGACAGGGATATGCCTCCTCAGTAAATAATAATAAATTACGGCTGATCCATGTTATTTAGTAGTTGTTCGCTGTGGTTACAGTATTTTAATTTTTGAGTCTGGTTCTACCATTTGTTGGGTAATATTCTGTTATTTTTATTGGAAAATATTTTTGCTGCAAGGCTATTACGTTAGAAAATTGAAAAATTCCATAAACCGTCGACTTCGAGTGGAAAACAACAGGCGAATGCTCGGTTTTGGGGTAAGTGACAGTTGTCAAAATAGTATCAATTAAAAAAAAACAATTGTTTTATCTACCATTTCTACTTGAAAATATTTGTGCTACGTGACGGAGTTTACACTAGAAAATTGAAAATTTCTGCAAAGTGAAAAAGAAAAACAGGCGATTGCTCGGTTTCTTGACAAGTGACAGCTGTCAAAATTATGTTTATTGAAAGAGAATTGCATTGTTTATAATTTTTGTTGAAAAATGTTTGCGCTTCTAGGCGATTACACTAGAAAATTGAAAATTTCTGCACCCCGTTGATTTCGAGTGGAAAATAACAGGCGATTGATCAGGTTTTAAGGCAAGTGACAGCTGTCAAAATTATGTTTATTGAAAGACTATTGCATTATTTATGATTTCTGTTGGAAAATGTTTACGCTGTTGGAAAATGTTTAAGGCGATTATGCTAAAAAAATTGAGCAAACTGTTGATTTCGAGTGGAAACAACAGGTGATTGTTGCATTTTGAGACAAGTAGCAGCTGTCAAAATAATGTCAATTGAAGAATAGTTGAATTATCTACAATGTTCACAACAAAGTGCAGTTTATCCTAGAAAATCTTAAATTAAACTTTCGATTCCGAGAGGAAAACAAGCGATTGCTCGGTTTGAAGGTAAGTGAGAGCTGTCAAAATGGTGTCAACTGAACGAAAATTCCATTATCTACAATTACTGCGCTACGAGGTGCAGCTTTTGCTAGAAAATTAACCCCTCGCAAACCATCGACTTTGAATGGAAAATAAAAGACGATTGCTGGGTTTTTAGGGCAAGTGACAGCTGTAAAAATAGTATCAACTTAAAAAAATCTTTGATTTCTACTTGAAAATATTTGCGCTCCAGCGGAGTTTACGCTGAACGTTTATTGAACATTCTGCAAACCAATTTAGAGTGGAAAACGATAGGCGATTGCTCGGTTTGTAAACTAATTTACGCGAGTAAAGATTATTTTATATTCAACTGGTTGGATTGTAGGATAGGGCCCACCCACCCTTTAGATTCTTATTTAACCTAGAATTATGTTTATATATTTCTTGTTGATATACTACTTATTACTGTTATACCTACAGAAAACTGGAAACGGCGATTGTTGGTTAAGTAAACGTAGAAATTAAGAATGGCGGGTGGGCCCTAACCTACAATCCAACCAGTTAAACATAAATAAGGGTTTTACAGAAGTAAAGTAATCGACGAAGGAAGAAAATAAATATTGCTTTTCTTTGTATTTTGTAAATTAATTTACGTGAGTAAACGTTGTTTTATGTTTAACTGGTTGAATTGTAGGATAGGGCCCACCCATCACTTCAATTTTTACTTAACCTAGAAACACTGTTTATGTATTTCTTGTTGATATAAAACTCTTATTACAATTATACCCACTGAAAACTGGAAACGGCGATTGTTGTTTAAGTAAATGTAGAAATTAAAGGTGGCGGGTGGGCCCTACCTCACTATCTAGACGAATAATAACGACGGTTTAATAGATGTAAATTAAACGACCAACAAAATAATGAAATGTTATTTTTTTGTTTTTGTAAATTAGTTTACAGAGAAAAATTTGTTTTATGTTCAAATGTTTGGATTGTAGGATAGATTAAAAATTATAATAAAAAGTGTTTTCCGCGTTGTGTTCGATGAACGCGAAAATAGTATAATACAGTGCGATCGAATAAAATTAGTCAAAAAAAAATCCTAACATTATTAGCTGACGTATATTGATATTTTCAAATTTATGAACCAAGAAAATACATGCGACTTTTTGTTCATGACCTGCTTTGACTAATTTGTTATTCGATCTCGCTGTATTATTACTGTACATTTTCTATTTATTCGGAATTTCTGTATGAAAATTTTGCGGACGCCCATGGCTGTGTGCTAATATTTAGATCAGTCACAACGACGCGCAAAAATTAAATGTAATTGCACTACAATACAACCATTGCATGTACAATTAAAACGACATTAAAATTCGACATTAAATCTGTTCTCTTATAGTTTTCAATATTTTCTGTCATGGTAACGGGTGTTCAACAATTATTAAAGTACTGGGTGGCGGTGGAATCACATATGAATGTCGGTTCTTACTTCACACGATAGTATATTACGACACAAGTTCGGTGTCTAACAGGTCGAGAAAATTTAAAAAATACGAGACCCGCAGGGCCGAGTATTTTTAATTTTCGAGACCTGTTTGAATGCACTTAACGAACCGAGTGTTGTATAGTATTTTTTGCGCTACCGATTTAAATAGTTATAAAAAATAGTTTAAAACGACTTTTGTTATTAAACTAGCCTATAACGGTACTAGGACTGTCATGATTCAGAACAGGCTTGTTATTTTGTGAGTTTTCTAGCAACCGAAATACGTCCGGGAAAACTATTCGAACGTGACTAAATACATACACAGTAAGCCTAGCAATATAGAACGGTAGCGCAAAAAAATATTGAATCTGACATTTGTAAAATCAAAATTAGTTTCAGAGGAAGACTAACACAAAGCAAGAGGACTACCTGCACATTTTTTATGTTGTAGAGGTCCTGCATCACAAATACTTTGCACACTTGCTTTCACGTCTCGTGAACTAGAATTTATTCTTTGTTTGGCAGTCAATATTTGAAGGACCGAAGTAAGAGTCGACGTTCATGTTAAATTCCACAGCCACCCAAGACTTCAGTAATTGTTGCACACCCGTTATATACAGTGCGTTTCAAAAATAAATTAATCGTAACATGAACCAGCTACAGAACTCCTGTTGCACAAGTTAACACCATAGATAAAGTTAAAAAACTAAGGTTCGGTAAAACGAACGCTATCCACTAATGGGTTAACAATGAACCTATTAATATCCTCTTGGTGGTGTGCAACATGACACATATCTCTTAACCTTGCTAAATCCCAATTATTAATTCCATTCCATCGTATTAAACAATGTTTTTTTAATGCAACATTAGATATATTTTTGCTTTTTTGTGCGTAGTTTTTAACACTAATTAAACAGACAATAACTTTTATTGGGCCAAATTTAATAGTTTACGAGTTATTCTGGGTTTTAGGACAAAAGCAAGCAATATTTGAAGAGTCACAGAAAAATAATAAATTGATATTTTAAAATGATCGAAGCGTTCTTTAACAATAGAAATGTAAAATTTTTGACGACTAGTTTTGTTCAAGTAATTAAATTCTATTTTTATGAAGTATTAAGATCTTCGCTAAATGTAAAGAAACTTTTTTTATAGAACACCCAGTATATTTTATTAGAAATTTAAAGTCCTTTTTCTTGCCTTTCTAAAATTACCTAGTTTAATAGGTTTATAAATAATAATCATAACTTTCAAGGTATTATTTATAAACCAAGCAAACCAAAAACCCATCTATGCAAGCGTTTCTCTTGGGAAATACAAGTAAAATTGTTTATTGTTTAATTACTAGAATGTGCCGGGAAACAACTTATTTCGTGTTCCTCGACAGTTTCCCTTTTTTACCTAACCAATTTGTACACGTAGAAATTTACTGTTGGTAATAATATTATTTTTATGAAAGTTAATGAGAGGTATATAACTGCTTAATGAGTGACAGAAATTCGTAAAACATTTATTATGGACCGACTTTTGTAACATCAGAAATTGTTTAAATTTAGTATGGAATGAATTGCAAAACATTTTAGTACGTGTTAATGAGAACCTAATTCGAGAAATATTTTTGCTTTGATTATTCTCTATAAATGTCACTATTTCATATCAAATTGTCACCTGACAAAATGTATGTAATTAATTTCTATATAAGGATGTTCTCTTCTTGGAATGCATTATTTACAATTTTCTTACACTCAACTTATTGTAACAGGTCGAATTTGAATGTTCGAAGGTGATGGTTAAATAAACTTCAGGTCGATAATCTAATCAAGACCTATTATTGTATTGTAAATTAGTGTGTTTATTATCTATGTAACTGTTCTTTATATATAATAATAGTTTATTTTATCACTTGTAGATTGACAATTTAACACTCTAAGAACCTGCTAGTTTTTGATTTTTCGGTATTAACCGCTTAACGTACATGCTCGAGTTAATTCGAGCGCGCTAAACGGTAACGCTAAAAAAAGTGTGGATTAAGAGGTTAAATCACGGACTAGTTTAATTCGTTATGCAGATGCGCTCTAAGAATTAATTTTGAATGGGTGTAATAAGAGAAACAATAATTTTAAAAGAAATCATATCGTATTACATTTATAGGACATACAGGGTGGGGCAAAATGATAAGTACTATTTGGGATGCCAATAAAAACCAAACCACATAAAGCAAAAAAATTCTTTTTATTTTTGAAATATACATTTCATGCCATTATTGTCGATGCTCTCTTGTAGGTTCTCACAGAAGCGCGTCATTACCCGATGAATTATTTCTTGGAGAATTGCGGCATTTTCTTGTCTTATGGCTGCCTTTAATTCTTCCAAAGTCTGCGGACGATGTGTAAAAACTCTCGATTTGAGGTAACCCCAAAGAAAAAAGTCGCAAGGCGACAAATCAGGCGAACACGGCGGCGAGCCGAGATCACCCCGTACAGACACCACTTTGTTTGGGAAAATTTCTTGAAGAAGATTAAGTAAACGACGCGTGGTGTGCGATGTAGCACCATCCTGCTGGAACCAAAGATGTTCTCGGTGATTATCGTTCAACTCGTTAACTTTTGGATGCAGGAAATTGTTAAGCATATCAAAATATCGATCTCCGATGACTGTTACCGTTATTCCATCTTCTTCGAAAAAGTAAGGACCCCACACGCCGAACTCAGATATCGCACACAGACGGCAACCTTTGGACTGTGAAGTGGTCGCTCATGAAGTCATTGAGGATTATTTGCCAACCAATAACGGAAATTTTGCTTATTTACGGTACCCGATAGGTGAAAGTGATCTTCATTGCTCGACATGAATACAGCGCCTTGGGGAATGTTTTGAAGAATATCCCGGCATGAATTTATACGGCTTTCAAAATCTCTTTCACATAATTTCTGCACTAATATCATTTTGTACGGATGCATTTGGAGTGAGTTGTGTAAAATTCTTCGAACACTTCTATTGGAAATTCCTAAAGCAGCTGCATGCTTACGAGCTGAACGCCTTGGAGACTGTTGTACGGAAACTGTTACTGCATTCGCATTTTCCGGTGTTCTTACTGTCCTTGGCCGGTCAGTAGATATTCGTTTAAGCGCAGAAACTGTTTCCCACCGACGAATTGCTCTTCCATCCGGAACCACGCCATGGGGACCAACATCAAACTGATTACGGAAGGCACGCTGCGTCGCTATTACAGATTCTCCATTCCTAATAAACTCCTCGATAACGAAAGCACGATGCACCCCGCTCCAAACCATGTCGATAACTGAAAATTGCATACTTTTGTCTACCTAGCGCGACCGCGTGCGTAGTGTTGCCGGTTTTACGAACCGAGCAACCACTATTTGAAATCCTGCCTACCTTTTTGCTGCACCCTGTATAACTTTAATATTGAAAATCCTCGATCTATAATAACGCTATTAGTGAGATGTAGAAAATTAACAATAGATTTACCTTACTATCTCATTCTGCTAAAAAGTTTTTGTCTACCTCAAATGGTTTCTGAATTTCACTCGTGTACTTTTCCCTTTTTAGAATTAGAATCGCCAGTTTCAGTGAAATTCAAAATATTTTGCCAACACTTACTTATTGTGTGGGCTTCGAGCCTACATCATAAATCTCCCTACCCAGGTTGAGATTTATGATGTTTTTAAAAGTTTTGACATATCTTCAGATTTTGAAGATATATTTGATGATAACTATCTAGATCCGTGAAATAACTTTGTAATATAAATGACGTTCTGATCCGTCGGCTGTGGGCTGAATCAGACTTGTATTTTCAACCTTTCTCCCTGCAGCAGTTCTTTCTTGACATGCAATCGAAATTTCATTTGATAACAACCTCTAAAAGAGGTCAATTTCATCCGTCATTTGTGAAACTTAATGTTTCTATAATTAATCTTGCTTAAATGAAGCAACTACACTCGGCGTCAAAAAAAGCGCCACTCGAAAAATCGCGAAAAAACTCGATTTTTCAAACCGTCGTTCAATTTGGTCGAAAATCGATTAATCTTTCAGTTTGGGAAAGATTCAAGTTTTATCTTTAAGAATGTGTAGTTGATTTTGACTGCAAGTCCAACCCACCCCCCGTAATAACGCGATGGAAAAAAAATGTTCTTTATGTAAAAAATTGTCCAACTTCGACAAGCTGTACCGTGCGCAAAAAAAATCGGCGGAAAATTTCACCACAATGGCAGAAAAATTTAATCAATTTCCTTCAAATGCCTTAAAAATTCGCGTCGTTTCGATGATTTGGAGCAAAGTTATGAATTTTTCAAAAAAAGACATTTTTCACTTTTTTAGCCATAACTTGAGTAATTTTGCACCAAAATCAATGAACTTTTGCAGTCTGAACAGTTTCATATTTTCTCTTCAACGTCATGTAAATTGTTTTGTTGCTAAAACAATTCCACCCCCTGCCACCCCCTAAAGAAAAAAAAAATGTTTTTGAAGTTTAAATGTGCAAATTTGGTTTCTTGTACCGTGTGCAAAAAAAAATCGTGGACTCAATCGGCCAACATGACAATAAAGTTCAATCATTTTCCTCGAATTTCCTCCAAAATTCAAGTCGATGCAATGATTTGGCGCGAAGTTATGCAGAAAAAAATATATATTTTGCGCCTTTTTGGCCATAACTAGGCGAATTTTGCACGAAACTCGATGGAATTTTGCGATCTAAGAAGTTTTAGACTTTCGTGACCCCTTGAAAACTCCTACAAAAAGTGTTTTGGATTGACAAAAAATGTTAAATTTTTACAACTTGTAAAAATTCCATTCCGGTCAAAACTCGGTCAATTTTGCTCAGAAGCCGATGATTCTTTGCGATCTGAAAAGCATAAGTTTCATTCCACCCTCTGTTACCCCTAGTGCAAAAAAAGGTTTTGGACAGGGTGATAAAATTTATTCACTTTAATTAAAATTTCAAACAAAAGACAAGTGAAAAATGTCATTTTTTTCAAAAATTCATAACTTTGCTCCAAATCATCGAAACGACTCGAATTTTTAAGGCATTAAAGGACATTGATTAAATTTTTCTGCTATTGTGGTGAAATTTCCCGTCGATTTTTTTTGCGCACGGTACAGCTTGTCAAAGTTGGACAATTTTTTACATAAAATACATTTTTTTCCATCGCGTTGTTACGGGGGATGGGTTGGACTTGAGGTCAAAACCAACTACACATTCTTAAAGATAAAACTTGAATCTTTCCCAAACTGAAAGATTAATCGATTTTCGACCAAATTGAACCAAGTTACGACGGTTTGAAAAATCGAGTTTTTTCGCGATTTTTCGAGTGGAGCTTTTTTTGACGCCGAGTGTAGTTAAGAATTGGGTGATAGTCTTTCACCAGATATTTTCAGAAATCTTCGTTTATAGTTTTGTAACCAATCATCACTGGAAGGAAACTCAGCATTTTCTTTTGCAAACTGAAACACTCTTCCTTAGTTTTTATGAGATTACTTGTCACTGGTTCCATTAACCTCTGCGTGCAAA
The DNA here is from genome assembly GCA_910593695.2 of Ocypus olens. Taxonomy (NCBI): domain Eukaryota; kingdom Metazoa; phylum Arthropoda; class Insecta; order Coleoptera; family Staphylinidae; genus Ocypus; species Ocypus olens. The sequence continues at coordinate 36,163,033 of OU343053.1, forward strand.
ACCAGTCACACGATGTTTTTTTGCATTCTGATCGTTTCTCCAACGTTTAGACTTTTTATTACTTTCTCCGTTACGAAGTACGAGAAAGTATTGTGATCGTGATTTTTTTTCCAAAAATTTTTTTTTACGGAAATATCCGTTTTGAGGTCCCTAGATACCATTTCAACAATTTCTGGAAAAAATTTTTTTGTGTCTGTGTGTGTGTGTGTGTGTGTGTGTCTGTGTGTGTGTGTGTCTGTGTGTGTGTGTGTCTGTGTGTGTGTGTCTGGCTGTGTGCGCTGTATCTCAAAAACTAATGGAGCAATTGTTATGAAACTTTGAACATACGTCTTATTTGATAATCTGAAGAACTGAAAAGCTTTTGGTAAAATTTCGTACACCGGAAGTGGGTGTTTACCTTTGTTTTTTGCCAATATTTCCTTAAATATGAAAAATATCACAAAAACATTTTAACAAACATTAAAGACAACAAAGAAATGAACATCTTTTACCTGAAAACATTTTTCATAAAATCATTTCTATTTGAGAAAAAAATGTATTTATTTTTTTAAATTTTTGGTTTATAATTATAAAACGATAATAGTCACACCAAATTTATGTTAATAATAATTATAGAGGATGCTAAAATGAACAACTTCTAAAGAACAAGATTTTTTTTAAATTCCTTTAGTTTTTGAGTAAACCGAGTTTTTGAATTTGAAGTATAATATTTCATAATTTTGGCGTTTTAAACTTCAGTTTCATCCGAGTTTATACAACGCTCGAAGTACATTTAAAATATGATTTCAATTGAAAACAAACCATGAAAACGTAAATATAAATAGCTATGATCAAGTCGGAGAAAGTAACATGATGGCCACATCACCATTTTTTTAGTTAGTTTTCGTTGGGTTTCAGTATATTCACTTTATTTTCTAATACCACAAACTGTGCAGTTGGCGAAAGCATACTTTTGTAAAGGAGCTGTAATATGCATTCCACTTTTCAAATATCTAATAATATAGAATTTAGCCGATTTAGTTTGATTTGAAATTTCTTATATTTTACAATATAATTTCAGAAATTCAAAGCAAAACTACACACCTCAGTGAATAATAACCTTGCTAATTCCAAACTAAATTATGCATGGAATTAACATGACCAATCAGTTTGATATGCTTAAGGAAACTATACAATTATATGCGTTCTTAACGCAATTTTTGAGCAATGTTCGGTTTCATTGAATGCTCTACATGTTCCACATTTGCTACCGATTTGGGTAAGTTTTATTAAATACTCGACATGTTCGAGCAAAAATTCTATTGCAGATACCATGTATAAAGAATAAATTGATAATTTGTTGATTTGTGTAATAATTCATTTTATTGATTTCTGTGATACTTTTTCTAAATGTTTTTGTTGTTTGATATTTTGCATTTAAATAGCGACAAAACAAAAACATACTACTTGCCTACTAAAATGAATTTGTGACTTTTGCACAATTATACCCTGCAAACGAATCTTCAAAATAATTTATAACTACTTGTTTCCGGAGTATGGTTACATAATACTTTTTTGTAGTACATTTTCCTCCCAATCGTGTTATGGGGAAAAATGGGTCATTCCATTTAAAAAAATTGAATTACGAGGTATTTAAGATGGCTCTTAGATATTGACATTTTAAGAACAATTACTATTGTAAAAATTGACAGTTTCAAATTATTTTACTCATAGAGGCACCCTCTTGGTATAATTAGGGATATAAATTATATTTTTATCTTATTGTTAAGAGAGTGATTTCAAGCTGCCGTTTAGAGGTCAAAATTTTGGGTATATTTAATTTGCTTGAAAACTAAAAGATATACGTGTACATTAGAGATGAGCAAAACTGCTACTTTTGAATCACGTTGTTACCTGTGATTGCTATTTTCTAATATCAGTGATTTTAAGCTGTAACTGTGAGCACGGTTAGTAAACGTAACACCTTTTGAAATTGTTAATGGTTTCTCAGAAATGTTTTTGATATAATTCTGCTGATATTTGTCCACCTGGTCACGTAAGTTGTGTTCCTTTTGATATTATACCTGTGACTGAAGTATTTTGGCTATATTATCTGCTATACCGAATAAATATACGACTATCCTTGATTCAGTTCAAAATTCGAGAAGTATTTGTAAAATTTGAAAAGTTGGAAAGTTTTAGGCATGTGGCAAATGCTTTCCTATTTCTGTTTTACCTCTGAAAAATCACATCTTTTGAAAGAATATTTGCTCTGTTCACGAAGGATTATTTTGAAATAAAATCATTAACCAATAGAAATATGGATTTTTTAAAATTTTTGTTTTAATTTTTCGAGCACTTGGCCAAAAACATCGCAGAAAAAATATAAACCATGCAGGAAAAATTCCATGAAAAATTTCCTCAACTGCCGACGTACCGCTTATTCAATATTCAATACAGAAAATCCTACAGAAAATCCTAAAAACTTCTTTTGAAGATTTTCGTTTTAATTTAACACTTGAACTAAAACATCGCAGAAAAAATATAAAAATGCAGGCAAAATTCCATATGAAACCATCTTCAATGGTCGAAGTATGGCTAATTCAAAATTAATTCGGTTTTTGTAAATCCAACAATTTTCAATAGAAATATGGATTTTTGAAGATTTTCGTTTTAATTTTTTGAGCATTTGAATGAAAACGTCGTACAAAAAATAATATAAAACGCGTAAAAAAAAATCCTTAAAAAAATATCCTCAATGGTCGAAGAATTGCTTATTCAAAATCAATTTGGTTTTTGTAAATTCAACAATTTTTAATGAAGATATGAATTTTTGAAAATTAGAGTTTTATTTTTTTGAGCACTTAATGAAAACATCACAGAAAACATATAAAATGCACAGACAAAATTCCATAAAAAATCATCCTCAATGGCCGAAGTATGGCTAATACAAAATTAATTTGGTTTTTGTAAATTCATCAATTTTTAATGAAGATATGAATATTTGACAATTTTAGTTTTATTTTTTTGAGCACTTGAATGAAAACATCGCAGAAAAAATATAAAACGCGAAGACAAAATTCCATAAAAAATATCCTCTATAGTCGAAGTATCGCTTATTCAAAATTAATTTGGTTTTTGTAAATTCAACAATTTTTAATGAAGATATGGATTTTTGAAAATTTTAGTTTTATTTTTTTGAGCACCTGAATGAAAATATCGTAAAAAATATAAAACGCGTATAAAAAATTTCTTAAAACAATATCCTCAAAGGTCGAAGTATAGCTTATTCAAAATTAATTTGGTTTTTGTAAATTCAACAATTTTTAATGGAGATATGGATTTTTGAAAATGTTGGTTTTATTTTTTTGAGCACATGAATGAAAACTTCGCAGAAAAAAAATAAAACGCTCAGACAAAATTCCATAAAAAATGTCCTCAATGGTTGAAGTATCGCTTATTCAAAATCAATTCTGTTTTTGTAAATTCCACAGTTTTTAATGGAGATATGGATTTTTGAAAATTCTAGTTTGAATCTTTTGAGCACCTGAAAACTTCGCAGAAAAAAAAACGTGCAGACAAAATTCCATAAAAAAATATCCTCAGCGGTTGAAGTATCGCTTATCCATTTAACTATTTGTTGCATATCTTACAGTTATTGAGAAAAAGTCGTATTTTAAAATAGCCGAAAATTGAAAAAACGCCCGATATTTTCTAAATATTATTAAATAAATCTAGTTAGCCATGATCTGTTAATGCTATCATTATTATTTCAGAAAAATAGGTTATAACGTGTATACCAGTTTTTTTTAACTCTTAAGGTTATCGAGATTGCCTATAAAAACATCAAATTTGGGCCACCTGGTACTCTTTAGAGCTTTGTACTCTTTGAGTATAAGAATTAAGTACATATAAATCTAAACTCCTTTGTACTCCTTTGAGAAATTGTTGAAACACGTCAGGAAATTGAAAATAGAACATTGAAACAAAAAATAATAACGTGATTATTTCATATTTGCAATTTGCAGCACGAAGCACAAACATGTTATATGACCACCATCTATGACAAACGGTTCCATAAAAGGGGCTGCTCGAAGATGGTCGAAAGGACGGTAAAGATAATTTATTCATTGCCACGTCCAGGAGGATTTCTTCAGACGCTTTCAAGTCAGGCACCATGGTAAAATTGTAATTTTGGTAAACTGACATAATTATTATCCTTGAAAACGAAATGTAGTTACTCGGAACGAACATAAGAAATAAATAGAGCATACAATAAAAATACATTAAGGGCCGTTACTGGGAACGGGACCCCGGCAATAATATATAAATGCGGAGGGTCAGGGTTGCGACGAACCAGGTAGCAACAAAATCAGTTTTGATTAATTTTCGAAAAAATGCGATTGTTGCCTTTTTCCAATTTTGCATAAAATAATTGAAACAATTTGTTATTTTTACTTATTTTTAGAATTTCGATATTGATTCATGTTGTAACTTAATAGATTATGCTTCAGCTCGTTCTACGATGTAAGACAGATAAACCGTTGCTCTAAAATAATCTATTTACGAATACTCCTATTTTAAATCCTAATGATGAGCTTCAAATTCTATGTCAAAAATGATACCAATTAGTGTTTCACGGCTTAAACCTGTAGCCATAAACCATAGCCGAAAGTACGTCGAACTGTGGAAAAGAAGCGATAACCTGTCACTTACCTTCATATAGTAAGATTATTACAGTTACAGTAAACCAGCAAGTTCAATACACTAATTACGCCTCATAACAATTTTTTTTTAATAAACAACAAAATGTGTGTTAAACAGATGTGTATGCTGCTTAAATAATTCATTCTGCAATTATTCGTAATAATGAATACTTACTATGCTTAAAGTAATATAATATACGTATACGCAAAGATCCATTGATCAAATTATATCAACCATTGGTCTTTTTGCTCTGTTTTGAATATATTATTAATAATAATAATCCATTTATTTATAATATTTTTGTACACATTATTTACAAACTAGTATTATAAAATTAATAAAATAAATGTTGATTCGTTCCGTATAATTTTTAAAGTTTCTTATTCTCGAAGCTTTACGCTTGTAGAGAAGAAGATACTTTAACAAGTACAATGTTTGTACTTGACTTAATTTTATAAAAATTGAAGTTAACTCCAATTTAAATTACATTAAACCAAATCAAATTAAATTAAACCAAATTAAACTAAACTAAATGAAAATGAGCTAAACTAAATGAAACTGAATTAAACTAAATTAAGTGAATATTGATGGTGGAAATTAAACATAAATATGGGTGCAACCTAAAACTTCCTTGTTGATTCGAACAAATGAACCGATGAATTGCAGTGAGAGGAGGATATTTGTGTTTCGGGTTATTCAAAATTGGTGTAGGTGGTTCAAGTTAACCCTTAGTTGCACCTCTATTTTATGGTAACATAACTGCACATGGGGGTCTTTTAGGACCCCACGTTATAAAAATCTTTAAAAATGTCTTCATTCTTTATATATGAATGCAGAACTGTGCATAAGTGTTCATTGGGTTATTTTTGACCTAAAAAATCAGTTATACTAGGAACTAACTTTTGCATTTTCTTAGGATTGAAGAAGTACGTAGAGGAAATCGGAAAAATGCATTTTCTTTTTTAAAATCCATAGGACTCTTATTTAGTTATATTGAGACTTAAAATTATAGGTAATGGTTCATTTCTTATTACATTAAAAAAAATAACAGTACAGGGATTACTTATTCTGATAAAAAACTACAGCTAAAATTGTAAAAAATCTCCTACATAAAAAATTGGTATTTTTACAAAAAGAAATTACATCCCACAGCAATGAAGGCATGAATAGAAGCGATGTTCTTCGCAAATCGATCGTTTGCATGAGCAGCATCCATATTTTGATTTTTTTGTCGACTTTTCTAGGACACATCGCGCATCATTGCTCCCAGTCGAATTATATTTTTTGAAATTCTTTAAGATTAGTTGACTCTCCGCATTGAAGTGATGGATTCATCATTGAATCTTTTTGGAGCAATTTGTTTTGTAATCTTCGCTTCAACATTGGAGATATTAAGTGAAGAATTACTTTCTTCATAGAAATAATGCCAGTAGTGCCTTTCCTGTCGCAAACTTCGCCAAGTTTTAATTTCCACAGGATTCTAGCATTCACCATAGCTTGATCCACCATTCCATATAAAACTCGCATAGGCCACTTGTTGGTTCTTGTTGTGACGGTATGAGCCAAAACAATATTTTTTTTTCTAACGTCGCACTCGATTGAACGTATATGCACTACTGGGGTCTTTGAGGACCCCACGTGTTGTTTGAAGGCGCATAGATACAAGTTGTATACACGCAAGATCAATAGAACACCTTTAATACTCACTTCAAGCTGGTGACTTCTAATCAGCGTGTTAGTTTTACGACACTTTAAAGTTTATAATGATTAAAATTACTTTTGAAAAAGTAAGTAAGTGCAGCTAAGGGTTAAAGTGCTTTGTTACAAATTTTGTGGCCAACCTTTGTGTATGTACATTGGGCTATTGGAATCATGAATTAAAAAATAACTTTGTTTCCTACAGCAGCACAGCATTTTAGCTAATAACTAATTTCAAAACTTTACAAAATTCCTAGTTGTGTGTGACTGATGCCCACTTGCACCATTTTTTCGTTAAGTCTAACTTTGTAAAGTCGGTTTTAAATTTTAAATTATACTTAAAAGGAAGCGTCATGCACCGTAGGAATTAATACAATTGCTTTAGTAAGCAAGCTCAAAGTGTTGCAACATCGCAAAATCTTGCGATTTTCACTTTTTAACGTTGGCGACATAAGTGTCCTTTTCTCCGCTGGTTTTTGCATAAAGTGTGTCCGAACCTTTTCACACGAACTGCGTTGTTGTACGAACAGGGAAATAGTAAATAGTAATGTGCTTAATTAAATATTTTAGAAGGAAAATGCGCGCGTAAAGAAAACTTGGTGCGTAAAAAAGAAAGGTTATGTCATTATCAGCCAATATTTTTAAAGTCAGGCCAAGTAAATTTAACACAGTTTATTTGCGGAGACAAAAACACAGAAGAACGACAATTCGTCCAAATCAAGATAATGATCAGTCCTATTCTAAATTAGGATAACCGAAATTAATCATTTCCATGAGGTCTAAGTCCCATTTGCACCATTTCTTCTAACTTTGTAAAGTAGAACTTATATTTTAAGTCATGATTAAAGAGAAGCGTCATGCACCATAGGAATTAATACAATTGCTTTAGTAGGCAAGCTCAAAGTGTTGCAAAATCTTTTCACTTTTTAACGTTTTTTTAGCGATTTTCACTTTTTAACGTTGGCGACATAGGTCCTTTCATGTCTTTTTCTCAGCTGATTTTGACATAAAATGCGTGCAAATCTTTTTTACGCGAACAGCGTTGCTGCACGAACAGGGAAATAATGAAACTCGCCATAATTATTAAAAATTCAATGCTTAATTAAATATTTTTGAAGGCAAAAAATTATTCAGCATTAAAATACGCAAGTTTTCCTTGATTTGACCAACTCTCTGTTTCTTATTTCGAACCGTCTCTGCAAAATTTTCACCATTTCTGTAATTAATTTTCTCAATTTCTAGGCGTTGCTCGAATGTGTAATTATTCATGACTAAACCTTAATACTTCCTGATGCCTGTTTTCAAAGATTAGTACTCTATGTTCGCCACAAAAAAATGGCGCGCAATTTAAAATGTCAGTTCATTTTGAGACACCCTTTAGTTACCGACATAGCGATACTGATGCATCGAATTTAGAACATCCTGTATAGACTAAGAAAAATATCAAATATTATCTTTATACAGGTTTAATCAAAATTACCGGAACACCTAAATTATTCTCCAGCCATAAAAAAATTCAAAAATAGACACCCAGTATATATTTACATTTTATGGTTCTAAGTATTTTTTGAAGAAATATTTTTTTTATAAAATGTATTGTTTTTGATTTATATGCAAGTAATACAGATGAATATTTTCCCACATACATACACATTTATTTTAACCAAACGGATAAAAACAATAACAAAATTAAAAACAAATAAAACAATTTAATAGAATTAAAGTAATTGTTCAAACTGCCTAAAATATACAGGGTGTTCTCTTTGAAAAAAGAAAGTTTACCAAATTTCATTAATAAAATGAACACCCTGTACATTAAATATATATTTAAACGATAGCTTGTTTACATCTAAAAAAATTTTGTTTGAAATTTTTTTTTTTAAATGTTTTACGACTAAAGAATTATTTAGGTTTTCCGGTAATTTTGACCAAGCTTCTATATCAATTGATTTAAAAAATTGACTATTTAAAGTTCCCAAAAATTTCAAAATATACTTGCGCAAGAAAAAAATGTCAATTTGAAGCCAGTGGCATGTTCGCAAAAAAGTGTACATTCTTTTTCATTAGAATAAGAAAAATCGATTGCTGTTTTAAAATTTCAGCTAGCTAAAATAGCAAAAAGTTTGCATGTCAGTTTAAACATTTTAGAAAAATGGACTGAACTAAACATTGTTATATTCAACCTGTTGGTAATCTTACAAAATGAGCCTTAAATTTTTCAAAAATATCTGGAATCGTCTTGGGAGACAAAAAATTTCGAAACCGAGAAAAATCACAATACTTTCCCGTATTTTATATAAAGTAAAACGCATAGGAGTCTGACTACACAAGAGTAGGGAATGATGAAATTAGGCCGTTTCCTCCTTTTTCTCAATAACCCTGAAATATTAACTTGTGACTTGTGTAATACTGCATTCGCACCAATAAAGATTATTATTATTATTATTTAAATTAAAACCCACTGAAACAAAATATATAAAATTAAAAAAATAACCTAAAATTAAAACAAAAACCTTGCAACTACAGGTTAAAACATACAAAAATAAAGGGCAGAAATCAAAAATTTAAACCAAAAACGAAAATATTAGCCAAAAAACAAAAAAATTGGCACCAAAAAATCAAAAATCGAAAATCTAGACCAAATAAAAACAAAAACTTCTGCCAAAAAAAAAATGCAACAAGCAAATCGAAAATAAAGAATATTTAGGCCCAAAAATAAAAATATGGACCAAAATAATTGAAAATACCAAGGAAAGATCTAAAATATAGGCCGAAATAAAATTTAGACAATAAAGTCAAAAATTAACTAATTGGTTTGAAATAATTTCCTCACGAATATATTTTTCAAAGAAAATGTCAAATTTTAACCTAAAACTATAAATCAACGCCTGAATTAAAATAAAAAATATATATTTAAGTAAATATGCCAAAATTAAAATAAAAACCGGGACAGAAAATAAAAATAAACAATTAGTACTAAATATGAAACACGTAGTTAGCAAAATCTCAAAAAAAGTCTATAAATAAAGACTCGAAAATACTTACTAAAAGATCAAAAATTTGCTTATGAAAATTAATAATTCAGGTCACAAAATCTGAGGTCGCATATTCAAACCAAAAATCGAAAACTTAGGCCCTAAATTAAAAAAAATGGAGCAAATATATGCCAAAATCTAAAATATAGGCCAAATTAAAAAATCCAAGTCTAAAAATAAAAAAAAAGTCGTGTCTAAAAATTCAAAAAAACCGCCATCATGTTAGTTTCTCCGATTTGATGATATAATAGTTATTTATATTTATATTGCAGAATCGAATAATGCTGACGTTTGAATCGTCAAAATTATGAAAGTTGAAAATTACAATTTATCCTTCAAATTGTGGCAGATGTCCAAGCAGTCAACGCTAATAGTAGTAAAAAAATACTTCAAATTCTGATAATCTTTGCCGTCAGTTTACTCAAAATTTGATTATATTTTGAAAAAAACGTATTATTTATGTTGCTCAATTCGGCATTTTCTACAATTAGTATTAATGCAAATTTGATGTAACAGATACCACTTCACAATTATAGACCAAAAATAGCAAAAATTTCAATTAAAAAAAGATGTAAATTTTTTTGTTGCCTTCAATATTTGTTTAAAAGTTTTTGTAATTTGTAATATCTTTTAATTTTTAAGAATCATTGCAAAAAGATAGAAAGCAATCCGAAGAACTAAAAGATTTTGGTAAAATTTGGTACACCGAAAGTAGGTTTTTAATATGAAAAATATTACAAAACATTTAAACTAATATTAATAGTATATTGTACAACGAGCATATAATGATGACTATTAATCACGAGAACGATGTTTGCGGAACGAGCCGTAGGCGAGTGGAGCAAATCGTTTGAGTGATTAATAGCCATTATATGCGAGTTGTACACTATACTTTGTTCACGAAAATCAAAATCAAAATCAAAATTAAAATCAAAATCAAAATTAAAAAGAAAACAAAAACAAATTCAAAATCAAAATTAAAATCGAAATTCAAGTTGTAATTACAATTACAATTGAAAAAAAAAATCAGTATTAAACAAGGTAAACAAAATATTATCATAAATCGCGTTCTGTGCATTAAAGCGCGAATTAGCGTGTTTAATAACCATATTAAACACGCAAATGCATGTGCGTGTTTAATAAGCATATTAAACACGGAAATGCGTGTTTAAGAAATTGAGTGTTAAATGTACCCCATTAATGCTGCCCGTACAATTAACTAATCCGCACATTATAACATTTTTGTGAACAACGATAATTTATCACATAATAATAGGTGCGATAACGGAAAATCAATAATTAGTGTAGTAGCTTGACATTACAACAATGTTTTGAATTGTCATAAAGTCAGTTTCGATAACAGAAAAACGGTAATGAGGCCATTACCTTTTAATAGTATATTACATAACAAGAGTTGTAAGTAGCAAATTACGCGCAAGTGAAAGATATTACGTACGAGCCGCGTAGCGGCGAGTAACGTAATTTCACGAGTGCGTAATTGCGTTACAACTCGCGTTATGTACTATACTTTACCTTCGACCTTACATTTATTCGCTTAAACTAAAGACATATTGAAAAACTGAATCTTGTCAGGGTGACGTTTAAATGTTTATTATATGGCCGGTTATGGCAATGTAGGACGACTACCAACTAAACAAACGAATTACCGTTCGAACAATTTTCCGTCGAATAATATATTGTCCAATACATTGATTGAACAAATTTAAGGGTGCGGATCGTTGTACTCACTCTGAAGTGTTAATCTACTAAGATACTATTCAGATGGAAGTACCAATAAGGCATAGCGTGGAGTTTATTGTGTCCGTCATTCTTTTAACCAATAAGTTGCAATCTGACGTTTAAATGTCACTGTCACTTTTAATATTTAAAGATGAACAGACGAATGCAGGGGACTCGGCGGACGTTAATTGTAATTGGCTAAAAAGTATATAATATACCGAAGTGCATAAGCGGTAATAGTACATGTTACACATTTATGTACGACATTTAACATTTATATATGCTCTATATATTCGTAATGGGTCGCTTACGATTGGTGAAAACAGTTCGGTAATTCATCAATTACAAAGTGGGAGTAGGTAAAATTATAAAAACATGATCATGACATTAGGTTTTAACTTTTACAATTACTCTTGTAGCATACCAAACTATTCAACTTGTAATAAACCATAACTTTTTCTGTTCATTATTATAATTATTTCATTTGGTAAATTATCTCCCAAATATACCGCGATGAATTATTAAAATACATTTTTTTCGTGCCTGTTACCTTTTAGTAAATCATTTCATAACATTTGTTGTCAACTGGTTATTAACCAGACAACAAATGTTATTGTCACGTTAAATTACTTGATATCAAGGTAGAAAAATATTATTTGATAATTAACCGCGATCTTGGTTTATTACTACCGATAACAAAGAAATTAACTGTTGTTTAATTCTTTTAAATTTAAAAACATAAGAATCCAAATCCTTGCAATAATTTCACTTCAACTACCTTAAATTTTAAGAAATGTCTAGGGGTAGTAGTTTGCGCACCACTGTAGTAGCGTACCAGTAGGTAAATATTTTTTAAAAAACAAGCCAAAAAAAATTTCATAAATTTTCAAGAGATCATCTTTCTTCATTGCTTGTTTGGCTCAAATAAATGTCTCTTATCGCGTACCGGTAGTTTGATATTCGCGTACCGGTCACCACCGGTACGCGAATATCACCACTGGTGCGCGTACCAGAAATTGGGAACACGTCTGGTCTAGTTATTTTTTGTAAACAGGTTCATCATGTACGCCGTGTTTCGTTCTTATTACTGTTGATACTTGTACAATTCGATTACCCAATGCGCATTTATTCTTCAATATTGTTTAATAGGTTGAAAATCTACATTTAATTTATCTGGTGAAAATATTATAGCATGTTTACGAAAATTGATAAAACCAATATTTGGTCAGCAATTGTTGTTATGGTAAATAACGCATCAAAGCTTATACATTCAAGTTTTCAAAATATAGCTAATGTTTTTTTTTAATATTGTAACTTTGACCTTATGGTAATTATACATCACAAGCAAGTAATTGTTAATAATTCAGTTTAATAATGAATTCGCAACTAATCTCGTTCAACTATAGATAACTTATTTTTGATCCTTATAGTGCATCATAAACAAAGATAGGAAATAGGTTCCGGAGGTCAATAAAAATCGTTGTAAATATATGCTTGGGTGGTTATTATAACTGTTAACTAAATTTTACTTTCTCAGCTGTTGTACATACGTACACTAGGTCAGAGTTCAGTATGGGGCAAATTTAATGAGATAATGCCGAACGTTTGATTAACATATGTTAATGTGGAACACAAACAACTTATTTTTGTTGTTTGAATTTGCATAATATGATAGGAAGTAATTCCCCATAATAATATGTTTTTCTAAATTATTAATGGACGTATTTATTCTGATTATTTTACAAATCTCATAATAACAACAATTCATTAAAAGATTAGTTTAGTTTAGTTTAGTTGTTTATTGATGCTTGACAATAATGTCTTACATAAGTCACCATATACAATGTTAACATACAGTAATGTACTTAGCAAATAGAAATAGAAAATTACAAAAAAAAAACTTAACACAGATGCAGAATATAATATTAAATACAATAATGCCTAAACAGACATGTATGAAACATAAACTTCTAGAAAATATAATAAAACAAGCAACATCATACTAGCCCATTTCATATCCAAAACCGGTGAGCATCATCAGGTAAATGCAATTTATTTGCCAGAAGAGATAAAGATACAAATATAAGATCATTTTTGTTTATAGTAAATTAGTAAGTAATACCCAGTAAATGTGAAAAATACTATTCGTTTAATTGTAAAAGATAATTCTTAATACAAATAATAACTAACTGAAATCTGTATTTATTTAATAGTAGTGTATAAATACATTATCTAATATTTATACAGATTTCAGTCAATCATTATAAGCATAATTAACTGAATTAATTACAGCGTGTTTTCAATTTATTTTTATTTCGTCATATTTGCATTTTTATCATGAACATTAGAAAATCAACAAACGACTAGATAAAAGTTATTTGGAAACACATTGTACAATTTCATACCGAGTAATCAACAATGTTTGGAGGTTGGTAGGTAGGCAACCAAACATACAGGATGGTATTCATGGGCGTCCGCAGGTGGGGGCAAGGAGGGCAGCCGCCCCCTCCTGAAAAATGAATTTAATAAATTAAAGTAATGTAGTCGGTAAAGGTATACTTTAACAATCACCACAATTAAAAATTATAACAAAAAGTGTGTTCCACGTTATATTCGATGAATCCGAAAAAAGTTGACGTACAACGATGAGCGGGCACGGTTTCACCCGACGCGTATAATACAGTGCGATCGAATAAAAATTAGTCAAAGTTGGCTATGAGCCAAAATTCCTAAACTTATTGGCAAGTGACAAGCTGGCGTATATTGATATTTTTAAATTTAGGAACTAAGAAAATACATGCAGTTTTTTGTTCATGACCTGCTTTGACTATTTTTTTATTTGATCTCGCTGTATTATTACTGTAAATTTTAATAGAAATTAACAATTTCTGACAGTTGTAAATTGTTATTTTTGACAGTTGAAAATTTATTTTTTACTGCCAACGTGCAATTTGTGATAATAGAAATGTGTGATTTTTGACAGTTGTCATTTTCAGCAGTTGACATTTTCTTTTTTCTTTTAATATAAAAAAAAATACCATTTTTGATTGTAAAAATCCACAATTTTTTTGATGCTACTAATTTCTTTATTTATTGTTGGATCATACCGTTTGTGGTCGCGGAAATTCAGAATTTTTGACAATTTGTAATTGTTACCTTTTTTAATATTGAAAAATGCCAATAGTGGTAGTAGAAATGCTCAAATTTTGGCATTTGGAATTTTTCGTTTTATTGTTGAAATGAAACACTTTTCAGTAATGAGCAATTTTTCACAGTCTTAAATAGTCATTTTTGGCATTTGAAATTTCCTTTTTACTACCAAAGTGCCATTTGTGATGGTAGATATGTGCGATTTTTGACAGTTCGAAATTGTCATTTTTAGCAGTTAAAATCTTCTTTTTTTTAAATATCAAAAAATGCCGTTTTTGATAGTAAAATTCCACAATTTTCGGCAGCTGCTAATTTCCTTATTTACCACTGAATCGTGCCGTTTGTGATGGCAGATGTTTAGAATTTTTGACAATTCGAAATTGTCATTTTTGACGGTTAAAAATGTATCTTTTTACTATTGAAAAATGCCGTTTCTGATAGTAGAATTGCACAATTTTTGACAATTTGCAATTGTTACGTTTGGCCGTTGGAAATTTCCTTTTTTTAATATTGAAAAATGCTGATAGTGATAGTAGAAATGCTTAAATTTTGACACTAACATTTTTGGCATTTGGAAATTTTCTTTTTATTGTTGAAACGTGCCGTTTTCAGTAATGAACAATTTTTGACAGTATTGAATAGTTATTTTCAGCAGCTAAAAATTTCCTTCTTACTGCTAAGTGCCATTTGTGATAGTAGTGCTATTTTTGACAGTTCGTAATTGTAATTTTTAGCAGTTGAAATTTACTTCTTTTTTTAATATAAAAAATGCCGTCTTTGATAATAAAAACACATAATTTTTGGCAGCTGCAAATTTCTTTATTTACCGTTGAATCGTGCCATTTGTGGTGGCAGAAATACAGAATTTTTGACAATTCGAAATTGCTATTTTTAGCAGTTAAAACTTTCTTTTTTTTAATATTAAAAAACAGTAAAAAGCCACAATTTTTGGACAATTCGAAATTGTCATTTTTAACGGTTAAAAATGTATCTTTTTACTGTTGAAAAATGCCGTTTCTGACAGCAGAATTGCACAATTTTTGACAATTTATAATTGTTACTTTTGGCCGTTGGAAATATCCATTTTTTAATATTGAAAAATGCCGATAGTGATAGTGGAAATGCTCAAGTTTTGACAGTTAAACATTTTTGGCATTTGGAAATTTTCTATTTATTGTTGAAACTTGCTGGTTTCGGTAATGAGCAATTTTTGACAGTTCAAAATGGTTATTTTCAGCAATTGAAAATTTCTTTTTTGCTGCTAACGTACCATTTGTGATGGTATTGCGATTTTTGACAGTTCGAAATTGAAATTTTCTTTTTTTTTATTTCAAAAAATGCCATTGTTGATGGTAAAAAAACACGATTTCTGGCAGCTGCAAATTTCTTTATTTACCATTGAATCGTACCGTTTGTGGTGGCAAAAATGCAGAATTTTTAACAATACAAAAATGGCAATTTTCTTTTTTTTAATATCAAAAAATGGCGTTTCTGATTGTAAAAATCCACAATTTTTGACAGCTGGTAATTTCTTTATTTATCGTTGAATCGTGCCGTTTATGGTGGCAGAAATGCAGAATTTTCGATAATTCGAAATTATCGTTTTTTTTTATATGAATTTCTTTATGTGTCGTTTGCGGTGGCAAAAATGCAGAATTTTTGATAATTCGAAATTGTCATTTTTGACCGTTATATATACAATATCTTTATTTGCAGACAGTACAATATTAAACAAATATAATACATTTAAAATTTACAAAATTATTTCTGCTAAACGGCTATCGACCCGCGGTCTTTCAGCCTGAATCTGTCATAAAAACGTCATGATTGCTAATGTCGTTTATGAAATTTTCAGTCATCTGTCTTTTAAACGTCGAGATTGTTCATGTCTTGATGAAATGATGATATGAATTGATGAATAGTGATATCGGGATATTTGGGTTTTGGGATAATGTTTGGATTGCGTGGGATACACATATGATTTATTATTTCATGATTATGGGAATTGGTGGCAAATTTTTGGGAAAGGTATTTTAGGCGTTGTTCGATGGGGATTATGTTGGATTTTTCATATAGGAGTGTGTTTGAGGGATTATGAAGAGGATTTACGGGGTATCTAATTTTTGTGAGCATTCTAAGAGCCGATCGTTCGCCCACATGAATACTTTGCAAAACAGAACCACGAGGATTATGGAACAGGATAGCAGCATAGTCAAGCAAGGGTCGGCAACCCTTGCTTGACTATGCTGCTTTGACCGTTATTTATTCGAAATTTCTGTATGAAAGTTTTGCCCCTATGGGTACATCATTAATGCATTTTTTTAGATAAATAGGTAAAAATTAGATTAGAGGCAGTTAAGGTATTGTTTCTTTGAAAATTAAAAAAAAATGAAATATTTTAATTTGTATTTTAAATAATAATAAGAATAATAATAATGATAATAATAATAATAATGATAATAATAATAATAATAATAATATTAATAATAATAATAATGCTAATAATAATAATAATAATAAATAATAATAATAATAATAAATAATAATAGTCGTCTTTATTTTCTACAAGAACAGTACAATGTACATCACACAATAGGATGAAAAAAAACAATAACTGTCAAAGATAACGACTTTTATTTTGGTGACCTGTATCGACTCCAAGTTTTTTTTTCAAAACGTGTGTTTGAAGTTGATTCATCCGATGCGTTCTGTTAAAAAAAATGTTATATGACTAAGAACCCTTCAACTCTGACCAAAAAAACACGTTTTTGGGCAAAAAATGTCGTCCTTTGGCATCGTGTACCAAGTTGGAAAAACATGTGCTGACTCGATCCACCAAAAGGGCATTGAAATGTGTTCAATTACCTGCGCTGGACTCAAAAAACGAAGTTTCTACGGCGATTTGGTACAAAGTTATGTGCATTTTGTGGTCTTTTTATTTTTTCGTGTGGAGGGGCATGAAGGCCTCTCTTTGAGTGGGGGATAAACCCTCTCAAAGAGGACACATTTTACTTTTGTTTTCTCAAAAGATCGTCGAAATCGGTTGAATAGAAGCTATTTGAAAATTACCTAAATTTTTACAAATCTCAAGTGTTTCATTTTTTCCGTCAGTGTAATTTGTTTGTTTTTATTGGACGAATGGTGGTGAGTTAGGCCCACATTTTTTTCCGACTCTACAGAGATCGTTAAAGTAAGCCTTTTTGACCTAAAATAAAGTTTTTTGTTAATGAAGTTCTAAGGTACAAAATGCGATATTAATGATTTCGCGCAAACAATGAATTTTCGTGCATACCTTAAAGAACATGCAAAGAAAATTTCATTCGTGAAAACGAAAACAATTTCGTCGAATAACTTTGTGCCAAATCGTCGTAGGAACTTCGTTTTTTGAGTTCTGTGCAGGTAATTGAACACATTTCAATCAATGCCTTTTTAGTTGATCGAGTCGACACATTTTATCCAACTCGGTTGCCAAAATTGAACGTTTTTTCGCCCAAAAGCGTGTTTTTTTTTTGTTCTGGGGTTGAAAGGATCGAAAAGGGAATATTCCAATCTGAGTTTACCCCCTTAAAGTAGAGCCAAAATGGGATTTTTTCCTGAAAAAATTTAGTTGAAAAGTCACTGAGTTATGTGCGAAAAACCTTAAAATTCACTTTTTTCAAACACTTGGTTCCAAATAGTCGTAGGAACTTCGTTCTTTGAGTCCTGCATAGGGAATTGATCAAATTTGAATGCCTTTATGGTGGCTTGAGTCGAAAAAAAACCACCATCCTCCGTTTCATTTAAATTAAAAACTATTAAATCTCTCGGAATCTGAATAAGAAATGAATTTCTCAATTTTGTTTTTATTAAATTTATTACACAGTGTTTTCTAGGTTAGGTATAAATGGAAAAGAAGGGCGGTGGGTGGGCTCTATTCCATCCTCCAATCCATAGAGCACAAGCCAGGGTTTCGCAAGTATAAATTAATTGATACGAAAATAATCTAACGGTTTTTTTAACCTTTGACAAACGTTATTATTTAAAGAATCTCTGGGGCGTGCTCTAAGGGTTAGATAGGTTTATATAAATTTGATGTAACTATTATCATTTCATAATTATAGACCAGAAAAGTCTTACTTCGTAATACAAAAATTTCCAGTTCTTTGTTATAAAATTTTTATATTTATAAATATATCGGGTAAAAACAAAATATCGATTTGAGTAAACTTTCACTTCCGGTATTCAAAATTTTACCAAAAGCTTTCCAATTCTCCTGATTGTCTAATAAAGCTTAAGGCACACACACAGACACACACGCAAACATTTTTCAAAATTTGTCGGATTTGCTTCGGTGGGCCTTAAACTGGAGATCAATAATACAATTGAAAGTCAAATATTCAAAATGTGGCCATGGCTATAAGAGCTGCTATAAAACACACAAAAACAATGGTAGGTCAAATTTCAGATTGTTTACCCTATCCATATAAATTCAATGATTCCATTCATGGAAGAATGTTCAAAATACCTACATTTTTGCCTATTTTTTCACTTTTGTTTAGTACAATGAACCATTATTATTATTTATTTATGAGGCTAAAAACGAAAAATAATTAATGATTTCATCTTATTTTTATTATGAATAAAAAAAAATTAAATAATTGGTTTTTTTCATCTTGAGAGCTAAGTTTTGTATCAGGCCGGGGGTGTGTGCCTTTTGCGCCTGTTCGTAAATCCGCCACTGGATGTGTACATATTAGAAATGGGTAACTCGTCTCAAAATAATTATTTTTGGCTTTAACTGACTACTTTTCTTATGATCACATACGATACGATGACATACGATGTTGGTAGACCGCGGCCTATGATTAAAAAAAAAACAGGTCGCCCTTAGTGATCAAAAGTTTGGCCACCCCTTCTGTAGATAGTAATTGCTGAATATGATTTAGCGTGGTGTGTGTCTTGAGACGACTTGATTTCGATTTTACCAATTCAAATGAAGTCATTAAAGCCCAAAAAGTTGTTGGGCATAACTATCTCTGCTGTAACTGCGTCAACAGAAAAATGTTGTATGAAATTTTCTTTTTGAATCTGTTTGCAAATTTATGGATTGTTTAGTTTTGCAAATTTTTGCAAGAGCCTGAAGTTGAGTCGCATTTCTTACCTCATCACGTGCCACAGCAGACGAACGAAATACTGTCGTCTGCACAGGGATTCTGAAAAGTCCACTCGATACGTATCGACTGACGACTTGTGCTCGAACGTTCATTCGAAAAAGGTATATATCGGGATTCTGAACATCTTTCGACTCGACACAACGTGACAACATTGCATATTGCCGAGTGCGCATGCGGGATTCGTAGGGAGTATAAAATAAGAAGCCGTCTTTATAAACAATTATAATACATTTGATATTCTTAATATTAATATTTAGTAAATCTTATTAAAATATGGAAGAAATTCTTAAATGATTCGCCTGATTAACGCCCAAATCTATAATCACTGGAGAGCCCTCTTCCAGAGTTCAAATGTATGGGAACATTGAAATAATTGTTTTGACCCAGGAATAGTGCTAATTGAAAATTATATAACTGGTCGTCAACCATTGAATCATTATAATTAGATTTGAACATGATAAATTGAGCTTTCTAAAATGATTGTCTTTTATTTATTATTACCAAAGAGCATAAAACTGTTATTTGTATGTTTATGAATTTATTTACTTCGTCTAGATAATCACACTGCCAATAATAGTAGATTTCTTTGTGCGATAGCAGTCGGAGATAAAGATAGTCATACAGATTGACAAAGACATGCTACTCGATACCTCGTTAGGTATCGTCTGGAAATCGACGAATTCGAGTCGAAAATTTCCAGTGGAATACTTTTAGAATCGCAATCTAGGGACAAAATGGCCGACTCGATACGTTACGTATCGTTTGAGAGCTTTGACTATATACTAATGGACTGCTATTCCCCCTCCATTTCCCATATGATCAGTTGTCCACGAGCTGGAGCCCGATATAAGTCCCGCCCCGGAGCCGAAAACGGAGCGTAATTTAAAAACCGGAAAGCAAAAAAAATATTTCTCGATGTATTCATCAGCAACGTGGAGAATGCAAATGCGAGCATATTTCGGCAACTCGGATCCACTTTCCTACATGTTCTTTACAAGCAACCCATAATTTGCGAAGTTCCGGATTTGATGGAAATCTAATTCAGAATTTTAGGTTATAAGTCAAAAGTCAACTGACGTGTACATCAGCTGACAAGTATTATAACCGTGTTGCCATATATACGTGGACGTATTGCAGCCTTTTGCATAGCAATATTTTGACATAGTTTCAATATTTGACAATATAAATGTTTATATATTCAACGGTGTGAATAAATTGCAGGGTATCACAATATGCAATGCGAGCTCATAGAGTCATATGTCATAGACACAAAATAGCCACCAATTTAGTAACATACCGCAACCATTTAGGGTCCCGCCGCACCACCGTTGCTTGGAGGCACACATGAAGCGGCGCTAGCAGTCCAATAGTATATAGTCAAAGTTTGAGAGGTTTAGAATCCCCCTGCTGGAGGTGGCGTATTTGACCGATTTTCTGTCGGCGCTGACCTTGGGAAGATATTTGACGAAGGTGCTTGTCAAATAGAACCCCACACTTCCTCGGAACCTTCGCAGTTTATTGAAAAACGCGAAATCCTCATTAAGAGCCAATTGACGCCTATCACTGTTCAGACCTCTGAGATTTGAAAAATTCCTGCGCCGGAACTAGTTGTAAAGATTTGTTGAATTTGGTTCTCGTTTATCACGTGGTGAAACATTTTTAATATTACTGGTTGTTGAAATTAGGCACTTGGTAGGTTTCACAAATTTTATACTTTTTATTCCGACTAGTTTCGATTGTTACATCATTATCTAGGAATGACAGGTGGTCTCATTCCTAGATAATGATGTAACAATCGAAACTAGTCGGAATAAAAAGTATAAAATTTGTGAAACCTACCAAGTGCCTAATTTCAACAACCAGTAATAGTTGTAAAGATTCAATCGAAGATTAAAGAAAAAACTGAATATCTAAAAAATGGCGCTTATCGCCGTTTGACTTCACCCTTCAACTATTAAAGATCATTGTATTTTATGTTATAGCCTGGCCGCTAGTCCATTCTAGTCCCTAGAGCGAAAAGTTCTTCTTTAGGGCGTAAAATTCTGCTTTACGCCCATAAATGACTGCCAACATGTGGACTTCAGGAGTGATCGTGGAAAAATAACTAATATAATTCCACACACAATGTAATAGGCAATTGGCCACGTATGGTTTACAGTATAAATGTTTAGAATTCTCTACTAGAGTAATGCAATTGGCAATTGGCCAAGTCTGGTTTACAGTATAAATATGTGAAATTTTTACTTTCTTACGATAATTTTAAAATAATCATATACCAAACTATATTTTTATTTAGCTATAAAATCACTGTATACTGTTCTAATTAATATAAAAAACATCGATGTAAGAATTATTAATTATTGTACATAATTAAATTAAATTCAGATATAATTGAGTATTAAACACACTGGACTTAAAATATAAATATAAATTACATTTTAAATTGATAATATACATTTCAAAATTTCATTATATTTAGTTCAATGACATTAATTGCTAAAACCCATTACTCACCCGTTTTCTTTGTGATGATTACTTAGTCATTTGGCCACAAATCATTGTAATCATGATCAGAAAAATCATATCGAGGTGTGGGCCGAAAACATATTGACTCATGACATTAATTATTTATGGCGTGTAAACAATGCGACTCTTATATGTCAATATCAAATTCCATACATTTAGTCACACAATGAAAAATTACTAGTGGTCTTTGTTATCTTAAAAGGACCTGCTTGTATCATGTTTTTAAGGAATCCTGATATTGTAATCTACCCCTTTCCAGGTATCTCTACCTGTTTACAAGTAATGTTTAAGTGGAAATTGTGATAGAAGTAACGGCTTTACAAAGAAAATCTAAAAGTACTGTGATTAAAATAAAACTAAAGTACCGTTTACACTAGTTAAAAAAATAAAAAAATATCCATATGAAGAATTTCAAAATAATCCTCGTAAAACGGATCAGATCTAGGATCCCGAGGCCAAAAAAAGTTTTATTATAAATAAAAAAATAGTTAGCCATGAAAAAGATGAAAGTAAAACAATTGCAGTTGTATACCGGGTGTGGCACTTAAGACGCCTCGGACCATAGCTCCTTTACGATAAAAGCTATCGAAAAAAATCTAAGAACAAAGTGGTGCATAGTTACCGTCGCTATCTTTCAAAAATATTTTTAATCATCAGTGGCGTGCCGTACTCCAGTGGCGTACCAAACTTATGTTTTTTTAAATGGAATGCCCTATTTTTTATTGCAGATTTGGAAAGTGCTCGACGAGTACTTATTTTTTTATCTAACATGTTATACCCTTCACTTTAGCGGTTTCGCTGTTATAACCCCTTCTTTCAAAATTGCGCCCCATTTTTGAGATTTTTTTGTAGAGAAACTAATTGACGCCGGCGCCTAAATTTTGAATTGAGGTACAGGTTAAGACCTCGTATACCTTCACATAATTTTTTTTCGGGTAATTTATGGAAAAAAAATAATTTTTGGTTGATCTTCGCATGTTGTCATTTTTTCCGAAAATTTCAAATGGCACCCCCCTAAAAAAATTACGGCGTTGTACAGCCAAAACTCTAAATTTTTCATTGGTGTAAAAAAAAAACAGATTGCATAACAAAATTTCGGAGAAAAAAGGAATTTCATCGCAAATGTCGGGAAACGTTTTCCATTCCCAAGTGTGCCATGAGAAAACAAATACACAAATACGGTCAACATAATAGTATGTACCTATTTATTCAACATGATATGAAAAATGCAGATAAAGAAAACTAAATGTTCGAAATGACGACCTTCCTGCTAGAGGCATAACCGCAACTTCGACTCACTGGCTCTAGACACTGCCCTAAGGACTTCTGGTGATATACCGCGGAAAGCCGCGCGGATTCTCTCCCTCATATCCTCGACAGTAGTTGGTACCGTCCTGTAAACCTTGTCTTTGATATGGCCCCAAAGGAAGAAGTCAAGGTGTGAGGTCTGGTGATCTTGGCGGCCACCTCACAGGACCCCCACGACCAATCCAGGAGTCCGGAAACGTTTCATCGAGAAATTCCCGAACGACACAGCTATTATATGCAGGAGCTCCATCGTGCTGGAAAACTATCTGTCGAAGAGAGGCTAGAGGGACATTTTCCAAGAGATCATCCAAGTCGTCGCGAAGGAACCTCAAATAACTGTTGCCGTTCAGGTGCCCCTCGATGAAATAAGGACCCAAAAGGTGTTCTCCAAGTATTCCTCCCCAAACATTCAGCGATTATCTTTGCTGGTGGTTTATCATTCGCATGGCTTGTGGGTTTTCATCGGCGTAATAATGGTAGTTGTGGCGATTGACATGCCCATTTCTATGGAATGTTGCTTCATCAGAAAATAATACGCGCATAAGAAATGATTGCTCCTGCTCAATTTTGTTGATAGCCCACATGCAGAAATTTTGCCTCGCATGAAAATCTTGAGGTTGCAATTCTTGGTGCAGTTGAATCTTAAATGGATGGAATTTGTACTTTTTAAGAACACGATGTACGGATCGCGTTGAAATATCGTGATTCCTACTAATATCACGGATACTGGTATGAGGATCTTCAATAACTGCCTCCAGAACCTGCAGTTCATTATTTTCGGTAATAACTGCCTTCTTTCTAACTCTCCTTGGCCGTTTCACACTTCCCGTAGTAGTAAATCTCTCCAACACTTTTTGAAACGCACGTTCATTTGGATGTGCCCTGTGCGGATATCTCGCAGCGTACACTCGTGATGCCAAGAAACAATTCTTGTTACATTCTCCAAGAATAAATATCATGTCAACCATTTCCTCTTGAGTTCGGAACATTTTTAGAACGTTTATCAAAAATGACTTATGGCTGCTACTGACGTCTAATAATTTACTTTGACAATTACCAATCTTTTGTTTTCTCATGGCACACTTGGGAACGGAAAACGTTTCCCGACATTTGCGATGAAATTCCTTTTTTTCTCCGAAATTTTGTTATGCAATGTGTAATTTTTTTTACACCAATGAAAAATTTAGAGTTTTGGCTGTACAACGCCGTAATTTTTTTAGGGGGGTGCCATTTGAAATTTTCGGAAAAAATGACAACATGCGAAGATCAATCAAAAATTATTTTTTTTCCATAAATTACCCGAAAAAAAATTATGTGAAGGTATACGAGGTCTTAACCTGTACCTCAATTCAAAATTTAGGCGCCGGCGTCAATTAGTTTCTCTACAAAAAAATCTCAAAAATGGGGCGCAATTTTGAAAGAAGGGGTTATAACAGCGAAACCGCTAAAGTGAAGGGTATAACATGTTAGATAAAAAAATAAGTACTCGTCGAGCACTTTCCAAATCTGCAATAAAAAATAGGGCATTCCATTTAAAAAAACATAAGTTTGGTACGCCACTGGAGTACGGCACGCCACTGATGATTAAAAATATTTTTGAAACATAGCGACGGTAACTATGCACCACTTTGTTCTTAGATTTTTTTCGATAGCTTTTATCGTAAAGGAGCTATGGTCCGAGGCGTCTTAAGTGCCACACCCGGTATAACAACAATAAAATGTTGTAGTTATTATTTTAATAGAGATAAACAAAGTTGACAAAAAAACACCGTATAATAATTCTTTAATTCTAAAAATAATAATGATCGTTTGATCAAAACTGCAGTCACTAATAAATAAATAGTGTGATATTAACTAAGTAAAAGTACATTTTATTTCAATAATAATAGTAGACACATTTTAATATTACAAAAGATTATCAAAAAGTCCACCATTAATATTATGGCATAAATTACATCTTTTTAAAATTTAATTTGTTTCCTTTTATTATTTAAATAAAACGCACTTTTACTTAGTTAATATCACACTATTTATTAATGACTGCAATTTCGATCAAACGATAGTATTATTATTATTTTGATAATTAAAGAATTATAATACTTTGTTGTTTTTTGTCAACTTACTTTGTTTATCTCTATAAAAATAATAACCATAATATTTTATTGTTGTTATAAACAACTGTAATTGTTTTACTTTCATCTTTTTCATGGCTTACTATTTTTGTATTTTTAATGAATCTTAAAAATGACTGTAACTCACTTATTTTTAGAAATAACTATGTCATATGTGATATCGGATTAAAGAGAAAAAAATAGTCGTTCGGTTGAGGTCATAGCCAACTATGGTTTATATTTAAGAAAAATGTAAGTTTGCGTCATATCTCGGAAAATAATGGCGGGAAAATTTTTCTGAATTTATTTTATTAAGTTGCGTAAAATGATCTACAACTGTGTCCTGTATAGTGTTTTTCTATCTGTCATAATAACCGAGATATATTTATTTGAAAAAATTGACACTTTTTACATTTTTCAAAATATCTAGTTACACTTCACTTTTTTGAAAACCCTGTATTTACCGGGATTCACCCCGTACATTTAAGAATTAATTAGAATATAAAATATAAAACAAAATATAAAATAAAATATTAATATAAAATATAAAAATATAAAAGTTAAAATTACAATTTAAAATTTAAAATCTTGACAACTTTGAGATAACAAACAAAAAACAAGTGAAAACAATACAATGCAATACGCTAGACATAAGTTGCAATTATCTAAATTTGACCACAAACAAATACCGATAGATCTATTCGTTATAAATTAGATTTAAAGTCTGAAATATTGTTTGAAAACAGTTTAAAATTGCCGTTACTTATCAGGCCATTCGCTACTCTTAAAGTCCGCCATAAAGGTGCATTGAAAACCAATCAGTTTAAGTACAAAGGAGCAATCAATGTGACTGATTGAAATCGAGTCAATTTTTGTGTGAGTTATGAATTTTTCAAAATTAATATTTTAAGCTAAGTAATAAAATTTGTAAAATCCTACAAGTGTAACGAATTTTAAATTCATTTAAACTTTAAAATTTGTATTTCATGATAAAAAAATCAGAAAAAAATATATTGAATAGCAGTAGAATTTTTAAAATTCTACAAGTGTAACGTGTTCTTAATTCCAATCAAAATTAAATTTCTGCATTGGTTTAATCATTGAATTGTTGAGCCGAATTTGCTTTAAAAGATTAAGATCTATGAACAGGACAATACATTTCTGATTTTCTGTTAAAACAATTGTCAAATTATAGCTGAAAACAAATGACAACATTCTAAACAATGTCTGGGGAAACGAAATATGCATTATAAGAAATTTTAAAGTTGTAAAAAATTCATTAAAGTTCAACTTCTATCTGAAAAAAATAAACATATTTTATTTCTTATCCTAGGTTAAAACAAAACAGCAATGTTCCAAACTGAAAATGGGAAAACAAAAATTGCTTAGAAGGATAGAAAAAAATAATCAAAGGAGAAATTCGTTTTAAGAGTTTAAAATTAATTGAAAAAATTATAGATTTCGGATTTCGAATAAAAATGAGTGCCAAATCCGAGATTGAAAAGAAACAGTAACACACCAAAATCGAAAATTGTACTATTTAAAAAATTATACATTGAATGAATATTTTTTTTAAATTGGTTAGCTCCCGAAAATAAACCCATTCGATGGTGAGAAAGCTAACTGGTATTTGGTAAGAAGCTAATTATAAGATTCTGTACGATTTGCTAATAAGCTACTAATGCCGTATTTTTTTGTATACTATTGTAGCATAACATAAATGAGCTATTGACCTGATGGTCTCTACTACACCGTTGTTTTTGTATTCAGATATTATTAAATCGCATTGAAAAAATAATTATTGTGAATAATTCATTCCATAAATTTTACATAAATGAGATATTGACTTGATGGTCTCTCTACACCTATCGTTATTTGTGTTGAGAGATATTATTAAATCGCATTGAAAAATTCACAATAAATTATTCATTCAATAAAGTTTAATTAATTTCATTTAATCGCTTACCCACAGTAGGAACTATCTTCATAACTGATAATCCATTAATGTAAATTTCAATATTCTGCAAACACTAAAATACACGAACACTCACTCACTCGGTGGAAGGTAAACTGCCGAATCGAACGGTTTTCAATGACTAAAAAGAGATTTAATCTGGAATGCGTTCATGCATCGTGGATATAGATTGATAACAGACGACGAAAGAATGTGTTTTTTGCAAACATTTACGCCGGATACTAATTGCCTCCGGGGCAAAGGTCAAATGATTCGGCGGTTCCCACCTGGCAAAATTTTCCAGTTCCACCGGTGAGTTTCTTCGGTGTTTTAGATTTTAACAGCGCGACGGAGTGTTGTTCTTGAATTTTAATTTTTGAGTTCACTGGAATTTGAAATCATTTCATTTGATCAGGCGGCGAAGTTGTGAAAATTTCTACCAAGTTCGCCGGCTCGAAAAAATAGAAAAATAATAGCATTCGACGTTACACTTTCTAGAATAACTAGAAATGCATTCTAGATTATGATTTCGTGAAAATCCATTTACACCCCTTCACTGGATTTTAAAATACTTTTATTTGATCAGGCGGAGAAGTTGTGAAAATTGAAATATACGAAACAGCAGAATCATCGTTTATTAATACACGCTCTGTAGCGTAAATGTAGTATAAGCTATGGAGTGTTACAACCCTCCATTAGAATCTTCCAAACACATGCATATAGATCCAGTAAAATTTAATTAGAATCTAGATCTTCAATGATCAAACCTTAATACAACTAAAAAGAAAATAAATTTAACATACCTGTGATGGCAATTTCATTAAATTGTTTATTAAAATTAATATATTAGACATTTATACTTTTAATTAAAAACACAGTACATTTTTGCTTTTAAATTAATGTGAAATGTAATAATTATAGCAAAAATATTTGTTGTGCGCACCCTGTGAGGATTGATAAAAGTGAGTAATTTTCAGTGTGAGCAATTTTCGTGTGCGCAATTATCACTGTGCGTTATTTTCTGTGTGCGGAGTTTTCCGTGTGAGCATTATTCCGTGTGAGGAGTTTTCGTGTGCGGAGTTTTCGCTGCGCAGTTTTCTGTGCACAGTTTTAGCGTGAGCAGTCTTCCTGTGCGGATATATCACCGAACCACATATTGTATACTATTAATTACTTTGTTATATTGTGTTTATACTATATGTTTTTATATTTACCTGAAAGTTGGCAACAACTTCCTGTTGGGTTATTATTAATTAAATAAATAAATTAAATAATTAGGCTGACTTATTCGTAGTTATAAACTACATACACCGAATTAAAA
Organism: Ocypus olens; assembly: GCA_910593695.2. NCBI lineage: Eukaryota > Metazoa > Arthropoda > Insecta > Coleoptera > Staphylinidae > Ocypus > Ocypus olens. Next base: position 36,191,715 of record OU343053.1, read on the forward strand.
CCTTTTATTAAACACAATGAAAATAAAAATAAAAAATAAGACTTTACATGATCTACTATAATTCTGCAAATTAGCAGCAAATTAATTATTGAAAAATACTGTTATTTCAAATTAATTGAATGAAATATAATGTATACAAAAATATTACTTTCTATTAAATATTGATGGTCGGTATTATCCATAAACCATGTGGTGATTGAAAACAGGCATCATAGATATTCCATTAGAAATATACAATTGTTTACTTTTTAGCCTCCATTTTTATAAAACAGCAAAATCTTATTCAATTTTTTTGTAAAGTACGATATGCACGATTTGATGTAAATCGTGATATTATTCTTTTGTTATACTAAAACAAATTATATTGACTTTTCAACAGATTATATCTGGCATCTAACAAATGCACGTCCGCTTACTGTTATTATCTAAAGCAGAGTTTCACAATCGTTTGAAATTGTTGTACCGGTATGTAATAGACAATATAGTGGCATACTAGTAGGTATATATGATATATTTGGAAAAACATTCTCAAGTGTAGTTTCCAATTGCCTGTCACTCTCAAAAATATTGTTTTAATTATTATTTCATTTACTTATCGCATACCAGTAGCTTGACATTCCCGTACTGGTACGGGCATGTGTATCACAAATTGAGAACGTCTGCTCTAAAGGATTGATGGAAAATTTAATTTCGTCAAATATATAAAACTTGTCCCAGAAAAAAACATTCAACTTTGTACATGCTGTTATTTTAATACCATTAAAACAAAATCACTTTTAAATTAGTTTATTGCAATATTTGATTGTATTACATTAGTAGATACCAACAATTTACAAAATGTTTAACCCAATATTATAGTGAACATCTTGTTACTATCTAAAGCAAGGGTTTTCAAACTTTTAAAGTTTTTAACTACAAAAATAATAATCAATATTTGGCGGATTTATGATTTGATTAGACCCGAGTAGGATTTTGAGGTGGTTTTCACTAGAGATGAGTAAGTCGACTTTTAATGAGTCACACTCCTGTGTAAATTTCTCACTTTAAGTCATGAAATTTGAGAAGTAGGGGATGCTGAGAACTTTTTCTCAGACATACTTTTTATTATTTTTCAAGTCATTAGTCACTTCGAAAATCTATTCTTTTCAGTCAACTACTAAGATTGTTTTTGAATAAAATAAAGTGCAAACTGTCTCGTTAGCCATCCATTTATTATATCACAAATTCGTTAGATTATAATTAAATAATAAAGCTTTCACTTTTGTTGGACATTCCAATTTCATTTTAATATTCACTTATAATATAACGTAACATAATAATACAATTGCAACAATAGAACAATTTACAATTATTACTATAAATAAGAAATTGGTGAAGGTGTTGGGTCATAATGGCATAACATGTAATTATCTTTGTGTACAGATATTATCGTTTTCCGCATTGAGGAGCTTATGTTATGCAATTAGCATTAGCGATTTTCCTGCATTTGCCAGATTGCTTGCATAATATAGTAATATTGCATTTTAGAGCATCTCTGATAAGCATATGGAACGAGGAATACACGGCATGTTAATTATGAGAACATATATTTTTAATTACTGGAAAGTTTAATAAATTAAGAAAATTTCTAGTATTTCATAATTTCGTTTATTTTGCATGAATTTTTAAATTGGGTGTCCCACCGAGATGGTTCATTGAAAGTAATTGGACTTGTAATTAATGTATTGTAATGAGATTTTCAACGTTTACGTAATTGAGGGTGCCCTTTTCAATGAAAATATTTTCAAGGTTAGTCAACACCAACTTCCTTATTTTAAATGGAATGCTTTATTTTTTATTACAAATTTGGATTACACATAAAATTCTGTGAAAAAAATCATAAAATAACATAACCTCAAAATTTAAGTGTTTTCGAAATATTTGACATTTTAAAATTTTGTATGCTTTTTCATAATTCCCTTTAAAAATACATATCTCCGAACAATACAAAATTGAAGGAATGTATTGTTGGCTATAAAAAGTATATACCCGAAGGTACCCAGTGGTGATTTATTTTTGGAAAAATAAAATTGAGAGTGTTCAAAATTTCATACCACATTTAGTCAACTTTAAAGCATTAAATCTCGATTTTTTTATAAATAGATCACCCTGTATACTTTTACATATTCCGACGCAGAATTCAAGATTGATCTAAACTAGCATTCCCTATGCCTATCTTCTTTCGTTTCCAAGATATTAACATGTTTGTAAAAGTACGTCAATGAATTCTGCGTCGTAATATGTAAAAATATACAGGGTGTTACATAAAAAAAAATCGAGATTTAATGCTTTAAGTTGACTAAATGTGGTAATTTTGAACACTTTTAATTTTATTTTTTCAAAAACAAATCACCACTGGGTACCTTCGGGTATTGGCTTTTTATGGCCAACATTACATTCCTTCAATTTTGTATTGTTCGGAGAGGGTCCGGGACAAAGTGTCGAATGCCCAAAGTGCCGAATTGGTATTTTGCCCAAAGTGCCGAATTTCGTACTACCGACCATGCCCAAAGTGCTAAACGACGCTAAGCGACGTCGCATCGTTCGTAGACAAGGCGTCGGACCCGAATCGGCAGTTTGGATTTTCGGCACTTTGTCCTTGCGCCGACCTCTCAGTAAGGTCTAAACAGCCGAATGCACGCTAGTTCGGCACTTTGGTCCTCGCACGCACCTACGAGTAAAGCCCAAAATGCCGAATATTTATGTTATAATACGTTTAAAACAAAAATACTATTTATTTTATTTTTAATAAAAACATTCTTCAGCCCTGAAACTATCCACATTCCATTAATAAACTTCTATTATCAAACATTATTTTTGCAAATTAAGAGGTGTGCATTCGGCATTTTGGGCCCTACTCATAGGTACGTGCGAAGACGTTCTGTCGAATGACCAAAGTACCGATTCGCATTCGGCTCCGACGCCTTGTTTACGAACGATGCGACGTCGTTCGGCACTTTGGGCATGGTTGGTAGTACGAAATTCGGCACTTTAGGCAAAATGCCAATTCGGCACTTTGGACATTCGGCACTTTGGGCAGGTCCCTTCCGAGATATGTATTTTTAAAGTGAATTATGAAAAATCACAATTTTTCTTTAAATGTCAAATATTTCGAAAACGATTAATTATTGAGGTTATGTTACTTAATAATTATTCTCACAGAATTTTATGTGTAATCCAAATTTGCAATAAAAAATATAGCATTCCATTTAAAATAAGGAAGTTAGTATTCACTTCCGGTATAACTTTTAATGCGTTAGGAATTGCGATAGGGTTGTTATTTGGAAAAATGTTTGTTTTTAATTCCGTATGGTATGGCATAAAAATATATAGGGGCTCTAATTTAAAATAAAATAAAAATAAAAGAAAGTTTGACGCAAAATTTTAGATACCCTGTATAATTCATATCAATCAAACTTGGTTAACGGGACTATCAGACCTTATTTAATAAGTACCTTGTATGATTTGATTAACGAGGCACTATTTTTATTTTTATTTAATTTTTAAACCAATAGTGCAAAACCGTTTTTTTTATTTTTTTTTTTGTTGATATCACTGTATCGATTTCAATAAAATTATAGGAATATGTAGGCAACTATAAAAGGTACCCAAATAAGCAATAAAATATATGGAATGTAATCTTGAAAAATATATATCATGACGTCATACTTTTTTGGGACACCTTGTATAATCTAAAATATTTTTTGAAATTAGTAACTAAGCTATAGAAGATGGGAGGTGAGATGCAGGACCCTGTATATCAATTTGAGAGAGATCTACAATTACATCCAAATGGGGTAACTTTTTTGTAATTTAATGTAACTTTTTCCGATGTGATGAAATAAAAGGGATTTTTTTATGATACTATATGTACTTATTTAAGTATTGAGCAACCATTTTAGCATTATGGGCGGGCGCTCCATATTGCTAAATCTGGTTTCTTACATTTAATGGCAATTCATCTAAACCCTCTTTTATTTGATTCCAAAGAAAACCGAGGAACCGGTTCCTAGTTAATGGGCTTTCAAACAAAATTGGGTCTACTATAGCCCGTTCTCCGGAATCTGACGGCTGTGGTCGTAAAAGGGGTTCGGAGCTCGGTAAGTAGGGGACGTAATATGTTTTATCTCAAACCAATCTTTGTTGAGAAGTACTGGTGTAAAAGTGCGTATACCAATCGGAGCGAAGGATAGTAATAAATGTATGGGATGCAATTACACGCACCACCAATACGCCCTGAGGGTTGACGCACCCTCGAAGAAAAGGTATTGGTAGTTCGTCTATAGCATATTCGGTGGAATGTGGCGGCCGAGGTCGTAAAACGGTCGTTGCATCCCATTCGTTTATTACTGTCCTTCGCTCCTATTGGTAACTTTTACACCAGTACGTCTCAACAAAGATTGGATTGAGATCAAAAATATTACGCTCTGACCATCTTTTACGACCACAGCCGCCAGATTCCAGAGAACATGCTATACACGACGTGACGTTAGAACACAGTGTTCTGATGGGGAAACAATATTGAATGTTTACATTATTATTGTTATTTTTGCCGCCGTTGACATATGTCGGTGGTTATGCTACTCATTTTGGGTCTAGTACAACTTCAGGCAATAGATTCCACCACTTTGGAATTTCTACCTTTAATTTCTAATATTTAATGATTACATTATCTGTTTACAAACGTGTGGTAAGTGAATAAATTTACCAGTTGCTTTTTTCTTAGTATCATATGTTATTCATTATATTCTTTTCCCAATTATAACTCGTTGAACGCTAAAATATCGATATTTTTTGAAAAAATTCAACTCATTGTAGTAGTAAACAATGTTTTATTAGGGCTATCGACCTATCGGTCTTTCTGCCCTTTCAACTCATTGTAATCCCAATCTTCCGAAAATGTTCGCTGTTGGGATTAAAATTCGTGATTTAATAACTTATTATATTACCTGTGAATAAACCATGATATAGAAGTAGTAATATTTAAACTGTGAACTATACAACCATTATTTTACTGCGCAAAAACTATATGTATCTTTTGGATCTTATCATTTAATAATCTATGCATTAAAACTAATGTAACATATCCACAAACTACATCCTGCGAACCGCAGTGTACACCGTAAATATCCTTGAAATTATAATTCTGTGCTTAAAACAACATCAGTACACTAGATTTATATTTTGAACGATGAAAATAAAGCAATATTAATAGTTAGTTATGCAACGAGTTTATAACGATAGCTATTAATACATGCGCATAAAGATAGCTATTAATACATGCGCATAAAGATAGCTATTAATACATGCGCATAAAGATTAATGCAAGTGTATTAATAGCTTGCACACGTAAGTCTTTCTAGGAGAAGTTATCACTAAATACAAGAAAACGAAATGTAGCCTGAATATATGAATATTCAACCTGTTCGTTAATCTGCAAAGCAAAAAATTAAGTCTTACTAAGACTATAAACAAATAACTTATTGAAACAACTACTTCCCTGGCTAGTTCTACGCCGGATATTGAATGATACAAAGTTTACAGAAGTACTCAGTGACGTGGAAATGCAATACCAAAAACGAATTCGAATTTTTCAATCAAATTTGGCAGAAATATTAGCTAACGAAATAAGAGTATAATGATTGATTCAAATTTGATTTAACTTGGATCAAGTAGCCAAGTGTCAATTTTGACACTTCAAATTTTTCGAATATTGGCATCTGTTCACTCTCTAACGTCCGGTATTATCAACTTTTTTTAAACAGGCATTTAGTTAAATGATGTTTAGGGATAAAGGTGCATTTAAAATGGTCATGGGTATTATGAATCTTTTTAAGGAGTTTTAAGTAAATGTCATTTTAAGATCTGTTGGTAAGAGACTGTATACGGATTTTTGGTGAATTTTATATTTGCAAGTAGGTAACACTGAATTTTAATCTTAAAAAGCCGCCGATCCGCAGACGCGACTGATCCACCATCGCCGCCGATCAACCAGAACAACTGAGTGAACAATTTTATTTTCTCCCGTGATTGAACATTTCTGTCATTGCGCGTGAATAATAGCGATAGTTATCGTGCCAATCAGCTCTTCTCTGCCTCTCATCCCCCTTCCTTTGTGATGTAGCAATTCTTATCGCAATGCCGACTCCATGAGTTAGTCAGAGGTCAATGAGGTGGGGATCGCCCCCTTTCTTTCAAAAACCCCTCGTGTTATGGTTATTTTCATCTATTTCTTACGCACGTAACTTACTATTTGTTCATAAAAAGAGTCGCCGGTGAAATTTGACGAACTTGAATTCATGATTATAGACCGAACTGAAATTACTGTAACCTAACCTCAAAACTAGAAACGTCAAGTTAAATCGCCATTAAAATTGTTAAAGGTAGAAATTTCGACATTTAATGTTAACGGCCATTTATCGGCTAAAGGACATTTAAACTTGGCAATACTGCACATTCACTCTAAAATCTTATTTAGGCTTAACTGACCTTTAAAATGTGTTGATAATACCGGGCGTATGTCATTTTTCGTTTGTTGGTTTTGAGTTTTAAATGTTTGAAAATAGCGATTATGCCTAGGGTAAGAGCACGTCGAAATCTTCACCAGTTGGACGAATTCGACTGAGGTCGAATTATTGGATTACGTGAAGGTCTATTTTCATATAGAGAAATCGCTAATCGTCTTAACCGAAACCAATCCTCCGTAATAAGATGTTATCAGGCATGGGCTAGAGAAGAACAAGAGCGTTGCGGGAAAGTAACCGGAGGAAAGAGAAAAACAAATTAAGCTCAGGACCGCCGCCTTCGCATTATGACCATTTCATTACAAAACAATTTATTTAATCGACACCAATATGGTTTTAAGAAACTGTAAGCTATTGATGTCATTCTAGAGTAAATAGTTTCTAAAATCCTTTTCTTTGAGTATCCATAGATATATTTAAAACCCTGCGCCTCTGCTAATAACCCTAAAAAATTATAATAATTGAAGTTTCGTTGAATCGGTACAGTAGATCAGATCAGCGCTTGGAAGAATCAGGTACAGATGCTTGCATTATGCTAATAAACATTGTTGATCCGTTGTCAGGATGTTAAGAGACCGTACCAGGTGTCAATTGCTGATTAATGTATTGGTGAAGAAGGTACACTAGCTTGTCTTTGGACAATTTACCGTCGAATCAGATCTTTTTGCCTGAGATCATTTTTTTATAGACAACATCATGTGTTACCAGTCAAAGCTCAATATCGACAGCAGAGGAAGGGTTGGTGCAGACTTAGGCTGGATTGGAACTTCGAACGTTCAGCGATGTCTCTGTTCGTTGAAGATCTGGAGAAACGCGAAATGTTGAATTGAATTATGATATTGCTTACAAAAGTAGCTACCTCTGGTCTTAATTCAAGGCAATATGCCCGCCCGGCAATATGTTGATGGGGTGGTGGAACCCTACATGCCAGCCCTACTTACGGCGGCTGTAAAATCCTCTTTTTCATTCCGCAAAATGCTAGGACTTCCCTATAATTATTTCAAGACGCTCACATTAACTCCATGCCGTGGTCACCTAGATCTCCGGACCTTTCGCTCATTGAACATATATGGGACATGACAGGAAGAAGACAAATGAACTTGAAAATCCTCCACAGATATTAGGGGCTCTGTGCCATGAATCGTTGGAATCCATGTGACGTAGGGTGAGGGAGATAGAGATGGACCAACTCATTATCAATAAAAAAATGAATAAACGCTTCGTTTGTTTTCTTTCAAGATTTGATCAAATGTTACTTTTCAATAGTCCAAGGTTTCTGTCAAATTTGGTTGAAAAATTCTTATTCCTTCTTCGTGTTGCAATTTCTATGTCACGCGGCATGTTAATGAAAATTGCAATTTCTTACGTCTAGAACTTAAATTAAAATATTAATAGTCTAGTGAAGAGAATGGTTCCATAACCGTCTTTTGAAGGGCCCTATGCCACGAAGGTTTAACGGGCCCGCTTCCAGGAGGAATCAAGACAGATAAATAATAATTTTGTAGTTTCAAACAGGTTGAATATTTACATATTCAGGCTATATTTCGTCTTATGAAATTTTTTTGAATGCTTCTGCAACAAGTGAGGTTGCCTCAAATTTATTTATAAGTTGCAATAAACGGTTACAACGATTTTGAGACCTAAAATTTTACACTTATATATCGTTATGGCTGCATTCCGTTTTCGACGACTTTACAAAATAAAAAGACCGGCGACTGGGCCCCTTGTCTAAACTGGTCCTAGACCAGTGGTTTCTAAACTTTTTTGTCCTACCGCCCCCTTTCCAGAAAAAATATTACTTAGTGCCCCCTGGAAATGATTTTTTTTAAATTGTATTAGCAATGAATAGGATATATATGTATGAATGTTTCTACCTTTTTCGTAAAATATAGTAAAGAAGGGTTGTAAATTAGAAACATTTATCTTTGAAATTATGAAACTATTTATTGAAGCCAGAATAGTATGTTATACAAAAAAGAAAAATATTCGAATGAGAAGGATGAACCTGTGCTGCTACCAATTTAGTAATTCGTCAGCAGTAATCTTAAATCACCAAGATGAATAAATTGATTACCGCACTGAACCCACGTTCCACTAAATCTTCTCTTCTTTCTTTTATACTATCACCCCCTTACAGTTATTCATCGTCCCCCAAATGCATCTGTGGCCATCAGCGCCCCCCTGAATCGCTGCAGCGCCCACCAGGGGGGCGGTGGCGCCCACTTTGGGAATCACTGCCCTAGACCATGACCTCCCTGGCCTAGGCCATAGATAGACTACCCTTGATAGTTCCGACCGTTAATGAAAAATCACAAATAATTCAAGAACCCGACTATTGAAATTTGAACCCCCTCCGACCACCCCTTCAAAAAAAGGGTTGCCAACCACCCTAAAAATTTTTTTTTACAATTTTTATTTTTTTCCTGATAGGCCCGGGGCTCCTCTTGGTTGCCGTGAAATCCGCGATTTTCTAAGTTACCCAATTACTACAGTTTTTGATTAATTAAAACACTTGGTTTTGTTTCACTCATTTTATTTTTCTCTCCGACTAGTTTCGACCTTAGGTCATATCATATCTCCTTGAGAATGACCTAAGGTCGAAACTAGTCGGAGAGAAAAATAAAATCAGTGAAACAAAACCAAGTGTTTTAATTAATCAAATATATAATTATGTTTCACCACGGGTTAAGTGAGAAATTAATTAATCATACAATTACTACAGGGTGATTTTTGACGATGCAGAGGTTCACGCCAAAACTTTCACATCCCTGGATTTTTGAGCTGGAAAACTGGGACTGGGCCCAAAAACCCCCAATGCATGGGACATAAAGGTTACTATAGGACATTGGGGTGCGACCTGCGGTCGCAATCCCTCAGCCATTTTTCTAAAAAATCACTTTTCGGACGCTTCCGGAAAAAAGGGCGCGCTTGCCCTTACGATTACGACTTTAATTTTTAATAGAGTTTTGTAGAACTAGCCCCCCCTCTACGTTTTGTGTCTCTTACGAATTTTTGATATACTCTGGCCGCTCTATGAAGGCGTCTGAGGTGATTAACGAAGGATCGTAAGGGCCGCCCTCATCAGAAGTGATTGGATATTTTGTTACCTTACACTCACAGATATTTATTCTTTACTTGAAAGCTATTGGTGCACTATCGGCTTCTATGTATAAATGAATAGTTTTAAAAGGTTACAGATAGCACTTCAGATGCCTTCATAGCGCGGCCAGATTTTATCTCTAACCCTCGAGGCGTTATTTAAAGAAAACCACCCCCGATTTCAATAAAAAAATTCTAGAGCGGCCATTTTTAATCTCACTTTCCGTGTTTTTTTTTTTTTAATTTTTTTAATTTTTTTTTTTTACGAAAATTAAAAATTCGACGACGACATTTCAGTCGTATATTTAATCCCGATCAAACATCCCCATAAAGTTTTACGATAAAATTTTTAGTTTTCGAGATATGACATTGTATACGGAAGAGAGAAGCGAAATTTAGCAGCCGGACACAATTTTTTTTGTCCGATCGGAAATCTGATTACACCACCGGAAAGCCCGTCTCGAGCCCAACAGAAAATTCAAATAAATTTTCTTAATCCGACCCCTCCTTCTAATTTTAAAAATAAATTCAAATTTTATTTATTTTGCCGGTAAATATTTTCGATCGTCTTTCACTAAATTCTTTTAATTCTTTGTAAATCATCACGAATCTAACGACGGATTATCAATGCGGTGTTTCGTGTACGTAAAAAAAACTTTGAATTTTTACAATCGCCCGGTTATTATCCGAAATATGAATATTTGAATTATTGTTGTTTTGAACGCTGAAAAATTTTCTCCTGAAAATCAATTTCGAAAAAAAAAATATTTCCGGGAGGGTTAGAACAATGAAACTTTGGGAAATTATTGAGCGTTCCATTTGAAGCAGACCACCAAAGTTTGATAACATTTCGGTCACCCCGTCGGCCGCATCAGTCGCAACGGGGTGTCAAAGACCAAAACAACCCCTATCAGTACCGCCCTAATTTTTGTTTGTATGTTGGTTTGTAATGTGTATACGCTTCTCAGACGCTCACCAAATAATTTTTGGAGGACCAAAATTAATGAAAAAAAAATAAGCTTCATCCTGTTAACGTCTAATCCGGGCCGCGGTGGCCTAGTGGGTAGCGTTCCTGCTTCTGGGCCTCGTGGTCGTGGGTTCGAATCCCATCCGCGCGGTCACTTTTTCGGAACGAAGAAGTGGCCGTGCGGGTCCATGGATGTCTAGTGTATGTCCCATTCATTATCAAAATGAAATCTCAAGTAATTATCTTTAGTGGCCGAATAGTACATGCTTACGCCAATTCCAAATCATCCGCACTTCCTCAACCCGAATTCCCGTCAACCATCCTTCCTTAAAAAAAAAGAAATGCATTGATAGTGCAATTTGACAGATGTCAGATTCAGAAGCTGGGGTTACCACCAGATTACATTCCCGAAGTTCCTCGGCGCGTGGTTTGAGCAAAACGATTCAAAATAATGTTTTTTATTTTTCTCACCCCCTTCTGCACGGATGAGAGAGGTGGTGCTTTTGGGGTAATTAACGCCTTGCAGTTAGAATCCACTTATTTTTAAGTACTGTATCATCCTTAGATCGGGACTAAAATTGTAGTAAACAATCGACAAAATCACCAGCTACCTTGATTCATATTGATGGGCGACGGCGCAGCGCAGTGGACCCATCGTGCGTCACCAATTACTTTATTTTATTTTAATGGCCTATGCACAGACGACGGCGTAGCGCAGCGGAGCCGTCATTCGTCACCGGTAACTTTGCTCAAATTTAATAGTCTACACAGGGACGACGGCGCAGCGCAGCATAAACATTCGTTTAATGTTTAGGGGAATTGTGGGCGACTTTTTCGTACAATGGGTTTTCTGGTGCCCAATATGGAAACTTTTGCTTGTTTACTGAACCATTAAAACAAAATGTTACCTCGTCGGAAAAAACTACCTTACTTCAAAATTGCGGGTTGGCATTGCGTTTATCCATCATGATTTCACAAAATTCTAATCTGCGGTTTAGATCATCTTCAATAAGTTCTTGAACTAAATGTACTTTGTATGGGTGCCATTTGTTCTTGTGTAAATAATTTAGTACACAAGATTTACTTACTGACTGTTCTGCAGCTACTTGTCGAGTTGATTTGGGAGGATTTTCTTGTAACTTGACCAAAATATTCAATTGTGTGTATTCTGGAACTGTAAGATGGTTGGTATTGTAATTATCTCGTGCGTGACCAAAGTCTCTAAACTTTTTTTCTATCTTACTAACTGCCGATCATGTAAAAGGCCTCTGCGGGTACTTATACTTTGATCAATGGATCTTTGCGTGCACGTCATAGATAGCTGAATCTAGCTCAGACAACATTTTCATGCGTTTCCTCTCTCCGCGGTAAGTTAAATTAGATGTAATCATATGTGCATGTATGGCATACAAGGAGAGAAAACTCAGTCTTCGGTAATGACGCACACGCAAAGATCCATTGATCAAACCATATCATTAAACAATTCGCAAACTTGAGATTGTGTTCGAGTTCTGTATGCTACCATTATCAAAATTTCTATTCAGTGCTTCTTAGTTAAACGCTAACCATTCTTTCAAACATTGCAACTGCACTTGAAACTTACTTATCTGAAGTAAAATTATCAGTTTCCACGTGACTAAACGGTGACAAGTCAACTATCAAAACAACATTCCCTGAATTAAAAAAAAATAAACGCACGATTGAATGTTTTGCCCGATTTACAACAGAAATATGTTGATGGTCATAATTTATTTTTGGTCCATCCTGTATACATGAATTTACCATCAAAAAGACCGCAACCAAAAATAAAAATAGAAGTGTTCGGGTGTTTTTCCACAAAACAAACCCCTGATTTTTAAATTAATTTGTTCCAACATATGCGTCATCACTCTATAATGTTTTACAATGAGTGCGTTCATCAGACAAAACAGTTGGGTGTTCACTGCCAACCGTTGGAGTATTTTCCGATGAACGCAGTGTTGATCGCGAACAAGTTCGTCAAGCGGTCGCCATTTTCCCAAGCGTACAAGTTAGACCGATTGGTGTTGGAATTAATCGCTGATGTCGAATTCATGGGGATTACCAAAGTCTTATGATAAAAATATAATTTATCATGTAACTGAAATTGAGAAAACGTACGAATTGCTGATGGGTAAGAAAGCAAATGCTTTTGTGTTAATAGCTTAATTTAAATCAACAAAGCACTGCAATCAGAATGGCCGAAGTAGCGTTCATCAAATACCAACATTCAGCGTAAATGAAAATAAACAAGTTAACAGTTGAAAATTCTGACGAACGCGCCCATTAATTAGATAAGGTAAAAGGTATTTCTGTTGTTATATTGTTATTATTTATTTTTTCCGCTACCGACAACGTAAATACGCATTGCATGCATGGTTACAGGTACCGTAAGTGGCTGATAACATTCGTGGTGTTTGTTGTCCTTGACGACGGAACTTAATTTTTACTTACGGACCTAGGAAAATAATAAACAGAAACGTAACGCTCCAACATATAGGCGAGCAACACATTTTCGTCTATACCTACAGAATCGGCATCCTTTTTACATAACCACTGCTTAAAAAGAGTCGTAACAGGACACATACCTTTTTTGATTTTGTCGGTAACACATTCTAACACGCAATATTCGCAGCTTCGTTTGCATCCGTGCCCGCAAAAACTGTCACTGGATTGACACAAACAAACAAAATTCGACATTGTTTTCTCCGTTGCTGGGTTGCCATAGGACGCATAGAACGCATAGGTGACTATAAAAATTTGAATCCCAAAAGTTACAAGCCGTATTTTAGAATATTTTCTGATCATTTTTAAGTATTATATTTCCGGTAGCGGAAAAAAATTAATAAGCAACACGGAACGTAATGACAATTAACATTTTCGGCAGGCGACGAGCCTCGGCTCCGCCTCGGTTCGTATTCGCCTACCTCAAATGTTAATACGTCCTTACGTTCCTTGTTGCTTAAATAACTATTATTCACCATGCTTACAAATTTCCAAATGTATACGTCTATTAACTCCCCGCCTCATTTTTTATGGGTATTAATTTATTTAAAGTGTTAGAATTATTTTAATGAGGCAACTCTTACGCATCATATTTATGCGATTAAAACAAATGATAAGTTACAAAACTGAAATATATGTACATTTAATATTTACGTCAGTAGTGTTGAAATGATATCAATTGAATTGATACACAAACATTACTTATCATGAAACAAGGAAAACTATTCTTGGATGTGGTTCACGTCATCTCATTGAATGATAATACCGATCGGATTATTAATAACTAATATTGCTTGATTGCATGTCAAGGATGTTATTCAAACCGCATGTACTCTACGATATGATATGGGGTCTACAAACTACAAACACAGTTACTATAATCTGTTTCAACGCTTTTCATATCATTTAACCACTAACATACGCATACGAAATTTTAATCTACTATTAAACTTTTTCATACATGCGTAGAGGTAGATGAAAGTATAAAAATGTTACAAGGTATAGACCTATTCATGAGTAAGGGCGGTTTACGAACTAAGTTCGGAACATTCAAATAATATTGGTATCCTTTTCTACTACCTGATAACCGAGCGGATATTCCCAAGACGTACGATTTCGTCGGCCGTATCTAGAAAACACATACGCGGCCTGCGTCTCTCGGTCTTAGACCGAGCGGTAGAAGGAGAAAGAGATAGTTTACGGCGTCTCTTACACATCGGTTATTTCATAGGCGCGCGCGATTTAGCCTACGGTGGAAAATTGCAACGGACACTACTTGATTCGGACGGACAAGACACCCCGACCGCCATCTCTGCTGAATAGCTCTATAGTCAAGTCGTGTGTGTAGAATTTATGTAGTTTATCGCGTACATGTTTATTTATAAAAAAAATAATTTAATCAAATTGATATATAAATGGTTTATATTAAAATTTCTAACGATAATAATATGCAATGCTCCAAAATTATGTAATTATATGGCCAGCAGAAGTTGTGATTTGAGTTCACTGGACTTCTTTTATTACTGACATGTTGCCACCAAAGTATTTGATAATGTTAGGAATAGGCCAGGATCTGCAGGAACCAAGACAGCAAATAAAAGAAGTTTCAAATGAAATGAGTAATTTTGTTGGGATCACTTTTATTAAGTTGTTATGACTATGTTTCGACAATTTTAGCTTGATATTATCAAATTATGAATATTAACATTATGATTGTATATAATATTTACAGCACATAAAGGAGGGGGTAGAATATTAGGTCGGTGATGACCAATTAATGAGCAGTGTCCCCCTACTTCACTATGATGCACAACAGATTACTCGATTTGTTTATATCTGATCAAAGTGACGCTATTGTGATAGCAATGACTGGAAATACAGTTTATTTTACTATCAAGTGCTTGGCCTCTAAAGGAAAATAAATATTTATTCAAGTCCAAATTGGAATTTTTTTACTTATGCCACTATGAATCCCAGTGTATTACATCATTTTAATTTATTTCGTATTTTGTTTCAGGTATGTACCAATATTGACAAAATATTCATGGGATATGGTATGTATGCGGAAGAATACAATTACTTTATTGTTAAATGATTTATTCTTTTACAATTGAATTGTTTATTGTTGAAAAGGTCCATGCGAGATTCTCTTAGTTTTGAAAAAACACACAAAAAAAACTTAAAGACTTATTTAAGAACCATGCCTAACAAGGGGAGGATCAGATGTGTGACTCATCGATTTCATCCATCTTTGGCACACGTGTAGGTCATAACTAGGAGTGTAACAGGTGCAAATAATAGGGCGCATTAATCAGCCGTTTTCGAGAAAAAATGGTTTTTTAATTTGTAATTTATTCATATGTTTATATACCTTTTGCGTTAACAAACATATACCGACCTTTTGGCGCATCGATAAAGGATCTAACCCCATTGTTGAAGTTGGGTTCATTCATTTTCTTTTTATAGTTTTTATAAATCCATGTGTATTTAAATATCTTAATTTTAGAATCAATCATTTTTTTTCTCGAAAACGGCTGAATAGTGCGCCCTATTACTTGCACCTGTTACACTCCTAGTCATGACCTACACGTGTGCCAAAGATGGATCAAATCGGTGAGTCACACATCTGATGCTCTCCTTGTAAGTAAAACAATATAAATATTACTTGTTTGAACATATTTTTTATTGCTTTTTTAAGTCGCCTAGCCCCTTACAACAACTCAAGTAAAAAAATAAACAAGCAGAATATAAATCATATTTATTAATAGTTAGCTAATGAGCTAGTTTATAAAACTCGTAACCATTACTTTAAGGACAATTAAGATTAACCCATTTAAGAGTTTATAATCTGGCGGAGTCGCCGGGAACGTGCGTCGTGCTCGCCGTATGACGATTCGGTCTTACGAGAATATTTTTATTGTATCGAAAATGGCGGCAATCGTTCTTACGAGAATATTTGTTGCCGCGAATATTACGGCATTCGTTACTATAAGGTTAGAAACAGAGTAACCAAATTTTTAGACTTCTTCATGGGCCAGTTTTCAGTAGTATTATCATAGAATCTATATGAATCTTGAAGTAATAATCAGTTCTGTGAATTCGAGGAAAGAAAACATTCTGCTGTGACGCTTGATAATATTCCCTAAATCACTTTCACTGCTTTCTGATAGAATATATCTATTCCACTTTAATATCCATTTTGAGGCCCCAAAGCCGGTTTCGACAATTTTTGATGGCCATTTTACACATATATGTCGGTTTTGTTTTTCTTAAACTAGTGCAAGTTTCCAAAAAAAAAATCATAAATTATTCATTAAGGCAGCAATTTTTATGTTTATTATTTTAGTTTGTTAGCATCATCATTATATAAATATAGACCAAAACAGTTAAAATTAGTCTTTATGAAATTCGTTTTCGAAAGATGGTCCGTTTTCTGTTATCTTCATCATTTGTATAATGGTTTTTATAATATTTATTATACACTGATGGAAAAAAAAATTAAACACTTGAAATTCGTGATATAACTCGGCGTATTTTCAATCGATTGTGATGAATCTTTGAGGACAAAAAACTTTGAAGCATCTTCTTTAAAGCCATGCATGCAAACTTAAGCGTAACCCCTTCTGCGCCATGAATTTTGTTTAGAAAGTGTTTGAAAAGTGTGTTGAAATGTAGTCTACCGAGTCAGACAAATTGCAGCAAATATGGAGATAAATCCCTCTAGAAAATGGGAGAAAAAAAGTCGATTTTTTCAGACTTTGGTCGGCCGTAGCAGCTAAACGAAAACTCCAAATTGAACGCGGTTTTCAAGTCTGTGCTCCTCGTGTGTAAATTAATCGGATTCAGTTAAATTTGGCGATTTAAATTTTTTGACGAAAACCTGAAAAACTGCGCTCAAAAATTGGCGTTGAAATAATTTCCTGAAGAAACCACTAGTTCGATTCAGAATTTCTGCACATCAATGGAAAGATCCCTTCAAGACGCGTCGGAAAATGTACTTTCGCAAGAACAAATGTCAATTTGAAGCCCGTGACGCGTCAGCAAAGAAAACTCGAAAATGCAATAAATCGAAAAAATCAATAATAATAATTATCGTAGACCCTTATGTAATACCTTTTTCTTCATCAGAAGAACGTGCCAAATTGATTGGCGTTAAAAAAATTCATCCAGGAAAAAATGCAAAAAAATTGGCAAGTCAATTGAACGCGGTTTTCAAATCTGTGCTCCTTGAATGTAAATTAGTCGGATTCAATTAAAATTGGTGATTTTTAATTTTTGACGAAAACTTATAAGTACACAAGTTACAGCTCTTGGAACTTTTGCTCAAAAAATGCATTTTTTTAATAATTATCGTAGACTATTGAAGTATACTTCCCTTTTCACCAGAAAAACGAGAGAAATTGATTGATTTATTGACCTTAAACCCCTTAAGGGGCTACGCTTAAGTTCGCATGCATGACTTTGGAGAAGACACTTCAAAGTTTTTTGCCCTCAAATATTCATCAAAATGATTGAAAATACACCGAGTTATGGAGGTTTAAAAATGGTCGAAATTTCACGATTTCGACTGTTTCATTTTCTTTTTCATTCAGTATATTTAAAATAAAAGTAAAATGGACATGCATTATAAGCTAATTAAAGGATATTTGTTGAATTTGGTTTTCTTTTAACACGACGTGAAACATTTTTAGTATATAGGATTGTTAAGGGATTGTATTTAAACATACACTATACGATAAAGTTAAAATATGTGTTCATCAGATATAAAATAAATCAGAAATTAAAAACTTAACCCAAAAACTACAGCGATAAAATACACTAAATAATCCGTGTTGCAATAACTACACATTTGATAATTTACTTCAAAATTCATCCGTAGTATACGGTTCTATATTTACAAGTAAATTACGCAATTCAACTTTAAATTTTTAGTTTTTATTAACAAAAATCACAATTATGAAATGATTAACATATATTGTTAATGGCCCAAATGTTTAAAATGATTTTTTTTAGATTTTTCGTAAGTTTTCAATGATTAAATTTTACATTTGAACAAAAATTTTACATTACATACAGGGTGTCAATTTGAAAACTTTCAATGCGAATATCTGTGAAAATAAAAGAGTTAGAAAAACGCAATTTGGTACAAATATTATACAGGTGGGGGGAACTAGAACCACTATATTTTGGTTATGGGGTGAGTGACCCCTTGGGCCCCATTTACCCTAACCCCAGAATTTTAAATGGCATCACCCCTTTTGTGATTCCTTAAATTAAACGTTTTTTTTTTTAGTAGTATTCACCAGAACAAGAATTTTTTTTTTAATTTAATACAGGGCCGAACAAAAAATTATAATTAAAATAAAATAAATTCTGTTTCTATGAATTGCTATTTTATTTAATTGGATTCTTATAATTCATTCCATTTTGGGCTACAAAAAAGGATAATAATTTTTTTTTCTCCAAATACTCGAAGCAGTGGGTCAGGTTTCAATAAATAACAATCGCCTATTTCAGTCAAGTGTCTAAATCGCAATTCTTTCAGCCATACTATAAACCATGTCTAATACCGGATAAAAAAGAAAATTAAATAGTGAATTCGTCTGAAATTATTTCACTTCGATCGTTTTTGAATTTGACGTACAATCTAACACACCTGACTGCAATAGGTGATTGTTATTTGTTGAAACCTGACCCACTGGTTCGAGTATTTGGAGAAAAAATGTTATTGTCCTTTTTTGTAGCCCAAAATGGAATGCATTGTAAGAATCTAATTTAATAAAATAGCAAATCATAGAATCAGAGTTTATTTTATTTTAATTATACTTTTTGTTCGGCCCTGTATTAAATTTTAAAAATACAAATTCTTGTACTGGTGAATACTACTCGAAAAAACGTTTAATTTAAGGGATCACAAAAGGGGTGATGCCATTTAAAATTTTAGGGTTAGGATGAATGGGGCCCAAGGAGTCACTCACCCCATAACCAAAATATAGTGGTTCTAGTTCTCCCTACCTGTATAACATTTGAACCAAATTGCGCTTTTCTAACTCATTTATTTTCAGAGATATTCGCATTTTCAAATTAACACCCTGTATGTATAATTCCAATATCAGTGGGCATCTTAATTTCACGTTCATTATTTCCCCATATTATTTCAGGAAGCTGTTAGGCATAAACGATAAGCACTTATAGTGCCTCATGCCTCTCTAAACCATAATAACTAGGTTTAGTGATTCTTTGTTTATTCTATCGTTCCTGAAATGAATCGATTACGTCACAGATGGGAGAGCAGTGACCATTATGATTATGATCGTTGTTGTTGTTATTTGTATTCGCAGCTATAAATTTGAAGATAACGATAGAGAAAGTCTCGATTCTAAATTCAGTGTGAGATAATTCTACTTCCAGTAATATATTCTAAATACAGACGTTTACATGATCAAAGCCGGGAGCAAAGCTGGTTTCAAGCGTTCGCGATTAATTTTGTTGACAATTATGCAAAATCAGGTTTAATCCTGTAAACAAGGATGAATTTAATTTCCGTCTGATAAAAACACATGATATCCTTTTATGTAATAGTAATTGTTTGCTAAATAAAATTCCAACTTAATTATTCGGATAAAATGGCTAAAACTTATTCTGAAAAATGGAAGCAAAAGTTAGTGCTGAAGATGAATTTGCTTTGTATATTGCATATTAGATACTGTCTGCACAATTTAAAAAATGGTACTACTAACTAAAATTACCCCCCGCTTGACGCGTATCAAAGCACCATTTATAATCCCCAACTTAGTTATTAGTGTATAGAGTAGTTAGAATATTTTGTGTATAATAAAATTATCAGTTGTAGTATCCCAAGGACATTGATAATACGAAATAATTTAATAAGTTTCCGAAAGCACGTTGCTTAAAAATAATTAATGTTACTTAAAAGCAACGTGCTTGAGGAAACTTCAATAATTATGAGCATTTATCAATGTCTGAGGGATATTCGGTTCGAACATTTCTTGCAAGTAAATTATTCAACATTATTTATTAAAAATACAATTATTACCAGTTAGGGGCGCTCCGTGGTCGAGGGGGTTGGCACCCGCTTTCCGCGCTAGGCATCGGTGGTTCTCGAGCATCTTTATTGCGAAACCGTGAACATGACATTTCGATGTAATGATTACTAACCATATTGAATTATTATGTTGAAATTTTTATTTTGCTTAGCAACGTCATAATACCGCGGCAATAAGCTCCCCATAAGGTGATTTCAGTGTAAGTTTATGCTGATTTGTTATTTTTGCACACCAGACTGAGAATTAAGCGATTTAATTGGATGCTTAGTTTACCAAGAAATATTCAATACAATTATCTTAATTGTATTCCTTTAGAATGAAAATGTGTAATATTACTAAGTGCAATTTATTTACATACAGGGTTGGACATATGTGTCGGAACACCTGATTTCTGGCTAAACATCTGTTGTTTAATAAATGTGTATAGTTTTACTTATTCTATTCAGTGACGTATTTTGATTTTCTACAGCCACCCTATTTTTCGAGGTATGATGTCATTGGCAGTTTTTTTTAAATGGATCACCCTGTATATTTTACCATATTTGAAGCCTATAGCAATTGTTTTTATTTAATTTTCAACAGTCGACGAAAAGATTGCAATTTTTAAAATTTTTGCGATCTGTTCAAAATAATAAAAAAACGAGAATGGGCGTTTGCAAATTTTTAGAAAATTATAGCCTAAATTGCATGTGGCGTGAATTTGGAAAGTTTCAAGACGACGGTAAATGTTTTTATATTTTTCTTTAATCGCCGAAATAATTACGTTTTTTTTACTTTCTCCGTTACGAAGTACGAGAAAGTATTGTGATCGTAATTTAAAAAAAAAAATTTTTTTTTACGGAAATATCCGTTTTTGGGTCCCTAGATGCCATTTCAACAATTTCTGGAAAAAAAAAATTGTGTCTGTGTGTGTGTGTGTGTGTGTGTCTGTGTGTGTGTCTGTGTGTGTCTGTGCGCGCTGTATCTCAAAAACTAATAGAGCAATTGATATGAAACTTTGAACATAAGTCTTATTTGATAATCCGAAGAACTGAAAAGCTTTTGGTAAAATTTCGTACACCGGAAGTGGGTGTTTACCTTAACCGTTTTTTGTTTTTTGCCAATATCTTCTTAAATATGAAAAATATCACAAAAATATTTAAACAAATATTGAAGACAACAAATAAATAAACATCTTTTGTTCGAAAATATTTTTCATAAAATCATTGTTATTCGAGAAAAAAAATTATTAATTTTTTTTCATTTCTGGTTTATAATTTTGAAACGATAATAGTTACAGCAAATGTATGTTAATAATAATTGTAGAGAAAATAAACAACTTATAAAGAATAAGTTTTTTCGAAATCCCTTTAGTTTTTGAGTAAACTGAGTTTTTGAATTTGAAGTATAATATTTTCCTGTTTCATAATTTTGACGTTTTAAACGTCAGTTTGATCCGAGTTTACACAACGCTCGATGTACATTTCAAATATGATTTCAATTGAAAATAAACCATGAAAACGTAAATATAAATGGCTATGATACCATCAAGTCGGAGAAAGTAACATGATGGCCACATCACCATTTTTTTTTATTTTACGCTATGTTTAAGTGCGATTGGGCTGTTTGTAAGTTTTTGCACAGTCATGATCTAGAATAAATTTTGAGTAAATTTTAAAAGTTTTATGAGGATGGCATTTGTTTTTATATTTTTTTCGAATCGCCAAAATCTTTTTTTTAACCTAGCTCTTTGTTTCAGTGGGATTATCTTATAAAATTAGGGAAGCGTGTTAGCAACGTTTTAGAAAATTATAATCTAGAATGAGTTTTGAGTAAATTTAAAGAGTTTCAAGCCGATGGCAATTATTTTTATTTATATTTTTCAATCGCCGAAATTATTATAATGTTTTACACTTTTGCGTTAAGTATAAAGTATATTGATTGGTGTTAAAGACAGGTCTTACATACGTCAGGAAAGAAAATAATACATTTAAGATAAAATTACTAATAACATATATTTTGTTATACTGGGTTTTGTTATATTTTTGCGTTATATTCAATTGAGATTATCACAAAAATTTAAGAGGGATGTTTGCAATTTTTAACAAAATCACAATCTAGAATAACTTTTTAGTAAATTTGGAGTAAATTTCAAGCCGATTGCAATTGTTTTTATATTTTTCTCCAGTCGGCGACAAAATTACATTTTTTTTAACTCTGTCGGCTACGCTCGCTCGGTAGGCAGATGGCGTAAACGCCCGTTATAATCGTAAAATATGAAAAATATCTTTCAAATCTTTTAATAAATGTGAAAGACAACAAAGAACTGCCTATATTTTGTTTATAAATGTATGTCATGAACTCTTTGATTTCGAGAAAAAAAATCAAAATAAAAAAATGTTGAGTACTGTCTATAATCATGAAATAATAATAGTTTTATTAAATTTATATAAACAAAAATGGTGATGTGGCCATCATGTTACTTTCTCCGAATTGATGGTATCATAGCCATTTATATTTACGTTTTTATGGTTTATTTTCAATTGAAATCATATTTTAAATGTACATCGAGCGTTGTGTAAACTCGGATGAAACTGATGTTAAAACGTCAAAATTATGAAAGATGGAAAAATTATACTTCAAATTCAAAAATTCAGTTTACTCAAAAACTAAAGGGATTTCGAAAAAAATTCTTTATAAGTTGTTCATTTTAGTATTCTCTACAATTATTATTAACATAAATTTGCTGTAACTATTATCGTTTTATAATTATAAACCAAATATTAAAAAAATAAATAAATTTTTTTCTCGAATAAAAATGATTTTATTAAAAATATTTTTCCGTAAAAAAATTTTTTGAAAAAGAAATCACGATCACAATACTTTCTCGTACCTACTTCGTAACGGAAAAACTAAAAATTATAGTGAATGCCAATATAAACTATTTATAAAGAATAAAATACGTTGGAAATAGTTTTTGAAGATAAATATGCAAAATAAACCTAGTTGAAAAATATGAACTCTGACTAGAATTCCCTAATGTTCTCGATAAGCCGTCGATGGATTTGAATCAATTCCTCAAAAAAATATTCCGGAACAATGTAACCATAAAAAATATCCTACACAATTGATGATTCGTTTTTCATCAAATTAAAATGGTTTGCAAAATAAAGTATTTCTTAATTTTCTTGAAAATCCATCGATGAATATAATTAAATTCTGTAGAAAATATTTCAGATTAATGGCTAGAAAAATAATTGAATCACTGTTTTTTTTTTGAAATTTTCCATCAAATTCGCTGCTTAATCAAAATTACTTTTCTATCTTTCGGATAAATTTCTTTAATTTTCTCGAAAATCCGTTGATGGATTTTATTAAAGTCTCCAGAAATCATTCCAGACATAGGTATTTACCTACAAAAAAAATCAAAAATACAAAACAAATTTATTACTAGTTAATAATGAATAAATACACTGAAGAAAAAAAATAAAAACTTGGAATTTGTGAAATTTCAACCATTTTCATACCGCCATAACACGGCGAATTTTCAATCGATTTTTAATCTTGAGGGCAAAAAACTTTGAAGTGTCTTCTTTAAGGTCATGTATGCGAACTTAAGCGTAACCCCTTCCGCCCCCCTCTAACACAAAAAATGTTTTTTTTCAGGAAACCATGTCCTACTTTGACGATGTATACGGAGTTAGAAAATTCAATTCCCTATGCAGGACTCAAAGAACGAAGTTCCTAGGAGGATTTGGCACTAAGTTATGGGTGTTTTAAAAAAAGGGTAATTTTAAGGTTTTTCGCACATAACTCAGTGACTTTTCAACCAAATTTGATGATTATTTCTGGAAAAAATCCCATTTTTGGCTCTACTATAAGGGGGTGAACTCAGGTTGGAATATTAAAAAAAACATTTTTGGACAAAAACGTCCTACTTGTACCGAGTTGCAGGAAATGTGTCGATCGATCCACCAAAAGGGTATTGAAATGTGTTCAGTTACCTGTGCAAGACTCAAGAAACGAAGTTCCTACGGCGATTTGGATCGTGCCGACAAAAACTCCGTAGACATCGTCAAAGTTGGACATGGTTTCCAGAAAGAACTTTTTTTCGCAGGGGCGCTAGAGGGGACGGAAGGGGTTACGCTTAAGTTCGCATGCATGACTTTAAAGAAGACACTTCAAAGTTTCTCGCCCTCAAAGATTCATCAAAATCGATTGAAAATGTGCCGAGTAAGAGCGGTTTAAAAATGGTCGAAATTTCAAGAATTTCAAGTGTTTAATTTTTTTTTTGCACCAGTGTATATAATAATATATGTGGTAAGTAAAACACGTGTGTAGAGAATTTTCACAATTTTTTTTTTAATTTGTCAAAATTCTCAACACACGTGTTTTACTTGCCACATATATTATGGAATTTCACCAAGTAACAGCGTCATCAATCCAATATATAATAATAAATTCTCCAAAAGACATTACAGAACTTTCTTAACATTTAACAACGAAAATATTCAGAATGACTTTATTTAAGATGTGCTAAAATTTATTCCGAACAAAATAATTGAAAAACACATTCTTAAAATCAGTGGTTTTTGTGAGAAATTGAATGTTCTCAACGAGAAAATATTTCTGAAAATATCATATTTTTCCCCGAATTTAAGTGAGTTAATATTGAATGCTGAGATTCATTCAAAAAAACTAACTCTAAAAGCGTACAAAACTATTCATAAAAATACATTTTGGCCTCAAAGTTACAAAAAAATATATTCTGAAAGCTATTTTATCTAAGATGAACTAAAAGTAATTCTAAACACAACAATTTCACAGAAACTTTCTAAAAAGAGTAGATTTTGAGAAAATGTTTAATTTTGTTTAGAAGAATGACAAAAAAATTATTTCTGAAGAAATCATTTGGAAGCGAATGTTTAATAACTTGAGAGTTAATTTTGTTAAATAAAAAACAAGAAAATATTTTTTTATACTGAAAAATGTATTTTATGCTAAAAATGTTATAAATGACTTATACTTTGTCAATTGCTCTTGTAATTATATTATTATTATCAAATTATGGAAAACAAAATTTATTTAATTTGAGTTTTCGCGCGAACAAGTGAAGATATTAACACGACGTTAAGGGGATAATGAAGGTCATTAATATGGCTACTTATGCTATTTGGTCCTTTTTTGTAAGCGCACAGGAAAGTTCCAAAAAAATATATTCCTGAAAAACTAATTTTTTCACGTTTTTCTGCTGTTTATGCCAATTTTTGGAGTTCCATGACCCGTAAAAACTCTGGAAAAAATGCCGTTCTCTAGTTTTGGGTGTAGTAAAATTAAATTAATTAAATTCGATCACACAACTGACCGGAAAAAATACCCACAATTTTACAGTGGAATAATTTAAGAAAAACGTATTTTTTACCACATGTTTGGTAGAAGTCGAAAATGGCAGTTAATGAGCATGCAAATCTCATTTTTGTAATATTTAAAACAAGGTTTTTACACTTGTAACTTAAATCGCGCGGGGCCGCCACACCCATCTTATCCCGCTTTGAGAATTAATATTGTTTAAGAAAAACAAATATTTCTGAAAAAAAAAACAATTTAAAAGTGATTTTCTTCAAAATTCGAGGGAGTTAATATTAAATGCCGACTAATGCTAAAAGGCGTACAAAAATATTTAAAAAAAAACATTTTGAGCTAAATATAATTTCAAACTTCTAAAAAACAGTAGATTATGTGAAAATTCTAAATTTTTGATGAATCAAATTAAAAAGGACGGCTGTTTCATTTTTGCACCTGGGCGGCCAGCAACTTAGAAACGGACCTGCAGACACAAACACACATGTAGACATACATTTTGAAACACTTTCAGGTATTTCGTTACTGAGAAAGTAAAGACTTATATCAATATTTTAACACTCTTTCCTCATCCTGTATATTTATGGACATTAAGCGTTTCTGCCTGAAGTTGAAGCTATTTATGGAAAAAAAGCTGACCAATTTTCTTTTAGTTCTTATAAAAACAAATTGTATTTCAATGAATTCATATGTATTATTGAACTAATCATAGATATAAATGGATCATTGCTAGATCCATAGTATGCCTCTCGAAGGTAGACACGTGGTATCATCCAATAAATATTTTCAAAAAATAAGTATCGAAATTATCGGTTAAATGGCAAAAATCTGAATCTGATTATTTTTAAACCCATTACACAATGGGTCTTAGTGGAGGAATATCCACCCACATGTCCTGTGAGACCAATGTGTTTTATTATTTAGGATTATTTTTGAATGAGTTATTACATTACATATGCATGAAGAGTTTATTAAACAAATAAATATATCAGGAAGTTGTAGTATTCCATTTATATTTCTATAATGCGCCATTGGACTCGTTATTGATGTGTACAAAATCCAATGTTCATCGTGATATCTGTAAAATATGGTAAACATGGTAAATATGCTAAAAATTTCATTTTTTATATAACCACTTTCTTTCACCTTTGACTTTATCGTATACGTTAAGTATTTCTTATGTGGCTAGAATTTTATTATTTTATCTTACGATCAACCTGTCTTCGTGTTGTAAATAGTACTACTATTGATATAACATTAGTTCAAGATTATCTTTTCTTTACATCATTACATACATTATAAGGAATAATTCGAAAACATAATTTAAATTTAATTTGAAAATTTGAAACTGCGAATGTTAATATCAAAGTGAGAAAGCTATAAAATATTTTAACACTGACACACAATCCTGTTTATCTAGAGAAATAGATATCTTCATTCAGACAAGAAAAACAGAACAGTAGATAAATGGTACAATATTTGAAAGAATGTACAACATTAGGTAAATAGTCTGTCTCTGCCATCGACCGAAGTTCTTTCTGAAGGTAATTAGTGTATTGTTACCGTTCATGCTCAAAATTTGTCTTTATCAGTATTGTCCAGGCATTATTAGAACGATAAATACAAGAAAACGAAATGTAGCCTGAATATATGAATATTCAACCTGCAAGCAGATTAACGAACAGGTTGAATATTCATATATTCAGGCTACATTTCGTTTTCTTGTATTTATCTAATGCTTTCTGCAACAAGTAAAGTTGTTTCTAATTTGTTTATTATTAGAACGGGCCAATTTTGATTGTCTATACCAGAAATTATTTTGACGCTAGTTGCATTTTGAGTTTGGGCCGACCATTATGCGAAATGACATTCATGACCATTTCTAGAAATAACTGCTGTTGTAGTTCGTGGTGCTGGTGAAGTTTCTTATTTGGGTTGGACAAATGTGTCGGAACACCTGGTTTCTGGCTACAAACTTCAGTATCAACCGATCCTGAGAAAGTAATATGATGACCAAATCACGAAAAAAATACGATTAATATCACTAATTTTCGCGTGAATACTTATAAAACGAGGATAATTTCAAGTCAAAATTGAAATACAAATATAATTGAACGTTTTCACTAAATAAGCGCTGATTTTCCACTCGAGAAATCCTAAATAAATGAACGTTTAACTATAATAAAGAATGTCACATTGTTTGAAGAAAATACCGTCGATTTCTGGTAGTTAAGCAAGCGACAAATGAAAGTGATTCCTATCAACCATGAAGTTTTGTCTAACCTGCTATTTTATAAAGTCGTTTACTTCGTAGTATGTGTTTTATATAATTTTAGAATAAAGAAAGTGATCTGATGCGTGCTGCAATTGCAAAATGTGTTTGATCTGTTTGCTTATTTTGGAATTATTGAAACGAATAGATGTGATCCCTCTCTTTAAATGACAATAATGAGAATTGGTTGATTGTGCCGTTTTGAGATTCTTCAAAATTGGCGAACAATGATAGCCAGCTTCTATTATGGCAAAGTTTTTCTCTTCTTTCATGATTGAATGCTACAGTATTTTTTTTTTAATCTACAGTGATTTATTCGACTTAAATTCTGAACTCATTAAAATATTTCACGGAGTGACCGTTAAATCTCTTGTGACAATCGTTCTAGGGATAATAGGATGTTGGCTGCTCTTATTGAAGCAATTCTGTACCCCAGAATAAAACTGTAGTTTTTACTTTCTCCGTTGCGAAGAATGAAAAATTTTTTTTTTAAATTATTTAAAGAAAATATTTGTTTTGAGGTCCCTAGAAGCGATTTCAACGATTTGTGTAAAAAAAAGTGTCTGTGTATGCGTGTGTCTATCTATGCGCGCTGTAGCTAATGAACTAATATAGAAATTATCATGAAACTTGGAACATAAGCCTTATTAGACAATTTGAAGAACCTTAACCGTATTTTGTTTTTTTTATTTAATTATGAAAAATATTACAAAAATATTTAAACGAATATTGAAGGTAACAAAGAAATGAACATATTTTGTATCAAAATATTTTCTATAAAATGATTGTTTTTCGAAAAAAAACATAATTGTACATTTTTGTCATTTTTGTTCTATTATGATAAAATAATAATAATACACTTTATTGCCCAACAGGATACATCCAATTACAAAGCGAAATTAATACAGTATAAATGTTCAATTAATTCTATGAGATAAATGGCATAATAAAAAATAAATAAAAATAATATGTCAATAACAAAAGAAAGTCACGAAATATGTCCTCGATACATCTATTCATACAACAACATGACACTGACTGGTGAACCCCGCAGAACGTTGGTAAGTGCAGTTGGCAGCCTGAAATGAAAATAGTTACATCAAATTTATATTAAAATAGCTGTTGAGAATGCAGAAATGAACTTATAAAGAATACGTTTTTTTTGGAAATCTCATTAGTAATATAATATGGTTTTGTTCTAAACAGGAAATATGTTAATTGAAGTAATGTGTACAGTACTAAAGATTAGTTAGAATTTAGTATTTGCAATATTTAACAAATATAAAAATCGTTTTTGTTTTGGTATAATAATGTATTATTAACCGAAAATATAATCATATAAAACAGAAGTGAAACTTGGGTATATATAAATATCAAAAATTTAAAAAACATAAGACTTATCTGGGCCATTTACATTTACTATCGATATGCTTCCGGAGAGGAATAAATGTGAAAATTAAATAATACATGTTAAAATAGGCGTAGCCATGACATGGCGAACAACTTTTGTAATTTCACTGTCAATTTTGATATTTCATCAATGAATGCCTACTGTAAAAATCGGTTTTTATAGCTTCATTGCGACGGTAATAGTGTCCCTGAAATCGGTGATCTATTCTGGGAATTATATTCGGAGAAACCAGTGCCTAGTCATGGAAATAAATAAAAAGGTAGCAACAATCAAAATCAGGGCCGATCATGTACCCTTGGCCGCCCGCGTGCAAATGATGAGTTGGCCGCCCCCTCAAGTGCATTTCTTGGGGGTTTACTATTTTAGTAATAAGACACCAAAAAGTAACTTATTATCAAGAATATGTATAATTTCAATTACATATAATACGTAACTTTTTGATACAAAACGAAATATTCGCGATTTTTTGCATTTACGATTTTTTTAAATATTGTTTCAATTAAATAATTTGTGCAACGTTACGACAATAGAAGTCGCCCTAATGGTGTATCTATCTATTACGAATACTTGGGGTTACAACTCCATGGTGAAAAACCGTTTCTCTGTCAGCGTCTATATTGACCTGATGAGATCTAATAAGATTGAAACTGGTGCTCGGTTGTCGCACGGGGAAACAATATTTCAATGTTTATCAATGATATTGTTATAATTGTTGCTAGTTTATGGTTTCTTATTGTCTGTGGATTTCTCCACTCAGTCAAGGAAATTGTCGAATGTTAAGATAATAGATGTTGCCCTGATGGTGTATCTAGCTATTACGGTTTGAAATTTTAATTATTTACATTCAAGTTGACACAGTGCCATCGGAACATGTTGATGGTAGAGCCACTTATACCCTCCCCCCATCATTTTTTAAGCAAGAAAGAACGATTTATCTTCCTAGACCAAAATAACTGTCGAAAAAGTGTTTTAGGAGTTAATTAAAAAATCTTGCTAAGCTTGAAACTGCAGGTTCTTCTTGGCTCTATATAACGAGCCGCCCCTGTCCTCAGCACTAAACTTATTGATAATTGAATAGTTTTGTGGCTGATAATTGTTGATAAATTCATTATATTTAAGGATGGGTGATATTTCACGTACCTATGATTTTTCATTGATGGTAAAAAATCACAGGTCGTTACTGAATTTCATCGTGACTGTGATTGCGACTGTTAGCCAAACTGTGACTGCTAATTAAACAGTGATTGCTACTTCAAACGTGATTGCCAAGTAAAATTGTAATTGATACCCAAACTGTGATTGTTAGCAAAAATCCTAATTTTTTGACATTTTTCACCAATTTTATAGAAAATTTTCTTAACCATTTTTCAAAGCCCGTAAATTTTAGCACATTTTGGTTTTCAAATAATAGAGATCACCTGACACGTTTGGGTATTATAAATCTTTAAAAAGTTACTTAATGTACGTTTCTAAACTTCTGGACTCAGAAACCTTGTTTTTTGACATTTTTTTACACATTTTACAAACAAGTTTCTTAACAATTTTTTGTAGATATTTTAGGTTTCAATCAATGGAGATCATCCAACGCGTTTACAAGTTATAAACTTCAAAAAAATCACCGGCAAAAACTATCTAATAACAAAAAGAATAATATAAAAATCATTTATATTTTTCTTGAATGATTTTTTTCACATTTTAAAGCTTGCATTATTAAAATTGTCCAACATATTTGGAAGTGCTATTTTCAAAAATCGACAAACACCTTTTGAAAAAATTAAACACACAAATGTCTCGATTTTGACGT
Source organism: Ocypus olens (assembly GCA_910593695.2). NCBI lineage: Eukaryota > Metazoa > Arthropoda > Insecta > Coleoptera > Staphylinidae > Ocypus > Ocypus olens. Next base: position 36,222,761 of record OU343053.1, read on the forward strand.
TTCAATGATCAAAAAAATTCTCTAAAACGACAAAAAAGGGTTAAAAACACGATTTGCAGTGTTTAACACGTTTGGTCGCTTTACGTTTTAAAGAACCAAACATTGAAGATTGGACTTTTAAAACGTATAACGACTAGACTTGAAAATCTTGATTTTCTAATCTTTTCTTTGTAGAGAAATTTTTTGAAAATCGTAAATTTGCACTATTTTGAATGATCATAATCAAGATTTTATAGGTATTTTATTAATCTTTTCTCATTTTTTTTATTTCGACTTGAAATGATGGAATGATCAAAATCAACATTTTATTATATTTTGATTAATAATAATATATATATTTCCAAAAGTAAATGTGTACATTCCTGGGTGAGTCAATATAAAATAGAGTGACATAATATCTTAAGCCTAAATTAAAAATTAAAAATAGTTATACTATGTTGTTAAATTAGCGACAAAAGAAGTTGACTGGCAGTAAATGTTTAAAATTAATTTGATAAAAAAAAAAAAACTTAATTGCTATGGCAGACATACATACTAAAATTCGAAAATAGGGTGCAGATCTAGACACTAACACGTAGTTACATAAAAATATCTTAGAGTAAAATAATAAAACTTAATCTCTATGGTTTACATACTAAAATTTGGTGTATACATATAATAGTAAGACTATCAATTAAATTGTTAAATAAATATATAATAAGCATGCACGATGAACAGGTAAATTAAAATTTGTACGCAATAGAACGTCATACACATCAAATACAGATTGCTTCTTTACAAGCTATCACAGAAGTCTAGGTATTCTTTGACGCTGTAAAAACAGCGTTCTTCTAGTAGTTGTTTAATATATTTTACGAATAATTTTGTCGGTAGATCTTTGATTCGATTAGGTAGCTTGTTATAGATGTTCATACTTTGCACTATGCACGAATTTTGGTAAAATGAGTGGCTATGTTTGGGCAATTTAAGTAACTTATTTCTGGTATTATGTGAGTGCTTTGTTTGATTTTTGCTGAACAGGTTAATATTGTTCTTTACAAATTTTAGTGTCTCATATATATATAGACACATTACAGGCATAAGTCTAAGCAATTTAAATAATTCACGACAGCTGGTGTTCGGTTTTCTGTTACAGATTGCCCTTATAAGGCGCTTCTGCACTACAAATACCTTCTGTATGTTAATCTCTGTGGTGTTTCCCCAGAATATAATGCCATAAGTTAGCTGAGACTGGCAGTATGAAATATAGACCGTTTTGGAAGCATTTTGATGTATGTCCTTCCTAGTTGCGTATATAAGATACGAGTATTTCGCAATTTTGGAACACAGCAGGTTTATGTGTTTATTCCATTTGAGGTCGCTTTGAACCGTAATCCCGAGAAACTTCACTTGATCTGTTTCAATTATCATTTCACCGTTTATATTAACAGATGTTAGGCCCATTGGTGCTCTGAAGTTGATAATGTTTGTTTTTGATGGATTTACTAGGAGATTATTCATATCTAGCCACGTACTTATTTCATTTACGCTGTTGTTTGCTGAAGCGTTCAAATCATTGAAATTTTGACCTTCTATATTGACCGTAGTATCATCTGCGAACATAATTATATGTGCATTTATAGAAAGTGGTAAATCGTTTACAAAAAGGAGGAATAGCAATGGGCCTAAAATGCTACCTTGCGGAACACCGACTGTTGGGTAAGCAGCATTTGATATGTAATATTCCTGGTTTATGTACATAGTTGTTATATGTTTTCTCTCTGTCAGATAGGATGCTAGGAGCCGATGAGCGTTCCCCCTAATGCCATAGCTAGATAGTTTAGAGGGCATTAGTTCGTGTGGTACGCAGTCAAAAGCTTTTGACAGATCCAAGAAAATGGAATACACGTTGACGTTTCTATCTAAGTGATCATATATAAAATTTAAAAAGTTATATATGGCGTGCGTTGTTGTCAGGCCTTTCCTGAAACCGAACTGTTCAGTGCATAAGGTTTTATTACGATTAATATAATCCAATATCCTGTTTGAAATTACTTTCTCAACTATTTTTGAGAAAACAGGCAGTATTGAGATAGGCCTGTAATTACCCATTTCATGTAAGTCTCCCTTTTTATATATGGGCACAATTTTACCTGTTTTTAAAGTTGATGGGAAGACACCCTCACTCATTGCCATATTAATGGCATAAGTTAGCGGTTGTATGATTGAATCTATTATGTGTTTGATCACTACTATATTTAGGTCATCAATGTCTTTGGTTGCAGTAGATTTCATATTGGAAACTATTTCTTTGATTTCTAATTCAGGTGCAGGTTTGAGAAAAATCGACCCCATTACTCTGTTTTCTAGGTCATAATTTTGGACGTTAGCAGAACCAGCGGAGTTTTCGATTGTACAAAAATGTTCATTCATCGTGTCTACAATACTTTGGGGATTTTCTATTTTTAAGTTATTTGAATCCATTATATATTTAATGGATGTATTACTATTTTTATCCTCTTGCGTTTTGTCCCTAAGTATATTCCATAATGCCTTTGTTTTATTGTTCGCATTTAGTATACGGTTTGTGTTATAGTTTTTTATTTCCTGTTGTAATAAGTTTTTATATTTACTTACTTGTATATGTTATTTACCTCACAGTTTTTAGTCCGTTGATGTAGTTGAAAAAAGAAGTCCATTTCATTTTTAAGTTTTTTTAACGTATCTGTAAACCATGGATGTTTTGGTTTAAAGTTATTTAATTATTTCGTTTTAAGCGGACAATATTTGTTGTACAATGTTAAGAAAATCTTATGGAATTCTTTGAAGTAAGTTTCACAGTTGTGACAGTAGGACTGTAACTCATTCCAATTTACCTTATTTAGTGCTTCTTTTAATGCTGACAGAGTGTCAGTATTTACCAATCTTGTTTTAATTATTTGATGGTTTTTTTCGAGACTGCATCCGAATTTTAAGATCTGGCCTTTATGGTCGGACAAATGTGAGTCGATTACGTCAGCACTTATGTAGTTTATGTTTGTTATTATGTTATCAATGCAGGTCTTACTTATATTAGTTACACGAGTGTGGGATTTTATGGTGGTTTGCAAGTTATAACAATTTAATAGATCCGTGAAAAGGGATGTTTTATGATCATCTGTTTTTAACATGTCAATGTTAAAGTCCCCCCCAACTATAACATTAGATTTCTCCGCAACTATTATTTGATACAAAATATTCTCAAAACTATTCATAAAAACATTGATTAATTTATTCATTGGTGAAAAACTAGGTGCGTGGGCAACAAGATATGGCCCACTTACCACGTAAAATAACACCCACCCTCCATTCACTCTACCAACTTTATTCTAACATAAAATTCTGTATGGCTGAAGAAATGTGAAGAAATGAAAGTTTAAAAATAATGCGAAACGTATTTTGTAAATCTAAAACGCTTTATTAATTACTTTATACTCCATTTTTCTCTGCTCTCATGTTCAAATTACTATTTTCATGAACTGAAAAAATAAAAATAAAAACAATTGCTGAACTTCCCAAACGTACTCAAAATTCATTTAACTTTAATATTCGGTGCGAACAACTAGACATTCCTTTATTATAATTTTTGAAATAATACCACGGAACCAGCACTAGAACAATTTTCAAATTATAAATTTCACGAACTAAAAAAAAAAAAATTCTCTCAAATTTCAAAATATACTGAACGATTCGACGTTAATTATTTTATTTAAAAATAATCCTTCGAGAACAGAGCAAATCATCATTCTAAATATGCGCTTTCTCAGAAGCAAAACACAAATTTAAAAAAAACGATTATCAAGTATTAGAATTGAAACTACAAAATGACTAAAAATTCATTCCATTTTACGATTCTGCAAAAATCTTTAAATGCTTGTCATCTAGATTTTAAAACAACTCCCCGAGAACAGAGCAAATCGTTATTTTGAAGATGAGCTTTTTTTGAGACATAGAAAAACATTTGCAACATACTTTACTCAAAATACATTCCACTTTACGTTTCCGCAACAGTCTAGAAATGATTCTTCACTAATTTTGAATTAATCACAATTTCAAAAGGTGTTACGATGTTTACTAACCGTGATAACGGTTTAAAATCACTGATATTAAAAAGTAGCAATCACAGGTAGCAACGTGATTCAAAAGTAGCAGTTTTGCCCATCTCTAATTATATTTAAAAGTGTTATCGTGTATTAATTTATTTCTATACATAATCATTTGTGTAATTTTGATTTTATTTCACCGTCGACAATAACTGAGGACTGATTTGGACCTACATTAGTCTCACATCAGCACATTACGATCGTCGTTGATGGAGAAACAGAATTCGACTATGCCCTTATAAACCAATCAAGTAACCGTTAGAATAGAAAAACAATTAGGGCAACATCTATCGACGAAAATGTTACAACGTTCTGAAATTATAATATATCGGCGATAGATGTCGCCCTAATTGTTTTTCTATCCTGACGGTTGCTTGATTGGTTTATAAGGGGCCAAAATTCAGAAAATTTGGTATATTTAAAATTGATTAATGGTGTATTTAACAGAAATATAAAGAAATATTTATATGCAGGTAGTGCCATGGCTACTTGACTCTATATAACGAGCCTCTATTGTATACAGTGCAGGATTTCTTCTTCGACTTCTCTTTAGATTTTTCAATTTTATTTAAATGATCTGACAATAAGTGGTCAAATTCAGCTAGCATTTCTGCTGCCTTTGAAAAAATCGTATAGAGATTGGAACTACTTCGTCTAAAAGCAAGACATTGACTTGTTAAAAAGTGTACAATAGCAATCATTCTTTCTGCAATAGCCCTCCATCATTTTTTCTCGAATTCAAATTGTTGTTGTTGCTCTTTGTCTATGATTTTTATTTATTTAAACGAATTTTTAACTCCCGCCATTTTTGGAGACACTTATATACTTTGCACTGTTCTCATGTTTTACAAATTGGTCAGCACAATGGCGTAAGTCTTTAAAACCCGTAGTTATAATTTTAATATTTCCTTTTCTAAATAATTTACATAGGAAACAAAATCCGCAGCTTTGTCTTTCGTTTCGCGGGTTTCGCCGCCCCCCTAATCGCCGCCCACGTGCCATGCACGCTCTGGCCCTCCGGTAGGATCGGCCCTAATCAAAATGTATACGGATCTGTTTTTAAATCATGTCTGTCCCGCTTGAGAAAGATGTTTAAATTCAATGAAGTAAAACGTGAACATAATTCGGCGGATGAAACGTAGCTACGCTGTGGCTGCAGCTACGAATAACCTCCACCAGTGAAGACGACGAACAAAAACCCCAAAAAAATCATTATAGAAAATTATCAACAAAAAATAAAACTGTTCATAAAAAATATTGTCATTTATTCTTTTCTGTCTGATGGATTTGGTCACAGATTCGGATCAATTTATTGTTTTATTTTATCCTATAACATTAACATGCCAATAACTCGTTACCAATGAGTTGCACTAAGATACCTTTTTCGCACCTTATTAAATAATATAAACGTTGTTAAATCGTTTTTGATTGAGAAAGCTGTCCATTACTCGGCCGAATCATTTTCTCCACAGGTGACGTCCAATCAAATGATAGCGGTTTTATTCCCCAGCCGATTTCAGCCAATACCATGATGATGATTTTACTTTCTCAACAGTTTAGTTGTTACTACGGTTACGATTTGTTTGTGAAAACACGAATTCATAAATATCATAATTTTGTGAGCGAAGTGCCGTAATTTACAAATATGAGAAAAATTGTTCATTGTAATTTAATATAAACCGGAACATCTTTGGGTAATTATTTAATATGATGCGAAAGAATTATAGTATTAAACTCGTGACCAAGTTGGCCATTGCCACGAGGGTGAAGTTTGCAACACGAGCCGTAGGCGAGTGTTCCAATCACTCGAGTTAAATGATTTAAAAATTCTGAAATAATTCTACACAACCCCCAAATTATTATATTTTAAGAATATAATCAACTTTTTAAAATCCTCGTGAGGTATATAATTAGCAATGTTTCTAACGTTCTACATCTTATCTCGGCCTCCTTGTTAAACTTCGACCAGTTTTTAATCTGCCCCGGGCGATTGATAATTAAAATATTCGCTTTTTTTTCTCTCGCCCGGAACAAGTTTAAATTCTTATCACCAATCCGCGGCGTACCTGTTGATAACAATTCAGTCTGCAGTTCGCGATCGCGAAGAATGTGTGTGTTCTGGGTCGGAATATTTATTTTTCGAAAGTCTTAGTGCCCGTTGTGTTGTGATACATCTTCATGAATTGTGTGTGTGTGTGTGTGATGTGTGTGTGTGTGTTGGTGTTTGTGTTTTTCCATCAATCCGAGGGAAGCTAAGAATCATCATCTAGGTTACATCTTAACCGCCAAAACGCCTCGAAAGGATTTTCCTTTTTCGTAAGTTTTGATTTTCTTGCATTTCTTTCTTTCATCGCAAGTGAAATAAAGTATTGTAGCTTTAGAAAATTTCAAGTGTCTGGCAATTGCTTTTTTCAATTGCGTTTAGAATTGAGCATTTTCTAAAATAAATCAAAAACAGTAGAAATTGTTTAAAAATTCTGAAATAATTCCATACAACTCCCAAACTACTATATTTTGAAAATATAATCAACTTCTTAAATTCCAACAATTTTTTAATGGGTTGTAACTGTTCGTTATTAAATAAAATAAATAAAAAAATAGTAGAAATTGTTTAAAAATTATGGAATAATTCTATACAACTCTCAAACTGTTATATTTTAAAAACATAATCAACTTATTAAATTCCAATAGTTTTTTAATGAGTTATAACTGTTCGTTGTTAAACATACATTTTTTAATTGCGTTTAAAATTGAGAATTTCCTAAAATAAATGAAAAAATAGTGGAAATTGTAAAGATTCTGAAATAATTCTTTACAACTCCCAAATTATTCTATTTTAAGAATATTATCAACTCCTTAAATTCCAATAATTTTTTAATGTGTTATAACTGTTAGTTGTTAAACATGCATTTTTTAATTGAGTTCAAAATTGAGCATTTTCCAAAATAAATAAAAAAAACAGTAGAAATTGTTTAAAAATTCTGAAATAAATCTATACAACTCTTGAACTTTATTTTAAGAACATAATCAACTTCTTAAATTCCAATCATTTTGAATGCGTTATAACTGTTCGTTGTTAAACATGCATTTTTTAATAGCGTTTAAAATTGAGCATTTTCTAAAATAAATAAAAAATAGTAGAAATTGTTTAAAAATTCTGAAATAATTCTCCCAAATTGTTAAATTAAGAATATAATTAACTACTCTAAGAACCAGGGGCGGCTCGTTATATAGAGAAGCACTACCTGTAGCTTCAAGCTCAGCAAGACTTTTTAATTCATTCTTAAAACATTTTTTCGCCAGTTACTTTGGTGCTGGGAAGACAAATCGTTATTTCTTTCTTCAAAAAGGGAGGGGGAGGGTATATTGTATAAGTGGCTCTACCATCAACATGTTCCACGAGCCGCCACTGCTGTATATCACACCACAGCTTATGAAGTTCTTAAGAAAAAGAAGTATAAATTGGACAAATATAAATTACATAATATAATATAGCCATAATAAGACTGTTATTTAATAAATAAACGACTATTACTTTGTATAACTTTTGAAAATTTCAGTGATTACAGTTTTAACTTCAACCTGCCATTGTCGAACTTACCGTAAATTAAAAATACGATTATACATGTACAGGGTGTCTCGTTTCGAGTGTGCCAAAAGAAAGCAGGAAGTAGAAGATGTTATTCTGGACAGAAAAAAAAATAAACATACCGGGTGACCCAGGGATCTGTAAAAGCCCCATAACTTATTTGCTATTTGAGATATCGACTTATATTTTTCATAAACTGGTACCCACACCTATTCTACATATTTTAAAAATATGTATGTTTTTGTACAGAACAGAACAGAACAAAGTTATTCCCTATATTTTATACTTTATTTTCAACCCTCTTGAGAAGCTGATAAAAATAGTACCAGATAGTATGGGTCTATTATGGACGATTGGTTAGTTATGGGCAAATTTGTGGCAAAAACAAGGACACATTGAAAAAATTGCAGAAGCGCTCCTAGCAAAGATAGCGTCATTTTTTATACACTAAAGAATTTTCCACATCATGAAGAATAATACAAATCGGCTTTGGTTCTTTTTTGTTCATGCTGCTATACAGGGTGTCAACATACGCAAAGTATAGCACTATGTATAAAAGAGAACCAAAGCCGATGTGTATTATTCTCTATGATGTGGCAAATTTTCTAGTGTATAAATATTGATGCTATCTTTGCTAGGAACGCTTCTACAATGTTTTCAATGTGTACATGTTTTTGCCACAAATTTGCCCATAACTAGCCAACCGTCCATAATAGACCCATAGTATTTTATACTATTTTTATCAGCTTCTTAAGAGGGTTGAAAATAAAGTATAAAATATAGGGTGTTCCATTTAAAAAACATAACTTTGTTCTGTTATGTTTATTGGGACACCCTGTACAAAAACATACATATTTTTAAAATATGTAGAATAAGTGTGGGTACCAGTTCAAGAAAACTAGAAGTCGATATCTTAAATAGCAAATAAGTTCTGGGGCTTTTACAGATCCCTGGGTCACCCGGTATGTCCGATTTCTTACCGTTATCGAGATAAATAATCTTAAAGAAATTTTCAATCGTAAAAAAATCAAATTTTCAGTATAAATTTATTAGATTGCTATGAATTTAAACAAAAATATTTGAGCAGGTTAATGCTTGTTTGGCAGTTGTTTACACAAACTTATTTGCTTCGCCAGTTTGTTAATTATGGCTCGTTTAAGTATTTCTGAATATACACCTGGACAATTATTTACGGGGTAACATGAAACAAAAAGTTTATAGCATTCCAATAAATCCAAAGGGAAAGGATAATAAACGCTGCTGAGGAAATTATAAATAATCAAGTTTTATGCCGTTGAAAAGAGAAAAAAACTCTATCAAATGAGTATAATAAAGATGTGCTTTATCATTTAAAAAAAATGTAAGTGTTATTCGTTGCTCTTTTGTTTATAGCAAAAAATAAAATTGATATATCCAAGGTGGTAGATAACTAAGTGTTAAATAACTTCTATTTAAAACTTTTTTCTCCAAAGTGGATATTTACTGAGCTACACGGGATACTCCATACTTTTCGGATACCCTGTATATATGTATGTATCGATGAACCGGTTAACTTTAGTGTTGAGCGTTGTTTTCACTAACTGCTACTTTGTAATCGTTACTGTGAAATAATAACAGTAACCGTTATTGAAAACTCCCACTAACGGTGATTTTCCTAAACGGTTATTTAATAATTTTATTATGTTAACTGAATTAAAGTTATAAACTTATTCATCATCATATGGCCAATAGTACACTTTAAAACTTGATTAATTTTACAATACCATGTTTAAGTTTAATCGGTAGAAATAATTCAACATTTAATTACAACACACCACATACCATTTATTTTCACCTTTGCTTATGATGATAAAAAGATATCACGAAGTACAATATGGAATTGTTATATTCTGTAATAATAAAAATGAATGTCTTAAAAATTTAAAGTCATCTTTTTTTATTTTATAAATGTATTTTTACTAATTTTAAGAATTTTTCTTTCTTTTTAGTGTTAGTTGTTAATACTGTATTGTTTGGTTTATATAGAATAATTCTCAAGTACTTTATATTTTTTCTTTATAATTAGGCTTCGGCCTATCAAGGAAATAAAGCCTATTATTTTTATTATAAAAAGAGAACGATTCAATAACGAATCACTTCTTAATAACTTTTAACCGATTCAATAACAAATCACTTCTTAATAACATATAAGTTATTCAATAACGATTCACCTTTTAGAAACTTATAACCGATTCAATAACGAATCGCTTAATAACATATGACTGTTTCAATAACGAATCACTTCTTAATAAAATTAACTCTTTTAGAAAATAACGAGTAGAAAATAACATGTGACGCATCGGAACCGTTGCTTTAATAACACGATTACTGAAATGTAAACGCGGCGCGGTCGGGATTTGATGAAATGAAAACATTAAAATAATGGTGCGTCAAACGTTCTGATTCGAACGCATATTCGATGTCATGGTGACGCGCATGTTTTATATTGGTACTGACATGATTCACGTGCAGCTTGCACAAAACCAAGAAGAATTGGAAGAATCCTGAAATCGCGAGCTCTTATTCAGAAAGTGAGAAAGAGAGATTCAGAGATATATCGATAACGACATTTTACCCTGGCTAGTGGTATCCGTTAAAATGGCGGAGAGAAAATACACAAATATTTCCCCATTTATTACATTTGGCAAGAAATAAACTATATATTCTAGGTTCTTCAATTCCGTGCGAACGATTCTTTTCTAAAGCGGGTCAATTATTATCACAGAGATGATCTCGTTTGAAGGAGAATTTTTAAATATTAATTATAAAAAATTAAAATTTAACATATTCAAATTTGTTACTTGGATAATAAAAATATTTCTTAAAATATATACAACAAATGTACATCAAGTTCTCCGAGGTTACTTTAAATAACGGTTACTAAATAGCCTTTTAAATAACTAGTTATTTTGTAGTAACAGTAACTGTTATAACCGTTACTGGAGAATAACTATTTATCTCATCACCAGTTGACTTTACTGAGCGTAAACTAATTCGGAGCCGTCCACGGAGGTAAGCCGTTTTGACCATGTCTACCATGAATTAAAATAACTACCAATCACTTGAAGATCGCGCCATTAATCTCGTGAAATTATTTTATAAAAGTTTTATAAATTATAAAGTCCGTAGTAAATGATAATCCGTGGTTCCTTATCTGGGAACCGGCTCATCAACGCTTTTTGCTAAGAACTGATTAATTTGAGCGGTTGCTTATCCGTCTGTCCTCTAATTTAGTTGGCTGACAATTTTTTTTGATGGTGCTATCAAGAAATATGGGGAGGTTGGATGTAGATTATTTATAATAATCTTCTTTTGCTAGTTGCATTATGCAAATTTCGTCAGTGGCAAAATGGAATTTTGACATTTTAAAATGCAAACGTTGATAGTCGGAAAATACAACTGTTGCAAGCTGCGAAATGCAATTTTTAACAGTTGGTAGTGACATTTTCAAAACGCAAATATTGATAGTCTGAAAATACAACTGTTGCTAGTTGCGAAATGCAATTTTTAACAGTTGTAAAATGCAGTAACATTTTCAAAACGCAAATGTTGATAGTCGAAAAATACAATTGTTGCTAGTTGCGAAATGCTATTTTTAACAGTTGCAAAATGCAGTTTTTAAGAGTTGCAAAAGGCAGCTTTTGACAGTTTCAAAGTGCAAAAGTTGCAAAATGGAATTTTTGACAGTTGTAAAATGAAGTTGTTCGTCTCAAAATGCAAATGTTGCAAAATGCAATTTTTAATAGTTGTAAAATGTAGTTTTTGACAGTTGCAATAATAAGGTCAATCTAGTCATTGATTCGCGGAAGTACCCGATTATTCAGTGTTTTTCTAATAATTCTAATCATTCTAATAAATGCACGACCGAAAGTATGTCTGCTCCAAAAAAACGTTTTTCATCGATGAGGTGTTTTATAAACGTGCATTTTTCAGGCCGATTAAGACAAGAATTCTCGTTGAATTTAGTTTTAAATTTGTGTCCAGATTGTCCATACACCCTTACAAATTTCATGTTAGTTTATAAATGCCTGATCTATCAAATACTGATGTTTTTGTTTTTTCGTTAAAAATTAAATAGTTTGTTTTGCAAAAGGGTTTTAAAACTAAATTAATATTATGTTTCTTTAAGATATGTTGCTCACGTAGGCAAAATATGTGAGGGATTTGAAGGTTGTTTTGGGTTCAGTAGTATTACCTCCAGCATACAGGGTCTTTTTTTAAACACAGAACATATGATTGTTAATGTCTATGTGCTATGTTATAATAATCACATCAACGCATTGCAATGTATTAACAATGTAGGCAACTACACAAAGGTGCCAGTGAATGCTTCTTCGTCTTCTTCTTCTTCTGCTTCTTCTGCTTCTGCTTCTCTCGGCCCTGTCGACCTGTCACAGTACATCGAAAACTTAAAATTATAACGAATAAAGTGAGGTTAATGAAACAAACAATGATAAATCGTAAGTAATTATAATAAATATTCAAAATGACCCCCTTCACGTTCTAAGCAGTAGCCAAGTCGATTATAAAATCCTTGAATAGCATTTCTAATGTGTTGCGGATTTCTTGTTAATTCATCGCAAACAGTAATTATACGATCTTTTAACTCTGAAGTGTTGTTTATAATAATGTTATTATAAACATTGCTTTTTAGATACCCCCACAAAAAAAAGCCGTTTGGAGACAAATCAGGCGACCGGGGTGGCCAAGGTATTGGACCAAATTTACCTATCCAGCGATCAGGAAGTAATTCACTTAAATAATTATTAATGGCAGCTGTAGAATGTGGAGGCGCTCCATCCATCTGATAATAAGGAGCAGCAATGTTTAGTCTATGAATTACTGGCATTGTACGAGTTCGCAGAAGATCTAAGTAAACATTACTGTTTAGATTTCCATTAATAAAAAAAGGACCAATAAGGGTATCATTAATTAATCCAGCCCACACATTAACTCTCGCATTGTATTGTGTGTGCGTCAAAATTTGTAAGCGAGGATTATTGCACGCCCAAAATCTAAAAGGTGAAGGAATGGGTGTAAGGAATGGGGATCGATAAGGAATGAAGAATACTAACCTATAATTTTGTGGGTTAACTTCACCATTTAAGGAAAATGATGCCTCATCAGTAAATATTATTCTGTGTAAAATTTCTTGATCATTATTAATTAAATTGAATACGGTTTCACAGAATTCTGTTCGTTTGCCTTTGTCGTCATTTGATAGTTGCTGATGATTTGAAAACTTGTAAGCATTGTATTTAAATTCTTTTAATGTCTTGTAAACGGAAGCTGAACTCACGCAGCCAGTATTGTCAAAATGATGGACAATATTACAAATTGTTGAGATGGATGGAACTTGTCTGCTCGGATACTCAACCGAAAACAAATCTCTAACACGTCGAATGCTGTTCCCACTCTTGTATCAATTAATTATCTGTATTCTTTCTTCGGTGGTGTAATACATTTTTATTAATAACACAATTTTGACAATTAAATAAAACTGAGTGTAAGTATGGTTGCCTACATTGTCAATACATTGCAATGCGTTGATGTGATTATTATAACATAGAACATAGACATTAACAATCATATGTTCCGAGTGAAAAAAAGACCTTGTATAAATATTTATTAAGTTTCTTAGGTTGACGTTTGTATATTTTGAATTGTATTATGATAAGGCATTTTAATACAGTGATTATTAAGTGTTGCAGTTTACTATGTTAACTATCTTTACATGTGTTCAAAACTTAATAATTTTCACTATTTCTTCTGTCCAGTAGTACATCGACTATAAATGTAAAACGAATTTGCTATATTTTTAAATTCTGAACATATTTTTACTCTTGTACTTTTTCTTTGAAATAATCAGGAAAGCAACAAAATGCAGAAATGTGGTTTTACCTGTTAAATTCCTATGTTCGCTCCTTAATCCTTTAGTGCCCACGGCGTAATTCAACCGCTCCTGTCTGTTGTCACATGTAGGCAACACATATTCGTAGGATTAGAGCGCAGGTCGCAGGTGTGTTTTTAGATTTTTAATCCTGACAGGTACACATTATTCAAAATATTCAAAAACTCCCAAATATGTAAAATGGATTTTTCCGTTTCTTTTGACGATGGAAATGATCACTTTGTTAAATTCAACTTTGGGCACTAAAGGGTTAACCCAAACACACTGTATAATTGATTCAATATTTATTATTTTGAGCAAATATTATGGTGTTATTCTGAACAACTGTTATTAACAGCGATGTTATAAACATCGATGTTATTAACATTGCAATGTTATGTGAAATTGAACAGCGCTGTTAAAAACTGTATTCTGAACAGCCCGATGTACACAAATTGGCAACAGTGCAACGTCTACAGAGCGACCAACTTCATGTATATTATAATCGATGATTAATAATACGTTTTTGAGGATATTTTTAGAAAGAAAAGAGTGTTTCGTAATGCATGCACATAAATATTGGAATACTACAATCCATTTGAGTTTTTTGTTGACGAAAAACACAAACTACGAAATAACCTCAAAATATCACCATTAACAATCTCGTAATGTCGACCATTTTGACAAGTGTTGTTTAACATCGAAAATGTTAATTTACATCGATGTTAGTTGACAGACAGTGTAGAGAATAGTATATTCATAACATCTGTCGATGTTAGCAAATAACACCGCTGTTAACGCTAACATTTTTGTTCAGAATAACACCATTAAACTGTATTTGAAACATTAAGCCATTATTATATACTAATAAATTTATTATTAATCTATTTCTTTATCCTAAAACTGTATACTTCTTAGATTATTGGAAGGCCATCCTTAACACTAGAGTAATTCTTGTATAGATCAACCGCCCTGAATATTGTGCATGTCCAATACCAAGAAGCGCACGTGTTGCGTTACAACACGACACTGTAACTAATTACGGTACGTAATTCAAATGCCTTTTTTCATCATCTTGTACTCCTATCATGGTGTTTAAACCCGTAAACGGGAATTAAACCGAAGGTTGTTTACACCGCGAGCAGTTATTGACATACGATACTCTTCCATGCTAGATGATATCTCTTCGCGCTCCAGTTCCTCTAGTTCGGGGTCTGTTGCCATTATATAACTGTTTAACTTTTGATTGCCGTATGGAAATTTCGGAGGTATAATTAATGATTATTTAATGGTCGGCGGTTAATTTACATATTTATGGTTATTTAGATGCAAATTCGTGAAGTTTTAATTCCGGATTATGCGCCAATATTATTAGTGTTTTATGGTTTATTATGAAATCTTATTAAAATGCAGGTATTTAAATGGGGTTTAATATTTTTATTGACATAGTTAGAATACGTTACTTTCTAACTTAAGCATTTTAAACTTAATTGAAGAATTCACCATGTTTTAATATAACGATAACGTGAACTAATTAATGTTCAAATATTGGCTCCACAAATTATTTTAAAAAAATGGTGATGTGGCCATCATGTTACTTTCTCCGACTTGATGGTATCATTTATATTTACGCTTCCATGGTTTATTTTCAATTTAAATCATATTTTAAGTGTGCATCGAACGTTTCGTAGACTCGGATAAAACTGACGTTTAAAACGTCAAAATTATGAAATATGGAAAAATGTACTTCAAATTAAAAAACTCAGTTTACTCAAAAACTAAAGAGATTTCGAAAAAAACGTATTCTTCATAAATTGTTCATTTTGGCATTCTCTACAATTATCATTAACATAAGTTTGCTGTAACTATTAACGTTTCATAAGTGTACACCAAAAATGAAAAAAAAGAAAATACATTTTTTTCTCGAATAACTATGATTTTATGAAAAATGTTTTCAAACAAAATAATTGAATTTCTTTATTGTCTTCAATATCTGTAAAAATGTTTTTTTTTTCCAGAAATTGTTGAAATGGCATCTAGGGACCCCAAAACGGATATTTCCGTAAAAAAAAATTTTGAAAAAAAAATCACGATCACAATACTTTCTCGTACTTCGTAACGGAGAAAGTAAAAAGTGTGCTTGATCCCACACAAGCTTTAAGAAAAACCTATTTAATTATCATAGATCATGTCTGAGGGCATGTTCTAAAAATATTCTCATGTATGTAGGGTGTTCCATTTCGGTTACATACAAAGTTGTATTTATTTAAATGAAATACCCGGTATTTGGTCGCCCCGACTTTTGTTTTTAAAGATTTACAATGGTGAAGTAGAAGACATTTTGAAAATAATGAATTTGGACCTTATTTCTCGTCATCTCTTTCATTTGTAGACATTTTTAAATTGTCAAAGTTATGAATTAATTTTGAAAAGCGAGGACCTTTTTTCCCCGTCAATTTTGTCCCGCTTTGTCAATTTTAAAATCCGGTCCTTAGTTTAGGAGAAAATACTATATTCAATTTTTTATCTGTAAACCAATTATTCATTTTATTTTGACTAAGAGTATTTGCAATTACTAACGATTTATTAAGTATAACAGTGTCATCTGCAAACAAGAACCAGACGTATTTAAGTAATAAGTATTAAGATTAACGGACCCTTGAGGAACACCATATTTTACTTTCACTTCTGATTTTATTCTGATTTTACATAATTACTCTCAGATACCTTTCAAGTAGGTCTGCAACTACTTGAAATGTATAATACAATTTTCTTATAAGAATATCATGAGTGACGCAACAAAAGCTTTACTTAAGTCCAGGAAAGATGTAACTGTATATTCAGCATATTTTAAACCTTAACTAATTTCTTTAGTAAGCATCTTCTGGTGTTTCCTCCCATACGAAAACCGTATCGTCGTTTAATTTGTTACGAACTTATTATAAATGCAATTAACATTAAAATAATAAACATTGCGAAGAATTGCATGCACTGTCCAATTATACAGTGTTTCAGAGCTCTGGGAACGGTCAATCACGTGCTTATTTTTCAAAATTTCGAAAAATGTTTTATACAAAAGTTGTGTATAATAGTGAGCTGCACGCCCTGAAAATATTAAAATTTCTACAGGCTGTCTCATCCACATCCAATTATCTTTCAGATTATAATAATTATTCCTGATATGATAATCGCCGAATACAAGAAAACTATTGAGATTAGGAACAGGGAACCCTTACACAATCTGAAAGATAATTTGATTCTACTTAAGAATACGTTACTAAATACAGGGTGTGCCATTTGAAAAACGAAGTTATTCAACTTTATAAGTTGGGTTTTTCTACCGCATTTTTTTATCACCCTGTATAATTTTTTGTATGAAACCATGGTTGGCTCTATAGTTCGAACCTTCAACCAAATAATAGAAATGATTTGAATCGTTCAACGTCAATCACTGGGGCAGAAATACAATTTCACCCAGACCATGCATTTCAACAAATCTTCAAATATTTCGAAAACGGCAAACAATAGGTATAGGGAGTTTTGAAGTAACTCACCTTTATTTGCTCCATATAATTCAAAAATTACAAAAAATATAGGGTGTTCTATTTAAAAAAACATAAGTTTGGTCTGTAACTTTGTTATGAGACACCTAGTATAAATTTTAATATTTTCATGGCGTGCAGCTCACTATGATACACAACTTTTGTTAAAAACATTTTTCGAAATTTTGAAAAATAAGCACGTGATTGACCGTTCCCAGAGCTCTGAAACACCCTGTATAAAAATTATTGATTGGCAAGTATTACGAAATTATCCACCAAAAATAATAGAACCATACATTTTTCAATATACTTTGATTTAGCTGTAATTTGCACATTATTGTTCCGTTGTTTTGAATTTATTACACTAGATTACATTATTTCTGGAGTAAAGTGTAAACAAAAACACCAATAAATTATCTCATTCACTAGAATACCGCTGGTATATTTATGACCTATAATGGATTTAACTTAATTTACATGTAAAATGAAAGTATTTTTATAAAGCAATAACTATTTTTAACTACATACCGGGTGTCTCTTTAAAAACGAGCAATGCTATATAAGTATGGACCTAACCAAGATATAAAACATTTTTCAAAACCGTTTCTAGGGTATGTCGCTAAATCAGTATGACCACAAAAATTGCCTTCATTAACAATAAGCAAACCCTGGGGCTGTAGCCACCCCAACTCATTTTTTTTAATGGCAACATCCTCTTTGTGACACCTCATTGGAAAGCTCTTGAACATTGCTATTTAACAGTACTAAACAAAATACTTCTTCAATAAAATTAATATTCCCCGACTGCTTGTGGAAAAATACAATAAAATGAGAAAAACGATACTTTTCGTCTTTCTACAATTTAAGAGTCTCTAAGAGACTACAATTAACAAATCATCTACCGAAACAACTACTTTCCTGGCTAGTATCACGACGAATATTAAATTATACAGTAGATAATTTGTATGTTAAAAATATGAAAGATATCAAATTAACACAAGGTTGAATATATTTGTTTCTTTATGCTTTCTTTGTTAGAATTATTTTGTGTTCTCCAGTTTTCTTACTGTGTTTACGACCTTATTCGTAATAAAATGGTTTAATGTGATATTTAGAACCAGAAATTGGAATAAATAATTATAAACATTATTTTGCGCATTTCTCAAAATTTAGACTAATAAGAAGTATTTTGTCTATACGCGCGCACCGAATAGGTGGTATGGTCACGTTGCGTTCACCCCGCGTCGTGATAGTTCGTCGAGATGTTATGAAAAGCCTGATTTACACAGCCTTGCCACACTTTAGTTCTGTGCTGGAAATATAAATATTTCTACTTTAACCCACAAAATCTAACTATTTACCACTTCCTAATTAATTGTAATTGAAAAAGGCTGATTTAACTATAGAACGTAATCACTACATTTAAATAAGACAGAAAAACGAGAACACATGGCATACAACGGGCCTGATTAAAAATTTCGGCTGCGTGACATACGCTTCTCATGCGTTTGCGTTAACCAATCAGCGAACATCACGCACAACTATAATACCTCCGATTCGGTGCGCCATACTGTTAAATGGCAATTTTCAAGAGCTTTTCCATGAGGTATCACAAAGGGGGTGTTGCCATTAAAAAAAAAATGAGTTAGGGTGGCTACAGCCTCAGGGGTTGCTTACTGAAGGTCATTTTTGTAGTCATACTGATTTCCCCCATATACCCTAGAAACGGTTTTGAGGTCCATACTTATAGAGCATTGCTCGGTTTTACATAGACACCCGATATATAGAAACGCATTTTAGAATAAAATAGAGCTAGGTTAAGTTTATGCTAACACATGAATTATCTTGAATAATTGCAAAACGTCTAAATAATTAACAATTACCATAACAAGTTTTATTGTTGTGAAAATTTCTGCACTTGGCCTTCTTGATGCCTTAATCAATGTAACAAATGTAAAATTAATTTTGATTATTAAACAGTAGTTTATAAACATTGCTTTTTTTAATCCAGAAAAAAAAAATTATGTGTATTGATGTTCCGATTGTTATGAAAATTTTCACTTGGCCTCCACTATCACCCAGTGACAAATATAAAAATGTTTCTATTTCTGTTGTTCTTCCGATTGCTATGAAAATTTATGCAGTTGGCATTTATGACATTATTTTTTATTGATAAGGAGTTGTTTATGGACGTTAATCTTTTAAATCCAGCAATAAAAAAATGTTTGTATGTTGTTCCGATTGTTACAAAAATGTATGCACTTAGCCTGCTTAATTCTCCAATGACAAATAAGATTTTTTTTATAAACAAAGAGTAGTTTATAAATTTTGCTCTTTTAAATCCAATAATAAAAAAAATTTCTATTCTTATTGTTATTCCGATTGTTACAAAAAAGAATGTACTTTGCCTGCTTTATCCATTAATATGACATTAATTTTGATTGGCAAGGAGTAGTATATAAATTATAATCGTGATGTTTTGCAAATAATCAAGATTATTAATATGACATCAAAAATTGAACATAACGTTGTTTTTCCACAAACGGGAGAAAACATCGATTTCTCACCCCTCGAAATCGTGAGAGAAGTAACATTTCTCTCCCTGCGAGGTTCCATTGACAGTTAAAATTGTCACGGCCGACAGAAGTTTTTTCTAGGTTGGGTTTTATTCTTAAAATGTCCCGTTTATCAAAAAACAGTATATACAGGGTATTTCAGAGCTCTGGGAACGGTCAATCACGTGTTTATTTGTCAAAATTTCGAAAAATGATTTATACAAAAATTGTGTGAGTTGCACGCCGTAAAAATATTTAAATTTATACAGGGTGTCTCGTAACAAAGTTACAGGCCAAACTTATGTTTTTTTTTATGGAACACCCTGTATATTTTAGCATTTTTGGATTCCTTGTTACTTAGAGATTAAAATGACTTAGGTTTCGGCGATTCGCCGTTTTCGTGTCATTCAGTCAACCAATTCCTCTTGGGAAAAATTCACAATTATGAACTGAGATCACAACTTAAATGGTAAAATCTATTTTTGAGATCAATGTAGTTATTATTGTCACCTGTTATTTTTTAATTTAAAATGATTGGTACCTAGATTTTAAAACTAATAATAAAAACAAATTACCTACGAATTTTGAAATGTTAGAGTAACCATCTACTTTAGATATATGAAACCTTATATGAAACGAAAGCTTACTTAATGAACTTTTAAATTATGAAATAATTTGAAAAAAATTAGAAATTACCACTAAATTAGAATGAATTATCTTGATTAGTTTCAGGGGAGCACTTTAACAATTTTGTTCAAATTTTTGTATAAACAACTGAATAACACGAAAACGGCCCGGTTTCAACCCCCACAACCTTAGGCCTTTTAATCTTTAAGTAACGGGGAATCTAAAAATGCTAAAATATACAGGGTGTTCCATTAAAAAAAATAAGTTTGGCCTGTAACTTTCTTATGAGACACCCTGTATAAATTTAAATATTTTTAGGGCGTGCACTATTCTGCTATACTTTTGTATAAAACATTTTTCAAAATGTTGACAAATAAGCACGTGATTGGCCGTTCCCAGAGCTCTGAAACACCCTGTATACCTCGGGAGAGAATGCGTTGTTACCTCAGGCTTTCGCCCTCGGGATACATATTTGCACCTCGCAAAAATCACGCATTTGTCTCCTTTGATTTATAATCTACTATTTATTCTGAAAGCTGCTTCTATATTTTTAGTCTAAACATCGGTGTTCTATAAAAATACCTTGATTTTACAAATAAAGTATGTTAAATTTATTAAAATCAGTAGAAATGACAGAAATGACAATGTCATTTGAAAAGAACCTTCGTTTAGTAGTGGTAGGTCATAATATAAAATTAATTTTGATCGGCAAAATGAGTAGTTTATCAATTATTATACATAAATTCCCTGAATTTAAACCAACAACTCCAATAGTGTAATTGATTGAAAACATATTTAAAACAAAAAAAAAGCATATTTGTGTTCCGAATCCAATTAAGAACAATAATATGTAACTTTCTGCTCAATCGAAGTACATTTAAAAATCGACTCTTTTATGATTTTTGGTCGATGCTTTACAACGTAATACTTGTCAATCAATATTTTTTACATACTTGGATAACATGCAATTTTCCAGAATTGTTATTATGTTCATGTTAATTAAACCTATAATTAGCGCGCAAATAATTAAAACTGTAGAATAAATTCTCTCAATTTATTCAGGAACTATACATTACATTTTAACGCGTTTTACATGTTTATGTCAAATCATCTTCTATAAATGGTCGATTTTGTATTCAACTACTGTTACTATTTATGTAGATATGATTGATTTTATGTGAAACTTTTTTATTGCTGGAAAATTTTATGGCTAATTTAATAAACGTTAATAATACACCATTTAGTATGCAAATATTAATGGAATAACAATTAAGATTATGGTTAGTTATGTTACCCATAAAATTAGTGTTTTGAAACCGGCAGCGGCAGTGCGTTTTGTAGTTGCTTCGCAATACCAGAAAAAATATTATTACAGTCATTAGGGTATATTTTACATAAATCTTCATTAATTTTATTAGTAGGCTTGGTTAAAATTTAGACTGATTTAGTGACATTGTTTAAGTGTGCAATGAATGAATCACTATTTGTAATTTTGAGTTCTTGAAAGTAATGTGGTATAGAACATTCAATATTGTTCCCCCAACACCTACAGACATGTTTCGACCTTTCAAAGTCTCATCAGTGTAGTTAGTTGCTGATGGGGAAACGGAGATTACTATTGGAATATAAGTATTCCAAACACCGTTAAAGGTAGAAACGCCACAGTGGCGGAATCTATTGCCTGAATACTGTACTGAAAAAAATCCCAGTGGCTTTAACACCGACAAGATATGGACATTGCCAGCGGCGGCAAATATAACAATATTAATGTAAACATTTAATATTGTTCCCCCATCAGAACACCTACAGACCGGTTTCGACCTGTCAGGTCTCATCAGTGTAGTTAGTTGCTGATGGGGAAACAGAAATTACTATTGAAATATAAGTATTCCAAACACCGTTAAAGGTAGAAACGCCAAAGTGGCGGAATCTATTGCCTGAATGCTGTACTGAAAAAAAAACGAATGGCTTTAACACCGACATGATATGGACATTGCCAGCGGCGGGAAATATAACAATATTAATGTGAACATTAAATGTAGGTGTTCTGATGGGGGAGCAATATTTAATGTTCACATTAATATTGTTATATTTGCCGCAGCTGGCAATGTCCATATCTTGTCGGTGTTCAGTACAGCATTCAGGCAATAGATTCCACTTTGGCGTTTCTACCTTTAATGTGGTATTTGCATCGATGTTTTTTTTTCCTTAAATTAGTACTTAAAATATTAAAAAAACTAGCTTCTATTGCAAGAAAGATTTTACGCATAATTCGACGATCATTATGGAACCAATGTACAGCATTTCATACTATTCCAAGAACAAATAGTTTTTTCGAGTAATAATTCAATGTAGAATCACAAAATAATTAAATTGAGCTTCTATGGTAAGGGTTTAATTTTCAATAATGCTAATACTTTGAGCTTAGTGAACTATAAAAATTAAACCGTTTTTTTGTTCTTATACCTATATGATAAACCCGATTCTCATGGTCTACTTGAAATATCATAACGATGTGTTAGAAAAACCATTGCCCAAATAATTATGCTTTGGTGTAGGATAATTTACCGAACCAAATAATCCAAATAAATCCAGATATTCGCATTTAGCTAAGAAAACAAGTAGGCTCACGCGGGAATCTTAAGGGTTTGGTCGGCCAATTTTTTGAGCCAATTTTTAGGATTCTTTTGTAAAACAGATTTTTCTCAAAATGGCAGACATTTGCCCAATTTTTATTTTATACTTTTGTCCAGGGATGTGGAGTCGTGACAAAAATGTAGCGACTCCGACTCCGGCACCGACTCCATTTTTTTTTTGTTTCGACTCCGACTCCGGCTCCGATTCCTCATTTTTTTTATTCCGACTCCGACTACAACTCTGACTCCGGCTACGACTCCGACTCTGGCTCCGACTCCAGCTCCGACTTCGGCTCCGTCTCCGAAACCGGCTCCGGCTCCGACTCCGACTCCGACGTTAACAATGTCGTATTAGATTAACAATCAAGATTCATTTTGCGTATCATATAAAAAAACAAGGGGAAGCACCGTTCTCTGTCGAATATTTGCATTGTCGAATTTCTGAATATTTTTTATTTTCGCTAATTCAAGTTGTGTGAGCAGTTCAACAATTGAATGCGCAATAGAATCATTTAACTTGTAATAAGGGGTGTGGAGTTGTGACAAAAATGTAGCGACTCCGACTCCGGCTCCGACTCCTTATTTTTTCGATATAAAGAAAACACTTAACTTTTTTATACCACTTTTATTTTACTATACGTGACTAGTTTCAATTACACGGTAATCATTATCAAACTGAGTACTTAAAATACGAAATACAAAGGTATATATACTAAAACTAGAATGCTTCAAAAAGAGGGGTGTACATCAGGTCAATCTTATTTTTTTTTTATTTCGACTCTGACTCCGACTCCGGCTCCGATTCCTGAATTTTTTTGTTCCGACTCCGACTCTGACCCCTCAAATTTGCAGCCTCCAGACTCCGACTCCGACTCCGACCCCAAATATTCACCGACTTCGACTCCGACTCCGACTCCACACTCCTGCTTTTGTCTACACCTGCGCCATTTTAAGATCCAAATTTTGAGAAACCGAACGATCGAACGATAGATAACAATTAAGAAACATATCTACTTTTTTGTTTCACACGACCTAGAAATGCTGAATAACGGTTTCCGTTTGACCTTCACCTTTTGACAGAGGCGCGGTCAAAATCTTCTGTGGGTCATTGCAATCAACGAAATATTGTTGAAAAATTCAAGAATGACCCAATGACACTTAGAAAACACATCTAAATATCTTTTATGTTTCTTTTAAATTGCCTAAAAAATAGACTCCCTTAAGTCTGCTTATCATTTCAAAATTTACAGTACACTCGTTTTTTTCAAGGGGAGCACCTCACACTCTTCATAAAATATAAATCCACCTAACTGAATAACCAGAATCAATTGAGTTTGAAACATTTGAAACAGAAATCTGAATTTTCACTTAAATTTTAACAAAAATTTAAATTTAATTTAAAATTAAGTCATTCTCCATCAATCTACGCGTTTTAAGTCGTGTCTCTAATTAGTACAGCTATTAACTTGATTATTTATTATAAAGGGATTGGATTATAAATTACTGGATCCCAAACACTAATTTAATTTTGAAAAAATAACCTTTTATACCTAAGAAGGATTTAAGCTATTTGTGATCACACGGTCGGAATTTTCCCGGTGGAAATCATTGATTACATTGGCAAATTTGAACAAGATAAATAAAACTTAAAATTAAGGCTTTGTCCATCTGTCTACGCGTTTTAAGTCGTATGTTACATCAGTATATCTATTAATTTGATTATCTATTATAGGAAAAGAAATTATTGGAAAAGAAATTACTAGATCCAAAACACTAATTTAACTTTGGTAATTCAACTCATGTATAAAAAGGTGTATTTAAAACGGCGGACAAGCAAAATTTGCAAATGGTTAAACATTTATTTACCTTCACCATGACAACGATCTTTATATTAACAATTTTAGTAAACAGCTAACTTCAGTTGAACAGTGGCCGTTCGTGTCTGAATATCTCTGCGGTGAAATATAATTATATTAACAATTTTAGTAAACAGCTAACTTCAGTTGAACAGTGGCCGTTCGTGTCTGAATATCTCTGCGGTGAAATATAATTGAAATCCGTCATTCCGACCCATGTGCCAGGGAGGTAAATATTGTCTTTTCACTAATTATATATTTAGTTTCATACATTCGATTTTAAAGCCGGTAACACTGACAGAACTGCATTTCGTACTTCGGCCGCGAGATGTCGCAAGCGTGCGATTAGCGCTGATGCGATGCGTGAATTGCAGAATTGCATTGCATTTAATATCCATCTTGTTCTATCATGTTCTAATAGTGTGAAATAAACATTTATATGTTAGTGTATTTGGCGTCTTCCCTTTTATGTGTGTCGGAAATAAGTGAACCCCGTTCAATTAACGATCAGCTGTTATTAGTTTCCTAACTTCATGCCGCTTGTAGTGTGTGTGTGGGGGGGGGGGGTGTTTGGTGAGAGGTTATAACCTATAATATAATATAAGAAACGTCAAAAATGTATGGAATGTATACTAAATGTAAGTAATAATATTTATACAAAACAATAATTATAAATATAATTTTAGCGGCTAGATCCTAGTGTTTGTACCACTCGCAAACGTGCAGGCGCGAATTTCGCGATTCCCGTGGCACTCAACCATTTTCATTTTACCCACACACGATTTTGACGATTGGTGCATCATACACTTCCATCACAAATAAACAATGCTCTTTCACTCATTATACATTGAATTAATATAAATTGTTAATATAAATATAGTTCTTATTCGTTAAATTATCTCAACAAATACCACTCGCGGTTATAATTTCGGCAGGATAAATTTTATTTTAAGCACTCGTCATTTCATCGCAAATTTCTTGAATGAATTGAGATTAGGCAAAATCCACTCGCGCTAAAGCGCTCCATTTTCCATCTCAATTCATTCTCCAAATTTGTGTCGATTCAATCTCTCGTGCAAACAAATAAAATTTATCCGGCCAAATTAAACTTCTTGTGGTATTACCCCCGAAAAAAAACTTTTATACCTGAACACCTAAACACCCAATATTTATGTAAATGTATATTTAATTTTGTTAGACCGGATTAAATTCATAACAAAATTCGACACCTATAATTCATATTCATATCAATCAGTATGAATATCTAATGCTCTTGAAACGTTACGGCCTTGGAAGCAAATCATTTCCCACAAATTACAGTAAAAGTGAAAAACAAAAAAAAACGAGAAAACGCGGACACATTATCCACTCACACAATTAATAATGAACACATAATTTACTCCAGCTTGCACAGCATAAACATGAAGTAATAAGGTCAGCAGATTTTTTTGCATAAAATTGAAAGTACTATGAAAAACGGAGCGTTCAGAGTCGTGGCAAACTGCGATCGATTATAAAGTTTCCTTAGCAGACTTTTTATCTGTCTTACGTGTTTGATTATGCACGTGCGCATGTATTAATTAAATATATTTAAAAAAATGTTCATGCGCCTACTTATTTGAACGTGTACGCAAGCAAATGAATATGGTGGTCTATATAAAGAGGCAATGCAAGGTTTGCATGTAAACGGATGTAAAGCAATGCTGAATTCCAGCATTAATTAATTTGAGTAGATTGTAATTGATTGGATTGTTATAAAAAATAATGTTTTATTCGCGTGCTGGAAGAGAAGGTTGTAGCATTTATTAATTGGTAGGTTTAGTGTTTTGCATCAATATTTAGCAAGTGAATCAGATCAAAAATGATTTGATTAGATATTTTCATTTTTAATTTGAAAGTCCAGTAGCGAAAACTATTTGTAACATTTGAGTTCTCTATTGTGTAACTTCAATGTCCATAGGTGCATTAAGCAGGAAAGTAGTTGATTTTGTTTAAAGTCTCCAACCAGGCATTTAAATAAATCACAGATTTACGAAGATATTTCGTTTTAAATTATTTTAAAATTGTTATAATTATTGGATGATGCATACAAAATAATATCGTGAGAATATAATAAACAAGAAGAGATTCAGTGCTGGGCTGATACCCATTTGGCATAAATTTTAAAATATAATAGAAATTTACACTAATATAATGAATTTATTACAAATTCTATTAAAAATTAGACTGATGTAAATGTAAATAATAAATTATTATGCTCCTCCTCCAGTTATGCTCTCTCATCTTATTGAACAGAACTACTGGTAGATATTGTTTTGTAATTAGACCTTGATTTGCTTCCTTTATGGGTATGATGGTGGGATCCCGAGGATTTTTCTGTGCGTAATTAATTGTTCAGTTGGCAAATGTGAGCCTCTTCAAAGAATTCTAAGGAAGTCCAATCAACAGAAGATACACAAACGCAATAATAGGAGGAGCAAGAGCAACAAGATATGCAGGAGTCACGGCCAGAAAGAAGAAAATATTTAGACAAAGCTAATAGTATGCCGAGTGTTAATGATAATCCTGCATTATGGCAAACATTAAGAGAAGAAAAAATTATAGATATAGGGTGTCCCACGAAAAAGTTGCATTTTAAAATTGCTATAAAAAAAAGACGGGTGGATATTTTTCAATTATTTTTTTATTGAATAGCCCCAACATTGCGGTTTAATAGTGGAAGACCACTTCATTCATATGGCTACTCCGGCTGGCTTAGCAGTAACCCATTCTGTCGACCCAATTTTTCATGACATTTTCGATGGTATGGCCCTCAATGGCTGCAATGGCGACTTCAATCTCGTGCTTTAGGTCGTCAATCGTCTCTGGATGGTTGGCGTAGCACTTATCCTTGATGGCTTCCCACAAAAAATAGTCCAACGGGGTCAAATCGCAGCTGCGAGGTGGCCAGTTGACATCGCCGTTTTGGCTAATTATGCGATTTTCGAACGTACCGGGCAAAAGTTCGACTGTAACGTTGGCTGTGTGGCACGTGGCGCCGTCCTGCTGGAACCAAATGCCGCCGATGTCTTCCTCTTCCATTCGGGGAAAGAAAAATTTTCCAGCATGCCGCGATAGCGCTCACCATTGACGGTTACGGCGGCTGCTGCTTCGTTTTCGAAGAAAAACGGACCAATGATGCCGTCACTCGTTGTGGGTGCAGTGACTTTGATTACGTGTGGATTTTCTGAGCCCCAAATGCGACAGTTTTCCTTATTGACATAACCACCGAGGTGGAAATGAGCTTCATTTGAAATGATGATTTTTCGATAAAAATGCTAATTTTCCATCAAGCGTAATTCGGCCCATTGGGTGAACCGTAATCGCATCGGATGGTCGTGTGGCTTCAGCTCTTACACCAATTGGATTTTGTACGGCTTCAAACCGAGGTCTTTCGTCAAAATTCTTTGAAGGGACGTGCGAGAAATGTTAAATTCCTGCGAGCAGCGTCGAGTCGATGTTTATGGATTGTCACTCACACTTTCGGCAACAGCAGCAATATTTTCGATTAAGCGCACTGGACGAGCACGAGAACGCGTTGCTTTGTCCATTAACGAGCCACTTTCACGCACACGCTTCACAAATTTATCCACAAACTGCCTGGAAGGCGCTTTATTTTTCCCGAATTTTGTGCGCATTTTTCTTGCAATTTCGGTTGAAGACCATTTTGGAAGTAAGTTTTCAATATTTTCAAGCGTAAACTTAACCATTTCATAAACCGCAAACCTTTTACTAAATATTTGACACATTGGTAAAGTCATTCGAGCTGTCAAAGCCGAAATAATCTATAGTTCAAAAAGCAACCGATAGATGGGCCACCCTGAACAAGGTATGGAAATTAAGTAATGAGAATGATTTCTTAAAATTAGTTTTATTTGAATAGAAATACAATTGAATGTTGTCTCCTTCAGCGCTGGAGACAGTTCTTCCATTCCTTGTAGCAGTTCTGGAACTCGGATACTGGGATAGCCTTCAGCTGGTCGGTTACAGCGGTTTGAATGTTTTTGAGTGTCCCAACATTAAATTCAGATGAATTTTTAATTTAGAGAAGAGGAAAAAATTAGTAGGACTCAAGTCAGGTGAGTAAAGAGACTGAAGAGCCACAGGAATGTTTTTACTGGCCAAACACTCGTTTATTGAAGTTGCCGCGTGACAAGGCGCATTGTCATGATGCAGGATGCAATTGTTCTTGCTTGGTCTCATACGAATGACTTCGGAGTCTTTCAAGAACATCGCGGTAAAAGTGTTGATTTACTGTTTGAACTTGAGGTACAAACTCTTTGTGGATAAATCCCTGACTATTAAAGAAACAAATCAGCATGCATTTGATTTTTGATTTGAATACTCTTGCTTTTGTGAGCGTACGCCATTCTATGTTGTGGCGTCTTGTTTCCTGGTCATATTCAAATATCCAACACTCGTCACCGGTGATGACATGTTCCAAAAAATGGGGATAATTTTCAATCGATTCCAAAAAGTCAAGGCACCTTTCCCTTCTGATGTCCTTTTATTCCTGCGAAAGATTTTTTTGAAACATTTTCGCGCAATTCATTGATCAAAGCCTGATGAACGATGGTGTGACTCAAATTCAACTGTTTCCCAATCATTCTGATCGTCAACCGATGACCTAAACTCACAAGTTCCCGGATTCTGTCAACATTTTCATCGGTTCTTGCAGTTGAAGGCTTTTCGCTATGTGGTTCATCTTTCATCGACTCTCTTCATTCTGAAAATGACTTAAATCACCGAAAAAAACGGGCTCTTGACAAAACACTGTCTCCCTAGGCCTGCTGAAGTTTTGCAAAAGTTTCTGTTGCACTGTGCACAAGTCTTAAGCAAAACCTGACAGCACACCGTTGCTCGAAATTAATGCCATTCATTTTTAGAACGCACTGCACGAGAACAATGATTATGCACAACTTATTGACCCGATCAAGTTTAAACTCGTACTAAACGCCTATCGCATGTCCACCTGTCGCTCCTCCAAGTCACGTGCTTCCAGTGTTACCGTATCGAACGGTACGCTGCCAGTCTCAACACTTAATTTTCAAACCTCGTATAATCAAGAATATATCTAACGAAGATATTAGATATTAAAAAACTGGACATAATTGTATACAAATTTGTTAAACATAAAACAACAAAAATAAAACTATCTTTCATTTTCAGAAAAAGTTTATTCGATCCCATATAAACTATCTGGTGGTTTAAGCAAAGCTTTTAGTGCAGGGTGCAATCATTGGATACAAATTGAAAAAATTTGGAGCATGAAATTCCACCCTGCGTAAAGAAAACGCTCGTGTACTTGTTAACCGATTTACAGAAGAATGTGTATATTTAAAAAATTCAATTATAACAATTGCAAAAAATACTAATTGCTGGAAAATTATTTTAGCTGGACTGCCGAAGTAATCACATTTTTATTTTCAATGCAAAACACAATGCAAAATTATTTATGATGCGTAGAACTTTTATCAAACTTTTTAGAAAAATTTTGGCAATAAGAGCGCAGAAATGAAATATTGCATTTTAAAGCTATTATTTGGTTTAGATATTAATTTGCAAGATTGCAAAGGATAATCTTATGACAATGTCTCCAATATGTCGGCCTTCAAGCACGCGTTAAATTTGTCAGAATGCAGAACATTCTTTAAATTCAATCGGAGAATCGGCATATTGCCTAAAATCAACCACAAGTTACTTTTATTTCTACAAAATATGTACAATATTTTACGTCAACCTCTAAATGGGATATTTTGAAAAATACGCTAGCTCCAAAAAACAAAGTTCCCAAAAAATAAGCGAAACTGGCTGGTCAGCAAGAGTGGATTCAGTCAAACCAGTGATTTTCGGTTATACAAGTTTTAACCTGCCATTGGTGACGCAAATTTAATGGTGACGCCGGTCTCACGCACCCGGGTTTTCAACTGAAGATTTTTCGAAACGTGTTACTAATAGTTCGTGTTTTTTTCTAAATGTATACTCTTTGACAATAAAACAAAGATATTTAATCGATTTAAGCTCTGCAATATGGCAGCTACTCGAAATTGCAACAAAAAACAATAACGGAGAATAAAGTTATTCGACAGACGCGGTCTCACAGACCAGTGGGTCACCATTGGCGGGTTAAGGAAGCTTTGAATAAAGTTTCCGCAGATATTGTTCAAAAGTTGAAACTCACTGGAAATTGATCTTATTATAGAATTTTCGAAATCATAACTAATATATCATTACTGTTGAAAGCATTATTACATTACACGCTTCTTTAGAAACTTTTTTTAACAACGGGATACCGAATCATCTATTCGGAAAGTATTAAATTGTTCGGATGCAATGAGGACAAATGATTATGCAAAAAAAACAGTCCTACAAAAATAAGTCGGCAGACGTTGAATTTGATGCCAATATTGAATTCTGCATAAATACATATTATGTTATTGTTGACATACTTCTATTAGAAATACCAGGGTCACCTCGTTCCCATTCCACTCCCGTGTATTTTGTTATAAAGAGGGGGGAATTATTTTTAGTAGCTCACGAGCGCCCAATGTCTTAGGATGACCCTGCATGATAACCATATCACATTTTTATTTTAATTTTACGAAAAGCTTTTTAGTTCTTTCGATTACTAAATAAAGCTTAAGTTAAAAGTTTCATGTAAACTCTATTCTTTTTGAAATACAGCGCCTGCAAACATTTTTGAAAAATGTTCGAAAACGTATCGGGGGACTACAAAAAGGATTTTGCATCCCATTCAAATTAATTTATTTACAAGAAAGAACAGAAAGTCAACATTGTTATGTTTCATTCGATGTTTTTCACCGGTGTAGGTGCTATTGTTTGAAGGGTAAGATATGGCCCACCGACTGACCTCCTTATTACCATTAATTATAAATACAAACGTATCTTGTTTCACAGTAGTCATAAAATTCCCAGGATCACAAATGATTTGAGAAGAAAGTGCAGTAAATCAAACAGAACTTTGTAGGTTATGTTGAAGTGAATACAACGAGTTATGGCCCATATCCAGCAATCCAATCAGTTAGTTAGAAATCTGTGGTTACAAATTAATTAATTCAAGAGAAAATAAAACAAGCCCGGTGATGATTTTCAACCTGTAAAGCCCTCATGTTGGTTCAACTGCTTAGAGGTTAAGGTTGGGCCCATCCACTGTCCTTCATAATATCTTTAGCATAACCTACAAACCCCTGTATATTGGTGATTGTTAAATTTCCAAACTGTCTGGTTAATTTACTTATTGTTAGATATTATATTGAATAAAACAGGGGTTAATTGGAAAAAAGTAATTTTTTGAAAAATATTCAGACAAAAGATCTTAATTTCTGTTATCTCTAAATTTGCTTGAATATTTTTGTAATATATTTCATATTTAAAGAATTATCTCGAAGGAACAAAAAAACCTCAAAAGACCTAACATAGATATTACAAGGTCAAACCAAGGTCACTATGTCACCACAGTATGTTCCCTTCCAAAACTTTTATCTGAAACATTTTTTGTATCATTGATAGTTTCAGAGAAAATCGATATAATCATCCTGAATTTTTAATCTTTGATAGAATCTCAAAAGTTTTCCCCAGACTTTTCCGCGGTAACAGTTGAACGGTTTGGAGGGGAACATACAGTAGAGACATAGTGACCTTGCTTTGACCTTGTGACATCTACGTAAGGTCAGGTGAAATTCAAAGTGCGCGCTTTATCTCAAAAACTAATACAGGAATTAACATGAAACTTTGAACATAAGTCTTATTTGATAATCCCAAGAAATGAAAAGCTTTTGATAAAATTTCGTACACCGAAAGTGGGTGTTTATCTTAATCGTTTTTGTTTCTTCTCGATAATTTTTTAAATATGAAACATATTACAAAAATATTTCAACAAATATTAAAGATAACAAAGAAATAAAAATCTTTTGTTTGAAAAGATTTTTCATTAAATTATTTTATTTTCGCAATTTTATTTTATTTTTCTGATGAACTGTGGTCATTAATTATTTTTGTATTTTCTTCTTAATTTGTTTGAGTTTTATTTTATTTATGAACAATGGTTTTGTATTTCTTAAATATGTTCCTAAATTTTTAATTTAAATTAAAATTAAGTAAAGAGGGAATTTGGTAAATAAAATTAAACCAAAATTTATGTCGGTCGATATTTGATGTTCATCGTGATTTTACATTAAAGTTTTTTCAGCTTTTTTGGCGTAACTCGAAAACAATAGAATTTTAGTAAAAATGCTTAAGGGATTATTAATTAGCATTCAATTCTGTAAAAGTGCCGCATTCAAACCTACCCTCTATCTTTTATAATAAGCGAGATCCCCATATACAGGGTGTTTTTAAATTGATGCGAAAGATTTTAAAGGATGATGTTTCAGCAAAAATTAAGGGAGGTCTTATAATTTTTTGTTCAAACCCGCTTGCTCTCCAAGCCTTCTATAGTTAAGGGAAAAAAATGTTTTTATTTCATATATCTACTATGGAAGAATTTAGAAGAATGAAATTTGGCAAATAACTGTTTTTAATACAATGGCACTTTTGATGATTTTTGCAACCCTAACATTTCTACTTAATAAATATCTTATTTTGGACGGCTTGGTGGTGTGGTGGGTAAGAGCGCGAGCATCTGCCCGCTGGATCCCAAGTCGAGTAGGTCCGATTGCCAGACCGGGCGGAACATTTTTCGGATTGAGAAATATCTGCTCGGGTCCGTAGTCGTATTTGTCGTTCATTATTACTTTATTCATTTAATTTCAAATACATAGATTTTCGTTAGTGGATGAATAGTGAATCACCTACGCCAAAAAAAAAAATCAAAATTTAAAAAAATATCTCATTTCAAAATACATCCTGTATAAAAACTCAATGCTACTGAAATAATAAATCTGACGTATTATATCTTTAAACTGTATTTTACGATTATACTTAAGGAAGAGTGTAACTCAGACGCACACCTCTGACATATTAATTAGTGCAAGTGCAATTAATTTGCGGATATAGCCATCGAAATATTTTACAATACACGTCAATAATTAACAAATTTTTAATTTGCATTTAAATGTCTTCCTATTTTAGACACCGCGAGCGAACATCTTATGAATAATTCATTATGAATGAACTAGTAGACGGTTCTATTCGAGATCGGATAAAATTTTATGTTTGACGGCTTCATTGATTGCTACGTTAATATATTCGTGATTCATTGGAATAATAGTATTGTATAAATAGAAATTGTAATTAACACGTTCGCTGCCACTGCAATTGGGATTGCATTTACGCAAGTATAAAGTCGGACGCACTAGCGCGTCGGTGGCAGCGAACGTGTAATGGAGAATTTTAATATGATTATTTTTCTTAACTATTAGCTTCTTTTTAAGGCTTATAAATGTATTAATTTTTATAATTCAGAGGTGCGATGGTACGGGTTAGCAAGGGTCAAGGTTTCACCTGTTAACCCTTTGCACTCGTATGTCGAATTATAGTCGCCACAATACGTTTTACCATTGTGGTCTCAAATATAAATAAGAGTGCAAAGGGTTAATTAAAGTTTGTAAGTTGGTCAAATCCGTTGATTTAGAGACTAGGAGTGGATTTATAGATAGCAAATCAAATATTTAATTGCGATTGACTATTTTTAATTGCAATTAAAATTCGCGTCAAAATTGCATTCATCTTGAAATCAATTAATTTCGATTAAGTTTTAAGTTAAGTCAGATTTGATTACGATTAAATAAAAAACACGGTCGTCTTGTGTTTAATTACATTCTTCTGTGTCCAATAAAGTATGTTATAAAATAAGCAATATGTTTTGGATATAGAATTCCAGTCAATTTTATTTTACAGTTTACGAAATTCAAAAGAACCATTTTATCGAAAGAAAGAAAGAAAGAAAACTCAAGCAATAAATTATTTGTCGTCATTTACATACTTCGATCAATGGATCTTTGCGTGCACGTCATAGATTACTGAACCTAGTTCCGACAATATTTTCCTGAATGCTGTTAAAGAGATAAATTATGTTTTTTATTGTTTAATTACATCGTTACATGGAGAGTTGCTGATACTTTAAAAATGTGACCAGTATTAAAATTTCGAGTGAAGGGGCAGATGTGGAAGTTCTCACATCTAATTTAGTGTAGATATTTCTGTTGTTTAACAAGACATGGCTGTTTTGCATTTTTTTTACTGCGAATCGCTAGCGTTGATTGTAGCGGACAATTGCCAATAATGACTCACGCACAAAAATCCGTTGATCAAACTATACAGGGTTGGGCAAATGTGTCGGAACACCTGATTTCTAGCTAAACGTCTGTTCTTTCTTATTACTTCAAAAACAAATGTGTATAGTTTTATTAATTCTATTCAGTGGCGTATTTTGATTTTCTACCCTACTTTGCGAGATATGACGTCATCAACAGTTTTTTAATAGATCGCCGTGTATATTTTTAAATTTTCAAATAGTCACCTATTCAACAATTACAATAACATAGGGTTTGATGGGTGTGCGACTTGTGTTTTTTTAAATAATAAATAAAATAATAAAAAAAATTAATTTGTGAATTTCTTTAAAAAATTGTTTTACCCTTGAAAATTTTGATTTATAAATATTTTAACTTCTCTCAGGTAATGTTGCATTAAAAATATTGCATGTATCTTGTGATCTCTACCAATCTCCAAAACTAACCATCATTAACAACGTAATTTTTTCACGTTGAGTTAATTTACCAGCAATGTTAATATTTCACATGGATACTATCTGTCAGTTACAGAAAACATAAAAGCACGAAATTGTTTTATCAGAAAACAGCGCAAATGTAAAAAGACAACTCGATATGGAACTATTTTATTTAATATTTAAAAAACGACAAGTCACACATCCACCAAACCATACATCATACATGCAATTGTTGGAAAAGTATCTATTTAAAAAAACTGCCGATGACGTCATATCTCGAAAAATGGGATAACTGTAGAAAATAAAAATACGTCACTGAATACAAAAAATAAAACTATACACATTTTTTTAAAGCAATAAGAATACAACAGACGTTTAGCCAGAAATCAAGCGTTGCGACACATTTGCCCAACCCTGTATATTCCTTGTTTATGCAATGTTGCGATATGTAAGTGATTTCTTGAGCACGTGGTGTATGTTTGAATGTCACTATTTCTACCAATTGCATAACTGAGATACTCCGTAAGACGATGATTGGCCATGTTTATAGAAGAAACACGTATTCCTAAAAGAGGCTGCCAGACTGGTATTGGATTTAACTCAAATAACATCTTTTTATTATCTGATTTTTTGTCATACTGTACAATAGATCTAAAACACTTAATTTGTAGAACTTGTAATTTATCCAGTTCTGCATTTGGTACATAGAAAAAAATTGTGATGTGGCCATCATGTTACTTTCTCCGACTTGATGGTATCATTTATATTTACGCTTTCATGGTTTATTTTCAATTTGTATCATATTTTAATGTACTTCGAGCGCTTTTTAGACTCGGAGGAACTGACATTTAAAACGTCAAAATTATGAAAGATGGAAAAATTATACTTCAAATTCAAAAACTCAGTTTACTCAAAAACTAAAGGGATTCAAAAAAAAACTTATTGTTTGTAAGTTGTTCATTTTAGCATTCTCTACAATTATTATTAACATACATTTGCTCTAACTATTATCGTTTTATGATTATAAACCAAAAATTAAAAAAATAATAATAATTTTTTTTCTCGAATAAAAATGATTTTATGAAAAATGTTTTCAAGCAAGAGATGTTCATTTCTTTGTTGTCTTCAAAGTTTGTCTAAATGTTTTTGTGATATTATTTAATAAAATATTGGCAAAAAACAAAAAATAGTTGAGGTAAACGCCCACTTCCGGTGTACGAAATTTTACCAAAAGCTTTTCAGTTCTTCAGATTATCAAATAAGATGGATGTTCAAAGTTTCATATCAATTGCTCTAATAGTTTTTGAGATTCAGAGCGCACAGACAGACAGACACACAGACACACACACCCACAGACACACACACACAGACACATTTTTTTTCCAGAAATTGTTGAAATGGCATCTAGGGACCCCAAAAGGGATATTTCCGTAAAAAAAATTTTTGGAAAAAAAATCACGATCACAATACTTTCTCGTACTTCATAACGAAGAAAGTAAAAAGGTTAAAGTAAACACCCAATTCCGGTGTACGAAATTTTAGCAAAACTCTTCAGTTCTTCGGATTGTTAAACAAGTCTTATGTTCAAAATTTAATTTGAAAATATTTAGCGGTTTTTGAGATCGAGCGCCCAAAGGCAAACACACAATACAAACTACACGCAATTTTTATTTTTCAACAATTGTCGGAATCCTCTAGAGACCGCAGAACGGATATTTTTATTACTTCGTACGGTAAAAGTAAGAAACGGCACCTGGCTCATGGTTACCCAAGGTTCTCAAAAGTAAACAAGTTACTTATTTATCCAAAAAGTGTGGCTAGGGCTCGTTTGTCTCATGATGTGCGTCAGCAAGCACATAAGTGCGCAAACGCAATTTCACATAATTACACGCACAATTTTTTTTACGGCCGATAAAAAGTCTTTAAGATTTTTGGTACCATTAATAGTATCAACTATTGCTTTGAGAAACACTAGTAATGAACGAAGTAGAATTTAAACTAATGATTACATTCCAAAATATACATTAAGTATGCAAGCAATTCCAAAAAGACTTTTTGGATACATTACCATTAATTCAACGAAGAACTATATTCTTTCAACAAGATGGTGCACCAGCCCATAGTCGATGTCTTTTAGTAGAAGTCGTATAATAGAAAATAATTACACAATTAATGGGCATATATTACCTGCCGTAAAACAAGTTAAGGATCTGGGTGTATTATTTGATTGTAATATCTTTTTCAAAACATCTCGATACCATTTGTTCCAAAGCATTGCACACGCTTGGGTTTATTTATAGATTTGCTAGAAATTTTTCAATCACTATTATTTACTTCTTTAGAAGACCTCAGTTAGAATATGCTTCTTGTATTTGGTCTCTTTCATTCAATAATAAAATTTATCAAATTGAACGGATTCAAAATAAATTTCTATTGACCATTTCATTCAGATGCGGTATTAATTGAATAGAGTACAGTCGCAGTAAAACAGGGTGTCCCATTTTAAATTGCCATCCCAAATATCACGAAACCTGAGCAACATGGAAAAAAAATTCAGATAAAAGTTGTGGGGTTTGGAGGGGGGCATATGCTTATGAGCTTGAAAATGACCTTGGCGTTAATTTTCAAGATCAAACGAAGGTCAACTTTCATTTTTCAAACGGAACCCCTTATTTTTTATTGGGGGGTCGTATTTTACGGGAAAATATACAAAGTTTTTGTCGGAAAAGTTTTTTTTAATGCTTTTTTAAGATTTTTTTTACGAATTTTGTCCGTCATGTTGTTTGAAATCTCAGATTAATCCAGGCTGTGATTCATGCATTACCCGCACGCACAATAGGCCACAGCCCATAAAAACCTGGCCATTGAAGAAAAAAAAATTCGCTCCTTTTAAGTTTATTTCCATTATATAACATCAAGGAATCACAATCTAACGCTTAGAGTGCATTCCAGTCACACGTTTTTGTTTCCCGTGTCTCGGAAGTCACCAATTAACTGCTTACTAGAACTAAACTATTATTTCGATTAGATGTTCACGTGTGAGTAGTGTTATTTGGGATAACTGTTACGAAGTTTTCATTAACATACGGCATGGATAGGACCTCTAAGGGTAAGTTAAACCTTTTTTCAATTTATTAAAACGAAAAAAATCCACAGTAAACAAATAAACATTCTAACATCTTTTTAGCAAAGCGAATTTTAGACAAAGTGAGTACTACAAAATTAGCACCGCGCTGCACCGCTATGTTTTTAAGCTTGTATGACGAGTTTATACGTACTTCATTGGATTTTACAAAATTTAGCTGCCCAAAATTGCCCGATTTTATTTTATCGCGACTTTTTGTGAAAATTCGTTGCAAGCACTAAGTAACTTTATTTTTGACCGGATATAAACCTAATAAATAAATATATAAACAATTAATAATGAATATACAGGGTGTTTCAGAGCTCTGGGAACGGTCAATCACGTGCTGATTTTTCAAAATTTCAAAAAATGTTTTATACAAAAGTTATGTATAATAGTGAGCTGCACGTCCTAAAAATATTTAAATTTATACAGGGTGTCTCATAACAAAGTTACAGACCAAAATAATAGAAATGATTTTAATCGTTCAACGTCAATCACTGGGGCAAAAATAAAATTTCACCCAGACCATGCATTTCAACAAATCTTCAAATATTTCGAAAACGGCAAACAATAGGTATAGGGAGTAACTCATCTTTATTTTCCCCATATAATTCAAAAATGACAAAAAATACAGGATGTTCCATTAAAAAAAAAAACGTAAGTTTGATTTGTAACTTTGTTATGAGACACCCTGTATAAACTTAAATATTTTTAGGGCGCGCAGCTCACTATTATACACAACTTTTATATAAAACATTTTTCGAAATTTTGAAAAATAAGCACATGATTGACCGTTCCCAGAGCTCTGAAACACTCTGTATAATAAATAAATTATATAAAGAAATAAATAAAACGAATTGCATAACAAAATGAACTTAACATAGAATTATTTTATTTGATATTTACAAAACCAGAAATCGTTCACTCACCAAACTCTACATCATTGTAATTTTTGAAAAGGTGTCTCTTTGAAAATGTAAAAATATACAGAGTAATTCATTTAAAAAAAACTGCTGATGACATCATAACCTGAAAATCAAAGTAAGTCACTGAATAGAATAAATAAAACTATAAACATTTCAGTTTCAGTCTTTGGGCTCTTTAAAAGTTTGAAGAAAATTCACTGTTTCCGACCAAAATTTTGTTCAGCAATGAGGCCCATTTCTGGCTTAATGGCTACGTCAATAGGCAAAATTGTCTTAAGATCAATAAGAAAGGGATTCAAGAGATGCCATTACATCCAGACAAAACAACAGTTTGGTGTGTTTTTTGGGCTGGTAGAATCATCGGTGCATATTTCTTCAAAAATGATGCCGGCCGGAACGTTACTGTGAATGGTGCTCATTATCGCGCCATGATAACGGACTATTTGCTGCCTGAAATTGAAGCCCGTAATCTGGACGACATTCGGTTCCAACAAGACGGTGCTACTTGTCACACAGCCCGTGAAACCATGGCTTTATTGTGAGAACAATTCTGACCGGTGAATTGTCCGTCTAGATATGTGATATCACACCTCTAGACTTTTTTTCTTTGGGGCTACGTAAAGTTTAAAGTCTACATGGATAAGCCAGATTCGATTGAGGAATTGGAAGCCAACATTACTCGCGTCATTGGCCAAATACCACTCGAAATGCTCGAACGCGTCACCCGTTAAAATCGATTTTTTTAATTGTTTTTTTTATTTTTGTAAAAAGTACCTCTAAATGAATCACCCGTTATATCTTTCCAGTAATTTGTCTTCATCGTTATACGTCGAAAGTTGTGAATTTTAGTTTGTCTATATGTAATGATTGTGTATGAACACAATAATAAATTATTTGTGGTAAACACGTAGTAAGTGTAAATATGGATTACTATGTAGTAACGACCGCAACCTGATGACCAAATAGGTTTAAATAAAGTTACACCCAGTATACTACCATAGACAAATGCATTTATTTTCTCAATCAAATCATATAAGAAACAAGTATATAATAGATGTTGCCTTTATACAATTACTTCTGGATTTACCCATACGCAAGTACTGCAATGTTAATTACTACAATTAAGAACCACATTATTGACATAAATAGCAAAATCTCCTATAAAAGTATAACAGTGCATAGCTGTAAAATATAAAACTCATTTGTACATAAGCGGCTGTAAACTTAATTTCAATTACGATTCTCGCGTGTTCATTCCGTATTGGCTTTGATTTCGAACGTGGGACGAGTTTTGAAGTGGAACGCAGAAATTTAAGTTGGTCACAGAAATATTAATCATTGCTAACATTAATAACAGCAATCAATTTCTTCTCGGTTTGGAAAATGTAGGAAGTTAGCAATATTTGCACCGTTAAAGATAATCTTAATTTTATATCCTACTCGTATGAGATTTATATTTGGGCCAGTAGAGTAATTTATAGAATGACACATTTCCATTTTGATAGCCTTTAGTCTTTAATTTCCCTGAGCTTTCATTCTGGCGAATTGAGCAATTATATCAAAAAAACCTGTTATGATGACTTCATTTGAAGGAGTGGAGTAAATGATTTTCCAAGAAGTATAATTTGTTCATACGCACTCATTATAGGAAATGTAACACTTTAAAATACTCACGATGTGTTTTTAATTCAATGCATCAATGATAGAAGGGACAGTTTTCGAATTGAGTAATATTAGTTTTCAAGAATCGCCAATTAATGAAGTGGGCGTATTATTAAAGTATAAACATGCTTTAGTAATTAATACGTATCTCGTAATTACCATAAATACTAGTCACAGGTGTATTTATGCCACAAGATTAAGATAAATATTTTTATGTATAGTAACTTGCTTTTCTAGATTAATTAAAATTTGAGGAATATTGTTTCCATTAACCATCTGCGCGCGTTTTTACTTTCTCCGTATGAAATAGAGGGTTATAACAAAAGATCATCGGGTGCGTATTCATTCAGTGTTTTAATTTTTTATTTTTTATTGTTTAGTAACGGGTGCGCCATCTGTTGCGATAGCATTTGAAACTTGAATAATTTCGCCATTTTTTGACGTATTGACATATTTAGTGGCTTGTTTGACGCGTGATTTCAGTCTATTTTGTGCCATGAATTAACTAACACCGATACAACGAGCAGAAATCGTCAAATTGCATTTTGAAAATGGGTCCTCCATTGTCAAAACGCAACGTTCCTACAAACGTTTATATCCGCGTGAAACACGACTTTCACACACAAC
Source organism: Ocypus olens (assembly GCA_910593695.2). Taxonomy (NCBI): domain Eukaryota; kingdom Metazoa; phylum Arthropoda; class Insecta; order Coleoptera; family Staphylinidae; genus Ocypus; species Ocypus olens. The sequence goes on from OU343053.1 coordinate 36,264,687, forward strand.
AATTCGCAGTTTGGTGCAAAAATTTATGGCCACCGGCAGTTGTGCGACCAATTGGCAACTAAGAAGACCGAGACCAAGGCGCTCAAATGAAAATATCGCTGCCGTAGAAGCCGATGTTCGTGAAAACCCAAACACATCGTATCGACGTTGTGCATTGCAGTTGGGCTTGTCTGCAACGACATTGCGGCGCATTTTGAAGGACGACTTCCATCTTTTCCCTTACAAAGTGCAAATTACACAACGTTTGTTGCCGTAAGACAAGCCGTGACGTCTTGCGTACGCTCATTTCGTCGAAAACATGCTCCATGGTGATGGTGAGTTTTGGTTCAAAATCATCATAACCGATGAAGCTCATTTCACATTGAATGGCGCGGTTAATAGGCAAAACTGCCGCTTTTGGGCCGACAAAAATCCTTGTGAGATATTCGAGGAGCCTCTCCATGATCAAAAAGTGACCGTTTGGTGCGGCGTATCGGCCAAAAAGATCATCGGGCCGAATTTTTTCGAGAACGAGGCTGGCAACGCCGTTATGATCAATGGCGCGCGCTACAGAGCGATGCTGCGTGACTTTGTGTTTCCGGAAATGACTGAAAATGACATGGCCCACTTCTGGTTCAAACAGGACGGAGCCACAGCACACACTAGCCGCGATTAAATGACTCTACTCCGCACGATGTTCGACCGACGAGTCATATCGAAAAACGGCGATTTCGACTGGCCGCCGCGCTCACACGATTTGACGCCGCCGGGCTTCTTTTTTTTCGGGTATTTGAAGAGCAAAGCTTACAGCGACAATCCGCAGACCAAAGCTCAGCTCAAAGCCAATATTCGCCGGGAAATATCGCATATTACCACCGAGACGCTGGAAAATGCGATGCAAAATGCACGAAAAAGGGCATCTTTTTGCATCAAAAATAAAGACGGTCATTTGTTGAATATTATATTCTAAACATGATGGAAATGAAATAGAAAGGAACAAATAAAGTTTGTGTAAAAAAAGAAATTATGAAGGTCTTTTTGAGTCAAGAAGTAGTTGAAAATATACAGAAGTGTGGACCTTTTTTTTGTTTAGGTCTCGACTTTGTTTACGGGACATATTGTAAAAATATGTGAGGACTCTTTTTACTTTTAGCTCTTGACTACATATGTTACAGATACTTTTTTTACTTATTCAAATAATTTTCAGCCATGACCTGACTTTCCGAGTCGACTCTTTTCATTGAGTCTGAGCTTGTCAAGCAGATCGCAAAAAAGAGTCATTTTGCCCATTTCTAGTGTGAATAAATACTGAAGGAAAAAAAATGAAACACTTGAAATTCGTGAAATTTCGACCATTTTCAAACCGCCATAACTCGGCGTATTTTCAATCGATTTTGATGAATCTTTGAGGGCGAAAAACTTTGAAGTGTCTTCTTTAAAGTCATGCATGCGAACTTAAGCGTAACCCCTTCCACCCCCTCTAGCACCCCTGTGAAAAAAAATGTTTCTTCAGGAGATTTGACGACGGAGTTGGAAACATTTTGTCGACTCGATCCACCATAAAGGCATTAAGATTTGATCACTTCCCTATGCAGGACTTAAAGAACGAAGTTCCTACGACGATTTGGTACCAAGTTATAGGTGTTTGAAAAAAAAGTGCATTTTGAGGTTTTTCGCACATAACTCACAAGGGGAGGATCAGATGTGTGACTCACCGATTTGATTCATATTTGACACACTTGTAGGTCATAACTAGGAGTGTAACACGTGCAAGTAATAGGGCGCACTATTCAGCCGTTTTCGAGAAAACATGATTTCTTTATTTCCAGTGTATTATGTACGTTTTATGTTAATAAAACGTCAATAGGAGTTATTGACGCCATGGCGTATTGGTAAAATCTTTGCTTCGCAACTGCAGGGTCCGCGGATCGAGCCCTGCTCATGATAATTAGTTAATTTTCTTTTTTATAATTTTTATAAATCCATGCGTATTTAAATATGTCAATTTCAGAATCAATTATATTAATTTCATTTTTAGGTGTAAAACAAAACAAATAAATTTAAAAAATCAATATTTATTTCCAGTCTTTTTATAAAACAAGTTCTATAGGCTATTGCGCTATTCGGGTATTCGGGCGAGCTCATGCTGTACGTTCTTAATTGTTGAACTACCTGGTTTTGGTAATGGCATCAATAAATGATTATTATTGTAGAAAAAAGATTTAAAAATAATACCGGAAATAAAAATATTGATTTTTCAATTTCCTGTTTAATTTGTTTAATACTTCTCCTAAAAATAAAATTAATATAATTTATTTTAAAATTAACATTTTTAATTACTCATGGATTTATAAAAAATAAAAAAAAAGAAAATTTACTAACGTTCATCAACGGGGCTCGATCCAGAGACCTTGCTATTGCGAACCAGAGATTTTACCGATGCGCCACGGAAGTCGATGTTGTTCAATTAACATAAATGGTACATAAACATACAGCAAATAAAAAAAACCATTTTTTCTCGAAAACGGCTGAATAGTGCGCCCTATTACTTGCACCTGTAACACTTCTACTCATGACCTACACGTGTGCCAAAGATGGATCAAATCGGTGAGTCACACATCTGATCCTCCCCTTGTCAGTGACTTTTCAACCAAATTTGATGATTCTTTCGGGAAATAATCCCATTTTGGCTCTACTTTAAGGGGGTAAACTCAGATTGGAATGATCCCTTTTCGAGCCCTTTAACCCCCGAACTAAAAAAAAACGTTTTTGAGCAAAAAAACGTCCTACTTTGACAACGTGTACCGAGTTGGAAAAATGTGTCGACTCGATCCACCAAAAGGGCATTGAAATGTGTTCAATTACCTGTGCAGGACTCAAAAAACGAAACTCCTACAGCGATTTGACACAAAGTTATGGGTGTTTGAAAAAAAAAGTGCAGTTTGTGGTCTTTTTATTTTTTCGCTTGGAGGAGCGCTCTTTGAGTGGGGGATAAACCCTCTCAAAGAGTACACATTTTTCTTTTAACTTCTCAAAAGATCGTCGACATCGGTTGGATAAAAGCCGAGTTAGAAAATTACCTAAATTTTTACAAATCTCAAGTGTTTCATTTTCTTTCCGTTAGTGTAATTTGTTTGTTTTTATTGGACGAATGGAAAAATGGTCGTGAGTTAGGCCCACATTTTTTTTCGACCCTACCCTACAGATCGTTAAAGTGAGCCTTTTTTGACCTAAAATAAAGTTTTTTCTTAAGGGTACAAAATGCGATATTAATGATTTCGTGCAAACAATGAACATGGAAAGAAAATTTGATTCATGCAAACAAAGACAATTTCGTCGAAAAACTTCGGACTCATGAGTCAAAAAACCACAAAATTCCCATAACTTGGTACCAAATCGTCGTAAGAACTTCGTTCTTCGAGTCCTGCGTAGGGAATTGATCAAATTGTAATGGCTTTATGGTGGATCGAGTCGACACAATTTTTCCAACTCCCTAGACATCGTCAAAGTTGGACATGGTTTCCAGAAATAAAACTTTTTTTCACGGGGGCGTCAGAAGGGTGCGGAAGGTGTTACGCTTAAGTTCGCATGCATGACTTTAAAGAAGACACTTCAAAGGTTCTCGCCCTCAAAGATTCATCAAAATCGATTGAAAATACGCCGAGTTATAGCGGTTTGAAAATGGTCGAAATTTCACGAATTTCAAGTGTTTAATTTTTTCCACCAGTATATACTGGGTGGAAACTTTAACTGGAACAAATTCGGTATTTATGAAATGAGAAGTTCCAGAAAAAATCCTCGGACACATAGATGTTTGTTTTTTATTGTGCACTTTTTAGCGTCTTTAGAAATAGTAGGTATGATGTCACTAGTCTTTCAGGTATGACATAGATTTTTTTTTTAATGGAAACCATTTTTTTTATTTCACTAAATTTGTAGCCCTTTTTATTCTGTTTTGACTGTGTGAAAATATTTTGATTTTTTATTTTTTTTTATTTTTTTATTTAAGAAATTGAAAAAAATGTTTTCTGTTAATAAACTTATTTAATGTATCGAATGTTCAAAATGAGCACCGTTTCTCTCTTGACAAAAAGCCTATCGGTGATAAAACCCACCCCTTACATTTTGAAACATTTCTGGTGGAATTTGAACATTTGATACATTAAATAAGTTTATTAACAGAAAACATTTTTTTTTTCAATTTCTTAAATAAAAAAAAATAAAATCTATTTCTGAAAAAATAAATATTTTTATACAGTCGTAAAGAGAATAAAAAGGGCTACAAATTTAGTGAAATAAAAAAATTGTTTCTATTTTAAAAAAATGTCTATGACGTCATACGTGAAAGACTAGTGACGTCATACTATTTCTAAAGACACTAAAAAGTAATAAAAATCAAAAATCGAAGTGTCCGAAGATTTTTTTCTGGAACTTCTCATTTCATAAATACCGAATTTGTTCCAGTTAAAGTTTCCAGCCTGTATAGGAAGATGTTTGTAGTAATGGTGATAAATTGGCGGAATGTACGGTAGGAGATGAAGCATATCTTTCTTCTGTACATTAGTGACTGGTCCTCTTGCTGGATAGAGTGGGTCTTGAAGAATATTGTACAAGTGGGCTTGTCGTCCTTGCTTCTTTTTATATAAATCTACTTTGCGTCTCCATTTAGTGTTTTTATAACCCTTTACCATCTATAACTGTATTAGGGAAAAAAAGTTAAATTTTCATTCGAAATACTGAAGTGCATCTTCAGGAAGCAGTTCTGATAACTTCAGGCTAAAAAATATCTAGCTTCTGAAAAAAGGGCCGTCGCATTTTGGGACAATGGCTGAAAATGGGATACTTTTTCTTTAAAGAGATTTTTACTGTACGAGGGGCGTTTGAAAAGTCTGTGCAAAAATAAAAACTACTAACGTGTTTGGGGTAAACCTTTTTTATTTTTGGACATAGGGCCGGTATTTCAATGTCGTCTTAAGCTGCGGATTACGTAAGCTGAAGTTTATGTTAAGCTGCAGTTTATTTAATATTGCGTTTTTTAAGCATTGCATAAACACAAGCTTACTTATCCTATCAAAAATTGTGTTGGCAATACAATGTTACTACATATTTTTGTGTTGGTATTGAAATGTGACTATTGCGACTATCTTCGTATCTAACCTGTTCCCTCCTAATTCCTGTCATAAACAGCTGATTATCCTACATGCTTTCTTAATTATTGATTTCCGTTTAGTTATTGCTTTAATTTCGTTTATTCTTGTAACAAACTACATATTATATCGCTTCCTATCTTTTTAGAAAATATGTATTTACCATTCAGATAATAAAAAAAACGTGGTGATTGTTTTGAGCACCCACACACATGCTTCTTTCCACAATCTGTCCACAAACTCTACTTCACTCCACAGATTAAATTATCAGGCCACTTATTTGGCCGACGTGGAAGATGCACAATATCCATAAATAGTAATAAACCTTTATCATCGGTTAATTCATGTAATAGATCAATCCACGTCATTATCTTGTCTATTTTTCAAGTTACAAACTGCTGCTTTATCCGCTAAGCGGCTCTTGCCGGCCGCTTATGAAAGCCGTGCTTTATAATAATAATAATAATAATAAATTTATTTGTGTCAATAAATAGATATACACACGTCAGGAATGATACAGAATACAAAGAATACAAAAGTAATTAAATATTTTATACAAAGTACATTTTTAAGAACTAAAACATATCATCAAGGAATTCTTTATAATTATAGTAAGCTTTCTTGCACATTAATATTTTTAAATTCTCTTTGAATACTGGCAAATCTAACGATCTCAGCTCTTTTGATAATTTATTATAGAATAATGGGCCAAAATAATTTAGTCCATTCCGAGATCTGTATATCCGTGTATAGTGAACTGGTATATCATATGATGACCGAGTACAATATGAGTGTTGTTCGGATAATACTGAATATTTTGGAAGATTCTTTTTTACATACATAATACAGTTAAAGATATATACGGCCAGAGCAGTTAATATGCCATAATTTTTAAAGTAATCACTAACATCACATCTATAATGGAGTTTAAACATGATTCTTAAACATCTGCGTTGAAGTTTAAACACTCGATTAATATGTGTTGAATGTCCCCAACATATAAGCTAGGCTTATCGTTAAACCATGATTAAAAAACACCTAAAAATACCTTATACCGAGATTAAGGTTAAGCCATAGTCTCCTTTTAGGCTTATACACTTCGTCCAACGATGTTCTAGTTTGTTGATCCCTTCCGAATAATAGGATTTGTCCATGTCTGCAAAATATCCATTAGTTTCTGCAATCACCTTCTCGTTTGAATAAAATCTTTGTCCCGCCAGCCATTTCTTCAAATTGGGGAACAAATAGTAGTCCGAGGGAGCCAAGTCTGGAGAATAGAGGGGATGTGAAACGAGTTGGAATTCTATTTCCATTAATTTTGCGACCACAACTGTTAAGCTGTGTGCTGGTGCGTTGTCGTGATGGAAGAGGACTTTCTTGTGGGCCAATCGCGGGCGTTTTTCTTGCAGCTCGGTTTTCAAACGGTCCAATAACGATAAATAATATTTACCTGTAATAGTTTTACCCTTTTCTAGATAGTAGATGAGGATTATCCCTTGCGAATCCGAAAAGACAGTCGCCATAACCTTTCCGGCCGAAGGAACGGTCTTCGCCTTTTTTGGCCAGTCCGAAAATTTTGAAACCACTTATAAACTGTTCTAATCGAAGGTGCAGAGTCACCATAATGTTTATCAAGCTTCTCTCTAGTCTCCTGAGGCGTTTTGCCTTTGATAAAGTAATGTTTAATCACCACACGAAATTCTTTTTCGTCCATTTCTTGAAAATCACTCGACTTCCTTGATTCACACGAGAGCCAAATACAAAGAAATAGACCAATATGGCTGAAACTTTCAAGAGATGCTACCAACTAAACATGACCTCGATACGCGCCGGTGGTGCCATCTCTCGGACTTTTCAAACCACCCTCGTGGTTTATAAACCGTCTTCCTCTGGATCTGATAAAAGCGATGATAACTTTGTGGTTTGAAAATCTCTCCTCTTTTTCATTTTAATGCACAACATTTCTAATTTGTCAGCTACTTCGCATAGGTACTGAAATAGTGCCTCCTACTATATCTTAGTTGTGGTGTCACAGATAACTTTTAACTGGCTTTGTAAAACGTAGAACCATGTCATGGAAATAGGATCATTAAAAAATTACTTAAAATACTGGGGCGTTTTTTTTTTTAGATAAAAAGCAGGATTTCAGTCCTGGAAAAATATCTATAATTCTAGTGATTGCTGGTTACAAGGATAACCATTGAGTTTTTACACTTCCAAGAACTTGCTTGTACTTAATTCTAACGACATTAGAATAGTATATTCTGTAACAAGGTTAGAATGGAAATTCGATGCGAGTGGAATATTTCGAGCGCGAGCCGTCAGGCGAGCGCGAGGAACCACGAGCATCTGAATTTCCATTCTTACCGAGTATCAGACTATACTTTCTCCTCGACCAGATCAAATAGACTAATAAAATAATGAACACAAAGAACTTACGTTTTATTATCACGTTTGTGGTTATGTTTATAGTATTTTGACAATTGTGAAATCCAAGGCTAATTGTTTTATTCGAAACGATGTGAGAATATTCATTCTATCCCTTGTTATGGAATGAATTACATGCAAAACGCATAAGCGCATAGTGTTTTGTTCCATAACAAGAGTGAGAATGTGTACGTTCTATAATCAAAATTGATTTCAGAATGCTTAAATTCTACGGTGGTCGTGGAGAAAAGTATTTCAACTCTTCCGCTCGTACTGTATGGGGTTGAAGCTACTCAAAAATGAAATAAAAGATCTAGGTACGTATTTAAAAAAAATAAGTTGATGTGGGTATCTAATTAACGAAAAATTAAATTATTTTCTGAAATAGCTCATAAAAGTGCTCTTGGTTTTACAAAATAACCAATAATAAAGTCATAAAAAATAATAACCAAAATTTGCTTTTTTGGTTTTTATCGATTATCTCCAGAATAGTCGGAATATTTTAAATTTATTTTTAACAAATTATTCAGTATTAAAATTCCAACCAACTCTCTATCCCTTATAGTTACAAAGATAACAATATTAATGCATCAAATTTGTAACACCCTGTATATGTGAAAATATTGAAATATTTTATTCACATTGATTTATACATCTATAGACGTACGAAACATGATTTTAACCGTTCTATGATTTGTCAGCCTTTCAGCCAATTTTGGCGCTTGAATGAGCATGCCTGAATTAAATTTCCGCGCGTATGAAACGCACTGGAAACGGTAATATATATAAAAAAAAAAACGGAACAATTAGCGTCCCGTTTTGAGTTTTTCGCAACAACGGGATGGTAAAAAAAGAGACAATCCCGTTAAAAAGGGGACGTATGGTCACCCTACCCAATATAGCAGAAAATGCAATATATCGTCTACGCATTAACACCTTGCAAAGTCGTACAATATAGTGGTTACTTCTTGAGAAACGGATTAAACACGTTAAGCAGGTAACATTATTACGGTTATAACCGCAAAATCCTAAACGGCCGTTAAAGTTAACAATTCCGTTTATGAACACTTATTCTTATAGTTCTAAAAAACTATATGTTGAAGATATACCAATAACATTAGGTTAACTTCAACAAACCACCTCATTTTAAAGAATGCACCAGCGATTAAACGAAATAATAAAAACCGAAGAGGTCTACTCTTAGGGAATTTAATTTGTTGTTTGTGTTCTTATTATACATATTAGAGATCGACAAAACTGCTACTTTTGAATCATGTTGCTACCTGTGATTGCTACTTTCTAGTATCAGTGATTTTAAACTGTGACTGTGATCACGTAACACCTTCTGAAATTATTTTGAAATAAAATCATTAACCAATAGAGATATGGATTTTTGAAAATTTTCGTTTTAATTTTTTGAGCACTTGAACAAAAACATCGCAGAAAAAATGGTGATGTGGCCATCATGTTACTTTCTCCGACTTGATGGTATCATAGCCATTTATATTTACGTTTTCATGGTTTATTTTCAATTGAATCATATTTTAAATGTACATCGAGCGTTGTGTAAACTCGGATGAAACTGACGATTAAAACGTCAAAATTATGAAAGATGGAAAAATTATACTTCAAATTTAAAAACTCAGTTTACCCAAAAACTAAAGGGATTTCGAAAAAAACTTATTCTTTATAAGTTGTTCATTTTAGCATTCTCTACAATTATTATTAACATAATTTTTCTGTAACTATTATCGTTTTAAAATTATAAACCAAAAATTAAAAAAAAAAAATATTTTCTCGAATAAAAATGATTTTATAAAAAATATTTTCAACCAAAGATGTTTTTAAATGTTTTTGTGATATTTTTCATATTTAAGAAAATATTGGCAAAAAACAAAAAACAGTTAAGGTAAACGCCCACTTCCGGTGTACTAAATTTTACCAAAAGCTTTTCAGTTCTTCAGATTATCAAATAAGACGGATGTACAAAGTTTCATATCAATTGCTCTATTAGTTTTTGAGATACAGCGCACACAGACAGACACACACACAGACACACACACACACACACAGACAGACACACACACACAGACACACACACAGACATCAAATTTTTTTCTCCAGAAATTGTTGAAATGGCATCTAGAGACCCCAAAACGGATATTTCCGTAAAAAAAAAAATTGAAAAAATAATCACGATCACAATACTTTCTCGTACTTCGTAACGGAGAAAGTAAAAAATATAAAACGTGCAGGCAAAATTCCATAAAAAAATATCCTCAATAGCCGAAGTACCGCTTATTCAAAATCAATTTGATTTTTATAAATTCAACAATTTTCAATACAGATAAGGATTTTTGAAGATTTTCGTTTTAATTTTTTTAGCACTTGAATGGAACATCGCAAAAAAAATACAACGCATAGACAAAATTCCGTAAGAAAATATCCTCAATGGCCGAAGTATCGCTTATTCAAAATCAATTTGATTTTTGTAAATGCAACCATTTTCAATGGTGATATGGATTTTTGAAAATTTTAGTTGAATTTTTTAAGCAACTGAATGAAAACATCGCAGAAAAAATATAAAACGCATAGACAAAATTCCGTAAGAAAATATCCTCAATGGCCGAAGTATCGCTTATTCAAAATCAATTTGATTTTTGTAAATTCAACCATTCTCAATGGTGATATGGATTTTTGAAAATTTTAGTTGAATTTTTTGAGCAACTGAATGAAAACATCGCAGAAAAAATATAAGACGCGTGGACAAAATTCCATAAAAATTTATCCTCAAATTATCAAAATTAGTTTACGCGTTTAAATGTTACACTTAAAAAAATCAATGTCAGAATTTAAATACAATAATGTGTAATTTGAACTTGTCTTACAGATAATGGTATTGTCACATTTTTTTAATGTTTAATAATAAATATTCTACAATCGTTTTGAATAATGTTTTGATCATCTTCAAAATCTGAAAAATTTGTTGCTCGAACGATAAAAATTGGTTTAAGCGTAAATGTTGCACTTAAAAAAAATAAACTATTATTTTCGAAATGAGGGTGGAAATCCTTTTTGCTGAAGTATCGCTTATTCAAAACCAATTTGAGGCTTGAAAATTCAACAATGGATTTTTTAAGATTTTTGTTTTGATTTTTTGAGCACCTGAACAAGGAGGAGCATTTGAAGAATTTCGCAGTTTGGTAAATTGTTTTTATTTTATTTATTTTTTCAGTTCATGAAGTTTGCAATTTTAAAATTGGTTTCGTGGTATTATTTCAAAATGTATGTTTAGATATTCGCACTGAATCTTAAATTAAAATTAATTTTGTGTAATTTTGGGTTTATTAAGTCGTTGGACTCATCGCTTTCGATCACAGCGAGTTTGTGGTTCAATTCCATGCCGGGCAAGATAAGATTTCGTTATTATAAAATCTCAATCAATTAATTGATAATTGTTAGTACATAAGTTGTAATTTATTTAATTTTATATGGTATACTATGATATTTTTATAATAAATATTTTATTTTATTAAATAAAGGAATAAAATAATGAATATTAAATAACATTTAGAAATTCCACCTTGTACGGTCTTCTTACAATTATGTTTCAAGTAACAGTCACAGTTTAAATAGCAGTGATTTTAATTAGCAGTGATTTGAAGTAGCAGTGATTTAAAGTAGCAGTGATTTTAAGTAACAGTAATTTAAAGTAGCAGTGATTTTAAGTAACAGTGATTTAAAGTAGCAGTAATTTTAAGTAACAATGATTTAAAGTAGCAGTGAAATTTGCCTATTAGTAACAGTAACGACCTGTGATTTTTCAATACCAGTGAAAAATTTATTTATTTATTTATTTATTAACGTAACTGCATTTACATGTATATAATAAAAATAGAACAATGACAAATTACAAACATTTTAAAATATAACAAAATCAAACAGTAAAAGAAAAAAAAAATATATATAAGTACATACTAACATGTGCATAAATTCCAATAAATATAATACAATTAATTAAGTGCTCTTCTACACTGCGCCTTAAATCTTTCAAAAGAAATTCCAAAAAAATCCACTAACAGTGCGACATTATTAACATGTCTACTAATGCGCGACATAGGACTATGCATACCGTAGTTAGTACTGTGGTGTTTTATATACAAAAAATTTGATGTTCTTAATGTCCTACATGGTATGTTGATATCGAGAAGATTCGTCAAGTCAATTGAGTTCACCATGCCGTTTATAAGTTTAAATATAAAAAATCACAGTTAGTTGAAATATCGCCCATCCCTAAATACATATATAATTGATAAGACTTTAATAAGCGTTGGTCCACAAATCCTAGGTATGTCGATTTGTATGGAAAGTAGTAAGTAGTAGTTAAATACTGATTTTTTATGGTAATGTCAAAAATAATTATAAAATGGAAGACATACTAAGAGAAATTAAACTGTGTTATTGCTCTTCATTTTCCGGTATCAATAGAAGATGTGCAATATCTGAAGATGGTTATTCTTGCCTTATTTCTAAGAAAGATACAGGTGCAATTCGCCTAATTAGATGCTTAATACATAAACATCCATGCTAAAAATATAAAAAAAGATATTACAACCGTAAACATATTAGAAGTTGTTTCTTGCAAAAACAATGATTTTCATGCACATGTATCTAAACAAATCAATCAGTGTTATCGTTATCCACTTCCCATCAATTATTCAGTAAGAATGAAACAAGTGACGAAACTGGCACGTAACCCACCACTGGATTCGGCCAGTCAATACGGTTAGCGAATATTAAACGCAGTTACCTAACCCATTATGTCTTGACACTGTTTAAATAAAAGCCATTGGATTGGAGGTGCCGGTAAAAGTCACCAACTACTTTTACTTAAGTAGGTTGCAGCAACTTTACTTATTACAAAGCGATATCTGCAGTTGCAACATGAACAACACCATTGCATACAATTCATATTGTACCACAAAGTATTTTATTGTTTTTTGTTAATTAAATGCATGGGATTTTAATATCAAGAGATCATTAACTTTCTAGCGAAGGTCGTGATCGCGGGTTTGGAGAAATTCGATTCAAGAACGTAACCTTCAACCTAGAATCTAACTGTTTGTAATGGTGATTCATTGTGTAGGAGTCTACCATAAACGTATTAGAGTGTACAGATAATATTAAACGTTGAATTAATATTTGTTGCAATTGTATCAAACAGGTATACGCGTTATGCTATTTTTTCATATTTCAAGATAACCTTGGTTGCCTTTATAGATTAGTTCAAAGTACCAATGTATTTTCATTGCCTCTAAAATGGTATTGATATGGTTAGTAGGTAGTAGCATTTTCAGTTTATATTATTTAACACAAAATATAATTCATCAATAAAGATGTCTATTAGGGTGGGTCGAAAATTTTAGATTTGCGACGGGTAGTGAAAAAATGATAGTTTTTATGATTCTATATAAGGGAGCGACCGTGGTTTCGATCGTGGGTTCACCCCCAGCTCGCACAAATGCCTCAAAAATGGCCATTTTGGTAGTTTTTTCATATTTCACCCAATAGCTCATACTGTACATGTTATATGTGCGACTTTTTGGTCACAAATTACTCATGGGTCTTCAACCTTTAGATAAAGTCCATTGGGACCATATTTTGATGGTAAACCGGTAGAGTTATTGCCCTCTGAAAATATCGATTTTTGGGGGTTAAACTGCGAGATGCTTGTTACAATGATAAATAGGTAATAATTAGATTCTAAACCACTCCATTTACTAATTTAGACTCTAAACTGCACCGCAAGCGCATGAAGTTGGTTTTCGACCGAAGAAAAACTTTGTTTTTGACATTCATTTTCGATTTATATTCGCACATATAACATGTACAGTCTGAGCTATTGGGTAAAATATGAAAAAACTACCAAAATGGCCATTTTTGAGGCATTTGTGCGAGCTGGGGGTGAACCCATGATCGAAACCACGGTCGCTCCCTTATACAGAATCATAAAAACTATCATTTTTTCACTACCCGTCTCAAATCTAAAATTTTCGACCCACCCTAATGTCTATATAGGGTGTTGAATTGCAAAGCGGGCCAAAGGGATTTACATAAAATTTTAAATGTGTTAATATTGGCTCCCTTAATTATTTGACAGCATCGGTCTTATTACATTATTTTTAAAGCTTTTTAAGCTGAATCATTTGGTACCTTACTCAATGATTTCTGCAGAGTATATACCGAGATATTTGCAAAAAACTTTACTATCATTTTGAATTAAAAATAAAGGTTGACCATGAAATCATAATGACGGATATTTCATTTTGCTGTAAAAAGTGATAGTTACTGTCACATTGCGATTTACAACCGGCCGTGTATTCTACACAAGAAAAAATATTTATAAGTAAATGGTTTTACTCAGGTACTATTTAAGAAGTGTAAGTGATTTGTTTAGTGTTGAATTTCCAAAGAAGGCAATACCCAGCAAGAGTACCATTCAATGAGTATTAAAAATAATGTAAGTAGATCGATATTATAATAGTATTTTATACAACGTGTGGCTAAACAAGTGCTTTATTTTACGCGTGAGCCGTTTAGAGTACGAGCGATAGCGAGTACTCTAAAGCTCACGAGTAAAATAAAGCACTGTTTAGCCACCAGTTGTATACATAATTTTTTGCAACACCATATTCTTAAGTTGAATTTCTCTATCTTGGGCCTTGAAATGTCGCTAGCGAACGCTGCGATTATAAATTTAGATTTAATCGAGTGTGTAGGAACGTCAAAATCTATGTTGGCACGGAAACAATATACACGCCATAGTCGGCTTTTTATGTCAAACTTGTCTCTGTGTCAAACTATTTCTAATTTAATTTGTTCAGTTCAGTTCAGTTCAATGAGTGAAAACTTGATTAGTAGCGATAAAGAAATGTGCGGAACTCCACCGGAGTTAAGAGAAGCGGCGGAAGCGGCGAGTTTCGAGTTGTTGCCCTCCAAAGATTTATATATAGTTACTTTTTAATTTCATAGTTACTTTTTTATTTCATAGTTATTTTTTTATTGCATAGTTATTTTGCACTATGAAAAAATGATATATTTTAGAGGCTGAAAACTATCAAATAATGACAACTTAAGGATATGGTGTTGCAAAAAATAATTAAGGGAGACAATTGTAACACATTTTCAATTGTACTTTTGCTGGATATTGCCTTCTCCGGAAATTCACGTACAGTTCTTATATAGTGAGTAAAACGTTTTAATCATAAATACTTTTTCTTGAGTAAAATGCACGGCCAATTGTTTATCGTAATGCGATAGCAAACGTCACTTTTTAGAACAAAATGAATTATCCGCCATTATGATTTCATGGCAAACCTTTGTTTTTTAATTCAAAATAGTTGTAAAGTTTTTTACAAATATCTCGGTAAATACTCTGCAGAAATCATTGAGTAAGGTACCAAATGATTCAGCTTAAAAACCTTTAAAAATAATGTAAGAAGACCGATGCTGTAAAATAATTAGGGAGCCAATATTAACCCATTTCAAATTTTACATGTAAATTCCTATGGCCCGCTTCGCAATTTAACACCCTGTATATAATATTGTACCTTACGTAATCTACATGAGTCTTACTAATACTATAATACATAAACAAGGTAAAAGTATTTATTAACACGTTCGCTGGCACCGCAATTGCGATTGCATTTACGCAAGTGTAAAGTCGGACGCGCCAGCGCGTCGGCGGCAGCGAACGTGTTAAAACAAATACTTTTCTGGCTATTGCAATGACGAATTTTTAAAGTAAGAACCGTTTGTGGATCCTATCCGCGCATGGCCTTCCCCGAAGGTTTTTTGCTGACAAATGGCTTCTCTAAACATTCGACTATGTTGTCAGTCATTCTCAAGTCTTTAAATGTGGTAGATGATATTTTAAGATTAGTTATGTCCATTAGTAATCCCGCCAAATGCAAAATACGCGCTGTGCCTTATATATAATGGTTACATAACAATCATCCATGATGAGTCGTCTAATCGTGATAACGGACGAACTGAAACCAACTGTTGATGCAAACATTCGACAAAACAGGCGCTTCATTATTGATGAACTTCATAAGATTTTCCCTATGCTTCCCGATATGTTGTCTGTGACATTGTTAGTATACATTTACAGAATGCAAAAATATGTGCCGGGTGGGTTCCAAAAATGCTTACGCAGGAACATAAAACGAAAAGCATGAACTGGCGGCCGAATTCTACGACGAGAAGATTCATCTCGCGTTCGGAAAAATATCTTTATCGGGACATTTTGTCGAGAAATAGCAAAGTGATGATAAGTTACTGGAGAAATAATAAAATTGAAGAAACGTTGGTTATTTTTATATTTAAACCAGAACGGTTCTTACTTTAAAAATGACCCTCGTAGATAGATTTTGTCCCAAGAGAAATTAAGTACTTCGTCTCTTCGTTACACCATTTTAAAAGGATGACTCAGAAGGTAAATTATTTATCAGTGAACGTGTGATTGTCCCAAATTCAGGAAAAATAATTTTTTTTTATCGAATGCCTTTTGATAGTCAACGGTGCATGTTGTGGCCTTTTGTGAACTCGACCTGTTTGAAGTGTTAGTAAAGGCGATTCGATGATGATTTTGGTATGCAGATGGATGTTTAGAACAATATGGTGCTGAAGGTAAAATAACTGAAATGGCCACATCTATTAATTTTGTAGTTAATGTGAAGATGATCAACCTCAAGCGTGAACCCAGATCAGGATTTCTGCTGGCCCTCCTTAAGTCAGCCATACACGCTACGTTCTACCGGAGAGGTTACCTGTGCAGGTTTGCCCGCACAGGTCAACCGTACGTCTGTAGCGTGTGTGGGGACGTCCGGTGCACCGGAGTGGTCTTCAGTTCTTTTTGCGATGGCATCGATTAAGGACGATGACGCGCTGGCATTGATAGGTCTTGCATTAATTTTGAACAAAAAAGATTTTAATTTCTTTCAATTTTTCCATGAGCAATTTATAGGCAGCTTCTTTTTTGGCTCGATCAAGGTACTCTTTGCTTTTGATTTGCCAAAGACATGGATGAGTTCTGTATATTTCGATAAAATCTTCAAGCACTTTTTTAATTGAATTTGGTGGCGCCATTTTCGTGTATTGAATTGCAATACGATGCGAGGCTCGCGGCGACCGTCTGAGAGAGACACTAGAAAACAACTGATGCGACCTGCGCAGGTGACCGGAGTACATGCATACACGCACAGGTACACCGTACGATGTCACTGGAAAGAATTGATTTTCGAGGTTATAAATACTGCTCAGGTCTATTCCCACACACGCTCCGGTCTACCTGCGCAGGCGTACCTGTACAGGCAGACCTCTTCGGTGGACCGTATGGTCGTATGGTCGGTAGACCGTATGGCCGACTTTACCCACCACTAAGGTTTAAGGCAAAGTAATGGTCTACAGCAAAGTTCATCAACCTTTTATCCCCCGCGGCTCGCCGAAAATAGGAGTAGTCTGCCAGAAATGTAGAACCAATGTAGATAGAATTTTATTAAATTAAAATTTTTGGTACTGCTTGTATCTACGTATATCAAATTTGCTTACAAAGGCAAATGTGATATACGTGGATGCATCGGTTTTGTAGGAAAACTGATTAATATTCATTAGATTTTTCTATTTTACTGACATACCTAAAAGAGTTTTTTTTTTGTTAATTAAACAGGAATTCAAAGAAACATCCAAAAATTTGATAGGTCTATAACAGAAATTGATATTTTTTATCGAGGGATAACCGAAATTGAAACAATGATTGCATTTTATGTCTGAACCCCAGAATGATATCAGTTTTCAATACGATCAGCTTTTCTTTCTTAAGTGAATCAAGTGCACATGATTTAATCTTCAAAAAACGGATTATTAATCCAGAGGTTACCTTTATCTGGATCAGTGTTTCTCAACCATTTGGGGCCAAACGCCCACTTACTCAAGTCCGTTTCATAATTCGCCCTCTTAAAGCCCGTTTTAGACGACGTTATTTTCTTGTACAAGCAAATTCTGTACCTTTTTCTCGTATCGTGTAATACAAGAAATCAAATCTTGAACAATAAATTGGATAAAAATGGGACACGCTCTATTTTCATCCTAGATCTAGTATGCGAGCATGCATTTTGAATTTATTTCGCTCATCTGCGACATAACCTAAAATTGTAGCACGTGAGTTGAATTTATGCCGTTTCAATGATGATTACTTGGACAGATGAAGTCGCGATCATTATTGAGGGATATCAAGAGAACCCATTGCTGTATGTTGTAAAACATGTGGAATACCACAATAAGTTCCAATGTTTAAAACCGAAATGTTTTATACCAACTTAAAATTTATCAATTCTGCGCATGATCCGGGACTATTTTCTTGTATGATGAAAAATGCGTATTTCGCACTAGCTAATATTTTTGGTCACATATTCTACTATAATTTTCTTGTAAAAGACAATAACGTCGTCTCAAACGGGCTTAAGAAATATTTATGTCGAAATCTGAAATTTTTGATTTTATGGAATTGCTAAGATATTGAACGTGTTTTTGATGATTATTGTATTGTCTACTTCTGGATGTGTGGAGTAAGGTCCACCAATAATATTATACAACTTACTACACATAAACTAACCCTTTATTCTTTACTATAAAATATCACACTATTCTCTTCTCTTAACGCCGAACTCAACAATATATTGTTCTTTCAATTATGCACATGCGCACCTATCTTTTAGACGCAGGCGCACTTAACAAACACAAATTAATGTCGTTACATTACAATTATGATGAATTATTTGTTAAAATGTAAAGAATTTATTTTATTTTAAAAAGTATTATGAAATAATAATAATGGCTTAACCAGAACTGTCAAAATCCTCCAAGTTCAAAGGCAACAAATTCGCGATTTCGATTTTGAAAAATTGCTGAGGTGTTAAAAGCATTTCTTAATAATGGTAATTTGTATGCTAAAAGTATAAAAAATATTCATGTTAAAGTAATGAAAATTGACAAAAATTTTCAAGATCAATATCAACAAAATCGCGTTTTTGATTTTGAAAAATTGTTTTAACTTCCGAACGTCTTACTTGATTTCGATTATTTAAATTACAAAATGTAGCGATTCAGTGTGTTTAAAAAAACATAAAGAAATATACATATCGTTCAAAGAAAGTTGTCAAAAACTGTTATTTTTCAAGTTCAAAGTCAACAAATTGTTTTAACTTCCGAACGCCTTACTTGATTTCGAATATTTAAATTCCAACATGTAGCGAATTCAGTGTGTTAAAAAAAAGAAGTATACATTTCGTTCAAAGAAAGTTGCCACAAACTGCTATTTTTCAAGTTGAAACTCAACAAAACCTATTTTTTTATTTAAAATAATTCCAAAACTTCCGAACGCTTTATTTAATTTTGCTGATTTAAATGCGAAAATCTAGCAAATTTAGGGTGTTTGAAAAAGTATTATTCAAAGTCAACAAACCCTCGTTGTCGGTTTTTAAAAATTGCTAAGGTATTAAACGCGTTTTTTGATTATGATATTTTATATGTTAAAAAGCAAAGAATTCAGTGTGATAATTCTTAGTAATAGTAACTTAAATAACTGATTCAATAATTAATCACTTCTTAGTAACTAACCGATTCAATACCGAATCACTTTTTAGTAATAGTAACCGATTTAAAACGAATCAGTTCTTAGCAATAGTAACTCATATAACCAATTCAATAACGAATAACTTCTTCTCCCCCCTATGCTCTGTAAAAATATATAGATGTACGATCGTAATGTAAATATTCATAGTTTGAAAATGACAAGCTGAAATTGTCGAAACTATAGTAACTACTCCAAGTTAATAAAGTGATACCAACAAAGTTATTCGTTTTTATTTGAATAACTTCTAAGTAACAGTAACCGAGTCAATTACGAATCACTTCTTAGTAACACTAAGTGAAATAACTGATTCAATAATCTCTTCTAAATAACAGTAACTCTTTTAGCCGCTAGTGGAAAATAACCATGTCTCAAAATCAGAACGCATATGCCATCTCAGGATGACTCGCTTATACTGGGTGTCCTATTTTAAATTGCCACCCCAAATATCTCGAAACCTGAGCAACAATGCAAAAAATGTTTCAGATAAAAGTTGTAGAGTTCGGAGGGAGGCATATGTCGGTGATCTTGAAAATGACCTTGGCAAGGTCAAATGAAGGTCAACTTTGATTTTTGAAATAGAACCCCTTATTTTTTATTGCGGGATCGTATTCTACGGGAAAAAATACAAACTTTTGTAGGATACGTAGGATACGATTTTTCGTGGATTCAGGGGGGGGGGGGGGGGCTCTCAACGGATATCGTTCCTATAAATTGTCAACAACACAAGAAGTCTATCCCGCCGATTAAATAAGGCGAATGAAATTTTGTGAAAACGTGAAAACGTGATGGAGAAGTCAAATAACCCGTTGCTTGTCATAACATAACCCATGCAGGTATTATAATTATGTACCAAAATACTAAATTGCCGATGTAGATACATTTAAACCAGTAACTAAATTGTAACTAAAATAAATTTGACAACTAAATGAACTGACAGCGCACTTATTTACACAAAATTATCAAGGTGCATAGTGTCAACACATGACTGTCGTGTATGCCCTATGTTCCTACTAGCCGCCACCAATCTGTATATGAGAGAATTAATAACAATACATGTTTATTACCTTGTACCATTTTGGTATGATATTGTCAGATATAACGAAAATGTTCATCATAATAAGTGCATCTAATTAAGTTGCATCTTCAAGCCATTTTGAAAAGAGGCCACTTCAGGTTTTTATCATTTTAAAAAGTTGCAAATAATATTAAAGAAAGTTTGTTTTGCTCCTGCTAAGGAGATGACCCGTTTTTTTTTAATGTATTGGGTTTGCATAAAGACTTCTTAACTCTATTTTACTTATGCATATTTGTTTACACTATTAACACGATGACAGATTTTCGGGATTCCGGTCAAAAACAAAATTCAATTTAACTACATATTATTGTTCAAACTTGCAACTATAGTATACATTAATAACCAAAAAAGACAAAAACTGAGCCGTGTTAAAAAAATATTATTTTACTTTTTAAATAGAAATAATGCTTTTATGCGTATATTTTCTGTTTATTTATGAACATATTCTAGAACCCATCTATGCTTATTTACACTGGTACGCACCATAGGGCCCAAAAATGGACCAAACATTTTTCGTTTTTAGCCAATTTGGATGTAAAATTTTCCGCTGAATCCGAATCCGTAACAAAAAATATAGGTTTGCATTTGAAATTTCAAAGTTGGGCCTCATATCTCTTATAAGGCCCCATCAGGCCCAAAATCCGATGGGAGCATTCGATTCCTCGGACAAAATTACTAAAGACTCCAGTACCAGAATTCCGATTTTCTACCCGTGCGCGAAATAAATTCGCCGTTTACTGACTTTTAAACCACCCTGTATACCATTGCAGTGCACTATGCACTACAATGGTAAGAAAATTAATTACGAGCTAACACGTAGTCGGTTACCTTGAACGGAATACAGACTACGAGTTATCTCGTAACTTACCAAGAAAAGTTAGTAGTAGTCTTCTTCTGGCCTATGATTAGTGTTGGTAGTGGGCCATCTACAGATCTCATCATAAGTGGCTTATAAGTTTCTGAAATATTTTAGTTTTTTAGATGTTCTATATTTCATAGTATTGATTTCAACTTTTCTCAGAGAAGCCGAGTTATTTATAAATAGAATTCATAAAACTGATTAACTGCAAAACCACTCCATCTTATTTTGGAAAAGTTTTGCTAATACTTCGCAGAGAGATTTTTTTCCAAAAACGTTGGTCTCTACGTTTTAGAAGCAGCCATATCTTCCTTGTCACCAGTGTGACATGTTTAACATCAAATTTGTTTGGTAATAGACGAATAAATGATTAAGTTTTCATATTCTTCGGGAGTAAAGATGCATTTTATTACTATGCTAAAATCTCTATCACTAACTTTAAATAAGTAACCGCGTTGAGAAATGAGAGAATTTTTCCAAACCTTCCCGTTAAAACTAGTGCAAGCCAGAAATGGTATAGCACAGCATTATTTCTGTTTTGGGCAGGACACACATCGCAAAATAAACTTAGCTCTTCGGCGGTTTCTAAAAGACGTGTTTTTATACAATCGCCCAAGATAGAGCATACTTTATCTGGTCCCTTATTTGATTTGTCTTCATGATACGAATAAAAAGTTGTGAATGCAAAATTCGTTTACCTAGAGTTGTCGGTATTAAAAAACCTCTTGAACAGACAACCGGGAATAGACATTCCTGCAGTAAGCCTCTTCCTTTCCGATTTGTTTTCCAAAACGATATTACTGAGTCAATTTTTCCAAAAAATATGTTGCTTTCGTTTTATGCACAATAATTTCTGCACTCTCTGCTTTGCGTTGGAGCTGAGGTGTGTCTTTTTAATTTAAATTATGAACAATTAGCATTTGGAAAGAATCTCTATCTGTGGTTGGCCGAAGGACAAATTGAAAATTAGTACCGTAAGAAAAATTTTAATTATACAATTTCTTGACATTCAGGATGTTTGTCTAAAACCATTTTGTGCATGATTTTAGCATTAAGTTCAGCAGATTAATGTAAATACTTGATGCGAATGCAATCAAAAAACATGAATTTTCTGACAAACTAAGCCTAGAATATTTTTTTACCGAGAGGCAGCAGATCGTCCTCGCATGCCTTGGGGCATTCTATGTTCACTATTTAGTATGCAATGCCGTTCCACACTTTTTTTGTCATTCCAAAAAAAAAAACTAGATTTAATTCGAGGTGATAGAAGAATGTGACTGAACTCACGATTGAACTCATGATTTACTTTTAGTTTCAAGGTCGGTATCGAACATTCGTTTTTTTTTTACTAAAAAACGATTCAACTTCAATAAAGTCGTTCGTTTTTAGTTTCAAATTGATTAATTTTTGTTAACATCTCATTTTTTCTCTGCCAAAGATTCAGAGTAACTTTTTGCCATTAATATTTAAGTTGTAAAAAATATGATTTATACAAATGTTGTAAATAATTATCAACTCTATAAGCGGAAAATAGTTTTACATATACAGGGTGCCCCTATATATACATTTTTGCATTTTTATTTGTAGTTTTTAATACTAATTCAACTGACAATAACTTTCTTGCGTTAAATTTAAGCGTTTCTGAGTTATTTTGGTTTTTAGGGAAAAAACAAGCAATATTTGAACAGTCACAGAACAATAATAAGTTGCTATTTTAAAATTATCGATACGTTTTTTTAACAATAGAAATGTTACATTTTTAGATGATTAGGTTTGTTTAAGTAATTAAATGCTATTTTTATGAAGTAAGAAGAGCTTCGCCAAATGTAAAGAAACTTTGTAATGAAACACTTACTGAAATTGATATTCCTTTTTCTTGCCTTTCTAAAAATACCTAGTTTGCTAGGTTTATAAATAATAATAATAACTTTCAAAGTCAGATCTCAAAAAATAGGGTAGCTGTTGAAAGTACGTCACTGAATAGAATAAATAAAACTATAAACATTTCTTTTAAGAGTAATAACAAATTAGATGTTTAGCCAGAAATCAGGTGCCCAACTCTAACTTCATGAGTTATTAATATTTTTAAACAATTAATATAAAACTGAAAAGCCCAATTTTTATAGATAAGATGAAGTACTTTTGTTTGAAAGAAATAGTACTTAAACTTGTGACGGGAACATCTTCTTGGATAAACTTCTTCTATAATTTCACGAATTCGTAGTGTACGTAGTCTTCCACTTAATTTTTTGTGATTATTGTTACAGTAAGTTCTGAGTTTAATTATTAATCACTGAATACTTGCAACCGACCAATCCCTTTATAGGTATTTTTCGTGCAGATAAATTGTTATATTGTAAGATGGACCTTACACTGTCAATCTGGCATCAGTTCAATCCAGTTTTGTGATCCAGATTGATGAAGATTGGTCGTGTAATGGTAATAGATTGACGAATTGTAGGATTGATGGAGTGGATCGCAGATTATTCGAATAAATTAATCATTTCTATCAATCTGGATTGAACTGATGACAGATTGATAGTATAATGTTATTTCATCAATCTGGCATCAGTCAGTGACGAGATAGCGATGAAGCAACAGCGAGGGCACGAGTCGCCACCATCCTCCGAGACCGAGCCGAAAAAAGATTTTATTTTTCTATACTGAAGGAAAAAAAATGAAACACTTTAAATTTGTGAAATTTCGACCATTTTCAAACCGGCATAACTCGGTGTATTTTCAATCGATTTTGATGAATCTTTTAGGGCAAAAGACTTAGAAGTATCTTCTTTAAAGTCATGCATGCGAAACTAAACGTAACCCCTTCCGCTCCCTCTAGTGCCCCTGTGAAAAAAAAAGATTTTCTGGAAACCATGTCCAACTTTGACGATGTCTACGGAGTTGGAAAAAATTTGTCTACTCAATCCACTATAAAGGCATTAAAATGTAATCAATTCCCTATGCAGGACTCAAAAAACGAAATTCCTACGACGATTTGTCACCAAGTGATGGGTGTTTGAAAAAAAAGTGCATTTTGAGGTTTTTCGCACATAACTCAGTGACTTTTGAACCAAATTTGATGATTCTTTCGGGAAAAAATACCATTTTGGCTCTGCTTTAAGGGGGTGAACTCAAATTGGAATGATTCTTTTTTGAACCCTTCAACCCCCGAACAAGAAAAACACGTTTTTGGGCAAAAAAGTCCAACTTTGGCAACCGAGTACCGAGTTGGAAAAAATGTGTCGTCTCGATCCACCAAAAGGGCATTGAAATGTGTTCAATTACCTGCGCAGGACTCAAATAACGAAGTTCCTACGACGATTTGGTACAAAGTTATGGGTGTTTGAAAAAAAGTGAATTTTTAGTTATGTGCGAAAAACCTTAAAATGCACTTTTTTTTCAAACACCCATAACTTGGTGCCAAATCGTCGTAAGAATTTCGTTCTTTGAGTCCTGCATAGGGAATTGATTAAATTGTAATGCCTTTATGGTGGATCGAGTCGAAAAAAAAATTCCAACTCCATAGACAAAGTCAACTACATCGTCAAAGTTGGACATGGTTTCCTGAAAAAACCTTTTTTTTACAGGTGTGCTTGAGGGGGCGGACGGGGTTACGCTTAAGTTCGCATGCATGACATTGAAGAAGACACTTCAAAGTTTTTTGCACTTAAAGATTAATCAAAGTCGATTGAAAATTCGCCGAGTTATGGCGGTTTGAAAATGGTCGAAATTTCACGAATTTCAAGTGTTTCATTTTCTTTCCTCCAGTATATTTGAAACATTACCAGTTATGGGACAAAACCCATAAGGACATAAGTTAGTACTTCACATGTATAATATTGCCTCAATAATAGCAGCTGGAGTCATTATTACTAAAAACTTTAAGTCTTCAAAGTTCCTTCCAGTGGCTAGGTACCTTAACGTTGCAGCTACTTTTTCTTCAGTAGATGTGGATTTCCTCAAGGAAGTATCTTGCTTAGTTAAGTATGGCTTAACCATCTCTATCAGCTAGTCAAAACAGGCTTCCTTCATTCTATAATAATTTTCATAGTCTTCTTCCACCGTACATCTTATTTCATATAATAAATTCAAATGAGTGTTCTTTCGTTTCAGCAGCCAATCCTTAACCCACTTTTTTCTTTTAATCCGTTTTTTTTTAAAGACAATGCCATTACTACACCAATAACACCTTTTTGAAAATTATGAGTTTCCACTTGTATGTACCTCACGGCTTCAATATACAGACTGATGCCAGACTGACGGTTTTGGATTGAACGTCTAATAGCTCGTAAAGTTCCATCAGTCTACCATCAATCATGTCAGGATCACAAAATTGGATTGAACTGATGGCAGATTGACCGTGTAAGGTCCGTCTTACAAATGTTTATCTTCTTTATTTAGGCAAACCATTTTTGACAACAATTAAAATAACCGATAGAAGTGACGGCTGATAACTGAGATTTATTAGAAAACAAAAATCGAATCATAGCCCATTAATTTTGTACCGTTTTTTTGGTCCACTGTGTATACAGCTTTCAATAAAAAAGATATTTGCGGAAAAATCAGAAAAAAATCTAATTAAACACCAATTCTTAATAATCTGAAGCTTATCGATGCGTGTCACTCTGTAAAAAAATATATTTGATAACTTGCACAATTCACTAGTTCTCTAAGCACCAGTTAATTTGTTAGAATAGGTTAGATGTTCTTTTCTATTAGCTTTGGTATTTCTAGCGTCATTTTGTTTGTAACTGTTAGGATTTTTGAAAAACTTCTTTAACTTGAAAGAGGTCTTATAACTCGAAAAAAATAATGCACTTTCAGTATAGAACATTTTTGTTATGAGATAACCGCTATGCCATCATTCCACTGCTTAAACATTTTAGACTTCTTTTATATCGTTATCGAATCGTTAGAGAATTCTTATATGGTGAAAAATTTTACTTGCTGGAATTTATATACTTAATAACAGCAATTCAACTCATCTGGGTAAATTTATTGTTTTCTAGAAACACACACACCGCTATGCAGTAGAGTTGCAAATAATCCATAATTAATATTTATAATTAAAAACTATTTATTTCCGGTGCCACCTACATACCCAGAGATTAATTATACACTGTGTACATAAAGTAAGGAATCAATTCGATTAAAATTCAGGGTATTTTCTTTCAGAAAAATGCTCGGACACATGTATTATTTTTTTTAACGCGCATTTTTTTGAGATAAAATTCAAATGTACAGGGTGTCCCAAAATTGAGATACGATAAAGAAAAATCATTATTTACTTAATGAAATTATTTGTTTCGATGAAACCATGTTAACTTTTACCAGAAATAAAATAGTACTTTTTTAAACGCCATTTTTTTCGAAAACAGCTGAATATCAACATGGGGTATGCTACATGAAAAATACTCAGAATTTTACGTAGAATCCATAAATGCAACAAAAATGGGGGTTCACATTTGAAAATTTTAACTTAGGGGTCGTATCTCAATTTTGGGACACCCTGTACATTTGAATTTTATCTCAAAAAATGTGCGTTAAAAAAAAATAAAATACGTGTCCGAGCATTTTTCTGAAAGAAAATACCCTGAATTTTAATAGAATTGATTCCTTACTTTATGCACACAGTGTATAGAGTATTTCCCAATTGATACGAAAGATTTTAAATGATGATTTTTTAGCAAAAATTGAGGCAGGTCTTTCATATAATTATTAGTTCAAAATCCCTTCTTCTCCAATTAATTTTTTTTTTTATTTCATATATCCACTATGGAATAATTTAGAAGTATGAAATTTGGCATCAATTTAAAAACACCCTGTATAATGTAAATATATTTGCATCATCAACAATTCTAAAGTAGAAGCCTCCGTCATAAAACTCTTCGATAGGACAAGCCATTAACGTTGCAGTTAATGCGTGGAACCCATAACGGACATTCGATCACGATTACTATTTAAAAAAAAATCGTGGTTTCAATAACATCACTATACCGAAATTCCCAGCAAATTGCTTCCTATTTCCTGTCTGGAATTTTTAAGTTTACTGAACTATCAACAAAAATATTATTACACAACTGTATTATCTTCTTGTTTACTAACATTGTTGATACATCATTATCTTGCGGAGAAAGTAATTTCATAACGGAATCTTGCCAGTAGCTATTTGTGTACCGTTTAAATACATAACGTGGCGAATCCTCGAGCGATTCATTGAAAATCAAGATAACGCTTCTAAATTCATTTGCTCGTTACTGGTTGGTATGTCGCAAGTCACAGCAATTACGTTGATTGATAGGCCGTTTATTTCATTGATACGCAATTAATTCTTAATATGTGTTAATCATTCGGTTTATGTGGAGCAGCTTGATAAGAAATAGGTAAATATTTATATTTGTTATGAAAATCATGCTGCACTTATCACAGCATTATTTTTAGTTGTTTATCAGTAACACTTAAAGTCTTATAAAATGAGATAGAATTTAACTTTTGAATTCCTGGGAAACTACTAGCAGTAGAGTATTAGTTAGGGATGTGGGAGCCTCACCCAAGAGGGCGGTAAATAGACCAGTATAGAAGTGCCAACTACCAGGGGTCTGGGAGTGCTTAAAATATGATTTTGTCTTATCAAATCTTAAGTAATAAAATGATTTTGTCTTATCAAATCTTAAGTAATAAATAGAACCTAAAATTATGTATTTAAAAAAATTGCTTTAAATAAAAATAAAGATAAACAAAATAATTGACAATAGGAAATTCGTCGCTATAATGTACGAGGGGGATTCGTAAAATAAGGTTCCCTATGCTGCTGAGAAATAATACGACGTGCTGGGAGAAATGTAAAACACTGTCTTACACTGCCAAATCTCCCTCTCTCTATTCCCACCTCTCCCGCCACGCTACATCGCTCAATGCCGACATAGCAGCCTTCGAAGATGGAGCTTCCTATCGCTGTTACCGCCAGATGCGAAATTCGTGCTGTGATACGTTTTTTTAAGTGCAAAACGGATTTTACTTATTGGCTTTCATCGTCAGTTAATCGAAGTTTATGGGGAAAATTGCATATCTGTTCAACATGATCGCAAATGGTGCAGAGAATTCAGTGAAGGCCCCACGGAAATTCACGATCAAGACAGGAGCGGAAGGCCTTCAGTTTCAGATGGAATTGTCGAAAAAGTTGAGAGAATATTGCTTGAAGATCGAAGGATCACCATTAACGAACTTGCTTTCCGTATTTCTGAGACTTTCAACACTACAATTCATAAGATTTTAACCGAAAAAATAGGCTATCATAAAGTGTGTGCATGGTGGGCACCGCGAATGCCCACAGCAACATGTCGAGCGTTCCCGGCAGTTTCTGCAACAATGTGAAGACAGCAAGGAAGAATTCTTGGATTCCATTGTTACAGACGACGAAGCATGGGCGTATCACTTTACCCCCGAAACCAAACCACATGAATGGCGTCACTCAACTTCGCCGAAGCCGAAGAAGTTTAAACAAACACAGTCTGCTGGGAAAGTCATGGCAACCGTCTTTTGGTACAGGAAGGGCCTGCTTTTGATCGACTTTTTGCCTCATGGAACAACAGTAAACTCCGACAGATATTGCGACACATTAAGAAAACTGAAACGTGCGACCCAGAACCGCCGGAGAGGAAGATTGTCCAGTGGTGTTAGGCTTCTCGACATCAAACTCAAGAACTGCTAAGAGATTTTGGTTGGACTTTTGTGCCACAGCCCCCTACAGTCCCGACCTAGCCCCAAGTGATTATCACTTATTCCCAAAATTAAAGGAACACTTGGGTGGTTTATGCTTCAATACCGATGATAAAGTCAAGGAAGAGGTTACTCGATTCCTCAAAGGATTGGCGGCAGATTTCTATAACATGGGGATAGAAAAACTGGAGCATCGTCTGCAAAAGTGTTTGAACAGAAACGGCAATTATGTAGAAAAATAGCATAAGTTTTAAGCTTTAAAATGATGTACAACACTAGGAACAAAAATATAGCTGTCTATTATTAAAAATCATGGGAACCTTATTTTACGAATCCCCCTCGTATATTACGATAGGCATATTTTTTTAATATGGTCTTAAATAAACCGGATTTATTTAATGTACTGAAAATATTTTATCTACTTGTCAGAATTTAACAAATGGAATAGAATAATACCTATATTATACTAAGTGATTAAACACTTCATTTCCGAGCTCGATTGACACACTTATAGCCACTGTCTTTCATGTTCAATATCTCTGATAAAGATTGCATTAATAATTATGTCTCCAAGCTGCCATAGCGTATTGTAGATATCAATCTTCTTTTAAAACAATTAAGTTTGGAAAAAAACCGTTTCACATATTACTTGAGTCATCGTGATTGTTAAGAGGAGCTTATTTACTTTGAACAGTGCATTACATTGACTAGAGTATATGCTATTCTTAAGTTTTCGTAAGCTACTTTAAGCAAATCTTGCACTTCTTGTAATTTCAAAGTTTAATGTTGAGTTCTCCTCTTCGTAAAAGTCATCAGCAGACAAAGCACGCTTCGTATCATCTTCTTCACTGATAGTCACTTTTGCTAATTTGGGTCCATACATCAGCAAATGAAGTAATTTCTTCAACAAACTTTCCATTTTTAAGTCCTGCGAGAATCTCCACTATTTATCCAGGATTTTGGAAGATAAGGGCTCTTTATTTCCAAACCGCTTAGGGTGAAACCAGGCTAGCTCTAGATACACGTCTCGTCCAATAAAGTGCTATATTAAGGACTTGTAACATAAATAGCCATTTAGCATTTATGGTGCGGGTTAAACTAATGGAACCATAAATGGCTTAATGGGTTCTTCCAATTCCGAAGGCCAGTCAAAGAAACGCGTCTGACAATAGGGCCATAAACCGCAAGCGGGATGCCGCGCCATCTGGAAGTCAGACCGAAGGTGGTAAGTGTGGGGAATGAATTATTCGTTAGACGATTACGGAAGCAGAGGAATCGAAAAGTAACCATAAGTTTTTGTAAATTGTAAATAATTATTTATTTTTGGTATTTGCTGAATGTAAAGGGTGGTCCAACCAAAACACACGATGTTAATTATAAATAAAACAAAAAGTTTTCAGAGGATTATCTTAATATTTTTTATTATGATAGAAGGATCTGTGACAATTATGTGTGAAACAAAATATTGGCCAAATGCTCGCCTCGGCTTCGGTGGCATACCTCTATCTGATGGTCGATATTTTCAATGACTCTGAGACATAATTGAGGTTCAATGTCGTTAATATGCAGAATTATCTCATCCTTTAGCTCCTGAATTGTTCTTGGCTTATTGACGTATACTTTTTCTTTTAAATGTCCCCAAAGAAAGAAGTTCAACGGTGTCAAATCACATGATCGTGACGGCCAATTAACATCGCCACGACGTGAGATAACACGGCCATTGAATTTCTCACGCAAAAGAGCCATTGTTTCGTTGGCTGTGTGGCACCGTCCTGTTGGAACCACATATCGTCCAGGTCCGTATCCTCAATTTCTGGCCACAAGAAATCCGTTATCATCTCGCGATAGCGAACACCATTTACGGTAACTGCTTGGCCGACCTCAATTTTGAAGAAGTACGGCCCGATGATGCCGCCAGCCCATAAACCGCACCAGTCACTTTTTGTGGATGCATCGGCTTTTCAACAATCACTCGTGGATTCTCATTTGCCTAAATGAGGCAATTCTGCTTGTTAACGAATCCACTGAGGTGAAAGTATGCCTCGTCGCTGAAGATGATTTTCTTTGTAAAGTCACCATTCACTTCTGTCTGTTAAATCAACCATTCGGCGTGTTGACGACGCTTGAAATAGTCAGTAGGCTGCAGCTCTTAAGTCAATTGAACCTTGTAAGCGTGTATATTCAAATCTTTATTCAAAATTCGCATCAGTGATTTTCGTGAGATGTTCAATTGTTGGGCACGGCGACGAGTCGGCTCTTCTGCCACAATATCGTGAACAACAGCAATGTTTTCCGCATAACAAACTGGGCGAGCATGCATACGTGTTTTCACATTTCCTACAGACCCGGTTTGCTGAAATTTGCGCACAATTCTCCCGATTATGGACACATTTGGTCGATTATGCTGACCAAAAAAATCACAAAGTGCACGAAATGCATTTTGATTTGAACGCCCATTTTAGTAAAAGGCTTCAACGGTCTTAACGCGCTACTCAATTGTGTACCTCTCCATGGTTGAATTTGAAAACAAAGAAATGTCAAATTAAGGGCAAAAAACTTGACGTTAAGGTCTGACTTACAATTAACATCGTGAATTATGGTTGGACCACTCTTTATTAATTGTAAGTGAATTAATACTTTTTTAATCAAAGTACCCTACATAACACAACATACAACATTTTCGGACTTTTGAAACAGCCAGCGGAAGTAGTAACAATCTTCATGACCAGCATATTCTTCAGGTAGTTTTGTTATCTTTCTCCTACGTTTCTCCTTCAACTCAATTTCAATGCAAATACTTTCTAAAGATGTAATTTTTTTTTTGGTTCTTTGAAGCAGACAGTGGAAGTAGTAACAATCTTCTTGACCAACATTTTCTTCAGGAAGTCTTACCTTATCCTTATGTTTCTCTTTCAGCGCAGTTTCTATGAAGATATATCTTCTTTGGCACTTCGAAACAGCCAACGGAAGTAGTAACAATCTTGATGACCAGCGTTTTCTTCGAGAAATTGTTTCACCTTTCTCGTATGTATCTCAATCATCTCAGTTTTAATGCAAATACTTTCCAAAGATGTTTCTTTTTTGGCTCTTTCATCTAAATTGCTCATCATTATCGATTCGAATGCTCTTGCAGCTATTAAAGTTTTATCAAACATTTCACGCAACTCTCTGAGTTTTTAAGTGAGAAGTTTCGATGAGTCTCCTTGTTTCAACGAAGTCGAGATTATCAGTCTGTAAGTAAGCAAACAATGGGCTAACATTGTTAAAAGTAATTTCATAGCAGAATCTTGCCGGTAGCTTTTACATACCGTTTAATTACATAACATGGCGAATCCTCAAGCGATTCAGTGAAAGTCAAGATAACGCTTCTAAGTTTATTTACTTATTACTGGTATGTCACAAGTAACAGCAATCTGAATTACCTTAATTAATAGGCCATTTATTTCTTTTCAGCGCAAATAACCTTCAATATGTCTTGAAAAGCATTCGGTTTATGGCTCAATGAGAAATAGATAAATCTTTATATTTCTTATGAAAATCATGCCGCACTTATCAAAGCATTATTTTTGTCGAACTAAGTTCAGCACGCGAACGTAGCACCAAGTGTGAATGGTATCTGGAATTACTTCAGATAATCTTGCTGTCATTCCTTAAAATGACCATTGATGTTGGAAGCTCCATCAAACTGCAGTTCTTAATTAATATGAACAGTTCCTCGTTTGTAGTGGAAACCACAAATGTAATTAATAGCGACTTTTACTTTTTAATGTAGCCTAAGACACAGGCTTTTGTCTTTCACCGAAAAGTAAGATCTTCTTTGACTATTAGTTTCAAAACATCAAATACTGTTTCTCCTGCATGCTCTCTTTTTTTATTTCCTGTTTCCTTTTAGTAATTTTTCTCCTGTAGTCTCTGATGGACATGCTTATAATCGCTGAATCCGCAGAATAATACTGAATTGGATTTGCTGATTGCAACACAAATGAAAGAGAATAGTTGTTGTGTTTTTCCGTTTTAGGATAACCACTGCCTTCAAAAAATTTGATTACCGCTTTTACTTTCTGCGATTTTGAATATTGAATTTCCATCTACAAATGGTAGCTTTTGTGAATCGGGCTGAACTGGGTAGAACGCCAAGTATAATTTTGAGTCATTTGCTCCAGGTTTCTAAAAGTGATCGATATCTTCTGTGCGGCTTTGTATTTGGCGTTAGCAGTGCGGGTTTTGGTAATTGTTCATCGTCGTAGGAACTTCGTTTTTTTTTGAGTCCTGCACAAGTAATTTAACGCATTTTAATTCCCTTTTGGTGGTTCGAGTCGACACATTTTTCCAACTCGGAACACGTTGCCAAAGTTGGACATTTTTATCCCAAAAACGTGTTTTTTTTTTTGTTTGGGGGTTGAACGGTTCGAAAAGAGATCATTCCAATCTGAGTTTACCCCCTTAAAGAGATCATTCCATCTGAGTTTACCCCCCTTAAAGTAGAGCCAAAATTGATTTTTTTTCCGAAATAATCATCAAATTTGGTTGAAAAGTCACTGAATTATGTGCGAAAAACCTCAAAATACACATTACACCCATAACTTAGTGCCAAATCGTCGTAGAAACTTCGTTCTTTGAGTCCTACATAGGGAATTGATCAAATTTTAATGCTTTTGTGGATCGAGTCGACAAAAATTTTTCAACTCCGTATACATCGTCAAAGTTTGACATGGTTTCCTGGAAAAACATTTTTTTTAACAGGGCTGCTAGAGGGGGTGGCAGGGGTTACGCTTAAGTTCGCATGCATGACTTTAAAGAAGACACTTCAAAGTTTTTCGCCCTCAAAGATTCATCACAATCGATTGAAAATACGCCGAGTTGTGGCGGTTTGAAAATGGTCGAAATTTCACGGGTTTTTCTACCGCATTTTTTTATCACCCTTTATAATTTTTTGTATGAAATAATGGTTGGCTCTATAGTTCGAACCTTCAACCAAACAATAGAAATAATTGTAATGGTTCAACGTCAATCACTGGGGCAAAAATAAAATTTCAGTCAGACCATGCATTTCAACAAATCTAAAAACAGTAAACAATAGGGATAGGGAGTATTGAAGTAACTCACCTTTATTTGCTCCATATAATTAAAAAATGACAAAAAATACAGGGTGTTCCATTTAAAAAAATACAACTGTGATACTTTTAGGGCTTTTGGATCACCCTGTATAATGTGAAATTAATTTTAAAAAGTAACTATGATAGGCCCATATATATCCCAAAAGTTAAACTTTTTTAAAAGCACGTGCCGTATAGCGTGAATAACCCTGTATATTAAGACTACTTTTTGTCTTTATTCAATTTATGTTTGATTAACAACAAAATGTTGGTTTCTTGGTGTTAGTATCAGGTATGTTAATTAATTACCACTACGAACTAAGTCTTATTTGAGACTTTTATATTAGATGCTTTGGATGGTCGACATCAAGTTGATGTTATTTACACAGATTTTTCCAAAGCGTTCGATAGGGTTAGTAATTCATTTTAGTTAATCATCTTCGGGTTCTCGGATTTAATATTAGCATTGTTAAGTGGATAAATAGCTTTATTTCTGGTAGAAAACAATGTGTGAGAATTAATGATAAGCTATCTAAGGAATTCATTGCTACTTCCGCTGTTCCCCAAGGATCGCACATAGGACCCATTTTATTTAATATATTTGTTAATGATGTTGTGGATCAAATAAATAATTCTCGCATATTGCTATATGCCGACGATATTAAATTATTCAGAGTTATACGAAATCAAATGGATGGTACTTTACTTCAGTCAGATTTGAATGCTATTTTTAACTGGTGTCTTAGTAATAATTTACACCTTAACATTAACAAATGCAAACACATTTAATTTCTTAAGAATAACATCAGCGTTGACATAACTTACGCTCAACCGTAATATGAATTTTTAAACTCACATCACTAATATTGTAAATAAAGCGATGAGAGTGCTGGGATTTATCTCCAGAGTGGGTAAATACTTTTCTGCTGGTACCCTAAAGTTGCTCTACTGTACATTTGTTAGATCAATATTGGAATACGCATCTGTGGTCTGCAACCCTTACCAATCATGATCAAAAAAATTGAAAAGTTCAGAGAAAATTTTTAAGGATGATTGCCTATAAATGGAGAATACCGTCAATAAATATTAACTATGATAATTTATTATCTATACTCAATATACAGTCATTAACACATAGGCGAGGTGTTGCTGATATTTGTTTTCTTTATAAAATTCTGAATTGCCAAATAATATGTCATGAGTTATTGAGTAAAGTACATTTCTTGGTTTTAAGTGTTCGAACCAGAAACAAAGCAATATTCAGATACAATTTTCATAGAACGAATTATGGTCAAAATAATCCTGTTTGTAGAATTATGCGTGTGGCTAATAGATTAAACGAAATTTCATCATTTCCTCTTTTCTCATATAGCTATGAGAGGTTCAAATTGTATTTATTTAGAGTAAATTGGGACATTATATTGGTTCATTCTTTTCCATGATAATATAGTATTTTAAATAAGGCTTAAATTGTTACGATAACGAGTTGATCTGTAAGATCTTTATAATATGTATTAATTATAGTAACGTTTGTATTACTAGTTGTGTTTATATTAAGTCATTATTCATGTATAAAGACATTTATGTATTTATTGTAAAAACGGGTACGCCCGTTAATAAAGATTATTATTATTATTGATTAGATTCGGGGTTTTTTACATCTTGTAGGGTCATTCTGACTAACTCATCCATTATACAGGCCCCAAAAATACCAAATACGGTTGAAATTTCTAATTCGAAAATGTTCATGAAAACAGTACTTTCCCATACTATAGAAAAATGGAAAATGAAACATTTTCTCTAATTTAACCGACTTTGTATGTCTGCCACCTTACGGAGATCACAATGGTGAGAGAGATAAAAATATATATTTACATGTAAGATCCAACCGAGAAAAATATTTAAATATATGAAAATATGTTTATAGATATCTAGAACAACATAACCATTACATACAATAGTAATTGCATTTGGGTGAACTTCTTTCTCCAATTTACATCGCGTTGTTTTTTAAACAAGGTAATTAGCGTACATTTTCTCAGCCGTTTAACAAATGGAAATTTAAATTAATTGTACAAAAAGAAAGCCATAACATAATTTCAGAAAAAAAATTCTTTGTTTTTAAGAAACAGATTCGCCAGTATTAGGAATGTAAATACTGGAAATTATTCCAAAAAATAATAAAATTGACGTAATGAAATAGTAATTTACGTAACAAGTTCCGAAAGTGATATTTTACGGGATGAGTAGGAAGAAGAATCCTGCCAGTCCCGTAAAATTACTGACAAGCGCTGTCATAATTAAATATGAGGTTGATGTTTTTGTCAAGGCCGCCTACATTTATACGCAAAATCGTCCCGAAAGTAACAAAAAGCGTCCCGAAAGTAAAGAAATCGATCCGAAAGTAAAACAACATCGTCCCGAAAATAACAACTTTCGGTATGATTTATGTAAAGTGGCACTTTCGATTTAATAAATCATTCCGAAAGTTTTATTTTCGGGACGGCTGCAGAAAAAGATATTTTCATGAAATTTATAAACTTACCTGATTGTCATTTCTTAAAAATCAATAATATTACAATAAAATAAAAATGTTATTGTTTTTAATCTGTAAGACTTTATTTTTAATGTGTTACATAACTTTGATTATTGTAATATTTTATATTATTTCTATTGTATTTTATCTGTGTTTTTTTAATGCCTTTGTGTTATGCATTTATTTATTGTTTTAACTGATTTAATTTTAACTTCTCATGACGTATGTTTTATTTTATTTTACTTTATTTATGTTCGTTAATCATGTCTATTTATCCTGTATTTTACTTAATATTTTAATTGTAAGTGAATTCTATTTTCTGACTTGTGTAAACTCCTGGTATTACGAATAAACTATTATTATTATTATTAATAATATAAAACTTTCAGCAGTGCACTTTAGGATTTCGATTTTTTACCGTTAATTTTTTTCAGATACTTTCACAGCAAGCGAACATTTTTGTTAATAATTTATGAATGATAAATATGTTTTTCTACATTGGTACGTATTGTTATATCAAAAACTGTTAAACAATGAGATTTATTATTTAACAGTTTTTGTTCATTATTAAACGATTTTTTGTGAAATTTTAGTCGTTGCGACTTTTACTACTTTGAACATGACACCAAAATGTAAAATTGCCGTATTAAATTTGTTTAAAACAAAAAACTATTTTTTAGGGTTGCAGATAAAAATCACTACGTTTAAGAATTTATTTTATTATAAAAATGAATCCATAGCTAAATCCTAAAGTAAAAAAAAAAATTCTTTATAATTGTTTAATAAGAGGCATTGTCGGACAGTCGTTCCATTGGAGCACTCGTGCCACAATGGACCCCCTTATTAAAGTTGTATAAAAATGTATTATTTTTAAACGTGTGTACACAGAAATTTTTATCGTGGTTTAAATGAAACGATAATTTATAGTTACAAAACAGCATAAAATTGCCTAGAAAGCAAAAAAGATTGAGCTTACCTAAATTCTAAAGATTCACCTGCTTTATACTTACAGGGTCTTCATTTCAAAAGAAGCCACCCTGAATAACTTTGGATCTGAAGTAATTGAGATTTTAAGAAAAAATACGTCAATTTTGTTTTCGAGGGGAACGTAAAAAACACTGTTTATAGAATATTATCTTTCACCCCCTCACCCCCAGCCACCCCATCTTTATAATTTCAAATGGCACCCCCCATCCAACAAAGCAAAAAAGTGGACACGATTTTGAACGAAAACACATTAATTGGGGAACTTAAACAACCCTTCTTACCCCCCCCCCCTACTTCAACTTTATAAGTTCAAATAGCACCCCTCATTGTGTAATATCTCATTTTATAGGACGAAAATACTATTGAGATAGCAAAAAATAATATAAATCAACACATAGGGTTAAAAATAATACTTCCAAATAACTCCTGATCCAAACATACAATTTTGAGAAATAAAACACGTTGATTTTTACTTTCTCCGTTACGAGAAAGTATTGTGATCGTGATTTTTTTTTTCAAATTTTTTTTTACGGAAATATCCGTTTTGGCGTCCCTAAATGGCATTTCAACAATTTCTGGAAAAATAATTGTGTCTGTGTGTGTGTGTGTGTGTGTGTCTGTGTGTGTGTCTAGCTGTGTGCGCTGTATCTCAAAAACTAATTGATATGAAACTTTGAATATCCGTCTTATTAGATAATCTGAAGAACTGAAAAACTTTTGGTAAAATTTCGTACACCGGAAGTGGGTGTTTACCTTAACCGTTTTTTGTTTATTGCCAATATTTCTTAAATATGCAAAATATCACAAAAACATTTGGACAAACATTGAAGACAACAAAGAAATGAACATCTTTTGCTTGAAAACATTTTTCATAAAATCATTTTTATACGAGAATTTATTATTAGTTTTTTAAATTTTTGGTTTATAATTATAAAACGATAATAGTTACAGCAAATTTATGTTGATAATAATTGTAGAGAATGCTAAAATGAACAACTTATAAATTATAAATTTTTTTCGAAATCCCTTTAGTTTTTGAGTAAACTGAGTTTTTTAATTTGAAGTATAATTTTTCCATCTTTCATAATTTTGACGTTTTAAACGTCAGTTTCATCCGCGTTTACACAGCACTTGATGTACATTTAAAATATTACTTCAATTGAAAATAAACCATGAAAACGTAAATATAAATGGCTATTAAAAAAATTATACCATCATTATACCATCAAGTCGGAGAAAGTAACATGATGGCCACATCACCATTTATTTTGTATTTTTAAATAACAATGAAGAAAACAAATATTTTATTAAATGCTCAAAATGTGCTCCCTTATTTGCTAAACAATAATATATTCTATTTTCAAATTCTTGCCGGACTTTCATGAATATTTCTTTGCAAGTTTGAGTTATCCTATTTCTGACATCAAGTATATTTTCTGGGCGAGTGTTAAACTTGACTTTTTATGTAACCCCACAGAAACAAATCATGCGGCGTCAAATCCGAAGATCTTGGAGGCCATTCTTGAGCACCTCTTCTTCCGATCTATTTTCCAGGTAACCGTTCATTTAACCAATTCCTCACAGGAACAGCATAATGTGGAGGAGCCCCGTCTTGTTGAAAATGCAAATTATTTTCATCGATTATCATCTTGCCATCTTCGTAGACTTGGTTTTCTAATGACTGGATAATGAGTGGGTCAAATAAATTCTCTAAAATGTCTAAATATAAAAATTGGATCAATTATCTGGTCTTCGAGTATACCGGCCCACACATTAATCTTTACCGAAAATTGTGTATGATCTTCTCGAAACACATGCGTATTTTCATTGTTCCAGTATCTACAATTATGTTTATTGACAAATCCATTTAAAAAAAATGTCGATTCGTCACTAAAACAAATTTGTTTTAATAAATTTGGTTCATGTGCGATTTTTTGACTCATTTCTTCACAGAATCACTGTTTATATGGAAAAAACTTATTTATTTTCAGCACCTTGTGCACTGAACCAATTGAAATGTTGGTTAAGTTAGCCACTTTTGCAACGCTAGTGTTTGGATGCATAGCGAAATGACCAATAACTTCAATTTGTGCTGCTTCGTTAAGTACTCTTGCTTAAACATGTTTTACATTACACACTGAACCAGTTTCTTCAATTTCTTTAATGAAATCTATTACATACTTGTGGCGTATATTCTTTCCGGGATGCCTTTCGTTAAAAACTCGAGCCGTTCCACTAGCGCAACGATTTTCACTTCCGTAAATAAATACAATTTCTATTCTTTCTGCTAACGTATAAACCATCGTTATATTAATACTGACATACGAATAATAACAAAATATTAGGTGTAAACCTAACCTCAACAAACAAATAATTTGTTTTCTTTTTGTTTCATAAATCCGTATTAAATTAAACATTTGCAGTTATACCTTTGAACAAACGAATAATATTTTTAATTTATTTATTAGTATTTCTTATGCACTATAGCAAAAAAATCGATGTTTTGAAGTCAAATTACATGTATGACGTTCCTCGCCGGTGTGTCTATTTTATCAATAATTATCGCAGAATCGTCATTAGTGGCTTGTTTTGAAATGAAGACCTCGTATTTCACTGAAATTTAAAATTATTAAGTTGGGGTGGCTGGGGGTGATTGAGTGAAAGATAAAGTTCTAAAAACAGTGTTCTTCAAGTTCCCCCTCAACAACAAAATTGACGTTTATTTTCCTGAGACTGTGACTATTTCAGAACCAGAGTTATTCAGGGTGGCTTATTTTGAAATCAATACCTTCTCTCTCTAAAACAAATGAACCGATTTCAATTATTTTTGCTTTGCTGGATAGTATTTTTTATGCCCTTTAAAATAAGGTATCGCACAATAGGGGCTGCCATTTAAAATTATAAAGATGGGGAGGCTGGGGGTGAGGGGGTAAAAGATAAAATTTTAAAAACAGTGTTTTTTAAGTTCCCCCTCGAAAACAAAATTGTTGTATTTTTTCTTAAAACCGCAACTACTTCATATCCAAAGTTATTCAGGGTGGCTCCTTTTGAAATGAAAACCCTGTATATTTTTTGTAATTGAAATTCGTTAAAACTTATGTTCTGAGCATCAAGAACCCATTCTCTCTGCTAACTGTTATCTCCTCTATCATAATATTATAACTTCATCATTATATCATCTAATAACAAATATTAATAATATAAGAGTATTAAATTACAATAAAGTGATACATTGATAATATTTTTACATAAAATAATATACCAATGCGAAGCCAATTAAATGAAATGTAAATTGTAAGTATCATATTTGCATAATCGACTACCGTTTCCAAAATAATTATATATCACCAAAAATCCTACTCTTTGTATTTGTACTTTGAAAGTAACTGATTCAATGCCACTTTTTATTCCACTTTTTGCCAAATTGAAATAGAAAATACGCAGAACTATTTCCTGGTTGATAAATTAGTTGCCACGGACAATCTCAATCAAAGTCATTCCGCCGAATCGAAAGTAAACAATGTTTTTTCTTTCCGGCCATAATTTATATTACATTTTAGTGCACGATTCACGCACTTACATTAACTAATATTTATTCAAAAATGACCCCATTGGCATACTTTCCCAAATTTAACGAAAATAGACCCGACTATACAAGTAACACCTGCTTCCATTAACCTGGAATCCTTACTAAACCAAACATCTTTATTAAGATTACTCAAACAAGTTATCCTACATCACAACTTATAGTAATGGTCAATTTGATTTGATCTTAATTGGTATTTATTCATGCTTCGAAGATTGCTATACGCTGTTGTACATAATTATACTTTTCCTTGTCTATGTCTAATTACAATCAATATTATATAGGCGAATGTATGCTTTGAAAAATTTATATTAAGCATACAATACCCTTCACCGGCTTTTATTCGATAATCTGATTTATAATTATTATGCACGTTTGTTTTGAATTTCCCAGTGCGAGCTCAGATAACTGTAATAAAAATAGATAACTGTCTTTATTGCATGTATATTTCCATTATAATCGTATTTTCCAACCGTATAAATATATTAGAGTAAAATGCACGTAATTTTATTTATATTGTAATCTTAAAATACGTTACTTTTATACAGGGCGCTCATAGATTTTTGAGATTGATAGAGATTTTTTGCTAATCATATTATTTACAGGGTACAAAGATAGAAATTACAAATAAATATGTTCGGTGCAAATAACGCGAGAGGAATTGATAGTTTATTTAAATGCATTTATTTGCCATTTCATTCCATCCTTTATTTCCATGCGCACTATTTTTCCCGTTTTTGTTAACCCTCACCCAGAATTAGCCGATTTGAACAATTGGTGCGAACAGAGAGAGTCGTCCAAGAAACCGCGCGACTAACACGTATTGTGCTTCGCTTATCACTTTGATCATCACCAAATCGTCCATCGCCAAATTCAATTATACCACGAAGTGTCGGGCATTTAATACTTCCCGGGAAGGAGACGGACGCCAAGGAACCACATCAACAGGTTAGTCGGCTAATTTGTCTTTAGTCCCAGTTTCCCGACATAAGTGCATTCCCAATTGATCACCACACGCTGTCGGTAGCTCTCGCGAAATTGTACACAGTCCACTGTTGCTACCGAAGCCACAGCACCCCAAACATTGGTCCTTCGAACCGGATTCGTGCCCTTTAAGGGCCCCCGTTTGTTTAAATTCAAAATTGTTAAAATTTCACATTTTTTTGACCGCCATTTTGCTTTCCACGTGGCTGTCTAGCGCTGGTCGTGCTGCTTAACAGTTCGACAACCATCGGGTGGATTCGAGTCTCGTGCCCTCTAGTCACGCCATCTGCGCTCGCTGCTTGCGCGATAATCAGAGAAGAAACGCTCTTCCACGGAACACATCTCGGCGTCACGCTGTATACACGCACAGCGCGCCGCTCTTATTCAGTACGCTACTCACCATTTTGACTCTTTGCTATTGTAAACATTTATTTATTTCAATATGACTACGTCTGAACCAAACTCGAAAGACCTTCTGAGGTTTACTGTGCTTAACACAAAGAAGGAGCGGCTATGGAATATGGTTCAACTCTGTTTTGATTTAATTCAAGATTTGCCGGAAAAAGTCGATATTTTCTCGGTGCGCGTCTCGCAGATACATCAAGCCCGGTCTGATTTTATGGATATCCTCGATGAATTGTCTGCCTTATCAGTGAAACATGATGAATTTGAAATAGACACGGTGCCTCTCAGTTCTGCGTTTGATGAACTGTATTATTCAATAGTTGCGGTTCACTCGAAGTATGAACGCAAAGCAGCTGCTGACGCTGCCGCTGCTGCGGCAACCGCGAACGCTACTGCTACCATCGTGACTACTCCCACGCACACAAAATCTCGTACTAAGCTGCCGGAGATTAATATTTCTAAATTTGATGGTTCTGCAGAAAAATTCTCTGCATTTATTTCACTTTATAACACTTTGATCCATGATACTGATCTTTCAAACATCGAGAAATTCTCATATTTAATTAGCTACGTTGAAGGAAGTGCCTTACGTCTCGTTCAAACTGTTACATTTAGCTCAGATAATTATGAAATCGCATATGATTTGTTGGTTGAACGTTTTACAAACCGGAGACTAATAGCAAATCATTATTTTTCGACTATTTTAAATTTATCTCCATTAAAGAATGATCATCCTCGGTGTTTACGAGAACTAGTGGATATTTTACAGGCTACTGTCACTTCTTTAAAATCTTTAGAGATAAACGATCTCGCCGAATACTCCTTACTTGAACTTTCACTTCGATTATTGGACTCTAAAACGAGGAAAAACTTTGAAACTCGTCATTTGGATAAGGAATTCCCTAGTTTTAATAACTTACTTGAATACTTGTGTGACCAGTGTTCAGTAAATGAACTTATGTCTGTTGCTCCGTCAAAATCTAATTCAAACTTAAATGCTACTAATAAAATAAATAAACGAATGGCAATGATTGTACCAGAGGTAAATATAGCTCTGCAGAATAAACATTCTGTTATAATTTGCCCGAGTTGTAGAGGTGCTCACAAATTAATTAAATGTCCATCATTATTAGCAGCAACTCCAAGAACGCGCTATGAAATTGTCAAATCTCACAAACGATGTTATGCTTGCCTCGGACAGCATAATATTGTAAATTGTTTATCTAAATACACATGTAAAACTTGTAACAGTAAAAAACATAACAGTCTCTTACACTTTGAAAATAATTTAGATTATAAAAGTGACATCCCTGCAGCTCAGACGACTGAAACCTCTGTCGGTACAACCATTGAAGTGGAATCTAGTCCCATTTCTGTATCTCTAACTAAGTCGTGTTTGCATAATACGGGTACTCACGCCATATTGGGCACAGCGCAAGCACAGATATTAAGTTCAACTGGTCAATGGCACTTTTGTCGTTTAGTACTTGACTCAGGGAGCCAAGTTAACTTTATTACGGCATCACTTGCTACTCGATTGAATTTGTCTCGTTCCAAGTGTTATTACGATCTTAAAGGAGTGGGTCAGGCTTCTTTAGGAAAATCACAAGGACTTGTTAATTGCAACATTGCTCCGCTATCATCTCGGGCATCCCCAATTAGTTTCCAAGCAGTTGTCTTGCCTCGCATAACTTCAGATTTACCTACTCTCCCACTGTCTCAAGAGCTTAGAGACAAATTTTCGTCGTTAAGTTTGGCAGATCCTGATTTTTATAGGCCCGCGCCGATAGATATATTGCTCGGTGTAGGTTCTGTCCTTGATATCACCCCTTCGACACCTTCTCACATCAAGGGCAGCCCGAGTGCCATTCTTACCACATTAGGCTGGGTTATTATGGGCTCAATTCCCAATAGTAATCCTACATCTCTGGTTGCTTTGAACGCACACTTAGATTCTGAAATTTCTTTGAATGACACTCTTCGCTCATTTTGGGAAATTGAAGAAGTTGTTTGCTCTTCTCACTCTTCGCCCGAAGATATTGCTTGTGAAAAATACTTTAGCGACACAACGACTCGCACTGACACCGGTCGTTACATCATACGACTACCCTTCAAAGGTGGTGCTCGCCCTTGCATCGACACGAACAGGGAAATCGCTCTTAATCGATTCTTAAAACTAGAACGTCGGTTTGAACGAGATCCTGAATACTTCAATTTATATTCAGAAAATATCCAAAATTATATTTCCCAAGGACATTTAATTCTTGCTGTTCGCCAATCGCAATATATTCTTACACATCACGG
Organism: Ocypus olens; assembly: GCA_910593695.2. Classification (NCBI taxonomy): domain Eukaryota; kingdom Metazoa; phylum Arthropoda; class Insecta; order Coleoptera; family Staphylinidae; genus Ocypus; species Ocypus olens. The sequence continues at coordinate 36,309,486 of OU343053.1, forward strand.
AGTTGTAAAACAGGGCTCTAGCTCTACTAATATTAGAGTTGTGTTTAATCCTGCTGAGACAGATAAGAATGGGGTTAGTTTAAATGACACACTTCTTAGTGGACCAAAGCTTCAATCCGATATTGGACAAATTATCACTCGCTTTAGACTTTTCCAAATAGCACTCACCTGTGACATTCGACAAATGTTCAGGGAAATATTAGTTCATCCGGCTGACTGCAAATTTCAGCACATATTTTGGCGCTCTTCTCCTAATCAGCCCATATCAGAATGGGAACATACTCGTCTAATATTCGGTTCCACTAGTAGTCCATTTCTTGCTCAGCGAACTTTACAGCAATTGGTTGAAGATGAAGGTTCACGTTATCCTCTTGCAACTAAAGCCTTGAAATCTTCAATTTATGTCGACGACATTTTATGCGGAGCCGATTCAGAGGATGTTACGTTAGAATTAAAATCCCAATTAATTGAATGTTTGAAATTAGGGGGATTTGAACTGGGTAAATGGGCAAGCTCCAACGATAACGTTGTTTACACTGATGGCATAAAACCACATGAACTACCTATTTCAAACAGTATTATTAAGGTCTTGGGATTATGTTGGGATTCTAAAGCTGACACTTTTCGTTACTTAATTCGAAATTCTGATGAAGTTCCTACTAAAAGAGGTATTCTTTCTCGCATTGCTAGAACGTACGATGTAAACGGTTATCTTAGTCCTTTTGTTTATTCACTTAAAGTCTTGATGCAAAGGTTATGGCTGCTTAAAATTGGTTGGGACGATCAGTTGCCTGCTGATATTTTAATTCAGTGGAATCGCAGTATCACTGAAATACCTGTTTTAGAGAATATTTGTATTCCTCGTTGCATTATGCAACTTAACTATACTCACGCTGTTTTAGTTGGATTTTCGGATGCGAGCACGTTGGGAATGGCAGCTGTCATTTATTTAAGATTGGAAATAAATCAGTCGGTAGTTATTAATTTAGTTGTCGCCAAGACCAGAGTTGCTCCTTTGAAAACCTGGACTATACCTCGTTTGGAACTTGGTGCTGCTCACTTGTTATCTAAACTAATGCACTCCACAGTTCCATGTTTTTCAACTATAAATTTGAACTCACCTATTTGTTTTACTGATTCATCCACCGCACTAGCGTGGATTCGAACTCCTCCTTACCGCTTGAAGACTTTTGTTGCAAATAGAGTTGTACAAATTCACGAGTACGCTACTGACGCCATTTGGAGATTTGTCCCAGGATTACAAAACCCAGCTGACCCTGCAAGTCGCGGTTTGTTTCCGTCCGAATTATTGGAATGCTCATTGTGGTGGAACGGGCCAGATTTTCTTTATAGTTCTCCAGGGGAATGGCCAGTTGATTTACTTGAATCTCAGTCGGCCAATCTTCCAGACATCAAACAGTTGCCAATTCAGTCATATTTGACAAAATTTAACTCACAACCTATGCTAGAATTGTTTAATAAAATATCATCGTTATCTAAGTTGCAACGCATTCTCGCGTATGTTAGACGTTTTGCTCTTAATTTCATCGCTAAAATGCGAGGAAAACCTCGATCAACATGGGGCCTGGGGCCACTATCGGCGCAAGAATATAGAAGTGCTCTTCTATTGGCAATACGGGTAACCCAATATCAACATTTGAGCGAAGAAATTTACTCATTAGCTAAGGGAAGTTTATGTTCAAAACGTTTCCGAAGTCTATCACCATTTCTTACGCCCCATGGACTTGTAATGGTGGGGGGTCGACTCAAAATGGCTATGATTCCGGAACATTCACGCCATCCATATTTGATACCACATAATAGTCGATTAGCAATTCTTTTGGTTGATCACTATCATTTGTATACGGGACATGGAGGACCAACCATTGTACAATCTCTTATTCATCGAAATTATTGGATCCCTTCGGCACGTAGCTTAATTCGTTCTCGTATTTTTCACTGTTTAATTTGTTACCGGTTCAAAGCTGAACCGAGTCACCCTCCAATGGCTGATCTTCCATCTTATCGTTTACAACCTGGAAGATGTTTCACGCATACTGGAATTGACTTCGCCGGTCCTTTCTACGTTAAAGCGTCCTTAATGAGGACAACCCGAACGGTCAAATGTTATATGGCACTATTCGTGTGCATGGTTACAAAAGCGCTTCACTTGGAGGCCGTAACCGATCTAACCACGGGCGGCTGTCTAGCAGCATTAGACAGATTCATTGCTCGTCGTGGTTTACCCGCTCGCATTTATTCCGATCAAGGAAGAAATTTCAAAGGTGCTGCCCGCGAAATCTCTGAAATCACTAAATATTTTGATGAAAATAATCCTGTTGTATCACATTATTTTTCAAGCAGAAATATAGAGTGGTGTTTTAACCCTCCCTATGCTCCGCACTTCGGTGGTTTATGGGAAGCTGGGGTTAAATCAGTCAAACACCATCTTCGACGCACAATAGGTTCCCAAATTCTGTCATTTGAGGAATTTGCTACGATACTTGCTCGTATCGAGGGCATTTTAAACTCTCGACCACTTTGTGTTTTGTCGAATTCGCCAGACGATGGGGTCGATTATCTAACTCCGGGTCATTTCTTGATAGGAGGTCCTATTCTCGCACGACCAGAAGCGGATCTTTTAGATTTGCCTGTGAGTAGACTCGATCGGTGGCAGTTAGCTAGACAAACGGTTCAATCGTTTTGGAAGCGGTGGAGTCGCGAATATCTCCACACGCAGTTACATCGTCCTAAATGGAATACTCCCTCGCGAACCCTCTCTGAAGGAGACGTCGTGTTTTGGTTCAGTCCGGGCGTTCCACATACTTCGTGGCCAGTTGGTCGAATTACACGATTAAAACCGGGCGCAGACGGGGTGACTAGGGTGGTCCATATTAAGACGGCCACGGGGGAAGTAGTGAGACCAGTCACTAAAGTGGTACCTCTTCCCTTAAATTAGTAGTCAAATCACATTTTCATTTTTTCTGTTTGTTTTATACGTATCACGATTTTTTTTTGGGTTTCATTATGGGATAGATATTTGATCTATACATTTTTTTTTATGGGTTTTTACAAAATTTCTCATTTTGGGTGGGGGGTATGTTCGGTGCAAATAACGCGAGAGGAATTGATAGTTTATTTAAATGCATTTATTTGCCATTTCATTCCATCCTTTATTTCCATGCGCACTATTTTTCCCGTTTTTGTTAACCCTCACCCAGAATTAGCCGATTTGAACAATTGGTGCGAACAGAGAGAGTCGTCCAAGAAACCGCGCGACTAACACGTATTGTGCTTCGCTTATCACTTTGATCATCACCAAATCGTCCATCGCCAAATTCAATTATACCACGAAGTGTCGGGCATTTAATACTTCCCGGGAAGGAGACGGACGCCAAGGAACCACATCAACAGGTTAGTCGGCTAATTTGTCTTTAGTCCCAGTTTCCCGACATAAGTGCATTCCCAATTGATCACCACACGCTGTCGGTAGCTCTCGCGAAATTGTACACAGTCCACTGTTGCTACCGAAGCCACAGCACCCCAAACAAAATATAATAATAGAAAATAATACTAAAACAGTTTATTACCCTCATTAGAGGAATACAATCGGCGGTGATCTAAATCTTTTAGCCAATTTTTACAAAAAAATATATAGATTACATGACATTATTGACAAAGCAAACGCATAAATATTATGTAACAGTAATCAGTTGACATGACAAAAAAGCTGCTAACGTTTGCGCAGGGTGAAAAAGTATTCGGAGAGAACGCGATAACAAATCTACGCGTGGCCGCATCACCGAATTGAAGTTGAATCATCACTTCGTGACCAATTATGTGCCTATATTTACATTATGTTCACTGAATAATTATGAGTTTCCGATGTCCCCTCTCTTGACATTAACCTCTTAGGCACGGCTGAATTTTGCGCAGGGCTGTTTGTCTGTACGGCAGAGTTAAATTTGAAAATCGCATCCGCGAAAGCCACTATAGTGGCGCATAGTGCCTAAGAGGTCAAAGATGTTCACTGCGCAACGTGTGATGAGCAAAAAAAAGAGGTCCTCCACTCAAAAATTCCATGACTCAAAGTGAGCTGCATCTTGTCAAAGTACATATTGTTATCATTAGCGAAAAGTAAACAAAGAATTGGATCACTATGTCGCCGCACATTTTTCAATTAAATTGCATCCTAGCATTACTTAAATTAAGACATAAAGCAACTCTACGTGCTTAGAAATATTAATTGCAAATTACAAAATATTGCATTACTACAAAAGTGATGCTGGACACACACCCGCACTTGCGTTTCCTAGCACTTCCAATTTATGTACATGTTCAGAAATAAGCATTTATATTATACTACTTGTATAAAAATATAATAAAATTTATAACTCTATAACATGGATGTGAATAAGATATAAAATGTGTATTCAGTTATTGATATAATCTTTTCAAGAATCATAAATAAATGATACACTTTAATAAATAAATTGTAATAGCTTTTAATACATTTTAATCATTATACACTGGTGGAAAAAAATGAAACACTTGAATTCGTGAAATTTCGACCATTTTCAAACTGCCATAACTCGGCGTATTTTCAATCGATTTTGATGAATCTTTAAGGGCGAAAAACTTTGGAGTGTCTTCTTTAAAGTCATGCATGCGAACTTAAGTGTAACCCTTTCCGCCACCCTCTAGCACCCCAGTGATTTTTTTTTTCAGGAAACTATGTCCAACTTTGACGATGTCTATGGAGTTGGAAAAATTTTGTCGACTCGATCCACCATAAAGGCTTTAAAATTTGATCAATTCCCTATACAGGACTCGAAGAACGAAGTTCCTACGACGATTCGACGATTTGGCACCAAGTTATGGGTGTTTGAAAAAAGTGCATTTTGAGGTTTTTGAGGAAAACGAAAGCAATTTCGTCGAAAAACTTCGGACTTATGAGTCAAAAAACCACAAAATTCGCTATTTTTCAAACACCCATAACTTTGTGCAAAATTGTCGTAGGAACTTCGTTATTTGAGTCCTGCGTAGGGAATTAATCAAATTGTAATGCCATTATGGTGGATCGAGTCGACAAAAATTTTCCAACTTCGTAGACATCGTCAAAGTTGGACATGGTTCCCGGAAAAAAACTTTTTTTCACAGTGGCGCTAGAGGGGGGCGGAAGAGGTTACTCTTAATTTTGCATGAATGACTTTAAAGAAGACACTTCAAAGTTTCATCAAAATCGATTGAAAATACGTCGAGTTATGGCGGTTTGAAAATGGTCGAAATTTCACGAATTTCAAGTGTTTCATTTTTTTTCCTTCAGTATAATTGAAAACCCTTACTTGTTGCAAAATATTCAGGTGACTTTTGTCTTTATTTAATACATTTTAATAAGTTTATTTTAATTAATTATTATAAATTTTAAGGAATTTTAATCAAATGTAATAAATTGTAATTGTCATTTTTATACATGGAAAATGTATGTTGAAATCATTAAACTCGGAGTGACCAAAAACATGGAGTTACCAAGTTTGACTAAAATAGCGCCAATGATATTGAAGATATATTTTTTTTTAATTATGATACAATTTTCGGATTTTACTTTCTCCATATTATTGTGATCGTGATTTTTTTTAATGGAAATATCCGTTTTAATGTCCCTAGAGCTAATACGACGATTTTTGTAAAATAATCTGTGTATGTCTGAGTTTTTTTTGTTTTTTTTTTCGATGATTTTTTAAATATGAAAAATATTACAATAGTAACTTACGTAACAAGTTCCGAAAGTGATATTTTACGAGATTAGTTATGGCTCGTCCTGGAATCCCGTAAGTCCCGCAAAATCACGTTTGGAACGTGTTACGTACAATATTGAACATAACAAAGAAGTAAACATCTTTTGTTTAAAAATATTTTTTCATGTGTTGTGTTGATATGTCAACACTTATTTGTATTAACAATACAATACACTACAATATAAAACAATACTACGAGTATGTAGACACATGGAAATGAAATTCACTTTTCTTTGCAAACTGAAAGCTGTACCCAATAATCTATATTCTCTATTCTCATTTATAGAAGCAATATATGACTCCATTTACCGCTATTCATAAGTCAAAATATCATAGTTTCTGAATAAGAATGTTTAAAAATGTTATGTGGTAAGTAAAACACGTGTGTTGAGAATTTTCACAAATTTTAATGTCGAAACACTGCGACATATGTTTCGCCACACAGTGGCTTCATCAGGCAGATGATAAATGGTAATACAACGTTACGATTGCGACTTAAATACTATATTGTTAGGGGGTGGGGAAGTTAGAGGGTGTTTAACGGGTTAGGAAACATTTACAAGTTAAGCGGTTATAAAAGATTTTATAAGAGTTTATAGGTTTAACAAAGGTGAATTATTTACATCGGTTTGATCATTAAGTAGCACACCGCGTTTATTATATTTATTAATTTCTAATTGTTCTAATAGGTTTAATTTTTGACTTTTATCGCACGTGTGTAAAATTTTAAAATTGTTGTTGAAACTATGGCTATTGTCTATTAAATGGTTGGCGTATGTTGACGTAGTTTTTTGGTTGATGAAGCTCTTTTGGTGTTCAGCAATTCGATCTTCAATGCTGCGGCCTGTTTGTCCGACATACACCATGGGGCAATCACCACACTCTAACAAGTAGACTCCCGATTTTTTATTTTTGACATTTTTGTCTTTGGCATTATTTATGAATTTATGTAGTGTGTTGTTAGTTCTAAAGGCTACTGAAATATTGTGTGTTTTTAATTCATTTTTTATTGCGTCAGAAGGGGGGCCAATATAAGTTAATGAATGATAATTAATTTCTGGTTTACTATTATTTGAAGGGAAAATTAAGTTGGTTATTTTTTGTTTTTGTTTTTTATTTAAAATATTCATTATTAAGTTTTTGGGGAAGCCATTGTTATCTGCAATTTTTAAAATTCGGTTTAATTCGATCTGAAAATTAGATTTTGACAAAGGAATGCTTAATAGTCTGTTAATAAATGAGTTATATGCTGCTAGTTTATGAGGCATGGGATGGAAGGATTTAAAGTGGATGGTGGTATCTGTATGAGTGGGTTTGTGAAAAATATTAAATTCCAAGCTGTTTGATGAACATTTTTGCTTAAAAATACACTCGACAACTGTCCCGCTACCGTAACAGTTAAACAAAAACGGTATTTTACCCCAATGAATCCACACCCCCCTAAATTATACGGTCTTCTCAAAATTCATAAACCCGAAGTTCCAATCAGGCCCGTGGTATCATACATTAATGCGCCATGTAGTAATCTGTCAAAATTTTTAATTCAAGAAATCATAACACTTACAAATTTTAAACCAAAATTTTCCATAAAAAACTCATTGGAACTAATCGACAAAATTTCCAAGATTAACGTTCCCAATAATAGTTTATTGGCATCCTTTGATGTAACTAGCTTGTTTACGAGCGTGCCACCACAGGAGGTAATCGGCATCGTAGATGAACTATTCACAACAAGGGGGGTTAATCCAGTCATTTCAGCCGAAATTTTAAACCTCTTAGATTTATGCTTGAAACAAAATTACCTCCGATTCGACAACTCCTTCTACAGTCAGCCAAATGGTTTAGCAATGGGTAATCCCTTAAGTCCATTACTCGCCGAAATTTTCCTAGATAATTTAGAAAACAAAATTAGTAAACATCCTCTATTTAATAAATGTTTATATTGGGTTAGATATGTGGATGACATCTTGGTTTGCTTCCAAGGAACAACTAGACAGCTAAATATTTTCTTAGCATATCTAAACGATATACACAACAATATAAAATTTACGTTGGAAGTTGAAGTTGACAAAACGATTAATTTCCTAGACCTATCTATCTCCCATAAAAACAATAAACTGGAATTTAATATTTTTCACAAACCCACTCATACAGATACCACCATCCACTTTAAATCCTTCCATCCCATGCCTCATAAACTAGCAGCATATAACTCATTTATTAACAGACTATTAAGCATTCCTTTGTCAAAATCTAATTTTCAGATCGAATTAAACCGAATTTTAAAAATTGCAGATAACAATGGCTTCCCCAAAAACTTAATAATGAATATTTTAAATAAAAAACAAAAACAAAAAATAACCAACTTAATTTTCCCTTCAAATAATAGTAAACCAGAAATTAATTATCATTCATTAACTTATATTGGCCCCCCTTCTGACGCAATAAAAAATGAATTAAAAACACACAATATTTCAGTAGCCTTTAGAACTAACAACACACTACATAAATTCATAAATAATGCCAAAGACAAAAATGTCAAAAATAAAAAATCGGGAGTCTACTTGTTAGAGTGTGGTGATTGCCCCATGGTGTATGTCGGACAAACAGGCAGCAGCTTTGAAGATCGAATTGCTGAACACCAAAAGAGCTTCATCAACCAAAAAACTACGTCAACATACGCCAACCATTTAATAGACAATAGCCATAGTTTCAACAACAATTTCAAAATTTTACACACGTGCGATAAAAGTCAAAAATTAAACCTATTAGAACAATTAGAAATTAATAAATATAATAAACGCGGTGTGCTACTTAATGATCAAACCGATGTAAATAATTCACCTTTGTTAAACCTATAAACTCTTATAAAATCTTTTATAACCGCTTAACTTGTAAATGTTTCCTAACCCGTTAAACACCCTCTAACTTCCCCACCCCCTAACAATATAGTATTTAAGTCGCAATTGTAACGTTGTATTACCATTTATCATCTGCCTGATGAAGCCACTGTGTGGCGAAACATATGTCGCAGTGTTTCGACATTAAAATTTGTGAAAATTCTCAACACACGTGTTTTACTTACCACATACATTATGGAATTTCACCAAGTAACAGCCTCATCAATCCAATATAAAAATGTTATGTTAATTTGCCTGTTAATAATTATTGACCAAAATGAAATATCTAGAGCAGTGGTTCTTAACCTGGGTTCGATCGAACCCCAGGGGTTCAGTGAGTCAGGCTCACGGGTTCGGCGGTCGGCGGTTCACTAATATGATTCGTAATGACACGCTTGTCCATCATTAGCTGCAGGTGATCACGCAACATCGCATGGCCTATCTATGCTGCAGGGAATTTGGTGCGACCAGTAGTCGAACTGTGACTGTCGTAATGGTACGTCGTGTGATTTCTTTCTTAATATTTTAATCCCTTCATACTATGTCGAGCAAAAAAAGAAAGTGGTCGGACGAATATGTAGGTACAAGATGGATTCACGTGTATAATGTAACGTGATGGGAGTCAGCGTCCTAACTACATGATTTGCAATGCCAAGTTGAGCAATTTTAGTTTAGCAACGGCAAAACTAAGAGAACACTTTCTTAAGCTGCATGGAGATGGAAAATACAAGAACACAACGTTCGCTGAATTCAAGGTGAAGAAAGCCAGATTCGATGAAAAGGCTACTCTGCCTGTTCTCGGCTTTGTACCCATCGACAAACCGATCCTCACAGCATCGTACGAAGTTGCCTACCTGATCGCAAAGCAGGGCAAACCACACACCATTGGTGAAACCCTCATAAAACCAGCTGTGTTGAAGATGGCGAATATAATGCTGGGAAAGGTGGCTGAAGTTTAGTTATCCCAAATTCCTCTTTCAAATGACACCATCGGCAACAGAATAGAGGACATGAGCAAAGACATCTTGGCTCAAGTAGTTGCAGATCTGATTTCAAGCCCGGCAAAATTCAGCCTTCAACTCGACGAGACCACAGACGTTTCCAATCTAACTCAGCTTGCAGTATTCGTGCGCTATGTGAAAGACGACGTGATAAAGGAAGATTTTTAATTTTTATTTTAAACTTGTGAATGACTTCTTCAAAGACAACAATGTTTCGTGAGATATGGTTTCTGCAGTTTATTCGGACGGAGCTCCAGCCATGCTGGGAAGAAAGTCTGGTTTTGGTGCGCTAGTGAAAGCCGATGCACCACACATTATTGTTACGCATTATATTCTGTACAGGCATACGTTGGCAACAAAAACCTTGCCTCCAAAACTGGCAGAAATATTAAAAATTGTAGTGGAATGCTTGAACTATGTGCGAAATAGTGCTCTGAGGCACCGAATCTTCAGGGAGCTGTGTAAAGAAATGGGATCTGAATTCGAGGTACTCCTGCACCATTCTAACATTCGGTGGTTAGCCCGGGGACAGGTGCTGAATCGTGTTTTTGCCATACGTGTGGAATTAGCCCTGTTTTTGCAAGAGCGCCAACATTGTCATGCAGATTGCTTCAAAAATTCTGACTGATATCTTCGCAGCTCTCAATCATCTCAATCAACAGATGCAGGCCGGTGGAGTCAACATCATCGAAGCGGAAGAAAACTTTAAGGCTTTTCAAAAAAAGCTACCGTTATGGAAACGACGCACTGAAAACGATAACTTCGCAAACTTTCCCCTGCTAGACGACTGTGTAAGTAAGATCGAAGATTTATCTGGAATCGGAGACATTTCTGTACCCGCGAAATTGAAGCAAGCAATTGCCACGCACTTAGATGAGCTTGCAAAGTCTCTCGACGGATACTTGCCTACAAGAGAGCATGGGTGAGACAGCCGGTCACGTTTAGTGTTGAAACAACAGATTTCAATGATGATTACCTCGATGAAATCATTGAAATTCAGCAGAGCCAGGTTCAACAGCAACTCTTCAGAACAACAACTCTCTCAACGTTTTGGTGTCAACAAATGGTAACGTATTGCTAAAAAAGCTCTGCAGATTTTCATACCGTTTGTGACAACATACCTTTACGAGCAATCCTTTTCGAGGATGCTGGACATAAAAACGAAGAAAAGGAACAGACTTTATTGCGAAAATGACATGAGAGTGGCACTGGCAAAGGTAAAGCCACGCATTTCTAAACTGGTCTCTGAAAGACAACAGCAGAAGTCACACTGATTTGCAGTAAATATTTATTATTATGTTTTTGTTTTAGTGCAAAAATCATGTTTTAATGGTTTTATTTTTCTAATTAAGAAGGGTTCGGTGAATGCGCATATGAAACTGGTGGGGGTCAGTACCTCCAATAAGGTTAAGAACCACTGATCTAGAGTGTTAATTAAAATTTGATAATTAAGGAAATGTGAATTTAAAAAATGAAATTTTCTAAGTTATGACGTTCCTCCATAAATGAAGCGATAGGAGCTGGCGTAAGGTGCAGCTGACGTAGTCATTGACACCTCCGCTTCACAAGATGAAACTAATCTACTCGTTGATGAACCAGCATATTTTTTTCAGACTTAACTTTGACACTTTTATTTTCATGCGAGTCCTCAATGTAGCTTTCAGCTGCAGAAGGCGATCGCCAATCTCCCAGCCCCAGAATTAACAAGTATAGCGGATGTGCTTCTGAAAGATTGTCCAGTTTAGGGCCGGTTGCATAAAACTTTTGAACCATTGTTCAACATTGATTTTCAATCCAAACGGTCGATTGAGGCCGTTCAAGCTGATGGAACTACAGTTCATCAAACACATAACCTATTTTAAATACGTATACGTCGCCTCTGATTGTGGTTTTAATTAAAAATGGAATACGTACGCAAAGTGACAGATGATGAAGAGTTTGCAGAGTTCGTGGAATTAACCTTGTGACCAAAAATACCAAGATTATTCAGAGAGCGGGTTAATCATTTTATAACATGGAACAGTATAGAATTTATAAAAAAGTTTTGACTCTCAAAGGAGACTGTGACAAATGTATTATAACAAATTTCGCTAGCTATATCATCTAAAACTGCAAGGTAGTTACACAAAGCAAACATAGCTGCTAAATTGTAGATTGTGCAAACCTTTAACATAACAAATATATATATATATATATATACCGGGTGTGGCACTTAAGACGCCTCGGACCATAGCTCCTTTACGATAAAAGCTATCGAAAAAAATCTAAGAACAAAGTGGTGCATAGTTACCGTCGCTATGTTTTAAAAATATTTCTAATCATCAGTGGCGTGCCGTACTCCAGTGGCGTACCAAACTTATGTTTTTTTAAATGGAATGCCCTATTTTTTATTGCAGATTTGGAAAGTGCTCGACGAGTACTTATTTTTTTATCTAACATGTTATACCCTTCACTTTAGCGGTTTCGCTGTTATAAGCCCTTCTTTCAAAATTGCGCCCCATTTTTGAGATTTTTTTGTAGAGAAACTAATTGACGCCGGCGCCTAAATTTTGAATTGAGGTACAGGTTAAGACCTCGTATACCTTCACATAATTTTTTTTCGGGTAATTTATGGAAAAAAAATAATTTTTGATTGATCTTCGTATGTTGTCATTTTTTCCGAAAATTTCAAATGGCACCCCCCTAAAAAAATTACGGCGTTGTACAGCCAAAACTCTAAATTTTTCATTGGTGTAAAAAAAATTACACATTGCATAACAAAATTTCGGAGAAAAAAGGAATTTCATCGCAAATGTCGGGAAACGTTTTCCGTTCCCAAGTGTGCCATGAGAAAACAAAAGATTGGTAATTGTCAAAGTACCAAAACAAATACACAAATACGGTCAACATAATAGTATGTACCTATTTATTCAACATGATATGAAAAATGCAGATTAAGAAAATTTAACAACTTAAACTAAATGTTCGAAATGACGACCTTCCTGCTGGAGGCATAACCGCAACTTCTGGTGATATACCGCAGTTCATTATTTTCGGTAATAACTGCCTTCTTTCTAACTCTCCTTGGCCGTTTCACACTTCCCGTAGTAGTAAATCTCTCCAACACTTTTTGAAACGCACGTTCATTTGGATGTGCCCTGTGCGGATATCTCGCAGCGTACACTCGTGATGCCAAGAAACAATTCTTGTTACATTCTCCAAGAATAAATATCATGTCAACCATTTCCTCTTGAGTTCGGAACATTTTTAGAACGTTTATCAAAAATGACTTATGGCTGCTACTGACGTCTAATAATTTACTTTGACAATTACCAATCTTTTGTTTTCTCATGGCACACTTGGGAACGGAAAACGTTTGCGACATTTGCGATGAAATTCCTTTTTTCTCCGAAATTTTGTTATGCAATGTGTATTTTTTTTTACACCAATGAAAAATTTAGAGTTTTGGCTGTACAACGCCGTAATTTTTTTAGGGGGGTGCCATTTGAAATTTTCGGAAAAAATGACAACATGCGAAGATCAATCAAAAATTATTTTTTTGCCATAAATTACCCGAAAAAAAATTATGTGAAGGTATACGAGGTCTTAACCTGTACCTCAATTCAAAATTTAGGCGCCGGCGTCAATTAGTTTCTCTATAAAAAAATCTCAAAAATGGGGCGCAATTTTGAAAGAAGGGGTTATAACAGCGAAACCGCTAAAGTGAAGGGTATAACATGTTAGATAAAAAATAAGTACTCGTCGAGCACTTTCCAAATATGCAATAAAAAATAGGGCATTCCATTTAAAAAAACATAAGTTTGGTACGCCACTGGAGTACGGCACGCCACTGATGATTAGAAATATTTTTAAAACATAGCGACGGTAACTATGCACCACTTTGTTCTTAGATTTTTTTCGATAGCTTTTATCGTAAAGGAGCTATGGTCCGAGGCGTCTTAAGTGCCACACCCGGTATATCAATCAACCTTGACAGTTAAGGCCAATAAATGATTAATATATTTTTTTATGTAAAAGGTACTATCTACGTAATTAAAGTAATACTACTATATTTTCAAAATATTTCAGAAATCATGCTATTACACCAGAAGATAAGCTTCTTTTAACGCTGCGCTTTCTAACTACAGGATCCATGTTGCAAGTAATCGGGGGTTTTAGTGGAGTTAACAAATCGGCCGCAAGCAGAAGTGCCCACAAAGCAACACAGGCTTTAGCGGCATAAGGGGCGAACATAGGAATTTATCATGTAAAATTAAATATGTGTAATTATTAGCTCCCCTATTAATTTTAGATAAAAATCGTAAAGGAATATTTTAGAGAATTAAAAATTGCAAATGTATCATCCATTTAATTTACGTTTGTACCAGAATCCACCTCAGAGATAATAAAAAATAAGTTGAACAATGTTCCATTTAGGGCCGGTTGCATAAAACTTTTGAACCATTGTTCAACGTTGATTTTCAGTTCAGTATAAAAATTACGTTGCTCAATGTGGTCATTTTACTCGAACTAAGATCAAACGGCCGCTCAATCCGAACGGTCGATTGAAGCCGTTCAAGCTGATTGAACTTCAGTTCATCACATACATAACCTATTTTAAATACGTATACGTCACCTCCGAAAATGATTTTTATTAAAAATGGAATACGTACGCGAAATGACGGATGATGAGGAGTTTGCAGAGTTGGTGGAATTAACCTTGCGACCAAAAATCCCAAGATTGTTCAGACAGCGGGTTAATCATTTTGTAAAATGGAATAGTAGAGGATTTTTAAAACGGTTTCGACTCTCAAAAGAGACTGTGAGAAATGTATTGCAGCAAATTTAGCTAGCTATATCATCTAAAACTGCAAGGTATTTATAGAAAGCAAACATAGCTGCTAAATTGTAGATTGTGCAAACCCTTAACACAACAAGTATATCAATTAACCTTGACAGTTAAGGCCAATAAATGATTAATATATTTTTTATGTATTATGTACGCATGAACATACAAATACAGAATAATAATACAAGTAAATAAAGTCACAAACAAACATAATTTGCGATATGATTGCAAGCACCATTATTATTGTCAAACAGACAGAAGTTATTTACGATATTAAAATTACTAATATAAATCTCACAAATACATAAAAAACCAGTGAATTATGCAAAATGGCATGCAAATATAATAACGAGACTTCCCTATATGTTTTACAATAAAATTCAGAGCACTTTACGAACTTAAACAACACCAATAACCTAAAATGTGTTCAGTACATTGGCCCCATTCAGCGTTTTCAGGTTCACCAACTTACATAAATCAACGATCCACGGAACTCGGCTTCATTTCTATTTATGCAACGATATTGATTTTAATCGAAGTTCACTTTTCGATCTTGGTTCACATGAACTCTGATTCATTTCAGTTTTATGCAACCGGCCCTTAGAATTCCGGATTGGGCAGTTTCAAGTATTTAGCCACAGTTCTAAGCATTTTATCAAAGGAATGTATTCCAACCCCTCTATGCATTTCTGATTTCGATACGCCACAAAGAAGTAGTTCATTTAGTGATTGAAGTCCTGCATATTTTTACATAATTCCAATGAATTAACAGCCTCACCTTCCACTGTCACCAAGAATACTCATTTATATGTTTTCGTGTCCACAATAACGCGAACATGCGGATAATGTAATTTTTTGTCTGCACGCCCCCAGGTCCCAAAGACAGCAGCTATCTTTATCAGCAAGTAAACTGTCGTCAGAATTTTTCAAAAATCTGTTCACTTCTTCTCTTGCTAGTACTTTAGATTTTTTGGCTAGTACATTGCGTTTCAAAAATGCTATAACCTTCACAAAACACCGAAGTCAATATTTTCCTTTGCGTTCAAAGTATCCTTTAATATTGACAATTTCCCCCATTTACTTATTAACCAATGAAATCGAATAATGTTGATGACATGATCCAATAAAATTCTAATTACGATGCGTAACAGACCACGCTGCATGTTATGCATGGCAATTCACCCTGGGTGGTATCTAATCAGATAATCTCTCATGTTGGTATTGCCTAGCAACGCGTTGCTACATGTTCTATAACGTATAAAACGTCAGTTATTGCCGGACCATTATAAAGTTTGCTCCTGAATTCGATCTGTTTGTATTTTCGGGTTATGTGTTGGTGCTTTCATCAGTAATAGTATTCATAGGCATTTCTCAAAAGCTTGGTAAGCTCATTTTTACTACAATTATTGTGGCGCCGATTAAAACTCGTCTGACAGTTGGTGTCACTAAATTTAATTCTTCAAATTATGAAGTGTAAACTTTCTGTTCGGCCAATTGTCTTCTAAAATCTAACTCGTGACTGATTTTTCCTAGGCAATTATCCAGACGCTGATCACTCTTGCTTGTTGCTTCTAGATTTTCGTCGCAACAAGTAATCGTGATCCTGGCGCTAATAATTGCCGGCAAAATCATAGGCACTAGTTAGATTACTGTTGAAAATTTAGACCACACTGACGTTGGATTCAGGACTGTGACCGTGAATATTAAATAAATTAAGGCCATAGAGGAGCTTGCCTCGAGTGCTTATGTTAAGATTTCAATTAAATACACTACTGCAACCTTTTGTTCATAACTGTTAAAATAATAATAATTTATTTCTCAGGTCCAATTGTAAAGAAAAATATAAAATAATATAAAAAACAAAATACAAAACGTTAACCTATACACTCATTTTAAGAGGTACAAAATATAATAATAATAATAGTAATTTACTAATTTGTACGGATATAATACAAAATATTTTATTAGTTAAACAGGTATAATGAATTACAACGTAGTAGCGGTCGCAACTATCATCATGATTACAATCTGATAATTTTACATCTGCCATTTTGAAGATTAGATAAGGTAAATTAAGTGTTCTAAAATCCATAATTCATAAATCATATTCTTCTTAAATGGATATACATTTTATAGATTTATTGGATTATTGTCGATCGTGTACATCGGGTACATTCCTCCGTTAATATTATGTGGTTGAATAATATTAAGTTAATATTTTTAAGGTAGATACTTAATACCGATAACACTTCTTCACTGAGATTTACCACTTAAAAGTGGGCGTGAGAAGAATGTGCAAAGGGTAATGTACATCTCTTCAATGCACTTCTAGACAAAACATATTATCTATTTAAAACGTTTAATGTTTAAATTGTCTCTTAATTCACTACAAGAAGGCTTAAATTATAATAACCCGTCAGTAATTTAAACAGTTTGCAATACGCAATGGCCATACTGGTTCGATATGATCAAATATTATACAGTTGAATAAAAAGCAAGGAATATTATATTATTATACACAGTGGGCCAAAAAAACGGTACAAATTTTAAATATTCATATTTTCAATAATAATTAACGCCTTAAATATTGCTTTGAAAAACAAAATATGCACACTTTGTGGGTTGCAAAAGAGATTAATTGCATTTTTGAAATGTTTTTGTATTGAGTTTATAATGCACATTTCAGAAATTCGTACTGTACGTGGTCTTCCACTTATTTGTTTGCGATTATTGTTACCATTAAGTTCTAAGTTTAATTATTAATCCCTGAATACTTGTAACCAACCAACCCTTTTGTGGGTATTTGTTCACAATCTTTCGTGCAGTTAAATTGTCATAGTGAAACAAATGTTTGAATATTTTATCTTAGGCAAACAATTTTTTTGACAACAACTAACATGACTGATAGAGGTGACAGCTAATGTCTGAGATTCATTTGAGAACAAAAACAAATCATGGCCCAGTCATTTTGATACGTACAAAAGCGACGCGACGGTGCATATAAACTCACGTCTTTGCAGCGCCTTCATTAATGTGAAATATCCTCGATAAGAAAACTTGCAATTCATTATTTTTGTCATCTACAAAATGTAAATATTTTATTTTTCAAAGCAATATTTAATGCATTAATTATTATTGAAAATATAAATATTTAAAATTTGTACCGTTTTTTTGGCCCACTGTGTATTTCGAATTTAATTATTTACCACAAAATTTCAATTTGTGACTACGACGCCTTTGAATTCTTTTTGTAAATGATAGCTTATGTGGTTATGTTACAATTTGACAGTGTTTTCTACGACGACGTAAAAATATCGTAAGATAGAATATAAAAAATTTCAACAGAAAAACAGCATTTGTGACGATTTATGGCTAATTTGTAGCCGGTTTAAACGCTTGAACTTTCCGCATAAATAAACACATTACTTTATTAATTCAATTGTATAAGAAGTTTTTGGTGGATTGATATATAATGTAAGATTTTATAAGATTTTAATGACTTCTGGTAGGTCGTGAAGTGTCATTTTTACAGATTAGGTTTTTAAAATGTTTGATAATAAAAATTGGTTTTATATCACTTTCGTCTTGTACTTCATAACATAAAAAGGTGTAGATCGCAGGCTTATTCAATTAAGTTCTCTTTTCACAAATTACATTACAACCATTACATAACTGTTTCTTTTGATGATGTTTTCACAAAATTGCCGCGGGATATCGGTCAGACATTAGAGAAAATGTGTGTGAGAAATATGGACTAGTGTATCGAACCTAAAATATGATGCATCACGATTTTTTTTTATATAAATGATGTCGATCATTATGAAACTGAAGTGAAATTAATAAACATGCCATTTAATATAAAGATGTTATTAATTAATATAATTATCGAATTTTGATTCATGCATGAGGCTATTACTTTGTGGTGCATCTTGAGTGAATTTTGTGTTTGAGGCGCATCGATATCTATTAGAATGTGTGCTCAGAGGGGTTCCTATTTCATTGGCTTGTTGACAAGTAAATGTACTAGATAATTTATATTTCACTATATCATATCATCCAATCAAATTTGTTCATTTGACGCCATGTTAGGTTAAAATACCCAATCTCCCTTTGCTTATACTGTTCACTTCATGACGAGAGCTTATCGCAACTTAACGATGGGAGCATATCACACCCAAACGACGAGAGCTTACCAGCTCAATCAATTCAAGTCAATTTAAGATTACGAGGATTAAAACGGGGAAAATGGGGGCCGCGGTGGCCTAGTGAGTAGAGCTCCTGCTCACGGGCCTCGTGGTCGTGGGTTCGAATCCCATCCGTGCGGTCACTTTTTCGGAACGAAGAGGTGGCCGTGCGGGTCCATGGATGTCCAGTGTATCCCCCCTATTCATTATATAATAAATAAATAATATAAATATTAAATATCTAGAATTCAATATACACAGTTAATTGAAACTCTGGCGAAATGAACTAGTTTCTTATGCCATAAAACAAAAAAAAACAAAAAAACAAAAAAAAACGGGGAAACTTTAAGGTCAGATAGAATCCCATCCGAAGTGATAAAAGCAATAAATGAAAACAACCCCAGCGTCTTCAGGGCAGTTCTTTACAAACTGCTGAGGAAAGGCGTATTTCCAAAGGAATCCTAAGCAACATTTCAACTCATTGATAAGTTTTTCAAAACTGGGGAAAACAAATCATTAAGACCCCAATACCTTCTAAATGAAGCAGGAAAACTGGTTGGACGTAAAAAAAACACTGTTCACTGGACTCACTTAATAGAGGAATTATGGGAAAAAGAGTAACAAATTATGCCTAAATGTGGATAAAACCCAAGAACTTATTTTCACGAAACAACAGCGTGGAAGTGAAATCGCCAGTACCAAATTTCTAGGCGTATACATTGATGCTCACCTAAAATGGACAAAACACGGAGAAGTACTAGCTAAAAAAATAGCATCTAACATTTTCTTGCTTAGAAACTTAGCTAGTACAACAGATACTGACGTAGTCCGAAAAGTATACTTTGCTTACTGCCATTCGCATATGGTATACGGTCTCCTTGCATGGGGCCACTCGTCTATTTTAGGTAATATTTTCAGATTGCAGCGACGCGCAGTTCGTATCGTTGCCGGTTTAAGTTACAGAGCCGATTGTAGAGAGGCATTCTCAAAACTAAATATATTAACTCTGCCATCTCTTTATATATTAGAGTGTTTAAAACATATTAAACCTAGGGAATGTAGCCATGAAAGACATGCGTCGGTGCATGAGCATGATACGCGCAACAAAAACAATATTTATCCTAACAAAATACGGCTCAGTAGCTCTCGCTCAGGAACTAATTACTATGCGCTTAAATTCTACAACGCTATTCCTGAACAATACCGATTATTACCATCAAAAAAATTCTTCGCATTATTAAGAGTCTTTCTTTTAAGGAAGGCTTTTTATTCAGTTGAGGACTTCACTCATTGCGTAATCAAGTTGTAGGCTGTTTAGGATGTAGTTTATATTTCACGTCTTTTGTCTAATTTTAACTTGTTGTTACCCCTGACTGTCTTACTCGTGTATATTATTGTATTTTACTGACTTATGTATATTTGACATTCAATTAAATATTATTATTATTATTATTATATTATAGATAGCACCATAAATAATTAGGATTCAATGCAGCTATCTAAACAACCACAAGCTACTAATACAGTGCCACGAGATTGGCATAAGTAGCTCCGCAAGGTTCAGTATTGGGGCCGATCCTACGGAACATTAACTATAATAGCGTACTGAGAGAAGAGACCCCGCACCGGTACCTTAATAGGAAACACAGATGACCTGGCTATAATAGTGATAGGATGCAGCACCAAGGATTACCAATTATTGATTGAAATATCATTATTTTTAAAACGATTGGGGTCTCACCCGTTAGATCAGACAGCAGATAGTGATAGTGAATAATTATTTTCAAATGAAACTTTAACCTTAAGCATTATTTGACAATCTGAACAACTGAGAAGCTTTTGGTAAAATTTGAAAGCCGTAAGTGGGTGTTTATCGTAACCGTATTTTTTTCCTAAAATAATTTTATGTAGAAAATATTACAAAAATATCTCGACACATTTTGAAGATAACGAAGAACTACACATCTTTTTTATATTTAATTTTTTTTTTATTTTCCTGAAAAATGTAAATTTTCGGGTGGAAAGACCTCGGTCGATAACCCGTTTCACATTATAAACAGCAAAATAGTATAGTTGTAAACACAAGATGTACTTTAATATTGTAAAATAAATGTATTGTTGTTATATCATTTTTTGGCTAATTATGAAATGATGATGACATCAAATGAAAATGAACAAAAAAGTGTTGAGAATATCAAAATGAACAACTTATGTTTTTTTTTTACGAAATGTCACTAGTTTTTGAGAAACAAATCAATAAACATGCAAGCTGTTAGAAAATTTCATTTTATACCATCACATCGGAGAAAGTTAATTGATCAACATGTTTTTTTTTTATTTCAACCTTTGACTATACACTTATGGACTGCTAGCGCCAACTTCATGTGTGTCTACAAGCAACGGTGGTGCGGCGGGATCCTAAATGGTTGCGGTATGTTACTAAATTGGAAGCTATTTTGTGTCTATGGCATATGACTCTATGAGCTCACATTGCATATTGTGATACCCTGTAATTTATTCACACCTTTGAATATATAAACATTTATATTGTCAAATATTAACACCATGTCAAAATATTGCTATGCGAAAGGCTGCAATACGCCCACGTATATGTGCCAACGCGGTTATAATACTCGTCAGCCAATGTACACGTCAGTTGACTTTTGACTTGTAACCTAAAATTCTGTATTAGATTTCCATGAAATCCGGAACTTCGCAAATTATGGGTTGATGGTTTGCTTATAAAGAACAAGCAGGAAAGTGAACCCGAGTTGCCGAAATATGCTCGCATTTACATTCTCGACGTTGCTGATTAATACATCGAGAAATATTTTTTTTGCTTTCCGGTTTTTAAATTACGCTCCATTTTCGGCTCCGGGGCGGGACTTATATCGGGTTCCAGTTCGTGGACAACTTTTGGAGCATTGATCATATGGGAAATGGAGGGGGAATAGCAGCCCATTAGTATATAGTCAAAGATTTCAACATATCCCCATAAATTGAAATATAATATAGAGGGAACCCAATGCTAATATTCATTTAATGTAATGTTCAAATAAGTAAAGTGTTAATTATATAGATCTAATTTAAGATAGAATTTAATGTATGTAATTGTTGCTGTAATTTACAGAGTATTAAAGTGAGTGTGGTTTTGTCGTAACTATAGACAGTCGATGCATACGTCATTTGTGGTCTGATTACCTTTTTGTAAAGGCAAACCCTGTTGGTGTGGGAAAGTTTGGATTTATTGTTTATAAGTGGCCAAAGTTCATTGAGGATAACTTGTGCTTTAGCGAGGTTATGTTTGATGTTTTTACTCCAGTGAAGGTGTCTGTCGAAGATAACTCTCAGGTACTGAACTTGGTCACGTAAAGCAATGGCGGATTCGGGAAAAGCTGAATTCGAGGGGTTCTGGGGCGATTTTAGGGCGATTTTGGGGGGTGCTTTCGTGAATTGTATGGCAACACTTTTCGATGTATCTATCGTAATTTTCCAGAGGTCTGCAATTCTTCGAATGTATTTACTGCTTTTTGGAGAGTTCTCCCAACATGATTTCTGGTGCGGGGAGTACCCGTACGACGTAAACAAAAGCGCAGTGTCATCTGCGTATTGAGCGGACATTACCGGGAGCGGTCCGGTATGTCGCTCACGTAGATTTTGTACAGTATGGGGGAGAGGCATGACCCCTGACGCATCTCCCGTTTAGAGGAGAGAGCATTATTGATCTTTGCCCTAAACTGTCTGTGTCGGAGAAAGTCATAAAGGAATCGGATAAGGTACTCGGGGTATTGGAGAAGAATGAGTTTGTAGATAAGACCGTGCCAAACCTTGTCAAACGCCTTGGCCACGTCGAAGAAAATCCCAGCCGTATCTTTCCTGTGCGAAAAGCCGTCCAGGATGAACTCGGTTACTCTCACCAGTTGATGGATGCATGAGAGACCGGCTCTGAACCCGTGCTGGGAGTCGGGAATGATTTTATGTTCGTCAATGAACTCCCTTAGACGTTTGAGGACTATTTTCTCGACTATTTTGCCCAGTGTGCAGAGAAGACTGATAGGCCTGTAGTTCTGTGAGAAGGTAGGTGATTTGCCTTTTTTGAGGATTTTGACCACAGAGGCCAATTTCCAGGCGCTGGGAAAGCAGCCTAGCGTCATGGCTGCATTGGCGATGTTGAGAATCGGTACCCTACCTTTGCGCCCGAATTTTCGGATCATGGCAGGATATGTTTTCGTAGCCGAGGGCTTTGTTATTGGGGAGCTTGGGGGGGGGGGGGGGGGGGGTTGGTGAAAACAGGTAAACCCATGGTCATGATATGGTGTTGCACATTATGTTTGATAGGTTCTGATAGGTCGAAAGGAGTTGTGAGGCCAGGAAATTGTCTTAGCAATTTAAAATATGTTGAATTTTGTGTTGACAAAGAATTTGGTTCTGATGGGCCGAATGCATTTCTCAATAATTTTATATGGGCAATGTCAACAATGATGTTGAAATGCCTGAGAAAGTCGGCGCCCAGAATGGAATGGTTAACGTGTGCAATCACAAAATTCCACGTAAAATTGACGTCCAGGCCGATGTTTATGGTTAATTTTAAGTGACCGAAAGTTGAAATGGGGCTACCATTAACGGTGGTCAGCAATAATTTTGCGCGTTGATGAGTGTTGGCGTAAGCTTGATTTACTGCCAAATGGCTAATCTGGGCTCCCGTGTCGACTAAAAATTTAGTCCCAGAATTAGTGTCACGCACGAAAAATAGAAGGCCTGGAGTGAGAATAGGACAATAGGCCGAAATTAAACCTGCTCTCTCCCGCACGGTGGTGTGCATTTGCGCGCCTTGTCCTGAAATTTGTTGTGGAACCAACAATAAACTCGGCCAGCACCACCGTTCGAGCGAGATCGCGAGCGCCGTTTGCTCGTTGACCGACGGTGATTGTTTTGCGTTAAGACAGCTATTTGCTGCGTAAGAGCAGCAACTTGCTGCTGTAGCTGCTTAACTACGTCGGGGGCCAACGAGGTTGTTGAACGGTCGTGCTAGGTGGTAGTGGACGCGCAAATGGTGTGTGGCGTTGTAATTTCTAAAACCTGATCAGCCATGACAGCGAAGCTGGTCAGATTTGTAGTAGAAGCCGAAATGAAATTTTTTTGCACGTCAGATGAGAGCCTGCTAACGAAAATCTCCCTCAGCAGGTTCTCATCCAACTGCGTGTCGCCAAGTAACTGCTGCAATTTACGCAGCAGTTGTGTAGGTATTTGATCGCCCAAAGATTCGCGAGAAAGAATCTGTTGTAACCGTTTCTTTTTCGAAAGCGTCGTCCGTTTAATAATCTCGGCTTTAAGAGTATCGTAAGGCAAAATGTCGGGTGGCGCTATGAGCAACTCGCGCACATCCATCGCTACATCCATCGCTACTTCAGGTGGTAATGCGGCAACTACTTCGTGAAATTTACGAAGTGAATTAGTTACTAGCAAATTTCTAAATGCAGACTCTATTTGTAAAAACCAATTTATTGGATCGAATTTAGAAAAAGGGGGTAAACGAAAACCAAATGTGGTGCCAACGGTAGTTTCTGCTTGTTCTTCCTTGTAGAATTAGGAAATAGAAAAAGTAAAGAAAACAAGCAGAATAGTTTTGGGGAAAGCAGAGACAGTATCACTTGGAACACGCAGGTGGCTGGCTGCTTTCGTGCGGGAGAGGTGCCAGAGCGGTTGTTGCTGGGGCTTGTGGAGTTTGTTGGTAGCTCGGGGGGCACTCTGGATGTGGAATAGGCTGGCGGGCAGGACGTCGGGATTGTACCGTTGTCGGGGTCGCCAATTGTCGGGGTCACACACGTCGGGCAGGATTACGTCGGGGTCACCAATGTTGTTTATATTGCGAGCTGGATTTATTTAGATATATACAAATCACAATTTGATAATAATAATTTTGGTTGCGTCGTGCAGTGCGAGGGGGAATATGGCGAAATTCGCTCGTGCTCCTTGTTGATTCCGTTTTCTTTCGTCGCCTCGCAACCTCTCCCGCGTCATAGCCATGCCACTTGATTCCATGCTCCAGGCGACGCCACAAGCTCTTCGATCTCAGCTGAGGTGGCTGGGACGATAACCCATTGTGCGCCGTCCGCTGCCGTCTTCGAAATCAAGGTCATCGCCGTTGCTCGGGTAGAGTGTGAACTGCCGCTTTAGTGAGTCGGCAAATACCTCGGCCTTCTCGCTATCTGAATAGGCAAGTCCCCTTTCGACATGGATCGCAGCGCGACCAAGTGGTTTGCGTCTTATTGTTAGAGCTCTAGTTATGTCCCAGAATGACTTCTGGGAGCCATTAACCTCTAGGATATTTCGCACCCATTTTTGGTTGCGTAGGACACGGACCTTGTCTCTGACATGGAGAGTGATCCACCGCTCCTCCGTGCGATGAGCAGGGTCACGAGTGGACTGCCATCGGCGGCGGGCAGCTCTTTTGTCTCTCATGAGTGGCGGAATTTCGAGTGGGCTTGTTTGGGTCGAGGTTCTAGCCCTCGTCGATTCCTCAGCGGCCTGAAGAATGGCAAAGGTCAGACTAGCGACTGCGGCATTGAGGTCCGCTCACGACTTTATGGTTGGAATAGGTGAGAGCAGAGTTTCCACCTTTTTTCGGAGCCATGCACTTTATAATACGGGAGGGTTGATGAATTCCCAACGCAATATCCAGGATAACTGGATTGTGATCTGATATCGACCCAGATGTCATGCTCCGCGTTGAGATTGCAGAGTAGAGCAATGTCCAGAATATCCGGCCGATGTGTTGTAACGTTGGACTGTCTAGTGCTACCGATCTGATGTCTCCGGCCGAATTGTCTAGGTACGACAGTAAGCGCCTGTCGTTCCTGTTGGTAATTCTACTCTTCCAAGCCCTGCTTTTGAAGTTCAGGTCTTGTGTCAGGATGGTAGGCACGCCATCATTGAAAATAATGTCCAGATCTGTGTCGAATATAGTACTGGATGGAGATTGATATCCAGATACTATTTTTAACGGGCCATCGATGGTGTTTAAGACCAAGGCGGTTGACTCGACATTGGCAAGGTTAGCTATTGGAAGATGGGAGTGGTCAAGTCCTGACTTGATGAATATAGCAGTGCCTCTGTCTGTGTACTGTAGCCGAAGTACTGACACTAAGAAGAGTTTTGCTCACCAGCACAACGTGAATTTTTGCTCGCGAAAAAAATCAATGGGCGCTACTGCTGGTGTGGTGTTATAGAAGTCAAGCAGGTGGTCAAGCAGATTTATGATAGCTCTACAAGCATTTTAGCGAATGCTCGTGTTATAAGATCTACTAGATAGTCGTTTCTGGCTAAGGCCAGCATTCGCCTGTATGCTCTTTCTATCCTAGGGTCGTCGATCTCAGGCATAGGACTCTTTTGTGGTGGCTGAGAGCTTGCCTGAGTGGCTGGCTGGGATTGTTGTGCCTGCTGAGGGGCTGGCTTTGGCTATTGTGCCGGCTGTGGGGCCGGCGGAGGTTTTTGCTAGGGGTTTTGCGCTGCCTTGGCGTATGGGGTGCCTTCAACACACTGGGAGTGTTGGGTAGCTTTAGGCGGATCAGTGGCCTGCTTTTGAGTTTGCTGTAGCCGAGTGAAGGCTGGGCATTGCCTAAAGCTCGCTGGATGGGGGCCATTGCAGTTACCGCACAAGGCAGGGGCGTCATTTTCGAGCTTGCACTCGGAAGAAGCATGATTACCAGCGCATTTCACAGGCTTTGAGTATGGCCTATGCGTTGGCAGCGGTGGCATTGGTTACCACCAGATGACTTTCTTTTAGCCTCAACCTTTACTCTGAGGCCGGCGACGTTAGTGAGGTTATAGATTTTTCGACCTTCGTCAGTCTTGGGTACTTGTACGTACACCATAGGGATCGGGCCGAAGCCACCGGTCATCCTACTGACCGAGGTCACCGGGATTCCCTTCTCTTGGAAGCTTTCTTCGACCTCCGATTCGGAGACCTCCATGGGGACGGTGCGGATAACTACCTTAAGAGTTTTATCTTCCTCACACTGACATGTGTGATAGGGGAGTCTCTCTTTGTCT
Source organism: Ocypus olens (assembly GCA_910593695.2). NCBI lineage: Eukaryota > Metazoa > Arthropoda > Insecta > Coleoptera > Staphylinidae > Ocypus > Ocypus olens. Next base: position 36,336,249 of record OU343053.1, read on the forward strand.
AAGAACGCAGTCATGTGGGTGCTTGTGTAAGCACCTGAATTTCTTCCGCCGCGGCGGTGGCCTTAAAAATATTGACATCCATTATTGCCCAATTGTGTGCATATTGTATGTTATAATAGTGTGAGTATTTCAAAGAATCCAGAATATTCTAACCCAATCAAAAGTGATTATAGTGACAAGAAAAGGAAGCTTCGAAATTGATCAAACTCTTTCAAAAAAAATACTCAAAAACGTCTGCCAGCACAACCGCGTCGCCCACTTGGTCGTCATTATATTCCATATAGTAACTCGGCATGTCTACTCTAGAAATCAGTAAAATTTTGCTAATTAAAAATAAATAAAAATAATTAATTAAATAAATTATATATACAGGGTGCCCGTTTTTCGAGCGGCACCATGGGGATTTCAGTTATCTTAAGAGATACGAAGTTTGTTAAATTAGGGCAAAGTTGTGTATTATAACGTTGATTAATAATCTGTTGAGAAATTGGAGTTACCATTTTTTGTTTTCGAAAAATCGCGAAAAAATAAAAAAAAATCAATTTTCATTTTTACTTATTTATTCGAAAAGTATTACTATTGTGCATTTTACACTAAGACATTATTAGAGCACTTTTTAATGGATGATCTAAATATGTTATTAGATTTATTGTAGCTTTTAAGATGGCGGAGAAACAATAGACAACTTTTGTTTTTCTTATTGGATTTCTACATTTTCTAATGCAAGATTTTTTTCTGTTTATGATGATATATCACACATTATGTTTTAATTTTACATTTGAGCCAAAATTTTAAATTTATTATTTTTGTAAATAGTGTCATGTAAACAAAATCAACACTTTTGTTCAAAACAAAATGTGACAGTTCCATTTAAACTTTATTCTTGAAATTTACTTTACTCGTAACTTTATCGTAAATATGAAATTTTCAAGTGAAGAAAAACGCGATATGTTAGAAATTTATTACAATTCCCATAAAAATGTGTAAGTATCTGTATCTTCAGAAATATCCGAGAAATGTATCCCCATTGGATTACTTTTTATGGGGAACTTTGAAAAATAAGATTTATCAAAGCGTTCCAGCCAATATTGAATAATGAACTGTGCAGAAGTATCGTTGATTCTATAAATAATATTTAAGAAGATATATTAGTAGGGCAATTTATAATTTAAGAAAAAGAGCATAATTGTATTTGGAAGTGGAATAATTTGAACATTTATTGTAGCATTATGTTTTCTAGTAGTTATAAATGTTGTAATAAATTCCTGAGATTGTTATTCGTTTGTAAATTGTATTTTCTTTGTAAACCCAACCTTACCTAAACAGAATTGTTGATAAATGAATGCACATTCCCTTGCTTGATTGTAGATGAATAAAATAATAAAATAAAATACAACAGTTTGTTTTATATGCTTTGTAATACTCATTGTTGTAGAAAAGTGTGATGTTTGCATGGCACTCTTTACAAAAATAATAGATTTAAAATTTTCGCTCAAATTTAAATATTAAAACATAATGTGTGATCATCGTAAACAGAAAAAAATTAACCAACCTCGTATTTCTTAAAATAACTGAAATCCCCATGGTGCCGCTCGAAAAAAGGGGAACCCTGTATATATAGGCTGTACGCACTAAACTGGTTTCACACACATAACACATACAAGCACAAACCATGCGCGCATTTTAATAGGTTTATCACATCCCTAAAATCAACTCTGTGTGAGTTAAGACAAACAAAATACTTCCTTTTCAATCTACCCTAAAATTTTGCATTTTAGCGCTCCTTGGAAGAGCAAATAAGATTTTTTTATTGCAAAAAATATGGTTATAATTATGAATATGCATTAAACATATACACAGTTTATATAGAATAATTATTAAATATCTGTCGAATTTACACGATATAACCCTATTACCCATTAAAGAATAAATGTATTATATTATTAATTTGTATTAATTTTGTTCTAGGTATGTACGCAGATGGCTACTACAACATTTGTAAGTAAAATTACTGGCTTATTAGTTGTTAGTATTATCAATTATGAATTAACAGCAATCATTCTCAACTCAACTTCTAATGACAGGATCTATTAGAATTTCTAGCTGGAACGCGAAAAGCTTATGCCATGGCGGAATTTAAAGTGTTTCTTGAAACACAAAAATTGTTATTTCTGTATAGTTGGACAGGATAAAGTTGAATAATCGCTAGACGATAGAGATCTTAATCATTCACATCCGCGCTCGTTCCGAAAGGGTTAAGCTTATTTTATTCTTTTCAAAAAAGGGCCGCAACAACATATAACTTTTATTATTGTCAAATGATAAACAACCGAAATATTGCAATATATCGAAAATGGAAAAAAATGACTCGAAAACAAAAGATGATAAATAAATTTAGTTTTCACGATTGATTTTTTCTCCAAAAAAGAGATCGAGGATGCGCCATCCATTTTTCGCTATCTCTTAAAGTTATCGAGATCCCCTATAGATACGTAGAATTTTGCCCACCCTGTACTGTTTTGGCAATTTCTCTTTTTAATTTCATTTATCTACAAGAAGTCAGGCAATGTTTACAAAATCACGATTGTCCGGTATACATAGAGATGATTTATTATGCGTAAGATGTTTATTACAAACTGCACATTTATAATAAACCATTTACATATACACAAAAAATAATAAATCTTCCATATATTGAATTTATCGTCATCATCAAACTAAGATAATCGCAATAACTGTATAAAATATATAAAATTACTTCCTTCTTACTAAAGAATCTTGTTGACAGTTCGCATCTTCATATAATAATAAAATGATGCAATAATAACAAGAAGCGTAATTCCGTGTTATTGCTTTTTAAAAAATTGCAGCAACATTTGATTATACCGAATCATCCAATTTTCCATTCAATTGACCATCCATTCAAAACGAATTCGAAAGCGAGAGAAGAGAAATAATAATAACACTAATAACCAAAGAAAGTATTATCCAACCATCAGCAATTATTTCAAAATAAAAATTACCCATATATCACGGCAGTAACCGGTATTTTCGATAGACAATGGAAAACAATATTAAAGGTATTAGTACACCATTTTATGCAAGACGGAATGAAAATAAATGTATAGTGAGATCTATTGTATATTAAATTCATATCAAAGTTACATTTAACATATCCAAGAATTGTTTTTGGGTAAAAGAGGGAATGGATACCAAATTTTAATATCTAGTTTTCTAATGTTCAAAACCACAATTGATTAAATTCAATGGAAACTTCATTGTTAATTTGTAAATATTCTCAAGATTTTGAGCCATTTGTACTATAAAAATAATAGTAATAATAATAATAATAATAATCTTTATTGTGCCAATCGCTTTGCAGCTTTACACTTGTCAATTCACAATTTAAATGGCATGTACTACTACTATACTAATATTATGCTTTGATAACAATTAGAATTATCTAAATGTCATGTACTGTTGGTTTGAATTATATTCATTTTTTGCTGGTAGTGTAAAGTTCTTATATTAATGAATAGGCAGCACGTTAGCAACAGGATGATAAGTGGACTAGTACTCCCCCAGACATAAAAGAGGCCACGAGTGCCGCCACACTTTTATTTGTTGCCAGTAAAGTCAATGGACAGATAGAGTATAACTAAAAATATTCTGTGATTTCGTATTTACCCGGTTTGAAGATTTTTATGGTAACCCACTCGACCGTATCATAAAATATTTGCTAATCCGAACCCTGGTCATTTCAGGTCGGTATTCGGTGCATATTCGAGCTGTATGTTTATATGTGATTATAATCGGATTATAGTCGGATTGGCAAATATTTTATGATACGATGGAGTGGGCCACCAAAAAATCTCCAAACGTTAAATACAAAGTAAATACAAAATCACAGAATATTGTTCGGTATACTATACGAGAAAGCGCTTTTATAAGTGCAAATATACTGGTTTGAATGAAAAACCAAGAAGTTATGGTCAGATTTTAATGAAAATTTCACAGAAGTTGTGTTTGAATGTCTCAAGTAAACGATCAAAATTTCAGTTAAAACACTTACTTACACAAGCATTTTGTTTAATAATGAGTCGGTCCTCCGTTGTTTCTAATGCACTCATTCACGCGGTTCGGCATGCTTTGAATGAGGTGATCAATATCTTCTTGAGGTAGCTCATCCCAAGCTTCCTGAATCCGCAAACGAAGTTCGTCCAAAGTGTCTGGGGCACGGGGTAAATTTCCTAGTCTGACGCCTATCATATCCCAAACATGTTCGATGGGCGAAACGTGTGGTGAACGAGAAGGCCATGGAAGCACTACAACGTTAGCTTCTTCTAAACACCCTATTGTTACCCTTGCTGTATGTGGGCGAGCATTATCTTTCTGAAAGATGGGGTTTTGCAACCCTTGTAAGTACGGCAGTGCAACGGGCTCTAGAATAATGTGTACGTAGCGCCAAGCATTTAGGGTGCCAGGAATAAAAATTAGAGGGGACCTACCACCATACGTGATGGCACGTGATCACCCCCTGCGTGAGAGCAGTATGCCGCGGAAGCGCGAAGTCCATATTTCTGCGTTCCCCGCGGAAACGTCTGACACGTCTACGTCCATCGTTGGCCCACAAACAAAATCTGGATTCGTCAGTGAACACAATTTGTTGCCATTCTTCTCTATTCACCCGTTCTCTACACCATTCCAACCTAGAAGCTCTATGACGTGGAGTCAGGGGAAGGCAATAAAACGGACGATAACTACGCATTCCAAAACTCCGTATTCGATGATATATCGATGCCATTGAGATTCTAACATTTAATGTATCCCTCCAAGTGTTTCCAATGGCCCGCGTAGTGGATAATCTTTCTCTTATCGCCAAAAGTCTCAACCTGCGTTCTTCGCGGTATGTCGTTCTTCGCTGTGGTCCAGATCCTCTCCGACGTCCATGAAAACCTTCCTCAGACCATCTTCGCCAGCACCTCATTACTGTGGTTGCGTCACGTTCCATTCTATTGGCAATTTCTCTAAACGAAAGACCACCCTCTCTCATGCCAATAATACGACCTCGCTCGAAATCACTTAGTTGTACAAAATTTCGACGGTTACGAACTCTGGGCATTTAAATGATGTTCTTCGCACTATTATCACGAGAAAACTAATCCAAATTGTTCCATGTTTATAAAAACACCATTTGATATTACTATTTTTCGTATATAAAATCATCCTAAAAAGAGGTTTGACGAAGGAGTTTTTTTATTGAAATTTTAATGAGTTACTTTTTATACCGAAAGCCATTAATTGTAGAAAAATTAAATAATTTCTGGCTGTTTTTCTTGGTGTTGCATTTTTCATTCACACCAGTATAGTAACAGTAGTAACTCAAATAAAATTAGCAGTGTTCAACCAACTATAAATTTTAATAAGAATTCAAATTGTGAAATTAATGTGCTCGTAGTTTCGCTATAAAGCGGCGATCACAGATGCTAGCCGCTGCAAAAAAATATCTGTGGCAGCCCTTTAAGCAGCACTGTGTGGCAGGTAAAGTTGACATCGTTTTACTTTGGCAGCGCCAGAGCAAAACTACATGTACATTCATTTCACAATTTAAAATATTAATTAATTAAAATTTATAGTTGGTTGAACACTTCTAATTTTAATTACAGAACTACTACTGCTACTATTTGCACTTATTTAAGTGCTTTGTGTGGTGTGAAAAGTGTTTTCCGCACGTTACTATGACGGTGTATTTGTCCTCCGGTGCAATAAAAAACAATAATTTATATAACAAGCATTATAAATATACCTCTGCCAATTTTTGTGTATGATTTTAGTTTATTAATATAGTCTATGAAGCTAATTTTAGATTACCAATTCGTTTCAGGAAGTAATTTATTGATTTCTACAGGTGTTCTCTTAATTATATAATTAGAGTTCGAATCTTACGATACAACCTAAGGTTGGGTGCCCATATAGCACATTCACCTTAAACCCTTTGTATCAATCACCTATAAAAATCACTATGTCGATGTTTAAAAATCCTCAGTATCTTTATCAATATTTGTCACTCATCTACCATGGTTTTGTAAGAACCCCAACCATGGAAAGAGAAAGTAAGTAAGAACTCTGTAAAGCCATCTACCTGGGCAGTACCAGAAGACCAAAGCAATGATAAACCAACTGATCTTGACGCCTCATGGGGATCTAAATTTAAAAAAAAATTGTAATATAATTTTAAAAATTCAACTAACACGAGATTTTATTTCATTTTTTTCTGATTGAAACAATATTGAGTGATATTGCCTTAGTTACGATATGTCATAACACACTTATATTTCCCTAGGGAAATATAGACGTCAAACAATTGTCATTAGGAGCTTCTCGCAAGAATTGTTTTAATTGCTCTCGGGACAACAACTCCGATTTCACCAATTTATGAAACAACGCAAATACCAAAACAAGTCAACCATGATATTTACAAACAAGGCCCTTAACAACGTTACCAATCCGATAAATTAAAACATTTGCAATCCAATATTTTCTCATTTACAGAACAATATTCTTCAATCAGAAAAAAACTATTGATCACAACACGGGAAATATGAATACATTTCCCTTGGTTGTCTATACATCCCTCGGGCTCCGCCCTCGGGATGTAACTAGCCAACCTCGGAAAATATACTATTCATATTTCCCTAGTTGTAATAATAGCTATTTGAAGTTACTTAGTGAAACATATTTTATTAACTGCATTAAAGTTCATTTCAAAAAGTTGTAAAGATTTTCATTATTGCCCATGTGATAACCAAAAGGTATTGTTCATTAGACGAAAAGGGCTGTAAATAGAGGCAGGTCCTTGTAAAAAAAATCCTATGTCCAAACTGGTACTACTTCTAAAAATACTTAACGGATGTAGAACAAATTTAGAAAAAAATACGAATTTTTTCTAGAAATTTGTTTCAAGCAAAATGCATACCACAGGTTGAAACTTATCTGCAAGAAAATAATTTTCCACCGAAAGCTGCATTGTTGCTGAATACTGCATCAGCACATCCTGATGCAGAGAAAAGAACTCATTCTTGGCATTTCATCTGCCGAAAGTGCGTTATATTGCCCAGGCAATGGATCAAGGTATTGTAGAGATCACGAAGAGACTTAATGGAAAAGACCTTTTGCTTTTAATTATGAAGAAAAGATGACTTTATGGGGTTTCGGAAATTTCGGAATTTGAAAAGAGCAAATTGCTAGTCATGAATTTTAAACATTAAAAATTTAAACTGTTTTATTTGGTAGAATTAATATCTATTCCATATTACCATATTTAGTGAATTATCGGGAGTAATACCACAAGAGGTTAGAATTTGACTAGATAAATCGATACAAATTTCAAGAATGAATTGAGATGGAAAAATGGATTTTACCTAATCTCTCTTTCTCTCTCTCTCTCTCTTTCTCTATATCTCTCTCTCTCTCTTTTTTCTCTCTCTCTCTTTTCCTCTATTTCTCTATCTCTCTCTCTCTCTCTCTCTCTCTCTCTCTCTTTTTCTCTATCTGAGCCACTTACAGTATCTGTAACCATAGATGCAATGCTTATTTACTTTGTCGGTAGCGAAAAAATATTATTACTTACATTTAGTATATTCATAGCAATGAACTACTTTAGCTTAGAAATAGTTAATTCATTACGAATTTATGGGGGTTAAAAGGTACAAATCACAAAAACAGAAGAAAAAAACGTTTACATTTTTTTTTCAAGTGAATTATGCATACGGGGTAAAACTGAATTCTGGTAGACCCCAAATATCATTTACATTTTTACATAAAAAAACAAATTTTAATTAAATTTAAACAAAAAACAAACTATCAAAAGCTCACTTATGATACATTTATGAACTCTATAATTTATAGAACTTTATAATTTAGAGATGAATTAAAATATATAAAAATATACAGGGTGTCCTATTTGAAATAAAAAAGTTAACTCATTTCCGGTTAAACCGGGTTTTTATTAAAATTCCACTTACTGATACACTTTATTCTCTAAAAACACCATACTAAAGGACCCCGCAGTATTTCAATGTAAAATGGGTTTCATCGAAATTGTCCCATTTTTTGCAGGGAGCTAGCTTTTGACATCCTGAACAAAAGTCCTTATGGGCGGAACAAAATTCTATGTAAGGATTTTGAGTTATCCGCCGAAGAAGGTCTCGTTTCACCGATAATCGAAAATCGTAAAAACAGGGTGAAGAACGCTTACAACGATGTTAATATCATCATGTTTGGACGGCTTTAGATCAAGAAGTTCTTATACAATGCTCAGCAGTCATTGCTGGGGACGCTGGGCAAGTGTGCCCATCATTAGGCAACTCGTACGGCATTGAACATGAACATTTTCAGGAAAAAAAAAACGAACCTTCAATTGAGATTCATTCTTTGTAGAGAATGATTTATTGTTGCCCGCTCAAACTCGGAACAGCCCTTACCCAACGATGGGCATGCTGGTCCATCGATGGTTCATGATGGGCAGTTTAAAAAATATACCAAAACTTCAATTGAAACTCGTATTTTTGACCGGAAGATCAATTTCACGGGCGGAAAGGCCCTGAAATGTCTGACCATTGATGGTTCATCATGGGCACTCTCAAAAAAGTTACAAAACAAATTGATTGTGAAGTTAAAAGTGTTTTAATCCACGTTTTTTTTTTGTTTCACTTAAAAAAGTGTGTGACGAAAGTTGTCTGTCAACAAACTTCCAGCGGTAAAGTTGCTCAGTATTGTATGGAGATTATTTTGGAAAAGTTTCTGACTAAAAAAAATGAAAACTTTGAAAGTTATGAGTATTTAAAAGTTATGAGTATTTATTTACTGACGTACCCGGTGGCGGCGCAATAAATCAGAAGGTTGTTTTTTTTTCTGAAAATGTCCATGGCCGCCCTACGAATTGCCTAATGGTGGGCACACATGCCCAGTGTCCCCAGCAATGACTGCAGAGCATTGTACTAGAACTTCTTGGTCCAAAAGAATCCAAACATGAATGATTTTCGAGTATCGGTGAAATGAGACCTCCTTTGGCCGATAACTCAAAATCCTTACATAGGATTTTGTTCCGACCGTGAGGATTTTTGTTCAGGATATCAAAAGCTAGCTACCTACAAAAAATGGGACGAAATTGTCCCGGGGTTATATGGAAGGTCAAGATCATTTTTGTTTGGAAAAAACACTGGAACAACGTCATTTTGCCAAAGCTCTAAATATCAAGTTCTCACCTTCAATTGTCATTTACTTGAAAAATGTCTAATGTAAGATGGCAACATTTTTATACTGCCACTTCGACAATGAAAAGATCTGTCAAAATCAAGAACAAAAACAAAATGGATGACGTCATTACTCAAATACAGATGACGACTGAAAATCGACTTTCATGCAAAAATCGACCTGTTCGAGTATTTTTTCCAAAAATATTTTATTTCGGTTTTACTGAATATATTCCATACTTTAAGCGAGCACTATATACTGTTTAATGCCACAACGAATACTAAATTATACAAAACTAAAAATTACTAAATTCAAGAAGCAAATTAGTTAAAGAAAAATTTTAAAAGTCCAGGTCTCAGTTTCAAACTAAAGTTTACCAATTTATGTATTATTTAAATTAATTTAACACTTTTCTAAGTTGAGATTTTATAGATATTTTTATTAAGTAGTAGTATAACAGTTTATTGTACTCGAGATACATCGATATACAACAGGCCATCGACCGAGGTCTTTCAGCCATTTTATTAAGTTTATTGTTCATTTTTTATTTTTTTAAATTTAATATTTATGATCTAAAAAATTGATCGTTAAAAATATATATCGTAACTGAAATACTTATATTATATTGGATCTGTTACAAATAAACCATAATGGACAATAACAGGCGATGTCTTAAACTTAGAAACAAAACCACACAATTAAAACGAGAATTACGATAGTTCGTTCCACAAACTAAGAGTCTTAAAAACTCTTCATCTATTGTAAAAACTGGTTAATGCCACGATCAATATCGAATGATATAATAGATAATTTTTGTGTTAAAAATATCGGAGATATCAAAATAATACAAGGTTTTAATATATTTGTTACTGCACAAATACACCAAATAACTTTAAATTATAAGTTGATTTTGAAAATATTGTTGCAAATTCGATGTTTTATCATCCATTATCATTATCTATACTCGGCAACTATAAGAGATAGAGAGTTGGTTAAATGGAGATCAAGTTGCACATTTTAATGCTATACAATTTGTTAAAAATCAATTTAAAATATTTCTATTACTTCCGGAGATCAATTTTGGTTTTTATATATTTGCAGCCTTGCTGATTTTTAAAACCAAGAGCACTTTCATAATGCACTTTTGTATGCTCTTCAAAAAAAAACGTAACATGTAATAATTTATTTTCATTATGAAACATATTTTTTTAAATCAATTTATTCACATCATAAGCAACGAGAAAATGTAGAATAAATAATCTTTTCAATTTAATGATTCATAGCATGTACATTTCTTGTTTGTAAACACATTAGAATCAATACGATCAGTAATATTTGTTCAACTTGTTTGTATTTTACTTATAAAAAAATTAAATAACAATTAGTAATTGATACATTACTTTCCTTAGTTATTTACATGTAATTTTTTTATTTACATTTGGGTCGATGAAGGTAATTCACAATCATTTAAGTAACCTATTTTTAGAATAACCCCCAGCAGGTATAATCTGCAAATTGGTCATTAGGGCTGAGCGTTCGACAGTTAATCCCTTCAGGCCATTATAACTGGTAAAGGGGTGTTTTCATTCTAGTTGAATTTTTGCAGTGAAGCTGTGACGGTGGAAGCATTGCTTTAGACAAACGTACATTATAAATTCTTATGGTGATAGTGCTTAAACATATTCGTTTAATGAAATAAAGACTAGGTGGTGTGGATTGCCAGTGAAAAACTTTTACGTTTGGGGTAACGAAGCTTAACGTAAGTTTTATTAATATTATTAATGTTTACTTTGCAGACAAGCATTTTTAAAATTTGTGTTCATTTTGTATTTTTGTAAATCTGTTGTCTCTTTAAAGATGGTGCATTTAAGGTGCGCGCCTAAAGTATGGAATAAATTCAGTAAAACTGAAATAAAATATTTAGGGAAAAAATCCTTGTCCACGTCGATTTTTTTTTGATAAAAATACACATGAAAGTTGGCTTTCAACTATCATTTGTTTTTGAGTAATCATCATCATTCTTTGGCAACCTTCTATTTTTGTTCTTGATTTTGAGAGATCTTTTCATTGTCAAACTAGCAATCTATAAATGTTGCCATCTTACATAAAAAAATTTTCGAATAACATTTTTATATTGCCGGTTTGACAATGAAAAGATCTCTCAAAATCAAGAACAACAATAGGGGGTTGTTTTTAAAAATAAAAAGAGATGACGACACAAAAAGAAATAATGACTGAAAATTGACTTTCATGCAAAAACGCCTATTTCTATCAAAGAAAATCGATCTGATCTTAAAATATTTTATTTCGGTTTTACTGAATTTATTCCATTCTTTAGGCGTGCACTGTATATAAATATTATTCAAATAAAGCGCATCATATCTAATTAGGCAAAGGAAACGCTTGTTAGATTATTTATTCGAAATACTTTTTACTTTCTCCGTATGAAGTATCGTACAAGATAGAATTGTGACATATTCTCAACGGAAATATCCATTTTGAAGTCGCCTAAGATGATTCTCACCATTTTTTGGAATATATATTGGGCGCAGTATCTCGAAAACTACTAAATATTTTCAAATTAAACTTTCAACATAAGCTTTATTTGAGAATCGGAAGAACTGAAAAGCTTTGGTACTGGTGTATAAAGGCACATAAGTCAATTTTGGGTTTTTCAGGAGAGAGTAATAAAGCAACAAGTACAATAATTATAAGAAATTATATATATTTTCTCCAAACAAAGCAAAATTTTGCAAATATTTTTAATAGTATATTTATATAAATAACTGGAAACATTTCCGAACTCTAAATTATATAATCAAATAATTAATTAATTACTTGACTTATGGGAAAAAGAACATACGAAATTGCTTGACTTATGTTATGACACAATGCAGTACGATTTGATTAAAATAATTATTGATGTCACTTAAAAAACTTTGTTTTTTTCCTTATTCATCTCATTGAAATACCTACATAATAATATTTATTTCAGATTGAAAAGAACATTACACTCAAATATTAAAAAAAAAACTTTCTTAGAAACACAAGAAGAAAATAGGATAATACTGTTTATGCTGAAGGCTTCTATTTCGTTATACATTTGGAATAATATACAGGGTGTTTCAGAGCTCTGGGAACGGTCAATCACGTGCTTATTTTTCAAAATTTCGAAACATGTTTTATACAAAAGTTGTGCAGAATAGTGAGCTGCACGTCCTAAAAATATTTAAATTTATACAGGGTGTCTCATAACAAAGTTACAGACCAAACTTCTGTTTTTTTTTAATGGAACACCCTGTACATTTTAGCATTTTTGAATTCCTTGTTACTTGGAGATTAAAATGACCCAGGTTGTGGGGGTTGAAACCGGGCCGTTTTTGTGTTATTCAGTTGTTTATACAAAAATTTGACCAAAAGTGTTAAAGTGCTCCCCTGAAACTAATAAAGATAATTCATTATAATTTAGTGGTAAAGTTTAGTCGAACTTTAGTCTTCAAAATTACCCTATCAAAACATAACTCAGCGTATTATACAGGGTGATAGCCATTCGCAAACTGCACAATTTCTATTTTTTCAAATGGCACACCCTATATATTATGTCATAACTTGAAAGTTCATTAAGTAAGCTTTCGTTTCATATCAGGTTTCATATATCTGAAGTTGATCATTACTCTAATATTTCAAAATTCGTTGGTGATTTGCATGTTTTTATTATTAGTTTTAATTTAAAATCTAGGTACCAATCTTTTTAAATAAAAAAGCAGATGATGCGTAATTCACAAGCCTAAAAAAGTAATTATCTAGGGTGCGACTTTTTCAATTTTCACTTTATTTTTTGAGAATTTTCCAATTTCCAATTATTTAGGGTTGTTATTTTTAACAACTGACGGCGCCACAAGCAAAATTAATAATATACCGGGTGTTACTAAATTGTGGTAGACACCAAATATCATATTCATTTTTACATATATCTTTATGAAATTTAGTACAGTATTTTTAGAGAATAGTGTTAATTTTTAATAAAAAATCCACTTCCGGTTTAACCGGAAAGGACTTGAATTTCTTTATTTCAAATGGAACACACTGTATATTTTTCCATAATTTAAGTCGTCTCTAAATTCTAAGGTTACAGGTGTATCATAAGTGACCTTTTGGTTGTTAGTTTTTTGTTTAAATTTACACAAAAAAAACACAAATAAAGCTTATGCTGAAAGTTTAGTTTGAAAATATGTATCAGTTTTTAAGATACGGCGTTTTTCAACAAATCGTCGAAATCTTCTCTGGTGACTTTAAAACGGAAATTTCCGTTGAAACTTCGAATTCGAAAACAGTGCTTTTTGTAATTTGTACGGAAAAAGTAAACATATTTTTTGGCCTTGATAACAATGCCGCTTTAGCCATAAAAATATAAGTTAAATGGGTAACGCATGTTTCCTGCTATGAAACTTCCGGTGCATGAAATTTCACCAAAAGCTTCTAAATCCTTTGGAATGTCAAATAAAGCTTATGATCAAAGTTTAGTTTGAAAATATTAATTAGTTTTTGAAAAAGAGCATTTTCAAAAAATGGTCGACATCTTCACTGGTGACCTCAAAACGAATAACTGACCTTTTGGTTGTTGGTTTTTTGTTTAAATTTAAATTAAATTCAATGAAAAAAAAACAAATTTAAATTGGATTTAAACAAAATACTAACAACCAACGGGTGACATGATACATCTATAAATTTAGAATTCAGAGATGAATTAAATTATGTCAAAATATACAGGGTGTTCCATTGAAATAAAAAGGTTAAAGTCATTTCAAGTTCAATAGGGAATGGAATTTTTATTAAAATTCCACTTATTGACACACTTTATTATTTTCAAAAAACACCATACTGAATTTCATAAAGATATATGTAAAAATGAAAAAGATATTTAGGGTCTACCTGAATTCAGTTACACCCGATGTAGACTAACTAAAATTGAAGCTAATTTTAAAAAAAGTCCCAAAATGGTCTCCTAGATAATTATATTTTTAGGATTGTACCTTCCATTCATTATTTCAAATAGAACTACAAATAGATGTGTAGGTTATAACGCCGTATCTTTTGTTCACAGTTTTTCATAAGTAAAACCATAAGAGGTTTATTTTTTCCGGAAAAACTTCGAAATTTTTCACGATAACTTTATTGTTTATTAATTTCACGAGAGCAAAATCTTAATTAGGTGATTTTGCTCGAGTTAAATTTTAGAAAACAACAAAGTTTGAGTGAAAAATCTTGAAGTTTTTTCAGAAAAAAAGTAATCGTAACGTGTTATTTGTTAAAAATAAAATTACAAAAAAGGAAATATTCTGTGTGGTGATTTTTTAGTGAAAAACAAAAGTTTATTATTGTTTTGATGCCTGAAACGAAAAACTCCAGAAATTTCAAAATATGATATCTCAGCGAATATTTAAGTTACAAAAATGAAATAAAAACCAAAACGTCCGCTTTTTTAAAGCTTCCGCCTGTTGCCAGAAAATATTGACATATATGTGGGCAATTCCACGAAAAATAGTAAAAAACCCGTAAAAAAGTTGAAAAAATCGATTTTTCAAAATGCCGCGGCATGATATAAATATATCTTAATGCATATTTTGGTAGATGTTTATGGGGTAAAAATTATGCGAATGTTAAAAACCGGGTACAAGGGGGCAGTGGCGGCTCGTGGAACATGTGATGGTAGAGCCACTTATACAATACATCCCCCTCCCCTTTTTGAAGAAACAAAGAACCATTTATCTTCCTAGACCAATCGAATATTTTGGCCAATAAATCAAAAATTTGGAAAAAACAGATCTAAAATATCAGCCAAAAAATCAAAAATCTTGGTTTAAAAATAAAAATGCAGACCACAAAAATTGAAAATGCAAGCAAAACAAAAATAATTTGCCATTTTCGACCCAAAATATCACTCTTTTTAGCTTAAAATAAGTTCCAACGAGAAATTCGAAAGTAATAGCAAAAATAAAAAAATAAAAAATTTGCACAATAAAATCAATAATCCAAGTTAAAAAAATCTAAAATATGGGACAAAAAATAAAAAATTAAGATCAAAAATCTAAAATTCGTACCCAAAAATCAAAGTGGTAGACCACAATAATCAACTTTTTTAACAAACGAATCGAAAATTTAAGTCGAAATAAAGAAAATTTCGACTAAAAGACCTAAAATTGAAACCAAATAATCGAAAATACAAAATATAGGCCAAAAAGTAGGGCCTAAAAAGGTGAAAATTTAGACAAAACATCGAAAACTCGGGCGTAAAGATAAAAATTGCAGACAAAAAAAATCGAAAATTTCTACAAGCCAATCGAATATTTTGGTCAAAATAAAGAAAAATAAAAAGAATTGGAACAGAAAAATCGAAAATACAGAAATCTAAAATATGGGCCAAAGAATCAAGAATCCTGATCTAAAAATTTAAAAAAAACGCATAAAAGAAATTAAAAACTTAAGTAGAAGCAAAATAATTTGAAAAAAATAAGTTTCTGATCAGAAATTCGAAAATAATAGCCAAAAAATAAAAAACTCACGAAATGAAATCAATAATCCAAGTTAAAACATCTAAAATACAGGATAAAAAAATAGACTAAAAATCTAAAACATCCGATACAAAATTTAGGCATAAAAATAAAAATGGTGGACCAAGGAAAGAAAAATTTTAACAGACAAAGAAAGAAAACGTTAGGGCAAAAGATAAAAGAAAATAAAATTCTACAATGTTGGCCAAAATTCGAAAATATTGACAATAAATTCGAAAAGTTAGGTAGGACTAAATAAATTAAATAAACTAAAAAATTAAGAAAAAATTAGGTCAAAAGATTTAAAAAAAAATTTAAAAAATGTTGGTCAGAAAGTCTAAAATTTAGACATTGCATAGAAAATTCGGTCCCAAAGATAATAAATGCAGGCTAAAAAATCGAAAATTTCAACAAAAAGAACTCGAAAATACCGGAAAAATAAAAAAAAACTCGCATATAAATCAATAATTCAGGTTATTTATATTTTAATCAAAATCAAATCAAAAATTTGGAACTAGAATTAAAATTTTAGCCCGAAAAATAAAAAATGCGGACCAAAGAATAAAATTTTTTAACAATTAAATCGAAAATTTAGGTCAAAATAAAAAATTATTACAGATTTATTTATTTGCGGGAATTTCCCTTTAAAATATACAAAATATCTCTAAAAATATTACAAATCTGAGAAAATTGTACAAAAGATCAAAAATTTGGACCAAAAAAAAATCGAAAATACAAGTCAAAAATTTAAATATGAAAAATTCGTCGGGAAAAATACAAAATGCAGACCAAACAGTCGAAAATTTTACCAATTAAATTGAAAATTTAAGTCAAAATAAAGAGTTGTAAAGTAAAGGTTCATAATTTCAAACAATCTGAAAATATGATTTATGTGTACTTTCGATTTATCGTGCGTTTACATTTTGTCCCAGACATCAAAACAAAAAAAGTTTCATTAAAGTTATGCAGACGTTGTTTAACATTTAAACTGGCGAAAAAGTGTTTTATGAATTAATGAAAAATTCTTACTGAGCTTGAAACTACAGGTAGTGCTCTACGCAACGAGCAGCCCCTGCAAGGGAGTCTTATAAGTTAAAAATCGATTCAAAAACTTTTTGAATTTTGTCAGGGTCTAAATTACCTTGAATGGCTTTGGAAAAAATTGATCAAATTGGTATTTGGGTAGACTATTCTCATGATTTTCTTTCAGAATTTTTCATTTACTTGTTCCTCAGTAAAAAAATAATGTTAAAAAGAAACAATTTTTAACCCCCAGAGAGGGCGAAGGGGGTTGTAGGCCGACTGACCATGGGGACCTTAATTTTACAGCCCAAAACATCCTCTTATCTTGTAAATTCTAAAATCTAGGGATAGGGGCGTTTTGACTATATTAACAGTAGTTAGCCTTTAGTCATTTCACGTTAAATATTTATACTTAAATTTTTCTATATTTACGATTTTCTTCTCTCCTTTATGACATATAAGTTAATAAAAAATCAACGCGTGGGTTATGTAAAAAGCTTTCGTGGGCCAGTGTGCGACTCGGAGAGCACCGGTTCGCTGCCACTGCTCTAAACTGCAAATCAATGGGATATGCATTGTTTGAAATATTTATTTTGAAGTAAATAAAGCAATGTTTTACTCACAACGCGGTTCAAATTCCCGACCTCAGTGAAAGTACAGGTAACGAGCTATAGAATCTCGGCCCAAGGAAGGTAGAAAGGTGATACAATCAATAAATCTCCAATGACACCAGTAATTAATTATAACTGGACTAATTACCCAAAGCAAAAAGCGTCGAGACATGATATAAACAGATTACACACTTAATTATCGTCAATTGACCAACTACACTTCCTGAAGATGTTCAATTCTATGTCACAGAAATATCGATAAAAAGATATACGTCCACAAGTGCATATTTAAGACAAAGGTTTTGTTATCTAAAATCTAAAGTAGCTCTGATAGGATATTTATTTTGATGTACCATACGACCAACTAATTTACGTGACTAATTGTTGTTATCACCATAACTAATTTTCCATTGATCGTTTGTAATGCGGAAAGAACAAGTGCACGAACTTATTACGCCGGAATGGTTCTGTAGTAATAGTTACTACGTTATTGCTTTTGCTGGTTACTGATAGGAAACGTGTGCCGGATTAGGCCGTGCTGTATCGTTAATGCTTACGTAATTCGCAACTTTTCCTCGTTAAATTTAAGCTGAAAGTAGGTTAAATTACCGCGGTTAAATAAGTAAGGAAGTTTGTGCGAGCATTCATTGCACTTTCTTAAAATTTAGTGTGCCAATATGGGAATTCCATAGATAATTAATATTGTGCCAAATAGTTAGATATGAATGTAAATTAAGAGAGATATTTCCATTTCTAAAAAAAATACCACACGGAAATTATTTGTATGGAAATATATTTGCCAAGAACATTATTATCATAAATAATCAGCGATAAGATATTTGGAAATCTAATAATGATTTTTCCTATTAAGCAATCTACATCTTAGCGTGAATCAAAATTAATAATAAATTTGTTAAAATTATTTCAGATGGACCCGTACCATAGGGTAATTTACAAAATTTGTTCAATATGGCTACCATTAAGTTGTAAACAAGTTTGAAGGCGGAACTTCGCATTGTTTAACACTTTGTGGAGCATGTAAGATTCGATATTGTCGCATTCCATCTGCCAGGAAATTCTTCATGAAGATAGTGCCACACGAATGTAGCACCATCTTGGTCGTTCCCGATGAGATTAAATTATTTTATACGGTTATCACCCAACTTTTCGAAGTACGATGTACCTTTTACTGATGTGTTAAAGAAAATTGGCCCTATTACCTTTCCGTTCTAAATTCCACATCACATCATAATTCGTTGTACCTCTTGTCGCCATTGTACCAACGCACAGTGGTCCAAAGTCTAAAAAAGCTGACCAAAATATGTCGGTTTTGTTCAATTTCGATGAAACATTGGATTATTTGTTTTTTAGATCGCTGATTTTAAATATGAAATAAAATTGTTCATAAACAAAATGGCGGATCCAAAATGGCGAACCGCTTATATGAAAAATTATAGAGTTCCAACGAAATTTAGTATACGGTGGTTTTTGAGGTCGCTGATTTCAAAAATAAAAGACCACTTACATGAAAAATTGCATTTGAATTAAAATTTATACAGGGTCTTCATTTCAAAAGGAGCCACCCTGAAAAACTTTCGATCTGAAGTAGTTACGGTTTTAAGAAAAAATACGTGAATTTTGTTTTCGAGGGGGAACTTAAAAAACACTGTTTTATTTATTTTTTCTTGTAACCGTGACTACTTCAGAACCAGGGTTATTCAGGGTGGTTTA
The DNA here is from genome assembly GCA_910593695.2 of Ocypus olens. NCBI lineage: Eukaryota > Metazoa > Arthropoda > Insecta > Coleoptera > Staphylinidae > Ocypus > Ocypus olens. Next base: position 36,355,420 of record OU343053.1, read on the forward strand.
TTTTGAAATGAATACCCTCTTTCTCTCTCTCTCTAAAACAAATGAACCGATTTCAATTATTTTTGCTTTGCTAGATAGCATTTGTTATGCCCTTTAAAATGAGGTATCGCACAATAGGGGGTGCTATTTGAAATTATAAAGATGGGGTGGCTGGGGGTGAAGGGGTGAAAGATAAAATTCTAAAAACAGTGTTTTCAAGTTCCACCTCAAAAACAAAATTGACATATTTTCTCCTGTAACCGTGACTACTTTAGAACCAGGGTTATTCAGGGTGGTTTATTTTGAAATGAATACCCTCTCTCTCTCTCTAAAACAAATGAACCGATTTCAATTATTTTTGCTTTGCTGGATAGCATTTTTTATGCCCTTTAAAATGAGATATCGCACAATAGGGGGTGCCATTTGAAATTATAAAGATGGGGTGGCTGGGGGTGAGGGGGTGAAAGATAAAATTATAAAAACAGTGTTTTTTAAGTTCCCCCTTGAAAACAAAATTGACGTATTTTTTCTTGAAACCGTAACTACTTCAGATCCAAAGTTATTCAGGGTGGCTCCTTTTGAAATGAAGACCCTGTATATAAAAATTTTAGAGGTCAGTGAATTGGAAAATTTCAGCAACCAAAATGACATTTACCGTCTTTGGATTTATAATTTTGTAAGCTTGTGATGAGGGGATCTGAAGATGTGAGAAGACGGTAAAATACATCTCCCACTGTCTTCTCATGTGAGTATTTTCAACAAAAGCTTTCACGATAACGTCTGATGTTCTGTTCAATTGGTAATGGTATCAATTATAGCGTAACCATAGATGAGAGTAACGTGAACTGATGTCGGCATCGGATACCAGGGATATAATTCATATCGTTTGGCAAAATTTAAGCAGTATATGTACTTTGAATTTTTCTATATCTATACCAAACCCGCTTGATATTGCTTGTAACCGCATCTTGCTTTTTGCTATCAACTCTTCGTCCACCCCTAAAATTTCCGCAGTTGACGAGACAGTTCCAAAATATCAATTCGCAAACCGTACAATTGTTTAAAATCATTCTTATTTTTTTGTTTACGAGCTGTTACTTTTATTTCTGTCCTGCACTTTTTTCGGTTCCGTCATCTCTCGCGAGTTGATAACTATTTTGATGCTTTTCGCAAGATAAGTCTTTACGAGAATATATTATGCAGGTATTTATTCAGCGCCATTTTAATAACTTATAAAATATTTTTATGTAAAATTTCGATGTATAGAAATTTTCTACATACCTTCAGAAACACCCTCCATCAAACCGTCTTGAAAACGTACACTTGATTAATTAACTATATGTACTTAACACTCGTCGAATATTTCGGCCACAAGTAGCGTATCGTGAGAGCCATTGGCAGCACTAACTCCTGACTGGCGTACAGCTTCGGGTTTCATAGGTACAAGTCTTTCCCAAGTGCTACCCTAACAATACTCTTTAGTGAAAACTTTAAGATGTTCCCTTCCATTTTTCGACTTTTGGCCAGCTTTTTTCGACTACTTTGGACCACTGTGTAACGTGGGTTGTCATGCCACCAGTATCAGTGGCTGGGTTTGTTTACTTTCTCGTTTACTTGAAACTTTACTAAAATCAGCATTATCTATCTAATATAAAAGCCATTTGACGGTCGGAATCATCTTCAATAAGATGACATATCTCGAAACCTGAGCAACATGGCAAAAAATGTTTCAGATTAAAGTTGTAGGGTTCGGAGGGGGACATATGTTGGTGACCTTTAAATGACCTTCGTTAATTTTCAATGTCAAACGAAGGTCAACTTTGGTTTTTCAAATGAAACCCCTTATTTTTTATTGCGGGATCGTATTCTACGGGAAAAAATACAAACTTTTGTAGGAAACGTTTTTTTTTAATACTTTTTTCAAGAGTTTTTTCACGAATTTAGTCCGTCAAATAACATGAAATCTCAGATGAATCCATGCTGTGATTCATGCATTACCCTCGGCATTAGCATCAAAGATGCGGGATTTTACTCTCCTTGACTTTTCCCTCTGGGGACTAGTCAAGGAGAAAGTATTTGCTGAAGCTCCGACAACAGTGCAGAACATAAAGGAAATGATTATCCAAACCCTTCGAAATGTTCAAGTAAAGTATCGAGCATTTAATCTAAAAACGAGATCGAACCTCCGGCCCCTTTTCAGGGCCAATTGGGTGACGCTAATGCCACGGGTAATGTATGAATCACGACCTGGATTTATATGAGATTCCAAACAACATGACGGACAAAATTCGTTAAAAAACTTTTTAAAAATGCATTTTCAAAAAGAAACGTTTCCTACAAAAAGTTTGTATTTTTTGCCATGGAATACGATCCCGTAATAAAAAATAGGGGGTTCCATTTGAAAAATAAAAGTTGATCTTTGTTTGACCTTCTAAATTGACCCCAAGGTCAATTTCAAGGTCACCAGTATATGTCCCTCTCCGAACCCTACAACTTTCATCTGAAACATGTTTTGCCATGTTGCTCAGGTTTCGAGATATTTGGGGTGGCAATTTAAAATGGACCCCTGTATAGATGCAATTTTTCAATCTTAAATATACCATGCGTAATGGTTTTTGGTATCTTCAACTCTTTACTTGCTCGTCGTAGAGACTTTTTCCAACTGTCTTAGGAATATTGTCTGGTGTAGTGGGTTGTCCTACTAATCCCGTTGTCTTGATCTTGCCAAGAATGCGGACCACAGTGTTTGCTGTTTCTGTTTTTCGGGGTGGTCTGCTGAATTTTACAGCCACTTGTCTTTGTTATCATCCCTCGTTTCCACGGGCAAAATGACCTCGGTAGCGTAATCATTGTTGACCCAGTACAATAGTTAGTAAGGGTGTTACGAAATAATTGTATGTTATTTCTGCTATAGTATGGGACTTTTCCGACACCCATTTAAAATGTTTTGTTCACGAAAATGTTATAATGTGCGCATTATTTAATTGTATGTTTAATATGCCTATTAAACACGCTAATTTGCGCTTTCATTCACAGAACGCGATTTATGATAATATTTTGTTTTACCTGTTTAATACTGATTTTAATATTTTTTTATTGTAATTGTAATTACAACCTTAATTTCAATTTTAATTTTGTTTTTGTTTTTTTTAATTTTGATTTTGATTTTAATTTTCGTGAACAAAGTATAGTGTACAACTCGCATATAATGGCTATTGGAAAATCTTGGTGGCCGTGATGGCTGATAAAACTAATAAGGCACGTTTAATTAGAAGTTTATTCTCCTCTTAACTGTGAGCACAAGACTCTTTCACAATACAATTTTGGTGTACATAAAATTGTTGTAAGAATTACAGTCCACTGGCCTGCTTCTGCCACTACCTGACTACTTAAGGGTCAATGTCTCCCTCTCCCATCGCACCGGGGGTGGTTCTTACCAGCTATTAATCACTCAAACGATTTGCTCCACTCGCCTACGGCTCGTTCCGCAAACATCGTTCTCGTGATTAATAGCCATCATTATATGCTCATTGTACAATATACTATTAGCGCACAGAACAAGAGCAACTTGCAAATGACTCATACTATTTCATACTATTTTTTATTTTGCACCTTTCAAGTTAAAAATGTCAAAGTTTTAAGATGTAGAGCAAACGATTAGATAACTTTCTATTAAATTTCAGTTTATTGGTGGTGCAACAAAAAAAATTTCACAAGTCATTGGAATACAATTAATGACAATAATGAAAATAGGAATACAATAATAAAATTAATTTAAAAACAAAAAACAACTATCACATTTTGACGCTATTACGTAAATTCATAAATAAAAACTAGGTATAAATAATAATACATCATTATACAAGATAATAAGAGTGTATATTATGCCACGAGTGTGTTTGGAACACGACACAGGCAGCGACGAGTGCTCCAATAATGCTACTGCCCCACAATGCCTCTAATTAAATAAGTATAATATGCTACTTTTGCTACTTTGGTTTTGGTTAAGGATTTATTTCCATAATAAAATATACAGTATGTTTTTTTTTATCGTGGGCCATAGGATTTTACATGCTAAAAATTATACCTTGTGTTAATGTATATTTTGACATATAATTTTAAAGCAAATTTTAGTTAGTGATAAATCAATTACTTTTCCACATGATGCGCTTAATTAGATTAACTTAATTAAACATGTTAAATTCCATTAAAAAATGAAATTTATTCACTAATCAATCTGACATTTCGTAAATTCAAGGTACTCTGATTATTTTTGCTCAGTATTTATTTTAAATAATTTCATTTTTTAATGAAATAAAACATGTTTAAATTATTCTGACTAAGTGCATTATGTAGAAAAATAATTGATTTATTACTAACTAAAATTTCCTTCAAAATCTTATGATAAAACACACATTAACAAGGTATAATTTTTAGCATGTAAAATCCTATGGCCCACGATAAAAAAAAATACCCTGTATACTTAAAGGTAGTGAGTTTTATCATCAACATGTGACAGCTCTGTCAAAAATGTTTTAAACGAATTTAATATTTGACATAAGTATTTCTACGGCGTTTTCATTAGTTTATTTTAAAATATAATTAATCTCGAATATTACTTGCACGTTTCTAGAAATAAGGGGGGTTGTTAAGGGTGCGATAAACAAAGTATTTCCAAGTAAGTTCTAACTAGTAATGGAACGATTCGGATGAAAAAAATCGCCGAAGCCGATTATTAAAATAATCGATGACTACGATTATGCAAAGAAACATTGAACCCGAATCTGGTAATAATCGATTATTATAAAATCATCCGATTGCCGATCCAAAATTCTTTCTCGGATTTATATTGATTGATAGTGGAAGGTGGTATAGTTGAAACGCTCCAAGCTTAAACTATGAAAACGAAAATTGCATTATAAAATTTGAAAAATTATAGAAAAATAATCGGCAAGGAATTTTTTTAAAAGCTTAAAATCCATCAAAACATTACACATTCCGTTTCTGATTTCTCTTTAAAACAATTGCCATATACCGAGTGGAAACAAAACAGCAACGCTCCAGCCTTGAATTAGGAAAATTGCATTCTAGGACAATTGCCATATACCGAGTGGAAACAAAACCGCAACGGTCCAAACTTGAATTAGGAAAATTGCATTCTACGATTTGGAATTATAGTAAAATAACCAGTCAAGGAGCTTTTCCCAAATGCGCAAGACCTATTAAAAATAACAGACTTCTGATTTTTTATTAAAACAATTGCCATATACTGAGAGGAAACAAAGTAGAAAAATATCTTTATTAATAAAAATCATATGAAACTAGGAAGCAAAACAATGCGACAAGTTAACTGCAGCAAGCTCATAAATGTATGTGCACTTAATCAATCAAACACGAGTATATATTTAACTAGCAATTACTATTGTCGTGTAGTATTAATAATATAAGTGCTAATTGTATATCCACAGCCTTCAATTGAGTCGCTTCGTTGAACTGTAATTGAGTTTCATATAATCAATTTCTTTATGTCGAAATACCGACTTACATAAACTGTGTCAAAACATCTGGAATGTTTCTAAATGGGTAGTTATTTCGTTACTTTAATTACTTATCCGTGTCGTTGATTTTTTATAGCTTCATATTAGATTTTAAAATACTTATTTATAATCATTCATTATTATTACTAGAGAATGTCTTTTCAAAAGATATAAGTACAATTAATAAACCCACTGTTGTAGATATCGGACCACAGGGGTATTATTGCAGAAATCCACATGCCTTCTTCACAAATACATACAAAAATAGTTCGACCCATAACTCAACAAGGCACTATGATTTTATATAATTTACTGAGTGGTATTGACTGGTCACACATTTGAAATACCAATGTAAATGATCATTGGGATATTTTCATAAATATTTTTAAAGATTGTTTAAAATTATCTTATCCTGAGAAAACTCTCACAACAAAATCTAATAAATTAGAAATAAAATGGTTTACCCCTAAATTACACGCTATGAGGACCCAACTGAACTTCTCTTAGTCATTCATCAACACCTTCACTTATAAACTGCTATAATTCCTTTAAACAGGAAAATAGAAACGCGATTAAAAAGGAACACTGGCGAACAACAAATACATTGAATCGTCTTCAAGTCAAAATAAAGCTATGTCGGATTTAATAAATAGCAAACGCCCAAGCCTACCAATTAAACACAACTCGAGCATACGAGCTGATGCGTTTAACCTATTTTTTGCATCAGCTGGAAAAAATATTATAGAAACCATACCGGACACTGAAACTGATCTCATTCAACTTATGATGGGATCGTCTCACGTAATAAACTATAGCTGTTATATCAAATTAGAGAAAGTATCATCCACTAAAGTAAGAAGTATTATTATGGGGTTAAAACCCACAAATGGTACTGATGTGTACAGAATAAACTTAAAAATTATTAAGCAAGTACTCGATCTAATTATAGACCCATTAACAAAATTAATAAATCATGCTATAGAAAACAATATATTCTCTGATGTACGAAAGGTAGGTAAATGCATCCGCGTATTTAAAAAAAGGCGACAAAGATGATCCTAACAACTATTGACCAATATCAATACTACCTTTACTCTCTAAAATACTAGAGACAGTGATATTAGAACAAATCAACATATTTCTTGATAAACATAATGTACTAAATAATGCACAATTTGGTTTCCGTTCTGGTCGTTCCACAGTTATGGCAGTTAATAAATTCGTAAACAATACAATAGAATCATTTGAAAACAAAGAAGTAACAGTTTGTAACTTCCAAGACTTAAGTAAAGCTTTCGATAGTGTAACGCACAGTATTCTCTGTCGGAAGCTTTCTTTCTATAACTTTCACCCTACTGCTGTCAAAATGATTGCCTCGTACTTAAGCTCCAGAAAACAAGTAGTTCTAATAGGGGACGATATATCGAGTATGCAAAATATCTTGCACGATATACCTCAAGGGTCCATTTTGGGGCCTGTTCTTTTTATAATTTACATAAACGATCTTCCTTACAATAGAATGCATTCATCGATAGTTGATGACACATCATTAGCGGCAAATTATAAAACTTTCCAACAGGCGATAATTAAACTTAATGCAGACAGGTTAGTGGCTGAGGAATGGTTTAACTGTAACAAGCTAAAATTAAATTTGTCAAAAACAATTGAAATGACCCTCTCTCTGAAGCCAAATCCCCCACCACAAGTAAAATCAGCCAAACTGTTAGGTATAGTCATCGATACTAAATTGTCATGGGAGCCATGGTACCGAATTTAAAGGCAAACTTTTAAAAAACATTTATTTCTTGCGAAATATAAAAAAATCAGTTTCAATTAAAATTGCCCAAACTGCATTCTATTCGTATGTCCAGTCACATCTATCATATGGAATAATAATATGGGGGCAATCAGCTATCATGACTGAGGTATTCGCACTTCAGAGGAAAGCCGTTCGCGTTATCGCAGGTCTTCAGTATCGCCAAGACTGTCGCGAAGCATATAAGGAACTCAACATTTTAACAGACCCATCTCTGTTTATTTACGAGTGCCTTTTATATATTAAAAAGAACATTGATGCATCTAATCGAAACTACACTTTCTATAACTACGATACAAGAAATAGGGAGGATTTACGTCTTAACGTATTCCTATTGTATACATTTTTTCAACGCCCTACCAAATGATGTTCAATCTCTGTCTTTTAATTTATTCAAAGTTCGCATTAAGAAATACCTAATGAAAAAAGCACATTACAGTTTTGAGGAATTTCTAAATGATGCTCATTATATATGCGCCTATACCTATATGTTAGTAATGCCACCTATATGTTTTACCTGTATTTTTAATTTTAAGTAGTCTCATTTTTGTATTTTCAATTTTTTTTCCCTTTCCTTGACCTGTGTAAAAAACTGTGAGTTTTCTGGCACCAATAAAATTATTATTATTATTACTTAGCAAAAGTGTGGTTCACCTATATCCACCTTTTATAGAACATTTAGTGTTTAGTGATTATCATGTTTAAGGTTCATACGAAAATTAAGTGTTTTTTTTTTAATCGCCACTTTCTAAAAAAAAATATGTTTTACAGTAAATACTATAAGAGAAAAAACTTTAAATCACTGATTATAACTTTAAATTCAAAATTATCGCTAACAATTTAGACAAAATACTTAAATTACTTAAATGACATGTTTTAGCAGATGATTCAGATGAATGTATAAATCTGGCATCATTCTCCCGATCAGCTGTTTATCAGCGCAAAAATATGTACGCAGTTCTATGTATGTTTAATGATTAAGGGAAAAGTAGACTTTAAATATAAACTTTTTAAAATTCTTCAAATCTTCAAACTTCGTATGAACGTGTTAGCAATAATACGTTAGTTCTATTTTGCTTACATACTAAACCTTTAAGTTAAAAGTCTTATAAACCCAACATAAATAATGCTAAAAGATGTTTTAATACTGGCAGAACTTCTGATCGTTTCCCGTACGTGTTACTTGACCATTGGAGCTTTTTATGTGGGTATTTCTATTATTGTAATCATTATTACCTGATTGTACGCATATGTTACGAGTACATACGTAAACCTCTGTATTCACCATTTGATAATGACGTACAAGTTGAAACTAGAAAATAGATCATGTGTTAAACAAAGTGTTTAATTGTGTAATTCACATACAGGGTTGGGCATATGTGTCGAAACACCTGATTTCTAGCTAAACGTCTGTTGTTTTCTTATTACTTTAAAAAGAAATCAGTATAGTTTTATTAATTCTATTCAGTGACGTATTTTCATTTTCTACAGCTACCCTATTTTTTGAGATATGACGTCGTCGGTAGTTTTTAAATGGATCACCCTGTATATTTTAACATTTTCAAATAGACACCTTTTCAACAATTACAATAATATAGGATTTGATGGGTGTGCAAATTATGTTTTTTAAATAATAAATAGAATTATAAAAAATGAAATTTCGTAAAAATTTTGTTCAACCCTTGAAAATGTTGATTTATAAATATTAGAATTTCTGTCAGGAAATATTGCATGCATCTTGTGGAAATCTCTACCAATTTCCAAAACTAACTATCACTAACAAAGTAATTTTTTCAAGTTCAGTTAGTTCACCCAAAATTCAACAGGAATTTGTTCGGATGCCCGTTTCAGAAAAAAAAAATATTTAAACATGATGAAAGAAAAGCAGTCTTCTAATTATTGTTTAATATTGTTAATAAAACTATGAAGAACATTTGTAGCTATAAGAAATGATTTATAAATAGGATCAAACACTAATAATATTTGATAATATTGTTTTTCTTTTGGTGTACTATACAAACTACAAGGCTGGAGTGCAAAGGGATAATATTATAAATAGGACATTGAAGAGCATCCGTGGCTATTAAAATCATTTCTAAAGGAGGACAAACACTAACGTTTGATATTTTCAAATTGACCATGTGCTCGGATGCTCGTTTCAAAAAAAAATGTTTAAACACGATGGAAGAAAAACAGTCCTTTAATTATTGCTTAATATTATTAATAAGACTATGAAGAACATTTGTAGCTATTAGAAATTATTTCTAAATAGGGTCAAATACTAATAATATATGATAATATTTTCTTCGAATTTTATGCGTTTCAGGAAAAAGTTCTTTAACCAAATAGAAGAACAGCGGTCCTCTAGTTAATATTTAATATTCTTGAAAAGACTATACATAGCATTTGTGGCCATTAAATTGATTTCTAAATAAGGTGGAAACACTAACTTTTTTGATGTTTTCAAATAGTCCATGTCTGTAATAAGACTAAGAAAAACAATTATCGACATTAAAATAATTCCTAAATGAGGCCAAACACTATATTTTTACTTTTTTTAAGTTAACTGTGTCTTCGAATATTGCGTTTCCGGAAAAAAAATTGTTTAAAAAAATGAAAAATCTGAACGATCTTCTAATTATTGTTTAATATTGTTAATAATACTATGAAGAACATTTCTGGCTATTAAAATCATTTCAACAATATTTCGTTTCGAAAAAATATTTAAACAAAAAAGAAGAAAAATATTGTTAATAAGATTATAAAGAACATTTGTGGCTATTAAAATCATTCCGAAGGGATATCAAACACTAACTTTTGATTTGTTTTTAACTAGACATGTATTCGGATAAGTGTTTTGAAAAAAAATTGTTTAAACAAAATCAGAAAAAGCGGAAAATTACTGAATTAAATCTTGTGGTTAAGTCCAGAACGAAGATTAATTAACATTTTATTGAGATTGGTCATAATTCGCGTGATGGTGGAGGCGACAAAATTATTGACTAACATCTCGTCAGTAAAGTTATGCCGATGTACTTCAGGCTGCGTTGAGTTTCTATAGTTGTGCCACTAACTTTGAAGGTCATAATTGAGCTATAGCTCATTTAAAAAATTCACAAAAACGAATTCTAACTCTTGCTCCCATTTCCCAATGATTTAAACCTTTTTTTCTGTTCCTCGAAAAGCCAAGCCACATTCAGCTAACATACAAATAACAGCTATGCCACGCCTCAAGACATGTTTCCAGTAATCGCACTCTTCCAGAATGTTTTTTTCCAACCCTCACTTCAACCCCTCACCTTGTCTGCGAGTTAAATATGTCAGCAAAGAGTAGTGCTTTTCTCATGCTTAACCTTTACAATACTATTGTAAACAGTAAACAGTTTAAAAACAAAACAATATTCTGATCCTGTTGCGGGTGAATACCATTCTCTTATTTATCTCACCACTGGCTGTTTTTCCAATACAAAGTTTCCGTAAACAATACCTTACCTATTTTTTTTTGCTGCGGATGCAAGTCCATATGAAAAGCTTAGAGCATTTAGGATAAGACCGGGTCACATTTCTTCTCCCCATTTTCCACTAATATAATGCCGGTAAGACTTGGCTCATTTCATTTCAAATCACCCAAAATAAGAAAATCTCGTTGCCCTTATGTCACAGATTTTTGTAAAAAAAAAATTGTCGGCAAGTACATAGTGAGCCTTTTTTTCAGAATTTCTATGTCAAAACTGGGGTCAGTGGGTTATTTTGAAATTCGATGCAATTTAACAAAATGGCATCAATGGGAAAGGTGGCGAATTAAGTTTGTAATAACTATAACTTTGTTATTAATGAACCAATTTAGTTCAATTTGGTGTCATTTGAAAGACAAAAGTGTAAGCTACAAAATGGAATTTGTAAAATGCTGAAAACTTACATGTAACCTATACAAATGTGCCATATGTTTTTTTTTATTGCAAAATGTATGCAAATTTCAGGAATTTATTACAGCAAAATCACAATTTTCACCACCTTCAAATTTATTTCTCATAATGCTTATAATCAATTGTTTTCCGAAAAAAAAATCAGGAGGGTGTTTTTTGTGGTTGGACAATGAAAAAAAAAAGGAAAATGCAAAAACGTAGGGTAATTCTTAACTAGTTCGCAAAAAATTAAGATTTGAATTTTTTCTATAGCATCCTGAGCATTTTTGCTTTCTCTGTTACGTACGGGAAAGTATTGTGATCGTGAAATTTTTTTTCAAATATTTTTGCGTGGGGCAGGTACATTTATCAATATATTTTTATGTTGAATTGAATCTTCACACCTCGATGATCTTCACTGAGTTCTAGTATTTTTCCAATCCACCACTGATTCGCATAGATAGCTGTAACAAATTGTTCTTCGTTAATGGCGATCATTTCTTCCTTGCTTAACGGTTCCAGAGAAACTTGAAATTATTTCTGAAACTCTATAAGCAAGTTGCTTTCATCCAGTGGTCGAAAAAGTGATTTTCTCTCGTCCTAGGTATTGCGGAAATAGTGTGATACCATTATTCCAACATTTTTAAGCATTTTACAATATCTTCGTATTTATTCCAGGAACATGAGTTTTGGAAAATTTCAAAACATCTTCGTGACTTCACATTTGATTCTCATGTGGTCGTTGTAGACTTGCTCTTCTGGTTAAACGTTTTATGGTACCGCCAATTCCATCACATGTATTTTTGCCAAGACTAGTGGCAAAAAATCCATTCTGTTGTTTATGATAGCACTAATTTACAAAGTGTTTATTGTTCAGCCACAACAAACACCCTCCTGATGTTTTATGGTGAAAACAATTGATTATCAGCATTATGCAAAAAAAATAAAGATGATTTTCAGATATTATTCCATCCATTCAAAAATTGTTTATAAATAGAGACAATTAATTATTAGAATGTTTAGGTATAGAAAAAAATACAAATCTATATTTTTTGTCAACTAGTTTAGAACTTATTATAAGAATAATAATTTTTTGCATTTTCCATGTTTCTTTTTTTTATTGCCCATCCACAAAAAACACCCTCCTGAATTTTGTATGGTGAAAAGAATTGATTATTAGTATTATAAAAAAAAAAATTAAGGTGGTGAAAATTGTGGTTTTGCAGTAGTAAATTCCTAAAATTTGCATACATTTTGCAACAAAAAAATATTTTATTGCACATTTGTAAAGGTTATACGTAAATTTCCAGCATTTTACAAATACTATTTTGTAGTTTACACTTTTGTCTTTCAAATGAAACTAAAATGAACTAAATCGGTTTATAAATAACAAAGTTACAGCTATTAGAAACTGAAAGGCCAGTTGGCGCCGTGTTGTTAAATTGCGTCAAATTTCAAAATGACCCCCGATGATTTCATGTGAAATGAGCCACTTGTCAAATGGTCCATTATGGTGTTGACAATTACTGGATTCATAAGCGACCCGATAAGCCACATAAATCAAAGAAATCAAGCCACAATCCTGAATTGTGATTTCCTTTAATAATCTTGCATCTACAGAATTTTCATTGACGTCTTCACGATCGACAAAACTTTCATTTTCAGCAATTATTAAAATCGTAAAAAGTATTCGGAATCAATATTTGCTGTAGAGGTTCCGTACCAAGAAAAAAATTAACGAGAAACTTGTGACATCATTCATGGAAGCCGACTTATGTCTGTTGGTATCAGTCACGTGGTGACCCATGGTACGGCCGAGGTAGTAGAAGTGGCAATACAGATAGGTAGGATCGGTTGCAGAAACGGCTGGCGGCGTGACCGTATATATCTGTATTACCACCTCTACTACCTCGGCCGTACCATGAGTGACCCTGCGAGCCGTCACTGGTTGTTATATTTTGATTACAGTGGTCTGTTTTTTTTTCGGATGCTTGCCCCTTTTTACCTACATTTCTAAACAACCCCACGTGAACAAACATCTTGACGGCTTGAAAAAAATATAAAAGCAATTTTCATCGACTTAAACTCTATGAATTTACTCAAAACAGGAATAATGGTTCTGTCAAAATTTATAAACACCCTAGTTTTTTAGATAATCCTTTGGGAACACGGTACTTATAATGAAACATTTTATGGCTACGAATAAATTTAGTAGCAATTGTCAACATCTTAACACTTTTCAAATTTTCTAAAAAAAACATGACTAAAATTTTGTAAAAATCTATAAATCCCTTGCGAACAAAGAGTAAGATTGTAACAATTTTGATTTTTTTTTTAAATCAGATTGAAGAAATATATAAAAACAATTGCCATCGATTTGGAACTTTTCAAATTTTCAAATCTTCAAAGCACAGTCAAAATTATTTTACTGCAAAAATCTACAAGCACCCCAATGGCAGATTTCGAAATATTCCAAAAGCAAAGATTCATATTCATGATTGTGAAAGCCAAATTTTTGCACCTGTGCGGCATTTGTAGGCCCATCTCTATATTTAAATAAGTGTTATGGTAGAAAGAAGCTAGTGAGCCTCTAAATAAATAGTATGTTTTGTCCAAGTGGGCCGGGACCTGATCAGTTTGAGAACACTGGCCTAGAATAACTTATGGTTAGATCATCTCATAATGAATAACTTACGTAGCAAATATTATGATAGATCTCCAAGAGCTATATTAATATGTTTATTAACAGATTTAACCGTTTTAGGAATTACCAACATCAGAAAAAATAATATGATTTTTTTAACTAATCCAACTTAAATTAATTATGAACAGGACAGTACATACATTTAAGTTTGCGCATAAAATATGTGCGGGAGTTTAAAAATAAATTAAAATTCGAATTCAAAGATATTGCGTTATCATTGCGCATAAACCAAGACAAGGGACGATTGAAACTATAGTTAATGTTGTAAAATGGTACTCGAAAGGAGTGGCGGCACGTGGATGTTCGGCGGTTACGGAAAAAAAAAATAATATAATATAATAATAATATAAGTTTTATTACAAAAGATGGCACAATATTTACATGTACATACAAAGAATAAACATGTGACCAAATTTGAAAAAGTCAACGCGATACATACAGGGTGTATTTGAAATAACGAACAGGCTCGTAACCACAAAGAGATTATATTATTTTTAAACAATATTCGCTATTATTTTGTTTATAACTGTAACAAAACCCCGCAATTAATTATTAAAGTTAATGAGTGAAAATATGCAACATGTTTGGGGGCAGTGCTAATGTGACCTAATTTTTAAACGGCATCGGCTTTAGATATCGAATTACAACGAACGCGTAGGAAATATCTTAGTGCTCTTAGTCAATGAACTTGAGCACTGTTTATCTTTTATAAAAAAAAAAAACGTTGCGATAACACTTCAAATTTCGGAGGCAAGAAATCGTATCTCGCATTTTAAATAAACAAACACACATTCCATGCAGACCTAATTAAATGAGAAAAGCATCGGTTCTCAAAATGTTTATAAAAAACCTCGAAAAATTAGGAAAATTCAAAATGTTTTTTTCGAATAAATTTTGACGAAAATGGGTTCACACATATTTTGTGAATGTGCCCTTAAATGCCTGTTCGTTATTTCAAATACACCCTGTATACATATGACTTAAAACAACATATTAAAAATAGTACCTCAATTGTTTTCAAATGCACAAAACCATTAGAGTAAAATATCCTTAATTGGCCCTAGCAGATTCCAATGACTATACAATCTCTTGTAGTATATGGCTTAATGCCCACAGTCAAATCGAAGGCTTCAGATTTGAATGTCTTAAAATTTGTCATGTTTTTCAAACGTGACGGTAAACAGCTAAAAAAAATTATACACGCATAGTACGCCGTTTTTTCAGTGAGTGTGAGTTTGTGTACCGGATAAATTAAATTGTTTTTATTTCTGGAATCACCTCTTCGCATCTCATCAAATAGCCGTTTGTTTTTGTGACAAAATTTCAGACATTCAAAGACCTACAATCCAGGAACTGTTAAAAGGTTATGATCCCTGAAGTAGCCTCTACACGAGTCAAGGTACTTGATTCCAAATATAATTATAATTACCCTTTTTTTAATCAAAAAGACTTGGGTAATGTCATTCGATCCACCCCAGTGCATTATACCATATCTAATATATGAAACAAAAATGGCATGATACGCATTTACTACAATCTGTATAGCGCTTCTGTTAGCTTTCATCTACAATAGCATTGAGCACTTAATTTACTGCACAAATTTTCAATGTGCGTCTTCCACGTAAGATTTTTATCTATGTGCACCCCCAAGAATTTCGTACTTGAATCCGGTCTGATATTATTTCGTTCCCAGAAACCATCCTCTAAATTTGAGTCTACTTCCCTGTTACTCGCTTTATACCTCTTGTCTTCATTAAGAATCATTTGATTTCTTGTACACCAAGTCTGAATTTCATTAAATGATTGTATTAGTTTCTTACGTAAGTAAGTAAGTAAATTTGATCGAAACATCAACAAAATATTTGCTTCCTCTATAAGAGTAAGTAGTGCGGCATGAGCGGCATCTTTGTCTTTGCCCTCCCTACGGAAATCCACGAGCCGCCGCTGCTCGAAAGAAATTGGGGATGTCGTATAATACGGTTATCTGTTTTTACACAAAAATCCACTTGAGAGATAAGCTGTGGACGTTGAATTATTCCTCCAATAATTTTAAACACATCGACATAAAATCTACAACATAGGTGTCAATATTAAAGCTCAACTTAAGTTATTAATTTCTAGCTGTTAACATTTCTTACTCAAACAAATATGATTTTAAAACTTTCTTAAATCTGTACATTTTCAAAGTGATTGTTGTAGGATTTTTGATGCGGAGACCATATAGAGGCAGGATATTCTAAATTAGAACGGACGAACTCACGATAAACAACTTTAAAAAAATAAGATAACAAGTCCCTTTACATTCGTTTTACATATCCTAACATGTTGGCGGCTTGGTTGTAAATAAAATTTAGTGATTCTCAAAATTCAAGTTATGATTGAATAAAACTCATTTTAAAGTAACAAACAATCAATATGACTTTATTCAATTTCAAATCGTCAGCAAATAATAACAAAATCCACTTATTGGACTGATAAAGATAAGAAACTAGAGCGGGCCACAATGCGAACCTTGTGTTACCGCCGATGGGACTTCAATTCTTAATTTTAACACATTGGCTGCGGCCAATTAAAATACTTGTAATCCATTCAATGGCAGACTCATTTGATAATAACTAGTACTTTTAGGAATTTGTATCAACTTTGAATGAGATGATCAATATCTTCTTGGGGTAGCTCATCCCAAGCTTCCTGAATCCGCAAACGAAGTTCGTCCAAAGTGTCTGGGGCACGGCGTAAATTTCCTAGTCTGACGCCCATCATATCCGAAACATGTTCGATGGGCGAAAGGTCTGGTGAACGAGAAGGCCATGGAAGCACTACAACGTTAGGTTTTTCTAAACACTCTATTGTTACCCTTGCTGTATGTGGGCGAACATTATCTTGCTGAAAGATAGGGTTTTGCAACCCTTGTAAGTACGGCAGTGCAACAGGCTCTAGAATAGTCTGTACGTAGCGCCAAGCATTTAGAGTGCCAGGAATAAAAACTAGAGGGGACCTACCACCATACGTGATGGCACCCCAAATCATCACCCCTGCGTGAGAGCAGTATGCCGAGGAAGCGCGAAGTCCATATTTCTGCGTTCCCCGCGGAAACATCTGACACGTCTACGTCCATCGTTGGCCCACAAACAAAATCTGGATTCGTCAGTGAACACACTTTGTTGCCATGCTTGTCTCCAATTCACCTGTTCTCTACACCATTCCAACCTAGAAGCTCTATGACGTGGAGTCAGGGGAAGGCAACAAAAAGGACGATAACTACGCCTTCCAAAACTCCGTATTCGATGATATATCGATGCCATTGAGATTCTAACATTTAATGTATCCCTCCAAGTGTTTCCAATGGCCCGCGTAGTGGATAATCTTTCTCTTATCGCCAAAAGTCTCAACCTGCGTTCTTTGTGGTCTGTCGTTCTTCGCTGTGGTCCAGATCCTTTCCGACGTCCATGAAAACCTTCCTCAGACCATCTTCGTCAGCACCTCATTACTGTGGTTGCGTCACGTTTCATTCTATTGGCAATTTCTCTAAACGAAAGACCACCCTCTCTCATGCCAATAATACGACCTCGCTCGAAATCACTTAGTTGTACAAAATTTCGACGGTTACGAACTCTGGGCATTTTAAATGATGTTCTTCGCACTATTATCACGGGAAAACTAATCCAAATTGTTCCATGTTTATAAAAACACCATTTGATATTGCTATTTTTCGTATATAAAATCATCCTAAAAAGAGGTTTGACGAAGGAGTTTTTTATTGAAATTTTAATGAGTTACTTTTTATACCGAAAACCATCAATTGTAGAAAAATTAAATAAATTCTGGCTGTTTTTCTTGGTGTTGCATTTTTCATTCAAACCAGTATATATGATAAAATTATTGATACTTTAGTTGCCGAAGTAATCTTTTAATTTTTAGTGGATCGGCATTTTATAAGTAAATATTCTGAAAATGATAATAAATCATTCAGTTCAAGTAAAGTATGTTCATTAAAAAAAAACCTCAAGTGTGGCATGATTTTTTATTTTTAAAAATTTGGTAACACATATTGAGGTTATGTTATTTGAGGCATGTTCCTACCGATACATTAATTTGCTGTGATAAACGACGCAGAGAAGACGTAGGTTCATCTTCCAAAATTCCTTGGGCTGTGTTAATAGCATCCTAAGTCCGTTTGCCTGGTCTACCACTTCCTAGTTTACGGATAATACCACCCGTTTCATGAAGTAATACAACAGATCGTGAGAAGGAATTTTTAAATTCATCATAAATAATGAGGACGTTAGGAACTTCTTCCTGAAATTCTGCCTTAGGTGCGTCGAATGAATGCACTCAATTTCCGTCCACTTTAGTCCCATTTCAACCATTGCTGGTTGCTGTAAAACATTGTGACCACGAAATAAATCTTTTAGAACGATCTGAAGTTTTGTTTGTCAATTCCTAACATGTGTGCCAACTTAAATTTTTTTAAATAAAAAATCATGCTCGCTTGAGTTTTTTTAATGAACATACGATACCTTCAATTGATTATTCAAACTTTAAGCAAATAAAGTTAACATTTTATACTGCACACTAGAGGTGGGTAACTCACGAGTGACTCGTCTCAAAAAGTCAACTCTTAGAAGTGAGTCGCGTGTTTAATTTCAGTTTATTGGCAGATGTTTCGGTTATACAGGGTGGGGCATTTATCCTGGACATCCGAAATATTATGGAAACAAAGATTCTGAGAAAAATATGTTTCAAATAAAATGTGTTTGTAACGAAGGGGCTGATGTAGCAGGCATATATGTCATCTATTATAAGTAGGTTTTCAAGGTCATTTTAAGGTCAACCTGTGATATTTAAACGTAAACCTATCATTTTTATTAGAGCGTCGAAATCTACAAATTAAAGTAAATCATCTCAAAAATTTAATTCACCCCCAATTTTTATTAAAATTGCAATCAAATAGTTGGAAAATGTTTATTTGATACCCCTTAATACGATACTGTTTTTTTTTAATTAAATGCGGGACTAAATAACATTTTGTTGAGATTGGTCATAACTCGGATGATGGTGGTATCAAAATCCATGGCTGGAAAGTTGTGGCCAACTTCTCGTCGGTGAGAGATACCACCATTTTCTTCATAACGAATTATCAATACGATGGAAGAATTGAATTTGAGAATAAGATTCAATATTTGGTATCAACATGATGGTTGCCAGCGCATGATTCGCATACAAGTATTGGATCATAATTGTTGTTTCATTGTCTTGACCTGCTAGATCACCAGATTTAACGCCCCTTGATTTTTTTATAGAGATCACTGAAAAACAGTCTACAAAGATGTCCCTACCACTCAAGTAATATGAAGGAATGGATTCAAAATGCCTGCAATAATGTTCGCCGTTTAATACCTGTTAAATTGATCTTTTTATACAGTCAGAGAAAATACAAATGCGAAACTCCATCGGCGTGGGATGCTGCCGCATGTCGGTGCTTAGTTCGGTCGAATCCCGTTCCTGCTTAAAATCCATTTATGAGGTAATAAAAGGGTATCCCGAGATAAGATGGTCAAAATGCCACCCGACACAGATTTTTAAATAAATATGAAAATATCATTAGATGTGCCCTTAAACCAAAGTAGCCGTATATCAAAAAAAAACCTACATGACCCGGGAAGCCCCAAAATAAGATTCTTTCAAATATAATTTCTTTAACCACTAAAAAAATATTTTAAAAATCTGAAAAAATCACATATATTATTGACCCAAATACCAAATTAGGTGAATTTTTTCAAAGTCATTTAACGTTATTTACAATATTAAAAAAATGTTTGAAAATAAAAAAAAGAAAATTTGCCCTCAAAAATGCCAAAAGTAGTCTTGAAAAAGAGTACTGAAAAAAATTGCCCCGAAAAAAATGCCAAAAAGAGTACTGGAAAAAATTGTCTTGAAAAAAAATACCAAAAAGAGTCTTGAAAAAATTGTCCTGAAAAAAAAATGGTGATGTGGCCATCATGTTACTTTCTCCGACTTGGTAGTATAATTTATATTTACGCTTTCATGGTTTATTTTTAATTTAAATGTGCATCGAGCGTTTTGTCGACTTGGATGAAACTGACGTTAGAAACCTCAAAGTTTTGAAAAAATGGAAAAATTATACTTCAAATTCAAAAACTCAGTTTACTTAAAAACCAACGTGATTTCGAAAAAAACTTATTCTTTATAAGTTGATCATTTTATTATTCATAAATTTACTGTAACTATTATCGTTTCATAATTATAAACCAAAAATGAAAAACAAATTAATAATTTTTTTTTCTCCAATAACAATGATTTTATGAAAAATATTTTCCAACAAAAGATGTTAATTTATTTGTTGTCTTCAATATTTGTCTAAATGATTTTGTGACATTTTTCATACTTAAAAAAATATTGGGAAAAAAACGAAAAACAGTTAAGGTAAACACCCACTTCGGGTGTATGAAATCTTACCAAAAGCTTTTCATTTATTCAGATTCTCAAATAAGACTTATGTTTAAAGTTCCATATCAATTGCTCCATTAGTTTTTGAGATACAGCGCGCACAGGCTGACAGACAGACAGACAGACCCACGCACACACACAATAACACAGCACAATTTTTGTTTACAAAAATTGTTAAAATGGCATCTAGAGACCCCAAAACGGATATTTACAAACTTTGAAATTTTTTTCACGATCACAATACTTTCTCGTACTTCGTAACGGAGAAAGTAAAAATGCCAAAAAGAGTCTTGAAAAAAAGTTCTGAAGAAAATTGTCTTGAAAAAAAATGCCAAAAGTAGTCTTCAAAAAGAGTACTAAAAAAAATTGTGAAGAAAAAAAATGCCAAAAAGAGTACTGGAAAAAATTGTCTAAAAAAATACCGAAAAGAGTACTAAAAAAATTGTACTAAAAAAAATTGTCCTGAAAAAAAAGTGCCAAAATTAGTGTTGAAAGAGTACTGAAAATAAATGCCAAAAAGAGTACCGGAAAAAATTGTCTAAAAAAAATGCCTAAAAGAGTCTTAAAAATAGAATAGAATAAAATATAATTTTATTAGATCATTATATTAGATCATTATATTGCCTTTACAATATTGGACACGTCAGGTATAAAATACATAAATTCACGAAACAACTTAAAATAACTTGGTTAAAAGAGACTCTTATTCTTGGTGTTACGTAATTATATAATTTTTGAATTATGTATGCTATAGAAAGCCTGCTGTAGAAGTAACGATTTTGTCTTCGGAAAGAGTACTAAAAAGATTGTCTTGAAAAAAAATGCCAAAAAGAGTTTTGGAAAAGAATACTGAAAAAATTGTCCTGAAAAAAATGCCAATTGAGCACTGAAAAAATTTGTTTAAAGAAAATGCCAAAAAGAGTACTGCAAAAATTTATCTTGGAAAAAATGAGTCTTAAGAGTACTAAAAAAAATTGTCCCCAAAGAATGCTAAAAAGTCTTGAAGAAGTGAATTAAAAAAAAATGCCAAAAAGAGTACAGGAAAAAATTGTCTTGATTAAATGCCAAAAAGAGTACTGGAAAAAATTGTCCTGAACAAAATGCCCAAAAGAGTACTGGAAAAATTGTCTTGGAAAAAATGCCAAAGAGTCTTAAGCGTACTAAAAAATGTCCCAAAAAAATGCTAAAAAGTCTTGAAAAAATGAACTAAAAAAATGCCAAAAAGAGTACTGGAAAAAATTGTCCCGAACAAAATGCCAAAAAGAGTACTGGAAAAAATTGTCTTGAAAAAATGCCAAAGAGTTTTAAGAGTACTAAAAAAATTGGCCCGAAAAAGAGTCTTGAAAAAGTGTAATTTAAAATTTTATTTCGTCATATGATTGCTATCAATAAACCATCTGTGTGATTTTTTTCATCTTTCAACGTTTGGTGCGACAACTTCAAAAATTCGTATAACTAATATTTTTACGATATTTTTTGTATATTTATCAAAAGTTGAACAGTCATTTTATGTAAAATTATTATTAGTATTTCAGAATTATTTTTTTTCAGTTTTGTATAAACAACCCAATTTTTTGTTAAGATATGACTATGAAACCCTCGAAAAATGGGTTGTTGTTTTTAACCACTATAAAAATCTGAAAAAAATCATAAATATTTTTATCCCAAATACCAAATTGAGTAAATTTTTTCAAGGGCGAAAAAATGGTGAAAACTTAAAAAAAAATAATACCCTAAATAAACTTTTATTTGGGTAAAAAATATATGTGAATTTTTCAGATTATTATAATAATTTTTAGTGGTTAAAAAAAATTAAATCTTATTTTTCACAGGTTTCAAGGTCATATCTTGGCAAAAATGGGGTGACATATTTATACGAAACTGAAAAGAAAATTACTACTAAAATATTACCATTAATTTTATATAAAATTACTGTTTAATTGTTGATAAATATATTAAAAAATATCAAAATAAACATTTTAGTTATTCGATTTTTTGAAGATGACGCACCAAAAATTGGAAGATGAAAAAATCACAGATATGGCAGTAACTGATAGAAATCATATAACGAAATAAAATTTTCCATCGGTCGATCGCATAAGGGCGAGAAGTGAACTAGGCTTGTAAATTTTATTACCTCATAATTGTGTTTTAAGTGGGGAGGGGTTTCGACCGAACTAAGCACCGACATGCGGCAGCATTCCCTCCAGTTTGGCATTTGTATTTTCTCTGATTGTACAGTAAGCGCTAAAGAGAAAAATGTTTTAGATAAAAGTTATTTCCTCTAATTCGTAGATTTATATTCTTTAATAAAAATTACAGGTTTCCATTTAAAAATAACAAGTTGACCTTGAAATGATCTTGAAAACCTATTTAGAATTACAAATACATATACCTGCTACATTAACCCCTTCATGTCAAATACATTTTATTTGAAACATTTTTTTCTTCGAATCTTCGTTTCCATAATATTTTGGGTGTCCAGGATAAATGCCGCACCCTGTATATCAAAGTATGTTCAATGTCAGTAGTAACATTTTAAATCCTGTAATAAAATGAAACATGACATCATAACATAAGTGTCTAAGTAATAAATTACCCCTTATTTAAGCAAATATTTGAATCACTTAATTCCTCCAACAAAATTTATGTATGGAAGCTTATAAAACAATACTTTATTTAATAAAACACAAAAAAAGTTTATTTTCGACTGTACGAAAACTTTGATTTGTTTTTAGGCCAAAATGGCGTACATTTCGCACTAGTACAGATAATCATAAAGTAAATTGGACTCTTATGTCAGTGTCAGAAATGACATAATTAGACTTTATGAACTTTAAGGCTCATCCATAAAGTACTAAATTACATAAATAGCTGTTATATTACTCATGAGCCTCCATTACTTATAAATTTGAATATATTTTAACCGGCAATAAACTACCACATTTATAAACACCTTCTCATAAACTCAAATTGGAGCGTAACAGTAAACTCCAGTAACATCCAAATATTTTAATCTATAAACTTTTTAGCGAACCAAGATTATCTTGCCCACGTTTACATAACGGAAAACTATGTGAAAGTGTGTAGGTTTGATTACCGTTCCTTTGCCAATTTATTTTACCGGCAAATGCCAAAAAAGCGAGCAAATGGTTAACACCTGTCAGGACCTGCAAGACCATTCCTTTCGCAAACTTGAGTACGGTACATGACGTTAATATATGCAAAGTGCTGTGTTTAACATGCTGAAGAAAATTTGTGTCACTCGACATAGAACATAAAATCGAGCAATTAGTGTTTATAGTGGAGGCTCGCCAGTATTCCAGTTGTAAATCATAGTCGAACTTATGCTGTTAATTAATAGTGATCATATGCAACGTTGCGTAATTTACGGCCAGCCGCGCCTTACAGTTGCAGTGATTTGATTCGCGTAATTTAAATGTCAATTTTAACTAATTTGTGTAAATAATTGTCATTACTTAATAATGTGATTTATAACTGCTTAAGTTTACATATTTGGTAGTGTACCAATCACATTGATTAACCTATATTTTTGTGGAGAGTGAAAGGCTATTAAAACTTTCTGCCCGATTTACAAATAACACAAAATTTCACGGAATTTGAGTATGCCCAAATAAAATTTTTATTTCTATGAATTCTGTGCATACTTATATCACTGTATCCTATATACAGGGCCTATATCTTAACACAGGAATATATTATTATTATTAACGCCTATGTTCAATCATAAAATAATCACATCAACGCATGCCATTTAATTTAAATTGTATGCAACCAAGTACACAAAGGTGACAGTGACACAGCTTTACTCATTACAAATAAAATTTGGTTAATTAAATTAAATATGGTTTCACAGAATTTTGTTAGTTTGCCTTTGTCTTCATTTGATAATCGATGATTTGAAAACGTAAATTCTTTTAATGTGTTACAATAACTCTTAAAGATGATATGAGATTCTGTTATACGTGTCATAAAATATTGAGTTTCATCTCTTCCCCACGACTGCGAAGGAGGAGTACCGATTTTCTAAAAGCAATAAGGAAGAGTGATTCCGCTCTAATAATTGCGTAGGAAAAATCAGTCGCGAGTTAAATTCGAAAAGACAATTGGCCGAACATAAAGTTTACATTTCATAATGTGAAATATTACATTAACCCTTTTCACACTGTTGGTCGGTGGCATTTGTCACCGTAGCATTCACGGGGCTCTACTTACTGTGCCAATCGGTACTTTTGCTCTTAACCACAAGATATTTAAAATAAGATTCATGCGTAATTTCGACAACCTTTGAATGCTTACGAGTGTGGATGACGGGTAACTTACAGTTGTGGAAGATGGATGCTGATAACCTCAAAAATCTATTTGATAAGTATAAATAATTACAAAAAGGCATTCAATTAGTAAAGAAATATTGTGGGAACTATTCGGTAGTTCATTCATGTGTTACATAATAACATTCTCAATCATAAAAACAGCTAAAAGCAATACAAATAACAATAAAAATCAGTATGATACTGGGAATCAACTACGCCAATAAGACCATGCCGCACCCTTATTCGGCACCATAGACTCGGCTAACGTCATCCAATCATTTTTTTGTTCGTGCGCAGGGTTCTTCTCTATTCAAAAGAACTTTACTAATATATATTTTATTTTGATTGTTGTGTTAACTGTAAGTTCGTTTAATTAGTCGAACGAAAGGTTTTTGTACAAATAATCCTCATCATTTACCACCTAGTAAAGTCGATAATTCCATTTGATTGATGATTGATGGTTTGTGGAGGGCGACCAAATGGTCGCAGCGCTTAGACCATTTGTTGGTCCTTTGTGCCGCCTCCTGGGCCCTACTCCTCAAGCCAACCTAAACTTCTTGTGAAGTCAAGTAGTTGGCCGTGTGGAGTGTTGCCCAGTTGTAACCAATCTGGCCACTCCTCTCCGAAAACGGACCACCTAAGTTGTTTGAGTGACTCGCATTCACACAGGATGTGTCTTAGTGTCTCCTCTTCTTGCTCGCATTTCCGACATAGGGGGTCTTTTACCACCCCTATGTTATGGAGGTGCTTTTTTAGTTTGCAGTGCCCAGTAAGTGTACCGACTAGCAGCTGCAAGCTACTTCTTGGTAATTTAATGTATTTCCTGCTCAGCTTCGGTATTGGTGAGTGGATGAATTTTTTGGCGACCACATATTTGTCAGTCTGTAGCCATTCCTTTTTGTGTTCTTCAAGAGAGTTTCCTTTAAGTATTTGGGAGACAGTGAGTGGTGCCAGTGGCAAAGCCTTAGAGCCTTCCCTTTTCAGGGCAGCTCTTTTGGCTAGCCTATCGGCCCGGTCGTTCCCTTCATTATTTGAATGTCCCTTAATCCAGGATATTGTGACTCTGTTGGTTGCGGCGAGTTTGTCTAAAGCTTGCTTGCACTCCAATATTATACTGCTGGCCACCCTCGGTCTCGAAAGCGCAGCTATGCTTGATTTGCTGTCAGTGAGGAACAAAATGGATTTGTTCGAGACTGCCAGTTCCGATAGTTTCCGAGCACCTTCAAGTATCCCGAAAAGTTCCGTTTGAGTGATCGTCGCATTCCTACCTAGGGGGATGCTGAGACTGAGGTCAGGTTCCTGGCAATAGATGCCTGCTCCTGCGCCTTCATGGTTCTTGGCCCCGTCGGTATAGACGGTGATTTCTGGTTTGTCATTAATCTGATCTTTTATTTCGTATTGCCGTTTAAACAGGTGTCTCGGTGGGACACTGTCGAGGGATTCTTTGAGTTCAGGCATGGTTAATCCCGCCTCTCTCAATATTTTCCCGTGTCTCACACCGTTTGCTGTCGGGCTCCACGTGCCATTTGCCTTTAGTCTTAAGGCTGTGCTTACTGCCACCTCCTTTACATGTATGTGAAGGGGCGTCAGGTTCAGTAGAGTTTCGATTGCAGCCGTGGGTGTTGTGCGCATTGCGCCCGTCATGGCCAGGCACGCCAATCGTTGTAGATGGTTTAGCTTCTTCCTGGTTACCGATTGGTCTGTTCTCGGCCACCAGGTTATCGCTCCGTATGTCAGAGCTGGTCTGACAATTGCAGTGTAGAGCCACCGGGCCACCTTTGGTTTGAAGCCCCAGGTTGGTCCTAGCGCGCCCCTGCACTGCCAGAAGATGACACAGGCTTTTTTCAGCTTGTGTTCTAGGTGGTTCTTCCAGTTAAGCTTGGAGTCCAGTATAATACCGAGGTATTTCGCCTCGTCTGCCAAGCATAGCTGGTTGTTGAAAAGTTTGGGAAGTCTACCTGTGTTGATCTTCCTTTTTCTTGTGAATAGTACTAACTCTGTCTTCTTGGGGTTAACCGAGAGAGACGTTTTTTCGCACCAATCCTCTATGATTTTGAGAGCGTTCTGCATAAGGCTAGACAGAATGCTCTCGTGTTTTCCAATAAGTAGGATTACCACGTCATCTGCGTAACCCACAGCATGGTATCCTGCGTTGTTCAGTTGCCGTAGTAAGCCGTCCGCAACGACGTTCCACAGAAGCGGGGATAGCACCCCGCCCTGTGGACATCCTTTTGTGGCAGCTACTGTTTGGCTTTCTTTACCTATTGGGGCAGTTACAGTTCTATTCCTTAGCATGGCCCCGACCCATCCAATGATGGTTGTGGGGACCGCGTGTTTGTTTAGACCCTGTTCTATGTTGGCGTAGGAGACTTTGTCAAAAGCCCCCTCGATATCTATGAAGGCTCCTAGGGCTGACTGTTTGTTAGCCAGCGATCCTTCAATCCTGCATACCACATGATGAAGGGCCGACTCAGTCGATTTGCCTGGCCTGTAGGCGTGTTGGCTTGGGTGCAGTTTGCTGTTCAAGCAGCACTGCTCCCTGATGTAGTTGTCGCACAGCCTCTCTAGGGTCTTCAGAAGAAAAGACGTGAGGCTGATTGGTCTGAACGATTTGACTGCCGTGTAGTCAGTTTTGCCTGATTTGGGAATAAAAATCACTCTGGCTTCCCTCCATAGTCTCGGTACGTACTGCATTGCAATACATGCCCGAAACAGTCTGCACAGTAGCGGCAGTATGTGCTCCAGGCCCCACTGTAGTAGGGCAGGATACACACCGTCCGGTCCTGGCGATTTGAAAGGGGAGAATGATCTTATTGCCCATTCTATTTTGCTTTCTGTGACGATTTCCATGCTCATGTTCCAGTCCTCCGCTGTGGGGAGATATTCTGGATCATTTTGATGGTTTGCATCAGAACCGCTTTTAGAGTCAGGGAAGTGTGACTTCAGAAGCAGACTTAGGGATTCTCGGAGGTCAGCAGTATAGGTGCCGTACTCCTTTTTGAAGATGCCTGGCTGTGCACTACGGCATCCAGATAGTATTATCCTGGTGCGGGCTGTTTCCGATACGGAGTTAATGCCCTCACAGAAGTTGTGCCATGAGGCCCTTTGGTTTCTCCTGAGGGTCATTTTAAAGTCCCTCTGGGTTCTCTTGAATGTGGCCCAGTCCTCCTCAAGTCGGGAGTTCTTGGCTTTGTTAAAGGCTTTGCGAGAGTCTGACCTTTTTTGGTCGAGCTCTGGGCACCACCAGGGAGGTTTGGCAGATGTGCCTGCCTTCCTGGCGGGGCAGGCCTCGTGGAAAGAGTCTATGGGGCTGGTCTGTAATTTCAGAGACAGTCTCTCAACCGCCTCGCTGTTTACAGGGTCCTGCCTGAAGACGTCCTCTTCTAGATGTTTGGATAGGCAGTTGTTGAACAGTTCCGTATCCGTTCTTCTTGGGTTTCGAACCAGGATTCGTTCCACGGTCGTAACTCCTATACTGAAGCAGATCCATCTATGATCCGAGAATGACACGTCTTGGTGGACGCGCCAGTTCTCTATCTGCTTTGCTGTGTTCGCATTTGCGAGGGTGATGTCTATGACCTCTTGTCTAGTGGGGGTCACGAAGGTGGGTTCGCGACCCATGTTCACTATCTCTAGGGTCTTAGTTGAGAGGTACTCTAGAAGAGATTCTCCTCTGTGGTTGGTGTCGCTGCTGCCCCACACTATGTGGTGGGCATTGGCGTCACACCCTATTATCAGATCTAATTTGCCGTCCTCACAGTGTTTAATGAGTGCCGCCATCTCCTTTGTGGGAGGAGGGGCCTCACTGTTGTACGGAAGGTAAGCAGATGCCAGGATCAGGGTCCTGCCCTCAGCACCCTCCACACTGACCACTGCAAGGTCCGGTGAGCTTAGTTGTGGTAGGAACACGCACTGCACATTCTTAGGAGTGTAGATACATGTTCTTGGCTTAGTGGAGTGGAAATAATTCACCTTACCTTTTAGAGTGCCCATACCGGCAACCCTTTCGCTTGTTAGCCAGGGTTCCTGTATGAGGGCTATGTTATCCTCGTGGTTGTGTAGATGTTGGCACAAATGCGCCACAGCCATCTTGCAATGTCGGAGGTTAATTTGTATGATATTGAGTTTGCCTGTAACGGTTAAGTCAATTTCTTGGTTGTGTGGTTAGTACTTAATTGCTAATAAGCAAAAAGAGACTTACCTTTCTGTATTTCCCGGTCCGTCCTGGTCTAGCCTCGGACTTGGGGTTCTGGTTATTGGGAAGCATCCTGGACTGCTGCTGTCTCCATGGGAGGGTCCTCAACGGTCTGCGGGGTGTCTTCCTTTTCCTCTGGCTGCTTCAGGTGAAGGGTCACTTTCCCCAGGCCATACCATAGTTGGCATTTGCCTTGGGGGTGCTTGCCCTTCAGCAGCTCGATTTCTTGAAGTGGTATCCCGAACACCACCAGGATGCCATCTTCTTTTTGCTCGTGGTGGAAAATGCACCACTTGGCTGTTTGGGCCTCTCTGTTCTGGACGCCCAGACAGGTCAAGGCTTCATCCTTGTCCTGTGCATTGGGCAGCCAGGCTGAAGTTTTTACTAGCCTGGGCAGGCTGTCAACCTGCACCACTGCCAGTTCGGCTCCCACCCAGAGAGGTCCAAGTCCGTTGACCGTTTCCTCGAGCCATCTCAAGGAATCGGTGTCCGCGCAGGTGATACGCAGTATCTCCCCCAAGTAGGACCACCTGGAGAAGTGTGGCGCGACCGTGCTGGCCGGGTCCACTCCCAGGATTGCCCTCATGAGGGAGTCGCGTACCAGCTTCTCCTGTTCCTCCTTTAGTTTGCCTAGGAGGTTGCTTTTGTCGACGATGGCCATCTGCAGGTGTCTGTTGATGGCCTCCGTGTATGACTTGGGCTTGGAGGTTGTGTCTCTGGGTTTCTTCCTGGGGTTGAGCCCAGGCGACTTCCCAGAGTCGTCCGACCTGTTTCGCTTCTTTGTGGGGGGGACGGTCTGCTTGACTTTTCCCGGAAAAGGGCCTTGTTTGGTAGAAGGCCCCTTTTTGGGGATCGGTCTGCTGCCGTCGCCCCCTTTGGTATTGTCTTGGGGGGGAGGCTGCTGTGACTTGTGCCACTCGTCCCTGGCTGCCCTTTTTGGGGGCTTGCCTTGGAGCTCGTGGTGGCCCGTTCCACAGTGGAGGGTTTCTTGCCAGCCCCCTTCAGCTTCTTCCTCCTTTTCTTTTCAGCCCCGCAGAGCTGTTTCCTCACCCTCACGCGAGGCGCCGCCCCAGCGTCCTTGTCAGGGACAGCCAGTTGGCCGGCCCTGAGCAGAGGGGACTGGTGCAGTGCACTCACGATATGGTGGCTGAGTGTTGGTGGTGGGCCACCCGAAGGCGAGCCCACCAGGGTTGTTGTTATCATTATAATTCCATGATGAAAATATTGATTTTGACTGTTTTCTCTGGTGATGGCTTGCTACCAATAAAATTTTATGAGCATCCAAAGGCGTTAGCGAAGAAACAGGCTGCAATATTTACACTACCTGATTCAGACGTATAAAACAGAAGGTGTTAAAAAGAACCCAAACTGACGAAGAGTCAGATGACGGACAAGGAAATTAAAAAGAATATGAAGATAATATTCCGTTAGCGCAATGGTTGCCCCAAAAATCAAATACGAAAAAGAAACACGAAAACAGAAATATGACTTGGGAGAAAAATCAGTTTCTACGCCAAACATTGTTTTCACTTCATTTGAGAATAATGACGAAGATGCTCATGAATGTGAGACCCTGATTATGTAATTTACGAAATATTGTCCAAATGTAATATATTGACCTGGCAGAAATAACAAATGTTCTTAATCAATTCTAAAAATGGATAAAATATCAACACAAATTTGGCAGAAATTAGAAAAAACTTGTAATTCTGCATATTCTTATGTACCCATAAGTTTATATCTCTGCATATTCTTATGTACCCGTAAGAATATACAGAGCCACAAGAATACAATTTATACAATTTGTAGATGATGTTCAATTTCCAATTAATTGATTTGAGTCCCTCAGAAGTAATTTACATATAATGAATGTAAATGAGGACCGAAACGATAAAGATCTGTAAGAAACCTTCTATTATCAACTCTTTTGAAAAGCGGTGGTACGAAGAGTAGGTATTTGAAGAAAATTTATACATTGATGAATCGATAATTCCATTCAAAGGACAACTTGTAGCAAAGCAGTATCTAAAAGAAAAGCCAAACCCGCGGGGAGTGACAGTGTTCATGCTTTGTGGTGCTTCTGGTTTCACATATATCGTTCCATTATGTACCAAAGGATTTCCATTCTTCCTGTCCGTTAGCAAGAAATTTATTCAGCAGAATTCCAGAGCATAACGAACACAAACTGTTGTGATCACTTTAGTACTACAAGAGCTACTAGGAAAAGTTAAAGTTGTTTTCAAATCATTTGCTTCAATATACTTAAAAAATATACCCTGAAGTCTGAAAATCAGGAGAAAGTAGACGTGTTAGCAAGTCGTTTACAATTAAAAGACATAGAATAGGACCACAGTCCGAACCTTGGGGTACGTTCGACATGACCTCAACCGAACGTGAACAGTACTTTTAAATTTTTACAAATTGCTGCGATGCATCAAAAAACTTTTTAACCAAAATAATACCATCTCCCTGAATCCCAAAGCCTCTAACTTCTGTAACAAAATTGTATGGTTGTCTCGATCAAAGACCTTGGAAAAGTTAGTGTAGACAGAGTCAACCTGGATTCCTTTCTCTAATGATGATCATATTTAACTTTGGTAAATTAATAAATTGCTTACTGTAGATCGACCTTCCATAAAACCATGCTGCTGAGTGCAGATAATGTTTTTACAATGCCACATAATTTGCTCGGATACAATACTGTCAAACATTTTAGGGATTTGTGATTGAATTGTGATGCCTCTGTAATTGTCAAGCAGATTCCGATTACCAGAAAATAGATATCAGAGTCATTTTCCACTATTTCAATCTAACCGTTTGCAATACTTGGTTAAAAGTCCCAAATGGATCGCGATGGAGTAACAAGAAAAATTAGGATAGATTTGTTGGAGTTTAGTTTTTAGTATATCAATTTATCAACAGCAAAAGGTTTGACATATCCTGGTAACCTAATTGGTAGACCGAAACAAGATAGACCATTGTCAGAAATACACAAGTACCAACCTAACGCAAAAAGCCACATACTGTTTCTATCAATGACATAAGATTTAATAATATTGGTCATTGGCCAATGCATAAAAATGGCAATGAGTAACGCTGTAAAGCTCGAGACTTGAGGGGGCGTTCATGACTTCACTACGAAAAATGCCAAGTGACCCTCTGCATATCTGAACTTAAAAATCGCTTTAAAGTATTTCATACCAAAAGAATAAATTTGATGTGTTTTTTGTTCAGCTGAATAAAAAATACATTTCATTATTAGTAATTTTCATTTTTAAAACTTGTTGGTGGCATTTACCCCTACTTCATAATTTCTATAGTTGTGGAGTTCTCAATCAATAACACAGTGCAACATATAAAATGCTTATCTCGAAGTACTTATACCCCATTTGGGTTTTGCTAGTTTTAGCTGTTGTTCGGATTTTATGGCCTCGTGTATATTTTGGCTAAAACTTGATTTTTCCGAAGAAAATGCAATTTTTTTCACGGCTCTATCTCGGAAACCAATTGAAATTTTGTTTTCCTGTCTTCGGCACAATTGTAGCTATAGACTAGGAGAAAAAAGTGTAAAACAAACTAACACATTTTTCATTTTTTCTATCTTTTCTCACCATTTTTGGCCCATAGCTGCCAAACTGTGGGAAATTCAGTAAAGTAGTCTTCAGAAAAAATATTCTCTTTTTTTAACTTTATTTCCATCAAAATAAACAAAAATTATTCATTTTGTATTTTACATCAAAAATTCGAGAAATGTATGAAAAATGTAGCAAAAGTCAAAAAGAACATGAATTAATCAATATCCATTAAAGTTGATGCTCTCGGTGAGCTTGATAGCACATTCAATGGCATATCTCTTTCGTGGCACTGGAAGTGAGGCAGTAAAAGCTGCAACATATGCTGTTGTCTTCAACTTATCCTCTTATTTGTTCCAACAGCATAATTAATACATGCGTAGCACCTGACTCCATCATGACCGTTTGGGTCTTTTACGGAGATTACCGGCTTAGCAAAATGCGAGTGTCCTCTTCGTCGATGAAACCTTTGACTATATACTTTTGGACTGCTAGCGCCAATTTCATGTGTGTCTCCAAGCAACGGTGGCGCGGCGGGACCCTAAATGGTTGCGGTGTGTTACTAAATTCGTAGCCACAGACTAACCAGACGACCAACTCAATGTATTTTTCTGTCGGCAAAACTTAACACGTTTGTAGATGGCGAAAGTGTAGAAAATTGTGGGAAATTCAAATGTAACATTAATAATAATAATAAATATGCTCAATAAATTCAGTTTTAAATAAAGTGAATCTATCAGGTGTAATGCAATATTAACTTCGTTAATGTATATCACCAATAAATTCACACATTTATTTAAAAAAAGAACAATGCAAAATAGGAATTTGAAGTTACGAAAGATTTGGTGACCTTTTAACAATATTAATTTCCTGCATTATGATAAATTCATTATTTAATATATTTGTAGTAGAGTCGCATGTTGCATTAGGTGAATAAAAGAAGAGGTTGTTTATTACATTCATGAACGTTTATTTGTTTTATTTTTAAATTCTGGTATTTACCTTGATATGCCAAGAAATTACCTTACCTTATTAATATGTTTATTAACGTAAAATACAAATTGGGAATTTGATTCTTGTCACACCAAAAGACGGGGAAACCCCAGTGGGAAAACCAATCTCAGAACTGTCATTTAACAAATTTACATCAAATAAAACAGGAAAGACAATTAAAATTGAAAACCTTACTTGTTGCAGTTGAAGAGCGAAATATGAAATGATAACATTCGAGTGTCACAGACTAACTTAGGAATGATATTTCGTTTTTTGTTGAAGTTGTACAAATATGTCCATCTATTAATACCTAAACGAATTAAGCAAATCATCTTACAGTTTCCATTTTTTGTATCGTCTACTCGGGCGCCTCTACATATGTAAAAGGTTTTATCAAGGATAGAAAGAGCGATGTACAATTTTGACGGAAGACAGAGACAGTAGATCCGGACAAATTTCCCTATGCACTTGGCGGTCTGATTAGTCTGTGTTGGTAGCTATTTTGTGTCTATGACATATGACTCTATGAGCTCGCGTTGCATATTGTAATACTCTGCAATTTATTCACACCTTTGAATATATAAACATTTATATTGTCAAATATTCACACTACGTCAAAATATTGCTATGCGAAACGCTGCAATACGTCCACGAATATATGCCAACGCGGTTATAATACTCGTCAGCTGACGTACACGTCAGTTGACTTTTGACTTATAACCTAAAATTCTGTATTAGATTTCCATCACATCCGGAACTTTGCTTGTAAAGAACAGGCAGGAAAGTGGACCCGAGTTGCCGAAATATGCTCGCATTTGCATTCTCCACGTTGCTGATGAATACATTGAGAAATATTTTTTTTTGCTTTCTGATTTTTAAATTACGCTCCATTTTCGGCTCCGAGGCGGGACTTATATCGGGCTCCAGCTCGTGAACAACTTTTGGAGCAGTGATCATATGGGAAATGGAGGGGGAATGGCAGTCCATTAGTATATAGTCAAAGGATGAAACCAATTCAAAATAGTGCTATAGTGCTGCACACTGTATTCGGCGTGAAATCTTCACTACTTGTATCCACTTCATCGAAATATTGCGTATATGCAAATTTAAATTCCGGAGTTAACAATTTTTTTTCGTCTTTCCAACTTTGGGCTCTATTTGACCACAAACGTAACAAAATTCATTTATTTTTAGGAAATTTTATTTTCGATATTGAAGCATTTAATGTTTTTGCTGTTCAATTTATTATTCACTCAAAACAATGTGTTATTGTCTTGTTACGTTAATGACAACATGCGGCTACATGACATTTCTATTGATTGCTAGGGCTAGTTCAAGCTTTATATGCGCTGGAAACAACGCCATCTATGGAAAAAAATGCACCTAATTAATAAACTAAAATCTCGAATTTTCGACGTAAAATACAGCTGGAAAATGTGAAAAGGCATTTTCCAGTATTATAATGTTCCGAAGAATTATAATTATATACATGCATAAAATCCGAACAACAGCTGAAACTAGCAAAATCCAAATGGGTTTATAATCCGAAGAACTGAAAAGTTTTGGGTAACACTTCATACACCGGAAGTGGGTGTTTACCTTAACTGTTTTTTTTCCAATATTTTTTCAAATATGAAAAACATCACAAAAACATTTAAACAAATATTGAAGACAACAAAGAAATGATCATCTTTTGTTTGAAAATATTTTTCACAAAATCTTTTTCTTTTTCGAGAAAAAAGTGTATTTTTTTTTAATTTAAGTATAATTAAACGATAATAGTTACAGCAAATTTATGTTATTAATAACTGTATAGAATGCCAAAATGAACAACTTATAAAGATTATAAAGATTTTTTTTCGAAATTTCTTTGGTCTTTGAGTAAACTGGCTATTAGAATTTGAAGAATAATTTTTCATTTTCATCTTTCATAATTTTGACGTTTTAAACGTCAGTTTCATCCGATTCTACAAACCGCTTAATGTACATTTAAAATATGATTTAAATTGAAAAGAAACCATGAAAGCGTCAATATATATAATTATGATTCCATCAAGTCGGAGAAAGTAACATGATAGTAGTAAAGAAAGTAACAATAGGCTGCGAGATATTGAATTGCAAGTAAGGCAAGAACGGATAGTTAGAACTATAACCCATCCTATAAAGACGTGCAAGTGTTCTAAGGCCCGCCGCGCTATCTTAAATAGATAAAACTAGAAGAAGTGTGGATTCCAGCCCGAATGTGTGCGAATAAAGAGAAGACCAAGGTGTGGATGGGTGAGGGATATACCAGGTCTGTATTTTCTGGTGAAGGAGATGGATGAATTCTGTGTGAAGCAGTGGCGTACGGTGGAATTTTAAAGTAGGGAAGCAATCAAGGAAAGTGAGTTAAATTTGCTTACCTATTGTGAAGTTCTATTCTTTTGAAAATTCATCTATAACGTCTTCATAAAATTTGGTGTTTTAAGATAGGTTCTTGACAAGATCCTTTTCTATCGATAATATAGCCAAATTTGAGAGTCTTTTTTCTCCTGTAGAATTTCTCATGAAGTTTTTATGCGTTTTAAAACTGAAAAACTGCGTTGTACCGAAGCACTGGTAGCTGGAATAGTTAAAACTAATTCACAAAGTCTAGTCACTTCACAATATGCTTTATCTAGTCCAGTTTTTTCTAAACATTGCAACATTCATAGAAGATTTTTTGTAGCTGCTTCAGGAGTTGTATATAAAACTCAAAGTTGAGATCGCAAAGCATGTATATCAAAAAAATATTATAATTAAATTCTAAGGAATGTAGGGCTTCTTCCGGAAAAAGCGAATCTCTGTACTTATTAAAATTGCACAATTCTACAAATTTTAAATCAATCTGTCTGGTATTTATTGAACCATATTGTCAATTATTTCCACAAAAGGCCGCCGATACGAAGTTGTAAGATCGCTAACTTTGTCAATTCAAAGACGTTTATTTTGAGGTTGCGAATTTTCAGTCTTCGTTCTATTCGAGCTCAATTCAAATTTGTCTCGATGTCAAAGGAGATTTTGTTCATACGCTGCAATTTTTGTAATACAAAAACTTATATCATTTGATTTTGTTTGTAAAATATAGTATAAACCGTTTGTATATGGAAAAATGTTGAAAAACAAGTTGAAAAGTAAAAAATTAAAATTGAAATCATTCTTTAATAAAACTCTAAATAACCTTTTGCGCCGTTTGTAGTCTCGGGATCCCAGTTGATTTTGTTATTTAATATACTGGGTGTTTTTTTTTAATTCCACCCCATATCTGGGAAACCGCGGCACGGATCGAAAATTGGTAAAATACGGGTTCGATGAATTTTAGGGGGAAGAAAATCCATGCAATTAGTTTTTGACCCCAAGTGGGCATATCGCCCATATTGGGGTCAATTTGTTTTTTTTTTAATGGGAACCCCATTTTTTATTTCGGCATCGCCTTCTACACGAAAAAGAACAAACTTTTGTGAGAAACGTTTTTTTCCTAGACCCCAATATTTCGAGATATCATTTGAATGTTTAATTTTTCGCGCGCACTTTCTAAGAGACGTCGGAGTGTTTTTGACGTCTTAAGCAGTATTAAGTGAAACCTTCAAAATCGCGCCAGTTTCATAATGGTTTATTCGATAGAAGAGAGGTCCGAATTGATCCACCTGTGTGGGGTTCAAAATGAGTCATTAAGTGGAACGGCGAGAATTTTTAATGACAGGCACCCTGAAAAACGGGTTTCACGTACGTATATCCATAAGCTCGTTCGGAAATTCCGGGAATCCGGGAGTGTCAATGATAAAAAAACGCGAACACCGGCAGTTGATCGACGAAGTAAAAGAAGTC
This sequence comes from Ocypus olens, assembly GCA_910593695.2. Lineage (NCBI taxonomy): Eukaryota > Metazoa > Arthropoda > Insecta > Coleoptera > Staphylinidae > Ocypus > Ocypus olens. The sequence continues at coordinate 36,392,772 of OU343053.1, forward strand.
GAGATCTTGGGTCATTTTGTAGTTAACCAGCACCTTCTATCCGTACAGTAGCCCGTGCTCGCATTGTCTGAGCTACTAGTGTCTGAAGAAAAACAAATGGCGAGCTTACAAACCCCAAACCCATCAATTCCTGAAAGAAGCAGATGCAGAAACTCGCATCATGTGATGATGCGAAACGATGGTGAACCTGATTGAGAACAATCCAAATATCTTTGAACACATTTGTTTTTCGGATTAATGCACCTTTTATTTAAGTGATTTTGTCAACCTACACAACAATCGGCATTGGTCTGACCTAATCCACATGTTTTTTTTGACACAAAAACACAATACCAAGAAAAACTAAATGTTTGGGCCGGGATATTTGGTGATATAATCATCGGTCCCATATTTGTTGTTATTATTGCAATCTGGATTTATTTAGATGTATACAAATCACAATTTGATAATAATAATTTTGGTTGCGTCGTGCAGTGCGGGGGAAATATGGCGAATGTCGCTCGCGCTCCTTGTTTTTTTCCGTTTTCTCTCGTCGCCTCGCAACCTCTCCCGCGTCACAGCCATGCCACTTGATTCCATGCTCCAGGCGACGCCACATATTCATCTATGGGTACTTAAATGCCGATAAATATTTAACGCTCCCGGAAGAAGCGATATATCCCCAAATTGTACGAGCATTGGAAAGGCAAGTAGATGAAAACGGAGAATTAATATTGGATGAAAATCTGATTTATTTTCAACAAGACGGGGCCCCTGCCCACCACCCCCAAAGGGTTTGTGATTTTCTGAATGCCCATTTCCCTGGACAATGGATCGGAACTCCACTTGATTTTTTTTATGGGGACACATTAAATCAAGAATTTATAGGACCAAACTGGTAGATCGAGAAGACCTAAGGCGGCGGATTATTGCGGCTTTTTAAGAAATTACAAGAGAAATATTGATTTCGGTTAGACAAAATATTGAGATGAGACTTTTCCATTGTTTAGCTGTTAATAAAAATTTCTTGTAATTATTGTTGTTGTTGTAATTATTTGTTGTGATATTTCAAAATGATTTTCAAAACAGTTGTACTGTGACATTTTCGTTCAATTATCCGCCTAATTTGTGTGGCTCTTGATGGAGCACATTTTCGAAAATTGTTAAATAATAAAAACGACTCAAAGCTGTTATCTCGAAAGTGATTTTGGTTCTTATTACGAAAACTAATGTGTTTCTAAACAAAGCGGACACCGCATATTGAAAAGTAGAAACCGCGCGGACACAAATACAGATTTGTCATTAATATTAAATAAAATACAAGGCTAAAACAACAGTTTCCCAATGTTCTTGCACCCGGTTAACCACTCGTTCTGTTCATAGATATTTTCATTAAAATGTCTAGTAAATGTTTTCACTTTCGTAGTCAAATTTAAAATTGGAGCCGGCCAACCTTTCTTTATTATATTGTATATTTCTTGAAACACAAATTGAGAAAATCGTTTTCTTTTCAATAGAACAAAAACTACACATTCACCCACCGCAACTGCACACATGTATCTAAACTCTACGAGCCGCAGTGATCTTAACAAATACAAACGGTAAAGAAGCGGTCGCGATCGCCACTTCCAGACGAAGCGGTTTAAAAATATAGTATAGTATAGTATAGTATAGTGCATCTTTATTTTATAATGAAAAGTTTACAAAATGTGAAACTGATACATATAAACACGTCAAAATTACATACAAGTACAATCTAAATACTAAATATACATACAAAGTAAAACAACATTCACTGACATTCTTAAATTAAGATCAATTAAAAGAGACATACTGTCATTATTTAAAATTAATGCTATAAAATTCCGATAAGTTATATGGCTCCATATGGCAAAGTATGCGAAATAAAACTTTTTTTCATTTTGCTATAGTTCTCAATTTGTTTTATGTAAACTGGAAGATGATTACATATTTTTAATATTGAATACTAACATCCTTTTGCATATTTGGAAAATCGATAGACTAACTCATAGTTCACCGGCGCGGCGGCGACATTCGAGTCGTTCCGATTCCGTCATAAAGAAGCGCGTGAGAACGCAGCGTCCAGACTTCAGATGCGCCTGGCCCTGCAGCTTCAACGCGCTCGCAGTAATTTATGTTCACCATGGAGTGGTTTTTCCTCAACTATACTAAATAAAAATATTGCTTTGATTTACTTTATGAAAAATCAATTTACATTAGTTTTTACCGCACGCCGCTGGTGTGAAATATTAAATGAGCAGCTTAGTAAGATTTGTCTGTGTAAATGTGGTGTGCAAGCTGTTGCTAAAATTCAGTATATGAAAATGTAGCTAGCTGGGAGTGACTTCAAGACGAGAGGCACATAACGCTAATGCTTGTGGTTTATTTGTGTTATATGGTAGTTTGTTTCACAATTGTAAAGTTAATACTAAATACATATTTTTGTTTTGTTTTTTTAATAAATATTCAGGGCTGAAAGTGTCAAACATATATATATAAAGGGTTTTTCAATAGCCACTTGACACTTTTGTTTTCTTATTGTGAACGCACTCTTAAACAAATTAGTCCACTGTCACTGTCAAAATACACAGTAACTCAAACATTTTCAACACGCAAACACTTGCTAACGAAGAACGTTTACAAGTAATTAAAAATTACTACGGAAATTCCGGGTCAGTGATTGCAACTTTAAGAGTGCTTACGCCAATTTTGGTCATTCTCTCCCGAGTAGACAAGCAGTTCACAATTTGGTGAGAAAATTTGAGTCAGCATATTCACTGCTCAATGTTCCCGTGCCAGTGAGACAACGCAGCGGCCGCAGCGCCGAGAACATTGCTGCCGTTGAAGCGTCCATCGCAAACGATCCAAATCAGTCGATTCCACGGCGTTCTCAGGAATTGGGCATCAGTCAGACCACACTATGGCGTATTTTGCGAAAGAATCTTGGCCTGCACCCTTACAAGATCAAGTTAACTCAAGAACTAAAGCCACTTGACCATATGAAACGACGCACGTTCTCAGAATGGGCTCTAGAGATGTTAGCCGAAAATGACGACTTTCATCGCAAAATCATATTCAGTCATGAAGTGTATTTTTGGTTAAATGGCTTCGTCAACAAACAAACATGCGTTGTTGGATTGCTGAAAACGCTCATGTGCTTCATGAAACATCACTTCATCCACAAAAAGTGACATTATGGTGCGGTTTCCATGCCGGTGGCGTTATTGAGTTATTTTTCTTCGCTGATGAAAATGACCGTCACGTTACAGTCAATGGTGAACGCTACAGAGACATGTTGCAGCGTTATTTCTTCAATCAATTGCATGGGATGGACATTAGTGATATGTGGTTTCAGCAAGACGGTGCCACATCCCACACAGCTGGAGAAACAATCGACTTATTGAAGTCCAAGTTCGGTGAACTTGTTATATCGACAAGAGGTCCTATCGATTGGCCGCCGAGATCTTGTGATTTAACACCTCTAGACTTTTTTCTGTGGGGCTACGTTAAATCGAAGGTCTATGCCAACAAGCCGGCGGCGTTAGAGGACCTAAGAGCCAACATCGAACGAGAAATATTTCCGTCGAATTGTGTGGCCGAGTTATCGAAAATTGGCTTCAACGAATCGACCGCTGCAATCGTGCCCTTGGTGGACATATGACCGAAGTCGAGTTCCATTCATAATTGCATTGATTGCACTTTAAGCCAATAATACAAGTTTTGATATATCCCAAATGGTTTGCGAGATATTAAAAAAAAAAAGTCGTCAAGTTCTTATTGAAAAACCCATTAGTAATCTACACTATAATATTTGTAGTAAAAATAAGATTTTGAGAAATGTTTATAAATACTATTAGGTCAATTCATTTGAAATCACCCAAATCTAATAAAATTTGTTTCTATTTTTTTACTAGTTACTCTCCAATACCAGGTGAGTTCAAAACTATAGTAAAAAAAAATTTAGGCTCATGCCTTTTTTGGCGGACCTTTTTAGTTTGCTTCGTAACCGTTCTTCGGCCGAAAACAAGTTTTGCATAAATGCATCTAATTCTGTTAAATTTGTAGACATCAAGACAAAATAAAAACCACTGATTACTTCCCTAAAAATTCATTAAAAACCGTAGTGCTGCATATTATAATTATTTCAATATTTACGTGAACATTCATACCGTATAATCATTCAATTTAGTAAAAACCAACAGAATAATGATTAAGTCGAATTACTCGAAGTGCACAGTGTTATGTATAAATATTGCATAAATGATAGTTGAAACAAAAGTAAAGGATACAGCGCTGCGTAGGAAGTGGCATGACAATTATTATTATCTTTAATAGGCGTACTATTACGAGTTAGTTCCTGTGCGAGTGAGTGAAAATAAAGGATATATATGTACACTGCAAAATGTAGATAGTGATTGTTGCATTCCAAGAACGGCAAGTTAATGATTATCATTATAAAACGGCTTTGATGTGGCTATCGCTTTTCTAATGTGTCATGTTCTCAATTTTCAACAACTAGCCAGTAAAAACTTGGATCTTCCAAGAGAAAATTAGTTCACGGCTCTTCCTTTGTTGTTAAAAACAATGGTGATCTGGCCACCATGTCACTTTCTCCGATTTGATGGTGTAATAGTTATTTATATTTATACTTTCATAGTTTATTTTCAATTTGAAACATATTTTAACTGTAATTCGAACGTTTTCCGGATTGGGTAATACTGACGTTTGAAACGTTAAAATTTTGAAAAATGAAAATGACAAATTATACTTCAAATTCTAGTAATATTTACAGTTAGTTTACTCAAAAACTAATGAGATTTCGTCGATTTACGTCTTTTTAATTAAGAGTTGATTATTTGGGCATTCTCTGCAATTATTATTAATATAAATTTAATGTGACTATTATCATTTCATAATTATAGATCAAAAACTTCAGTATATTTTTTTTAATATTCTCGTAATACTTTCCATATCTAAATTATTTTTGGAAACAAAAAAAAAACTAAAACTATCACAGTGGGCTTTTCTCCTCGCAGGCTTTTCCCGTGGGCTTATTTCCCTGTAAACTTATTTTCTTGTGAGCTTTATTCCTGCGTCTTTCTTTCCGATGGGCTTTTCTCCGTTGGGCTTTCTTCGTTGAGCTTTCTTCCTTTGCGCATATTTCCTACAATCTAAAAAAATAGTCATTATGCGATACTTTCGCACATCCTGTATACAAAAATCAAACTATTTTTATATGTTCTATAATGCGTTAATTTCTTCACACCATTTTACTAACGATGATGATATAGAAAAATTTGAAAGCATTGAAATTTACTTGATTTTTGTGGTTCTTGTAATCTTGGCTTCGTCGGTCATGGGTGACCATCATGGCAGTGTTGAATATATTTTAACAGTGTTGTCATGCAGGGCGATTTATAAATTCAATTATACATTTTTTGTCATTTGTAAATCGCATAGATAATATTTGTGCTATGGGCAACACGCAATGCTTAAGATTTAATTACCATAATTATCAGACGAATAGCAAATACTTCGATGGCCAGTGGGGCTTTATAAATGCATCAACTTCTATAATCAATGTTTTCTCTAAGATTCCCCGATGCCGGTTAAGTTCTTATGCTTCCTATTTTCGCCTATAATTCATAATTATTTCTGAGCACACCTAAAATTTTGTTTTGCATTAGTCAAATTGCAATAAATCTCCATTCCAAGAAAAATTTATTTTGAGAGACATAAACAAATTACAGCAATATGCATTTAACCGTTCTATCGTTGTTTGCCCTTCAAATGCTAAATCAGGAAGTGTTAATATCTGGCATTCCGCAGTTACTCACACCCTAATTCTTTCGGTAATAACAATCACCACTAATTTATTTATAGAGTGCAGCGCCGTTTTTCCACATAAATAATTTAGAGCCCGCGGCCAACCGCAATCACACTAACCGTGATTTATTTATTAGCTTCAATTAAGTTACATGTTGTGCATCTGGGCATCTGCTAGAACAATGTGTGATGTGTCGCTTTCTAGTAACTACATTACATTACATTACATTACATGGAACGATGGTTAAATTTGAGTCATCCGCACTTTTCAATCTGGTGCCCATTATGTAATCATATCGCAAGATGAATGAACTGCTCCCGGCGATGGTCATAGAGAATTGTTCAGTGATCATTGATTGCAGTTTACTTGAAATTGATTATTTTGTAATCAGTCAATTTATGTTCAATCAAATTTATTTAAAATACTCTACATTTTAATAGTTTTTTTTTATTGAATACCTATTAGTATTTTTAATTTTTTCAATTTTTTTTTGCGGAAATAATAATTTCAAAGAATTCTTAAAAAAAAACTTATGTGTGTGTCTATAATTGAAGAATAAAAATTAATAAAGGTCTAAAGCCCACTTGCACCATTGTAATTAAGCATTCTTAAAATTTAAACAACATTTAAGTGTGTATTTTGCTTGCACCATACTTTAAGCACAGCTTAAGCAAGACTTTAAATAAGTCGTCGTCATGGACCGCTTAAAATTTAAGTTATGTATTTAATACATAACCTTCAATTCGTTCCGTCAGTGGTCCCTTGTGACAGATATTTATGCACAATAAATTATTTTCAATAACAAAACTCCTAGTATATTTAAAATGGCACTTGAAGAATTAAACTTTGGAGTGAACTATATTTTTGAAAACGATTTAGACCTCATGGATATTATTAATTTCATTTATCCACTAGAGCTGATCATTTTCATGATTTAGACGAATTGTCGTTCTTTCGATGTTTTCGTGTCCGCAAATAGACTTTGTTAAAATTACTTAGCCTGACTCAAAATACTGGCTAATAATGACATAACCTCTCTTTTTTACTCACCGAGATTTCTTTACGCGTGCATTTGCCTTTAAAAATATTTAATTGAGCTTAATAATTATGGCGAGTTTCACTATTTCCCTGTTCGTACAGCAACGCTGTTGACGTAAAAAGACTTGCACGCACTTTATGTCAAAATCAGCTGAGAAAAGGACACCTATGTCGCCAACGTTAAAAAGTGAAAATCGCAAGATTTTACGATGTTGCAACACTTTGAGGTTGCTTACTAAAGTAATTGTTTTAATACCAATGGTGCATGATGCTCCCATTTAAGCATGACTTAAAATATAAGTCCTACTTTACAAAGTTAGACCTAACGAAAAAATGGTGCAAGTGGGCCTAAGTGCCACTTCCACTAAATTTCAGATATCACTTGTTTATGAATCTATGTGCCAAGTTATCATATCAAACTACTACGCACGGTCGAAGCATCAATAGCTAACTTACGTTAAAAGGGTCTAAGCTCCAAATTATTAACTTCGTTAGTATACAAAATGGACGCACGTAGCAATGTACAAATCAATGTACTTGCAATAAAAAGTCGCTAAATAGGTACTCAGAGTGTTATGAAAGAAAGTAAAAAAGCAATTTGAACCTTAAAAAAGGCATGAAAACATGAGTTACATATCCTTGAGAGAAACTCATTATTCCGTTCATATTACGAAGCTGTTAATCACCATAAGCAGTTTACTTTTCTTTTGGGGCTGACTCAAGTTATAAATATAAGTTGCAGGAGATATGGCACGTATGATACACCAGAGGAAAGTTGTTGCCAAAAATACGATTACTTATTCTGTTCTTAATGGTAGTGGAGAGCATGTACAGGTTTGTGGGAGAACATTTGCTGATATATTTCTGCTAAGCCATAAAAGAGTGCAAGTACTTGCCCAAAAAAAAAATGCGAGAAACTACAGACCCAGATCAACGTGGTAAAGGAACGAAAGTAAAAAAAGTTTTTGCCAGAACTGCCTCAGCAAGTCAGTGATCATATCTAGAGATTTCCTTGCGAGGAAAATAAAAATAAAAATAAATCAATAAAAGAATCAAGATTTAAATGTAAATCGCATGTTTTTGGCGTACAAGAAAAAATATCCAAATACAACGGTTACTTATAAGTATTACTCAGTAGTGTTCAAAAAAGACTTTCCAAATCTAAGTTTCTAGCGGATACATGTTTGAAGTGTGATCTTTATCTAATCGATTCCGTTGACCAAGCCACAGAGAAAAGCAAAGACACAAAAACGGAAACTGTTAGAATCACAATGAATACCGTCATTGTAAAATCACAAACTATTGATAGTGAAGATACTACATATTTCAATTCATGTTGAACAAGTGCTTTTTCTTCCGTTACTGACTCAATCAGATATGTTTTATAATCGGCAGTTGTCCTGTTTTAACTTCGGGGTTCATTTTCCCGATACGCATGATGCGTTTGGTCCATATGGGATGGGTCTACTTCTAGGAGGGGTGGAAATGAAAAAGTCCGCTGAAAGTCATCTCCCATTCAAATTTTCCTAAAAGAAAAATATTATCTGGAGTGACAATTGGGTAAAACAAAAATCCGATTATTTTAATGTGGCCAGTTTCTGAAGGTATCTCGGAAAAGGTGGAGCAATAAGTGACCATTCGTATCTCTCTTGCGCTGGGGATAGAAAGAAGAAAACGCGTCGCAAAAAATTACACCCCCAAAAATATACAAAAGGTGATAGCAGGGGCTATCAGAGACCTTTCATTGTAGTCCACATTTAAAGAAACGATTTCAAAATTTTTTAGAGCACTGCAGACGAATACCTAAATACGACTAAACTGCAAATTTCCTAAGAAGCCTGGATTCAATTTAAACAAGGGCAAGAAACTTCAGTTAACACCTAGAAGACCTTTTCTAATCTCGAGCATTGGACCACTTGTAATGTCCTACAAAGGGAAAAAGGGACTGGCATTTCAGTAGCAGTAGTTTCCGATCTCGACTGCACAAACCGTATTTCAGCCAAGAAGTTAAAAAAATCTAAACAAATAAATGATAGACTATATTCTATAGAAATTCAATTACTTTTATGAAGTGCTCATAGAGCAGAGGTCGCCAAAGTGGTCTATATAGACCCCCAGGGGTCTATTTAACAAAAGTAGGGGTCGAACTGAGCCAGGGTCGAATGGGGGTGGATCCGAATCAGGGGGTCGGTTGGGGATCGAAGGAAAAACAAGTGTAGAAAAAATTGAAACAAAATTAGGGAGTTATAAACCTTAATTTTTGTATTTGTTATGTAGGAAGCTTCTACTTCGTTATACATGCTTTTTATATAGAATAAAACACTTTTTTACTTTGTTTGTATAACACAATCATAAACGACCAGTTGGACCTAATCTACACCCCTATTTTTAACGCCGTCTGTAAATAAATTGCATGCTCCCTTTTGTATATATACCTGTCCATCTAAAGATGTAATTTACTTTAGTTTTGATAATGGCAAGCTGAGTTGCCGAAACTGCAGTCAAACAAAATAAACAAATAAGTGTTATACAAACAAAGTAAAAAAGTGTTTTATTCTATACCTTAATTTTTGTATTTTCTGCTAGTGAACATGAATTTTTTTTTAGTGGAAAGGTTTTATTCGACTAAAAAAAACTATTTTTGGTCATCGTCATTTATGTCTTTATGTATGATTTTTTTGAACGAATATCATTATTGCAGGAAATACTAGCCATAAATATCGATATTTTTTTACAGTCCCGAAGTAGTCCTAACCTAATTGATAGTTTTATTTTAATTAACTGAAAATTACTTTTATGGGGGTCGATGGAGATTTCGAAAAATGATATAGGGGTCGATGATCAAAAAAGTTTGGCGACCCCTGACATAGAGAGAGCGAAATCAAAGTAATACGTTTCTTTGAATTTAGACCCTTTTTACGTATTGTTGCACTTGGCCTAGTGGTTGTCATGTCTAGGTTATTTATTTTTTTCATGTCAGTTTTTTTTTTAATGTGTAACAATGTATGCAGTTAGGGGCCGCGGTGGCCTAGTGAGTAAAGCTCCTGCTCACGGGCCTCGTGGTCGTGGGTTCGAATCCCATCCGTGCGGTCAGTTTTTCGGAACGAAGAAGTGGCCGTGCGGGTCCATGGATGTCTAGTGTATGTCCCATTCATTATTAAAATGAAATCTCAAAAACTTAATTATCGTTAGTGGCCGAATAGCCTAGATGCTTACGCCAATTCCAAAATCATCCGCACTTCCTCAACCCGAATTCCCGTCAACCATCCTTCCCTTAAAAAATAAAAAAATAAATGTATGCAGTTCATGTAGTCTTGTTTTCCATACTTCATAAAACGATTTTAAGACAGATTTTAATGTTAATTTTATGTTCTTGGTATGTTTCATGTAATCTCTGGGTTTATTTTTTTGGCGCTTACAAGGGGAGGATCAGATGTGTGACTCACCGATTTGATCCATCTTTGGCACACGTGTAAGGTCATGACCAGGAGTGTAACAGGTGCAAGTAATAGGGCGCACTATTCAGCCGTTTTCGAGGAAAAAATGTTTTTTTTTTATTTTCTGTGTGTTTATGTATCATTTACGTTAATGAAACAACGCCGTTCCCGTGGCGTATTGGTAAGATCTCCGGTTCCTAATCGCAAATAGTTTAAATAGTTGCTAATCGCAAGGTCGATGGTTCAAATCATTTTGGCCAAGTTCTTAATAGTTTCCATTTTTGCAGTTTTTTTATAAATCCGTGAGTATTTAAAAATGTTAATTTTAGAATAAATTATATTAATTTCATTTTAAGGAGAAGGATTGTTAAACAAATTAAACAGGAGTTTGAAAAATCAATATTTTGTTCTAAATTAATTATCCTCGTTCGTGCAGTCCTTTATCGCCCGAAAAGCACAATAGCATATAGAATATAATATCGAACAAGGGTTCATTAAAAAAAGGCTGGAAATACAAAAATTATTGATTTTTCAATCTCCTGTTTAATTTGTTTAAAAATCCCTTTATCCCTAAAAATGAAATTAATATAATTGATTCTAAAATTAAGATATTTAAATACGCATGGATTTATAAAAACTATAAAAAAGGAAATTAATGAACCCAACTTCAACAATGGGGTTCCATCCTTCGACCTTCCGACTACGAATCGGCGGTTTTACCGATGCGCCAAAAGCTCGTTGTACTTTTGTTAACGCAAAGGTATATAAACATACGAATAATTAACAAATTTAAAAAAAAACATTTTTTTCTCGAAAATGGCTGAATAGTGTACCCTATTACTTGCACCTGTTACACTCCCAGTCATGATCTACACGTGTGCCAAATATGGATCAAATCGTCGAGTCACACATCTGATCCTCCCCTACTGAGACCGTTTTGAATTACCACTCTTCAATTGTGAAATGATAATAGTTACATCAAATTTATATAAATAATAATTGTAGAGATTGCAGAAACGAACAACTTTTAAAGAATAGGTACGTTTTTTTTTCGAAATCCCATTGGTTTTTGAGTAAACTGACGGTAAATATGATTAGAAATATAAGCATAATTTTCATCTTTCATAATTTTGACGTTTTAAACATCAGTATCATCTAATCTTGCAAAACGCTCGATGTGCATTTGTGTGTGCCTTAGAACTTTAGGATATGTTTGGATTTATTTTACTAGTTGTAAACAAAAATTAAACGTTCACAGCTCATTCAGACAGTTAACGTAAAAAATGTAAAGTTGACGATTGTGTAAAATAGCGTTAATCAGTGACATGCGCATTTCCATTCCTATGCGATTAATTTGTTTTTGAAACATGCTATATGTATAATAATATGAAATCAACTTAATATGTCTTTTCTACTATGGTTTAACAATGGACTTTTGTTAAACAACAATGACATGTATTATTTAACAGTTTAGCTCATTATTAAACGATTTTTTGTGGAATTTTAGTTGTCGTGATTGGCAGTACTTAAAACATGACAGGTGTCGGCATCAGTAATAGTATAATAGGAATGCACCAATGCGTTACATACTGAACATGTTCGATAATGCTTATTGGGGCGTTCACCACCAGTACCACAATGGTTAAAAAAATGGATGTGTAATATTGCGTAATATTGTTCAATTTTTACCCGCGCGCAAAACATAGGAACCTTACCTACAGTAGTTGGCACGGAGAGAACAGGTGCGGCGGCGCAGTGTTTCCAAATACCTAGAATGAGGCCAAAATATAAAGGTGTTAACCGAATTGTATGAAAATTAGTATATCGTGTTTTTTGAGGTCGCTGATTAGGAATGTGAAATTATAAATTTGAAAAACAAAGTGGCGGAACCAATATGGCTGACAAATATTTGAAAAATTGTCATATGATGGAGGATCAGTTATTCTCGACATATAATTTAATATAAATTATATAAATATATTTATAAAAAAAGTTCTTTCAATTTCGTAGGAAAACGTGGGAATCACTGCCACTTACTGATTAATGCCGTCACTATGCTCTAAATAATTGACAATTGGTATCTTAAGTAAAGCCAAAACGTCTTTATTAAATGACACTGCTTTTTTCTTTGACAATTTTCTTAGATTTGTGAGCAAAGGGTTTGATGTGCGTAGGGTCTTCCACACATTTTATCCTCACATTTACGAAATTATCATATATTTTAGTTCGATATAACTAAACGGTTATAGCAAAATACTTTCGAAGAAATTGCTTTTTTAGAGCTTAAACATTATCGTGAATTATTATATTTGTAATTAACTTTAGCGAAGTTAACTAGAATAAAGAATTTTGATGCAGGATATAATTTTTGTGATGAACAATATTACATGCAAAAGACAGTGTCTGACCGTAAGCACACTGAATGTCGAACTCTGCTCATAAAATTTATTGTATTTTTGTAAGCGCTGTATTTTTTTTTATATCAAAAGTGAGTTCGGTAAATCTAACTTTTATGGTATATACTTAAAACTTTCTAATATAATCTTTATTAGGAATAAAACTATACACATGAGATATTGGACAGGGAACATTATTTTCATGATAAAAATTGTTTCAACGCAAAATCAATTATATCATTGAGAAGGTTATAGCCCAACTATTCTTTACTTATCTCTCACTTATCTTCCGGATACAATCGGATTTCATCAAAATATTACTACAACTTATTACTTTGGATCTTTTAATAAATATATTGAACACGGGGACTGAAAATTTATCTTTTTATTTTTTCTTCCTATTTCGGCCAGGTTTAGCAATTTTTGAAACACTGAAAATATTGATATTAATTGTTTTTAACACCTTACTTGCAAAACAAAGAGCAGGGAAGAAATATGGAGTACAATGTATATTTTATTCGCGGCAAGAAAGTGCTGCTGTTTTCGATGTTTTTATTTGGTGCGGATTTTTAATCGCCGATCGAAATGCCTTTCGCGGGAAACAAGTGTAAATATAACCTCTAAGTTTTTATAAAAATTTAAGCAAGTGCGTAGCGTACTTTAAGTATATATTGGTTTCAACTTACTTGGAAGTAGTTAGTTTATCGCATCCGTAGAAACGTCTCTTATTTCTGGTACGGAAGTAATATTTGAGATTTATTATTAAAACAAAAGATTATATTAAGATTATACTTGTTTAATAAGAGGCATTGTGGCATTCATTCCACAATGGACCCTCTTATTAAACTTGTATAATAATGTACTATTTCACTTGCATTTTGATTTTTCGGGGGTCTGAATAATAATAATAATAATAATAATTTATTGGTGCTTAGACACACAGACACTACAGTTTACACAAGTCCTACATGGATATACAAAAAGAATAATCAATTGTACACACTTAATTTGTAACTTAATTATTTGAGACAACCAATGTAATATAATTAAAATAAAATAGCGAAGTATAGAATAAAATAATGCAATGACACTAAGTGAACAATGATATAAAACACTAATTTAAAAGTTAAAAGAATCAAATATTATATAAGACTAACTAAAATAATAAATCTAATAAAGCGGCATTACAACGAAATAGATGATAAAAAATCATCTAAGCGCTTAAAAGTACATTTGAGTAAAAAAAATAAAAAACATTTTAAAATTACAAGAATGAAAAATTCAGAGTATAAATGATTTAAATTTGTAATAACAATATACAGGGTGTCCCATTTTAAATTGCCACCCCAAATATCTCAAAACCTGAGCAACGTGGCTAAAAATGTTTCAGATAAAAGTTGTAGAGTTCGGAGGGGGACATATGCCGGTGACCTTGGCGTTAATTTTAAAGATCAAACGAAGGTCAACTTTTATTTTTCAAATGGATCTCCCTATTGTTTATTACGGAATCGTATTCTACGGGAAAAAATACAACCATTTTGTAGGAAACGTTTTTTTTATTAATGATAATAATAATAATAATAATAATAATAATATTTATTAGTGTTTACAAATATAAAAAATCTTACACACGTCAAAGAAAAGTATAGATATTATACATATATGTGCTTAATTAAAAATAAAAACACAATTTTAAAAGTTGAATAGTAGGTCTAAGTTAAAATAGAGTTATACAATAAAACGAAAAATCTCACTACTGCAACTAATTAAAATATGAAACACATTTTAGCGATTAAAATACATGAATAGATAAAAGATAAAATAAAATATTTGCAAATAATAATACAAATAGTAAAATTTATATATAAAACACGAAAACAGCTGATTAAACACAGAGTAATAAAAAATAAAAACTGAGAACACTAGAGTAAGCGTGGTGGCGATCTTATAAACCTATATTGCTGTCAGCTAAGTACTGCTCCCAGTTGAAATAGGCCTTGTCGATGAGAAGTGTTTTCATCGTTGATTTAAATTGTTTACTTGGTAGGCATCTAATACTGACAGGGAGCTTATTGTAGAACTTAATCCCCCAGTATCTTGAACCATTTCTAGACTTCACTAGTCGCGATTTATTTATGTAAAGTTCTTCTCTATGTCTGGTTTCATATGCATGTATGGATGTTATGGTGTTATACTGGCCGAGGTGATTTCTAACATAGAGAAGACACTCCAAAATATACTGGGATGGCAGAGTCATTATACCTAGTATTTTAAATAGATGATTGCATTCATCGCGATATTTGACGCCAGCAACAATTCTTATAGCTCGTCGTTGAAGTGCAAATATACGATGCCTACCAGTGGAATGCCCCCAAATAAGTAGGCCGTAGCTCATTATGCTATGGCATGTGGCATGATATGCTGCTTTTAGAATTTGCGAAGAAACCTGATTCGCTAAATTCCTTAATAAGAATATATTACTACATAATCTGGCAGCTAGGGTATCAGTGTTTTG
Source organism: Ocypus olens (assembly GCA_910593695.2). NCBI lineage: Eukaryota > Metazoa > Arthropoda > Insecta > Coleoptera > Staphylinidae > Ocypus > Ocypus olens. The sequence goes on from OU343053.1 coordinate 36,407,985, forward strand.
AGTCCAAGTTAAAGAAAAATCGATCACAAGTCCCAAGAACCTAGCTTCACTCGAAAAGACATCAACATCACGATCACACCTCCTTAACGTACAAAGCAAATTGATTGTCTTGGAATGATTTAATTGAAGTTGGTTAGCATCAAGCCATTCTTTAGATTTTTTAAGTGCGTTATTGTTCAACTGCAAAACATGATCAAGCCGTTCACTGTTGCTTACTAAGGTGGTATCATCTGCATACAGGATAGTCTGTACATTCTCAATACAGTTAGGGAAATCATTAATGTACATTAGGAATAATAGTGGACCCAGTGTAGATCCCTGGGGCACACCATGTGCTAGTGGGCATTTTGAAGAAACCGTACCATCAACCTTTACTGCTTGATATCTCCCTTCCAGATATGATTTGATCAGTTTGCAGCTTAAATCAGTAAAACCGTACGAAGACAATTTTTTTATAAGTAAATCATGGCTGACACAATCAAATGCCTTTGTCAAGTCAAGAAATGTAAGCATAGATATTCTGCCATCCTCAAATGTACCTAAAATATTATCTGTGAGTTCTAAGATAGCATTAGTAGTCGAAAGCCCTTTCCTGAACCCAAATTGATGTTTATTTAGTATATTATTATCTTCTAAAAAAGACACAATTTGGTTATACATAATACATTCTAGTATTTTGGAAAATACTGGTATAATAGAAATCGGTCTATAATTAGAAGGATCTGATCTATCTCCTTTTTTATAAACAGGTACTACTAATGCTATCTTCATTAGATCAGGGAATGTGCCTAGTTGTAGGCATGTGTTAATGATATGGGTCAGTGGAATTAAAATCGATTCCTTACAACTTTTTATTAACTCAACAGACCACCCATATATATCTTTGGTTTTGCTAGTTTTTAATCCGCATATGACATCTCTTACATACGCCACTGATACCTGCTTGAAGGCAAATTTAATATTAGAATTTGGCGGTGACAAAAACTCCGTAGCATTGAAATTACCAGGTTGAATCGAGTCAATAATATTTTTTATAGAATTATGAAAAGCTACACTAAATTCATTAGGAGATATGCAGCTAGGTTCATCTCTAAGTGATGGGTTATTTGTATTTGATTTAATAATTTGCCACATCGCTCTATTTGTATTGTTGGAACGGCGAATAATATTATCATTGGCTTCTCGTTTAGCTGATTTTATTGCCATTCTATATTCAAATCTGTACTTAAGGTATATGTCTTTCAGGTCTGAATTATTTTGGTATGCGAGACGTATAAAATGTAACCTCTCTCTCATATCCACAAGTTTATTGCTAAACCAGTGGATTTGATTTATTTGAGAAGATTTGCACTTTATACGCTTTTCCGGAAATGTGTCATTAAAGATATTGGAAAATAAATTATGAAATATTGCATATTTGTTGTTTGGGTCACTAATATTGAAAATATCATCCCAATTGTTCATTGTAAGACTCTGAAATAACATAAACATGCCTGCCTTCGTTATTGGCCTAATTAATTTAAAAGTATCCCTGTCATTGTGGCATTGAAATTGTGTATTAAAACCAATTCCTATGTGGTCTGATGGGACCGTTGCAATTGGAAATGCATTATATGTAACAATATTTGTGAATACATTGTCCAATGTGTTATTCGCACGAGTGGGGAACTCAACAGATTTTTCCAGTCCAAACGAGTGAAAAATATCACACAACGTACTGGTGTTAGGATCGCTGCAGTTATTAAATTGAACATTAAAATCGCCACCAACTATCACTCTAACATTTAATATATCTAAACATTCTAATAAGTTAACAATAATATTTACAAACATATTAAAATCCCCTGAAGGAGAGCGATAAATAGTAATTAAAATAATATTATCATCAATTAAGCGAATTGCTGCAATTTCGCAGTGAATTTCAACAGACATGTTAATTAAGTTTTGTAGGACTTCGTATTTAAGAAATTTAGATAATAAAATTAGCACTCCTCCATGGATATGTTGTGTGCGAGAAAAATGAGCTACAGTACATAAGTTATCAATACAAAGCATTTCACATTCATTAGATTTCATCCAGTGCTCCGATATACATAATACGTTAATGTTATATGAATGCACTAGACATGATATTTCATTTGATTTACCACTTAAACCTTGAACATTGAGAAACATGTAGTTAGTGGTTGATATACTCGTATCACCCACTTGTCGACTTGAGTGTGTCCCTTCTAAAAATATATCTGTTAACAGTGATCCTTTCCGGCCAGCTGGATGGATTCATCAGTTTTGATTTATCTTCGTAAAGGGTACTTATTTTGAAGCCATTGTAAGAAGAGACTTTTTCTTCAATATCGCATGAGAAGTTGTCATGTGATAAAATATTGCGTACGTGTTCCTTAACTGCATCAACAGATATATCTTTTTTCACCCGATTTACATACACGTGAATTTTTCGAGGCTCGGCTGTTAATTGCAAGCCACTCGATTTATTAGTGCCCACTATAGCGGTGGATTTGCCTGTTTTTTTAAGACTGTTACGCTTGTAAGTAACAGTTTTAAAAACATTTACTGCTTGATCCTCGTCTTCATGTGTCCGAGGCTCCTTGTTTACATTTTTCCTTGTAGTTGTTTTTCCAGAACTTTTAATTGTTTGGTGAAGTGTTTTTATTTCACTATCGCCAGTAATTGTGTTTTTTGTTCCCACAGGATTGTCTTGTGTTTTATCAACTTTGTTGGTGCGCATGTTCCTCTTAGGAGAGAAAACTTCCCCAGAAGTAATTACAGTATTTAATATATACTCCTGGTTTGGCTCTGCGTTGACAGATGGCGTGGAATCCCCAAATTTGACGACAGATTTCTGCTGCGATTTGGATGTTGGCAATGGAGATATATTAGATAAAGAAAACTGTAAGAGGGCTATATGTTCTTTCATAACGTTTGCTTTATCTTTAAGTTCTTCAATGATCATATCTTTATGATGCAGCAGCTCTTTTAAATAATTAATTTCCATGTTACCTTCATTTGAATCTTCAAGGAATTCGGAATTCGGCAGCTTGCTCTTCTCTTCGAGGTTAGATTCGCCGACTGATCCCGTAACACAACAAATTAATGATGTATCACTTATTATTTTCGTATGTTTTCTTTTTTTATTTGTAGCACATCCCCTATGGCACACATTGTCACAGGACACACACTTCATTTTTATGTTTTCGTTCACTACTTTAGTGTTACAAAATAAACAAACATCTACTTGATTTGCCATTTTGTAGCTAATGCTTTTTTAAAGAGTTTTTTCACGAATTTTGTCCGTCATGTTGTTTAAAATCTTAGATGAATCCAGGCTGTGATTCATTTTAGTCTTTTCTGCATTAAGACATAATTTGTTGTTTGTAAACCAATCAGATCTCACTACCTATAATTGAGATTTGTTCAATTTGTTACAAAACTGTTTTATGTCAATGCAGCTGTGACATCACAGTATCCTTCTATTTATGATGAATTGGACAGTTTTGAATCAACAAAAAGCTTGTAATTATGTATTTTTCAACTGTCTTTACAAGATTCTAATTCTGCAAACTACTCAATTTAAAAAAAACACACCGCTGCAATCAAAACCAAAATAATAACGAATGCAAAACAATTTTAGAAACATAACGTACACAAATTATGGCATTTCCACCAAAACTGCAGTTAAAATTTACAAATTGATTTGCAGCTCAATACTTGTCTATGGTATACCATTCCAGTAATCCAACCATCCGTAACATCCAAGTTAGAGAAGGAGCCGCCCTTAGAACATTATCCAGAGTCCGTCATCCTGCCAATCCTTTGCATAACCCTTCCAATCCACTTCTATATGACACCTCCTTAGTTATCCCCACTAAAGAATGCCTTCTATTCATAACCGAAAATGTTTCCTAAATTATGTTTAACATTGGTATCCTATCCATATATTGTTTATGCAGAGATCTCAATATTTACACTAAATTCAAAAACCCGCCTTCCACAACTTTCGAGTTCACTTGGTCCATCAACATCTCAGACCGACCAATACCACAAGACAGGCATATTCGTGCTGAAAGACCTCTGCTCGATAGCCATTTATCAGACTAATACTACTAATTAAAGATCTGGGCGTCCATTTTGATAATAAACTAACGTTTGCTACCCACATTGAAATCATTACTAAAAAGGCGTACAAATTAATGGGTTTTTTATTTCGCAATTGTAATAGGTTTAGTTTTGCTACAATAAAAATTTTGTATTATAGTCTAGTTAGGTCAAATGTCGAATATGCGTCGGTTATTTGGTCGCCATATTATAAAGTCTACAAGGAACAAATAGAGCGTGTACAAAAGCGATTTATTTCCTATGTTGTCTTTAAGTTTAATTACCTGTTTAATTTTAGTTCGTTCAATTATAGCGTTGTTTGCTGTACACTTAACATCGAGTCCTTAGAAGTCCGAAGAATTAAATTAGACTTATTTTTCTTATACAAAATTATATCAGGTACAATTAATTGTGAAATAATTCGATCGTTTATTTAAAGTAAATTTAGATAATTTGTGTTAGTTTATATTAGTTATTAGATTTAGGTTATGATTATTTTTAAGTGTAAGTTTGTTTTGTATAAAAGGTGCTACCGTTAATTAAATAAATAAATAAAATAAAATAAAATAATCATTTGAGGTTATTTTTAGGGTTGCGCAAAAATTGTTGTGTACATCGTCATCCGCGAAATCGTTTAGTGCTCTCGAGATTTTTCTCTGGGCGTGCTAAAGATGATATACAAATAACTATTTAGTGGATTATATTAGGTTGTGATCATATAAATAAAATATCAGGCCTTTGTGAATTTTTAGACGAACAAATAATTAACTACTGATTCGACCAAGATCTAAAACAAAAACCAATTGGACGACAAAAAAGATCCTCGAAAAGATGGAACAACGTCGCAAATGTAAAACACAGAATGACCTCACTGAATATAGACGTCTCCTAAAGAAAACCAAGCTAGCGATGGATGAACGAAGAATGTGAAGAAGCAGAAAACTTATACCATCTTGGTGACAGCTTCAATCGCCACAAAAAGAAAAAGGAAATAACATGATAATTCAGTAAAATATTAGAAATGAACAAAATGAACTAATTGCCTGAAGAAAGCCAAATTGAGGAAAACGTACGCAGAAAATCTTTTCAACCATGATAGATCACAAGAATCACGAATTATAGAAAGTCAAACTCTGCCACGTCGGGGCTTGCCATCCTAGAAAGTGAAATTTTACACTCTATGAAAATGATAGAAAACAATGAGGCACCAGGACCTGACAACATTTTCTCAGAATTAAACGAAATTAACATAAAAATGCTGACGAAACTATACATTAAAATTGATTATACCGGAAAAAATCCACAAGACTGGCTACGGCCTACGTTTATTCGAAGATACGAAATGCAAAAACGCGGAAGCAATATCGGCTCATAAGTCTCATAACCATTTCCCTAAAATTATTTTTACGCATTCTACATACAAGACTATACAGATCTTGTAAAGTACGTTTAGCACAGGCAAATTCCATTGCGAGAGCGCTGGAAATAAGAGATACACATTCTTTGAGTGGAAACGGGTACGAAGAAGCGTTCTTAGGAGGGATATAGGCGGCTCCTTATTGGCCGTGCGCCTCGGGCACTGTTGCCCATCTAATCTAAGTATAACAAACAAAAATAATTTTGTCATTTTCTAAAGTGAACTCGTGCAGACTGTGCAGTAAGTATTACTCTTTAATTAATAAATCTGTACACGAGCTAAACATGCCGCATACGCGTACGCGTCTTCGTACCCGTTTCCACTCAAATAATGTGTATCTCTTATTTCCAGCGCTCTCGCACCCATGGAATTTGCTGTGCTAAACGTACTTTACTCGATCTGTATAGAAAGTGCGAAGAAGTGTCAACTCGGCTTCAAAAACGGTCTTGAAATACGCGAAGCTACTTTCAGCCTGCACAAAACTGCCTCGACCAGCAAAAATAGCCTCCATAGATTACGAGAAAGTTTTCGAGAGCATTACACATGATTATATTCTAAAATATCTCCAAAGTTTACAAATAGATGAAAAAGATACTAGGATATCTCCAAGTCCTTATACACAAAATACACAAATCGGAAAGAAGATGGGTCTTACTATAAACCTAAAAACGACAAAATTCATGGTCATCTGCAGGAACCACCCGCATATATTCATATAAGAATAGAGGGTGTGTCATCAATAACTGGAAGCCTGACGTCGAAATTAAATGTAGAATAGAACAAGCAAAATCAGTATTCGTTCAACTCTATTCTTGATAAACAGCAAAATTGACTCCGAATCAGATACTCAGGGTGTTTCAAAAAGTATATACGTCTTTCGAATAGATATATGTATTAAACTTTAAGACATACGAATATGAAACTTTACACACATATTTACGAACCTCTCAAGTTCAGATTACAGATGTTCGATATGTCCTCCATCAGCGACACGAACAATATCACATCGATACTCAAATTCCTCCCATACTCGGGCAAGCATGTCCTTCGTCACTGATATTATGGCAGTACGGATCCGGTTCTTCAACTCTTCCAGTTATGTGGGAGTGGTGGTATATAAACGTTGTCTTTAACGAAATCTCATAGAAAGAAGTCATCCGGTGACCAAGGAGCCCAGCTGAGACATGCTAAGTCGCCAGCTCCTTGACGACCAATCCAATGTTCGGTAGAGTTTCATTCTGATATTCACGCACTTGGCGACTCAAGTGAGGGGGTGCCCCGTCTTGTTGAAAAATAAAGTTGTCTTCGTGCAGCCTTGGAAACAACCAGTTTTGTAACATAGCGAGATACTGCTAACCGTTAACCGTGTTTCCATCAAAGAAGAATGGGCGGCCAGGACTCTTTCCTTTACATACACATCCTGTATCTACAAACTGTCGATACCATCTGCGAATATTCCACCCGTTCAGAGGATCAATTTGGTACCTCAACCTGAAACGTCCTTACACTGTAATCACAAACTCGAGAACACAAAATGATTTCTGCTACGCAGTAGCCATTTTAAACATATGACGGTTACCAAGCAAAATAGAAGACAACTGAAATCTAGTGGCTATTAATATAAACTAGACTAGGTATTCATTTCTCCAATAGCCGAGCCAAGGCGCAGCGATCGATAGTTTGGACAAAATAATACTTTGTAATACGTATATTCTTTTAGAAACACCCTGTGTATGGTCGGTCCTAATGTATGGGGCAGAAATGTGGACTCTAAGAGTAAATTTAATAAATAAGCTGAAAGTTTTTGAAATCGTGAGCTGTTCACAGCTGTAAAGAAGAGAAAAATTTCCCACCTTGGCCACATTATTCTAGGTGAAAAATAGACTTTCCGACGCCTTGACGACGAAGCAAAATCGAAAGATAGAGAAGAATAGGACAGAGCTCTCCTGGACTGGTATTTAAGACTTTAGGTCTCTACAAAATGCAGCATTTAATCGTCAGATATGATAAATCAAACGGAGGATGCCTACCCAGAAATTTGCTTGACACAATGAAGTGTATTTTTGCGAAATTACCGTATATTTTCGCAGAACGAACGTTGCATTAATTAATTGTTTTTTTTTTCTGCGTAGATATAACATCGTGCGCCACAAAAAGTGTTAATTTGGTATTTTATTGTTTTCTTCCGTTTGCTAGATGTAATGCATAGTAAATAATTTTATGGAAAATTTGACAGCTAATTCAAATTTGATTGCCTTTTAAATCATAGTGTGCACTATGGATAATTTAATCTACAAAACATGAATTTAACGATGACCGTAAGTAGGGCAAGCATTTTAGAAAAAAAAATCTAGCGGCCATACTCATTAAAAATCATTCCACCCATGAACTACATTTACTAGACAAAAATAAATAAATCCTAATTTGTATTACACAAAACCATAAAATTTTGTTACATGTTGCCATCTAGACTACTCTAATTATAACACCGTAATTCGCGTAGGTTTCTCTAAAACAGAATAACAGATAAATGATTGATTTTCACTTCTTGTAATTGTGCTCACCACGAAACCTCAATTCAGCAATTATCAATTAGAAATCCTCGCACATGTACAATATGCCATTTATATGGCGGAGCGATTTCGAATTTTCGAACCTATGATGTTTTATTGAGGACATTGCTGAAATAAATTAATTGCGTTATTTCAGATGTTCTATTGTTGGATATCATCATTTTAAGTTTATTTTCTTATGAATAAAGAGGTGAATTTTATATTTCACAATTCGCAATTAATCATTACAAAATACATAAAAAAATATTTTATGTGCCAATAAAACGGTAATCGTATGTGAAAGTAAATAGGTTTTAAAGTCCTTCTAAAAAACAGTTTGTGAAACTGCGAATCCAAATATGTATGCAATTAATTTAAAAAATCTTGCATCTCTTTCCGAATATTGCTATTTTTTTATATTTACACAACGGCTCAAAATTAGTTGTTTTGTGGGATAGCCCAGAAATTAAATGGCATTTTTCGATTCTAGGTTGGCATTGTCATTTATTGTTAATGCCCTAGCACAGTAAATCTTTGAATTGTAACAAAATTAGAAACTAAAAATTCTGCAAATAATTTTAACGCCAGAGTATAGTATTTTTCACAAATTATGGCGTTCACGTCATCAATTCCAAAATACCAAATCGATCCGTTTAAGGTCACAATAGTGCGCATTGGCGTACGTTAAAACAACAAAAATATTTGCATTAGAAGGCAAATTTTGATGAAAGCACGTTCTTCAGAAATTGTTCTGTAAATTCTAAATTCGTGCAACAGATGCTTTAAATTTTGACAGATTATTCTTGAATTACGTGCTTTTACAATTACCTAAAGATATTTTTTCGAACACTACATAAATGTCTGCACTATAATAATACATACTTTGATCAAGAAAACGGACTTTTGAGAAATTACACTTTAATTTCAAGAGATGATTAAAATTTCGACAGATTGGTCATTCAATTCTGGTAACAGTTTTATTCACAAATAAATACACAAAAATACACGATTGATGCTTAGAAGAAGTAATAAGTTAAGTTACTTCTCAAAGTTTATAGGAGCTTTACTTGGAATTAATAAAATTGTAATTTTAATCGAATTATTTTTCATTTGAATAATTATGATTCATTTTCCAACCCAAGGTTTTAAACATGGTATCAAGAGGCGTTGCCCAACCGGCTACAATTTGAATGAAAATAATTTACCTTCAAACCATTTGTTGTACTAACTTCAGCTCAAGGAAGAAACACCCAATTATCCATGTTCAATAGTTAAGTAAACTTAATGACTGAAACAGCCTCAAAACACTTTTCTAACAAATATCAAAATAATGTAATCAATTGACGTAACATATCCTTAATTCATTCTTTCTCAACACGACCTCAACCCGGTATCGTTGTACGCACTCAATATCGTGAATGAAAGCGTGCTACGAATACCCAGAAGTGGTAAATGGTGAATTATTAAATAAATTTATAAATAAAATGTTTCAATTTGTGATGATTTGTGTACTCGGATACATCGGCGGATCAGCGATTGTCAAGATTATACAAGGTTGACTAGTATTCGAGATCTTGAAACTCAGCAAAACCGCCTTCACCAAACTAAATACAGTAAACTCCCGATTATCCGCGGAATGGGGTGGCGCGGCAACCACGAATAAACGAAATCCGCGAATAAGCTGCAAAATTGCCGAAAAGGACCAAATCAACAGGAAAATGCTTTTGAACAATTTTCACTTGCAGTAGGGGCCCATTAGGGTGACCGCAAAAAATCGATGTCGGAATCTTGTTTGTCTGGACCCCACAAAACGATTTCCCTTTCCAGATATTGAGTTGCCGAAATTTGAGCTCGATTAAACGACGTTAACCCGTGCCGCTCGTCGCTCAAATTTTGAAATAATCCAAATTTTTGGCCAAAAAGCTGACATACGGAGCCCTAACTCCAGAACGGTAAAAAATAAAAACACGCTTAATATCTCAAAAGAAAGCTGATGTTGTTCTTCAAAATTTATATTCTATACATAATTGTTGTTATTTTAAGTCAAACCGAGTTACAACAGAATTTAGCCCCAAAAACGTGACCTGATACCACTAGGAGCATACTTCGTATATTTTGTTATTAAGTGATAAATTTTGCTTTTTTTTTGGTATATTTTTGAGTTTAAAGTAGAAATATAATAAAAAAATAAGTAATACTGATAAGTCTAATGACATTTTTACTTTCTCCGTTACGAAGTACGAGAAAGTATTGTGATCGTGATTTTTTTTTCAAAAATTTTTTTTACGGAAATATCCGTTTTGGGGTCCCTAGATGCCATATCAACAATTTCTGAAAAAAAAAAATTTGTGTCTGTGTGTGTGTGTGTGTGTCTGTGTGTGTGTCTGTCTGTGTGCGCTGTATCTCAAAAACTAATAGAGCAATTGATATGAAACTTTGAGCATACGTCTTATTTGATAATCCGAAGAACTGAAAAGCTTTTGGTAAAATTTCGTACACCAGAAGTGGGTGTTTACCTTAACTGTTTTTTGTTTTTTGCCAATATTTTCTTAAATATAAAAAATATCACAAAAACATTTAAACAAACATCAAAGACAACAAAGAAATGAACATCTTTTGCTTGAAAATATTTTTCATAAAATCATTGCTATTCGAGAAAAAAAAATTATTATTTTTTTAAAATTTTTGGTTTACAATTATGAAACGATAATAGTTACAGCAAATTTATGTGAATAATAATTGTAGAAAATGCCAAAATGAACAACTTCTAAAGAATACGGTTTTTTTTAAATCTCGTTAGTTTTTGAGTAAACCGAGTTTTTGAATTTGAAGTATAATTTTTCCATCTTTCAAGATTTTGACGTTTTAAACGTCAGTTTCATCCGAGTTTACGCAACGCTCGATGTACATTTAAAATATGATTTCAATTGAAAATAAACCCATGAAAATGTAAATATATAGTCGGAGAAAGTAACATGATGGCCACATCACCATTTTTTATTTTAAAATATAAAAATCAAGTATATAATACATACAAAATAGACACAGAAAAGATACCGACGTAGTACCTACATGAGTTGATAATTTTACATAGTTATCTAATCTATTCTAGAGCTTTTGTTAAAGTAGTTTTTGAAACGTCAGCATATAATGCTCGGCATTTGGTTACAACTTGTAGGACGTATTGCTTTTGGTCTTCATCTTTTGTCAGAAGGTCGTTAAAGTCGGTTATTAATCAACACCACGCGCAGCCATATCATTAACTACTTTTAATGTTTTGACAATTTTCAATCCTTCTTGTAAGTCATTATTTTGAGGCCAGGTATTTGGATGTTGTCTTAGGAAATCTGTTTTTATATTAAATCGGTCAAAGAATTTAAACGTTTCTTTGGTAAGTAAATTTCCCAATCCTCCATCAACTACCTTTTTTAATTTTTCTTTAAAACACCCGGTAAAAGTTTACCGTCCCAATGGACAACCACGGGCTCTTTTTCATGAATGTTTACTCTATCTAAAAAATTTTTAGTATATTGTTCTCTGAACATTTGCCTTCTAGAATGTAATAAAGTTTTGGAGACTTTGTACTCAAGAGGGTCAAGGTTTAGTGCGTCTCTTTGACGCCCCTTGCAAATGATACTTTCATCCTCTTGCTCTCATATGGTCCTGGATCTTCTGCAGCTTCTTCAGAAATGTCCATTTCCTCCAAGCTCTCAAGTTCCTGGTAGATGATGTCCTCTTCAGTGTCTTCTTCTTCTTCTCCTTCTTCGAACTTGTCTTCATCATCCGTCTCTAAGAAGCAACAAAAGAAAGAGAAAGAAAAAAGACTATACAAACTTGTCGTTTTGGCAGAATAGTAATAATGCATAGGTATTAAATTACCCACTTCTAATTATCAATAGGTATTATTTAAAAAATATAAACTCAGTCATAAAGATGCCAAATGATGCTCTCATGTACAATTTTCTTTCAATTATAATAAAACTATTTACTTATTTGTTTATCTGCTGCCTTTGTTTCACGAGAAACAGAGCCAAGGCATCTTGTTGAGCAATATCAAAGAGATTATCCAACTTTTCAACAAACTGTTTAAATTTGTTCTTGGCCGTTTCCAAAGTTCTCTTCCAGTCTTTTTGAAGAGTTCTCCACTCGGCGTGAAGTTTTTCCAGCTTAGTAATTGCATCTTGCTCATGTTTAGTCGGGATTCGAGCTTTCTCCCAAAAAATGAACACTTCTCATATGGTAAGTTTTGCTGATTCTCTTACAGTTAATTTCACAGTCCGTAAATTATAAAATAAAGCACACAAAACGTGACGATTTGAGGGTAGTTTACAACCGGTGATCTGGTGAATGGGATAGCCCACAAGAAATATTTTATCCTTGGTCCGGCTTTGTACACCTGATGTGGATAGTCCAATACGTAAATAACAGTTAACTTGATAAATGAAACAAAATATATTACAAACTTTAATTTCAATAAAATGTTTTTAAATGTCTTTTAAAATAATACCATAATACTTATAAAAACAATAACACACACACTTGGAAAATTAAAAAAAAAAACGTTAAAATATCTTCACTAGATAATTGTTCGATCTAACCAGCTCAAAGGCACTTTAGAAACTAAACTGAATAAATAAAACGTCGATGGCTGAAAGACCTCCGGTCGATAGCCAATTAAGAATTGCGGAAAACCATAAATTTTTATATGTATGTATATATATTTGTATCAATTCTTAAATAAAGATGTTTGTATATATAAAACGTCGGTTGTGCGCTGAAGTAAAATCACCATCCTTAAAATAGAAATTAGATGCACCCTTCTTTTTACTTGTGAAACGGGTCTTTCTTTGGTAAACTAGTCAGGTAATCCCCATATAATAAAATATTGAATTTCAACAAAAGGCTCTTTATGTTTAAAAATCGAGTTCCAGAATACTTTTTAACAAAAAAATGTTAATTCCGAGACATATTATGTAAAAACCCGTAAAATTCTTAGAATACTCCCAAACTGGCTCCTACTGGTACCAGGTCACGTTTTTCGGGTTAAAGGCTTTATTGGCCAAAAATTTGAATTTTTTCAAACTTTGCTCGACGAGATAATTAATTTTTACACAAGTTAAAATGAAAAAGATAATTAAAATACAGGTTGAAAAAATGTTCTCAATACGTTTGCAATACACAGAAATAGATACAATATACAGTATACACATTAAAAGGTACAATGTTAAAAAAGAAATCACTAATCTGATATAAAACTCTTATATAAGCAATGCATAGATGATCACAGTACAAATAACTTTTTTTTTTCTTTTTTGCCAGTTAAAAAATTCGTCAACCGAGTAAAATGCTTCTTGCACGATAAATTCTTTTACTCGTAGTTTAAATGCAGCAAGGGATACATCTTTAAGAACAGATGGTAAATGATTATAGAACATCAATTCATAGTAATTAATTCCTGTACTTGTCCTACTAATTCTGTGAAATTTTATTTTTAAGTTAAGTTTAGAGTGTTATTTCGTTGAAATCTGAATATCTTATCATTATGAGGAGAATTGCCCCATATTAAGATATGATAAATTATTATAGATCCAACGAGACTATGATAGCAAGACCATGTTACTTTCTTAGTTGCCAATTCCACCATGTTTCTAATCATGAAAATGCATTTTGCCAATCTATTTGAGAGTTCAGTTATCTGGTGTTCCCAAGTTTGGTTGAATTACTATACCCAGCAGTCTAATATTGGTAGGGTTATTTATGTTTTGGTTGCTTTTTTAGTGTGAAAAACATTTTTTTTCTGTTTTGTCTTTATTGAGACTAAGTAGATTGGAAGCAAAATAAATATCAGGTTTTGACTGTGATTCCCCCATTCTTTCATCGAGAGTCGCCAAACTTGAATGACTTTTAATTAAAGTTGTGTCATCCGCAAATTTTGAGACTTATTCTTTCTGGCCACATCGTCTCCTCAAGTGTCGATTATTAGTTTGGTGGTAATAAATCTTTCTGACGAGCGGAACATGTTCGGATTTCTTGGGTAAACTAGCGCCAATTCTTTCACTCGCGTACTGCTTGAAAATTTAATTTATACTGTACTTTTACTACCGGCTGAGAATGTCGAGGGAACCACCAGGTGCCGTCTCATAATCCTTTATTGCGATTTGTTAAGTACAAACAATAACAAATAATATCGTTAATGAGTTATTGTGTGAATGTAAATGTGTATTATACTAAATGTATGAAATATTTAGGTAATAAGAGTGAAAGAATTGGGGATTTCAAATGTTTACCCAATAGACCAGATGGTTATATCCTGTGCGAGGAGCGGAACTCAGAAATATTTATGACATGTTTACCAAGAAACATCTTTGATGACATGCCGATATGGCCCATATGAGCCGGTCCCCAAATTTTAGTTTTCGTGTCAGGAATGTCACTAGGCTGCTCATTTACATACAGCAGAAATGAAACTAGATCCAGAATGGATCCCTATGGGACACTGTATCTGACATCTGCGGTACTAGAAAATGTATTAAATACATATACCTTTTGTAGTATCTCAAACTCTCTGCCAGGTACTTGGTAAAGTTAATTAAAATAACTCAGTAGCTTTAATTTCTTATCGTCAATGCACCGGCAAACGTATCATCGTATCAACTAACTGATGTATCCTTGCCAACCACATTCATAACTTTTTATATAAATACATTACACCTTTTACTTCCGGTTTTCTAAGTAACTACTAAATAGGGATAAAGTGCAGAGAAGTTGTAAAGTTTTAGTTTTTACAATAAACAATAGTTTACTTTTTCACAAAAACTGCTCCTGTTTTTTCGATTCGAAGCCACTCTTTTTGATTCAAATTCATTTCTTTTTAAACTACATTTTGCTACAAAGTGGTACATTTTGTTTCTTGGCCGATTGCCTCCCATCCAAACAGGTTGGCGCTCTGTATAGAAAAAACGGGGAAGACCGCGGGTAATCTGTAAAACGGATAATCTGCCCACGGATAATAAAGAGTTTACTCTGCATAATGCGTTTAAAAATTTCAAGTTTTTAAATGCCGTTGGTCCCATTTTTGAGCAGGTTTTCTGTTCGAGGAAAATAATAATTACTGATGGTAGAACCTACTTCAAGGAACCTAGCACAAACATTCTCTAAATTTCAACCTAAAAAGATTTTCTTTGCGCCAGAATTATGAGCTAATAATTATGAGTTATATGTAACGTTTAAAAAATATTACTTCCAATCTTTACTAAATTATCGGTAATGGCGAAGTTGCAGGAAATTCTTGTGAAAGTTGAAGCTTTATTCACAAATAAATGTATAAGAAAGTGCATTTTTATTAAATTTCTTAATCCAAGATATACGAGTATGATACGGTAATAGCTTTCAATATTAAATATGTTTCATAAATGGAAACCTTTAGCGAATGCAGATAATTAATAATAAACTTATTATTAATTAATCTGCACTGGTTAAGGATTTCCTTTTCCGTTTAGTGTTAAAATTTACAAAAATACACCTTATCAAGACTAAAACAAATTCCTTATTGAAAGGAACTACTTAACTGACTTCAATAAGTTATATATTTGATAATTTTAGTAAGAATTTATTAGCAATAATTAAATTACATTAGTTTTTGAGTAAACTATCGATAGAAATTATTAGAATTTGAAGTATAATTTGCCATTTTTTTTCATCTTTCATAATTTTGACGATTCAACTGTCAGTAAAATCCATCCGATTCTGCCAAATGCTCGATGTACAAAAAGTAATAGGACACATTTGTAATCTAGTGCATGTTTTTTTCTAAAATGTATTCATGTAAATTAGGCTTCAATGCTTGATTTTTATTAAATGACAACGCCAACATCTAATAAACCATGAATAAATATAAATAAGTATTACTCTATAAAATCAGAGAAAGTAACTCATTTATTTAATAAATTCAATAAATAAATTCAAATAATTTAATGCTTTTGTAACAAGTGAGAGTTTTTTACTTTTAATTACCATATATTTTCGGTTCGATTCTCATTGATTTATTAAAAAATAAAAAATAGTAATCACTTGGTTTGCTTCATTTTAATGATTTATTTAATTCCGATTAGTTTCTACTAACAATCACTAGCAAGAGATTAAATAAATAATTAAAGTGAAACAATCGACAAAAATGCAAAAATGTGTATTTTTATAAAAGAAAGGTTGAGGATTTTTTCCAAATATTTTATTTTGGTTTTACTGAATATATTCCATACTTTACGCGCGCACTGTATATCAAGTGGGAGAAATGCTTGATTTTTCCTGAGGTGCAAATTTGTATCCCGAAGGCCAAAAAGCCTGGGGGATACAACGCACTTTCTCGTCCTATTTAAAGGAACACTTACAAAGCTAAAATAACAACTCAGTAATTCAAGCAGAGAATTCATATTATTTAAACTATGGGATCACAAACAAAATCAAATTTTAAGTTTTGAAGACATATTAAATCGGTTTGGGGGGGAAAGTGCAAAAGATAGGTCTGCTGCGGTCTGCTGTCTATTTTTCTTTCGTTTGTGTCGATTGGTGTCTTCCTTCTGCGCTAACCAGCGAAAATCTCCTGTCATGGATGGGTTCTATCTTCCCTGGTATCTTTCTTCCATTATTCGTATATCTTGATGGAACCAGTCTCCTTGCTTATCACTTACATCTTTCTCTGGGAAAAAGTCAAGATGTGAATGCAGAAAGTGTTTCTTTAAAGACATTCTGCAATACAAATTTCTGTAGTTTGCTAACAGATTCTTCACCAGCAGCTTGTAGTTTTCTTCCTTTCAATTTCCAAGGAAACCTTTTACCACAGATACAAAGATGACCACCGAGCAGTTTTCTAATTTTGGGACCAACAAAAATTCCTTCTTCTATAATCCGTCAACCTCAAGTAGACCAGTTGCGCAGTGGCAAGTGGATGGGCGTAGGGCGGGAGAAGGCCATCGGTATAATACGGAGTGCGTTCGTTTAGGACATTCAATGACAAACATTATCATAATCTGTTGAAAGCGGTGTGCGTTCCCTGCGGGAGGCCCGCACGTGTCTGGCGGCAGGCGTACGAGCCGAATGACGACCTTCTCTAGACTGGTAATAAACCGCCCAATTTTTGTCTCTGATTATACTCGGGGAATTGTTTGTTCCTCTCGCTTAGATGATCGGTGCGAGGCCCGCCTCCCCACTAGTCAGTTTGAAGCTGACGGATAACACCTTCGCATCACAGAGATATGAGAATGTTTGCTTTAGGTATTTGAATCCCTCACTGTCATGGTTCATTGCTTTAACGAAATGTTTCATTAAACCTAGTTTAATGTGCAGTGGGGGCAGAAGCACCTTTTGAGGATCAACTACGGACTTGTACTTGGTATTGCTTTGCCCTGGAGTGAAGTCGTCTCCTTTTTTGGCTGGTATTTGGTTTGGTAGTATTTTTCAGTTGCTCCAGTGACCCACAGACAAAGGAAGCAGCAGTATTTGGTCGCGACAATGCGACCACTCTTAAATAGCCACATAGCTCCCACTTATATTATTTGTATTGTATACAACTCAGGATTATTTCCATACTCTGATAGGTCTCTTTTAATTCTACAGAATGCGCCACCGGAACTGCAGTTCTCTAGTCGCCGTTATGTAACAGCACGGCCTTCAAGCTGAACTTTGATGAGCCAGTAAACAACCGCTATTCTGTTGCATCATGCGTTATGCCCATATTTATCTTGGGACCATCATTATCATGAAAAAAAACCCAATGAATTTTCCATCGTAAAATATCCAGAAAGAATGTGATTTCTCTTTCTGAATACTGAAAGTCTGGTGCTTTTAGCCAACAGAATCTATTTCTGTAAACGTGAAAGCTCTGCTTCTCTTCGGATAGGTTGAGATCTTGTACGAGATCATTTAGTTCATGTTGCTCATAACACGTGGCTCACATTGTATCTGAGGAGTTTATGTAGGATCAGAAATTGTAGATTCTGGCGTTTTCCTTTCATCAGAATCTTGTTCATTACTATCAGGCAAGTTTTCCCACTCAGATGGTGGTTGAGTGCGGATAAACCTTCACCATGTGGTATCGGCCGAAGAGCTGACAGAATATTCTATCGGATATTTTATCTTACCTGTTTTTCTTCTTCGAAAAGCCCCTTGTCTTGGTAAGATAGAAATAACAATCTTCTAGATAGCTTGTGGGCTCCAACAATTCGAGCAGCAAATTGCATGCACTTTCTGTTGCCTTTGAGCCATTCGATCAAGTTAACATAACACGTAACACAGTACAAATATGGTCCCTACTTTTTGTCTTCACTTACATGGCAACCAAAGTAATGAAAGTACGCAGTGTTTTAAATGTTTTTGGCACTGAGACTGAGACAATAAACTGCCCACCCATATAAAATTTGGCAACTTAACACAAGTTCGACGCATTTTTTGTCCATTTTTTTAACACCTATGCATTAATTTATAAGGCTGTTATTCATTGGAAATTCATATCATTTGTTCAGTATTAAAGTAAAAACACTTTTTTAATTTTCAAAAACTTGTTTTGTTGAGGGCCAGATTAATTAAAAATTGCAAACATTTTACAAAAGAAAAAATAAAAGTATCATTTAAAACAGATAATAATTTGGGAAAATCGTAAATAGAATATCAGAAATCTAATATACCTGGTGGAAAAAAATGAAACACTTGAAATTCGTGAAATTTCGACTATTTTCAAACCGCCGTAACTCGGCGTATTTTCAATCGATTTTGATGAATCTTTGAGGGTGAAAAACTTAGAAGTGTCTTCTTTAAAGTCATGCATGCGAACTTAAGCGTAACCCCTTCCGCCCCCTCTAGCAGCCCTGTGAAAAAAAATGTTTTTTTTAGGAAACCAGAAGTTCCTACGACGACCTGGCACCAAGTTATGGGTGCTTGAAAAAGTGCATTTTGAGGTTTTTTGGCACATAACTTAGCGACTTTTCAACCGAATTTGATGATTCTTTCAGAAAAAAAATCTCATTTTGGCACTGCTTTAAGGGGGTAAACTCAGATTGGAATGATCCCTTTTCGAACCCTTCAACCCCGAACAAAAACAAACACTTTTTTGGGCAAACAAAGCGTCCAACTTTGGCAACGTGTACCCAGTTGGATAAAATGTGTCGACTCGATCCACCAGAAGCGCATTGAAATGTGTTCAATTACCTGTGCTGGGCTCAAAAACAAAGTTCCTACGGCGGCGATTTGGCAGAAAGGTATGGGTGTTTAAAAAAAGTGCATTTTGTGATCTTTTTATTTTCTCGTTTGAAGGGGCGTAGAGCCCTCTCTTTGAGTGGAGGATAAACCGTCTCAAATAGGAGGACACATTTTGCTTTTGATTTCTCAAAAGATCGTCGAAATCGGTTGGATAGAAGGCGAGTTATGGCCATTTGAAAATTAACTAAATTTTACAAATTTCAAGTGTTTCATTTTTTTCCGTCAGTGTAATTTGTTTGTTTTTATTGGACGAATGGAAAAATAGACGAATGGTGGTGAGTTAGGACCACATTTTTTCCGACCCTACAGAGATCGTTAAAGTGAGCCTTTTTTGACCTAAAATAAAGTTTTTTTGTTAATGGAGTTCTAACGTACAAAATGCGAAATTCGTGATTACGCACAAACAATGAATTTTCGTGCATACCTCAAAGAACATGCAAAGAAAATTTCATTTGTGAAAACGAAAACAATTTCGTCGAAAAACTTCAGACTTCTGAATTAAAAAAACCCATAACTTTGTGCCAAATCGTCGTAGGAACTTCGTTATTTGAGCCCTGTGCAGGTAATTGAACACATTTGAATGCCCTTTTGGTGGATCGAGTCGATACATTTTTTCCAACTCGGTACACGTTGCCAAAGTTGGACGTTTTTTGCCCAAAAAAGTGTGTTTTTCTTGTTCGGGGGTCGAAGGATTCGAAAAGGGGTCATTCGAATTTGAGTTTACTCTCTTAAAGTAGAGCCAAAATGGGACTTTTCCCGAAAGAATCATCAAATATGGTTATGTGCGAAAAACCTCAAAATGCACTTTTTTCAAACACCTATAACTTGGTGCCAAATCGTCGTAAGAACTTCGTTCTTTGAGTCTTGCATAGGGAATTGATCACATTTTAATGCCTTTGTGGTGGATCGAGTCGACAAAATTTTTCCAACTTCGTTGACATCGTCAAAGTTGGGCATGGTTTCCAGAAAAAACTTTTTTTTCACAGGGGTGCTAGAGGGGGCGGAAGGAGTTACGTTTAATTTCGCATGCATGACTTTAAAGAAGACACTTTAAAGTTTTTTGCCCTCAAAGATTCATCAAAATTGATTGAAAATACGCCGAGTTATGACGGTTTGAAAATGGTCGAAATTTCGCGAATGTCGAGTGTTTCATTTTTTTTCCTTCAGTATACATGTTGATATGTAGAGACTGCACCAAAACATTATGGCTCTAACAAGACGTGCATTTTCTGAGGGAATTAAAGAACATGAGAGTCGCGTACACTACAAGAAGACTTCCACATTCGCAATCCACTTATTAGAAGGACACTCATTCAGTGACCAATTCAAAATACTCCACCAACAACAAAAAGGAAGAAAATTAAATTATCTTGGAAATTTCAAAACAAAGTAGAGGAAAGACACCGGACTCTTCCTAAATGACCAAACGGATATTATAAATCCCTTACTTAATATGTTCAATTTAAGAAATAAAATAAAACTAAAAACACTCTAACGCCTCTTCCCTCCACACTAATTAGTATTTAAATCATGCACAACTTTGTATCGGTACCATTTTGTCGCGTGAAGAAGCCACAATTGTTGCGTGTAATTTCAAGAATCAACAATAAAAGTTTTTTTTAAATTAAAAAGCTTTTTTACTTTAATACTCAACATGTAACACCAATGCAGCAAAACTATGAAACGAGGTGGTTAACACGTCAAGTAAGATTATATTTTATGATTTGACAGATAACTCGTAAAGTAAAACTTTCCGCTTAAATTTGAAAAAATTGTAACAATTGAACGAGTAAAATAAATTAAACCATTCGAAATAATTAATTATATTAAATCGTTTTGGAGGTCAAATTTGAATCCAGCATCAAAAAATGTAGCAGAAACACATATTTTTGCTGCAGCCGTCCCGAAAATAAAACTTTCGGTATGATTTATTAAATCGAAAGTACCACTTTACATAAATCGTACCGAAAGTAGTTATTTTCGGGACGATTTTGTTTCACTTTCGGAACGATTTCTTTACTTTCGGAACGCTTTTTGTTACTTTAGGGACGATTTTGCGTATATATGTAGGCGGCCTTGACAAAAACATGAACTTCGTATTTAATTATGAAAGCGCATGTCCTATAACATTCGTGTGTGTTTTAGCTTTTTTAACATAAAAAAACGGCTGCAGAAACAATATTGTACGTAACGCGTTCCAAAAGTGATTTTACGGGACTCGCAGGATTCCACTCGTCCCGTAAAATATCACTTTCGGAACTTGTTACGTAAATTACTATTTTCTGCATCCGTCCCGAAAATTAAACTTTCGCTATGATTTATTAAATCTAAAGTACAATTTTACACAAATCGTACCGAAAGTAGACGGACGTTTTTTTTCACTTTCGGAACGATTTATTTACTTTGGAGACGATTTTTGTTACTTTCGCAATGATTTTGGGTATCTATGTAGACTTATCAATAACATCAACTTTGTATTTAATTATAACACCGCTTATCATATAAAATTCGTGTGTGTTTTTGATTTTTTAACTTAAAAAACGGCCGCAGAAAAAATATTGTATGTAACATTGTTGCCTTGTGTAATCTTTCAGCAATTCTTGAAGAATTATTTGGGAAAATCCACTTCTGCTTAAAGGATTAAATTTGGAGTTTAAAGAAAACCTAACACGTTATATTTAATTATTAATTATTACTCTACATTATAATATTATTTTACAATAAATATTTTTCTTATTTTACAGATGGGGATCAAGTGTGTAGACTCGTTACTAAATCGGGCATTCTTCCGGCTTGGTTTAGTGGTGGGTCGGCATCCGGGGTATTTCCTCATAATACCAATCCTCTTGACCATGTTCTTCATAACTGGTTATCAGAGGATAAAGTTCAACATTGATCCCGAATACCTCTTCAGTCCTGTAAATGGAGAAGGAAAGTACGAGAGGGCCGTTGCCGAATATTACTTCAAAGTGAACTATACAAATAGGTTTAACGTGGCTAGGATAACAAGAGCGGGTATGTAATGCATTGATATTAAATACATTCTTTGGACCGCTTGGGTCCGTGGTCATTGTATTTGTCTTACATTATTCATTTGCATTATATGCAAGTTATAAAAATTAATGATGGCTGATGGTCTAGATACCACGGCCAGACGCAAAATTATTTCGAATCTGGTGTTAACTGCAAAAATTATAAAATGTAAAATGGTTTAACTTTGGAGACAATGAATACTGTTTTTTTTTGGGCGAATTAAAGCTATTTGTCTCTTTCTGGTTAATTTTTACTTTCTCCGTTACGAAGTACGAGAAAGTATTGTGATCGTGATTTTTTTTTCAAAAATTTTTTTTACGGAAATATCCGTTTTGGGGTCCCTAGATGCCATTTCAACAATTTCTGGAAAAAAAAATTTGTGTCTGTGTGTGTGTGTGTGTCTGTGTGTGTGTGTGTGTGTGTGTGTGTCTGTGTGTGTGTGTGTGTGTGTGTGTGTGTGTGTGTGTGTGTGTGTGTGTGTGTGTGTGTCTGTGCGCGCTGTATCTCAAAAACTAATGGACCAATTGATATGAAACTTTGAACATTAGTTTTATTTGATAATCCGAAGAACTGAAAAGCTTTTGGTAAAATTTCGTACACCGGAAGTGGGTGTTTACCTTAACTGTTTTTTGTTTTTTGCCAATATTTTCTTAAATATGAAAAATATCACAAAAACATTTAAACAAATATTGAAGACAATAAAGAAATGCGATTATTTTGTTTGAAAACATTTTTCATAAAATCATTGTTATTCGAGAATAAAATTTATTAATTTTTTTTTCATTTTTGGTATACAATTATGAAACGCTAATAGTTACAGCAAATTTATGTCAATAATAATTGTAGAGAATGCCAAAATGAACAATTTATGAAGAATAAGTTTTTTTCGAAATCTCTTTAGTTTTTGAGTAAACTGAGTTTTTGAATTTGAAGTACATTTTTCGATCTTTTATAATTTTGACGTTTTAAACGTCAGTTTTATCCGAGTCTACGAAACGTTCGATGCACACTTAAAATATGATTTAAATTTATAATAAACCATGGAAGCGTAAATATAAATGATACCATCAAGTCGGAGAAAGTAACATGATGGCCACATCACCATTTTTTTGATCACCACGCACCGATTGTATGTACGTCTCTGCTACCATAGCTGGTATTGGAAAACGAAATCGGCGCATTGTGACTTGGGTTCAAAAACTCTATCAAAAATTCAACATTCGTCATATAAGGTTGTACTATACGTGTAAAGTTTTCTTGATTAAGTATTGATCATGCATTATTATTTGATGATGACAATAGTAACAGTTACATATAGTAATCCAAAATAAAAACAGCATACTATTTCATTGATTTTTTAAATTGTTTACATAATGAAAATAATGATACAAACCAACTAAATCCAGAAAATATTTTGAACTAGTATGATCTGGAAATACTTGATAAATTCAGCACTGTATCAGTAGGTAGGATATACACTCGGCGTCAAAAAAAAAGCGGACACGAAAAATCGCGAAAAAACTCGATTTTTCAAACCGTCGTAACTTGGTTCAATTTGTTCGAAAATCGATGAATCTTTCAGTTTGGGAAAGATTCAAGTTTTATCTTTAAGAATGTGTAGTTAATTTTGACCCCAAGTCCAACCCACCCCGCGTAACAACTATGGAAAAAAAAATGTTTTTTATGTAAAAAATTGTCCAACTTTGACAAGCTGTACCGTGCGCAAAAAAAAATCGACGGGAAATTTCACCACAATGGCAGAAAAATGTAATCAATTTCCTTCAAATGCCTTAAAAATTCGAGTCGTTTTGATGATTTGGAGCAAAGTTATGAATTAAAAAAAAATTACATTTTTCACTTTTTTGGCCATAACTTGAGTAATTTTGCACCAAAATTGATGAACTTTTGCAGTCTGAACAGTTTCAAATTTTCTCTTCAACGCCAAGTGAATTGTTTTGTTGCTAAAACGATTCCACCCCCTAAAGGAAAAAACATGTCTTTGAAGTTTAAATGTGCAAATTTGATTTCTTGTACCGTGTGCAAAAAAAAATCGTGGGCTCAATCGGTCAGCATGGCAATAAAGTTCAATCATTTTCCTCCAATTTCCTCCAAAATTCAAGTCGATGGGATGATTTGGCGCGAAATTATGCAGTTTTGAAAAAAATTACATTTTGCGCCTTTTTGGCCACAACTAGGCAAATTTCGCAAGAAACTCGATGGAAATTTGCGATCTAAGAAGTTTTCGATTTTCGTGACCCCCTGAAAACCCCTACAAAAAGCGTTTTGGATTGACAAAAAATGTTAAATTTTTACAACTTGTAAAAATTCCATTTCGGTCATAACTCGGTCAATTTTGCTCAGAAGCCGATGATTCTTTGCGATCTGAAAAGCATAAGTTTCATTCCACCCTCTGTCACCCCTAGTGTAAAAAAAAGGTTTTTGACAGGGTGATAAAATTTGTTCATTTTATTTAAAATTTTAAACAAAAGACAAGTGAAAAATGTCTTTTTTTTCAAAAATTCATAACTTTGCTCCAAATCATCGAAACGACTCGAATTTTTAAGGCATTTGAAGGAAATTGATTAAATTTTTCTGCCATTGTAGTGAAATTTCCCGCCGATTTTTTTTGCGCACGGTACACCTTGTCAAAGTTGTGCAATTTTTTTCCATTTTATCCATCGCGTTGTTACGGGGGGGTGGCTTGGACTTGGGGTCAAAATCAACTACACATTCTTAAAGATAAAACTTGAATTTTTCCCAAACTGAAAGATTCATTGATTTTCGACCAAATTGAACCAAGTTACGACGGTTTGAAAAATTGAGTTTTTTCGCGATTTTTTGAGTGGCGCTTTTTTTTGACGCCGAGGGTACATATGGGGCATTCCGCCAGAGATTTTTTTCGAAATGGAAGTTGGCCTCCTGACTACGTCAAAATGTTCGTCTACTTGTCCGTAAACACAGTGAATTTTTTCAGATTTTTTTCACTCGCATTCCCGAGATATCCACGATTCAATATAGCAAAATCCAGGTTTTTGTCCATTTTGCTCAGACGTTCATGTCAACATAACTTTGAATAGACGCGTTTTCATGAAAAATTCATAAGAACCAAAGTTGCTCGGTTTGAATAGAGAAACAAGATCTCGAGGTGGAAATTTTTTTTGGGGCGAAAACATAATCTAAAAATTGCGTTTTTCCGGAAAATTCGAGGAAAACCTATTTTCACCCTTTAAAAAATCGCTCATCTTGGTCCGAAAACGTAGAAAAATGTGTCGGGAATACCCTGATAAATTTTTAGAGTGGTTCTCGACAAGCATCAGGCGCAATATCAAAAATAGCCATAAAACAAGAGACAAAAAATTGAATAATTCGGGGAAAATAAAACATGACAATGTAACAAGTATCCGGGATGTTTCCGAGATTATTTCCCATGAAAAATATGCGTCAAAAGTAACGCAGAGAACCCCGAAAACCCACTTCAACCCTCGAGACTACTCGAATGTACAACGTGTCAAAAACAGGTAGAGAGAACAACTTAAATTCTGGGTTGGACTAAACTAAACTAAAACTCTCGGCTACCGAATAGTGACTGCATTGTTGAAAATTGCCGCACGTCATCTATGGTATTTTTTACCGTCAAGACTAGCAGACCATAGTAGATGGTGTAATTAGTATTAAAAATAAACAAGTCCTCTGCAGGCAACAAACATCCAACCCAGAAATTAAGTTGTTCTGTCTACCCGTTTTTGATTCGTCGTACCATAAAAGTGGGCTGCTGGAGGGATTTTGTATGTCATGAGGGTTGAAGTAGGTTCTCTGCGTTACCTTTGAAGCATATTTTTCATGGGAAATAACCTTGGCAACATCCGGGATATATGCTGCATTGTCATGTTTTATTTTACCCGAATTATTCAATTTTTTGATATTGCGTCTGATGCTTGTCGAGAACCACTCTGAAAATTTGTCAGGTTATTCCCGACATATTTATCTAAGTTTTCGGACCAAGATGAGCCATTTTCGAATGAGCGAAAATAGGTTTTCCCCGAATTTTCTGGAAAAACGCAATTTTTAGGTTATGTTTTCGCCCCAAAAAAAAATTTCACCTCAGGATCTTATTCCTCTATCCAAGTCAAGAAACTTTGGTTCTTATCAATTTTTCACGAAAACGCGTCTATTCAAAGTTATTTTCACATAGATGTTTGAGAAAAATGGGCAAAAACCTGGATTTTGCTATATTGAATCGTGGAAAAATTCACGGTGTTTAGGGACAAGTAGACGCACATTTTGACGTAGTCAGGAGGCCAACTTCCATTTAGAAAAAAATCTCTGGCGGAATGGGGCATTCCGCCAGAGATTTGATGTATTTTGTATATTTATATGGACAAATAGATAATTATATCCGATTGCTTGTATTTATTAATTCTATTGCATTTATCAACTACAAAGTGAGAGTAGGTAATAGTATTAATAAGCGCAACCTTTAAAAAACTCAACAATACCTAATTTTCGTAAGTCAAATATCTTGAAAACTACACATCGAATAAAAAAAATATAATTAAAATTTGTTCGCCTCGGAGGGGGACATCTAATGATATGAAACTCGACCTACGGGGGTAGGGGGTGAGAAATAGAAAAGTTAAATAGGAACCCCCATTTTTTGTACGGATTTGAATACTCCGGGAAAAAATAAGAAAATTTTATCTGAAATTTTGTTAGTATTATTTTTTTTTATTCGATGTGTAGTTTTCCAGATGTTTCAATGTCTTTACTTCAATTGAACACCCTGTATAATTTGAGAATATATGTAGATCATAAATTTCACATACTAGATTTGAACCATTATATATGTCTAGTATTTTTTATAAACAATTGAAATTGTCTCCTTTGGGAAGGTCAAGCATGGCTTATTAAAATTCGACAAAATCAGACAAGCAAGAATGTTTTGTACAATAACAAAAAAAACGAATCGAATAATTAACACAATTATTAATCAGGAAGTAAATAAATTAATAGCAACGGAATTTGAACATTACAAAAATCATTGAAATTATTAACACTGCTTACAATTTGCACAACTTCTTAATGCTATTCTGTAGTATCCTTGTGTTCACCCATATAGAACAAGGGTATTAAATATTGCAATGAACAAGGACAGCGATTTCTTACAATGTTATAATTACAATTACTATGCATTGAATATTCTAAGCGTTCATTTAAAGTGTTATTATTGTTAATTCGTAATACCGGTAGTTAAGGGGTTATCCTTCATTACCGGCTTTAAAAATTGGTCATTTTCAAAACAGTATTGTGAAAGGGGAAATTTATATATTCCATTTCGCTAAAAATGGCTTTGTTTGTTCATTCTAAAATTACAAAATTTTAAATCTTTGGATATTTGCATTGATAAAATAAATAAAAAAACATTAATAAAACGGAGGCTCCCGAAGCTCCTCAAAAATAACAAGTTCGCACGGTTGGCAGGATTGGCAGTCGCCAATAAAAGAAAAAATGGCCTTAATATAAATTTCTTACAAATATTAGAGTGGCTATAAACTGTCATGCCGGATTTTGCAATTAAAAAAAATTAAGATAAGATCGTATTTTGAAAAAAAAAACATTTTTCAAGAAAATTTTTGTCTTAACGGTAGGTGTATACTATAATTGGTAGTACAAAAAACAATTATTTTGAGTGATTTGTAATTTAAATGTATGTATCTTTGAAAAAAATTAAATTTTCTATTAACAACAAAGTTAGGTTTATAGTATTATTTTCGAAAACTTATGTAAACACGAAGTTGATTTTTACCATAATTGTTTGTAATAGTATAATGTACGATGTCAGAAATTTTTATGATTTTTCATCGAAAAATAACGAAAATATTAATTAATTTAGATCGGTTGTCCTCCCAATTCATGATATTTTAGCCATTTTATAACTAATTGAACGAAAAATAAATGTTTGTAATATATCACTCCGAACATTATAATAGTAGTTTTCAAATGATATCAAGATAACAATATTCTATTGTTAAATAAATGAGTTAAGCATGATTGAAAATGTGCCATTTTTTTGAAATTTCAAACGCCTGCGAAAGCAAGATAGACAAACTAAAGCCTCTCGCCCCCTTCCACCCCGCGTAACCCAACAAAGTGCAAAGCGAGATGGACACTGGGGGTTAGCAACTGTCATAAAACCCGAAGCACCTTCAATTTATGAATATTCATTATTAGTTTGTTATTTGAGAATTGTGCATTTGAAGAAGCAATATGGGTAGAGAATACAGTTTTAAATTTAAACGCAATAAACGCGAAGAGTGTTCAGGTCGGCAAACATAACTTGCCGTTGCGCAGTGGTAAAATTGTGGGCGGTATCTTCGAAGGGCGCTCTCGATAGATTTCGTGAAGAGTTCGCGCGCCTGGTACATACATTTTGAAAAGTGACAGGGCAATGGTTTTCCAAAGTAAATTAAGTCGTGGCCGTGCTCTTGCCAGTCAATCTAGTGAAATAATTCTTGTACATAATTAATTAATTATGTGGAGTAGAGCGCCCGATTGAGTTTTAAATGAATAGCGCACGCGAAGAATATGTGCTTTCTTATTACAGAGACTGTACTCGGCCAGCAGTAGAGAGAGAGCTTTCGCTTCCTCTCTGCGCGTCTGGCCAACTTGCCGTCCTGTAAAAGCAGCGCACGCAAGAAAGAAGATACTACAGGATACACGGAATTACGTAATAAAAAAATCGCGACGAATAAAATAATTGACATTTGTGGGTCTACCAAAATTCAGAGGGACAGTTACAATTAAAAAATGGTGTTACTTTCTCCGACTTGATGGTATCATAGCCATTTATATTTACGTTTTCATTGTTTATTTTCAATTGAAATCATATTTTAAATGTACATCGAGCGTTGCGTAAACTCGGATGAAACTGACGTTTAAAACGCCAAAATTATGAAACGGAAAAATTGTACTTCAAATTCAAAAATTCGGTTTACTCAAAAACTAAAGAGATTTCGGAAAAAACTTATTCTTTAGAAAATGTTCATTTTAGCATTCTCTACAATTACTATTAACATAAATTTGCTGTAACTATTATCGTTTCATAATTATAAATCAAAAATTAAAAAAAAAAAAATTTTCGAATAGCAATGATTTTATGAAAAATATTTTCAAGCAAAAGATGTTCATTTCTTTGTTGTCTTTAATGTTTGTTTAAATATTTTTGTGATCTTTTTCATATTTAAGAAAATATTGTCAAAAAACAAAAAACAGTTAAGGTAAACACCCGGTGTACGAAATTTTACCAAAAGCTTTTCAGTTCTTCGGATTATCAAATAAGACGAATGTTCAAAGTTTCATTCAATTGCTCTATTAGTTTTTGAGATACAGCGCACACAGGCAGACACACACACACACACAGACACAAAAAAATAATTCCAGAAATTGTTGAAATGGTATCTAGGGACCCCAAAACGGATATTTCCGTAAAAAAAAATTTTGAAAAAAAATCACGATCACAATACTTTCTCGTACTTCGTAACGGAGAAAGTAAAAAATGTAACCATATGTACCAAATTCAGGGCCACATGGAGGTATGAGGAAAAGACATGTGCCTTTTAATTTTATATACCGATGTCGATATTGAATTAATTCAAATTAAAAAAGATCAACTGTTTTGTTTCGACATATTAAAAAATTAAACACATTTTGGGAAAAACATGCACTTCCTAAACTAATTGATTCCCGCATTAGAAGGGGTTTGAAATTTGATCGGTACTCGATTATTCATTCGAATGATCGTTCGAATAAGCATTCAAATGATCATTCGAGTGATCAGATTATTCATACGAATGATCATTCGAATGATTCATTCAAATGATCGGTACACGAATAAATTATTCGAAACCTTCCAAAGTATTTGGATGGTTTGAACGAGCATTCGAATGATTATTCGAGTATCATATCAATTCGTAATCGATTATATATCATTCGAAACTTTCTACTACAGTTTTTAGTGTAATGTAATACTTCCGTAAATTGTAGTGACGAATGATTACTATACGAATTAATCTGAAAATCGATTATTCATTCGAATAATCATTCGTATGATAATTCGAGTTACAGTTCGAATAATCGTGAATCGAATATTTTTATTTTGCGAATGGTATAGATATATTCAAATGATCACTCGAATTATTGTAACTCAAATCCTTTTGATTATAATTTGAATACGGCCAACAAATATACACTTTTAACTTTTATCTAGATTCTTAGTGTACAAACATTTTTTTTTAATTTATTTATTTCCAGTTTGTATTACATTGGTTAAAATCGTGCAATAAAAAGTTAAGTTTCGAATGATACATATTCGAGTACAGATTTATATAATGATATTCGAATGCTCCTTCAAATTATCCAAATACTTTGTAGGTTTCGAATAATTTATTCGAATGAACCATTCGAATGATCGGTACTCGATTATTCACTCGATTGATTATTCGAATCAATAATCGAGTACCGATCATTCGAATTATAAAAATAAGTTCTCGAGATAATCGATTATTTTCATAATCGAACGAATAGATTACCATCATTCGAATGATCCCATCATTAGTGAATTGAATTTTTTTATAGACTTTGGAAACTAACAATTAAGTAAATTGAAAAAAAAAATGGGTCTTTTATCAATTCACAAATTCACAAAAAGAATATTATTTGAAAAGGAATGGGTACTACTAATAATCTTGGCAAGAGTCTCATAATTCGATCGGCATTAGATAATACCGCCAAAGCGAAATTCTCTAATGCGGCGATTTATTTTTTAATCACCCACCAAAACAGGCAAAACCGAGTCAGTTAGCAGGTACTCCTCCGTCAATTTCATACTTTATTGCTCCCAATAAACTAGAAAAGGATTAGAGATTTGCTTCTACGCTTCAGCGCCCAGTGAGAAATCGCTGAACTATTCCTTGAATATTGAAGGGAGATGAGAGACTATCAACGATACTAGCGTTCATAGCGGACATTCTTGAAACCCGGCGAGCTATAACCTGACGTTAAAATGTTCCTAACAATTTACTTAACATACCAATCTTAGTACAAGCTGAAACAATTCCCCTCTATATAAGACGCCATTACCTGGCAGAAAAATTTGTTAGTAAACTGAGATCCAAAAATAGGATTCCTCCCAAACTATACAGCTTAAGTTTTGATAGCCTATGTACTCGATATTGGGAAAAAAAGAATTGTGCACCCTTGGCAGAATCTTTTAGATCCACATCATACTTTGCCGCCGATATTAAAAAAAAGATAGGACTTATGAAAACCCATACGAAGCTTACTTAAAAAAATCGTGTATGATACCACCATTAGGAGTTCTAATAAGTTCTGAATATTTAACTATATTTATACAAATTCTAATTACATTAAAAATGCAACCGCTATGTACATTGTACACTGATGGATAAAAAAATCCCATAATAGTTTCGCTTATTATATTCCATGGTTTGAAATCTCCTATGCTGCAACGGTTCGGTGATATATCCGCACAGGAAGACTGCTCACGCGAAACTGCGCACAGAAAACTGCGCACAGCGAAAACTCAAACTCGGCACCCAGAAAATAACGCACAGTGATAATTGCGCACACGAAAATTGCTCACACTGAAAAATGCTCGCACGGAAAATTACTCACTTTTATCAATCCCCATAGGGTGCGCACAACAAATATTTTTGCTATAATTATTACATTTCACAATAGTTTAAAAGCAACAATGTACTGTGTTTTTAAAAGTATAAATGTCTAATATATTAATTTGAATAAACAATTTAATGATAATGCCATCACAGGTATGTTAAATTGATTTTCTTTTTAGTATTATTAAGGTTTGATCATTGAAGATCTAGATTAGAAATAAATTTCACTGAATCTATATGCATGTGTTGGGAAGATTCTAATAGAGGATTGTAACACTCCAAAGCTTATACTACATTTACGCTACAGAACGTGTATTAATAAACGATTTATTCTGCTGTTTCGTAGATTTCAATTTTCACAACTTCTCCGCTGATCAAATTAACGTATTTTAAAATCCAGCGAAGGGGTGTAAATGGATTTTCACGAAATCATAATCTAGAATGCATTTTTAGTTATTCCAGAAAGTTTAACGTCGATGGCTATTTTTATATTTTTTTTTCGAGTCGGCGAACTTATTAGCAATTATCACAACTTCGCTGCCTGATCAAATGAAAGTATTTCAAATTCCAAAAATTAAAACACTCCGTCGCGCTGGTAAAATCTAAAACACCGAATAAACTCACGGGTGTAACTGGAAAATTTTGCAAACCGCCGAATCATTTGACCCCCGAGGCAATTAACATCCGGCAAAAACACATTCTTCCGTCGTCTGTTATCAATCCTTGTCTACGATGCATGAACGCATTCCAGATTAAATCTCTTTTTAGTCATTGAAAACCGTTCGATTCGGCAGTTTACCTTCCACCCAGTGAGTGAGTGTTCGCGTGTTTTAGTGTGTGCAGAATATTGAAAATTACATTAATGGAAATGGATTATCAGTTGTGAAGATATTTCCTACTGTTGGTAAGCGATGAATTGAAATTAATTAAACTTTATTGAACGAATAATTTATTGTGAATTTTTCAATGCGATTTAATAACATCTCTCAACACAAATAACGATAATAGAGAGACCATCAGGTCAATAGCTCATATATTTAAAATTTATTGAATGAATTATTCACAATAATGATTTTTTCAATGCGATTTAATAATATCTGAATACAAAAATAACAGTGTAGTAGAAACCATCAGGTCAATAGTTATTTTATATTATGCTGCAATAATGTATACAAAAAATACGGAATTAGTAGACAGAAAGAACATCAGGCCAATAGCTCGTTGACAAATCGTAAAGAATCTTATAATTACATTTACCTTCTTACCAAATACCACTTGCAGTTAGTTTTCTCACCATCGAATGGGTTTATTTTCTGGAGCTAACCAATAAAAAAATGCTGTTTCTTTTCAATCTCAGATTTGACACTCATTTTTATTCGAAATCAGAAATCTATAATTTTAAACTCTTCAAACGAATTTCTCCTTTGATTATTTTTTCTGTCCTTCTATGCAATTTTTGTTTTCCCATTTTCAGTTTGGAAAATTGCTGTTTTGTTTTAACCTAAGAGGAGAAATCAAAAATGTTTATTTTTTACATAGAAGTTGAACTTTTAATCAATTTTTTACAACTTTTAAATTCGTGGAATGCATATTTCGTTTCCCCAGACAATGTTTAGAATGTTGTCATTTGTTTTCAGCTATAATTTGGCAATTGTTTTAACGGAAAATCAGAAATGTATTGTTCTGTTTATAGATCTTAATCTTTTAAAGTAAATTCGACTCATCAATTCAATGATTAAACCAATGCAGAAATTTAATTTTTATTGGAATTTAAAACTCGTTACACTTGTAGAATTTTACAAATTTTACTGCAATTCAATATATTTTTTTCTGATTTTTTTATCATAGTGTACAAATTTTAAAGTTTAAACTTTTTGTTCACCAAATAAATCTATACACATCTTAGGTAAGATTCCATCATACGTGACAACGTTTCATTTTTCGTAAATTTGACGACTGTGTCAAGTTAGCACCCCAATGAAGAGTTCTGATAGTTCTGAATAGAGTTCTCAATTCCTTTTGATGTATCTAGAAGTACTATCAACTTTTTAAAAAGAGTTCTGTAAAATTGGGCTGTCAGGAATTGCCAACTTGACACCGCACCCCAACATTGTTATCGAATAATTCTGAACTAATTTTAAGATGTGTTTGGGTTAGTACAATAGTTCCTGACACTTTTAAAAAAGAGTTCTGTTGAATTTCCAGAGATAAAAATTTTGGAAAAAAAGTTGGAAATTCAAATTATTCATATTCATATTACTCACTTAATATTGGTCGAATCTAAATATTTCATAACAACTATGGATAGAACTCACAAAGAACTACAGGAAACACCAATCAGAACTATCCGGAACTATCCAAAATATTTGTTTGAAAAAAGTCGCAAAGCAAAAAAAAAATTGAGAGTTCTAGGAGTTCTGAATTAATTTTCTATTTCTACTCATTAAGTACAATAATTCTTTCTTATAAACAAATTCGATACAATTCAGATTTATAGCATTTTTAAATAAAGTTTAAATTCGAAAATGGACAATTTAATTTCGAAAATACCCATTGCCTGTTATTTAATCGCAATTTGTCATTAGAATTTTCGTTAGAACTCCTTGAGTACAACCCTTAAGTCAAATCAGAACTCCCAGAGCTATTAAAAAAATTAAAATTCGATAATAGAAAATGTAATTTTAGAAATACCCATTTCCTATCATTTAATCGCAAATGGGCTGTACACAAGGAGTACTTATACATCTTAAAATACGTCTCACTTAAGTGAGACGTATTTTAAGATTCGTTGGAGAAACCGGCCGTCAGTCTGTTTCGTTTTTCTGTGCATACATTATTCATAAGGCTAAAGCCTTTTTCAGCTTCTGCTGAACTGATGGCTATGGTGTTTAACATATTTTTGCCTTCTAAAAATCTTTATAGTTATAGATGCTTATTTCATAATTAAAAAAATCAAAAAATTGTAAAACTTGCCTCTGCTTCTTTCCATTGAACGATAATATCTTCGATGTTGCAATAATTAGGCTCCAAATATTTGATGAATAATAGACGATTTGAGTTCAGAAATTTGTCGCTGCCTGCTGCTAAGGAAGTTCCCGAATTCTTTAACCTCAAATTTATATTTCCAATTATGCTTTCCAACTGCTTTGCACGCGGTAAACAAATTTTCCATAAACTATAGTTTTAAATTCATTTGAATTTATAGTTTCTTCTAGTTTTTGTTCATACAATCCTTTCCCTTCCATTTCAAAAGCTTCGATTGTTCGAATTTTCAAATTTTCAGCTTTTAACAAATTAATATTCTATTGTTGTAATGCATTTGAAAACAAATCGTTAAGAATTCTTTTAATTTTCTATCCGTTTTTGCATACCCAAAAACTTTGCGTCCTATTTAAAAAACTGGTGCAATGATGAACATACACCCAAAACAAATTTTAATGATTTCGTGTCCAAGATTTTTTGATATATGTAAAGTTCCTGGTAATTTTTACTTGATGAAAAATTACATAAATCTTATCTATGGAAGATTTGAAGTGATTTACTTGCTTAACGTCTTAAATTAAATCGTCCAAAACAAGCTGTAGCCGATGATTTAGACAATGCAACACAATAACATTTGGAATCGATTGCCACAATTCGTACCGATAGATTGAAAGAAATTTTGTTTTTGTTTTCAAATTATCCTTATAAGCTTAATAATGAGAACTCCGCTCTTTATTTATATACCTATTATTATTACAATGACATCAGTTTTGATTTTAATTACATATAATGTAACAACAGGTACTTAAAAGGAGTGCCACTGAATATAATTTATGGAATACTATTACACCAGAAGGTGTTGAATTGTGTTTCAGCGAAAACCTATACAAATTTGCATACATTGAAATTAAAGCATTTATTATCTTCGATCCGCTTCAATAAACATTAGGAAAACGACATACTGTAAATGTCAAATTAAATTTACAGGGTTAGGTGAATGGAACATGATACTAATTAATATCGCTGAGGGAATTATAATTTAAGTTAAATTATGCAGCATTCAAACGTACTTCACTGTTAAAAAATATCAAAAAAGTGAGTTTATTAAATGTTATAATATTAAAGAGTTGATAGATAAAAATAACAATAATATACGTTTACCTACTCTCACTTTGTAATTGATAAATTAACCACTGTTTCCATCTATCGTAAGCGACTCTTTATATATCTCAATATGTAATAACGCAATGTAATATAATAAATAAAAATTGAGGAGGTCGCGTGCAAAACAGGAGAAGACAAAAACGTATAACTCTTTGGCCCTATACAATAATTCAAAATTGTAAAAATATATATATTGTGATCAATGTTGTTATTGGAATGCATATATTGACTTTTAATTATGTGCAAAGCCTTTAATTTATTGAATAAAATAAAATGGATTTAACCGCTTTTGCTCACAAATCAATAAAAATTTAACTGAAAATAATTTTTATTCATAAAAAACAATGTGAAAAAGTTGTGAAATAAATAAAATATAATATTTATAATAAATATTTAAAAAAATATATATATACCGGGTGACCCAGGGATCTGTAAAAGCCCCATAACTTATTTGCTATTTGAGATATCGACTTCTAGTTTTCTTGAACTGGTACCCACACTTATTCTACATATTTTAAAAATATGTATGTTTTTGTACAGGGTGTCCCAATATACATAACAGAACAAAGCTATGTTTTTTTAAATGGAACACCCTATATTTTATACTTTATTTTCAACCCTCTTGAAAAGCTGATAAAAATAGAATAGATAGTATGGGTCTATTATGGATGATTGGTTAGTTATGGGCAAATTTCTGGAAAAACAAGGAGACATTCAAAAAGTTGCAGAAGCGCTCCTAGCAATTCTAGCGTCGTTTTTTATACACTAACGAATTTTTCACATCATGAAGAATAACACAAATCGGCTTTAGTTCTTTTTTGTTCATACTGCTACACAGGGTGTCAACATACACAAAACAATGGATAACTATTTTTTTTCAAATGGAACACCCTATATATCTTGCCACAAATGCATGGAATTTTTAATAAGCTTTCCAATGATATACAATTTGTATAATGAAATATTAAGGATTCTTGAGATTTATCGATAAAAAACATTTTTCTTTTGTCACCTCCTGCTAATTTTTGGATTTTCAGCCAAAACTATGCATTTTCTGAAAAAATAATAAGAGACCTAAGTTGTAGAGCGGAAAATTTTCGATCGACATAGGTCTTTCGACTTTTCCAATTATGCGTGCATTGCCCGCCAGAGTGCGCAAAATCGTGACCGTATATGCATTTTAGCGTTTTTCTCAAATTTTTTGTTAATTAATTGCACTATACTTTATTTTCCACGTCCTCTAGCAGAAAAACGGGTAATTATAGAACTATTCAAATGACCTACGTCGATTGAAAATATTCCGCTCTACAACTCTTAAAAGAAGCAATTTTTGCCCAAAATGCATAGTTTTCGCTAAAAATACAAAAAAACATTGAAAAACGCAAAAATTGATACATACATTTTCAATTTGCATTTTTAGGGAAAACTATGCATTTTTGGCAAAAATTGTTTCTCTTAAGAGTTGTAGAGCGGAACATTTTCAATCGATATGGACCATTTTAATTTCCCTATAATTTGACGTTTTTCCGCTAGAGGGTGTGGAAAATAAAGTATAGTGCAATTTATTAATAAAAAATTTGAAAAGAAAACGCTAAAATGCATATACGGTCACGATTTTGCGAGCTCTGGCGGGTAATACACGCATTATCTTAAAAGTTGAAAGACCTATATCGATCGAAAATGTTTCGCTCTACAACTTTGATCTCTTATAATTTTTTCTGAAAATGCATAGTTTTGGCTGAAAATCCAAAAATCAGCAGAAGGTGGCAAAAGAAATATGTTTTTATTGATAAATCTCAAGAATCCTTAATATTTTGTTATACAAACTGTATATCATTGGAAAGCTTATTAAAAATTCCATAGATTCGTGGCAACTTATATAGGGTGTTCCATTTGAAAAAAAATAGTTATCCATTGTTTTGCGTATGTTCACACCCTGTATAGCACTATGAATAAAAGAGAACCAAAGCCGATGCGTATTATTCTTTATGATGTGGGAAATTTTCTAGTGTATAAATAATGATGCTATCTTTGCTAGAAACGCTTCTGCAATGTTTTCATTGTGTACATGTTTTTGCCATAAATTTGCCCATAACTAACCAACCGTCCATAATAGACCCATACTATCTTATACTATTTTTATCAGCTTCTCAAGAGGGTTGAAAATAAAGTATAAAATATAGGGTGTTCCATTTAAAAAAACATAACTTTGTTCAGTTATGTATATTGGGACACCCTGTACAAAAGCATACATATTTTTAAAATATGTAGAATGAGTGTGGGTACCAGTTCAAGAAAACCAGAAGTCGATATCTCAAATAGCAAATAAGTTATGGGGCTTTTACAGATCGCTGGGTCACCCGGTATAATAAAAAAATTCTCAAATTCAATTTGTTAATGTTAGATATGAAGAGTTTCTTCTTCTGTTAGGCAATCACAAAAAATGGGCTCATCATTTTCATTTTCTGCTTCGTTATCATATTTTTCATCACCTTCAGACGACAATAACAGCTTCTTGTACCATCCCAAATCTTCTCTGTCTTCCCACTCTCCTCCAAAATTCTGCTTCATTAAATTCCTCAAACTTTTTTCCTTTTTATCACGAATTAGACTGCCCAGGGGTACTAACTGTAGCACTATGTCTTCTTCTCGTTTACCTTTTTTTGTAAGGCTCTGCAGTTTATCATGAAACAAACTTGAAATTTATAAAATAGAAAGGTCACAACTTTAATGTTGTCGTTTTCTTTGTTTTTGACTTTTCTTATTTTAATTCTTTTTGCTTCTGATATGCCGCTAATTTTTTTGTAAATTTTGTCCAACTCCTTAATATTGTATGTATGCCAATCTTGTCCAAGAACTTTGACAGCACCTACTTTCGAATATAAAGAAACATATTCTTCCTTTAACGTTACCATTTCAGCTGTTCCACTCTCCCAAATGCTCTATCCGCCGCCATGAAACTGTGGCCTCTAACTTGGAAAGTAATAATTATTTCAAAAATATGTCCTCGGGACTTATTTTTTAACCAGTACATTAAAGCATGGACAATATGCGAATTTTTATTTTGCCCGGCGCATCCGTCGCAGAACAATTTAATGGAATGGACATTATCACCATACTCCAAAGAATCCAGGTAATGTAATAGAGCCGATCCAATTTCGGTTGATCCTCTGCCAGCCATGTCCTCAGTCCAAACATAGAACGTAGGATCTCTTGAACTCATTTCAACACAACAAAAAGCATGGAAGTTAATTTGATGAGCGTAAAAAGCATCTCCTATTGCGGTTCTTGGAAGGGGTTGCACCTGCTGAAGGTCAAAACAAAAAAATATACTACTTTCATCTTTTTGTTTTGAAAGATCATAGAAAGTGCTGACTCGTTTTTTATGAACGCGGTATTCCACAATAAGGTTTTGTTTTTTTTCAATGTTTTTTTCAAACTTTATTTGTTGTTTTAATCTAGTGCATTTGGAACACACGTCAGAAGCAGGTGACGAAAATCGAATGTTAAAATCGTTAAGGAATATATTCCTAAACATATCGTAGGACACTCGATCTTGGCGATCACATCTCCACCTCTGTTTTCTTTGGGAATTTCTCCCTCAAATAAAAAATTAGAAACTGTTACGATTCTGTGCTTCGTTACTCGCACTGCTGCAACAAAGAATTTCTGGCAAACTCTAATCGCAAATTGATTGCATTTAATAAAATAACACACAGATGAATTTCTTGTTTTCAAATTTTGATTTTGCCTATGCCTTTCCACCGGTGCAGCAGATAGCATATGACAAAGTTTTTTGTCTTGCATTATTTTATTTGGCTCCTCGTAAAACTTCTTCCGTAGACATTTTATGTCCCTTAGTTTTACTTTCGAGCACTGGTAACTTTTTGTATTATGATTGCATGGCCGTCTAAATTGCCTTAATTCAGGGTCCGGATCTTCATACCTACATAATTTACAATAAAATACCTTTCTTTTATTAAGCAGATAATATAAACTTACTTTTTTAACTTCTGTTTTTCGCGCTTCCTTATGTTAACATCTCTCTTTCGTCTACCTGAATTTCCCTGTTCCACTGTGACATTATCTTCTTCCATTATGAAAATATAAATTTAACCCGTCTCGAAGTAATATTAATAATATTAAATAATACACTCACACACTTATACAGTAAGACACGTTAAAACAAAATGTTACACATTCGCCATAATGCACTGTAATAATGAACTCCATACCAAAATGTAGGGGAATTACAAACGCGCAAGTTAGTGGGTGAAGTACCGACGTTCATATAAGTAGGGGAAGTACCGGAGTAGATACAAACTGTTGCATTTGAAATTTGAAAACCTGTAAATTTAAATCCCAAACTTTTAGATATCAGTAAGTTACTGGATATATCCGCTTTTGCACCAAAATATGGATATAACCGGTTTTGATCCAAAACACGTAGTTTAAATGGTGATTCATGAATTATTTAATTGATTTTGGTGCCTAAAAAGTTAAAAAAACGAGCTCACGAAAATTAGTATGACAACTTGTGCCGCACATTTTTTGTAAACTATGGATATAACCGGTTTTGCACGCGACCTCCTCAATTGTACGGTCATACCGTGAGATCAATAAGCCGAAAATAGTTGGCAGCCCTTAAAACATAACCTAACTAACAGAAGTTCAGTAGCGTCACTAAGAATGGAAAACTCAGTCACTGAGTTATGTGCGAAAAACCTCAAAATGCACTTTTTTTTTTCAAACACTTATAACTTGGTGCTAAATCGTCGTAGGAACTTCGTTCTTTAAGTCCTGCATAGGGAATTGATCAAATCTTAATGCTTTTATTGTGAATCGAGTCGACACGTACACATCGTCAAAGTTGGACATGGTTTCCATAAAAAAAAAAATTTTCACAGGGGTGCTAGAGGGGGGCGGAAGGGGTTACGCTTAAGTTCGCATGCATGACTTTAAAGAAGACACTTCAAAGTTTTTCGCCCTCAAAGATTCTTCAAAATCGATTGAAAATACGCCGAGTTATGGCGGTTTGAAAATGGTCGAAATTTCACGAATTTCAAGTGTTTAATTTTTTTTCTTCGGTATTTATAAATTCAATTTATAGCTACTAAATTAACTTGAATTTTCGTCATAAAAATTAATGGTACGGCTGTGAGTAGTTTCATTCTTGTCACAAGATAAAGCTTCCTAATCTCTCGACAGTAATAATACACTTTCTACCTCGGTTTATTGCTCAATGAAACTCCATTTTACATTGCTC
Organism: Ocypus olens; assembly: GCA_910593695.2. Classification (NCBI taxonomy): domain Eukaryota; kingdom Metazoa; phylum Arthropoda; class Insecta; order Coleoptera; family Staphylinidae; genus Ocypus; species Ocypus olens. Next base: position 36,449,454 of record OU343053.1, read on the forward strand.
ATAGTTGCAACATCATTTTCACGTGAACTAGATAAATAATTATTTTAAAAAATATGTGTATTTCAGTGATTTCCCAATTTGATATTTAAAACGCTGACATATTTATTGTCGAACTTTTAAGGTAGGCCTAAATTATGGATACGTAAATAAATAAATCAATTATGTAAGATTTGTAAGAACACTATGTTAATGTATAATAAAGAATCAGAACAAATCTCTAATTAAAATAGATTGGAAGTGAAATGTTTTATCTCACAGAAGAGAAAAGTTTATACATTTGATCGTTAATTTGGTAGAATTTACTTTTATCTAATTTACAATTCCCAAGTTCGTAGAGAAATTTAATTTATTATTCGTCAGAAGTTTTGTTGAAACGATTAAAATTTTCGTTCCCAGTGTTATTTAATTAGCTATTACTTTCGAAATATTTTTTCACATGTTTACTATAACAAATTAAATATTCTATTGTACAGATTAAACAAGGATTTAAACTGAAGTATTTGTTTTGATAAATGGTATCGTGTTGGCCACAAAATTTTGTTTCAGAGTTGGCTGTGAGATAAATGTCGCATATTATTACGTTAAGAGACTGGATTAGTTCAATTGAATTAGATTTAAGAAAATGAATTAATCTCAGACATGACTTATGTTTCTCTCTCTCTCTTAAGCATGGCAAACTCAGAAACAAAATTCTGCGGCTCACACCTTACCATCATTGTAAGGTGGGGTGTGGAGTCGTTGCAAAAATGTAGCGACTTCAACTCCCGGCTAAATTTTCGACTGTGACTTATTGATTATCCATCAATGTTCCAAGGCACATATGATTAAATGTATCCTGACCATCAGGAAAATAAAAAAGTCAGGTTTTAAATTTAACAAAAGAGTTACCCAATATAATTAAACTTTTAAAACTATTTGAGTCAAATGTTAATAAAGCATTAAAATTAGAGGAGAAGTTTAATAGAAATTATAAACTGACTGTAATGGAGGCGATACCTCTGTACCCCAAAATTGACCAAAATAGTGCGTGGGCTAGCACTGCATTACCACCAACACAATTCAATTAAGTGTCGAACGATTACTTTCAGCTCTAAAACTGATCAAATCGGATTAGAGAGTAACACTGAAGGATAATATTTTAATATTTGTTAAAAAATGAATTTTATAAAAAAATAGTATTAATATATATAAATATTTTTGTTGTATATCATTGGTTAATGTTTAAGGAGTAGAATTAATTGCAGATGACTTTGACTCCGACCTCTCAAATATTCGCCGACTCCGGCTAAAGCTACGCGCACACTTTTCGGAATCGGACGTACGGCACGCATCGGATTAAATTGCCTACCACAGTTGTAAACGAGTCAACGCACATTTATCGGTACGGCACGGAACGGATAAATGTGTTACAACTGTGTTGAACAATTTTAGCCGATGCGTGCCGTCCATCCGATTCTGACAAGTGTGCGCGTAGCTTAAGACTCCACACACCTGATTGTAATTTTTTTTATGGAAGAATGGATTTGGTAATTCGGGAAGTATGTACGATAGTGGAAATTGGCGTAGCTACCTACAGCCACAACTTATTTTTGTAGTTACCCATTTATACCGTGTGTTCGATAAAAAAAACGCCCAACGCCATAACTCTGTTATTTATTGACCGATTTGAATGAACTAAAAAAGAAAGTCAATGGCTGTTTAAATACTGTAAAATAACGGTAATTATATATTTTTTGAAAATCAACTTCATTGCCAAATGATAGTCAACTTTAAATTTTTAAATGGCTGCATATACTTTTCTAATTTTATAATACTAGACATTATTTTTCTGAATCCAATTATGTCCGTTATATTGGTTTTCAGTTAATATTTATGCCAGAAAAAGATAATAATAAATCCTGTTCTCGTGATTTTTTTGGTAATAAATGTAGTGTGCCTTGAAAAAAATTCGAATCCACAAATGTCATTTATTGTATTAAGTAATGTCAGCCATTTGTTATTAGTGTGTGTTTCAGACATAATCATGAACAATAGCGAATTAACAGACATGTTACAAATTTCTTTTCTATGTAATAGAAATCGAAGAGCTGCGGCACGAATTTATCATCTACGGTTTCCAGAGCGGCGAATACCAAAACCTAAGTTTAGAAGGTTAGAAGGAAATTTGAGACGATATGGAGCCTTTAAAAAGTTGAAGAGAGTGGTTCGACAATTTCGTGGACTTACAATGTTAGAGGATCTACTTAGTGTTTACAATAATCACAGAACATCTAAATCGCAAGTGAATTAATACTTGCACTACTTATTCATTCTATTCTACATTGAGTTGTAACATGGGTATTTATTTATTGGGTCCTTGTTATTCATGTTTGACATAACTTTACAACAAATGACATTTGTCACTTTTTTCCAATTATAATTTTTGAAAAATATAATTTTAAATGGGAGATTTATTTTAATGTTTTTCGACCAAAATGTTAAACAAAAAACAACATATTGGGCATTATTGGATTCAGAAAAATAATGTCGAATGTAAAAAAAAATAAAACATTTTATGGTGCCATTTCAAAATTTTAAGTTGGCTATCATTTGACCATGAAGTTATTAATGAAAAAAAATCAATATTGATGCAATTTGTTAGTATTTAAACCACCATTGACTTTGGTTTTTAGTTCATTTATATCGGTCAATAAATAACAGAGTTATGGGCGTTGGGCGTTTTTTTATCGAACACACGGTATATAAATATGAGAGGACGAACACTAGACATCTATAGATTCGTACGGTCATTTTTGGTTTAAAAAAATTGACCGCTGGTATGGGGTTCGAATCGACGAATCCACGATCCCAAGGCCCAAAAGTAGGAACGGTACCCATTAGACAAGCGGTTCGCAAACTTCTTATGCCCACGAATCCCCTCTCATAGCAAAAATGTGATCATGACTCCCGGAGTAAAATAACTCGACACAACTACTTAATAGCACATTTAAGTTTTTTGTCTGCGAATGCTGATATACAAATAAAATTATATTTAGTAATATTAAAAATATCCTATACCACAAACAATATTGGTAGGTGCAAGACTTTGAAATTTGGGTGAACGTTGGCTCAAAATTTACTGGAGGCGTACGTGAAATAACAACAGCTGTGGGAAGAAACAGGGATCGGCATCAAGACGTTCAATTGCATTGCAAATATCCGAAAGAAGCTTACTATAATTATGCATTCAGAGTTGCGCTTCCACCCACATAAAATGAAAGTCGTTCACTAGCCAAAAAATAAACCAGTTCGTGTGGCTTTCTGCAGGAGGTTTTTGCAAATTTTGGAAAATGATGAAAATCAAATAAATTTTGTATTGACCTCAGATGAAGCTCATTTCCATTTTAGTGGATATGTTAACAAACAAAATTGCAGTATAATTTTTTGTGGTAATTTAAATTACAGCCAAGGTACCTTTTTTAATTTTCATCACCAGGACGTTCTAAAAAAAATCGATTTTTTGTTTTTTGGTTTAAAATATTCCTTGGGATGTGTACTTTAATTTAGTATTTATCCCGCCAGAAACATTTAAACCGGTTAACGAGACGATTTTCTAAAAAACGTCCCGGCGGGCTATGCGAGCGTCAGGTGCTCCTGACAGAAGGCGAAAGCGACGGGCGTACTTCAGGGATATCGACACAAGCCAGCGACGAAGAAGGAGATTTTTGACGCTCTCCGTCCTGTCTACATAGAACTTAGCCGGGATGACTTGCTGGAAAGGTGCCTCGGCCGGTTTACGCAAAATGGAAACGAAAGTTTCAACGCGATGCTCTGGCAGATAGCTCCAAAAGTTGTCAATTCTGGGAAGTCAGTGGTAGACATCGCGGTATGCTGCTTGCAATTGCTATGATGAACTTCACGACATTATGCAAATAATGTAGGTTCTGCAGCTTCAGATCGGTTCGACGTGCTACAATTTTTGCGTCAACGACGACGCCAAGCCAGTGAAGTTGACTCATTCCAAATTGATAAATACAACATTTTTTGGTCCGCCATCTTGAATTTGACTAATCTGATAATAAATTCACGTTCGGCGACCGCGAAAACCCTTATATCCAAATTTTGGTCAAAATTGGTGGATACAAATTTCTTTTGGTCCGCCATCTTGAACTTTGCAAATTTGACCTCAGATTCGTGTTCACCGATGCCGAAAACATGTAATACCTGATGGTCGTCGTGCAAACTGAACTAACGAAAAAGTTATCCCAAGTTAAACTTTCCCAAAACTTTAAACGCGTTTATATCGAAACGGTATTTTTAAAACGCGGGGGAAAATTCTCGGAAAGTTTACATCCGAATTCGATGCGGTTTTACCGACTGTATTAAGAATTGAATTGTCTAACGAAATACGAGCCGGATTTTCGATATTTTGAAAATTCGATATTTGGTGCACGTTTTTGTGGCGAATTTTTGGGACTGACAATGAGTTTTTTGTTCGAAACGACACCATTTTTGTAAAAATCAACTTTTTCAAAAAAGCTCCCGTGCAGGGCCGATCCTACCGGAGGGTTAGAGCATGCATGGCACGTGGGCGGCGATTAGAGGGGCGGCGAAACGAAAGACAAAGCTGCGGATTTTGTTTCCTATGTAAATTATTTAGAAAACGAAATATTAAAATTATAACTACGGGTTTTAAAGACTTACGCCATTGTGCTGACCAATTTGTAAAACATGAGAACAGTGCAAAGTATAATAAGTGTCTCCAAAAATGGCGGGAGTTAAAATTCAGTTTAAATAAATAAAAATCATAGACAAAGAGCAACAACAACAATTTCAATTCGAGAAAAAACGATGGAGGGCTATTGTAGAAAGAATGATTGCTATTGTGCACTTTTTAACAACACAATGTCAGCAGAAATGCTAGCTAAATTTGACCCCTTATTGTCAGATCATTTAAATAAAATTGAAAAATCTAAAGAGAAGTCGAAGAAGAAATCCTGCACTGTATGCAGGGGAGGCTCGTTATATAGAGCCAAGGAGCCATGGCACTACCTGCATATAAATATTTAAAACATATATATTTTTTTAATACACCATTAATCAATTTAAAATACACCAAATTTTCTTAATTTTGGCCCCTTATAAACCAATCAAGTCAGGATAGAAAAATAATTAGTGCGACATCTATCGCCGATATATTATAATTTCAGAACGTAGTAAGATTTTCGGCGATAGATGTCGCCCTAATTGTTTTTCTAGTCGAACGGTTACTTGATTAGTTTATAAGGGCATAGTGGAATTCTGTTTCTCCATCAACGACGATCGTAGTATTCTGGGTATTCGTAATAAATCATCATTAGGGCGACTTCTATTGTCGTAACGTTGCACAAATTATTTAATTGGAACAATATTTAAAAAATTCGTAAATTTAAAAAATCGCGAATATTTCGTTTTGTAGCAAAAAGTTACGTATTGTATGTAATTGAAATTATACATATTCTTGATAATAAGTTACTTTTTGGTGTCTTATTACTAAAATAGTAAACACGCAACCCCCAAGATATGCACTTGAGGGGGCGGCCAACTCATCATTTGCACGCGGGCGGCCAAGGGTACAGGATCGGCCCTGCTCCCGTGTTTCGTTGCGAAATATTATGTAAAATAAAATTCCGAACCGATTTTTATTGCAATGACTTGGGGGACCAGGAATCTCCCCGCAGTGGGGCGATCTCGCGCCATTAGACGTCTGCGCCACCTGGTGCAGCGGCCTTAAGGTGGCCGCGAACAGCGATCAGGACCACCTTGAGAGCTGAAAAAATAGGTCCTTTTCGTATTTTATTTTCGGCATGAAAATAAGTCAGAAGGGCAAATCGTTTTTGATTGTTTTGTTTAGTGATAAATCGGCTTTCAAACAATTTTTTTTCGATTTTTTTTTTTTAAATCGGTCTTGTATTTTTTCGAAGATGTGAAGACTAGTAGAAATTATTTCATTGCTTAAAATCTGCATGACATTAATAACATACACTTAGGCTCATCAAATAAATTGTGCAGAGATACATACTTTCATACTTGTTAATATTATATACATTTGGTATTTTCAAATGCGATAACTTGAATGTTTTAATAATTCATTTTCGCATTCAAATAAACCTACTGATGTCGCTTCAGCACGCACTTTAAATTTCACCTGACCTGACGTAGATATCACAAGGTCATTATGTCACTACTGTATGTTTCCTTCCAAACCTTTCATCTCTTATGAAACATTTTACTGGATCATTGTTAGTTTCAGAGAAAATCGATATAATTCACCCTGAATTTTGTATCTTTGATAGAACCTCCAAAGTTTTCCCCAGACTTTTCCGCGGTCTAATCTACGTTTTCATCATCCATAGGCGTATTGTATTTATTTTTTTTAATTATTATTATTAGTTGAATCATACTCTACATTATATTTAAATTATTATAATAGAAATTCTATTATAAAAAAAAACAAATAGCTAATGGTCATTAAATCATTTAATCAGTTATTAAAAAATAAATATTTCCCACCGTGTTCAAGACGTCAACAACGGAGATTTTGCTTTTCCATTTTATGTATATGGATTTGACTACTTGACATTGACCGTTCGTTCATCTTTATACTGGGCCATCCGCATCACCGAACGGTCCGCAAATCATTTCCATATTCACTCAACAAGCTACTTCAGTTCTGTTAACACTTGACCATTACGCTTACAAGAGCTGGTCAAATTATTATTGTAATTGTTTTCCATTTTTATATGATTAATAAATAGTTATCAGTACTTTGTGTGACAAACCTCACAATTGAATACAATCTCCAACAACAAACTATATTAAACAACTCCCGGTACGATGCTGGTGTTACTTTTATAATAATAATAATAATAATAATAATAGTTTATTGATGCCAGAACTAAAATAGTTTTACATAAGTCAGGAGTAATAGCTTTACTAGGTAGTGAAACAACATTTGAAAATAACTACAGTATAAAAGATATTAAAATTTCATCACGATATCCCAGACCAGAAATAATTCGTATTGCTTTGCGCTGTAATCCAAACAACCTCTGAGTAGAAGATGAGTGACCCCATGCCCAAATTCCATATGTCAGATGACAATGGATAAGGGAAAAATAAGCTGTTCGCATTATCTTTGTTGAGACATTCGTGCTCAAACTTCTTAATAGTAATGTAGATTTATTTATTTTCTTTGATAGTTCATCACCGTTGTAGTCCCACAACATAAGATGGTCGATATGCAGACCAAGGAATTTAATTGATTTTTCAGTGGTTTCTACTTCTCTATTTTTTAAAGTAAATAACAATTTACATGTTTTATTGAAATTTAGGCTTAATTTATTACTGTAAACCAACAAGCGGCTTTCTGTTCGGCTGTTTCATCCAATAATTTGGAATCATTAAATGTTTTCGCTGATGATATTAAATTTGTATCATCAGCAAAAAGCACAACATTGACATCATCCATATATTTCACAAAATCATTTCTGTAAATTAAGTACAAGAGGGGTCCCAGATTTGATCCTTGTGGAACACCATGCTGATTTGGTAACTGGTCTGATACTGAGCCATTGTAGAAAACCACCTGTTGTCTATTTAAAAGATATAATGACAGAAGTCTGCATGCAGAGGGTTCAAAATTGTATAAATAAAGTTTATGGTGGGAAACATAATCAAAGGCCTTGCTTAAGTCAAGAAACGTGGCCATGGCAAAATTACCTTCCTCGAAGCAAGTTACTATTTTATCTACAAAATCGACAATAGCATCAATAGTAGATTTCCCTTCCCTAAAGCCATATTGAGACTGAGATAAAAGTTTGTTGGTTTCAAGAAAGGAGGCAATCTGATCAAACATAATCTTCTCTATTATTTTGGAAAATATTGGTTATAGCATGGTAACAAACTTTAACTCTTGAAATTGGAAGTAAACATTAATAAAGCACGTGATCAGATTACAAACATTAATGAACATTCTACAGTGCGAACGTTGGCTGTGGAACGCTCCAAATAAAAAATTCCCCGATCATCTACGGCCACAATCGAAACGTCAACTTATTTTTGAACGCGCATCTTTTCTGATAGTTGTCAATTTTCCATACCCCCACCCCTTTGAGTAATGACGTCATCGCCATTTTTTTTTAGCTGGCAACTACCATATTTTTCCATGAAATCTGATTCTCCTTCAAATTCTACATACAGCAATATGCAGTTTGATGATGTTTATTTGATTAGTTATTAGTTAGCAAAACTTTTGGAATTTATGAAAGAAACTGATTATTTAAAATTGAAAACAAAAATTGAGATAGCTGTGGAATTTTTATCAATTTATTTGAATCAGATGAATCGCAATTTGACAGTTTGCTGAAAAGTCATTTCGGTAGTGTTTTATTGTTGTTTATTGCCATTGATCTAGCGAAACATGGTTCGTTACTTAACAGAAAGGCAAAGAATTGAAATTTTGATTATGAGGGGATATGGGGACAGGCAGCGAACACAAGAAGAAGTATGTGTTTTATTTAATATTAAATATCCCAATCAGGGTCCCATTGTACGCTCCACAGTAAGCAAAATTGAAAGAAATATGTGCCTGAAGAAGTACAATTGAATATGTAGTTAGAATTGCAAGATAATTCGCATAAAACTACACGAGCGTTAGCTGCTGATAATGAAATCAGTCAATCTTCTGTTGTGAAGTATTTAAGAAAACATCAGTGGTATCCATACAAAGTGACTTTAGTTCACGAGTTGAACGAAGACGATCCTGATCGCAGGATTGCATTTTGCGATAACATGATGGAACGGTGCAATGCTGATGCTGATTTTGTCAATCGTATTATCTTTTCTGATGAAGCTACATTTTATCTCAACGGAACGGTTAATAAACAGAATTGTCGGTATTGGGCTCCCCAAAATCCGCACTATCCAATATCCAGAAAAGCTGAATGTTTGGGCTGGTATTGCTGGGAACAGAATTCTAGGACCCTATTTTATAGAAGGAACACTAACAGGTGGAAAGTATTTAGAACTACTCAGAGACCATCTCGTTCCTGCTCTCGCCGTACTGTACCCAAATCACGATGACCCCGGTATTCCCAATAATGCTTTATTTTATCAGCAAGATGGAGCAGCCGCTCGTTACCATGTTACTGTTCGCGATTACTTAAACCACGTTTTTCCTGGGCGCTGGATTGGAAGGCGGGGGCCAATTGAATGGCCGACACTCACGCCTTTAGATTCTTTTTTGTGGGGTTATCTTAGAAGCAAGGTCTACTTTAATAAACCAAATTCAATTGATATCTTGAAAGAAAGAATCCGAAATGAAATTCAGGCAATTACCTCAGAGATGCTTCAAAATGTTAGGCAGAAATTCATGCATCGACTTGCCTTCTACCAAGAAGTAAATGGGACTCACTTTGAACACTTAATTTGATAGTTTACTGTTTTTTGAATTGTTATTTTATTTATTTCATATTCTGTCAAATTGCTATTCATCTGATTCAAATAAATTGATAAAAATCCCACAGCTATCTCAAATTTTGTTTTCAATTTTACGTAAATCAGTTTCTTTCATAAATCCCAATAGTTTCGCTGACTAATCAAATGAACATCACCAAACTGTATATTGCTGTATGTAGCATTTTAAGGAGAATCAGAATCCATTGAAAAATGTGGTGGTCGCCATTAAAAAAAATGGCAATGACGTCATTACGCAAAGGGGCGGGGGATGGAAAATGCACAACTATCAGAAAAGATGCGCGTTCAAAAAATAAGGTTGACGTATTGGAGGATTTTGGCCGCAGATGATCGGGAAATGTTTTATTTGGAGCGTTCCAAAGCCAATGTTCGTACTGTATAACATCTAACCTTTACGCCTCCCAACATTCACATAATCTAATTAAATTAAATAGCCACTAACAATAAGTGCAATTTATAAATTCTAATATTAAATCTAATGCATCGGTATCATTCAAGCATCGTTTTAATTACCGATTAAATTGCACGTACAACTGTGCAAAATATGTAATTACGTAGTAACAGGCCAATTAATTTACAACCCATTGTTTATCACACTTCATCTATATAATATACAATAATTAATTAGGCACCATTAATACCAACCGTTATAATTCACATAATCATTTATAGAAAATGCAATCACCTCTTTAAATTGAACATAATGATACATGTTTGCTTTATGGGTTAAGTAACGGATCATAAATGAGTATTTTATCGTACTCGCATCATTCCAAATGTTATTATTACTAATAATAAAGCAACTTAATTGCTTTCTATACTTTTCTCCTGTATTAATAACGTGGTTTGAATTAGTGTTCTTGCAATAACTAATTCGCAGAAGATAATTACCTCATTGCTCATGCAGGAACAACTTCAAACGCATGTAAAATTCTAGCCAAAATATTAATATCACAGAAATTTCCAAATTTAGATAAATCTTCTGTTTTATTACTTGGAAAAGCTAGCAATGAAATAGCAAACATTTTTCGAAAACAAAATCATCAAATTATCAAATATACTATTTAATGTTAAAGATAACATCGATCCCCTTAACCGTTTCGGGACGGCTGCCGTACATGTACGTTTTACATTATCCACATTGCCGGCGTACTTTTGCTCTTTAATTCTCAACGTTTTTGTTTTTTCTTTTATGTATAATTTATTTATATATTTCATAGATAAAGTTCACAAAAAAGAGTCATTTCGACCACCTTTAGTTTTCACACTGCATTCCCGCATTCGGCCGAGTGCAGCTCATTCACATCCGTTGTATGTGTTGTGATCTACAAAACACCCGAGAAAACAAATACTAAAATATTCCTAAGTAAATTAGAAATAATCATGGAAAAATTACTTAGGGAAAATGTTATACACTTCATTACGGGTGATTTCAATATTGATATTAATGTAAATACGCCTGAATCGTTTGAATTTATAAATTTGTTAGACTCATTCGAAGCAAGTATAACTATTAAAACACCTACTAGGATTGCGAATAATAAATCATCTATCATAGATAACATAATAACAAACCTTAACCAAGACTATCACACCGATGTATTTGAAACACATATATCCGACCATCTTGCCCAAAAAATACAATGGTCGGACATATGTATCAAACATTGTAATACTATTACACGTAGATCTTATTCGCTTGAAAACATTAAAAAATTGAGATTATCGATAAATTCTAAAATCGAACCGCATATCTTTTACAATTTAAGTGCTGAAGCATGTTGGAACAGATTTATTAATATTATAAAAACTCATTAAATCAAACATGCCCTAAAATTGTAGTGCATACAAATAAGAAATTAAATATAACACACCTGAAATTAACTACTACAAAAATTTATTAATTATTTGCTTGTTGTTAAATAATATATACCAGATGCTAAAGGCCAGTATAAGTGTACCAGTAGAAATACCAACTGTTACTAGAGGAGGCACAATAAACTCAAATGGCTAACTCAATCTAAAATAGTGACAATAAAATGAAGTCAACATGGGCTACAATAAATAAATATTTAAGAAAAACAGTATAAACAAAAATAACGATGAATACCTAGAAAATAAATTAAACGAACTGTACTTTTTTGTAACAACGCAAAAAATTTAAATATAATTCAAAACACTACATACAAATGCAATATTGAAAAACAACAAAACACAATGTATCTGCATCCTACTAGCGAATTCGAAATATATCATATTATAAATTATTTTAAAAATAATATAAGTGCTGGGTTTGACGAGGTCCCTACAAAAATATTAAAATTATTAGCATCAGATCTCATTTCACCAATCACATATCTGATAAATATGTGCTTGAAAGATGGGATTTTTCCGGATTGTTTGAAAATGGGTATTATTAGACATATATGTAAAAAAAGGTGCCCCACGAATTCACTAATTATAGGCCAATTATTTTGTTAAGTGTATTCTCCAAAATCTTGGAAAGAGTAATTGCTGTAAGACTCCTTGGGTTCTTTGAAAAAAACAATTTATTTGACACATCTCAGCATGGCTTTTTAAGAGGTAGATCAACTGCCACAGCGATATTTGAGTATCTGAACAATATAACAAACGCCCTGGAGAGAGAGGAGATTCCAATGGAAATATTTTTGGATCTCAACAAGGCGTTTGATACTATGAGTCACAACATTCTATTGGAAAAACTCGAACACTATGGAATACGAGGAGTTTGCCTTAATCTAATCACAACATACTTGGCTAATAGACCAAATATGGTCAAAGTAAATGAAAAGATATCTGATATACAAACAACAAATATAGGGGTGCCTCAAGGAAGCATTCTTGGGCCCCTTCTTTTTGTAATTTATATTAATTACTTGCCGAAATCCATAAAAAGAAAAGGAGGAGAAGTCAAAATATACGCAGATGACACAAATCTATTTGTAAAAGGTACTTCAATAGATAGTTTGCTATATAATTCGCTTGAAATTTTTAAAACAGCACAGGATTGGTTTACATCAAATTATCTAAAATTAAATGAAGAAAAAACAAAGATAGTTATTTTTAAAACAAAATCGAAGCAAATGCATATAAATAACCTTTACTTAAATAATAAATATGTAGACATACAATTAAGCGCTAAAGTGCTTGGTCTAACACTAGATAGCCTATTAAATTTTAAATTACACTGTGAAGAATTAATAAAAAAATTAAATACAGTATGTTATGCGTTGAGACTATTAAAGTCTCAAGTGTTTGATCAAAAAACACTAATACTAATTTACCATGCAAACTTTGAGTCGCTACTGCGTTATGGTATTATATTCTATGGATCAAGTCCTTTAGCAAATAATGTATTTCTGGCTCAAAGAAAAGCTATACGAATCATATTTAATCTCAAATATCAAGAATCGTGCAGACAGTACTTTAACCTTTAATAGTCACTAGGGGTGTGATACACCCCAGCCTTTTTTCGACGTTGAATAAGGCCCTGAAATTGAAAGTAAACGAGACATGTTACTCCATCTACAGATAGTTTGAACCTTCTATTGTGGACCCCAATAGGTATTATTTGAGCTCATGCGTCAGTGTTAATGTGATACCTGTTTGAGTCGACTCGTGAAAAATTTTGGGGTGTACGACACCCCGTGTGATCATTGTGCCAGAAAAAAATTCTGAGCATTTTTTTCTCTGTGGATTATTCCGGGATTGCCGACACACAAGCCCTGCGATATTTGTTCCAGAAGAAGCGACAAAAAGTCGCACATGCTATGTCGTAGTTGCGAGAGGTCGATGTGCGACATACATCGCACATATTTATATGTGCGCCGAATGCTCTTTTGGGATTGAATAATTGTCTTTTACATTATAATAGCCTGTTTTCTTCATAATAATAGTTTTAAAAATATTTTCATATTCATATTTAACATTAAATTGACTTTATATCAGAAAAATACTAATATAATTTTTTCGTAAAAAATCCCACCTTCGATCGTGAAAATAAATATACTTTTTGGAGAGGTTTGGAAAGGTCGCAAAATATATTAATACCACTTGGAATGATACTATTTCAGGTTTAAACTAAATACCACTGGTTTTTTCATTTTAATAATAACATTTACAGTTTAAAGTTTCACATTTCATTTCAGAATAATTTTCTAAGTTAGTCTTGTATGTAGAAATAAACGATCTTAAACCAATGTTATTATCTAGTAGTACTAGTAATAACATGCAAATTTCTTTTGTATCATTCAATATCCGGCGTGGCACTAGCCAGGGAAGTAGTTGTTTCAATAAGTTATTTGTTTATAGTCTTAGTAAGACTTAATTTTTTGCTTGCAGATTAACGAACAGGTTGAATATTCATATATTCAGGCTACATTTCGTTTTCTTGTATGTATCTAATGCTTTCTGCAACAAGTAAAGTTGTTTCTAATTTGTTTAGGTTTAAACTATTTTCTTTCAGCTGAAAATTGAAATTACCACCGTATTTTTTGCAACAAAACTCAAATTTTGCGGAATTTTTTTGCAACATTTTTTTTTCACATGTAAAGTTGCAGGTTTCGAAAACTATTCACATATTCTTATAACTAGAGGTTCAAAACTTATCCCAAATTGTTTTTTTTTTTTGTTATTTATCAATTTAACATTAATTGACCGAAGTTCAAATGCGTGGGGTGTACCACACCCCGAATGACTATTACGTAATTTTTCGGATGTGTGACTATTAATGGTTTAAAAAAGCAAATATCTTGACACTATACGGATTGTATATGTACGAAACTTTGGTATTTAATGCCAAAAACAAGGATAAATACAAGAAATACCCATTTATATACATATCCAGTCCATAGATTAACATCTACCGAAAAAAATCCATCGTATGCGGTTCTAAGATTCTTTAATAATTTGGCAAGAGATATTCAAATCATTACCCAAATGAATAAGTATAAAATTAAACTTAAACAATACAAAGTCGAGAAGGAACTGTATGCTGTTTCTGATCTCTAGTTTAACCTTATAATGTTTTTGTAGTATTTATGCGGAATGGGTTCACTCCGTTAGATTCCTTCATTTGTGCTCTTAAACAAAACATTGTGCATTCTTAGATATATTAACCTTAGTATTTAAGTTCCATTCTTTAAAGTGTAATTAAAGAATTTATTCTTATTAGTTCTAATGTAACGATTTGTGACGATTTTCATATTTAATGTCTGGTCTTATGTGGTTATCGCATCTGTTGTAATTATATGTACTGTAAACATTATTTTTTGAAGGAATAAAAATTATTATTATTATTATTATTATCCGCGCTCGTCCCGAGAGGGTTAAAACATCTGGTGTACGAAATCCAATGTTCTGAATGCAATGTGGGTTGAACAGGTTTCTCAGAACATTTGCGTGCATTTCGTCTTAATCTTATTATAACTCCATAGTAATAACCAAGCTGATGAGATCTAATACGATCGAAACCGGTACTCGGTTGTCGCTCCGGGAAACAATATTTAAAGTCACAATAGTCTTAATCATCGACGTTGTATTTACTTATTATCTTTTTATTTTCAGGTCGCTTCGGAAGAGTAATTGTGACATCTAAAGACGGCGACAGGAATATTCTGAGAAAAGAAGTGTGGCAAGAGCTCCGAATTTTGGACAATCTTATACAGAACACATCTGTTTACTACAACGACGACTACTTCACGTACAAAGATGTTTGCGCGAAGTGGGGAAGCGATTGCTTCAAAAACGACATTTTGAATCTGGATTATATTTTGGACGATGTAAGTAATTCCTATTATATTATTAGTAAATACTAGGTATCAAGTAAACACACAGAGCACTAAGGATAAAGAGCGACAGTTCAATGTTAACTTTTAGAAATGCCATCAGCGCCGTCTGCGAGTCATCTGGCCAAACACATCGAGCCAGCGGGAAATTTAAAATGGCGACTTTACAATTCATTTTTGCAAGTGTTCAAACTTTTTGGTTCTCATCAGTGCGACGCATCGAAATAAAAGCGGAAATCGCAGACACTTGCTTTATAAAGAGCTTAATCAAACGCAAAAAGTAAAGCTCTAAATGATGTTGAAGGGGTTTCGCTTGAAATTTTTTCCAAACGAATTCTTTTTGGGGCAGATGTTAAATCATGAAGTGAGCTACATTCTTGAAGGGGCCGTTTAAAAAAAAGATTTTGCTGGAATTGTACTGGAAGAAGTACTACAAGAAGTTATATTAAAAATTGTCAGAATTGCGTTCCAATTTAAATATTTTCTACAGGAATTAATAAATACTTAAAAAGTCCTCACAAATATGCATAACTTTTGAAAGTGGATTTTTTTTAGAGTAATAAATTCAATGGAATTAACACATTCATCTCTGCGATTAGGACACTTCGGAAATGTAAAGAAAGCTTTATTTTTCATATTTGAATCGCGGGTATAAACGTTACTGCAATAAGGTGCCTTAAGAGTACTTAATTTACCCATTGCACACTCTTTTAGGTTTAAGAATATTAATTTAAATTTGAATTATAAATACCTGGCCGAATAACAATTCAACTCCTGACGTTAATAAGGTTATGTACGTCTTAAAAAGCCGGCAATTGATGGGAAATATATATTGTCATATCTCATTTGTGAAATTATTCAAAAGCCTGTTTTGCTTTAAAATTTATCAAATAGACTTAAACAAACAATGAACACTAGTGGACTTTGAATATTACCAGATATTTGGATGTTCTTAAATTCCTAAAATAAATTTAACCAACAAATATATGACCATATTGCTTGGTTACAAAGATTTGTACATAGATTTGGCAGCGTTGCATTGCGTTAGTTGGGCCAGATGACTGTGAGATGGCGTGGATGTCGCGTTTCCAATTCTCCCTATTCAAGTAACCCCCCCCTGAGTAAACACAATTAAGTATTATATGGTGTACCTCATTTAATAACCAGGCGGACTAAACGCGAAAGTCACATTTACACTATAAAAAGTTACCAGAAAGTGACATGTTTTGGCGGTAAAAATAAAATTATTTCAAATTCATTTATTTATTATTTGGAGGCGAAAATAATACCAAACTTGTGCTGGGTATATATCGATGGTTAAAAATAAAATAACTATTTCCAAAAAAATCGCGAAATGAGAGGAATCTATTCGTACACTATCAACAGGAGAAATAATTGTCTAAAAACACAAAAACTGAGGCTAAACACGTGGAACCGGTGAGACAGAAGTAACGGTGAGAGATCAGCTGATCATAACAACAACCATTACTGTTTTAAGCATTTGACCTACGTAAAACCGGCGCCCGTTTGGCCAATCACAACAAAGTATTTTCGCGGCTATAATTTGATTTAGTCCGCCTAGTTATTAAATTAGGTATAGTGAACAACTAACATATTCGAACATTGCATTTTATAAAACATACAAGTACAAACATACAGTTGGTTGCAAAAATCGATAGGATAACATTTTCTATTGTAAAATTGCATGTGAAAAATGTTTCGTTGTGTAAACCTACACGACATTTGACATGTTTCAATTCTGTGATGGGTGGGAAAAGCAGGACAAGTCAAGAATTAGCATTTTAAGAAAACGCCGCTTGAAGATTTTGAATAGTTTTAAATACACACCCAGGCTGTGAAAATAGTTCTACAATATTTTTTTTCTGTTTATATAACTTTCAAAATGTGATGGTAAAAAAATTATGAAAAAACAATTTTCACAATAAAAAGGATTGACTTATACTATTTGACCCTCTTAGTGCCCTGACTTATACTAAAAGAACCAAGTAGATAGGTTATTAAAAAACGTTGTTTAGGTTTACTTTTATTCAACTGAAGTATACATTTTAATGTCTGCTTTGAAAATAATTCTAAATTAGGTAATAACTAGTGTGTGAGGCTTAAGTTTATGTATGTGAAATAGTGTTTTTATGTGAAATGGTGAAATAATTAATTAAGAAAAGTAACCGGTGACGAACGACGGCTCCGCTGCGCCGCGCCGTCGTCCGTGTTTGTTCCGTTAAAATTAAGCAGTTAAACAACGACGGACGACGGCGCAGCGCAGCGGAGAGATAGAAAATATTCCAATACAAATATTATAAGTTAATGCTTTGTAAATATACTAGAGCTTTGACAGACTCTTCAATGTCAAAACTAAAGGCAGCAAGACCCTCGAGAGAAACGCATGTATCGCTCATTTATCGAGCCAGGGCACAGTAACAGGGGCCAAACGCTTGCCACATTTCAACCCTTCCGGTAAGAGGTATCTTTGGTGAAAATTTCAGCCGAATCCATGTCATGCAATTTTCACTTAAATTTCACTTAAATTTCCGATTACGTTTACTCATGAAAAATGAAAAATATGGTGCCTTGACACATAAAAAAATTCATAACTCGCGAACGAGTCGAAATCGATAAAATTAAAAGAATAAATTTTATAGAGCTGTCTCTTATAAAGAGGACGAATAAGGTTTAAATAATCCAGGATGTACAGGGAGGGCTGTGCGAATTTTTTTCCTCTAATTTCTAAAGAAGGCCCTAAAGACCACAGGGAGGATCATTGGGATGATCAAATTTGTTGAATCCATGCTACATCATAGTTGCCACATTGCCTAAACAGGACATCTCCATCGACAATGCAGAAATGGATGCAAAAATAAACATGTTTATAAATCGTTTTAGGCAGTTTGAAATTGGGGAAAATCAGTATTTTAAAAAGTATGCACTTAATTCGAGAATTTTGTATATGTTTTCGATTTGGTTTCAATAGTTATTACAAAATCTGACATTTGGGTTGAATTTTTTTTTTTCCCTTTTCCACCCCCACTGGGAAGTTTCGAGAATGTCGATCTAAGAAATAACGAATCACCGTAATTTGTAGAGAAGGCGGTCCTGTATATAACAGTTTTCATTTTACATTTTACATTTTTCATTAATCGAAAAATTCTTCGAAAAATTCCCGGAAATCAATCAAAAATTGGCCATAGATCGTAAACGGAGCGCCCGACGAAAAATATAGCCCTTACCTTCTCGACACAAAATGAAATTTTGAATGGCGGGCCGTTTAAATTTCTCGCGTGGGGTTAAAAATGGCCGCTGTAGAATGTTTTTATTGAAATCGGAGGTGGTTTTCTTTGAATAACTCCCCTCAAGGGTTGGAGATATCAAAAAGGGGTAAGAGAGATAAAAGATAGAGAGCCACTCGTTCTACAAAACTCTATAAAAATTAAATTAAAAAGTCGCGACTGAAAAGGGGACGCGCCCCCGCTGGCCGAAGCACGAAAAAAGCGACCCCCACAGAGAAAGGGTTGTAGCTCGCGAACGGAGAAGAGCACTTGAAACACAGAAGTAACTTTTATGTACCAAAGTATTTGGGATTTTTTTAGCTATATTTGAATCCTCCAACTCAAAAATCCTGGGAGGTGATAGGTTTGGCGCGAACCTCTGCATCGCGAAAAATCGATTTTCAAAAATTCAGGTCAGAACAAAAATTCTCACGTAGCTGCTATGTTTTTAACTGCCATGCAATGGAATACACATGTTTATGGTGAGTGGCCACAGCCACATGGAATGCGATGTGGACCATGCTTCAATCGAGAAGCAAAAGAAGAAACTTGCTATTGAAATATCTCGTCCTCATGACTGGTACCAGCTCGTCAGAGGTGTTGGAAAAGAACAGGAATTTTTAGTAAAAGAACTGACACACAATATGTTCCTAAAATTTTCTGATCCTTATAAGAACTCCTTGGTATTGAGGAAAAAGGACTCCGAGGGTAATCCATTTAAATGGCATGACGCTAAGTGGTTTCGCTACACAAAGGAGTCTGGAACGGTATATTTTATGAACTCTCGTAATGAAAACGAACCGTTCAAAGAATTGGATTTAGCAAGACGTGGAAAAGGTTTGGCACTTACACCTAACAGGTGTTATTTTGACACGGTCCCAGTATCTGTGGAGAAAAAGAATAATTTATTAGAACTTCTTTCACTAATATTTTCGAGATTTTTATCGCAATTTAAAAATATCTGCTGATGCTGAAGATACATTACCGGACATTGAAGAATTTGATGAAAACCAAGCATAGGGTATATCAATCATTATCATTTTTTTCTTATTAATCTGTATTCTAAAACAAAGAGCTCTAGATTGCAATATCTCGAGAACGGGTATAGGTAACAAATTGAAATTTTAATGAAAAATCACAAAAAAATCAAAAACATGACTACAACAAACAACGTTTTTAACTTCCGGAGGTAAATCAGTCAATTCCTGGAGGAGACATATGGCAATCTGATTACCTCCTCGTCCACCTTCGGCTTCATGCCACATAAAACATGTCACACTTCCACTCCCCAATTCGTGCAAAGTTAGGTTAAAGGTCCATAACTGCCTCTTGTAAAATGCAACAGAGGAATTCAAGTACGCAGTTGGGAGGCATTGTTGGAGATCAAACGTGTATACTTTTATGCAATTTTTTTCTTTTGCCATATTTTTATCCGCATATTTCTTCAAATAAGCATTATCTGCTTCAAGGTGGTGCTAATCTATTGCCTTTTGTATACATTCTTTCTCTTCATTGTCTTCTGCAACTTTGAGCTGCTTAAACACTAGTTTCAGGTTGTGAAATTCTTTTTCATAAATCCGTCTAGAAACCTTCTTTTCCGGCCTTGCCAATACAAATCATACATAATTTGCGGGGTCAAATAGGGGGGGGGGGGGGGGCAAGTATTTTTTACCGTTGGTTCTTCTTGTATAATGAGATTCGTAGCACGGGAAACTCTTAATATGAAGTACTACCTCTTACATTACAGCCAAACTGTGTTTGTTGGAAGGTGCACAGATGCCTCTTTAATCATCGTGAGTAACTCCAGATGTATAACTGCTTGAATTTAATATTGCTAATGTGACAAACATTTGAGTTTCATCTAATACTTTCATAAAACAACCTCTACAAACCTTCAGAATTTCTCCATTAACTTTAAAATGATAACAATGAGTTGCATTTCATTCTTTTTCAGGATCGTTTGTCCTTTTTCTCTGGGTGGCAGTTGATTTCGAATCTGCACTACTTGCAATAAAAACAACCCACTTTGTCTCCAAATATTAGATTATTAGGCTCCTCTTCATCATTTTCATGCATAACCTCCAATCCTACAAAACACAAAAACACCAGATTCTTTGCAGTCTTCTTATTTACGTATTTTTACATGGCAAGATGTAGAATTCTACACGTCCTATTACAATACATTATTCTACTATTTGAGTTTTAAAACCACCAGCAATTCGCAAAAAAACTTAAACAACACAAAACACGACCTGGTACACGTCAAACGTCAGTAGACTTGACACTGACAACCTCAACATCATTTATATATAGTGCGTCAAATATAATATAATTATAGTATAAGTCTCTTATTATGCAACATTTTGTTACGTTAAAATAGTATAAGTCGACTTATACCTTTTTTCCCTCCAATAATCGTAGCATTTAAAGTTGTCCTAAAACTGCCAACCTATTTAAAAGCCTTAACAGAATAATGAGACTTACACTCTTTAAAACACAATGTAGAGCATCACTTTCTGAAATATAATTTGACTTAAACTCATTTTCCCAAATTTTCGACTTATACTGTTTTTCCCACCCATCATAGAATTACAGTGAGTTAAATAAATGTTTATTCTCGAGAAAAAATGTTTGGTCACGAGCCTGAATTTTGACGGAATAATATTAATAAATTGATTATAGTTAATATTTAAGTTTCACAAATAATTTAATTTTGTCAAAATAAAGTTAAATAGAAAGTTTTTAACTCACTAGTGACATAAAAAAAATATTTCAGCCTTCCATATAAACACATTTTTAAGTGGTTACTAAGAATTAAATAATGTCAGTTTAGAAGATCAAAATTGGATAAAAGTGTTTTTATTTACATTTAGATGATTTCCTGTGGCTCATATTACCAATCCTTCCTCCAGTAAAATAATGCGAGCTCTTAATATCACGGGTTTCTCAATGAAAAATTTTAATAATCATCAGTATTTTTACATTTGATCGACACTTATTTTAAAGTCCAATCTAAGCAGCAAAAAAATTACCAAAAAAGACCAACTGCATGTGTAATTTTGGCACAAAAATACCATACCCTGATAAAATATCTAAATGGCTTTGCAAACAAAAAATGTTTAATAAATAAAACGCTATTACTATGTATAACTTTAAAAATGTACCATTGCTCATTGTGCGTTTTAGAAAGAGAAACACGTTCCAAATTACAAAAGATTTTTACTCCCCACACGGAATTTTATTACCAGTGACATTCAATTTAAATGTATTTTTTAAATTCTTGGAAAATAATCAGTATTTTCAATTGTAATGCGTTGCCTTCAATTAATCCATGAAGTCATTAAATTGTAGTTACTATAACATCGAAACGTTCCAAAACGTGATGTCACACAATGTCGTAAATAACTGGAAAGCGTATTTCGATTATGAAGAAATATGTTATGGTACGGTTAGATTACTTTTGGTTAATCTATTACATAATGTCGCTTTATTTTAATGATTATAATGATATTGTGGTGACCGCCTGGGTCATGGAACGGAGAAATGGAAACGAGGATCACGGGTAGCCCGGAAAAACGCGGTTACCAGGGAGGCGAGAAAAACAAATAATAAAAAAAAAGAAGAATTTTGCTGGAATACAGAAAACACACTCATTTTTGTAATTCCTACCAAAAATAAAGTAATCACCTTATTCGTCGACCTGCCTCTCTTTTTGAAGTTAAATTATATTGTATCAAGTCGATAACGACTGATCTACAAGTGTTGAATTGTTGGACCAATGAGAATCATCAACCACAACAGCTAGTTCACACGATGTGATCCTTCAATTACAACAATATCAAAATATTTCGCAAATGCATGTTGAATGAGCTTATTACCCCTCGAAATATAAATCTATTAAGCAAATTAAAAAAGACGAAAAGTAACCTGAATATATGAATATTTAATCCGTTCGTAACTATGGAAAATTATGTCTTACAAAGACTAAATACAAATTACTTATGGAAACAACTTCATACAGGTTGAAGCTACTCTTTATTTAATTTATTAACAAATAAGGGTTTTTATCTTTAATATAATATTAATAATAATAATAAAGTATATTCATTAAAACAAAACCTCAAGTATGCCGTGATTTTTTATTTAAAAAAAATTAAGTTGGTTACACATATTGAGGTAATGTTACTTGCAGCATGTTCCTACCGATGAATTAATTTGCTGTGATAAACGACGCAGGGTCTCTGCGGCAGAGAAGACGTAGGTTCACCTTCCAAAATTCCTTGGGCTGTGTTAATAGCATCCTAAGTACGTTTGACTGGTCTACCATTTCCTGGTTTACGGAGAATACTACCTGTTTCATAAAATAATACATGATCGTGATAACCCTAGTAGCACAAAATATTTCTTAAATATTGAAAAACACATATTTCTGTGATATTGATTATGACAGATTTTTATATGTTTTAGCAATATTTCTGTAAAATATTAAAGAAATATTACTATGTATATATTTTTGCAATATTTGTAAAATAATGTTGGGGAAATATCATGATATATGTGGTTGTGGTGCGAATCCCAAACGCATGTACAGTATTACCGAGCACTCGAGATGTGTGGAGGTGAAGTTTGCGCAGAGTGAGAAAATATTCGGAGAACGCGAGAGAACGTAAACGAATTTAAGATGGTCACGCGCAACACGTCTCGAGTGCTTGGTACAACTCTACTTACGGTCAAATATCACACTTTGGAGTTTGCAAATAAATTATATACTGGTTGAGAGAATAGACAGGAATATATAACGAAATAGCCACTAGCACAGTCGTCTACGTGTCAAACAGTTCAATCGGTGGCAGAATTGACAGAGACAGTACAGTGTTGCCTTTTTCTGTCATCCATATATTTCTTTGGATATATTTATAAAATGTTACTTACTAAATATATGGATTGAAATATATACAACATGTTTATAAAATAATTTCATTTCAATATTTCCATAGACATATTAAATGAATATTTACTTTGGCCTTTTAATATTTCCGAAACATAAAAATGTAAAATCAATATTTCGAAAATAATTCTGACACATGTTGTGCTACTAGGGAAGGTATTTTTAAATTAATCATATATATAATGAGAAGCTTAGGAAATTCTTCCTGAAACTCTGCCACAGGTGCGTCGAATGAATACACCCAATTTCCGTCCGGCACACTTGAGGTTTTTTTTTAATAAACATCCCTAGTAGTACAAAATATTTCTTAAATATTGAAAAACACATATTTCTATGATATTGATTATGATAGATTTTTATATGTTTTAGCAATATTTGTATGAAATATTAAGGAAATATTACTATCTATATATTTTTGCAATATTTGTAAAAAAATGTTGAGGAAATATCATGATATATCCAGTCTTTAGCGAATAGCAAAAATTATTGTATAAATCGGTCAGTTTTGCATAAAAAGATTAGCAGTATCAAATTTGTATAATCGGTGGCCTATTTCGTTTTACTTGGAAACTACGGCTGTTTTATTTAAACCGGTACTAGAGTGTTCTATCATCAAAACGTGTAGTTTGAGAAATTTGAAAATATTTTAATGGCTTGAAATAAATATAAAAACACTTGCCACCGTCTTGAAATTTTCCAGAATCGCCCAAAAATTATTCAGAATTATGATTCTGCAAAAACCTCCAAACATTTCTAGATTTCAATTTCTAGATATCAGAAGAAATCTCCTCAAAGAATGTGTGGTGTAAAAACTTTTGCTTGAAAAAAATTCAAAAAAAAATGACTAATTTTTTTAAATTTACTAAAAATGCATTTATTAATAAGATTCTGCAAAATAACCTCACGTGAACAGAGCGTAAGGTTGAAAGTATTCGTCAACATCTTAATGAGTTGAAAAAAATGTAAAAACAATTGCCATCGACTTGTAACTTTTTTAATTTCTTCAAAACGCAGTCATCATTATTTATTTTTTATAAAGATCTACCAATACCCTATCCCTATATTTGGAGATAATCCCTTGCGAACGAAACATAAGATTGTAGAAATTTTAAAACATTTATATAGCCTGAAAAAAATATAAAAGCAATTGCCATCGACTTGGAACTTTTTAAATATCTTCAAAACGCAGTTATAATTATTTTTCTGCAGAAACCTACAAACACCCTATCCCTAGATTTCTAGATAATCTCTTGCGATTAAAACATAAAATTGTAGATATTTTAAAACATTTATATGGCCTGAAAAAATATAAAAACAATTGCCATCAACTTAGAATTTTTAAAATTTCTTCAAAACGCAATCATATTTTTTGCTGCAAAAATTTATAAACACCCTATCCTTATATTTCGCGATAATTCCTTGCAAACAAAGCGTAAGATTGTAGATATTTTAAACCGTTTATGCGGCCTGAAAAAAAAAATATAAAAGCTATATCCATCGACTTGGAACTTTAGAATTTCCTCAAAACGCAGTCATAATTATGTTCCTGCAAAAATCTACAAATACCCCACATTTCTGATGGAGAAATATCCGCTCACGTCAGTGGTCTTTGTAATTTTTTGACGAAAATATATTCGAAAAAACCAAAAACGTAAAAAAATGGTTTTTATTTTTTTTCGGCTTTAATACTGGTTATTTAAGAGCGCTTTCGTAAGACTCTTTTGTAATCTCTTAAGAAAGTGCTCTTGTTTTTTTTTTCAAAATAGTGAGTAATAAAGCCGTAAAGAAATAAAAGCCTAAATTGATTTTTTCGGCTTTTTTCGAATATCTCCGGAAGTAATGGGAATATTTAAAATTTCTATTTAACAAATTATTCAGCACTAAAATGCGCAACTTTGCGTTCATTTAACCATTTCTTATAGTTACCAAAATAGCAATGCTAATGCATGGAATCTGTAACACCCTCTATACAGTTTCGATAACTTCAAACACCACTACCTTTATGATAACACCTCAGCTTGAAGGTTTGAATTTTTTTTAAGAATCGCTAACGAAATCCATGTTTTTATAAAATTTGTAAAAAGTCGAGAGTTTGTTGCAAATTTTGTAAAAATCAAATTAAAATTAAAGCATACTTAACTCCAAAACACCACAACGGTGTTCGGTAAACCTAAATTTGGTAGATGATTATCTACAGAATTACAAAATTCAGTAAGTTTTTGTAAATTTCGAAATGCTCGGGGAGTTACATTTATGTTTAATAGCTCATTTTTCAGTTGTATTAAGCCAACACAATTTACAATTTATCATTCAAAATTCAAACCTGAAATTAGAATGACAAACACGATTAAAATTAAAAATTTAAAACTTAAATTAATACAAATTTATAGTGAAAATACACCACTTAAAAGTCAAAATTCAAATTGTAACATATAATCATTTAAAATTATAATTTAAAATGAATGAACACAATTCAAAACTTAAAAAAAAAAATTCAAAACTAAAAGTAAAATTCAAAATAAAATACACAATTTAAACACAAAAAATTAACATATCGCAATTTAAAAATAAATATTCAATTATTCTATAATTTCAGTTTATATAAATAAGACAGGACAGAAACTTGTGTATGAATAAAATTTTATATGTATTCAAAACATAAGTCTGAATGATTTTTTTTACAATTTACGATGATACTCAATTATTAGGTTACATCTATACGAATGTGTCAATCAAATTTTATTTTTTTAACAGTTATCTTGACATAACAATAATGTCGTAATTTTAAGGCTTTATTATTGTATATACTTTTACTGGTAATATGGTGATTGTATGTTTGAACTTTCTATTAGAATATCATAATTTATTGCATTACGTGAAGGTACGTGGGACTGCACTAGACACCAATTATTTCTAGGTTTAATGTGTGAAATGTTGGCTTTACAAATATTTAGACACCTACAAACTACTTGAGAAATGTGTATATGTGTAAAATTCATTTAGATTACCTGTTCAATTTTTAAGAATTAAAACTTTCCACTGTGATGATAGTCATAAAACAAATATCCTCCATCCTAAATTAGTTATCACACTTGTATATTTTTGGTGGAATTATTTTTACTCTTGATTTTACTTGATTTAACTTGAAGGTTTGTTAAAAAAAAACTAGGCTCCTACGTTTTTGGATCAACTTAAAAAATCATTTCACTTAATTCTGTTTATTTTGTTGACAAATGTGCACTATTCTGACACAACAAATACGTACTAAATGTGACAACTAATATAGGAGTACTCTATGAAAATATTATTATTTATACACATAGTCCGTTTTAACCTAGAACCTTAACTTCTGGAAGAACCACTTGTTCTTGCCCAGCTTATACCTCTCTTCGACTTTGGTCCGGGTCTGGAAACGGATTTTTTTCCGCTTCATGGGATCTTTGCGATCCTTAATCCCCACTTTAGTGTCATTGGCTAAGTCCACTGTGTAATGGGTGGGCATCAAATGGTTGTAATTAAGGACCTTGGCGAAGGGCTTTATCTTGGATCGCTTGTGAATTTTGACCTTGCCCATACGCTTATGCACCTTCCTGGGGTAACGATCAATGCCAGTAATCAGCGCATGTCCGTACTACTTGTCGGAGGTGCCATTGTCGAAATTATTCATTATGATGGCCTTTCGGCCTGCGTTCCGGTCGCTAAGGATATTAACAGGGTCCTGCATCTCACCTCCCGTCTTTTATAGCTCAGTTATTAATTAAGTTAGGATTTTGATATTTTGCAGTTCACCAAGGCGTATTTCATAAAAATATGTTCGATTATACAGGGTGTCCCAAAAAACTGTGACGTCATGATAATATATTTGTTTTATTACATATATTTTCTTGCTTATTTGGGTACCTTTTATGGTTGTCTACATACTCCTATAATTTTATTGAAATCGATTCAGAGATATCAGCAAAAAATAAATAAAAACTATAAAAACAGTTTTGCACTATTGGTTTAAAAAATAAATAAAAAATACATACAAGGTACTTATTAAATAAGGTCTGATAGTCCCGTTAACCAAGTTTGATTGATATGAATTATACAGAGTGCCCAAAATTCAGTGTCAAACTTTTAAAACTTTAAATTCATAAAATAAAGTCAGCCCCTTTTTTCTCACTTATTATTAAAACTACCCAGGATCTCTCAAAAGTAGATCAAATGAGTATTATTTGTCTATATATCGAAATTAAATACGAAAAGAACGTTCCCACTGAAATAAAAATAAATGAATCATTTTTAGGTTTCATTTCAACTGAAAATCACTCATCAGAAAACATTTTTATTATTAATAAAGCCCGTTAGAACATTCGTGGCCAATAATATCGTAGCTAAACTAGGCCTAACAATGACTTGATTTTTTGAAAATTGACCATACCATAAATCCTAATAGTTCTAAGTTTAATAAAAATTATTTAAATGAAAATGAGAAAGATGTGTCCTCTTTTATTACTTAATATTATTAACAAAATCTTAATCCTAAGTTAAAAGCTTACTTTTATTACTATAGCATCACTGCTGTTTAATTATGAGTTTTTATCCACTTTCGGTAAATTAGTAGAGATTACTTAGAAATTTAGTAAATGCGGTGGAGGCGCCGGAGACCTGGTTGAAATTTATAGCTAACCCCTCGATCATTTTAAATAATTTTTAATTAATTAATTCCCTATTTTTTTCGAAACCCCCTCAATGAATTTGAATTAAATTTTCACAAAATATATCCAGACATGGAGCTATGAAACAAAACAAAAATCTGGAAACTGGTTATCACCAGTTTTTTTTTGGAATTTCCCATCAAAATTGCTGCCTGGGTGCACTTAAATAATCGCAACAAACAAAACATTTATTTCAAACCCGCGGTGATGTCCATACGCCACTGCTGTGCACGCTGTATCTCAAAAAATAATTCTGAAATGTGTTGACAAAGTACTTTTGTACATCTCTTTTCTGCCCTTCTCCTTCTTTTTTGTCAGTTTCAACCAAAATTAATTTCGTCGCGGTTTACGGTTACGTTTAAATTAAATGTTTTTCGTTCCAATTTCGGTTCCGGTGCAGTTTCGGTTCGGTTCCGGTTCAGTTCCAGTTAAAATTAAAATTTAAAATCGAAAAAAAGCAGTTAAAATTCGAAAAGCAAATATATACTGCTATAAATTTTGGTTTAATTTTATTTACCAAATTCCTGCCTTGCTTAATAGTATATTGTACAACAAGCATATAACGAAAATTAAAATCAAAATAAAAAAAAACAAAAACAAAAACAAAAACAAAAACAAAAACAAAAACAAAAACAAAAACAAAAACAAAAACAAAAACAAAAACAAAAACAAAAACAAAAACAAAAACAAAAACAAAAACAAAAACAAAAACAAAAACAAAAACAAAAACAAAAACAAAAACAAAAACAAAAACAAAAACAAAAACAAAAACAAAAACAAAAACAAAAACAAAAACAAAAACAAAAACAAAAACAAAAACAAAAACAAAAACAAAAACAAAAACAAAAACAAAAACAAAAACAAAAACAAAAACAAAAACAAAAACAAAAACAAAAACAAAAACAAAAACAAAAACAAAAACAAAAACAAAAACAAAAACAAAAACAAAAACAAAAACAAAAACAAAAACAAAAACAAAAACAAAAACAAAAACAAAAACAAAAACAAAAACAAAAACAAAAACAAAAACAAAAACAAAAACAAAAACAAAAACAAAAACAAAAACAAAAACAAAAACAAAAACAAAAACAAAAACAAAAACAAAAACAAAAACAAAAACAAAAACAAAAACAAAAACAAAAACAAAAACAAAAACAAAAACAAAAACAAAAACAAAAACAAAAACAAAAACAAAAACAAAAACAAAAACAAAAACAAAAACAAAAACAAAAACAAAAACAAAAACAAAAACAAAAACAAAAACAAAAACAAAAACAAAAACAAAAACAAAAACAAAAACAAAAACAAAAACAAAAACAAAAACAAAAACAAAAACAAAAACAAAAACAAAAACAAAAACAAAAACAAAAACAAAAACAAAAACAAAAACAAAAACAAAAACAAAAACAAAAACAAAAACAAAAACAAAAACAAAAACAAAAACAAAAACAAAAACAAAAACAAAAACAAAAACAAAAACAAAAACAAAAACAAAAACAAAAACAAAAACAAAAACAAAAACAAAAACAAAAACAAAAACAAAAACAAAAACAAAAACAAAAACAAAAACAAAAACAAAAACAAAAACAAAAACAAAATCAAAATCAAAATCAAAATCAAAATCAAAATCAAAATCAAAATCAAAATCAAAATCAAAATCAAAATCAAAATCAAAATCAAAATCAAAATCAAAATCAAAATCAAAATCAAAATCAAAATCAAAATCAAAATCAAAATCAAAATCAAAATCAAAATCAAAATCAAAATCAAAATCAAAATCAAAATCAAAATCAAAATCAAAATCAAAATCAAAATCAAAATCAAAATCAAAATCAAAATCAAAATCAAAATCAAAATCAAAATCAAAATCAAAATCAAAATCAAAATCAAAATCAAAATCAAAATCAAAATCAAAATCAAAATCAAAATCAAAATCAAAATCAAAATCAAAATCAAAATCAAAATCAAAATCAAAATCAAAATTAAAATCGAAATTAAAGTTGTGATTACAATTACCATTGAAATCAAAATAAAATCAGTACTAAACACGGTAAACAAAAATGATCATAAATCGCGTTCTGTGAATTTAAGCGCGAATCAGCGTGTTTAATAACTATATTAAACACGCAAATGCGTGTGCGTGTTTAATAAGCATATTAAACACGCAAATGCGTGTTTAAGAAATTGAGTGTTAAATATACCCCATTAATGCTGCCCATACAATTAAATAATGCGCACATTATAACATTTTCGTGAACAAACTTTATTAAAATTAAAAATTGATTATTTTATTGTTGAAAACAAAAATAAAATAAAATTAAGGAAATATTTAAGAAATACAAAAACATTGTACATAAATAAAATAAAACCATTACAAATTAGGAGGAAATACAAAAGGAACAAACAAATTAGTCACAGTTTATTCCGTTGAAAAATTAATAATGGAAATTTAAAATGACAGTAAAATTAAAAATTAATATGTAATCGACACATTAATATGTTAAATTCGATTCTGATAAATTCATTCTTTTATCAGTCAATATAAGTTTTAGTACCGAAAAAATTATTTCCACACTAACTTTGTGTAGCTGATACATTGACAAAAAAACTGTTTTTTTAATATTCTTGAATCCATTTTTCGTGTATGTGTTATATTATTTTTTTATGGATTTTGAGCTCTTCAAACAGTTTTCCCGATTGGTATATTTTTCACATTTTTTCCAATTGTTGAATGCATTTTTCGTTTTCCTAGTTCATGTTTGGAAAATTGTCGTTTTGTTAACAGCTAGAATATGGCATTTGTTTTTAAGTGAAATCAGAAATTATTGTTTTTTTTTATGGATTTTGAGCTCTTCAGCAGTTTCTTCGTTTTACTAGTTCAAGTTTAAAATGCTGTCGTTTTGTACAGAGCTAGATGTTGGACATTATTTTAATGTGAAATTGTATATTGTTTATGGATTGTGAGCTATTGGAGCAAATTTCTTCATTCATCTTTTTTTGCAATTTTTTTAATTGTTCAATGCATTTTTCGTCTTCCTAGTTCAAGATTGCGGTGTTGCCGTTTTGTTTACTTCCAGGGTTTAGCAATTAATTAGATGTTACATCAAATTTGTATTATTTTGTGTACGTATTTTGAGCTTTTGAAACAAAATGCTAATTTTTTTTAAATCTTTTAAATCGTTAAATGCAATTTTCCTTTCCCTCGTTCAATTTTGGATATTTGCCATTTTGCTTCCAGCTAGGATATGACAATTGTTTTTACGGGATATCAAAACTATATTATTCTTTTGTGAATTTTGAGATTTTGATTTTTCAAATCATCTATTACAATTTTCATTTCCAGTCCAAGTTTAGATTTTTGTCGATTTATTTCCACCTAGAACATGTGAACATGTGAAATCATTAATGGATTATTTTTTATGGCTTTTATTTAATTTAATGAAAAAATGGTGATGTGGCCTTCATGTTACTTTCTCCGACTTAATGATATCATAGTCATTTACATTTAAGCTTTCGTGGTTTATTTTCAATTTAAATCATATTTTAAATGTACATCGAGCGTTTTGTTCACTCACATAAAACTGACGTTTAAAACGTCAAAATTATGAAAGATGGAAAAATTATACTTCAAATTCAAAAACTCGATTTACTCAAAAATTAAAGAGTTTTCGAAACAAACACATTCCTTATAAGTTGTGCATTTTGGCATCTACAATTATTATTAACATAAATTTGCTGTAACTATTATCGGTTAATAATTATAAACCAAAATTGAAAAAAAAATGAATAAACTTTTATCTCGAATAACAATGATTTTATGAAAAATATTTTTAAACAAAAGATGTTCATTTCTTTGTTGTCTTCGATATTTGTTTAAATGTTTTTGTGATATTTTTCATATTTCAAAAAAAATTGGCAAAAACAAAAAACTGTTAAGGTAAACACCCATTTCCAGTGTACAAAATTTTACCAAAAGCTTTTCAGTTCTTCCGATTATCAAATTCAAATAAGACGTATGTTCAAAGTTTCATATCAATTGCTCTATTAGTTTTGAGATACAGCGCGCACAGACGCACACACATACACACCCTGCCACACGCACACAGACACAATAATTGTCAATTATTGATGTTTTCCAGAAATTGTTGAAATGGCATCTAGGCAACCCCAAAACGGATATTTCAGTAAAAAAAAATTAAAGCATTTTCACCATCACAATACTTTCTCGTACTTATTTTTTTTCTAACCGAAATTAACCGTTAATAAAATTTCGTTCTGGTTTCGATTTCGGTTTTTAAATTGAGCAATTGCGGTTACAGTTAGGGTTCTATTAAATATTCCGGTTCATTTCGGTTTTCGGTTTAGAGTTCAGTTCCGATTCGACTCTCTGGTTTCAACCAACGCACTTAATGGTAACCAAGGCTCTTTAGTGATCATCCACTCTGATGTTTCTCTTATGATGCTTTTTTTTCTAATCAGGTATTTAACGCTAAACTTTATATTTTAATTATTTATAGAAAATTTGTAAAGAATGGCTTTACTATTCATCTATATATACTGCAGTATCTACGACTGAACTTTAATGAACTCATAATCTGTACTTCATACAGACAATTCACAGTACTTTATTTTAAAAAATAATCATTGGCTATTAATTTTGACTTTTATAAATTTTTGACATAACCATTTTCGAATTTCAATTTTTACAAATAATCGTCTGATAAAGTGATAAAACGAATGTAATATGTATGCAATTACCGGGTGATTGTAATTGGTAAAAACTTTTTTTATGAAGTTGGTATTAAAAAATTGGCACTACTGTTACGTAAAACAGGCACACGGACGCAGTGTCGTAGAATTGATTTTAAAAAAATGGTGATGTGGCCATTATGTTACTTTCTCCGATTTGACGATTAGACCAAAACCTTGATAATACCTGCAAAACATTAAAAAATCGCTGCTTTTGGTTAAAAATCTAAAATATTCGCCAATCAAAAATTCGCTGATAGAAATCAATAATTAAACAATAAAACTAAAACATAGGCCCAAAAAATCCAAATATCAAAAACTATGGCCTAAACATAAAAAAAAAACGGAAACTAAAACATCGAAAATTTCAACAAACACATCCAAAAAGTGGTCCAAAATAAAGATTATTTCGGCAAACAAATTAAAAATTTGGAATAAATTGAGGCGAAAACAGGTAAAGGTAAAGATCTAAAATATGGACCAAAAAAATGCAGACCAAAATATTGTAAATTCAAGTAAAAGAAAAAATATTTAGCTAGCCCCTAAAATAATTCTTTGGCTCAAAATAAGTTTCCGACCAGAAACTCGAAAATAATGCAAAAAAAATAAAATAAAAAACAAAAATTCAGGTTAAAAAGTAAAAGGCAAAAAATCAAAAACCGACCAAAAAACTCCAAAATACCGGCAAAAAATCGCGCATAAAAATCAATAATTCAGATTAGAAAATTTAAAATACGAGTATAACACAAAAAAGCTAAAACTTAAACCAACAATTAGGACCTAAATATCAAAAATACGGACCAAAAAATCGAAACTTTTAACACGCCACCTAAATTTTCACTCCAAAATAAAGAATATTTAGGTCAAAAATCAAAAATTTGGAATAGAAAACGAAGTTACAGGCCAGAGATCCACAAATGCAGATAAAAAATTCAAGTAAAGGAAAAATAGTTTGCCGTTTTCACCTTCAAAATAACCCTGTAGCTCAGAGTAAGTTTCTGAACAGAAACTCAAATTGAAAATAAAAAAATCTAAAATATGGATCAAGAAAACAAAAAATTAGACCAAATACTGAAAATTTGGGACAAAAAAAAATTAAAAAAGCAGGCCACAATAAAGAATATTTTGAAAAAAAAATTACAGACCAGAGATCTAAAAATGCAGATTAAAAAAATTCAAGCAAAGTAAAAATTGTTTGCCATTTTAACCCTCAAAATAACCCTGTAGCTCAAAGTAAGTTTCCGAACTAAAACTAAAATTGAAAATTGAAAAATTTAAAATATAGGATGAAAAGAACAAAATTTTGACCAAATACCGAAAATTTGGGGCTAAAAATAAAAAATACAGATTAAAAAATCGAAAATCTTAATAAACAAATGGAAAATTTCAGCCAAATAAAGAAATCTTAGGACATAAGATCAAAAATTTCGACCAAAAAATCGAAAATACAGGTCAAAATTTAACAAATGTGCCCAAAAGATTAAAAACATAGGCCTAAAAATAAAAAAGTGCAGACCAAAAAGTTAAAAAATCGAAAATCTTAATAAACAAATCGTCAATTTTGGCCAAATAAAAAAATCTTAGGACATAAAATCAAAAATTTAGACCAAAAAATCCAAAATACAAATAAAAAATCAACAATTGTGGCAAAAAATCGAAAATTTAGACCAAAAATCAAAAGCACGAGCTTAAAAATCACAATACTGACCAAAAAAGTGGAAAACTTCAACAGATCATTTTAAAATTGGGACCAACATAAAGAATATTTATGAAAAAAATCAAGAATTGAAAGGAAAAAAATTGAAGAAACAGGCAAAAAATATAAAATACGAGCACGAAAATTCTGGTCTTAAAATAATTTGCCCCAAAAATAACACAAGCTCAAATCAAGATACGATCCGAAAGTCTGAAATAATGGCAAAAAAATAAAAAATGGTGTTACTTTTTCCGATTTGAGGGTACAGTACTTTATGTTTACACTTTCATGGTTTATTTTCAATTGAAATCACATTTTAAATGTGCATAGAGCATTTAGTAAAATCAGATGAGACTGACTTTTAAAACGTCAAAATTATGAAAGATAAAAATAACAAATTATACTTTAAATTCTAATAGTCAATTTACTCAAAAACCAAAGAGATTTCGAAAAATACTTATTCTATATAAGTTGTTCATTTTGGCATTCTCTACAATTATTATTAAAATACATTTGCTGTACGTATTATCGTTTCATAATTTTAAACCAAAAATTACAAAAAAAAATTAATTGCTATTATTTTTCAAAAACCATACATTTCACGAAAAATATTTTCAAGCAAAAAATGTTCATTTCTTTGCTTTCTTCAAGATTTGTTTGAGTGCTGTTATAGTACTTTTCATATTTAAAAAATTATCGGAGAAAAACAAAAAACGGTTAAGCTTTTCAGTTCTTCGGATTATCAAATAAGGCTTAAGTTCAAAGTTTGATGTTCATTCAAGTAGTAGTTTTTTAGATACAGCGCGCACAAGCAAACATGCATACATTTTAACAGGAATGCATATTGAAATAAAATAGTGATGTGACCATCATGTTACTTTCTCCGACTTGACGCTATCATTTATATTTACGCTTTCATGGTTTATTTTCAATTTAAATCATATTTTAAATGTACATCGGGCGTTTTGTAGACTCGGATGAAACTGACGTTTAAAACGTCAACATCATGAAAGATGGAAAAATTATACTTCAAATTTAAAAACTCAGTTTCCTCAAAAACTAAAGGGATTTCGAAAAAAACGTATTCTTTATAAGTTGTTCATTTTTGCATTCTCTACAATTATTATAAATTTGCTGTAACTATTATAGTTTTATAATTATAAACCAAAAATGAAAAAAATAATAATAAATTTTGTTCTCGAATAAAAATGATTTTATGAAAAATATTTTCAAGCAAAAGATGTTCATTTCTTTGTTGTATTCAAAGTTTGTTTACATGTTTTTGTGATATTTTTAATATTCAAGAAAATATTGGCAAAAAACAAAAAATGGTTAAGGTAAACACCCATTTCCGGTACACGAAATTTCACCAAAAGCTTTTCAGTTCTTCGGATTATCAAATCAGACGTATGTTCAAAGTTTCATATCAATTGCTTTATTAGTTTTTGAGATACAGCGCGCACAGACACACACTCACACACACACACAATTTTTTTCCAGAAATTGTGGAATTGGCATCTAGGGACCCCAAAACGGATATATCCGTAAACAAAATTTTTGAAAAAAAATCACGATAACAATACTTTCTCGTACTTCGTAACGGAGAAAGTAAAAATAGTTACCGAAGAATTTTTCAAAATCATTGCCAACTCCATAAAAAATGTCTCAATCAATTACAGTCACCTGGTAGCGTTTATAATGGCTTTTATTACACTTGCATGAAAAACGACACTCGCCTACCGACTCATGGTCATAATTTCATCGGCGCGTATTAACAGCTGTCAATATAAACTTGCGTAAATAACTTTTACTGATTTTCTGTCAAGCTCATTTATAACAACACATTTCACAAGATACACAACTGGGCTGGACCCAAAAATTCCACGCGATGTGTGCTTTGTCTATACATACAATAAACAATTAAAATTTAAAAAAATAAACAAATTAAGAAATAATTAAATATTTAATTCAAGGCTAACTTCAGAGCCATATATTTTCACCGACCATTGCCATTTAATTGAAAGTAGCTCATTTTTTGACACAAGCTCAACCTTAATAATTCATTTCGAGAGGTGATATCAATTAAACAAGACTCGTTGGGAAACGAAAGCAACAACACTCGGCCAGAATTGTGCAAACGATTAATTCTGGTTTTCTGATGAAATTAGAAAAGGACTACATAGCCCGATGATGATATTATATTATCATTTATGCAATGTTCTGATTTCACTCTTCACTTTTCTGGTATCAATTTGTTCTATTAACGTTTGCAAGATTTCATAACTTTCATTACAAATGATCTCGATTACTTCCGTCAATAATCGCATGTGACCTTAATAACTCTTAGTTAAATTTAATTTTCAACAGTAATCTAAGTGACTATGATTTTACCGGAAATTATTAGCCTCAAGATCATCAAGACAATTGGCCGAACAGAAGTATTACATTTCGAACGAAAAATAAAATTATTTTCTGGAAGAGCTTATAAAACAGTATTGAGAAAGTACTGTTGGTTTATTTAAAATAACCAGTTGTAAAAAATAAAAACCAAAGTTGATTTTTTTGGTAGTCAGAATATTTTAAACTTCTTTTTAGCAAATTATTCAACATTATAATGCGCAACTTTGGCTCCATTTAACCTACGCTCTATCTCGTTACTATCTAGTTACCGAGATAGCAATGTTAATGCATCGAATTTGTAACACCCTATATAAGTGGTTGTAGGAAATTAGATTGTAGTATAAATGAATGTATTAGACTGGTGTAAAATATTTTTGTTAATGCACCAATAAATTATTTGATTTGATTTTTAAAGTGATTTTTTTTCCGTTGTGTAAAAAAACTTGGTAATTTTTTTTTATCTGTATGAATAATTTAAAAGATCCTATATATTCACTTTAAATAAAGTCTTATCTAATATAAAATAAATTACAAACGATACGTAAAGTAGAATATAACTTTTACCCGCTGTTACGAAATAATCCCGTCACTTGACATCGTCACTTTTTCTGACGTAGAGCGTGTGGGCACAATCTAAAAAAATATGCATAAAATAAAATATATATTGTGCAAATTATAATATGCTATATACTCGTACATGTATACGTGTGTGCGGTGAAAGTAGAACGAAACAGAAATATGCAGCTGGAATAATCTGTACAAAATTGTGGCAAATTACCATGCACACCATGATGGTAGATAAAGAAAAGTTGGCATTTATTTTCCGCCTTGTTAGCCATAAACGCATGGATAACTACACTTTAGCTTCAGGGTGAAGATTTGAAAAATCGTGTTCGCAGCGCGTGACTTGAAGATGATCATCGTTTACGATCAAATTCTCGATATAACGTTACAATGTAATGGAGTTGACATGGATAGATTGAGTATATCTTGTTTGAACTGCTTTTGAAAAATGTGCAAGTGTATGTTTAGTGCTATTTCTCGTAAACATCCCATTCACAGTAAAGATATTTTCTTTCCCAAGTATTTTTGTGAAATGTGAATATGTATTATGTGCGTCTTTTACTTTCTCTCCATGAAATACGGGAAAGCATTTTTTTTCGGGAACATTTTGGATTCAAAGTTTCAAATATCCATTTTGATGGTATGGTAAGCAGGTTAGCTTCTTGATTGATTGGTGGGTTGTATCAATGTGCTAATAAAAACTAATAATAATAAATTAGTCATGCAAAACGATCTTTAACTGATGTTCAGAAACTAGAAATACTATTTATAACATGCAAATTTCTTTTTATCATCAATATCCGGCGTGGCAGGTGAAGTTGTTGTTTCAATTGATGTGTTGCTTTTTAGTAGACTAGACTTGACAGAATAATTATGTTATGTTTAATAAAAACTTTTTTTTTAGTTTTCGTCATCTTTAACATTTTAATATATTTGTAAAATTTGCTACATTTAGAAAAATGTTGGGCAAAAAAAGTAAACAGTAAAAATAAAAACAAATTTAGATATACACATATACACACACTCACACAACAAAAAATCTAGAATTTCGATCATAATAACCAAATCTAAAAATCTTTTAACTTTAATTTTATTGTGATAACTATTAAATTTTAATTTTAATAATTTTAAAAACTATATTAATTGTCTAATAAGTACTTAATGATATTAATAATCCATAACATATAGGTATAATACTAACATATATAAATGTATATTTTAGTTTCATCTGATGATGGCAAATAGCCGAAACCAGTAGTGATATATATATAATTAATAAATATTAAGGAAGTACAAGGTAACATTGATTACATTTCCATTAAATAAATAATAAACTCCCACTTTCAATGTACAAAATATTACGAAAAGCTTTCTAGTTCTTTGTGTTGTCGAGAAAACCTTGGCTTTAAAAGTTTCTTTAAAAACAGAAAAGAAAAAAATAAATGATGAAAATATTGATTATTTTTAAACTAATAGGATTTCGAATAAAACGTTTGGCATTCCCTATAATGATTGTTAATGTAAATTATGTTTATATTATACAATGTGTCCACTTAAATATGAAAAATATGGGAAACTTTTTTATTCGTGATTTCTCAGAAAATGCATTTTTTATTTAAAACTACATATTATTAAACAAATGAC
Source organism: Ocypus olens (assembly GCA_910593695.2). Taxonomy (NCBI): domain Eukaryota; kingdom Metazoa; phylum Arthropoda; class Insecta; order Coleoptera; family Staphylinidae; genus Ocypus; species Ocypus olens. The sequence continues at coordinate 36,488,741 of OU343053.1, forward strand.
ATAAATAACAAAGATGTAGGTAATTTACTATAATTTCTACACTTGTCTAGGTAAATATAATCAAGAATTCCCGACACTATCATCAAACTTGATATTTATAGGATAAAACTTCCCTTACATGAAAATTTAATATAAAAATTTCGGACCACTACAAAAATCAATATTTGCCATAAATAAATGTTTAGTGAAGGATTTTAACAAAAAAATATAGGGTCTTACTTTTCACGACAAAACCTAAATTCAAAAATCTGTTTAGAATTCTTAACTACGGAAATCGAAAACAAATTTGTCAATTTGCCATTAGCAACAAACACATAGGGCGTGTTCATTATTTCCATGGCCTGCACGCTCATCCATCTTAACCCCATTTGACCACTTTTTATAGGGTTGGTTAATAAATAGAATTTATTCTAAGAGGCCTTTTCGGAGTTTTTTTGAAAACCAATTAGAGATGATGTAATATATTTAAATAATAATCGAGATATCCTTGAAAACAGAATTAAAAATTTTAGCGGACAGACAAATTTATATATTAAATGAGACATTCATCATGAGTGATTTATTTATTGTAAATCATATTGTTCATTTGAACCAAATTAAATAAATTAATTATAATCCATTTGTTATTTAATGTCATATACCAGTTGTTTTGTAGTTTTAGTTGGTTTTAGATAAAGCACTAACTTTCATAAAGAATAACATTAAATAAATTCAAAAAAACGAAATATAGCCTGAATATATAAATATTCAACCTGTTCGTAACTCTGCAAGCAAAATTAAGTCTTACTAAGACTATAAACAAATAACTTATTATTTGTTTATAGTCTTAGTAAGACTTAATTTTGCTTGCAGAGTTATTAACAGGTTGAATATTTATATATTCAGGCTATATTTCGTTTTTTTTTAATTTATTTATTTAATGTCATTTCAGTTCTTTATTTTGTCGAGAACGTTGAAATTTTTTGAAAAAGATAAACAAATTTGATCTTTTTTCAAAAACTTATTGGATATCCAGTGCGCGCCTAAAGTATGTATTCAGTAAAACCAAAATAAAATATTTTTGGAAAAAAATTAGGAAATATTCTATACTTTAGATGCGCACTGTATAAACAAACCTTCTCATTACAAGTAGTTCGGTTTGGCATTATCTAGAATTATCGTCGTAAATTTTATGTAACTGTTATCATTTAATATTGATAGACTAAATCCTTTATTTTTTTTTACTTTCTCTGTTACGGAGTACGAGAAAGTATTGTGATCGTGATTTTTATTTCAAATTTTTTTTTTACGGAAATATCCATTTTGGTGTCCCTAGACGCCATTTCAACAATTTCTGGATTTTTTTTTGTGTCTGTGTATGTGTGTGTGTGTGTGTGTGTGTGTGTGTGTATAGGTGTGTGTGGCTGTGTGTCTGTGTGGTTGTGCGCGCTGTATCTCAAAAACAAATAGAGCAATTGATATGAAACTTTGCACATCCGTCTTATTTGATAATCCGAAGAACTTTTGGTAAAATTTCGTACACCGGAAGTGGTTGTTTACCTTAAGTGTTCTTTTTTTGTTTTTTGCCAATATTTTCTTAAATATGAAAAATATTACAAAAATATTTAAACAAATATTGAAGACAACAAAGAAATGAGCTTATTTTGTTTGAAAACATTTTTCATAAAATCATTGTTATTCGAGAAAAAAATTATTTTTTTTTCATTTTTGGTTTATAATTATGAAACGATAATAGTTACAGCAAATTTATGTCAATAATAATTGTAGAGAATGAGAAAATGAACAACATATAAAGAATACGCTTTTTTTAATCTCTTTAGTTTTTGAGTAAACTGAGTTTTTGAATTTGAAGTATAATTTGTCATTTCTCTCTTTCATAATTTGATCCGATTCTACAAAACGCACGATGTATATTAAACATGTGATTTAAATTTAAAATAAACCATCAAAGTGTAAACATAAGTAACTATGCCATGAAATCGGAGAAAGTAACATGATGGCCATATCACCATTTTTACTTTTGAAGAATCAATGATTTTATGAAAAACATTTATTAGCAAAAAAAAGTTCAACTCCTCCGTTATCTACAAAAAATGTGTTTATAATATTTTCATGTTATAAATCAATTTATAAATAATTGAAAAATATCAAAAACAAGTTTAGGTAAACACCCTCTTCCGGTGTATGAAATTTCAAGAAACTTGACTAGTTATTCGTATTGTCGAGAAATTTTCATTTTGAAATCTCTATATCTGCGTAAATGTTGGTAACATATGTCCGTTTATTGAATAATCATTTTCAACAATACGACCCCTTCCAAAAAAGATTAACATGTATTTACAATAATTAAAATTAAAATTGTTTTCTGAGAGCCAATTGTAAAAATTGTTTAAATCATCCTACAAGTATCTGGCGGGGTATTTAACGTAAGAAATATTTTAAGATCGTCTGCAAACAATACAAATTTGCAATGTTTAATCAGATCATTGATGAAAAGTAATAACAATAATATTGGTCCACAATAAGACCCCTGCGGAACCCCCGAAGTTACAGTGATGGGCTTAGAGACAAAATTATTGATTTTCATACTTTCTCTATCTGACAAATAGCTATGACCCATGACCCCACTTTATGGGGTCTTCATAGCCCATGGAATGTAATTTTTGCACTAACCTTGATAGAGAAACACGAACAAAAACCTTTGGAGGAATCTGTATACACTGCATCTATTTGGCATCTACTTGGCAATTTCAAGTGCATTAATAATATAATATTGATAAACTAGTAACTTTGATACAGTTGATCTAGCATCACAAAAGTCATGTTGTTCATTGCAGGTGAAGTTTAATTTGCAATCACTTTATAAAATAGTTTCGATAGTCTTCGATATTGTTCATGCTACTATTTTTAATTATCATTTCAATAAAACTTATTTTCCAAGTCGTAAGAAACCGAGATGTTTTAAGAGATATATTAAGTAAATGTATAGAATATTTGAAAAGAAAATGGATGTCATTTATTCTAAATTCTTTTTAGCTACACACTAATAGAGTTGCAGTGAAAGTTATCTCACTTACACATTTTTCTTGACTACAATTTATTTCAAATTAATTTTAACACCGTTCGCACGCTTTCTGCGAGTAAATAAATTTAATGACGATCAGAGATTTAAAGAATTGTGGGTTGCTATTTATTATACTATTGTTTAAATTAATCTATTATAATTTATATCTAATTAGTGGGACATAACTAATAAATTATCTGTATACATGAACAATAGCAATAGTAAATTAAATTCATACAATACCCAGCATTTTGAAAAGTGTTATTAAGTTGATTAGTAAATAAGATATGTATATCATTGCGCTTCTACATGAAGTAGAATAAGATCAAGGCAATAGCTATATAAACCATCTTCCAATTTTTTTCGCAAAACTCTAAAATAACCCTAGTAGCACAATATGTGTCGGAAATATTTTCGAAATATTGATTTTACATTTTTATATTTCGGAAATATTAAAAGGCCAAAGTAAATATTTATAATAATATTAATAATAATAATAATAATAATGGTTTATTCCTCAACAGATATACATCCAATGACAGAGAAATATAAATAATCATAAATTTATATAATATGTCTATGGAAATATTGAAATAATAGTATATTATTAAACGAGTGAGAAAGTTGGCCATTGCCACGAGGGTGAAGTTTGCAACACTCGCCTACGGTTCGTGTTGCAATTCACCCGAGTGGCAATGGCCAACTTGCTCACTCGTTTAATACTATACTTTTTCGCATCATATTAAATATTTACCAAAAAATGTTTCTGTTTATATTAAATTGTATCGTCCTCTTGTTTTTATTTCGTTAAATTGCGGCTGCGGCACTCCGCTGGAGTCAGTATGATGTTTATGAATACGTGTTTACACAAACAAATGGTAACCGTAGCAACAACTGGTTAATACGAAAATATCATCTATTGTAAGCATTAGGGTGACCGCAAAAAATCGATGTCCTAATTTTGGTCGTCTGGACCCCACAAAACGATTCCCCTTTCCAGATATTGAGAGCCGAAATTTGAGCTCGATTAAACGACGTTAACCCGTGCCGCTCGTCGCTCAAAGTTTGAAATAATCCAAATTTTTGGCCAAAAAGCTGACATATGGAGCCATAACTCCAGAACGGTAAAAAATAAAAACACGCTAAATATCTCAAAACAAAGGTAATGTTGTTCTTCAAAATTTATATTTTCTACATAATTGTTGTTATTTTAAGTCAAACCGAGTTACAACAGCCTTTAGCCCCAAAAACGTGACCTGGTACCATTAGGAGCATACTTCGTATATTTTGTTATTAAGTGATACATTTTGCTTTTTTTTGGTATATTTTTGAGTTTAAAGTAGAAATAAGTAATACTGATAAGTCTAATGACATTTTTTATTTTAAAATATAAAAATCAGATATATAATACATACAAAACAGACACAGAAAAGATACAGACGTAGCACCTACATGAGTTAATAATTTTACATGGTTATCTATTCTATTCTAGAGCTTTTGTTAAAGTAGTTTTTGAAACGTCAGGATATAATGCTCGGCATTTGGTTACAACTTGCAGGACGTATTGCTTTTGGTCTTTATCTTTTGTCAGAAGGTCGTTAAAGTCGGTTATTAATTTAACACCACGCTCAGCCATTTCATTAACTACTTTTAATGTTTTGACAATTTTCAATCCTTCTTGGAATTCATTATTTTGAGGCCAGGTGTTTGGATGTTGTCTTAAGAAATCTGTTGTTATATTAAATCGGTCAAAGAATGTAAACGTTTATTTGGTAAGTAAATTTACCAATCCTCCATCAACTACCTCTTTTAATTTTTCTTTCCTAACTTTTCGATTTACAACCCTGGCGTGCTCTGATGGTTCATCTGTGCTACTAAGCAATTTATCAGCCATTAACAACTTTTCATCGTCTGTAATGGTGGGATCAAAAAACGATAATCCCACCAACTCTGCATTCAAATACCACAAATGATTCGAAAATTTGGTCAGGGCTATTTCTGCTATTTCGTTGTCACATTCTTTATAGTCTAACAGACTATGCAAAATACCTAAATTTTGCTTTGGTGCAAGATGAGCTTTTGGAGCATTGAACCAAGCTTTACAATAAATTTTAACTAGGAAAACAGAAATGGCACGCACAGAACTTTCTTCTTCTTTAGACATCTTAAATTTACGACGAAAAATGAACATTTTTAAGCAGTAAATAGCCTTTGCCATCCACCTAGCGCGATGAATGGCTCCTGTAGTTCTAAAACCCACAACATTGCCGTCTAGTGATCCAACAAATACGAGAACCACCTGCAACAGCTCCTTGCAGTCATCTCAGGGGTGGCTCTCAGTTAATTTGGTCTCGAATCCAGCAGTAACATTTGCAATTACTTCTGGAGTTAGCTGCTTTTGATTGTCACTGATACCTGTGTCGTATTTTCCTTTGTCTATCTTGGGCCACGCAGTGAGGAATCTCTTGAAAATGTCTGGATAAGGTGCAGTGGTTGATCCCATTTTTGTATCGAATACGCCTCTTAACAGAATTTCCAAGATATGGTGACGGCAAGCTAGGTATACCAATTCTCTTCCTAACATTTGCTCCAATATGACGCATGCTCCTTTGAGTCTTCCCGTGTTGGATGACAACACATCGCCTTGATGGTGTTGGGAAGACCCCATTCCTGTAGGCATTCATGTATGGCTACGTCTTGCTCCTCTCCAGAGCTGTTTGCTGTTACTGAACTCCAAACAGCTGTTCCTTTTCGCCATATGAAACAGCAATAGCTATTCGCTCACATTGTTAATTTTTTAAAACACCCGGTAAAAGTTTACCGTCCCAATGGACAACCACGGGCTCTTTTTCAGGAATGATTACTTTATCTAAATTTTTTTTAGTATATTGTTCTCTGAACATTTGCCTTCTAGAATGTTATAAAGTTTTCGAGACTTTGTACTCAAGAGGGTCAAGGTTTACTGCTTCTAGAGTAGCTATTAAAATTCTCGTGGCATTTCTGTCGGATACCTTACATAGATCTAACAAAATGGACAATTTCATGTTTGAAATCTCTTTGACGCCCCTTGCAAATGAAACTTTCATCCTCTTGCTCTCAGATGGTCCTGGATCTTCTGCAGCTTCTTCAGGGATGTCCATTTCCTCCAAGCTCTCAGGTTCCTGGTAGATGCTGTCTTCTTCAGTGTCTTCTTCTTCTTCTCCTTCTTCGAACTTGTCTTCATCATCCGTCTCTAAAAAGCAACAAAAAAAAGAGAAAAAAAAGACTATAAAAACTTGTCGTTTTAGCAGAATAGTAATAATACATAGGTACTAAATTACCTACTTCTAATTATCAATAGGTATTATTTAAAAAATATAAACTCACTCATAAAGATGCCAAATGATGCTCTCATGTTATAATTTTCTTTCAATTATAATGAAACTATTTTCTTATTTGTTTATCTATTTTTTAGAATAATAATAATAAAAAAACTCACCAATATCAAAAGTTTCTTCTTGGATTTATCGGTTCATTTTTGCAAGTTCCGTTTGAGCCTTGATTTCTTCAGCTCGAGACAACTTGAGATCCACTCCAGTCATCGAACCTGAGCGACCCTTCTGCCTCTGTTTCACGAGAAACGCCTTATCTTCTTCCGATTTCATCAGAGCTGAGGCATCTTGTTGAGCAATATCAAAGAGATCATCCTACTTTTCAACAAACTGTTTAAATTTGTTATTGGTTGTTTCCGATGTTTTCTTCCGGTCTTTTTGAAGAGTTCTCCACTCGGCGTGAAGTTTTTCCAGCTTAGTAATTGCATCTTGCTCATGTTTAGTCGGGATTCGAGCTTTCTCCCAAAAAATGAACATTTCTCGTATGATAAGTTTTGCTGATTCTCTTACAGGTAATTTCACAGTACGTAAATTATAAAATAAAACACACAAAACTTGACGATTTGAGGGTAGTTTACAACCGGTGATCTGGTGAATAGGATAGCCCACAAGAAATATTTTATCCTTGTCCGGCTTTGTACACCTGATGTGGATGCCATTTCAGAGTCCAATAGGTAAATAACAGTTAACTTAAAAAATGAAACAAAATATATTACAAACTTTAATTTTAATAAAATGTTTTTAAATGTCTTAAAATAATACCATAATACTTATAAAAACAATAACACACACACTTGGAAAATTAAAAAAAAAAACGTTAAAATATCTTCACTAGATAATTGTTCGATCTAACCAGCTCAAAGGCACTTTAGAAACTAAACTGAATAATTAAAAGGCCGGTTATACGCTGAAGTAAAATCACCATCCCTAAAATAGAAATTAGATGCACCCTCCTTTTTACCTGTCAAACGGGTCTTTCCTTGGTAAACTAGTCAAGTAATCCCCATATAATAAAATATTGAAAATATTTGAACAAAAATTTGAAAATAGAGTTCCAAAATACTTTTTAACAAAAAAATGTTAATTCAGAGACACATTATGTAAAAACCCGTAAAATTCTTAGAATACTCCCAAACTGGCTCCTACTGGTACCAGGTCACGTTTTTCGGGTCAAAGGCTGTTGTAACTCTGTTAGGCTTGAAGTAACAACAATTATGTATAGAATATAAATTTTGAAGAACTACATTAGCTTTCTTTTGAGATACTAAGCGTATTTCTATTATTTACCGTTCTGGAGTTATGGCTCCATATGTCAGCTTATTGGCCAAAAATTTCAATTTTTTCAAACTTTGAGCGACGAGCGGCACGGGTTAACGTCGTTTAATAGAGCTCAAACTTCGGCTATCTCAATATCTGGAAAGGGGAATCATTTCAAGGGGTTCAGACGAACAAGATTCCGACATTTTTTCCCTCTACGAGATCCGGTCACCCTAGTAAGCATGGATTCTCAATGAGTTATTTGTTTACACTTGTTTATGTCTTAATAGATAATAAATGTCCAGTTAACGAATGTCTTTGTCCAGCAATGTTTCATTTAAAAAGCATTACAAATAACCTTTCTTTCTTAATATTTTCTTCCTTTTTATCCTTATAATATATAATATTATTTTGAAGGTTCAATTCTATTTTTTATAGAATTTTATACACTCCTTTCTATGCGCTGTTAATTAGTTTGCCTGTAATTCCTTTGAGAGTAACATTTGAAATAAAACTCTTGTTGTGTTTCATATTGTTGTATTATGTTCTCGAAACACGTGTCAGATAACTGAATACAACTCCATGAAACACAACTAGAACTTTATTTAAAATGTTACCCTTTTTGCGTGCATGTTTCATCAAGTGGGTAGCGTCAACAGTATTACTTTACTTTTTGCTTCAGCGTTTTATTGATTGTATCATTCCAGGTTTCTTGTGGCCTTCTTCTTATTCTCTTTCCATGTTTTCTTGCCTCACACACTTGTTTTACTTATCTCACTTCGCCCAGTCTATTTTTGTGTCCAGACCAGCGACGGTTTGCGAGATGACTCATGGCACAGCCGAGGCAACAGTGGTGATATTACACCCCGCGAGCCGTCACTGGTCGAGATCATCTTAACTGCCCCTCTTCTATTTTCATCTGTGTGGATGTGCTTCGTATTCTTTCCCTAATGTCCACTTTGCGTATTCTATCTCTTTTTGTAAGTCCTTCTCAGGTATTTCATTTCTGACGCTTGTACCTTGGATTTTTATCTTGTGTTCATTACTCATGTTCCGCTTCCGTACATCAGTATTGGCATGTATATTGTTCTGGAAACTGTCATTTTTGTTTCTTTGAATATTTCTTTCTTGTTTATAAAAGATTTTCTTATCGCATCATACATTCGCCCTGCTGTTATAAACGTCACTATCGTATTTCCTTTATTGTCTATTATTGACCCTAGATATTGAATTTTTGCACAAGTTCTAGCTTTTCTCCATTTACTTTTATGTTAATTATTGTGTTTTCCTTAGAAATCCCTACTTTTGTCGTTTCTTTGTTTATTTTCAGCTTCCTTTTCTTTAGAGCCTCTTGCCATATTTTCACAATCTCATTAAGACGTTTTTTTTTTGATTGAAACAATATTGAGTAATATTGCCTTAGTTACGATATGTCATAACACACTTATATTTCCCTAGAGAAATATGAAGTGCTCATATTTCCTTAGAAAAATATAAAATATAAACATAAAAAAATGTCATTAGGAGCTTCTCGCAAGAATTGTTTTAATTGCTTTCGGGACAACACCTCCGATTTCTTAGGAAGGTATCCTTTATTCTTATTTTTTACAAATGCCTCCACTTCATTAAACATTCTAACATCATTTTTTTTTCCTTTAAATGCAACATTGACCTTAGCATCGATACTTTTGGCCACAACGTATTTGGTTAATATTTCTGCGACTACGCATATAATATATATATATATTATACGTCAAAAAATAACAAAATCATAGCAACATACCAAATCTTCAAAATACGACGCCGACACCGTTCACCAAATTTTTGTTCCCTCCAGTCTTCAAAATCTTCGTACACTTTGGTGTAAGCAGCTTTGGATTTTACCGGAACCAAACATTCACGGTCTTTCGCCGCTTGCGTTAACACATAGTTTGACATTTCACCAATTTATGAAACAACGCAAAAATCAAACCAGTCAACTGTGATATTTACAAACAAGGCCCTTGGAAACGTTGCTAATCCGATAAATTCAAAAATTTACAATCCAATATTTTCCCATTTACAGCACAATATTCTTTCAATCAGAAAAAAGTATTGATTACAACACGGGAAATATGAATACATTTCCCTTGGTTGTCTTTACAACTATATGTAACTAGCCAACCTCGGGCAGGGCCGATAAAAATCCTCTGTAATGTTTTTGTACGTTTTTAAAGCAGAAAAATTAATTGAAGGAAAAAAAAATGAAACACTTGAAATTTGTGAAATTTCGACCATTTGCAAACCGCCATAAATCGGTGTATTTTCAATCAATTTTGATGAATCTTTGAGGGCGAAAAACTTTTAAGTGTCTTCTTTAAATTTAAAGTCATGCATGCTAATTTAAGCGTAACCCATTCCGCCCCCTCTAGCACCCCTGTGAAAAACAAAATGTTTTTTTTTTCAGGAAACCATGTCTAACTTTGACGATGTATACGGAGTTGGAAACATTTTTTTGGCTCGATCCACCATAAAGGCATTAAGATTTTATCAATACCGTATGCAGGACTTAAAGAACGAAGTTCCTTCGACGATTTGGCACCAAGTTATGGGTGTTTGAAAAAAATGCATTTTGATGTTTTTCGCACATAACTCAGTGACTTTTCAACCAAATTTGATGATTCTTTCCGGAAATAAACCCATTTCGGCTCTACTAAGAGGGTGAACTCAGAATGGAATGATCCCTTTTCGAACCCTATAACCCCGGAACAAAAAAAACAAGATTCTGAGCAAAAAAACGTCCTACTTTGGCAAAATTCGCTTCTTTCAAACACCCATAACTTTGTGCCAAATCGTCCTGCGCAGGTAATTGAACACATTTCAATGTCCTTTTGGTGGATCCAGTCGACACATATTATAAAACTCAAAAACTGAAAGAATCAATAAATTTGGTTGAAAAGTCACTGAGTTATGAGCGAAAAACCTCAAAATGCACTTTTTTCAAACACCCATAATTTGGTGCCAAATCGTCGTAGGAACTTCGTTCTTTGAGTCCTGCATAGGGAATTCATCAAATTTTAATGCCTTTATGGTGGATCGAGTTGACAGAATTTTTCCAACTCCGTAGACATCGTCAAAGGTTTCCAGAAAAAAAACTTTTTTGTTTCACAAGGGCGCTAGAGGGGGGCGGAAGGGGTAACGGTTAAGTTCGCATGCATGACTTTAAAGAAGACACTTCAAAGTTTTTCGCCCTCAAAGATTCATTAAAATCTATTGAAAATACGCCGAGTAATGGCGGTTTGAAAATGGTCGAAATTTCACGAATTTCAAGTGTTTCACTTTTTTCTACCGTTGGAGCATAATCAACAAGCGTGTTTATTAAAATAGTTTAGTACATGAAATAAATAATGTTTTTTATAGGAATTAGGGCTAAATTAGCACATCACTCTTGTGATAAAGCTGACCGTAAATAATTTTTAATTAATTTTAATTTAGAAAAACTCCTTCCGCCGGAAGCCACAGTTATCGGTAAAAATATTCGTAGACTAATATTGAAATTGGAGAAAGAAGGAGCCAAGTCTATTCTTAGACTAAAACAGAAATTTGGAAAAGAATGAACCAAGTCTTGGCTAATTAAATGAAAACATTTTTTTTTAATTGGATTTGCTTAGGAAATAGTTCCCGAAAAGATAACAATTCTTTTAGGAGTTCCATTCCATCTAAATTTTTTATCAATTTTCCGTTTTCATTTACCTGTAATTTAATATCTAAATTCATACAACATTTTCTTACATTTAAACAACGAGTAGAATTTTTTTACTTTCGGATATCGAATTAATTACGATGTCCAAAATTTCAAAATAAAAGTGAATTCTAAAATTTTCCCCAGCATTCAAAACACTTTCATCGAATGATAATCGAACATCCGCTGTTTTTATCTTATACGAACTTCTGGGTATGCAACCCCATTTTTCTGCGTAAAATCGGACGTATCATTAATCAAATTGTCGAAATTTTGTCCATTCCTTTTGGAAAGTAAATATTTTTTTTAATTTTTCACTCATGACTCTGCCAAGTCGATATCAGATTTTTCCAGCATTTTGGTGACAATATTTATTTTTTTAAGTAAATCATGCCATATTACCAAAGAACATATCTTTAACTTCTGCGTCTTTTGTCAGATATTTGAGTAAGGTCGTATTTTTCAAACTCCGGGCCGGGCCGGGCTTCCCGATGGATAATTTAACCCGGGCCGGGCCGGGCTTGGATAAATTTAATTTTATTATATTTTGAAAAGCAACAACAAAGTGAATTGAAAAAAAAAATGTTATGAACACGAATTCAGTGTATTTTAAGAATTTGAAGGAATACATGGGTCCAGTAATTTTATTTATTTAATTCAACATTTTTCGCGGACGGGACGGGCCGGGCTTTGAATATTCAGCTCTGGGCCGGGCCCGTAGCACAATTTCGTTTCATCGGGCCGGGCCGGGTTTTAAATTTTCGCCGCGCGGGCCGGGCCGGGCCGGCCTTTCGAAACCCGCTTCTGCAGGGCTCTGAAGTCGACTCTCTCATTGAGTGTCACTTAACGGCTTTAGAGAAAATTGTTTAATTTTTGGTTTTAGAATATTTCATCTAGAAGGTGAAAAAAAATTAAAAACTTTCTGAACAAATTTGAAATTTCACCGCTTGAATTCGCAGCATCTCTTAATTGAGATAATGTGTGGCATACGGTATAAACATTGCTTTTAGGTTGGTATCTGAGAAACGTTTTTGCAAGCCTATATTTTTGCGGTGCATATTTGACCCATTATTGTACCCTTGCCCTCGAATATTTTGTACATATAGTGACAACATAGGAAGCAACTTGTCAAATAAAAAACTCTTCTCCGGTGGGATCTTTAATTTAATTTTGAAAGTTTTACTAATGATATAATTTCCTTTTTTTAAGTTATCAGGCAAAAGAGTTATCTTTTGAAAATATTGGCCTAAATAATGTGGCATACGAATCGACTTCTCTTTAAATTTTTCAATTTTATTTAAAGGGTTCATCATTTGTACAGCATTTAAACAAAATCCGTAATTTCTCTTATACAGATTGAAACTACTTCCTTTAAAAGCAAAACTTTGACCTGCTAAAAATTGCACAATAGCAATCATTCTTTCTACAATAGCCTTCCATCGTTTTTTTTTTAATTCAAATTGTTTTTGTTGCTCTTTCTATGGTTTATTTTTTATTTAAACGGATTTTGAAGTCGCACCAATTTTAAAAACACTTTGTATGCTTTCCACTGTTCTCATGTTTTACAAAATAGTGAGCACAATGGCGGTGAATGGCGCCAGTCTTTAAAACCCGTTGTTATAATTTTAATATTTTATTTTCCAAATAATTTACATAGGAAACAAATTCGGCAGCTTTGTCTTACGTTTCGCGGGCTTCGCCGCCCCCCTAATCGCCGCCCGCGTGCCATGCACGCTCTAGCCCCCCAGTAAGATCGGCCCTGACCTCGGGAAATATACTATTCATATTTCCCTAGTTGTAATAACAGCTATTCTCCGTCTCTGCAAATATTACAATACCTGCAAATGCATTTCCACCTTCCTGATATTATTCAATGGTAATTCCTTTGGTTCCCATTTTTGTTTGTTTTATTATCCGTCCATTAGTATTGGGTCATTCCATGCTATTTCAACAAAAGGTTGTGCTGCACCATTTTCATTTTTTTTTATATTTTGCACAGTTATTTATACATGTTTCTGGAGTTCAAAACTAATTTAAGAAAAATAAAAATTCTTGCCATGTGGCAGCAATGTCCCCGGATGGAGCATGAAACATGTACATTTTTGTAAATGCAAGCGTTTGCGCAAAGTGGCATAAATTTCTTTCCAATTGTGCAAATTTAAAAATTTTAAAAACTCTTAACTCAAATTAAAGTGCCGAAGAGTTTAGTGTAATTTTTATTCATTATTTGTTTTATTTTTTCAAATATAATGGCCGTCAAAGTTTAGCATTGAAATTTGCATTTTTTTCATTTTTCGGCCTTGCTTTGGACTGAGAAGGGGGCAATACACTCAAACCAAAATTAGTTTGCAAGTACAACGGTAACAATAGATTTTATCTGAGGCAAAAAATCTAAAGTGTTTTAAACCCTTCTAATTTTTTTTCGCTGGAGAAAATTGGCATTTTCAAGAAAATCCGTATTTTTCTAAAGCTGTATCTCCAGTGGGGCACACAGTAAAAATCTGAAATTTATAATACCAATGCTTCTATCCGGGAGCAATACCATTACAAAATTTGGTAACTTTGTTTTGCCTAGTAATAAAAATATTTAAGTTCAAATTTGTAATAATTTTTATGCAATCGGATTAAAAATTGAACTTTAAATATTAGAAGCCGGTACTAAAATGGAACTCACCAGTACTAGCAGTGATTATAATACACTTGTGAATATTATAATCTCTGGTACTAGGCATTAAAGTACTTACCAAGGGTTTCCGTACAACGAGGTGATTGGCGACTCATTAATGCAAATCATAGTCCTGGTGATGAAATTTAAAAAAAAGGTACCATGGATCCTGAATAGAAACTTATTATTATTATTCAAAATGATTAAAGAATAAAATTGAATAAAACCATAAAAGTCATTAGACAATTGTCTTAAATTTGCGGCTGTTGGGAGTCAAGCTGCTGATTACGTTCTAGAATTTCTGTGTTAATCATTTTATTACAATTCTGTTAATCCTTTTATTACTATTGAATTTAATTTAAACTATAATATTAATGAAAGGGCACTTTAGTGCTGAGGTAAATGTATTTTTTATGCAATCGAAAATACTCTATTTTCAGATTTAAAATTGTAATTACTTACGTTTTTCATCTAAAGATGTTCTAGCGTTTCAGTGGTAGAACTTGCAGATGTAATTATAGGTTATGTTGATATTTGTTTAACGCAAGATCAGTAAATTCTTAAGGTTGGATTAGCATCGCGCGCATGGTTTAAACAATCACAGAAATTCTAGAACGTAATCAGCAGCTTGACTCCCGACAGCCGCAAATTTAAAACAATTGTCTAATAAATTTTACGGCTTTATTCAATTTTATTCTTTAATCATTTTGAATAATAATACGTCTATATTTGGGTCCACGGTACCTTTTTAAATTTCATCACCAGGACTATGACGCATTAATGAGTCGCCAATCATCTCGTTGTACGGAAACCCTTGGTAGGTATTTTAATGCCTAGTACCAGTGATTATAATATTTACAAGTGTATTATAATCACTGCTAGTACTGGTGAGTTCCATTTTAGTGTCGGCTTCTAATATTTAAAGTTCGATTTTTACTCCGATTGCATAAAAATTATTACAAATTTGAACATAAATATTTTTGTTACTAGGCAAAACAAAGCTACCAAATTTTATAATGGTGTTGCTCCCGGGTAGAAGCATTGGTAGTATAAATTTCAGATTTTTACTATGTACCCCACTGGAGATACAGCTTTAGACAAATACGGATTTTGTTGAAAATGTCTAATTTCACCAGCAAAAAAAATTAGAAGGGTTTAAAACACTTCAGATTTTTTGCCACAGGTAAAATCTATTGTTACCATTCTACTTGCAAACTAAATTTGGTTTGATTATATTGCCCCCTTCCCAGTCGAAAACAGGATCGAATAATGAAAAAAATGCAAATCTTGATGGTAAATTTGAGGGCCAATAAATTTGAAAAACATATCAAATTATGAAAGAAAATTAAACCAAAATATTCACCACTTTAATCTGCGTTAGGAGATTTTCTAATTTTTAAATTTGCTCAATTCGAAAAATTGTTATACCACTTTGCGCAAATGCTTGTAATCACAATAATGTACATGTTTCAAGCTCCATCTGGGAACATATCTGCCACGCGGCAACATTTTATTTTTTTCTAAAATTAGTTTTGTACTCTAGATACATGTATAAATATCTGTGCAAAATATAAAACAAAATAAAAATGGTGCAGCACAACCTTTTGTTGAAATAGCATGGAATGACCCTATTATCAATAACAGTGGGCTTAATATTCCTCCCTGGTATACAGGAGTTGTTCCTGTATTTTTCTGACTGCCTGTTTGCGGTTCTGTTTTCCTTGTATTGCCTTTATTAGTTCTCCTGTTCCTTTTCCCTCTAGACCCGTACATACTTCCACTCACGGTGTACCATCAAACGCCTAGGTCTATAAAACAAAAATATCCTTCATTGTTGTGCTCTCGAGTTTTTTCGATCTGATCTTATGCGCAATACAAATAACCTACAATTGTCAAGCTATAAAAAGGAAAGTCTTTTATAAACTCATTAAAACATCAAACAATAACAAACATCAGTCACATGTGAAGAAAATTACTATAGAATTACACGCATGTCGCGTTTTTCGGCGCCGCGCAACAATTTACCCGTTAAGCGACCATTTATAGAAAGTAACATTTTCATATAAACAATATAATTTTACGGAAGCAAATCTTGACTAATCCATCTTAATTTCAGGTGGAGAAAGGCGAACTGAATTTAACGTTCCCGCTAATGTTCAACCCGGAAACCTGGGACGCCCACGCATTTCCTGTTTTCTTCGGGGGAACAGAAGTCAGAGACGGCATCATCATCAGTGTGCCATCTGTCCAATTGGTCTACTTCGCCAACGCCGACAGCAAAAAGTTAGACGCTAAGTGAGTAGTACAATTAACTTAACAACTAACGGGAATGACTAACTCTAGTTCTAGAGATGATGTACTAATCTAGTAATGATACTTACTTTACAGTGAAAAGTTGTTAATTTAATTTTACTTACGAATCCAGTGTGTGAAAAATCATGCAATTGCAATCTATCATTCCGGCACTTGCACATTTATTAATATTCATTAGGTTTGAATGTCGTATCACTAACTAATTGCAAATTTCATCAAAGTATACATTAGTGTAATTTAAAAATAGATTGCGGATGATTAATCGATTTCTGGGTAACGTAGTTAATATTCGTTCATAACATGAACTTGATTATTTCCGTAATTAGGTGCATTTAAAAGATTAGACAGGCTGTTAATTAAATCTACTAAATGTTTTACACATAGCACAACAATTTGCTTACATACAAGAAGTAAAAATCTATCAATCTTTAATTGACATTATCTTAAACATATGCACTGACAGTACATACCTATAAAAGGAATAAATCGATTAAAAGCACTTTGTTTCATACAGGGCCGCAATAGTGGAATTTAGCGCCCGTGGCAAAAGTTGTAATAAAAACGAAAAACATGTGTTATTGAAAGCCTAAGATGCCGCACCAAATAAACGTGATCAATCGTATTACTACACCAACAAGGTTAAGTGAATGGGGGGAACATGGCACAAATATAGAAAACTTGTTTTTTTCTAATATACGCAATTGTACTTTCCAGCCATATTTGAATCATTGCGCTATGCAATGATAACACTTCTGCAGCAAAACCCAAATCAGCTTTGTTTTAAGATTTTGTTAAGTCAATAAATAATTCCTAGATGGTGCGTTTATCATCCTCTGATATTTGATAATTTCTGTCAATTGTTTCTTAAGTAATATATCCGATGTACAGTAAAATGGAATTATTAAAATATATATGACGTAATAGGGTTTTGAACCGATTCAGGCACATACCATTTTTTTACTTTCTCCGTTACGAAGTACGAGAAAGTATTGTGATCGTGATTTTTTTTTCAAAAAATTTTTTTACGGAAATATCCGTTTTGGGGTCCCTAGATGCCATTTCAACAATTTGTGGAAAAAAAAAATTGTGTCTGTGTGTGTGTGTGTCTGTGTGTGTGTGTGTGTGTCTGTGCGCGCTGTATCTCAAAAACTAATAGACCAATTGATATGAAACTTTGAACATAAGTTTTATTTGATAATCCGAAGAACTGAAAAATTTCGTACACCGGAAGTGGGTGTTTACCTTAACTGTTTTTTGTTTTTTGCCAATATCTTCTTAAATATGAAAAATATCACAAAAACATTTAAACAAATATTAAAGAAAATAAACAAATGCGATTATTTTGTTTGAAAACATTTTTTATAAAATCATTGTTATTCGAGAAAAAAATTATTAATTTTTTTTTCATTTTTGGTATACAATTATGAAACGCTAATAGTTACAGCAAATTTACGTTAATAATAATTGTAGAGAATGCCAAAATGAACCATTTATGAAGAATAAGTTTTTTTGAAATCTCTTTAGTTTTTGAGTAAACTGAGTTTTTGAATTTGAAGTACATTTTTCCATCTTTCATAATTTTGACGTTTTAAACGTCAGTTTTATCCGAGTCTACGAAACGTTCGATGCACACTTAAAATATGATTTAAATTAAAAATAAACCATGGAAGCGTAAATATAAATGATACCATCAAGTCGGAGAAAGTAACATGATGGCCACATCACCATTTTTTTAATTGTGCCGAATCGGCGTGCATTCGGCAGTTTGGTCCTTACTGAGAGATCGGCGCCAGGACAAAGTGCCGAATATCTGCCGATTCGCATTCGGCTCCGACGCTTTGTTTACGAACGATGCGCCGTCCCTTGGCGTCGTTTGGCATTTTGGGCATAGTGGGTACTAAGAAATTCGGCACTTTGGGCAAAATATCAATTCGGCACTGTGGGCATTCGGCACTTTGTCCCGGACCCGTCGTTCATATGACCACCACGAGCACGACGGCAGCAGGCGCGCACCGAAGGGGGTGGTTATCGGACTTAGCCACCCAAGATATACCAAGTGTTAACGACCAAACCTGGCCATAGCAAAATACCGTTTTTTTAGAATTCTTATTAATTGTAACGCCATTGCTATATTGCACTTTTATTTAATGTCATATTCACAGATTTTCAGTTTACACATATGTTTATGAATGTTATTACGTGCGTGAGCCCTCCAGCAATTAAAAATTATAATAAAAAGTGCGTTCCACGTGAATCCGAAAAAAGTTGACGTGCAACGACGAGCCGGCACGGTTCCACCCGACGCGTGTAATACAGCGCGATCAAATAAAAGTTAGTCAAAGTTGGCCATGAGCCAAAATTCCTAAACTTAGTGTCAAGCTGGCGTATATTGATATTTTCAAATTTAGGAACTAAGAAAATACATGCGGTTTTTTGTTCATGACCTGCTTTGACTAATTTTTTATTCGATCTCACTATACATTTTAGTAGAAATTAACTATTTTTGAAAGTTGTAAATTATTATTTTTTGCAGTTGAAAATTTCCTATTTGCGGCCAACGTTCCAGTTGTCATTTTTAGCAGTTGAATTTTTTTTAATATCAAGAAAATTCCATTTTTTGATTGTAGAAATCCACAATCCTACTAATTTCTTTATTTACTATTGTATCGTACCGGATGTCGCGGCAGAAATGCTGAATTTTTCACAATTTGTAATTGTACTTTGAGTCCATTGGAAATTTCCCTTTTTTAATATTGAAAAATGCCGATAGTGATAGTGCTCAAATTTTGACAGTTAAAAAATTTTGGAATTTGGAATTTTTTTTATTGTTGAAATTAAACCGTTTTCAGTAATGAGCAATTTTTGACAGTCCTAAATAGTCATTTTTGGCAATTGAAATTTCTTTTTTACTGCCAACGTACCATTTGTGATGGTAAATATGTACGATTTTTGACAGTTCGAAATTGTCATTTTAGCAGTTGAAACTTTCTTTTTTTTAATATCAAAAAATGCCGTTTTTGATAGTAAAATTCTACAATTTTCGGCAGCTGCTAATTTTCTTATTTACCACTGAATCGTGCCGTTTGTGATGGCAGAAATGCACAATTTTTGACAATTCGAAATTGTCATTTTTGACGGTTAAAAATGTATCTTTTTACTATTGAAAAATGCCGTTTCTGACAGTAGAATTGCACAATTTTTGACAATTTGTAATTGTTACTTTTGGCCGTTGGGAATTTCCCTTTTTTTTTTTTTTTTTTTTTTTTATTTTAAAAAAGGAAGGATGTTTGATGGAATTGCGGGTTAAGGAGAGTGAATGACTATAAGGGAATTGGCGTAAGCGATTTGCTGTTCGGCCACTAACGTATTTAAGTATTTGAAGATTTCATTTTTAATAATGAATGGGACATATACTACACATCCATGGACCCGCACGGCCACTTCTTCGTTCTGAAAAAGTGACCGCACGGATGGGATTCGAACCCACGACCACGAGGCCCTTCCCTTTTTTTAATATTGAAAAATGCTGATAGTGATAGTAGAAATGCTCAAATTTTGACAGTCTAACATTTTTGGCATTTGGAAATTTTCTTTTTATTGTTGAAGCGTGCCGTTTTCAGTAATGAGCATTTTTGACAGTATTGAATAATTATTTATTACAATTAAAATTTCCTTTTTACTGCTAAGTTCCATTTGTGATAGTGATGCTATTTTTGACAGTTCGAAATTGTCATTTTTAGTTGAAACTTACTTCTTTTTTTTAATATCAAAAAATGCCGTCTTTGGTGGTACAAACCATAATTTTTGGCAGCTGCAAATTTCTTTATTTGCCGTTGAATCCTGCCGTTTGTGGTGGCAGAAATGCAGAATTTTTGACAATTCGAAATTGTCATTTTTGACGGTTAAAAATTTATCTTTTTACTATTGAAAAATGCCGTTTCTGACAGTAGAATTGCACAATTTTTGACAATTTATAATTGTTACTTTTGGCCGTTGGAAGTTTCCCTTTTTTAATATTGAAAAATGCCGATAGTGATAGTAGAAATGCTCAAATTTTGACAGTTAAACATTTTTGGCATTTGGAAATTTTCTATTTATATTTGAAACTTGCCGGTTTCAGTAATGAGCAATTTTTGACAGTACTGAATATGTAGTTATTTTCAGCAATTAAAAATTTCCTTTTTACTGCTAACGTGCCATTTATGATAGTAGTGCGATTTTTGACAGTTCGAAATTGTTATTTTTAGCAGTTGAAATTTTCTTTTTTTTTAATCTCAAAAAATGCCGTTTTTGATTGTAAAAATTCACAATTTTTGGTAGCTGCTAATTTCTTTATCTACCATTGAATCGTGCTGTTTATGGTGGCAGAAATGCAGAATTTTTGATAATTTGAAATTGTCATTTTCTTTTTTTTTTTAATATCAAAAAATATCGTTTTTGATAGTAAAAATCCACAATTTTTACAGCTGCAAATTTCTTTATGTGCCTTTTGCGGTGACAAAAATATTTTTGAAAATTCGAAATTGTCATTTTTGACGGTTATTTATTCGAAATTTCTATATGAATGTTTCCCCCCCCCCTGGAAAACTTTCTGCGGACGCCCAGCTAACGACACCAAAAATGAAATTAGTGACAACTTCTTTGATTTCTTTATAAATAAACCAAGAATTCTTGATAAATACTGTTACTAGTAGTTTATAAAAAAAAAACTTTTTCCCACCACTTGGCCGATTTACGATTGAGATTGTGTGTCGATACTTTCTGATTGGCTGAGTATACTCCCATAAATTTGTTATAAAAATCGGGACAATCGATCTCCATCCTTTCTCCCGTTTTAAGTGTCCTTTTTTTACAGTACTTAACTCATCTGTATGGCAATTGAATATTACAAATACTTCTTTAGTGTCTCCATTTCGTTGAAATAATGCCTTTCATATTATCATTGAACTCGTACTGCCCTCTATTCATCTTCTTATTGGTAAACTTCGGAGTATTCTTTGTATTTGTCGATGTTAATTTCTGCACTTCTCTTTCTTCAAGGGTACTATATACTGTTTCAGTATCTTTCCTAGAATAAATATTTATAAAAAAAGTCATAGACCAAAAGGTCACTTATGATATGAACATTTCTAAACTCAGAATTTATTGACGAATTAAATTATGTAAAAATATGTAGGGTGTTCCATTTAAAATAGAAAAGTTATAGTCATTTCCGGTTAGACCGGAAGTGGAATTTTTACTAGAAGTAGACTTATCGACGCACTTTATTCCCTAAAAACACCATACTAAATTTCATAAAGATATATCTTGAAATGAAAATTATATTTAGGGTCTACCAGAATTCAGTTACACCCGGTATAGTATATTGTATAAGTGGCTCTACCATCAACATGTTTCACGAGCCTTTACTACATCAGACTATTTTTTTACCACACAGTAACTTGTTTGCATGTACAATAAATGTAATTTAGTTAGTCTGTCTGTCCTATCGATCATAGGTATTTTCTATCTTGAAGTTAATACTTTAATAAACAAACAAAAATAAAACTTAGTTAGCGGACCTTTAGCCCACTTATAGAGGGAAGAAGGTCGGATTTGGGAGAACAGAATTGAACCGTATTCTAATAAAAGACAACATATCGACTTGTAAATATTTGTGGATGTTTCTATTGATGTTCCTTAAATCTTTAAGACAACGAGCGAAAATGTCGCGCGCTTGTTTTAATTTTAGTTTTTATAGTTTGGGAATGAGATTTGAAGAAGAGTTTAAAGTTGAATAGGATGCCTAAGTATTTACAAGTATAGACAGTGTGGTTAACAGAATTATGGATTGAAACAATAGGAGACATAGACGTGATTTTGTGATACGGGATCAACAGTTTGGATGGGTTAATTTAGATACGCCACTTGGCACACCAATTGTTGAGCGGATGGAGGGTTAGGAAATGTGCAACTAAAGCTATGTTATCGGTGAATAGCAGGGAATATTGATTTGGATTAAAATACGCGGAATCTGGATTATATATGTCATGACGGTATATATTGTAGAACAGCGGAGTGGGACCTCCTGATGTGTTTGGTATGATGAGAATAGTGATTGACGGACTTTTACTTCGGAGGAACCTTTGGCAAGGAAGTTTGGGATTAGGATAATTAGGTGATATGGAAATTTTAAGAGATAACATTTGTAAAGGAGCCCTCAAGGCCGTACTGATACAAAAGCCTTTTGAATGTATAAAAAGAGTATAGCTGATTCATGGCCTTCGAGGTATTATACTTGAATGTCGGACGTGAGGATGATTAGAGGAAGGTTGATTTTTTTAGGTAGGAAGTCAAATTGATATTGAGGGATGTTTTCAGGAGTTTTAAAAGTGATTCAAATAGTTACCCTATTACTGGAAAAGGGGTTATAGGGCGGAAGTTTGAAATTAAGGAAGCAGTCATAACCAGGTTTTGGTATGCACATAATTTTGCCTCGCTTCCATTTTGCGAAGAAAGGACCCGGCACAAATGGAAAATGGTTCTTAGTGGATTAGGCTGAAATTTTGGGAATTTGTAGTTTACGGCATCCTGATGAAAAGTTCTCATGGTTGCAACTTGGTTCGTTGAGCCGTATGAGCACTAAAAATAGTGGAAAGTAGGAAATAGATAACTGCCGCTGCCACTATGTAGGCACTTAATCATCTATTAATTCATTCCTTCCCTATCCCTCCTCTGTCCTGACTTGATCTTTCTCCACAAGTGCTTGGACAACATTTACTTTATTTGCTTTCTCCAGTAATTGAGGAGCCAACTCCCCATTCGCGATAGTTTAATAAGTAAGAAAAAACGTAAAACAAACGATTCAGTATTTATTTTCCTTCCATCACCGAACTGTGCGTATTCTACAAACGAAAACTAGTCGAAGAAGAAAAGAAATGAAAGGGAAGGGGGGGGGGGAGAAAGGTCAAGTCAGCGTAGAGGAGGGGTAGGGGAGGGATGAATTAACAGATGATAAGTGCCTACATAGTGGCAGCGGCAGTTGTCTATTTCTTACTTTCGACTGTTTTTAGTGCTCATACGGCTCAACGAATCAAGTTGCAACCATGAGTTCTCTTTTCATGAGGATGGCGTAAACTACTAAGTTCCCAAAATTTCAGACAAATCCACCGAGACCCATTTTCCATAAGATTTGTGCGGGATCCTTTGGTTTTGAAAACAAAAATTAAGCAACTTCAAAATTAAAATGTGTATTTTAATTAATCAAATTATATAATTATGTTTCACCACGGGTTAAGTGAGAAATTAATTAATCATATAGTTTGGGGATGTTATCATGACCATTATAGGAATTTCTAGCAGAGTGTAATATTGTGTGGTAGTCAGTGTCATCCAGTGAATCGTCTATAGAGGCAGGGTTACTTACGTATCGCATCAATTGTTAACGGTGTCGTAAAAAGTTTTGTCATAGTCATATTTATCTAAAGGATTTAATGAGTTTTCTAAATGTCCTGCGAATGCCTGTACAATTTATTTGTCACCTGTCAGCTCTGAACCGTTCATTGAGCCTCTTATACCGCTTACATAGTCTGTCTTCTGATATTTTGATAATTGCATATCGTTGATTTTTTTTTAGAAAGTCTCCCACTTAAACCACTTCAGCGTTTTAAACTACATAAGAGACATATCTAATGTCTCTGTTCAATTTATTAAATTTATCCATAAGGGAACTGCCATTATAGAATTGAATGCCTATTTTGTCGTTTAAATTTTAACAGTCTATTAGTATATATTTGGGCAAAGGATATTTATAGTGTTGTTGCTATATTTTTCTATTGATTTTAAAAGGGTCATTGAAGAGGGAAATAGTGGCAGGATTGATGTCTTGTAGGTTTGTGAATGTTGTTAATATGTCATTAGCTACTTTATCAATATTGGTTGGATTTGGATATTAAGGTCAAATTGGATCGGTAGATAGTGGAACAGAGGTCGGATAGGAGTCGGTAGGAGTTTGAATTTTTACAAAATTTGAGTTTGAGCAGAATGTTGCGATTTAACGGAATTTGCTTCTAATGCCATTGAAATCGCCAAAGATTATTGCATTATCATACAGGGCTTTTATTTTAACTCTGAACATATGATCGCCAACGCCTATGTTTAATCGTAGAACAATCACCTCAACACATTAACAGGTAGACAACCATACTTGCTCAGTTTTATTTAATTGTCAAAATTGTGTTATTATTATGAAATGTCGGATTCTTAAATGAATATATAAAACTGCATATCTTTTTCCAAAAGCTGTTTATTTAATCAAAATATGCTCCATTTACTTCAATACACTTTTCCCAACGAGATTTTAATGCATAGATGCCTGTCTTGAATAAATTCTGATCTTTAGAAACTCTGATATGGCATTTTACAGACTGTCTTCATTTTCGTACTGTTTAGCCCATAAAAACAGTTCTAATTGTTTGAATAAATAAAAGTTGGCTGGCGAAAGATCCGGTGAATAAGGTTGGTGCTGCAAGTTCCCTTGAAAAACAGTTGGATTCGTTTCCACCAATGCTTTTAGAGCATCATTTTTCACAGACGTTTCGGGTCTTCCGAGCGGTTCATTTTGCAGGGAAAAATCGCCAGGCCGAAATGTTTCAAACCAACGCTGCACTTTTCGATCGTTCACAGTATTCTGCCGAAACGCCTGGTTTATATTGCGTGCAGTTTTTGCAGCATTATTACCAAGTTTATATTCATATAAGAAAATTACACGAATATCGGTTGAATTCATATCGGTGCAAAATTCAAAGCAAATAACAAAAGGGAAGACTTTTGAGAAAATCTTCTTTGCTAAAATGTAACTCTGGCAATGGATAGTACGACTATAAACCAGGTTATGCCAAAAACAAAAGCATAACAAAAACAGGGAGACAAACGTTCACATTTAAAGAGAATCCGACATTTCATACGCACCAACCTAATAATAAAAATGTATTACACCACCAAAGAAATAATACAAATAATTAATTGGTATAAGAGCAGGAACAGCACTCGAGGTGTTGAGAGTTTTCGATTGCGTATCCGAGCAGACAACTTCCATCCATCGGAACAATTTTTATTATTGTCCATAATTTTGACAATACTAGCTGCGTGAGTAATTTTCAATACCTTGGCCACCATGGTTACCTGATTTATCTCCAAACGACTTTTTTGTGGGGATATCAAAAAACAATGTTTATACCCCCACAAAAAAAAATCGCGATCATAATACTTTCCCGTACTTCGTAACAGAGAGTAAAAAACAGACGTTACACAACTAATGTACCATCCATTTTTTTGTCGAAATTTAAAGCTCTACATACGCACAACATAATAAATAAACAGTTCAAATAACCCAAATATCGCGGATTACATATTTTATTATAGAAATAAAATAAAACAATTAATAAGTCGTAATATATAATTATGCAATACTCAAATTAACCGTTATTCATAATTAGGTTCAAGATACACACGAATTAGCATATTAATAAGATCATTACGTTTGATACTTACAAATGACAAATTATACTAATTAAGCACTTCTGTCTTGTAAATGTAAACAAGTTTGATTATTGTGAATGGCCAGAAGTAGTAATTACATTCGAATCTCAATCAACTTTGCACGTAATTGTTTTCCTTGCAGGTCATTAATAATTTGTAACTGTTACAATCACGCCATCCACACGCTCCCATTCGTTTTTGTTCAATTTAGTTTTTTTTTTTGTGGCATTGATACAAGATAACTGATTAACTGTTGAATATGGGTTATAAGTAACAGTTCGATTCGATTATGTCATACATAAATTTATTCATTAGAAAGGTACTGGGTTTTCAATTATATCGTATACATTTTCTAAAGCAAATTTATTATCAATTTTTAGAGGCGCAGCTTGGGAGGATATGTTTTTGGACACTGTTGGAGATGCTCAAGATAATGGGGTTTTCAAGCATATAAGGATAGCTAGATTTGCCTCCAGGACTTTGGATAAAGAACTTGAGAAGAATACCAATTCTGTTATTCCGTACTTTACGTCGACATTTCTGATCATGGCATTGTTTTCAATAGGTATGATGTGTACAAATTAAGTTTTATTGGATTGATTTTGAAATGTGTTGCAGTTACTTGTATGATGTCCGATTGGGTGAGATCGAAACCATGGCTGGGTTTGATGGGAAACTTGAGTGCTTCTATGGCTACGTTATCTGCATTTGGTCTTTGCGTCTACATGGGCGTCGATTTTATCGGAATCAATTTGGCAGCACCATTTCTTATGATTGGTAAGTTATTTATACATAAGACATAAAAAATGACAATAGTCAAAGTTTCAATTTAAAATAATTCTTAAATTGATCAAATTATTTCGCAAATTTTTTTATATGATATTTAAAAACGCTAAAGCCGTTTCTTGTTAAACGATGTTATAATTTTTTTTATAATTTTTATTGTGTGTAAAATGTGAAGAAAAAACAAAATAGTGTCGGAATAAATATAATTAAGCTAAATCAAATAATATTTCGGTAAATAATCTTGGATTAGGTTCTCATCTAGTAGTTGGTGTAACATATTGTATTATGTAATAATAATAATAAGTACTTGGTCCTTTCACAAAATGTAACTAGTTTCGAGAGAGAGAATAGAATATTTATTGAGACGCAGAATAGTATATTGTACAACGAGCATTAAATGACACATATTTCTCGCGAGTATGCAATTACGCAATACGAGCGAGAAATAGTTATTCCAAGCAAGTTATGCTTTACCTACGACAACTTTGTTGAGCTTCATTCTGATAGTATACTGATTGGTGGCGCGTACTAGGAACATAGGGCATGCACGACAGCAATGGGTTAAGTCACGACCAGTAACGAGCAATTGAAGGATTGTGTCATCCATTTATTGGAAAAGTTAATTCGTCCGTAAAAAGAACGTTCATGAAAAAAATCGGGTTATTATTTGATTTCTCCATTACGTCTTCACATAATTGCATTCGCCTTATTTAATCGACGCGGTAGATTACTTGCGTTTTTGACACTTTATAGCAGGTCTTCCCAACCCGGGGACACGCTCCCCTTGGGGGGCGTAGAGAAATATCGGGGGGGGGGGCTGCTATACAAGTTTCGACAAGTCACAACACGACATGTGACGCGCACCTCTGCCCCACCTTCCCGCTTAAAATTACAAATTATAAATAAAGTCAAACTATCACCATTTTTTGCCATTAGTTGTGATGAGTCCAGAGACATCGCTAATTGTGCACAACTAATTATATATGTTAGATATGTCAGCGGAGATCACATTGATGAAGAGATTTTTCACTCGGAATCATTATCAGCAGGCACGAAATCTGAAAATATATTCAATTCAATATCGGACTTCATCGAAAGAAATGACTTGGATTGGAATAAACTCATTGGACTCTGCACAGACGGCGCCCCTGCAATGATAGGTGTACGATCAGGCTTCGCTCAAAAACTTAAGGAAAAGAACCCCGTGTTAGTAAACATTGTGTAATTCATCGGCAACATTTCATCATTGCCACAGAATTTGTGTCAGATTTTGAACTCGGCTATAAAGATCATAAACTACATCAAAAGTAGTGCATTGAACAGTCGGTTATTTATTTTACTTTGCGAGGATCTCGATTCTGATCACAAGGTCCTCCTATTTCACACATAAGTGCGCTGGTTATCAAAAGGCAACATGTTAGCTCGCCTTTATTTAGAGTCATCCTCTTTCTTTTGAACTCAAAGAAAATAATCATTTTATGCAAATATTCAAAGAAGAAAAATTTCAGTGGAAGCTAGCCCATTTGGCTGATATATTTGAGGCCCTGTATCAGCTAAACTTGAAACTGCAGGGCAGAAATTGCACTTTGATTAGTAACTATGATCATATTCAAGGTTTCATATTAAAGCTTCAACTTTGGAAAAATAAGGTATCTGCTGAAAATGTATTTCCTTTTTCACGGCTATTCGAAGCAATTAATCATCAAAAACTGGATAAAGATTTGAAATCTGAAATAGAAACTCATTTAGAAGCGTTGGAAAACGAATTTCACCGATACTATCGAGATGTTAATTCCGAGTCACCAATATGGCACATGACCAGAAAACCCATTCGTTGTCGATGTCTCACAATTACCTGAAGAAGTTCAGGAAGAATTTCTAGAAATGAAGGCTGACTCGACCATGAAAGATGACTTTCATCTCTTGACGATTCCTTATTAATCCGAAAGTTGCTTCTCTTGCTTTGAAAACACTTATTCCATTTTCGTCCACTTATTTATGCGAGACAGGATTTTCAGCTCTAGTTTTAATAAAAACTAAACAGCGAAATCGCCTTGCCGTCGATAGCGATTTAACCATAGCTCTTGCAAAAACTGAACCCAGAATCGACAAACTGGTACAGAGCATGCAAGCTCAAGTATCTCATTAGTACTTTAAAAGTTTTTATTTATTTGTTCTAAAATTACTTTGAAAGTTGTTGGTGCATGGTATGGTTTTTTTATAATTAAAAGAAAACTAAGAAATGTAAATGTGAAAGTGATTAATGATTTTCAAGTGTACTCTTCTGTTAAAGATCCTTAATAAATAAATACATTGTATTTGTATTATACCTATTTGAAATTCAAATAAATAATTTAGTTTTTAGTTGATAAAAAATGTGTGTTTCTTATTTTTGTTGAAACTTAAGGGGGGCATGAAAATATTATTTTTGGTGCGGGAAGGCTCAGTGAAATAAAGGTTGGGAAACCCCGCTTTATAAGAACGATATCCGTTCTGCTTCAAAATCCTTAATACGGTAGTATGGTGTAAATTAACCTGTTCAGCAATCTTTCTGGAACACTGACACGAATTCTATTTTACAGCAGCACAAATTCTTAATTTGTCAAGTTCTTGCCCCTTAGTTTTGGGTTGATGCTTTTTTCTGTGGTTTTTGGGAGACAAACATCCTTTTTTTCTAAAAATTCTGCACAATCCAGTGTATTTCTCAAGCAAGTCATGCATGGTCTTTTTTTAACTCAGAACGTATGATTGTTAATGTCTATGTTTTATGTTATAATAATCACATCAATGTATTGACAATGTAGGCAACCAAGTTCACAAAGGTGCCAGTGAATGCTTCTTCTTCTTCTCCTTCTTCTCTCGGCCCCGTCGACCTGTCACAGTACAGTGAAAGCTTAAAATTTCTATTGTTCAAAAACGCTTCGATAATTTTAAAATATCAACTTATTATTTTTCTGTAACCGCACAAATATTACTTTCCTGAAACCAGAATAAATGAAAAACGGTCAAATTTAGTCCAATAAAAGTTATTGTCAGTTTAATTAGTATTAAAAACTGCTCATAAAAATGCAAAAATATACTTAGTATTCCATTAAAAAAAAAAAAAGTTTGTGTAAACTCTTCTTTGCGGGGCGCCCTATATACATAAAAATACTTTTCGATAATTATCTACAACTTTTATATAATTCATATTTTAAGTATTCTCTTAAATATTTAAGGCCAAAAAGTTACTTTGACGCTTCCCGGTATATAATGAGGGGTTGGTTTATCCACGCTACCGGGTGTCTGCCCTGTTGTGAATTGATTAAATTTAAAGATTAAAAATTAAGAAAATCATGTTGATTCGAACTGATGGATTGGTCAAGTGTTATGAGTGGGAATTTATGCTTTGAATAGATATTTGGGTTTCGACAGATACAAAATTTATGTAAAAGCGTTTGGTTGCTGGATTTTTCTGTATTTTATTTTACTTAGGGCTAGTGCATAGGAATGGCTTGGCATAAATGAGTTAATTGGATGGGTTTTGGAGTAGATTATTGCATATCTAAGTTTGGTGAGTGTTCTAAGGGCTGACTTGGATATGGTAGAGTGTGTAAGGACGGATTTGTGTGAAGAGGACCAGCTATAATCCAGCATATATCGTATTATAGATATTTACTGCTGTGTTTGTTTATTTGCCTTCTTTTCCAATGTCATTGATCGAAAGTGTCACGCCCTTGTCTTTATTCTAATCTTGGTGGATTGTGAATTAGGTTTAAAGGAAAGTTTAGAATGATGGATAATTGAGTTTTGGATTTTAATCGTAGGGGAACTAGGTTTGATTTTGCGGACGGGAATGAATAGAGATTTTGTGGGGTTTAATAAAGCACCAAATCTTTAGGGAGTCGATGGATTTTTTGAGGCGTATTCTAAGGTAGCGGAAGGGAATAAAAGAGCCGTGTCGTTCGGCAAATATTAGGGCATATTGCGAAAGGTTAAAGAATAAAAATTGCAGGTTATAAATATTGGAGCAGTATAAATTACATAAAAGAGGAATTAGTGGAGAATCTTCTGGCACACTTTGGTTAATGGGGAATGAGAAGCAGTGTTACGGGCTTTACTTTGAGCGGTTCGATTGGAAAGGAAATTGTTAATCAAAATAGTAAAGTGATGGGACAAATTAAGGAGGAATCAAACGCTAAAATAAAATATAAAGAATCACATCCCAAAACATTATTCCTTTAAAAATCCTTTCGATTTTAACATGTAACGGTTATGACAGTTATTGTTACTACAAAATAACGAGTTATTTAAACGGTTAATACTCAGTAACAGTTTGTAACAAAGTGAACCTGTTTTTAATTGTATTTTTTTATTCTAAATTATTCTTTCTTATATTATGTATTTTAAAGGTTAATGAAGTTATAAAATTGTAAAAGATGAATGGCTTGGAACATACAGTAGTGACATAGGGACCTTGATTTGACCTTGTTATATCTACGTGAGGTCAGGTGAAATTTAAAGTACGCGCTGAAGCTTAAAAACTAATACAGGAATTGACATGAAACTTTGAATATAAGTCTTATTGATAATCCCAAGAATAGAAAAGCTTTTAGTAAAATTTCGTAAACTGGAAGTGGGTGTTTTTACGTTAACCGTTATTTGTTTCTTTTCGATTATTTTTTTTAATATATAAAAAAATAAAAATTACAAAAACATTTAAACAAATCTTGAAGACAAAAAGAAAAGAACATATTTTGTTTGAAATTTGTTTTCATAAATCATTGTTATTCCAGAAAAATGTATTACATTTTTTTTTTGAATTTTAATTTTATAATTACGAAACGATAATAGTTACATCAAATGTATATTAATAATAATTATAGAGAATGCCAAAATGAACAGCTAATTAGGAAAAAAAATGGAGGGTGGGATCACCCACCCTCCCCTACTTTCACTTTTATTTAAACTACAAAATCACGTTTTGTAAACTTTAAACTTTTACAATTATTTGCCAAAGAAGTTCCTTTAATATAGATTATACTGGGCAATAAAATTGTTGTTGCATCGATAAAAGAACTTATTCTAACATAATGTTGGTGTGCTGAATCCATATATGACGTTTTTTTTTCTCCCTAAGCTACCGTTTTAATGCAATTCAACATTAACCATTTTTCGAAATTTGCATATTTATTATACATATTACATGCATAACAAGTCATAAATCACATATGAGCGTAGAAATATAGTCATATTATGAGCCCAGAGTGAAGGTTGATACCTTACAGTTCAGCTATGTTCTATTCCGGCAAAAATTTGTGCTTATAGCTCTTGCGTTTGTGCACTTGGTCAGGGCAATCTCGTTTTATAGTCCAGCAGTAGTCCGCCATTATATTTCTGTCCCATCACCCCTGATAGAGCTCTTCCATGGTCATCAGGTCCTTGTGGAAGCGTTCACCTTGTTCGGCACTTACAGCCCCAAAGTTTTCTGGGAATTTATCAAGGCTACTGTTCAAGAAATGGACCTTGATGCTCATGTTGCACCCCAGTTAGCGGACAACAACTTCCAGTAAAGAAAAGCTCGTAGTTTACACACAAGTCACACGTCTAATGATTATTTTTCTTTCAACGCGTTCGAGAAGAAATGTATGTTTTCGGGGCGAAGACAGTGACTAATTTCAAGATATTTACGCGGCAACTAATGATGCGCCCGTACACGCTAACTCGACACCTATTCAAAATATCAACAAAAGGAAAACACCAGGTTGTTCATGAGGTTTTTTGCTAGAAAAGTATGCTGAACTAAATTTAAATAAAACAGAAAAATGAGGCAAAAATTTTAGATGTCGAAATTGGCCGAACGCGCGCGATTGGACAGCTATTCCTCGGCACCTGGGTACAATACTAAAAAAACGCAAAACGGGAGGTTGTTCGTGAGGTTTTTGGCTACAAGAGTATAGTGAACTGAATTTTGAGAAAACAGAAAAATGAGGTAAAAATTTCAGATTGGGCAGCTATTCCTCCGCACCTGTGCAAAATATAAAAACGAAAACCGGGAAATATTGAAATATTTGGCTACAAAAGTAGGCCAACCCCATCACTCTTACGTTTTTCATTAGCGAGCAATTAAATAAATTCAATATCAAAGTACAGAAATAATAATAAATCGAAGTGTCAAATTGCATTATAACCGTAGCTTCCAGAAGAAAACTGATTCCAGATTTGAAATTCGCATTGTCAAATGTTAAATCAGTTAAAACATCTCATGCAACAGGAAATATAATTTTTATTCTTGCCCAGTGTTATAGATATAAATTCTTAAAAAAATATCAGTTTTATAAGTTGCCAAATAAAACAGTGGTGGCCAACGTTATCCGGGGGGTTAAGTTTCTGCTGATTATTTATAGCGGGCCAGATAGATAAGAAAGTGAATTATATCTAATAAAATTACAAATATAAAATAACATATTCATTAATTTTTTTATAATTAATTTGATTGCCATTTTAGCATCAATAATATACAAAACAAGTTTTTAACATAATTAAAATTAATTAAAAGCAATAGAGACAAAAAATCAGTGCAATGACTTCTGGAAATGATTTCTTTGGCCAATTTATTCAAATTTGGAGGTCGGTCCGTGTAGTCGGGATGCTTGGCGGCCCGGATAAAGGACCCCGCAGTTTTTGATCTCCTTGAAACCAACTGAAAAATATTCTATATTCTATAGTCATCCCGATCAAAAGTCACCATCGTCGAAGATCTCAAGATCTCGCGCAAAAAGCAGTTCTGTGCCTGATGGTACAATAATCGAAAAAATCGATATATGCATAGACATGATTTTACTGTTGAACGATTAATGTATATTTATTATATCGAAATTTCGGGGTTAGAGGTCTACAAATTTTTACAGAATATTAATTCTGAATAAATTTGTGAAATTTCAAGTCGATGGCATTTTTTAAATATTTTATTCAAATTTAACCATCGAACCAACAGGTTTTCTAAATGTAAACTTAAATTATCTGCTCTAAAAACTTATCAAACCATCGGACATCCATAGACGCGTTTCAAGATTTATCTCTCATGAGTTCAGCTTTGATTTATGTTAGTAAAATAGGGCGCTACACTAAAACTTCATGTATACATATATGAATTTGATTATTGTTTTTTTTTCTTTTCCATTACACCATGGAAAAAAGTCACATTTTCTCATGTGTTACAAACATATAGTTCACGAGAAAGTAACAGGTTTTCTATGATACATTTAAACTGAAAATATCTGATCCAAAATTTTGTCAAGTCGTTAGTTATCCATAGACGCGTTTCGAAATTTATCTCTCATCAGTTCAGCTGTGCTTAGTATTATTTATTGTTTTTTTAACAGTCAAGATTTATATATCGATTTTTTCGATTATTGCATTATCAGGCACAGAACTGCTTTTTGCGCAAGATCTTGAGATCTTCGGCTGTTGCGACCATGGAGACTTTTGATCGGCATGACGGTGAATATTTTTCTGTTGGTTTCAAGGGGATTGACTGAAAGCCATTTCCCTATCAACAATTGCGGGGTCCTTTTGACAGCAGGACCGATTCGGCCCGCGGGTCGTAGGTTGATTACTACTGATTTAAAACATTTAAAACTAGTCTGGAAAATTACGTTAGAGAGTTTCGTTCTTTGATAATCACATTTTATTTCGGAATTTGCTGATTTTGGACAACGCGACGCCATAGAAAATTTAGGTAATACCAAATGCATTCTTTCAAAAACATTCTTATTTTTTGGAACTATATCCATTTCTTTTTAAGTATGTCACTCTGAAAGTGGTAAAAATAATTATATAATTTTGTTTTTAATTCTTAATTGTTATTCAAATAATTAGTCTGTTTTGTAAATATAAATTAAATAAAATTCATTACAAACTCAGGTGTCAGGTCCAACCTTTCTTAATCCCGTCAGTTGTTAAACAAGTTCATGTATTTCATTATTTTAACAGTATTTTTATATCATTCAAGTTAAAAAAGAAGCTGTACTGTTGAGAAATAAATCTCGAAACGCGAATGCAGATGGCAATTTACTCTATTTACTGTTATGGTTAATTTGAACAAAGATTATGTTTTATTTTTACATTTTGATGGCAATCCACCTGTGCAGTGGAAGGCTTATAATAGTGGACTGTATTTTTCGTAATGGCTGTGTAGCAAAAAATGAGTCCTGGATACTATGCATATATCTAAAACTCAGATTTAAATACTTACACATTTATAAAATGTAAATCTGTTTTTACAGTTATTTCTAGAATTATTATACCGAGGGCATACAAAAGTTATAATTTTTGTTTTTTTTTAATAACAAAGTTAAAATTAAAAATAAATAAATTTAAAAAAATAACTCTTGGTTGCCCTTTTTACCTTTATTTAGAATATATTTTTCCTGTAACCTTTTTTTCTAAAATGTATAATACATGAGAAAAGTGCGATCGCGTTTCTAGAAATTAGTGATCCGTATTAATCTGCCACCTAGCGACGAAACGAATAACCCTCGAATTAGGGGCGCTTAGGGGCGCGACTATGTTGAACTCTTATAAGTTTGAGAGTAAATATAGAAAAGGCGCGCTGCTCCTTAAAAAAATGCAAATCCATATACCATCACATATTTTTACAATACACACGCAATGTAGCTTTATCAAATGATTTGAATTGCTTAAATAGATATTATTAATTAATGCATGTAGCGTACTTCGAAATATAATTCAAAATAGTATTGTGAACAATACATAATGTTTATTGATGGGATTGACAGTCTTCATAGGTCAGTGAAGTAGGTAATCAAAATCAAGTACGAATAAAAATTTATAATGATTCGGTATCAACAGACATTTTCAGACATTTAAAAAAAATCAGACATTTTAAAAATATTTTATCATGGTAGTATTGCTAAAGGCCGTACTTTTATCGATACAGTTAAAAACATTTTTAATATCTCACCTGAAACATCCCCATTTCACGAAAAATATAGATGACTACATGAACAAAATTTTATTTTTTGTACATACATTTTTTAAATATTTTATCATGGTAGCATTGCTAAAGGCCGTACCTATCCATACAATTAAAAACATTTTGGAGACCTCACCTGAAACTTCCCCATTTCACAAAAAATATAAGAGACTACATGAGCAAAATTTTATTTTTTGGACATATCGCGCAGATTTTTTTAAAATATTTTATCATGGTAGCATTGCCAAGAGCCTTACCTATCGGTATAATTAAAAACATTTTGGAGACCTCACCTGAAACTTCCCCATTTTACGAAGAATATAAAAGACTACATGAACCAAATTTTAATTTTTTGGTCGTTTCACGCAAATATTTTTGAAATATTTTATCATGGTAGCATTGATAAAGGCCTTACCAAACGGAACAATTAAAAACATTTTAGATACCTCACCTGAAACATCCCCATTTCACGAAAAATATAAAAGACTACATGAATAAAATTTTATTTTTTGGACATTTCGCGCAAATATTTTTGAAATATTTTATCATAAAAGCATTACCAAAGGTCTTACCTATCGGTACAATTAAAAAACATTTTGGAGACCTCACCTGAAACATCTCCATTTCAAGAAAAAGATAGAAAACCACATGAACAAAATTTTATTTTTTGGACATCGAGCAGACATTTTTGAAATATTTTATCATGGTAGCATTGCCAAAGGCCGTACCTATCGATGCAATTAAAAACATTTTGAGGACCTAACCTGAAACTTCCCCATTTCACGAAAAATATAAAAGACTACATGAACAAAATTTTCTTTTTTGGACATCGAGCAGACATTTTTGAAATATTTTATCATGTTAGCATTGCCAAAGGCCGTACCTATCGATACAATTAAAAATATTTTGAGGACCTCACCTGAAACTTCACCATTTCACGAAAAATATAAAAGACTACATGAACAAAATTTTATTTTTGGACATATCGCGCAGATTTTTTTGAAATATTTTATCATGGTAGCATTGCCAAGGGCCTTACCTATCGGTATAATTAAAAACATTTTGGACACCTCACCTGAAACTTCCCCATTTCACGAAAAATATAAAAGACAATATGAACCAAATTTTATTTTTTGGACGTTTCGCGCAGATATTGTTGAAATATTTTATGATGGTAGCATTGATAAAGGCCTTACCTAACGGAACAATTAAAAACATTTTGGATACCTCACCTGAAAAATCCCCATTTCACGAAAAATATAAAAAACTACATGAATAAAATTTTATTTTTTGGACATTTCGCGCAAATATTTTTGAAATATTTTATCATAATAGCATTACCAATGGCCTTACCTATCGGTACAATTAAAAAACAATTTGGAGACCTCACCTGAAACATCTCCATTTCACGAAAAATATAAAAGACTACATGAACAAAATTTTCTTTTTTGGACATCGAGCAGATATTTTTGAAATATTTTATCATGGTAGTATTGTCAAAGGTCTTACCTATCGGTACAATTAAAAACATTTTGGAGACCTCACCTGAAACATCCCAATTTCACCAAAAAGATAGAAGACTACATGACCAAAATTTTATTTTTTGGACATTTCGCGCAGATATTTTTGAAATATTTTATCATGGTAGCATTTCCAAAGGCATTACCTATCGGTACAATTAAAAACATTTTGGATACCTCACCTGAAACGTCCCCATTTCACGAAAAATATAAAAGACTACATGAATAAAATTTTATTTTTTGGACATTTCGCGCAAATATTTTTGAAATATTTTATCATAATAGCATTATCAAAGGCCTTACCTATCGGTACAATTAAAAAACATTTTGGAGACCTCACCTGAAACATCTCCATTTCACGAAAAATATAAAAGACTACATGAACAAAATTTTCTTTTTTGGACATCGAGCAGACATTTTTGAGATATTTTATTATGGAAGCATTACCAAAGGCCGTACCTATCGGTACAATTAAAAACATTTTGGAGACCTCACCTGAAACATTCCAATTTCACGAAAAATATAGAAGACTACATGAACAAATTTTTTTCAGACTTTTCAGACTTTTAACAGCCGTAGCGGCTTAGCGAAAACTCCAAATTGAACGCGGTTTTCAAATCTGTGCTTCTTGTGTATTCTCTTACTAGTGGGTAATGAACAACATTACCTCCCAAAAATGACCACAGTAATTCGCTTATTACAACCGATTTTGAATAAATTATTGTTAGTGAACTATAGATGAATTAAATAATCAAACAAAATGCGATACGTGTCGCACTCTACAACATTGAGTCTTAGAAAGACTACAGAAGCAAATTGTGGATTGTAACAACAATTTTTCTGGTTAATACCACGAAAAACATTACAATAAACAATTTGCCTGTTCAAATAGCAAAACTCAATTGAGTAACAAATACATCCTTCCTAGTGTTTTTGTTTGTTTTGCGCAAATTATAAATTATATAATTCAATATTTGTCGTGGTATTTGCCAGGAAAGTAGTTTAGATTCATAATTTGTATAGTCTCTGTAACTCATTTTGTAGGTTGAGAAAACTGCATTTAGTTTTATGTTTTTTTTAAATAATAGCAATATTTTATACGTCAATTTTGAAAACAAGAAGTTTCGACCAGAATAATGATTTCTTGTGAAATGAAAACTACGGAAATAATATGAAGCGCGCTTGGAGCTGAGATTTTTCAATAATGAATTTACATAAATCTCTCGTCACTTCAGATAAGGCGGTCCCTCCCTTTTACAAACATACACAAGATTCTAATAGTCAGTCAAGTCAAATAAGTATAATAGTGCTGAACGCCAATATTTCATTCAAGTGGCTGGTCCACTCTAGACGACCACATACTTGTCTCGCTACATTAATATCACATTTACCATACTACATGTACTCTTCTAGGGGTTTCGCGGGTTAGATACAAGAGCAAAGAGCAAGGGGTTGGTTTGTTTACATTTCGATTTCTTCGTCGCTATCCAGGACTCGCGGGTCGGGCTTCTTTGGCGCGGTTTCCCTGGTCTGGCTCTGACGAGGACGAGAACTTATACTGTACGAGAACGAGGACGGGGATGACAACATTCAGATCAGGAAGAACACGATGGACACACCGTCATGTCTGTTTTTGATCTCTTCTCGAAAAAGGAAGAGGACTTCTTCTTTTTTTACATCAACCGTCGCGCATGGGCAAAGTCCCCAAAATTGGCTGCATAGCGCGATTCAAAAAACAAAATAAAAAACGCGTCAAATTCAATGATCCATCGTTTGAATCCCAATGTTAAGAATAGAATTACTATTTAAACAAAGTTATAAAAATGTACAACTTTTGATATGAAAGAGTAATCGTTTTACAAAATATCTTATGATTAATTGTAAATAAACATCTTATTATTATTTATCATTATTTATTACATCAAATACAATCGAGTATTGAACACAATTAAGTGAGGAAATGGGTAATTGGTAATAAGATTATCACGTTGATACTAAATAATTTCAATTGTAAATACTAATAAAGTTAATTAATACTATTATGTTAAATCTGATTCATGGCACATTTAATAGTAAACTATGAACGCCTACTAACTCCATTTACCTTATTGTTAATGAAATAATAATACATTGAATGATTTTAATCAATTAGGAATTGGTATCGACGATACATTCGTGATGTTGGCCGCTTGGAGAAGGACTTCGATCAAGCAGAGCGTTCCCGAGAGAATGGCACACATGCTGAGTGAAGCAGCGGTTTCCATCACCATCACATCAATTACAGATATGGTCAGCTTCTTCATAGGAATCTTCAGTCCTTTCCCATCAGTTACGATTTTCTGCATCTACTCAGGTAACATGAAATCGATATTAAAAATAATTGTCCTAGATCTTGATGAATATAATATATGATCTTTTCTTTTCATTTTCAGGTGTTGCTACATTTTTCACGTTCGTCTGGCATCTAACATTTTTCACGGCCTGCGTCGCCATTTCCGGTTACTGCGAACAGAAAAATCTGCACTCGGTGGTCTGTGTCAAAGTGCAGCCAGTTTCCAAGTCGAGTAAGTAATTTATTTTGAGAAAACGTGTTCTTGGCGTGTGTTTGCAAGAAATTGGAATGTTTGTACGAGGCGGAATTCGCGTTGTTCTTTAGAAAGCATTGCGTATTTGCTGTCACTCTAATGATCCACTCACCGGCCAATAAATTATCGTGCCAAGATTGCGTGTTACGTAATGTTTTCATAATACTAATTTGGTTCGTGGGAAGTCACGTTTTATTTAATTTTTATTTTATTGGTAATAAATGAATTTTGAGGTATTGCCAAATTTAGAAATTATCTTAAACTAAAATTAACCTAACCTAAAGTAAAGTATGTTCATTAAAAAAAACCTCAAGTTTGCCATGTTTTTTTTTATTTTTACAAATTTAAGTGGGTAACACATATTGAGGTTATGTTACATGCAGCGTGTTCATACCGATAAATTAATTTGCTGTGATAAACAACGCAGAGAAGACGTAAGTTCACCTTTTAAAATTCCTTGGGCTGTGTTAATAGCATCCTGAGTACGTTTATCTGGTCTACCACTTCCTGTTTTACGGAAAATACTACCCGTTTCATGAAATAATACAACAGATCGTGATAAGGTATTTTTATGTTCCCAACATGTGTGCCAACTTAAATTTTTTAACGTAAAAAATCATGGCACACTTGAGATTTTTTTTAATGAACATACGATATAAAAATATATCTATAAAATTGATACGTTATCTAGGCAATACTATATTGTAAAAACAATTAGATTTGGCTGGTTTAACTCCGAAACAAATTGAACGAACAGTACTAGAAGAACTGTTGTGGAAACATATATTCACCGCCAAAATTCTTAGTTGATTTTATTTACGTAAATCGATTCGATTTGAAGAAATACAACAAGTAAATAAATCCTTTTTCATATATTTACTTTCTCCGTTACGAAGTACGAGAAAGTATTGTGATCGTGAAAATTTTTTCAAAATTTTTTTTACGGAAATATCCGTGTTGGGGTCCCTAGATTCCATTTCAACAAAAAAAAAATGTGTCTGTGTGTGTGTGTGTCTGTGTTCCTGTGTGTCTGTGCGCGCTGTATCTCAAAAACTAATAC
Source organism: Ocypus olens (assembly GCA_910593695.2). Taxonomy (NCBI): domain Eukaryota; kingdom Metazoa; phylum Arthropoda; class Insecta; order Coleoptera; family Staphylinidae; genus Ocypus; species Ocypus olens. The sequence continues at coordinate 36,529,579 of OU343053.1, forward strand.
AACAATTAACATGAAACTTTGAACATAAGCTTTATTTGACAATTCGAAGAACTGAAAAGCTTTTGGTAAAATTCTGTACGCCGGAAGTGAGTGTTTACCATAATCGTTTTTTGTTTTTCTCCGATATTTTTTAAATATGAAAAATACTAAAAAAGTACTTTAACAAAACTTGAAGACAACAAAGAAATGAACATCTTTTGTTTAAAAATATTTTTTTGTAAAATGTCTGGTTTTTGAAAAATAATAGTTATTAAATAGTTATTATTCTTTTTTTTGTCATTTTTGGTTTATAATTTTGAAATGATAATAGTTATAGAAAATTTATTTTAATAATAATTGCAGCGAATTCCAAAATGAACAACATAAAGAATAAGTATTTTTGGAAATCTCTTTGGTTTTTAAGTAAACTGAGTAAATTTGTCATTTTCATCTTCCATAAATTTGACGTTTTAAACGTCACTTTCATCCGATTCTACAAGACGCTGTATGTACATTTTAGTAGCGTGTGTGAGACAGACAAACGTCTATATATTTTGAGCCGGAACAAGATTACCTCCCCTCCCCGTTTTTAAGGATGCTGTACACGATGGCGGTGTTAGAATTTTTCTTTGGGGTTGTGCAATCCCTCAAAACGGCCAAAACTACCCCCAAAACGGGTGAAATGTGCTTGACCTGATTTCCCTGCAGAAAAAAACACTTTCCCCCGTTTTCGAGGATGCTGAGTAGGGATGGACGATATTTCACATACCTGTGATTTTTCACTAGTATTGAAAAATCGCAGGTCGTTACAGTTACTAATAGGCGAATTTCACTGCTACTTAAAATCACTGTTATTTAAAATCACTGATACTTAAAATCACTGATACTTAAAATCACCGCTACTTAAAATCACTGATACTTAAAATCTCTGATACTTAAAATCATCCCCCCTAAAATCACTGCTACTTAAAATCACTGCTACCTGAAATCACTGCTACTTTAAATCACAGCTACTTAAAATCACTGCTATTTAAACTGTGGCTTAAACTGTGATTGCTCCTTAAAATCACAACTGTTACCTAAAAACGTGATTGTAAGAAGACAATGGAGAATAGCATTTCTAAATATTATTTTATATTCAATACTGTATACTCCCATTTACTCTTACGCTCATGTTTAAATTACGATTTTCATCAACTGAAAAACAAATATATAAAAATAATTTCTACAAATGGTAAACCCAAAATAACTCAAAATTCATTTTAATTTGAGATTCAGTGCGAATATCTAAACATACATTTTGAAATAATACCATGAAACCAATTATGAAATTGCAAACTTCATTAACTGAAAATTAAAAATAAAATCAATTCACCAAACTGCGAAAATCTCCAAATGCTCCTCCTTGTTCAGGTGCTCAAAAAATTAAAACAAAAATCTTCAAAATTTCATATCTCTATTGAAAATTGTTGAGTTTACAAAAACCAAATTGATTTTGAATAAGCAGTACTTCGATCTTTGAGGATAATTTTTGATAGAATTTTTCCTGCATGTTTTATATTTTCTTATGCGATTCTTTTGTTAAAGTGCTCAAAAAATTAAAATTAAAATTTTCAAAAATCCATATCTCTATTGAAAATTGTTGAATTTATAAAAACCAAATTGGTTTTGAATAAGCGATACTTCAACCATTGAGGATGATTTTTTATGGAATGTTTCCTTCGTTTTTATATTTTTTTTCTGCGATGTTTTTGTTCAGGTGCTCAAAAATTTAAAACAACAATTTTCAAAAATCCATATTTCTTTTAAAAAATTTTGAATTTACAAAAACCAAATTGATTTTGAATAAGCGATACTTCGACCATTGAGAATGATTTTTTATGGAATTTTTCCTGTGTTTTTTATATTTTTTTCTGCGATGTTTTTCTTCAGGTGCTCAAAAAATAAAACATCAATTTTCAAAAATCCTTATCTCTATTGAAAATTGTTATATTTACAAAAACCAAATTGGTTTTGAATAACCGATACTTCGACCATTGAGCATGATTTTTTATGGAATTTTTCCTGCGTTTTTTATATTTTTTCTGCAATATTTTTGTTCAGGTACTCAAAAAATTGAAACAAAAATTTTCAAAAACTATATCTCTATTGAAAATTGTTGAATTTAGAAAAACCAAATTGATTCTGAATAAGCGATATTTCGACCATTGAGGATGATTTTTTATGGAATTTTTTCTGCGTTTTTTATATTTTTTTCTACGATGTTTATTCAGGTGCTCAAAAAATTAAAACAAAAATTTTCAAAGATCCTTATCTCTATTGAAAATTGTTGAATTTACAAAAACCAAATTGATTTTGAATAAGCGATACTGCGACCATTAAGGATGATTTTTTATGGATTTTTTTCAGCGTTTTTGATTTTTTTTTCTGCTATGTTTTTGCTCAGGTGCTCAAAAAATTAAAAATAACAATTTTTAAAAATCCATATTTCTATTGAAAATTTTTGAATTTACAAAAACCAAATTGATTTTGAATAAGCGATACTTCGACCATTGGGGATGATTTTTTATGGAATTTTTCGTGCGTTTTTTATAATTTTTTTTGCTATGTTTTTGTTCAGGTGCTCACAAAATTAAAACAACAATTTTCAAAAATCCATATTTCTATTGAAAATTTTTGAATTTACAAAAACCAAATTGATTTTGAATAAGCGATACTTCGGACATTGAGAATGTTTTTTTATTGAATTTTTCCTGCGTTTTTTATATTTTTTTCTGCGATGTTTTTGTGATAATAGTCACAGTTTAAAATCACTGATATTAGAAAGTAGCAATCATAGGTACCACCGTGATTCAAAAGTAACAGTTTACTAACTAAAATTATTGTATTCCTCCACAATTTCACGCTCTGTTCAAATAGAATTACCTTTATCTCGAAATATAGGTCTACAATTTCAGACTTTGTTCGAATAGAATTATTTTGAAATTTAGGGAGAAGATGCTGATAAGTCGATGGAAATTGTTTTCACATTTTTCAACTCGACGAAATTATTGTATTTTTCACAATCACACTCTGTTCTAAGAGAATTATCTCAAAATTTCAGTATTGGTTGTTTACAGATTTTTAAGGAATCGTAATGCCAAATGAATTTTGAATAGATTTATGTAATTTCAAATCGAAGAAAATTGTATTTATATTTTTTCAATTCATCGAAATTTTTATATTTTTCCAAAATTAATAACAATATAATTTTCACCCTGTACATTTAAGTATTAATTAGAATATAAAATATAAAACAAATTATAAAATAAAATATAAAATATAAAACAAATTATAAAATAAAATATAAAATATAAAAATACAAAAGTTTAAAATTACAATTTAAAATTTAAAATTGCGACAACTTTGAGATGACAAACAAACAAAAACAAGTTCAACACTCTATTCGAATGAGAGTATTTCAAAGTTAAGTGATGGGGTTCTTACATATTTTTATAGTAGAGTAATTCTGAATAAATTCAAAATAGATTTGTGAAATTTCAAATTGATGGCAATCGTTTTTAAATTTTATTAGGACACTCTGTTCGAATGGGAATATGTGAAATTTAGGAATAGGGTGTTTAGAGTTTCTTATAAAATCATAATTTTAGATAAATTTTGAATAAATTTGTAAAATTTCAAGTCAATGGCAATTGTTTTTATATTTTTTTCAAGTCGTCGAAATTATTGTGTTTTTTCACAATTGTACGCTCTGTTCGAGTGAGATTATTTCTAAGTTTAGAGATGGGGAGGTTATAGTAGAGTAATCCCGAACTAGTTTTATATAGATTTGTCAAATTTCAAGTCTATTGCAATAGTTTTCATATTTTTCTGCGACGGCATTTTTTCTTCACAATTTCACTCTCTACTGGAATGGTATTTTGTCAAAATTTAGGGATGGGTTGTTTACAGATTTTTGTAGAATCGTAATCACAGATGAATTTGGAATAAATTTGTAAAATTTCAAGTCGATGGCTATAGTTTTTATATTTTTTTCAAGTCGTCGAAATTATTGTGTTTTCCACAATTCTCGAAGTTTTGGGATGGAGTTTTTAGAAATTTTTATAGTAGCGTTTTGAACAAATTTGTGAAACTGTCTTGAGATAGTTGAGTTATACAGGGTGTCCCATTTTAAATTGCCACCCCAAATATCTCGAAACCTGAGCAACATGGCAAAACATGTTTCAGATAAAAGTTGTAGGGTTCAGAGGAGGACATATGCTGGTGATCTTGAAAATGACCTTGGTGTTAATTTTCAAGGTCAACGGAAGGTCAACTTTGATTTTTCAAAGAGAACCACGCCCACCTTCGGTTTTGTCGTACATATACATGAATCCCGTTTGTTCATTAGAAGAATGGATTCCTAAATTATAAACATATAGATTTTTTTTATAGTATGCTACTGATGTAGATAGCTTGGGAAACGAAAGCGCTTTTTAAAGATCGAATGTTGCCACGTACTTTTCATCACAAGCAGTCATTTGATCCTCATGAAGACATGTTTATGCTTGTTCGGCTTTAGCAAGGTGTGATGTTTTTTCTTTTACTAGAGCCTTCTTCTTGGTTTCATCCTGCTCTGTAGCTATTTTCGTCTGCAGTTGGTCACATATTCGGCATGTATCTTTTGCAGGAGGTTTAAAACTTAAATTGAATTTTGTATTAAATACATGGTAATAGAATTTTTTCTTCAATGCATCAATTCCCTCGGCAACATATTGTTCGGTGTACAATTCGTACATTTTACTTATAGTTAAATTTTCATCCAAATATTTTTTCTTAGGATTATCTTTTCGGGAATAATGACTTTTGTTCGCGGGAAATGAATAGATATGCTTCACAATTTTTAAATCGTCTAGCTTTTTTCCAGGATTCATGCCACGTTGATCAGTCACCGCAATCATTTCGTCTTTAGAGATACACTTATACAGTCTACCGGTACTAATTTGCAACGTTTCTGCAAAATATTTCTTACACACACGGTGTGTGGTGTTATCTACTCTAAAAACATATTCAAAGTACGCATGCTTTTCCGGATGTGAGCCATTTTGACTGTGTTAATTTTTACGAGTCCTCTGATAAACACATTTTGCCGGGAATAGTCAGCCAGTTTCCAAAAAGATTGATCATCATCTGTAACAACATACATTTTTCGTTCTATTGTAGGATAACATATAAATTTAGTAACCGACACATGAACATAAAAATTACAATTATATCACTTACCATTGGAAGTACTATCAGCCGTAATACAACGAGTGGTATGATTATTACCGATGATATTTTGGAGTTGAAACCGAGCTGCAGATTCAACGAGCGCTAGCGTGCTGCTTCGGTTTCAACGACTAAATATCATCGGTTATTAATCGTACCACGAGTTATATTTAGTGAGAGAATATAACGAATAACATTTATAATCTTGATGACAACTCACATATTGCAATGTTTTAATTCGTCTTGTAGTTTCTTGCAGCACAAAGACTCCATAAACTGTCGGCACTGCGACTCTTTATTCCTCGCGGTGTTTCTGGGCGTCGTATTTTTCACCATTTCACTGATTTCACTGTTAGAAACTGCATCCCAATAATTTAGTATGTCCATTTTGAGGTTTAAAATTCTGATAGGACCACAATAAAATATCACCGCTACTTTTGTTTTTTATCATCGCGGTGATACACATGCTGCTATGCATTTTCTTGCATCTGATTGGCTCAAAATACATTCTAGTAGGCCATGAGTTGTATTCTCAGTACTATTTTTATATTCCGATCCACTTGATTGGTTCCTGAGATGATGTTGACGAATCCATTGTTGTCCATATAAACACGCAGATTTTATAGGTTAGGATAGACTGGACATAAATCCACTATTACACTGAATTGGATATAAACCATTACTACACTGAACGACATAAGCTTTTTGTCAGTGCACAAGGAGAACGACTCGATAAACAGCATACGAAATAAATTTGTGACTTGAATCATTTCTCTACTGAACGTAGAACGTAGAACGTACTTATGTGTACTGTGAGTGTGTTATCGACGAAATTTAGAAAAATGGACTTGATCCACTACTCTTCTGAGCACCCCATTTGTAAAAATAACAATAATTTTAGTTTATTAGTTTTATGTCTGTTTTTTTTTCTAAGATCAGCGTTTCGCAAAGAAAACAAATAGGTGTTTAAAAGCCCTTGTTTATTGTTTAATTAAGAAGATAAATTTATTTATTTTCCTTTTGAACATATTTGTGTTTATAAAATGTGGTTAACTCGTTATAAGGACATTTGAATTTGAATTTGAAACTATAAAATTTTGAATTAAACGTGCATCTTTTGTTTCCGTTACCTTTTGCTTGTCTATAATATCAAGTACCGGCCTATAAATGGTAACATTCGATTTAGAATTCTAAGAAATATAGAAAACGACACCGAACTCTACAGGGTTGCAACAATTTCGGATTTTATTGTTACTTTTCACTGATAATCGGCAATAGCTCGAAAACGGTTGAACGTTTTAGCTTGGACATGGTGGCATTCGATTCAGCACACCGAAAAACGTATTAACCTCCCTCTAGAATGATTCGGAATTTTAATTCTGGAGTGTTATTAAACAAATATCCTAACTACTTTTTCTACTTTGGATTTAGCAATGGAATTACTTTAAAAATAAAATGGTCATTTTAACATCTAGTGAGTTTTGATTGTAATATGTGGCAGCACTGAAATACATTTTTTTTATTTTAAACAGATTAAAATTTTAACATAAGAATATATTTCTACGGCGATTTTAATAGTCTACTGAATAGGAACAAAACTCAAACATTTCTTGAACACCTTCAGAAATAAGGGAAGTTGCTAAGGATGCGACAAACAAACAAACTACTACTTCCAAGTAAGTCGAAACCAATGTATGGTTATAGTATGCTACGTGCTTGCTTAAATGTTTATAACTTTACCAAACACAATTTGACAATAACGCTCATTGTTAAAATATCTTTGATTTAACAATAAGTTCATTACTAAACCAAAATAGAAAATTCCTATTATACCATCAATCGGAGAGAATTACATGGTATATATTATTTATTTTGATAATGATCATTGTTTGATCACTAATAGATAAACAGTGTGATATTAACTAAGTAAAAGTGCGTTTTATTTAATTAAAAATGTATCACGAAGTAAGTGCCGCCAACCTCAATCAGTACATGGTATTGTTTTTAATTCAATGTGAATTTTAATTACAAATTAGAAACGTATGATAAGACATAACAATGGTAATTTTAAATTGCTTAAATATATGAAGCCAACAACAGATGATATCAAATTCTATATCAAAATTATTGATAGATATCAAGCCAATAAATATTTGGCGATAATCAAGTTTCTTATAATTACATCAGCAATTATCATGCCGAATTATCAAATACAAAATCAAAAATTAAATTAAATTTTCCAGTCATTACTTAGCTACGCGGACGACTTTCTTTAAGTTGACCCATTTCCCGATTCATTTCGACCATATTGCACAACGAACGGCCAAAAGCAGAAACGGTTTTTTTTAAAACCAAGTGTTATAACACTGAAGATTAATAAAGATCGAACTTTCTCCGTGATGTAACCATGCAACGCCATTCCTCCAAGGACGGAAGAACGAAAGCACTCGCTGCTTCCGCAAACATTCCACTACATCGTCCCATTTTCTTGCGTAATTGTGTCTGAACTTTTACATTTACATACATAAATAAACATGTTCGCACGTAATCCGATTTTAATTAATATATTATATAGAGTATGATGTATTTTTGATGATAAATATAACACAAAATAATTGGATTTAGTATTAATACTAATGCTAGTATAAATAAAACCATAAAACAAGTGCATTAAAGTGAATATCAAGGAATAATTAAGTTAAGCAAAAAACACAACGCATCCAGCAAAATGTCCATGTGGCCAACGTGTAACTTTTATTGTTTGATAGTATAACAAGCATTTGTCAGATATTATTCATATTTAAGATTACGAAAAATATTTATTCGCTATATGCATTCATTTGGTATTCTCTACATTTCATGGAATAAAACGTAACAAAAATTTGAAATCACTTAATTTCCCTTTAAAATCAAGGAGTTTATGAAAAACTTTTATCAATAGAAAGTATTCTTATCTTCGTTATCTTTAAAATTTGTATCGTTATCATGGAAAGGCCCATTTGGTCGATTCTATCTAGTTTCCTAGATATTGGCTATTTTATCGATTTTTGTGGAAAAAAATCCGCGATTCGTACAAAAAAGTCCAAGTAAAAACCCTAAATTTAAGTTTCTCGAAATACTGTTTTTGCAATTTAGAATTTCAAACTAATTAGTCTCAGTCAATCTTAAACCTGGGAAATTCGGCAGTTTTAAATGATGTCTGACAGTCTCTAGTTACCAAATCTGGTGCTAACTCAATTTTTACCGAATGGGCCCTTTCCATTGGGGTCCTTATGATTCGAAGCTTCGCAACTTCAAAGAATCCAAACAAATGTAGAAAACTTCGAATATCAAATTCTTCAAAGATTCAAAATATTGAAGTTTCCGAATTTTTCAATTCCAAAATGCTAAACAGTTAGAGATTTAAACTTTTATGCAATTTTTACCTCGCAAACCCAAGACGAAACTTAAGATGCGCACGTTGAGTTGCTGTAATAATAAATAAACATCAAGCTAATGTATTGGCAATAGAATAAGTTTTTATTAGTTTTGAAATAATAACAATAATATAAATTAACTTTTTCATTTGCAATATTCGCGAAATGAGACTTCTAAACTTCGAAAATTTCAAAAGTTTCGAACCTTCGAAATTGGAAATCTTCGAAAAAAATTCCAGCTCTACTTTTCATGGAGAACAACACATTTATTTTAATTTCTTTGCAATGTTTGCCATATTTAGAAAAATTCAACGAAAATTTTGTAATATTAAAAAAACTTAAGATTAGAGTTTCAGAAACAAACGCACACAGATATTTTTCAAAAATGGTAGAAATCCTAGTGGGACCTGAAAATGGATATTTTCGTTGAAAATTCGAATCCGAATTTTTTTCTAATATCAATACTTCCCCATATTTCATATGAAGAAAGTAAAAACTAAAATAATGGCTGGCTGAAATTACATCACATAAACTAGCAGCTCTTTCACAGCAGTTAACAACTTTATATTAGAACACGTTTACTTGGTTTTTATAACAGTTAGTGTTAATGTAAATGAAAATTATTTTTAATTAATTTCAAATAGCAGGTTCGAAAGAGAAAGGCATTTTATATTTTTTCGGTCTCAAGTCAAGTTTTCCACTCTAAAATAAAAGTATCAAACATTCGTAACTCTTTATTTATTTGCAAAAACTAAACGACAAATTAATCCGTTTTCAGTTATCAGACTTTCTATAATTTAATATCTACGATATTTTTTTTGGATATTGAAACGTAGAGATTTTAGAAACTTTAATACAGAAATCTCGAATAAATAACCTTCAAAAATGACAATTTCGAATTGTCAAAAATTCTTCATTTTTGCCACCACAAACGGCACATAAAGAAATTTGCAGCTGTCAAAAATTGTGGATTTTTACAATCAAAAAAGGCATTTTTGATATTTATAAAAAGAAAATGACAATTTCGAATTATCAAAAATTCTGCATTTCTGCCACCATAAACGGCACGATTCAACGGTAAATAAAGAATTTAGCAGCTGCCAAAAATTGTGAATTTTTACAATCAAAAACGGCATTTTTGATATTAAAAACGAAAATTGCCTCTTTTGTATTGTTAAAAATTCTGAATTTTTGCCACCACGAGCGGTACGATTCAATGGTAAATAAAGAAATTTGCAGCTGCCTGAAATTGTGTTTTTTTTACTTTAAAAGACGGCATATTTTTGATATTAAAAAAAAAGAAAATTTCAACTGCCAAAAATGACAATTTCGAAGTGTCAAAAATCGCACTACTATCACAAATGGCACGTTAGCAGTAAAAAGGAACTGTTCAATTGCTGAAAATAACTATTCAGTACTGTTAAAAATTGCTCATTACTGAAACCGGCAAATTTCAACAATAAATAGAAAATTTCCAAACGCCAAAAATGTTTGACTGTCAAAATTTGAGCATTTCTACTATCACTATCGGCATTTTTCAATATTATAAAAGGGAAATTTCCAACGGCCAAAACTAACAATTATAAATTGTCAAAAATTGTGGAATTCTACTGTCAGAAATGGCATTTTTCAATAGTAAAAAGATACATTTTTAACCGTCAAAAATGACAATTCCGAATTGTCAAAAATTCTGCATTTCTCCCATCACAAACGGCACGATTCAGCGGTAAATAAGGAAATTAGCAGCTGCCGAAAATTGTGGAATTTTACTATCAAAAACGGCATTTTTTGATATTTAAAAAAAAATAAATTTCAACTGCTAAAAATGACAATTTCGAACTGTCAAAAATCGCACATATCTACCATCATAAACGGCACGTTGGCAGTAAAAATGAAATTTCAATTGCCAAAAATATCTACTCAAGACTATCAAAAATTGCTCATTACTGATTCATTTCAACAATAAAAAGAAAAATTCCAAATGCCAAAATTTTTTAATTGTCAAAATTTGAGCATTTCTACTGTCACTATCGGCATTTTTCAATATTAAAAAGGGAAATTTCCAATGGTCAAAAGTAACAATTACAAATTTTCAAAAATTTTGCATTTCTGCCACCACAAACGGTACGATTCAACAGTAAATAAAGAAATTAGTAGCATCCAATAATTGTGGATTTTTACAATCAAAAATGGCATTTTTTGATATTAAAAGAAAAAAGAAAACTTTAACTGCTAAAAATGACAACTGTCAAAAATTGAACATTTCTATCATCACAAATGGCACGTTTGCAGTAAAATTTTCAACTGCCAAAAATAACAATTTACAACTGTCAAAAATTGTTACAACCGAAAAAAACGTAAAAAACTAAAAATGTCCAAAAAAGTAATTCAAATTACAGAGTGACCCTAGTTTTATGCTCGACAGTGTATTGAATTAAGAACTAAGCCAAGGTATGGCTATTTAAGCTCCAGATCTATTAAATAATATTGCACTAATATTGTGACGGTTCGCGGGTTTTTTCTGGTACGGCCGACGAGCAAGAGGTGGTAATACAGATAGGTAGGGTCAGTTGCAGAGACGTCTGGCTGCGTGACCGCACCTATCTGTATTACCACCTCTTGTTCCTCGGCCATACCAGAAAAAAACCCGCGAACCGTCACTGTTGCACTCTTAATTTAAAAACCAAGTGCAATATTCTCACTAACAAAACCTAAATTTGGAAAACGGAAAATGCCTTCAACGATTTGAAAAACTAGAAAAAAAAAATCACCAAACCAACGATTTGCTTCGAAAGATCAAGATCCATTTAAAAAACAATGCACTTCTAATTTCCAACAAAATAATTGTAATATTCTAACTGGAAACAAGGTGGCAACAATAAACTGGGAAAAAGAAAAATGCATTTAACGATTTGAAAAAACGTAAGATTTGTGAAAAGACGAATGCACTTCTAGTTGTTTATTAAAACAATTACAATGTTTTAACTGGGCACAATCTGGACTGGAAGTGAAAAATCATAAAACGATTTGAAAAATTGTATAAATATTCTTAACAGGCAACTTTGCGTGAAAGATCAAAATCCATAAAAAAATAAATGCACTTAGTTTGTCATGAAAAGATTTACAACATTCTAACTGAAAAAACAATTCAGTTTGAACTGAGAAAACAGTTTTAACTCTGTCTTTTCCAAATTAATTTCTGGAAATAAAAAAAATATTTTTTTGTGAAATTCTTGATTTAATACCATATTCTAACTCAAGAAAATGGTACCAAACAAAATCAAAACACAGATTACGGGGACCTGATAAAAAATATGACGCCATATGGCAACTGCTTATTTCTAGTGAAAACAATTGCCATATTCTAACTAGAAACAAAACAACTCAAATTATGAAAGCGAAATACGCATTCAATTATAGTAAAAATAATTTGTAATAAAAGTAATTTGCTATAAAAGCACGAGATCAATTTGCTTTAAAAGCTCGAGATCTATAAGAATAAATTCACTTCTAATATCTAATAAAAATACTTGCTATATTCTAACTAGAAATAAAATGACAACGATCTAAACTGAGAAAACGAAAAATGCATTCAATGATTGGATGAATTGTAAAAAATAATCATTGCATAACGAGGTTGAAATCTTCGAAAAACAATGCACTTCTAATTTCCCGCTAAAACAATTGCAATATTATAACTGGAAACAAAACAACAACAATCTGAACTTAAACTGGGAAAATGAAGAATGCAATTTATGATTTGAAAAATGGTCAAAATAAGATCAACCAAAGGTTGAGGATCTATAAAAATGCATTTGTAATTTCCCGTTCAAAAATTTTCCAGTATTCTTAGTTTAAACAAAATGCCAACAATCTAAACTTGAGCTAGAATAATAAAATATTTCAACGATTTAAAAATCTGTAAAAAATAATTGCTTCAAAATATTTAGATCTGTAAAAAAACTAGTGGTGTGGCCATCATGCAACTTTCTACGAATTGGTGGTATAATCAGGATTTTTATATTTTTCATATTTATCGTTTTTTTTTAACCAGAGTTTTCGATAAATATTTATTCTTTAAATCGTTCGTTTTAGTATATAAATGGTCGGAAGAGTCTCGAGAGACCACAAAACGACGGATACTTCCGTTGAAATCACTTCGTACGGAGAAAATAAAAAATGGTGATGTGGCCATCATGCTACTTTCTCCGACTTGATGGTATCATAGCCATTTATATTTACGTTTTCATTGTTTATTTTTAATTGAAATCATATTTTAAATGTACATCGAGCGTTGCGTAAACTCGGATGAAACTGACGTTTAAAACGTCAAAATTATGAAAGAGAAAAATTATACTTCAAATCCAAAAACTCGGTTTACTCAAAAACTAACGAGATTTCGAAAAAAACTTATTCTTTAGAAGTTGTTCATTTTGGCATTCTCTACAATTATTTTTCACATAAATTTGCTATAACTATTATCGTTTCATAATTATAAACCAAAAATTAAAAAAAAAATTATAAATTTTTTTCTCGAATAGCAATGATTTTATGAAAAATATTTTCAAGCAAAAGATGGTTATTTCTTTGTTGTCTTTAATGCTTGTTTAAATATTTTTGTGATATTTTTTGTATTTAAGAAAATATTGGCAAAAAACAAAAAACAGTTAAGGTAAACACTTTCGGTGTACGAAATTTTACCAAAAGCTTTTTAGTTCTTCGGATTATCAAATAAGACGTATGTTCAAAGTTTCATATCAATTGCTCTGTTAGTTTTTGAGACACAGCGCACACAGACAGACACACACACACACACAGGCACAATTTTTTTTTACAGAAATTGTTGAAATGGTATCTAGGAACCCCAAAACGGATATAAAAAAAAATTTGAAAAAAATCACGTTCACAATACTTTCTCCGTAACGGAGAAAATAAAAAGGTGATGTAGCCATCACATCTTTCTCCGAATTGATGGTATAAATACATCATACAAAAATCTTCAAAAATAGCTGAAAATCCAAATACTTAACATTACACTTTACCGAAACTTGACTTCTAGTATTAATAATTAGTATATTATCAATACAGGGTGCTCAATTTAAGTGAACACAATGTAACACCCTGTATAATGTTTGAGAATTTGTATTTTTTGTTCCTTTTATTGAAATATTAGAATCGATTGTTCCATTTTTAATCTTCTCTTGATACATAATTTTCTTAACGCTGTTTATCGGCTCAGAAGCCGATATATGTATCGGAAGTATGGGTACATCTCTAATATTCACTTTCACGGCTTCTAGAGCTAAAAAATCGATAAGAATTGCACCTCTATCATAGTCCATCAATAATTCTTATTAATATTAACTACAAATGTTTAAGCTTTAAAACAATTAAAATTCCTGACGTTTCTTTTTGTACCGCGCGTATATCTTAATTAAAATAAGATTATTGCATTTACGCGGAATATTAGAAAGTTCCTTCATTGCTAAAATATGCGTGCAATTTTTTTCGAGATCACCACAAACCATATAATTACAATTTTTTTTTCTTCATAAAACTGTGTTTAATTAAAATCTTCAATACTCTCACTCCCACAACCATTTATCATTAACTTATACAGACATGTCGATAACGTTAAGTAACTAAACATCAACATTAATCATAATAAGTTAATGCATGCAAACTACTTTCTATTTACTCATTCACCTGGAAAATTCGCCTTTCCGCGAAAACTAATGCAGGTACCTTTTTTTCTTTCTCAGAGAACAGGTCCTGGCTCTACCGGATGTTCTGCAGTGGAGGAGTCGATCCTGATGACATCAACAATCCCGAGGATAACAAGGAGCACGCTTTGATGGCGTTCTTCAGGGATTACTTCGCAGTTTTCCTGAATAATGGTTGCGTTAAAGTTATGGTTATCTTAATTTTTGGATTGTATCTGCTGGGAGCCGGTTACGGGATAACGCAGATTGAAGAGGGACTGGAAAGGAGGAAGGTTGCGAAATCTGATTCGTATGCTATTGAATTTTTCGATAGGGAAGATGATTTCTTCAGGGAATTCCCATACAGGTAGCATTTTTAACAATTATATTTATTTCAATACTTTTTGGGGGTTTTAAATAAAGGATCGGGCGGACCGTTGATGTAGTGGGTACAGACGAGCGCTTGTGCCGGTTGCACTGCGTGCCGTGTGGGTTCGAATCCCAGCCCGGCCGAAAGATTTTTCGGGGATCGAGACGTATTCGGTCGGGTCCATGGTTGTTGTGTATACGTCTGACATTATTCATTTATTCATTTGTTCATTTATTCATCCCAAAATTAAAAATACAAACTTACATATTAGATGTGACTGAATTGCACATGCCTAAGTCAAAAGAATAAAAAATAAATGATATATGAATAATTATTATAATGGAGAAATATAAAATATATGATACTGTGGCAAAATACAAATTAATTTATTTTTATTGAACTCGATTAAAAAAATCACGATGTTTTTCTTTTCAATTTAGTTACGGTAGCAACCATTCTCTTCATAATTTTTATTATTTCGTTATACGGGAATAGAGATTTCTAAATAAAAATTCTATATGTCGTTCTCCATGGAAAGAGCGGGCCCATTTGGTTGATTATAGTTTCTGAGATATTTGCTATGTTATCATATTTTTTTTTATATCGAAAATATTTCTTTTCGCAATTCGGATAGTATAATCTAAATAATATAATTTAGTAATTCATTTTTCTGATAATTTTAAACCTGGGGGATTCGGGAACGTTTTGTATCACAGTCTCAAGTTACCAAATCTTGTGCTAACTCCATTTTGACCAAATGGTCCCTTTCCACACAAAGTCGTATTTAACATTTTCTGGTATTTTGTGTAAGTCATAAAAATCAATATTATTCTCACTGGTAGAATAAATGGCTCCGAATTGAAGAAGATTTATTTTGACACAAGATAGAAAATAATGAGGTAAGAGTGTCAATACATCTCATTGCATGTTGGAAAGGTTCTTGCCTAATGATAAAAATTGATGCAACCATAAAAACCCCAGTGTGGTAGATTTTTCATTACGTCTAATTTTGAAATAAATTTGGTTCATACAAAAATTCCCATTGACAGCAAAAAGACAACTATTAATCAGTAGGTTTCAGTTTTGATCAATGCCTTTTTCGTTTAATAAAGTTGGAAAAGTTTGAAATGATAAATCCTTAGAATGTGTCACAGCTTCATTCAATTGTTATTTTAAAAACTTCCACATTAAACATGGAATCTAGAATTGTGTTTCTGCCAAAAATCAATTTTTGATCATTAAATTTTAGTTTTGAACAGCGGTAGTGTTCTTTAAATCGGTGATTTGTAAAGACACACTTTCTAACAATTATACTATCAATATTGGATATGAAATCTGCAATAATTTTCTACAAAAAGTCAATTTTTGATCATGTAATTTCAATTTTGACCAACGCTTTTTGTTGGAACACAATCTAATTATTCGGCTGGTTGAAACAAGAACAAACAAATGGAAATTAGCAATTTAAAGAAATTACAACATTCACATTTACAAAATTTCGTTTGTACATAATTCTTGAAAATGGCACTAAGCCGAAACTAGTAGAAAATAAAGCAATTTAATCGTGAAACAAACCAAGTGAATTTTAATTTTTAAACCTATATAGTAACATAATGTTTCACCAAGTGATCAATGAGAAACAAGTATATGACACATTTACGTGTTCGATCAAATTAGTCGATTCCAAAAAAAATTTCATTATGAGAAATTCTGCACGCTTTTAAACACCATCTTGCACAATCCGCATTTATCTGGAGCAAAAACATAGAAAATATTGAATTAAAATGCTAGGAAGTTTGAAAGTAAATTTGAGTTATTCAAAAAAATATTTTACGATTGTACGTTTAAAACATCAAAGTGTACAATCAAGATAAGTTGAAAAGAAAAATTTACAATAACAATTTTTCAAAAATCTGCTCTCAGTTGATTTTAAATTACTATTTTCAATAAATATACGAATTCGCAAAACTTGGTCACACAAAAAGTCTATTTTTCAACAAATATAAAAATTTGCAAATCTGGGTAGCAAAAAAAACTATTTTTGGAAAATGTCAATATTTCAAACAGACAAACCTATTAAACAAAAAATTGGAAAAGAATCACGTAAATAGTTTTAGATTTAAACTAATCCTAATCAATTTTCAAAAAAAATTATCCAAAATTTTGAGTTTGCATTAGATGACCTACATATTAAAATCCACAAACGTAATGATTTCTGACAATCTAAAACTTTTTTGGTAACATTCAAAAATATCTTATTTATATAAATTTAAATAATAACATATATTTTACTTTCAAATTTGAATATCGATTATTTGAATGAATGAGGACTTTCAACTCAATTCTTCATTAATTAGTTTATTGCTTATATAGTAATGAAAAATACGATACTTTTTTGTAATACAACATGTATGTAATTTTTTACTTTCTCCGTTACGAAGTACGAGAAAGTATTGTGATCGCGATTTTTTTTTTAATTTTTTTTACGGAAATATCCGTTTTGGGGTCCCTAGATGCCATTTCAAGAATTTCTGGAATTTTTTTGTGTCTGTGTGTGTGTGTGTGTGTGCTGTGTGTCTGTATGCCTGTGTATCTGTGTGTCTGTGTGTCTATGCGCGCTGTATCTCAAAAAATAATCAAGCAATTAATATGAAACTTTGAACATAAAACTTATTTGACAATCCGATGAACTGAAAAGCTTTTGGTAAAATTTCGTACACCGGAAGTGTGTGTTTATCTTCACCGTTTTTTGTTTTTGCCAATATTGTTTTAAATATGAAAAATATCACAAAAACATTAAAACAAATATTGAAGACAACAAAGAAATTAACATCTTTTGTTTAAAAATATTTTTCATAAAATTATTGGTTTTCGAGAAAAAAATTTATTAATTTATTTTTCATTTTTAGGTTATAATTATGAAGTGGTCGCTTTATCTAAAAAACTAATGCAGAAATTAACATGAAACTTTGAACATAAGTCTTATTTGATAATCCCAACAAAAGAAAAGCTTTTGGTAAAATTTTGTACACCGGAAGTGGGTGTTTACCTTAACTGTTTTTTGTTTTTTTTCAATATTTTTGTAAATATGAAAAATATCAAAAAATCATTTAAAATGAACAATTTATGAAGAATAAGTTTTTTTTAATCTCTTTAGTTTTTGAGTAAACTGAGTTTTTGAATTTGAAGTGTAATTTCTCCATCTTTCTTAATTTTGACGTTTTAAATGTCAGTTTCATCCGAGTCTACGAAACTTTCGATTTACATTTAAAATATGATTTAAATTGAAAATAAACCATGAAAACGTAAATATAAATGATACCATCAAGTCAGAGAAAGTAACATGATGGCCACATCACCATTTTTTATTGAAATAGCTGGGATAATGTCACTCCAAACATTGAATTATATTTGCGTGTTTAATGTTGTAGATTACCAACATTATTGTATTTTTCATAAACTAAAAGAATTTTCCACGAATTTGTTTTATCTACAGTTAAGAATGAACTGGAAAAGTTTAGCAATGTTTATTCAGATCAAAAAATTAAGACAGAACATCTGGTCTCATGAGAAGAGTTTAATATAGTAAGAATATGCGAATATGCGACATACCTCATTTATCTCACAGCCAACTTTGAAACAAAATTTTGTGGCTCACACGATACATATATTAAACTCTTTAATTACTGACAAGATTAAAACTTTACAAAAATAAATAAAAATATATTCAAAATTAATTTCGTCAACACTTTCTGATAGTTAGTTTCTGATGGCCATTTGAAAAGCAGATTATAATGTAAGAAAAATAAATTTGGGATGAAACCTATATACAAATTTTCATAGATAATTTGTCTAAACAACGAAATAACTTTTCAAATATTTTCTACAATTATGTGTCTGCGCCTATGCCTGTGTGTCTGTATGCCTGTGTGTCTGTGTGTCTGTGCGTCTGTGTGCCTGTGTGTCTATGGCTCGGTGTCTCTATGTCTCTGTGTCTCTATGCCTCTGTGTCTCTGTGTCTCTGACTCTGTGTCTCTGTGTCTCTATGCCTCTGTGCCTCTGTGTCTCTGTGTCTCTGACTCTGTGTCTGTCTATCTGTCTGTCTGTGCGCGCTCTATCTCAAAACAAAACCTTTTGGTAAAATTTCGTCCAAGGAAGTGGGTGTTTACCTTAACCGTTTTTTTTGTTTTTTTCCAAAAAAAATTTAGATATGCAAAATATTACAAAAACATTTAAACAAATATTGAAAACGGCTAAGAAATTAACATTTTTTTTTCAAAATATTTTTCATAAAATAATTGTTTTTCCAGAAAAGATTTTTTTTTCAATTTTTGTTTATAAATATGAAACGATAATAGTTATATCAAATATACATGAATAATAATTGTAGAAAATACTAAAATGAACAAGTTATAAACAATAAGTTTTTTCGAAATCTATTTACTTTTCGAATAAACGGACGGTAAACATTATTAGAATTTAAAGTATAATTTGTCATTTTTGTTTCATAATTTTTACGTTACACCGTCACTATCATCCGGTCCTGCGCAAATCGCTCGATGTACATTTAAAATAAAGCTTGAAAGTATAAATATAAATAATTATTATACCATCCAAATCGGAGAAAGTAACATGATGGCCACATCACCATTTTTAATTTTGTAATGATCATAACTTACAATTAGTTGAACATCGTGATAGGTTCAAAATGTTTACAAGTTGTGACATAATTGAGGAAAGCGAAACCGCATCCAATACCTATACTTATGGAACAGGAATGCAAAGCATAGAATTGTGTCCAAGAAGTGAGATGCAGATGTCTCATTGTATTTTTTTGCCCGAAATGCTCATGCGCGGCCGACGCACACATAGATTATTAAGAAGTTGTGCTCGTGTGTGTGTGTTGCGCGTGCATTTGTGTGTGTGTGACAGTGTTGCCAAACCTACCGATATGTCGGTAGATCTACCGACAATTTATACCTTTCTACGATATTATACCGATCTACTGATTTTCACTCAGATATACTGACAAATCAACCGGAAATGTTGATTGGTAAAATTTGAATTTGCTTTCACATACTTATCACCAATCGAAACAAAATCGCAAATCCGTAAGTCGGTGAATCCCCTCGTTCTCTGTGCAAGCGCAGGTACCATACGCGAATTCACCGGCCTCACGTCGTGGCATTCTAGATAACTAATATAGATAGGCCACTCTATGTACAAAACATTTACAGCATTATTCATTAAGCACTGTACCGCATGAAGCGCTGTAATAAGAAAAAAACAGCGGGGTCGGGGGTGAGAGGGGTTTACATGCAGCCCGGTGGGGCGGGGTGCGAGACCATACGACCTTGAATATAATTCGAATAAAAATAATTAACTTTCTTGGTATCGCCCTTAATTTTCAATAATAAGAATAACGGATCAAATAATTTTGTCTAAATAGTAAAGAATTTCCCTATATGTCTATTTTAAAAACTACCGATATCTACCGACATTACGTTGAGTTCGACCGACAATTACTAAACACAGGTTGGCAACACTGGTGTGTGATAAGAATTGAATTGGTAGCACTGTCACACACTATCTGCATCCCACTCTTTCAACACAGGAAGTTCTCTCTCACACTCATTGACTCTTATGGGGATTTCGCGCGATTGGGGACATGCGCATAGCGAACAAAAGACATGTTGGACACAGTTTCAGTACACGTAAGTTATACGGTATTCCTATTCCATGAGTATATGTTATAAGATCCGATATCTAAGAAGGACCCGAGGCCTTACGCTAATCTATACTCCTCTCACTTACAAATTTTACCCGTGCCCATAAAAAAATTAGTGAAATGTAAGGTACGCCAGTGTACTTAAGTAAACAACATTGGTTTTTGTTCAAGAGGTTGGTGGGTAGGTTAGGGCCTACCACCACCCACCGTATCAACTTTATTTAACCTACAAAGCTATGTTTTGAAATTCAATTTGTTTAATTCGTTTGAGATGCAGAAATGTGAATAATTACTGCCAAAGAAGAGGGTTTATAGATTATTATTATTCATATTATAAGATGAATCCGGAGGGTGGTTGGTGGGTAATATCATATAATCCAACCAATCAAATACATACAAGGGCTTCTAAACACTAAATCGTTTGTTAATCAACAAAAGCGCTTAATGCAATTACGTTTTTTTATGTTCATACCCATGGTTATCAAAATCAAATTTCCGTTGCTCGTTGGTTAAGGGCTAACTTTAATGTACCCAAATGTATAAAAAATCGTTCATTAATTACCCCTATTAATGAACGATTTTTCATTAATAAACGATTTCTAGTTTAGCATTAAATACCTAATTCATAAGTGGCTAATTATTTATAATAACTGGAAATGTGTACTGATAACTAATAGTGAGAAAACGATCTATAATTTGTTTCACATGTAAATGCAAAAGTATATCAATTCTCTGCGCTAGAAACAAATTACCGGTAAACCGCCTTCGATTTTGATATACCATTAAATTTTTAAGTGTGAAACGTCAAATTTATAAAACGCGTGTTTCAATCTGCTACTATGGATAGTGTCTAGCAGCAGCGGCTCGTGGATGTTCGGCGGTGAGGCAACGGAAGAAAATTTGACCGAAAAAGCAACGGAATATTTGCTTCCTCTATTAGAGTAAGTAGTGCAGCACGAGCGGCATCTTTGTCTTTGCCTCCACTACGGAAATCCACGAGCCGCCGCTGGTGTCGGGTTTACATTAATGTCGCCAGAAGTACTAGCCAATGCAAATAATGCAATATTAAGTTTGCTTCCGGAAAAGTAAAGCGTTGTTAGGCAATACCAACATGATGGATTATCTGATTAGATACCACCCACGATGAATTGCCATGCATAAAATTCACCGTGGTCTGTAATCGTAATTAGAATTTTATTGGATCATATCATCAACATTATTCGATTTCATTGGTTAATAACTAAATGAGGGAAATTGTCGTTAAAACCGTTTTGTTAATATTTGAGACAAAAAATCTGGTGGTCCACCATCAAGTTTTGTTTTGAATTTTACGAAAACCTTTTTTAAACCGTATCCTTTAGAATTTATTTCCCCTCAAAGAGCAATTTTTTTTTTATATAAATGAAAAAACAAATTTTGGTTTGCAAATTCTGTTTTCCTAGGTTACTACACTGTGGTTCAAACACCGAATAAGACTTTCTTTCCTAAACTAACATTAAATTTGTTTTATTTTTAGAGTACAAGTAATTGTAAGTGGGGAGCAAAACTACTCGGACCCTCACGTTCAGTGGCAAGTGGAAAATCTCACACAAACTTTTGAAAATACGTCCTACGTTTCTAGTACATTATACACCGAATCATGGCTTAGAAGCTTCGTACAATATGTGGATAGAAACGCCGATTACCTTAACATTTCCATCGACGATGAGGATTCTTTTATAGCTGCACTGAAAGAGGTTAGTTAATTAATCAATGGACCTTTTTCCATCTATATATTTACCTTTTGTTTAGTATTGGCTTAACGACGCCAGTCCTTTCTCATTGGATGTGAAGTTCAACGATGAAGGAACCAGGATTGTGGGGATGAGATTCTTGATTCAGGCTGTTAATATTTCCGGGACTGAACATGAGAAGGAGATGGTTAGAGCATTGAGGCAGATTTGTATAGACTCCCCATTGAACGTTACAGTTTTTCATCCATATTTTGTTTTCTTTGATCAAGTAAGTATGTTGTTTAATGTATATAAATAATTATAATAGTCAATATTATCTTCAGCAAATAAATATATTTACTAATTAACGATATGTAAAAAAATGCGTTGAACAAGTTGAAGTGTAATTCCTATACTCTTCTTATAAATTTTTTCTAGCTTTTAATCTGTATAGGTATACTGACAATGAGTTTCACTGACATACATTAAAAAATGTATCAATTTCTAATGTCATAGTATTGGTGGTGCTTCTGAATGATTGTAAAAGATCCTCGGCAATGCACTGTGCTGCAAATTTCCAGTCAAAACATTGCCACATTTAAACTTGATAAAACAATTTACTATTGAATCATCACTAATAATAATAATAATAATAAATTGTCTTTATTAATGGAAAGGTAATTACAAAAATTGAATTTACAAGAGTAGGCGAAGTTCAGTTAGTTTAATAGAATAGAATAGAAAAAAAAAATTAAAAAGACATTGTATTTAGTTACAGACAACAGACAGACAATTGTTTATCTGAAAGCATTAAACATTTAAATTCTATATTTGTATTGCCTCCGAATTAACTATCTTGATTTCCTAGTACTATTTTTTCTAATTTAAAAAGTTATAATATTTAAAGGTAGAAACGCCAAAGTGGCGGAATCTATTGCCTGAATGCTGTACTTGAACCAAATCCGGGTGGCTTTAACACCGATATTTAATTTTTACCTTAACTCAATCTTTTTTTTTTCTAGTTTGAGCTGGTACGACCAATGTCACTACAAAACATGATAATAGGAGCCATCGTAATGATGATAATATCATTCCTCTTCATCCCCAACATCCTTTGCTCACTGTGGGTGGCATTCAGCATCATCTCAATCGAAGCAGGAGTGGTAGGCTACATGGCCTTATGGCATGTAAACCTGGATTCAATCTCAATGATCAACTTAATTATGTGCATCGGATTCAGTGTTGACTTCACAGCCCACATATGCTACGCCTACATGTCCTCAACAGCCAAGAGGCCCGACGATAAAGTAAAAGAAAGCTTATACGCCTTAGGCTTGCCAATTTTCCAGGGAGCAATCAGCACCATCCTAGGTATGGTAGCCCTCCTACTAGCCGACAATTACATATTCTCCGTTTTCTTCAAAATGGTCTTCCTCGTGGTCTTCTTTGGAGCGATGCATGGATTATTTTTACTCCCAGTACTCTTATCTCTATTCGGACCAGGATCCTGTACCAGCTGGGATGATGATGAGATGAAAATGTCTTCAATTGAGAAAGCTTTGCCGCATCCTTATTGCATCCCACATCCACAATTCACGTTAAACGCAAGCCTTTCCACAAATGTGAAACATCAAAACCTCTTAAATTTTGATAAGGCTAAGAAGAATTATAAGAATTATGATATCGATAAAGATCTAGGACTGGGTACGTCAGAAGAAAACTCTAGCGAATCAGGCTCTAATAATTCCAAAGAGAAACAATCACTTGAAGATGAGATGATGGAGAAGAAATACAAAGAACGGTGGAGGCGCAGCAGTGCTTCCGATTTTCCAAACACAGATCCGCGCGCTCCTCACGTTCTTGATATCTACGGTAACGACTCGGAAAGGGAATGGTATAAAAAGAAGGAACGATACGAGGATAACAAGAAGAAATTTTATGATCAAAACAAGGTGGAGCCTAAAAGCATGGAGTATAAACAGAGGAGGAGGCCCACTCCACCGGAACTTAAATACAACACCAGACCAGAATTGACCAGATCTTCATCACATCACAATCTACAACATCCTAGGTATATACAAGAATTAAGGTTTCCTTAGGATAGGTAGTAATTCTTAAAATCGGCCTTCAAAGTTTTGACTGAACATTTGACCGAGCCTTAAAATAAGTTTAGGCTAAATTTTGAAGGTAATACCTACACCAAATATCTTTATTTTAACCGAACTTATACATATACCTAAGTGGTACTTAAGCCCCTGCTGATATGTTAAAATAAATGTTTGGTGACGCAACCCGTGATATTGTTAATATATATTTTTTTTCGGTGAGAGATGTGTGGTTTTGTAGTATTCTTACAAATGGGGTAAAACAATAATGAAGTGTAAGCTTGACTGACAATTGTTTAATTATGTTTTTTAAGTTATTCACTAGTTTTGTATGTCGATGTTTTTGATTATATTTTACTCGTCCGGTGCATGTTGCGCTGTTGGAAGCACTAGAACATTGTTGCTCAAGTAATGTAATTAATATAGAGAAAATAAATATATATATTTTGTCAATTTTGTACAGATAGTTTCTACAGTGATAATTTAAAAATATAGTTTTCTACAGATATACATGTTAATTATTTTCTGTATCGATAAGTAACGTTGTATTTTAGGATGATACCTGAACAAATTGTAAATATTTTGTAAGAAATAAATAATGACCAAAATTAATTCTTCAATTTTGAATTCATTTTCATAGAATCTCCTGCAGGTTCAAGAGAGAAAAAGCTTGTTGGTATATCCCAAGAACGGCGTAGCTTCAAATTTTGCGACAATTCCCTCATGGCAAATTCAGTTCAAGTTTAGAATCTGGCCTTTAGACCGAGTCGCCCCTTGCTGCCAAATTTCGAACTAAAGAAAGTCCAGTAGTCGTCAAACTGTTTATTGTTTAAGTTGTGTCTGGAGATATTTGGCAGTGGCATGTGAGGAAACCCAGGATTCATTGGTGCGAGGTTTATCGGCAAATACTAATGTCGGTTTGGTGTCCAACATCCGCATCCGGCGGATCACTTGCGCCCAACGCCCATGCGGGAATGTTACGTGTCACCTTTGTCATTTTTTAAATTTAATTAAACATGACCATTCACCGGAAAGTAATGATGATCGATGACTAATCTACGGCGGGTGAAACTACTGGGCGTTCCAAAGCGAGGGGGGGGAGACTTAAACTAAACCTAACCTAAGCATAAGCACCTACCATTTGCAAATATTAACTTGCAAGTAATGACGACATAAACATTTTAAATTTCCAAAAGTGAATCGTCGAGTTAACGCAATTGCTAGTTCGGTGCTGCAGTCGGATGCGCCAATCCCTGAGTTTTTGTTTTTTTAATTTAAAATGGTAAATTACTCTATGCAATGATATAACATACAAAAAGATATCAATAATAAAAACTTCTTTAATAGAGTTGTAATAAAATAAATTATTGACAAACCACCCATTATAAGTTATCTAAAAAAAATCATGAACAATTTTATCATGTTGACAGACTCCAGCCTTATCCTTTTTATAAGCAAACAATTTTGATTTGTGATTGCTTTTCCAAAATTTCACACCTTTTCCACTAAGTATATCCTCAGGTTTAACAGCTACTTCTGCACATCGCTTATCCTCCTCGAGAGCATTAACTTCGATTTTTACAGGTTTCTTAGGAACAACTTCGGGTTCCTCACAGCCATGTCTCTTTAATTTCAAGTAAGTTGTAGAAGTACTCAACAATTTTATACCACCTTTCGACTTTTTTCTTTTTGTTTCTGAAGTAACATTTTCATCTAACATACTTTGCAGTTTTTCATCTATTATCCTAGAAAGTTGCTTGGAGACAAACTTTTGGAAGTCAGGTGATACTCTGAAGAAGTTGTAAGATTCATCATCATCGAGTGTATTTTTTCGTAAAGAAGGTAAGTGTTTGGCTTCTGGTTCAGGTTTAGTTTCTCCATCTGAAGCAGAAGACAATAATAGAACATATATTTTCTAGATTGCCTTATACAACAAGTTTATGACTTAATAATGATCTTAATATGCCAAAACTTAACAGTCTAACTATTGCGCTCGCTCAAAATCAGGATTTTAGGCGTCAGATTCAGATAAAAGGGAGTGATGGGTCACGGTAGGGTAAAAAAATTTGCTGATCCCAGACGAAAGTTTTACAAAATTAGGGTCGTTACTGTGTTGAATCATGAATTTTGTTTGTATATACATAACTATTGAGTATATACAGAACAATAGATTGTTACGGTAAAAATATAATCTTTTTTTCTGATTGAAACAATATTGAGTGATATTGCCTTAGTTACGATATGTTATAACGCACTTATATTTCCCTAGGGAAATATGAAGCGCTCATATTTCCCTCATAACAAAATCGTAGCAACATACCAAATCTTCAAAATACGACGCCGGCACCGTTCACCAAATTTTTGTTCCCTCCAGTCTTTAAAATCTTCGTACACTTTGGTGTAAGCAGCTTTGGATTTTACCCGAACCAAACATTCACGGTCTTTCGCCGCTTGCGTTAACACATAGTTTGACATTTCACCAATTTATGAAACAACGCAAAAATCAAAAGAAGTAAACTATGATATTTACAAACAAGGCCCTTAGCAACGCTACCAATCCGATAAATTCAAAAATTTACAATCCAATATTTTCCCATTTTCACAACAATATTCTTTCAATCAGAAAAAAACTATTGATTACAACACAGGAAATGTGAATACATTTCCCTTGGTTGTCTATACATCCCTCTAGATGAAATTCATATTTCCCTAGTTGTAATAATAGCTATTATGCTATGTGTGAAAGTGATTTATATACTGGAGCTCAACAGAAATGCAACACTCCTTAGATGTGGTTTAATTCAGCAACAAATACGTTCGTTTTATTCACCTTAGAAAGAAAAAAAGCGATAACGTTTTTATTGCTTTATCTCAATTTTTGTGTACGATTTTTACACTTATCCGAAAAATAAATCAAATTTAATAATGATAATAACCAGTCACCTGTTCTGCTCTGATCCTTTCCGAACTCTTCAGTATATTGAAAAACCTTGCTAAAATGCTTAGAATTCGTGCACCCTATTGATTTCATCAATTAAGTGATTTTTAAAAAGGTCGTATTGTTGGTATGAAAGAGGCGGGCTTCAGTTTGAGGGAAATAGCCCGAAGACTTGAAATTACACCCTCAACTGTAATGCGAGCATGGAGAAGATGGTTTGAAGAAAATGACTATCAGCGACAGTGACGTTCTGGTAGTCCTAGGATTAAACAGGGTGGTCAAGAACGGTACCTAAGACTGCTTGCGATACTTAATCGACACGACACTTTGCGGCAAGTTCGAGATGCCTTTGTTGCAGCAACAGGACGTGTGGTGTCTAAGCAAACAGTTAATCGAAGACTTCTTGCCATGGGCCTTTATGCGTTTCTTCCATTTTGGGTGCTACCGATGACTCCACTGCACAAAGCTTGTCGCTTGGAATGGTGTCAAGCCAGATTCAATCGGGATGTAGAGTGGAACTTCATTTGCTTTAGTGAGGAGTCCAAATTCTGCTTAGGGGCCCATGATGGACGTAGACGTGTCCGTTGATTTTGCGATGAAAGGCAGAATGTAGAGTTTGCCTTAGAACGCCACACAGCCAAAACCCCTGGCATCATGATATGGGGCGCTATATGTCTTGGAAGTAGGTCCCTCCTTGTGTTCATTAGGGTAATCTAACAGCCCAACGGTACATCGCTGAAGTTCTACAACGCCATTTTTCAGCAAGACAACGCCAGGTCACATACGGCCCGTCAAACCATGGACTTTATACAAAATTCTGGCATAGAGCTTTTAGATTGGCCTGCAAGATCCCCTGATTTATCGCCAATAGAACGTATCTGATAGCATTGGAACAACATTTCAGCAATTGCCACAGCCACCAAGGACTTTGGACCAATTGCGCATCTCTGTTCAACAAGCCTGGGACTGCTTGCCACAAGAAGACATCGACCACTTGATTCGGTCTATGCCTCACCGAGTTAGAGAGTGCTACAACAACCGCGGCGGGCCAACACATTGAATTTTTGTCAGTATTTTTTGTTCAACCTGCACCAAATTGTAATAGTTTGTTATGAAACGATAAGCGAACATAAATTTAATACAAAAACATTTAAAACCTTTTCCTTTCTGGGTGTTGCATTACTTTTGAGCTCCTGTGTATATCGTCAGTGAAGGCAATACCGCCTATCTCTTACATTTACCAAATTTGCCAGGAGAGACAAAAAATTGATTTATATCTTTCTGGGAAAAAATAAAATCTCAATTTTGGTAAAAATGGTGGTTAGGCGGTACTATCACTTCGTTGACGATATGTTAATAACCATAAGAAATGCCAAAAAATATAATTGGTCATCATGTCTTGAAGAATAAGAGAGATATATGTCAAGACTCAATTCATTCCAATTATTATTACTTGATTAACATATTAGCAATAATTCGGTAGTACTTAAAATAGACAATAAATATTTATAAAAACTGTGTAAAAAAGGCATACCTATTTAGCAAGAAATGCTATAAACCTAGAATGTGCCAATCTATTGCTAAAATGATGGTTATATTAAAGGTTGCCGTACACTTAACACGTCGACTACCAACTAGCGGAAAACTCTTATAGTCTACAGTCCACTCCAGAAAGCCGACTACAAGTTAACCCTTTGCACCCGAACCATTTTTTAGTATGGGTATTCAGCTACCCGACAATAGTTTTAATTAAAAAAAAAAGAACCTTTATTGGCATATAATTTAACTGTACACAATATTATACTACATGCTTCACTCTCATCTCCCTCCCTTTTCCCTTCCTCTACTGCTTTTCTTTTCTCGGCCGATTTTCTCCAGTGTCCTTACCCCCAGCCTTATCCTCTCTCATCCACTCCGTTACCTTTCTGCTTCCTTTCATACACACCCATTCCTCTTTTACCCCCTCACATTCCTCTGCTAGATGCTTCCATGTATCTCTTCCCCATTCACACAGTCCACATCTCATGTACTCTTCTCCCATCCATTTTTTCCTCCCCCTCTCTCCGGAGCCACACCTTGCCCTCGCTATTATTACCTTTTCTTCTTTGAGAAATTTAATAAAAAAATTGTAATACATCAAAGATAAGAATTTTAAACAAAAAAGGTATTTCTTAGATTCAGTGACATCTTCCCATTCAGAACTGTCTTCCTCTTTTGTAACGTCTGAATCAGAAGAATCTTTACTTTCGTTTTCTATTATTCTATTTTTTTTCTTCTTGTACCAATTACTTCATCACTCTCTTCACTGCTATTATCTTGATCACAATCTTCTTTATGTTCATTTAGAATGTTATCAATCGATCTAAACATCGTCAAATCAAACTAATCTTCGCTGCTACAAATTTCGTTCATTGATTCCATTTTTATGACCTTAAGCGGACTAAATTGGAAATAGTACAATATTTTGATAAGTTCACAATTCACTTACAATCACTTGTAAAAGTATTTCAAAAAGGTGTACTAATCACAAAAAAAGTAATTTTAATTACCAATGCTTGCTGAACAGAATAACAAAAAACTTTTGTTTCGATTTTGCTTATCACTGTTTTCACTTAACAGAGCACCAAAAATTTTGCTAAGATTTTGCCAAAAATGTCCACCATCTGATATATACCGGACTAATCTCACACCTAGGAAAAAAATGTACAGTCCGTGCAAAATCTAAGGTACATACTATCATAAATAGTAATGGCGATCCTCAGGCGGCGTTTGAGTTGAAGTAAAGAATAAGATGGCGCCTGGGAGGCGCTGTTCAGGTGGAAAGGGTTAAAGGTAGCTAAGTGTATCACTCTAATTGGTTTTTATCACAGAGGATGGGTCAAGAATATGTGGCCAATTTGTAAGGTGTACAACTATTAACCCAACTAGTGATATGGCATTTGTGCCACACAACTGGTGACATAGGGTCTCTCAGGCCCAATTATATATTTCTTTTATATTCAAGTGCTTATTCAATATACAACTTACTATATCATTGTTTACTGTATTTTTCAACTATTAACAGAGTTGCATGGTATTAATTAGAAAATGGGGCTTCTTCATACATGAAAAAATCCATTTATTATAATTTGTTCTCGATAACTAATATTTTGTAGAACAACACGATTTTGCAAAATAAACTTATGTAATTAAAAAAAAAAAAAAAAAACCTGCCTATTGGCATCTTACTTTCTACATTTTCTCTAAATACTATACAGGGTGCGTAAAAAGTATCGCACCAAATGGGATTATATGGAAACGGTTTGACATTTAGTAGGTTTAAATTAGATATAAATACCCATATTTTAAGATGAGTTTCATTTGTTTCGCTCGACTTGCTTTTTGTCAGAGGCCGCCATGTTGAATTTTTCTAATAGCATCCTAGGTTTTTTTTGGTATTATTTGAAAGGGTATTTAATTAGAAGTACAACGTGGTATAATATTAGCATGTTTATTCTGAAATATCGACAAAAATAAATAATTTAAACAAAAACTTAAATTAACAAGAAACTTAAGTATTGCGCCAAATTAGTTTATATGGAAACGTTTTGACATTTAGATTTGGCATTTGTGTGTCAAACTTAAGTTAAGATAGGTAAGCGTAAATGAATTTGTCCGAAATTGAGCGCATTGAAATATTAATAATTGTTGGATTTGGTCATCGCAGAAGAACCTATGCTGAAGCTTGCCATGTATTTAATGATAGTCATCCAAATAGGAATCCAATCAGCAGATCTACAGTAACGCGAACAGTGCAACGATTTGAAGAAGTAAAAAGTCTAAAGAATTGTAGTACACCTGGATGACCGAAAACAGCCACAAATCATGACACTTTATTATAAGTTTTACTGGATGTCTGTGAAACACCACAAACCTCAACCAGGCAACTTGCAGCAGATCATGATGTGTCTGAAGGATCAATTAATACAATATTAAAACGGTCTAAGTATCGTCCTTACAAACCACATTTACTTCATGAACTGTTACCAGAGGATTTTAATCGGAGGATACAATTTGCAGAAATAATGATGGAAAGAACAGGAGCTGACCAAAATTTTGTCAAAAACATAGTTTTTTCAGATAAAGCTATATTTATGTTAAATGGTTCTGTAAATAGGCATAACTGTAGATACTAGCACCCTACTAACCCCTATCTCAACTTGAAAACTCACACCCAATATCCACAAAAACTTAACGTTTGGTGTGGAATATTGGATGGAAACGTCATCGGCCCGTTCTTTTTACGTGATACATTAAGATCTGTTGTTTACTTGGAACTATTGCAAAACCAAATTGTACCAAAAATAAAAAAGATTAAACCAAATTCAATAAATCCGCAAATCGCAATTGAATGGCCACCTAGGTCTCCAGACCTGACACCTATGGACTTTTTCTTCTGGGGATATTTAAAAAGTGTTTTGTATCGAAATGGGCCAACAACATTAGATGAATTAGAAGCTCGAATTAGAGTTGCAATAACAAACATTCCTCCGGCATATCTGCATAATGCATATAATGCAATATAATGCTTATATACGCACCCTGTATATAAGCACCCCCACCACACTGCCTTCACCAGTCTCTCCTCCTCTAACCCCCACAATTTCTCCTCATACTTCACTACCCTCTTCATCGTCTCACACACCACTCTATCCCTATTCGTCTCCTGCCGCAGTATATAACTCGGTGTCGACCTCTCCACTCCTAACATCCGTTTCATGAACCAATCTTGCTCCCTTTCCACCCATTCATATTCCTTCATCCCCCACACCTCCACTCCATACATCATCACCGATCCCACACACGCATCCCATACCTTGCACATCACTCTCATATTATTCTCTATCCATCTTCCCCATTTACCCCACGCTATCCCCCATGCTCTCCTCGCTTTGCCCTGCACCCATCTTATATGTTCCTCATATCCACCCGTTTCCTTAAACACAAACCCTAAATACTTAAACTTCTTCACCCTTTCTATCGCCTCTCCCTTCCATTCTAACTCTTTCACACCCCCCTCTCTCCCTCTGTTCCTGAATCTCATCCATTTCGTTTTTCTTACATTCAAACACATATCTGTTTTATCCATATACCTCTCTACTCTCCTCATCATCCCTTTCATCCCCATCCAGTCCTTCGCCACCAACACCATGTCATCCTCATACGCCAACATCCATACCTTTCTCGCCCCAATTACCACCCCTCTCTCTTGCCCTCTCTCTAATACCCCCTCTAATTCACTCATATACAAGTTAAACATTAACGGGCTTAACGGGCATTCTTGTCTCAGGCCCACCCATGTCCTAAACTTCTCTGCCACTTTCTCCCCTACTTTCGCCTCCACCCATGTCTCCTCATACACCTCTCTCACCCATCCTATCATCCCCTCGCTCACACCTCTCCTCCTCAAGCACTCTATCATCTCCTTCCTTGGTACTACATCATACGCCGCTTTCAGGTCCAGGAAAACCGCAAACATACCACCTTTCCCTTCCATCTCTCTTTCAATCATCCTTGCCAGAGTGAAGACCTGGTCTATCGTCCCCCTACCTCTCCTGAATCCCCCTTGCGACTCCGGCAACTTACTTTAAACTGTAAACGTTATTATTAAAATGAAAAAAACAGAAAACATTTTGACAAGGACCCACAGTGCTGGCACTAGCCAGGGAAGTAGTTGTTTCAATAAGTTATTTGTTTGTAGTCTTAGTAACTTGAGGTTATCTCAAGTTAATTTATTATGTAATTAAAGTACAAAATAAAGCCAACAGATAATAACAAAAATAAATTTTACGAAAAACTGCAATGCCAAAATTCAATGAAAAAGTCCTAATCCTGAAAAATCAGGCTCTTGCAGAATTAACGCATAGTTTAACATGCTGCTTTTTTTCATATGGTTTAACTTCATCAGTTTCCGGAAGAGGCACTGGTTTTTCTAGAAATTTAAATATATCTGTACGAAGTTCTCTTGGAAGTCTACTGTCAACTAGTCTTGCATTTAGATGTGGTGCCACCTAGCTGTTTTACAAATATAAATTTTGAATTTATTTAAGGCTAAAAGTTATAAAAGAGTTCGAGGAAGCTACATTCAAAATAGCAAAGAAATCACCCACAGGCCACCGCCTGGTTCATCGATTGGGGAAGTATGTGACACATTTTTGATCCAAATGTCAACTTTGTGTTCTGGTTCTTCATTTTTTTGGTGCAACATCATTTTCGGATACATTATCAATTTCTATTTCGGAAGCTGAATCGTGATCGCTGCAGAAGTCTGGGTCTGCAATATCATTATTGCAGTCACTAATTTCACTCTCAAATTCATTATACCATTGTAGCACAACTTTGTCAAAATCTGGATCCGTAAACAACACTGCCTTAATTCCATTGCACAAATGATACATATACAGTGATAATGGGTCTCTCCAATCTTGTTGAGTTTTCAACAATTTGCTAGATATATATATATGGTTACAAATAATAACAAAAGCTTCATGGTGTTTCATCCACAACTGAATAGTAGGAGGGTACATGGCCGGGCAGACTCACACTTGATACAGTTTAAGAGTGAGGTGGATTTGTTTAATGCAATGGGTCTTACAGACCCAGGGTCACCAGTTAAGGGTTAATCAATTGCTATTTTTTTTAAATCTATTTGAGTATCTGATAAAAACAAATAAAAAGGAGGGTTGCAAAACACATCCTATCTCTATGGCTGATCTAAGCCGAATTGAATCAATCTTAATTACATACACATTTTATACATACAGTCGAACCTTTAGATGTAAGGTTTGAAGTAAAAACAATAAATACGAACGCTAAACTACTGCTATTGCTAACCTAAGGTATCTTACTCTGTTTGTACATGTCATCATTTAAAAACTCTGTATCTACAGCTTCTCTGAACATGTCCATGGTTTCATCTTCCGAATCTGAGCTCATTTTTAATTTAATAAATAAATTCTTCACTTTTACTGTATTTGTTTACAACACAAATGGTGCACCTCGTATAACATAACCTCAAATTTTGCAAAAATCATGTTCACTTATAAAACAAAATATTTAATAGGTACTGTATTAAATTACCGTTATGGTATTATTCTCGATTTATTTAAAATATTATTTTTAAAATCTGCATCTTTTAAATAATTTCTATTGTAGAGAACTTCTTTTGAATCATATGATGCGTACAACTTGTTGAGCGTTCGTCCGTTATTTCAAATAATAGATACTCGTGTGCTATCTGAACAATGTTTTATGATTTCGCGTCCAGACACCCTCCCGCAGACGGCGCTACTAAAACGACAGGAAATATTAAATGGCTGTTAACGCAAATTATTTCGGATTTATAAATGCGTCTTTTATTAAAACATTTGAGATTGAAGATTGAGTAGTTGCGAAAGATAATTGTTGTTCGTATACTTATAACAAAACTATAAAGAAAAATATTTATTGTAATCAACAGTAATATAACGAGTGCCTATGATTTTGCCGGCAATTATTAGCGGCAGGATCACGATTTTCTAGAAGCAACAAGCAAGAGTGATCCAGACGCTAATAATTGCCTAGGAAAAATCAGTCACGAGTTAGATTCGGGAAGACAATTGGCCGAACAGAAAGTTCACACTTCATAATTTGAAAAGTTAAATTTAGTGACACTAGGTGTCAGACGTATTAATCTGCGCCATAATAATTGTAGTAAAAATGAGCTTACCAAGATTTTGAGAAATGCCTATGAATACTATTACTGATGAAAGCACTAACACTTCACCCGAAAATACAAACAGATCGAATTCAGGAGCAAACTGCTTAAAAGTCCGGCAATAACTGACGTTTTATATGGTATAGAAAATGAACCAACGCGTTGCTAGGCAATACCAACATGAGAGATTATCTGATTAGATACCACCCAGGGTTAATTGCCATGCATAACATAGAGCGTGGTCTGTTACGCATCGTAATTAGAATTTTATTGGATCATCTCATCAGCGTTATTCGATTTCATTGGTTAATAAGTAAATGAGGGCAATTGTCAACTCAATACACGTGGCATAGAAAAATTGTGTATTCCATACTTTTAGCAATATTATTTGTAATAATGAAAAAAACTGTGCTTTAAGAAATCTACAACATGATAATCCAGAAAAGAACTAATTAAAATGTGCGTATTTAGCTGCAATAAAATATCTTTGACTATAAAATAAAAAAATGACGGACTTAGTAACATTTATATTTATCGGTGCTTGGCAGAAACTATTTGCGTTTTTTGATAAGATATATAAGATACAAATTTGATAAACAGCGGAATATAATCATTACGTACAAGACAAATTATTTCTTCAAGTTTTGCTCTACATGTGTGACAATGAAATGATTTTTCTAGTAGTTAAGAACGCTTGATTTGAAGAACGTCATTTGATGATATTGTGCATTGTGTTGATGTAATTTGTTTGTCGAAGCATTATATCATGATGTAATATGTGCATTTTTAGTTATTGGTGACAATATATTTGGCAGAACATTATTTCAAATGACTTCATTTTTAAATTATTTTCGATTTAACTATGACGGATTAGTCAGGTTGAAATGATGATTTTATATAAAAGTAAATTAAATACATTAACACATAATAACAGTTTGTATTTTCGTATGTTAAGAAAAATTCTGCATTATTTATACGTAATATTCGGACATGATGGTAAATAGTTAAGAATACGTCCGCCTGAGCGCTTGTTAATGAAATAGAAATATTAGTTATCTACTAGTCCATCCTTTTTAGTTCTCTACAAAATATTATTTACGTTCCAGACAGGTTATGTGTTGACACTGAATTTTAAAAACCATAAACATTTCAATCAACAAAAATGAGTAAACGAGCTCGAAAACCGGCCATAATTGAAGCTGACAGCGATGACACAAACGATGAGTCCATGGAAGAAGAAATTAAACCTCAACGGGCCACAAAAAGGAAAGCCAAACTTGAAAGTGACGATGAAGAGTATGTTGTCCCAACAAAGTCACCCCGTATACAAAAGGAACCTAAAGCGAAAAAGCCTGCGGCCCCAAGAAAGCCCCGTGTCAAAAAGGAAAAAGTAGAAGGTGATAAGGCACCGAGAAAGCCTCGTGTTAAAAAAGAAAAAGTCTTGGGTGAGCCAGCCCCCAAAAGGGGTCGTCCTAAAAAGGAAAAGGTAGATGGTGATACAACTCCTAAAGGAGCTCTTGTGAAAAAAGAAATGAAATCAGAACAGGATGGAATGGATTGGCAAGTGAATGAATATAATGAACTAACAACAAATATAAAACCTGAAGAAGATGGGCCAATGTCGGAGGATGATCTGAAACCAAGCAAATCTGACATGGTTGAAAAGAAATCAAGTGTAAAAAAGGAAATTAAACCTGAAAATCTTGCAGATGTGGAAACGTTTAATCCTAGATGGGAAGATCATGAGATTATACAGTACGAACACAATTTGGATGAGGGTACAGCTAGAAGAATCATTAATTTGTTTAAAGAATCCAACACTGTACCTTTCATCGCTCGGTACAGAAAGAATGAAACTGGAAATATGTCTGCTGATGATCTGCGTTGTATTAAGGAGTCTATTGATAAAGTAGATGCACTGAAGTCCAGAATGAGAAGTGTTGTTAAAATTTTGGAAAAGAGCGGGAAGCTTACAAATGAATTGCGTAATTCTATTATGGGTGCACCCAATTTGGAGATATTGGAGCATTTGGTGAGTACTGTAAAATAATTGATTTTCAAGAAAATATAATGTAATAATAATACCATTTTCGGCAGGCGACGAGCCTCGGCTCGTATTCGCCTACCTCAAATGTTATTACGTTCTTACGTTCCTTGTTGCTTAAATAACTATTAAATATTATTCATTTAAAAATATAGGCCATCCCCTTATTCTGGGGATTATTTTAGAATTAATGCTCAGTCTTGATGTGAGATCCGATATGTGCGAAACAAGAGATAGATTAAAAAATAATAAAGTCTAGTTTTGAGATGTATATGAAAAGTATGTTTTGCATAAAATAAAATGATTTACACATAAAATTTAATAACGTTTTCTTTTTAGTATTCACCTTACAAACAAGGAACGCCTCATTCATTAGTTGAACGAGCAAAAGTACTAGGACTGGAACCTCCTGCAGTTAATTTACTTGAGGATAAATGCCCAGAAGATCTAAGAAAATACACTACTGCTGAAATTAAGCTTGATGATGTTGAAAAGGGAGTACAACATATTATGGCTCACATAATGGCAACAAACATGGATACTTTATCGTTCCTCCAAGCACTGTATGTTTTGTTTTGTTAATTAAACCATATGACTATTCGAATACAGATATTACTGTGAAAGGGATAGCAACTCTTCATATATCTCGTTGAGTGCTTGTGTAGTACACATAATTTAAGAGCAAGTTGCTAGAAAGTGAATTATGAATAATAATTAACAATGTATTGGAATTTACCAAAAGAAAGTGTGTTGTTGGTATTATTAACATAAACATGTTACCATCACCAATGTTTACTGCATTCATAAATAAGTTTACGTATACTACAGCCCTTGGATGCTCTTCTATACCCCTCACTTTACTCTACAAGGCTAATCTTCTTAGTTTCCAAGGTCAAATAAGTTTATAATTTATATTTTATCATCCATAACTAAAAGGTCCAATTGTTCAGTAGCAGCTATAGTCGAGCTTACCTTCTAACAGAGAAAAAGTTTCAAATCTTTTACTTGTTTATTTCACTTGAACATTGAGAATTTTGATTTAAAAACTCTTATCGCTAACAATTCCGGCAAGTTACTCAAATGACATATTGCATGTTTTAACAGATGATTCAGGATTAATGTGTAAATCTGACATCACGGACATCACAAAAAGTAGGCACACATTAATTCATGTTTATGGATTTTAAGGAAAACAAAAAAGTAGCTAACTCTTCACGTTAAACTTCGTATGAATGTGTTAGCACTAATACTCTGACTTTTCTTAAACACTAAACCTTAAATGTTAAAAGTCTTATAAATCCAGTATTAAACTTGTCACATGGAGAATATAAGTAATTATCATAATATTGGTTCATCTTCTGATCCAAAGATGGTGGTTAGTGGTTTCAGATATTTCCAGGAACTCATCTTATTATTCTATAATTTAATTCTTATATTTCCAAGATTCTAGAAAAACTGCGCGCTAATGAAGAACTTTTTTTAAATACTAGAAAAAAAGAAACCGGATTCTCTATTGAAACAAAAAAAGCGAAGAAACGGGCGGCAAAAGATGATGATGATAAACCGTCACCTAAAAGCAAATTAGCAAAGGGAGCAAAGGGCGGTAAACCGAAAGAAGTGGATGAATCAAAATTCCAAAATTATCTTGAATATAAAAACTATTTGAACAGAATCAAACCGCATCAAGTAACACGTAGTTTATATTTCTTAAATAATTGATCTGATTATTCCACTTCCAGATTTTAGCCATTAACAGAGGAGAACATTTGAAAATACTTTCAGTAAAAATTGGCATACCCGATTTCTTTCACTATAAGTTTGTAAATTTTTGCAAGTCGAAATGGTTAAGCCAGAGGACCACTCATTATCGATCTAAACTGATTTTAGATGCAGTTGAGGATGCATATACACGCATAAGTAAGTATTTGAATTGCTGATATTATTGCCCGTTTTGAATTATAATATATTTCACTTCGGTTCTAGACAAATGAAATTAGAGGCTGCTGTTCACTGACTGCATACATTTTCAAACATTTTTTATCAAAAATTTGTCGAATAAAGGGAAGTTTTTATTTAAACTTATTGATTATTATGTGATTATTATACAATAATGATCTACAGCTTGACCAAGCTGGCAATAATTTGGGATTATTATTATACAATAATGATCTACAGCTTAACCAAGCTTACAATAACCGTTGAAGCTATACAAACTAAGTTTGAATTAAATAGTGCAGCAAAATGTTACATTGTGTTGAATTTACATTCCTTGTTAGTTTCTTGTAGTTTGTTTTTTCTGTAAATAGTGCTAAACTAAACTTTTCAGTGAATATTTAAATAATTTCGCCTAATCCAAGGAAAGAGGAGTTTTGGAGGTTGAGTCTTATATATTTCTTGTTTAGTCTGCAGTTTAAAAATCATGTAAGCGATACCCAGTGTTATCTGTATATGTTTCCCATTAACATTCCCCATTCTCTATCCATGTATACATTTGATGTCTTAAAAATTTGTAGCTCTTATACTTTTCTTTTATAGTTACGGCACTAGTTACAAGAGAAATTAGAGCAGAAATGAAGTCTAAAGCAGAAAAGGCATCATTAGAAGTTTTCAGTAATAATCTTAAACAAATTCTGTTAGCTGCACCCACAAAAGGAAGAAAGATTTTAGGCATAGATCCGGGTTTTACTAATGGTTGTAAGATTGCTCTAATCTCAGAGACTGGATCTGTACTAGAGACCAATGTTGTTTATCCTCAGAAGAAGTTTGCAAGGCCAGAAGCTGAATATATAATTAGAAATATTATATTGAATTATAGGTAAGTACTTACTTTGCCAAATGAAAATATGTTATACAGTGCGTTTTATTTAAGTGTGGCCTTAGGTATTTACAATTGTACAAATTTGAATTATTTTTTTGTTTTTATCAATAAATCAAACATTGTTCTACAAAATGTTCATTGTTAGAAGGACATAAACATGTTATAATTCTTTATTTGTGCTTTTAAAGTTAAAATTAATAACACAAATAATTAAGCTAAAAGATCAACTTAGAAGATGAAAATGTCATTATGTTTGCTGTCATGTAAATGTTATAAAATCACACGAAGGTTTGTTAATGTGAATTTTTCAAGAAAATGTCTGTTTATAACATTGAAGAACGAGTAGAAATTGTAATGGCATACATAAAAGGTATGTCAATTTTCCATTTATATTTTGTGCCGGTAGATATGCATATTTTTGATCAGCCATAAATGTGTATTCAAAATAGACTAATTCTATCATAGTAAAAACAAAATCTCTTTATATCAGTTCTGTACAGAATTAGGCTATTTTTTTTTTCATTTTATTTAATTTAGAAATTTCATCTTCTATGACGTATGTAGATGTGCAGCATAATTGTTCTCTTTTGGAACATGTGCCACAAGAGTAAAAAGATTGAGAAACACTGATGGTACAGTCACCTTTGTGAAGCCAATTTATATTTAGCCACATAACAAATTATTTCTTAATAAATTATAAAAGAATAAATATCAATTATTTTTTTATGTAATATTTAGTTGCACAACTATTGCCCTTGGAAATGGAACTGCATGCCGAGAGACTGAAAGCTGGCTTTGTGAAATGATCTCGAACCAAATATTTCGGCCACTGGATGTGACTTATACAATTGTTAGTGAGTGTGGCGCATCAATATATTCTTGTGGGAAAGAAGCTAAGAAGGAGTTTCCCGATATGGATCCTAATTTAATCAGTGCAGGTAAATAAACTTTTTTATACATTATTAAGAATTCTTCTAGACGTTGTTTATATTTTTTACCATCTATCATATCAACAAACCATCAATATATTACACCGCATAGTCGTTGGAGACAGTGTAAAGTCATGATGATACATCTTATGTTGGAAACATGGCTGACTTCCATTTTATAGTTTATGCAGTGGGTGACCATGATTTACCTTTAATGTGGCTTTTTTTTTTATTTAAGTAGTACTCAACAATTCGTATTAAATATAATGCTGGGTTTACAAGAATTTTACAGTGGATTAGAGAAATGTAATAAATATAACTCCAGCTTAAATTGACATAACATTGGTATTGTATAAACGATCTTTCAAATAAACAAATTAGAAACAACTTTACTTGTTGCAGAAAGCATTAGATAAATACAAGAAAACGAAATGTAGCCTGAATATATGAATATTCAACCTGTTCGTTAATCTGCAACCAAAAAATTAAGTCTTACTAAGACTATAAACAAATAACTTATTGAAACAACTACTTCCCTGGCTAGTGCCACGCCGGATATTGAATGATACAAAAGAAATTTGCATGTTATTACTAGTACTACTAGATAATAACATTGGTTTAAGATCGTTTATTTCTACATACAAGACTAAATTATTCTAAAATGAAATGTGAAACTTTAAACTGTAAATGTTATTATTAAAATGAATAAACCAGAAAACATTTTGACAAGGACACACAGTGCTAAACTTATCTAGTGTTACTAGATGAAACAAATTTGATAATAACTAAAAATTCCACTGAATTAAAAAATATATGAAAATTAAGTAATTGGCCATCTGCAGACGCATTTCGAGATTTATCTCTCATCAGTGCAGCTTTGCATTTAAATTGAATGTTAAATAATAAAATACACAATCTTTCAAATGGTAAACGGAATACATAATTTAAGGTTAGGTTCTGCGATTACATTGCACATATTTTAATTGATTTCACGATGTTTATTAACAAATTATTTTCTATTTCGATACCTTACATCCTCTTCTAAGGCTCCATTTTTAATTTAAACAATAACGATTCAAAAATGTATTCGTTGACTGAGTGACAGACAATGACATATAAAGAACATTTACACAACCGAAATACCGGCTTACGAAAAACCTGGCTTAGATAAATGTTTGTGAAATCCACCTTTAAGGGTTTAATGTCATTAATATGAAAATTAAGGATTAAGAATTTTAGATAATATTTTTTGTGGGTTAGCTCTACAGAATGCAACATTTTTCCTCTTTTCAAAATGTACAACTTGTTATATCTAAATATAAAAATAAGTGTCTAAACCTTTCTTTCCCAGTGATGCCATATGGCATTACAACATATGAGAGTCATTTTCAAAGTAAGAACTGTTTGTGGATCCTAACCGCACATAGCCTTCCTCGAAGTTATTTTACTGACAAATGGCTTCTCTGAACATTCGACTATGTTGTCAGTCAGTCTCAAGTCTTTACATAAGGTAGATGATATTTTATGGCAATTTATGATTAGTTATGTCCATTACTAATGGTTACTGAACAATCATCCATGATGAGCCATCTAATTGTGATGACGGGCGAAGTGAAAGCAACTGTTGATGCACAAAACAAGCGCTTCGCTATTGATCAACTGCATAAGATTTTTCACATGTTTCCCGATAAATTGTCTGTGATATTGTCAGTATAAACTAAAGGTCTGTGCCAGGTGGGTTCCAAAAATGCTTACGCAGGAACGCAAAACGAAATCATGGATTGGCGGCCGACTTCTACGAGGAGAGGATCATCAAACTCATCTCCCGTTCAGAAAAATGCCTTTATCGGGTCAAGAATTTTGTTGAAATATAGTTGGTTATTATTATTAACGTTGGTTATTTTTATATTTAAACTAAAACGGTTCTTCCTTTAAAAATGACCCTCGTAAATGATTTTTTATGTGGTATTTTTACGCTCTATTTAATTAAGGTGCGTGCGCGAAAATTTCATCTATTGTATAGATGGCACTAATAGTTTTATATTAAGCATTTGTCTTTGAGTGCGTGTCTTATTGAAATTCAAGTGATTCGACAAACAGGCGCACACGACCGGGTGAAATAATTCGGGAAAAAAGGTTTAACAAGTTAAACATTTTTGAAATGAGAAAAAAATCCTATTCAAAATTTTCATTAAGAACAAATCACAATTTAATTCAAGTCTCAATAATTAAATTACATATAGTATAGAATAAAAAAGTAGTATTAAAATTTCTTTTATTCTTTTTTAGTCTCGTTAGCGAGAAGAATCCAGGAACCATTAGCTGAGCTGGTAAAAGTTGAACCAAAACATTTAGGAGTAGGAATGTATCAGCATGATTTAGCAGCAAAACCATTGGAAGAGGCACTGAATGATGTTGTTTCAGAATGTGTCAGTTTTGTAGGAGTTGACATAAATACAGCTTCACAGTGTTTATTAAAGTAAGTTATCCTATTTAGAATTATCATTTCAGTCAATGTCAAACTCTTTGAAATACCGAATGCACTTTTTAGACAAAATCCAGCAAATTTAATTTATGGTGTTATTCTGAACAAAAATGTAAGCGTTAACAGCGGTGTTATTTGCTAACATCGACAGATGTTATGAATATACTATTCTGTATACTGTCTGTGAACTAACATCGATGTAAATTACCATTTTTGATGTTAAACAATACTTGTCATAACGGTCGACGTTACGAGATTGTTAATGGTGATCTTTTGAGGTTATTTCGTAGTTTGTGTTTTTCGTCAACAAAAAACTCAAATGGATAGTAGTATTCCAATATTCATATGCATGCTTTATGAAACACTCATTTTATTTCTAAAAATATCCTCAAAAACGTATTAATCATCTATTATAATATACATGAAGTTGGTCGCTCTGTAGACGTTGCACTGTTGCAAATTTGTTTTCATCGGGCTGTTCAGAATACAGTTTTTAACTGCGCTGTTCAATTTCATATAACATTACAATGTTAATAACATCGATGTTAATAACATCGATGCTAATAACATCGCTGTTAATAACAGTTGTTCAGAATAACACCATTAGTTTGAAAATTAGCCTAAATGATGTCACAGAGTGTCATACCATACACCTTTGAATTCAGTTTTAGGTAAACAGACTGTTACAATTCCACTGATCCCCTCCCCCTAAACCTTAGACCTCATTTATCAGAAAACTAAAATTTACCGAAGTTTCAATTTAAGCTTGGCTCTGTTTATAATAGTTTAGACTCTAGTTTCCCCTTTTAAAAAATAATTGTCAGCTAAATTTATATGAAACTCATTGCTTATATTATACAGGCATCACACTACAAACAGTGTACTCGTTACTACCTCGCTAATTTACTAATTGCCAACATCTATTCTACATGGAGCTAGCAAAGTTGAGTTCTTTCAACTTAACCACTTACTAGAACACTAGTTTATAGCTATTTCACTGAATACACTTAATAAACTAGCCCACAGCGAAGGTAGCAGTGGATATATGTTCTACACTCTTTGGGTTTCAATTTAATATGAGAAACAAACTTACTCTGTTTCAGTGTTTGAAGTAGCAATTCCTGCACTAATTTTAGTGCTGGAATGAGCTTTCACGATTTT
Organism: Ocypus olens; assembly: GCA_910593695.2. Classification (NCBI taxonomy): domain Eukaryota; kingdom Metazoa; phylum Arthropoda; class Insecta; order Coleoptera; family Staphylinidae; genus Ocypus; species Ocypus olens. The sequence continues at coordinate 36,573,951 of OU343053.1, forward strand.
TGGAAACTTTTTGTTTTAAGGAATTGTCATGCCTGTCATGCCCCTCAATCAATCAAAATTATGTAATATTAATAAAATACCCATTTACTACAGTGCAATTCACATTTAACGGAATATTTAACATGGATGGTAACATTGAATGAATACATTTGCATAATGTGGAACTTTCATATGTTTTTCCCGCAATTGAAAAATTTGCTTTCAAAATATTTTCGTAATATGTACGTTTTTACTCCCACATTTCTTATACTCTTTTTTGTAAAAGCTTCTGAACTCACTTGAAAGTATATTTTCGATCATTCCTTCTACCACCAGCAATTCAGAGGTGTGGATCTTAATTCATCAGACATGTTTTACAACTGATAAATGTCAAATAAACCATTACCAACTTAACTGCTAAAATTCCCCATAATAAAAACCATTGGGCGCGTTCGTCAGAATTTTTAACTGTCAACATGTTTTTTTTCCATTTAAGCTGAATGTTGGTATTTGTTGAATGCTACTTCTGTCATTTTGATTGCAGTGCTTTGTTTGTGTACTTTTATAACTTAAATTAAGCTATTTACACAAAAGCATTTATTTTCTTACCTAACAGCAATTCGTGAATTTTCTCACTTTTAGTTACATGATAAAATATATTTTTATATTCATAAGACTTGGTAATCTTCATGACTTTGACAATTCCAACCCTTAATTCCATCATCAATCAGTCCTATTTGTACGCTTAGGAAAATGGCGATCGCTGGACAAACTTGTTCATGATCAACACTACGTTCATTAGAAAATTCCCCAATGGTTGGCAGTAAACTCCAAACTGTAGTGTCTGATTAACCCATTGATTAATTAATTATTATCATAAAAAAGTGCAAATTAAAGCATCAACAGAGAAAATGGTTTAAACTAGTGCTAGTGCACAAATTTTGGGCACTTTTTTTGAAAAATGTATTTTGTAATGTATTGTATGTATAAAATGCATTTTATTGTTCTATTTTAAATATGAATTACTTAGCAATCAAATGAAATATGTTATACAATGCTGTTGGTATTAAAAATATATGTATTTAAATTCAGTTTTTGGTGGAGTACAATTTATTCCAATTTTCAGACATGTAGCTGGTTTAACTGATAAGAAAGCATCAGACATAATAAAATATCGTGATGAAAAAGGACAATTTACTTCAAGAGAAGAACTCAAGAAAGTAAAAGGAATTGGAGCAAACACATTCCAGCAATGTGCAGGATTTTTAAAAGTGACTCTAAATGATAACAAAACTAAAAACAATAAACTCGACCACACCATCATCCATCCCGAAGCTTACGACATAGCCTTAAAACTGCTAAAAAAATTAAAATTGGACGCCAACAGTATCGGAGAAGATTTCTTCATATCGACTATTAGAAGACAAGAACCAAATTTAATCAATCAATTCGGTGAATTTAACACAACCAGAGAAACACTGCAGTTGATTTTGGAAGCACTGTCTAAGCCTATAAATTATGACTTGAGAGATGATATTGATAACAAACCATTGTTTAAAAAGAATTTGACCACTTTGGAGGATTTAAGTGTGGGAACAGTTTTAACTGGTCGAGTTTCAAATGTTACACACTTCGGTTGCTTTGTTGACATAGGGGTTAAATTTAATGGTTTGATTCATATTAGCCAAATGAAAAATAGGGATTTGAAGATTGGGGATCGTGTTGAAGTTAATATTTTTAATTTGGAGTTAGAGCGTAAGCGTATAGGATTAGAACTATTAAATGTTATTTAAAGGTAAAGTATTGTTTTTTTTTTGTGAATATTTTTATCCATAAAATATGTTAAACTTTAGAAACTACTCCTAAGAAAATAAATAAATAATTATAACCGAAATTTTAAGCGTGTTGTATTATGACATCATATTGAATTTATGCTGGACAATTTGCATTATTCCATACAATGTATAAGTTGATACTAGAAGTTCAAGGTTCTGCTTACTGTACCATGAGTCATGCCGCCAGGTATCACTGATGGGTAACTAACTTTCTTATTATTAATGTGGATTGCCACAAGTGCCACAAACTGTGCGACCCACAAGGGCGCCATAACGACGGTGATGACACAAAAATATTGTCAGCAATAAACGGTGAGCCAAAAAATGTACTGTTGATATTGGAAATATTCATATTTTCAATAATAATTAAGGAATTCAATATTTCTTTGAAAAAAAAGTTACCCTTTGTAGATTGCAAAAATGATTAATTGGATTTATCAAAGATATTTCACATTACTGAAGGCTCTGCAAAGGCGATAGTTTATAATGAACTGCTGCGTCGCATTTGTAGGTATCAAAATTAGTGGGCCATGAGTTGTTTTTCTTTTTCAATGAATCTTAGGCATTAGCTGTCACTTAATCAACCATTTTAGTTTCCGTGACAAAAATGGTTTGCCCAAGTAAAGAAGATAAGTTATTAAACAATATCAATCTATCCCAAAACAGGGTTGTTGTTCAGTTACAGGTGTGCAGCATTTATTGACTAAACTCGGAGCTTACGGTAACAAGCGCTGAGAACAGTGGGTTTCTACCTGTTCTGTACACTCCGGAAAAAGGATTGAAAATGGACTTTGGCTCCGTGTCAGTTGGGTATTCGAAGATGGTTCTCCAGACCAATTTAGGACATCTATTCTGCGATGTGCTGGCCATGTTCCAAAGCCTTGCACTGCTCACCAGACTCCTTCTCTCCGAGGGGTAGCTCTCGACGCGTCTACAAGAGCCGAAAACGGAAGGGGATTAAAGGTATTTCTCCTATCGAGCGCCATGGCAAGACAATGCCTCTATCCACTCAATAGCCCGGAATTGGACTCATCTACCTGCCTTCTTAACTTACGCAATGCATCTACCGTAGACTTCCCTGTGTGAAGCCGAACTGGCTCCAGCCTCTCGACAAGGAGCTTCTCCAGGATCTTAACAGGGTTTTTGGAGACGGAGGAACGGGATTCTGGAAAAAAGAAAAAATACGCACAACACTCGCTAGTGGCGCTAGCCCCATCTGCCACAATCTGAATAAACAAAAATCCCGTAAGACAAGTCCTTGGCATCAAATGCGGTTATGTTCCCTGCTGCAGAGCGCAATTTCACACAAGTCCATCTGCAACGAACAACTGGGAGCTACTGATTTATAAGCATTTTTACCTGGCTGACATCTCGGTGTTGGCTATGAATTCACTTCCTAATTGCCTCAGGCAACTAGAAAAACCATTAATTGATAATACCCTAAATATATTTATTTCAAAATGTATTAGTGCGCTATATATAGCGCACTAATACATTTTTAATACTTCCGAGCCTAGAAGCCTATTATCTCATTTCTGAGAAGCTGATGCAATATTTAATATAATTTTATGATAGTGAAACGAAATTTGGTTAGGTCATTTTATCTCGTACTCCTCCCCTGATAACCGTTTTAATTATAGCCCCAATTCTCCAGCCATCACTACAAGCCGTTTACCTTGCGTACCGATGCCAGTGCTTACATTTAAAGAGCAGCTCTGTTGCCGGGGAAGTGACCAGATAAGCGGCCAGTTGAATACGCCTGTCAATGACTAAACTCCTCGGCTGAAAGGAACTACAGCATGACCCAGAGAAAAGCTCTCGCGGTATATGAACAAATTTAAAAAGATGGTGCCTGTCGAAAACTTTAATTTTGCAAAACAGTGTATGAGGACGTCTACATTGATTTTGTGGAAAAAAAAAGAAATTCTTATTTAAAAAAAAAATCGATTTTTTTATAGCATGAATCGAATTCTGTAACTGTCTAGAATATGTGGGTAAAATGATTTTGCGATCCTTGAATTAGTTTCATCGCTACAAGGACCGGTGTCCCGAGCGCTGACTCAAATTGTACGAGCAAAAACCGTTCCCAAAACTTTAAAGCGTTTTTCTCGAAACATGATTTTTCAAACCTGCGGAACCTGTCACTCTTTAACCGTTCAACCAATCAACTTCGCGTTTGGCAAACCTTAAAGGAAACAAAATTCTCCATGGAATAGACCTATCAAATTGTAAAATTTCGATCATTAACGATTTTTTACAGCAGGTCAAATTCGAAAAATCATGCGAAAAACGATACATTGTTTTCAATTGGCCGCTATTTTGTTTCTATAACGAATTTTTTCATGATTTTGGTCGATTCTATTCTTTGGGATGTAAGCTTAGGGTCGTTTTGATTTCATGTTTCTAGGTAACGAATTGCGACCTCCAGGGTTCCCGCAGAAGAGCTTTTTTTTAAACAACGTTTCCTGAAGCCGTCATTTTGAAAAAAACACAACTCAAAATTTTTATTTTGTAGACCAAAGGTTAATAAACATTTTGCAAAAAAGCGCATATGTCTAAGTAATTTCAGTTCCTCGAAAAAATTGTCAAACATCAGGTATGTTTGGCACAGGTATAAAGGAACCTCCTCTTAATCAACATCAGTGTAGCTCCAGAAAAGAATTAAAAAAAGCATTAGCTTTAAAGAAATCTGGTCCTTTGGTTCTATGATCTCAAATGTCATTGTTATAAACGTGTTTGCACCATAGTGTTCTTCCAGGAAACTTTCCCTTCATTGAAATATTGTAAATATTTTTCACGATGCACTTTAACTGCATCTTTACATTTCTAAGACGAGAGATTTACAAATTGACGTAAAAATTCTGAAGTATACTGTTGCGACTTTACCTGGTTCGTCACAACCCTGACCCTCCGCATTTACATATTATTGCCAGGGTCCGTTCCAAGTAACGGCCCTTAATGTATTTTTATTGCATGCACTATTTATTTCCGAGTAAGTACCCTTAATTTAGTTTTTATTGCATTTCAACATCTGCGTGACAGACCCGCGAAGCTGAAAGACGCTTTGGAGAAAATTGGCAACAACGCAAGGTGGTAGTAATTTTCGGTTTATCAATATCCAATCAAACCGATTTATATTACCACCACTCAAGCTTCGACTCCACCTCCAGCCCCTTAGAAGAACATCCAGAAATTCATCCAAGACACTTCCACTCAAGTCTTTGAGCAGAGAAGATTAAGTACGGTCGCGACAATTTTATATTTTGTAAATTCATGTAAATATTGTTTGTTTTAATATATTAATTTGTTATAACAAACACTTTTAATTATTTGTAACTTGACATCCAAGTTGCAAATTGGTCCTTCGAAAAAGTTGAATAAAACGGATACAAATCCGCAACATATACCATTCGCTATTTGCAATGGTTCCATTTTCTGTATCTTCCGTATCTATTCAATTTAAGGGAGAGTAACTTGCTTTGCACTTTCTACTCAACAAATTATGCACTGCACAACAGGCTGAAACAACCTTGTCTTGCCTGTATATGGGTTCAAATTTATTACAGGCTGAAATATTCTAAATCTAGTTGCCAATATTCCAAATGCACATTCGCACATGAAAATCTGTAATTGAATTCTTTTTCCGTAATTTAGTTCATTGAGAGCATATGGTTTTAGTGGACTGTGAGCAAAACCTTGGACTCCAATAAATACAAATTTCAGTCCTTTTCTGATGTCTGTACATTCTGGAATATGTAGCTTGATGATTGATGGTTTGTGGAGGGCGACCAAATGGTCGCAGCGCTTAGACCATTCGTTGGTCCTTTGTGCCGCCTCCTGAGCCCTACTCCTCAAGCCAACCTAAACTTCTTGTGAAGTCAAGTAGTTGGCCGTGTGGAGTGTTGCCCAGTTGTGACCAATCTGGCCACTCCTCTCCGAAAACGGACCACCTAAGTTGTTTGAGTGACTCGCATTCACACAGGATGTGTCTTAGTGTCTCCTCTTCTTCCTCGCATTTCCGACATAGGGGGTCTTTTACCACCCCTATGTTATGGAGGTGCTTTTTTAGTTTGCAGTGCCCAGTAAGTGTACCGACTGTATGTAGCTTAATATCAGCCGTTTTGGTGTAAAATTCGCTATTTTAATTAAGTGCACCATCCAAAACACCTTTCGTACCTACATCAACTATAATAAATCGTAATTCGCATTTATTATTGTCACCAGAACAATGAAATAATTCGTGTAGTTATAATAGGATCCACTGTTTGAAGGAGGCACAATAGCAAAGTGTTTAACATCGATCGCTCGTCTAAGATTAGAAAAATTTGTTTTCATTTCAAAATCCCTACTTTGCCTTTCTGCTTTTGTTGTGGGAAACTAAAACATAAATTATGCATTAGTCAAATATACTACGTATGATTAAATTCAACAAATAATATTTTGCATATTTCCTTATGAAGGGCAGTACAACGATGACATATGACTTTTCGACACAGAGTGAATTTTCTGTAAGACAACTACATCAACCGTAAAAAAAATGTATGTTGCTAAAAAAGTGAATTTTACTTAATATGGATAATATAGCTCTTTCGGCATTGTAATCTCTGCAAAACTTAGAAAAGTGGAAGGGAGACAAAGATTACATTGCGGAAATAACTATTTGTGTAACAAATCCATAATTGAAGACCTTATGGATGAGCCTTAAAGTAGAGTCCGAGCGAGCTTGTGAGTCGGTGTCCGGTATGAGCCCTGCGGAGAGAGAAGCAGACGGTAGCATTAGTTTTGAGGGTGCGGGTGATGCCCAAGTATGCGTATTGGTTGCAAGGGGTAACTTGTTGCCCATCATAGAAAATGTGCATCTGCCCGTTCACAGTGAGGGACAGGTTGGGGGAGAGGTGTCTGCGAGTGCCGGTCGGATGTTCGAAGAGTATACATTGTCTTTGCTGGAATTGAGGGTGAAGTGCCACTCCTTAGCCCAGACAAGAGAGAGGTTGTAGTTTATCTCTTGCTGTACCGGGCCGTATGTCACACCACCACTGGGTCTGATCTAGGGCCGCGCCAATAAGGTATGTTGCAAAAATTGCATATCTAAATCTTGTTTGCAAATTGTAAAAACCAATAAGATTTGAAGGAAGAGGGCTGTTAGCATCGATGCTTCGGGCTAATGACCTGCGCCTCTTAAGGCATGCCGCCCTCAAGACCTGCCACCCGGGTGCTGGGCACCCCTAACACCTCCGCTTGGCACGGCCCTGGTCTTATGTTCAAAGAATGGGGGGTAGGGACATCATGTGAAAAGACAGAGTTGAGGGTGGGAGATGGAACAGCTCCCTGGGGGATCCTAGAGGTAAGAGGAAAGAAGTAGGAACCTAGTTTTTTGAGTCCTGGACAGGTAATTGAACACATTTCAACGTCCTTTTGGTGGATCAAGTCGACACATTTTTTCCAACTCCGTATACATCGTCAAAGTTGGACATGGCTTCCTGAAAAAACATTTTTTTTCACAGGGATGCTCGAGGGGGCCGGAAGGGGTTACGCTTATGTTCACATGCATGACGTCAAAGAAGACACTTCAAAGTTTTTTGCCCTCAAAGATTCATCAAAATCGATTGAAAATACTCCGAGTTATGCCGGTTTGAAAATGGTCGAAATTTCACGAATTTCAAGTGTTTCATTTTTTTCCTTCTGTACATAATCCTCTTTAAAACCCCATATAAATCTGGCAAGTTAGACTAGATTTTTAATTTGTATTAAATAAAGTCAATTTGAGAGGCTATGTATTATTGAACTGGAAAAACAATTGCTACTCTTTACAAATGTACTCATAATAATCCAATCTTAAAATTCTGTATTCTTCTGGCAACATGGGCTAGAGTTTTAGGTGTTTCCATCACGTTAATTTATAGGCTGTGAATTTCCAGTTTTATTAAAAAATAGAACGATTAGTACTACCACTCAAAAAGTTCCAAATTTACGTAAACTTTAATTGATTAAAACTTTTTAATGAAATTAGCATCAAGACATGGGCGCACGGGCATAGTGCGCCTATGCCTAAAATTAATAAAAAAAGAATTTTTTTAAAAGAGAAGTTAGTTTTATAACAATAAACGTCACACATTTAACAAAAATAAGTGTTTTTTTTTCAAAATCTTTGCTAACTCCATGAAAAGTCTCCTGATGTGATCCGTTAAAATTCCGTAAAAATCTGTTAACAATATTTTTAGGATGTATCGAATTAAGTTGAGCTGAGCAAAACAATCAATAAATAATCGATTTATCATTGTTTTATTATTAAAAAATTCATCGAAACATTGATTAATCATTTGTTTAACCGTTTATTTGATTAGTCAATGATTCGATCATTTGATTAACCGATTGTTTGATTATTTGAAAGCTTGATGATTCGATTATTTGATTATTTGGTTAATCGATGATTCGGTTATTTATTTAAAAAATTGATTGATTATTTGATTAATCGTTTATTCTATTAATCGTTCATTTGATTATATGATTGATCAATAAAATCGATTACTAAAAATAATCAATAATCGATTATTCATTTCCATAATCCAATAGCCCTACTGTACATCATTGAAGTTCATAAAAGAAAAAAAACAATTGCCACTGATTTATTTCAAACATTTCAAATTCTATTTTAGCATAATTTTTAAATCTGGAATTATACAGGGTGTTTCAGAGCTCTGGGAACGGTCAATCACGTGCTTATTTGTCCAAATTTTGAAAAATGTTTTTTATAAAAGTTGTGCAGAATAGTGAGCTGCATGCCCTAAAAATATTTAAATTTATACAGGGTGCCTCATAACAAAGTTAAAGACCAAACTTATGTTTTTAAATGGAACACCCTGTATATTTTAGCATTTTTGTATTCCTTGTTACTTGGAGATTAAAATGACTTAGGTTGTGGGGATTGAAACCCCGCAGTTTTCGTGTTATTCAGTTGCTTACACAAAAATTTGAACAAAACGGTTAAAGTGCTCCCCTGAAAATAATAAAGATAATTCATTCTAATTTAGTGTAAAGTTTAGTTGAACTTTAGTCTTCAAAATTACTCTATCAACCAAAACATAAGTCAGTGTATTATACAGAGTGATAGCCATTTGCAAACTGCACAATTTCTATTTTTTTTCAAATGGAACACTCTATATATGATTTCATAATTTGAAAGTTCATTAAGTAAGCTTTCGTTTCATATAAGGTTTCGTATATCGGAAGTTGATGGTTACTCTAATATTCTAAAATTCGTTGGTTATTTGCATATTTTTATTATTAGTTTTAAAATCTAGGTACCAAATCATAGCTATCCTAACAACTTATAGGTTACGTTAATTATTTATCCACATTTTATTTATAATTAATATTCCGGACACTATAATTGTTGGTAATTATATTTATTGAGCTTAAACCACCTAGCCAATAGACTTTCTACCAGACAAATTAGCCTCACGTATCGAACTAAATTATAACTAGCTAAAATACTGCTTGATTCATATATGCGCTTAGCACACGCCATAACTGATAACCCGGAATTAGAACTATTAATTATCTTGTAATTATAGCCCTTTACAAATATCAGCATGGGTAGTAGCGTCGCGAAGTTAATTATTTCAATGATTTACTTTTCATATTATTATAAATAACGCCACCAAAGATTTATTGTGTTATTCTCATTAAAAAAGATTACAGAAACAAGATAAGTATGTAAATGGGAGATAACGAGTTTCAAATACCTTCAAAATCGTTCGGTGTATCGATAAAATTCTTTCGAGACAAGGGCGGTTTTAGGTGTTGGAAGCTTTCGTACATCCCGCGCATTTTCACTGTCAAACAAGCGTTGCCATTTCGACATGTAACAGTAATTTGTGTTCTTTAAAAAAACAAGAAAATAACACTCGACAAATGCGAATAGGGAATAGTCTACACTAATTGTTTACAAACTAACATTAACGTAAGTAGTGGCGCATTATTTTAACCCGGATAATCACGTATTGCTCTTAAATAACCCTCTAACACTAACACATATTTATTACCTTATTCGCCATCACAACCCTTAAAGAGTTCCATGATTTGAATATGATTCGCCTTTAACAACAATTAAACATCTATGTGCACCATTCAATTGTTCTTGAAACAACATTGTTTTCTAGATGGGCGATATCATAGAAATTAACGATGATGATAGTTCCGACACGAGAGTAGTCAACTACACAGACATTTTGAAGGTGCTGAAGCCATCCTCTATAAAAAAAGATGATGTGCCTTCGTTGATTGAGACCATGAAGCCCGATTTGCTTCAGAATGACGAAATTCAATGTTTCACTGCTGCGCGGGTGCTCTGGGATTTTATGACTGCCAGCTTGTTTGAAGGCACACAAATACATAAATATTTTGAGTTGTTCCTGAGTAAATTTGAAATGGGTGAGACCGATAAGATCAAGTATAACATATCTGTGATCCTGTATATATTAGAAAATGATAAGGAAGATGTTATGCTGGATTTGATTGGACTGAAGACAACTAAACCTGAGGTAAATGCTATTTTCTAATAACTTAAATTCATTCTTTTTTTATTCGCCATTTAATATGAAATAATAATAATTATAGTAGTAAAAGTACAAGGTAGAACATGTACGTGTAAATATATTTAGTATACTCGGCCGTAATACGAGGTGTATGATATTTTGGAGCTGAAACCGATCTGCAGATTCAACGAGTGCGTAGCACAAGTTGAATATGCTGCTTCCGTTTCAACGACTAAATATCATCGGTTATTAATCGTACCACGAGTTATATTTAGTGAGAGAATATAACGAATAAAATTTTATAATCTTGATGACAACTCGCATATTGCAATGTTTTAATTCATCCTGTAGTATCTTGAAGCACAAAAACTCTGTAAACTGCCTCCACTGCTGCTCTTGATTATTCGTGGTGTTTTTTGGCATTGTATTTTTCACCATTTCACTGATTACACTGTTACAAAGTGCATCCCATCGATTTGCTACGTCCATTTTGACGGTTAAAATTCTGACAGGACCACAACAAATTATCACCGCTACTTTTGTTTTTATCGTCAAGGTGATACACATGCTATGCATTTTCTTTCTGATTCAGTGGCGGCCCGTGATTTTTTGGGACGGGAGGCCACCGGGAGGTCTGGGGATTTTTTTTGCAAAATATGCTTCCTAAACCCCAATTTTATCACGATTAAGTGTTTAATATCAAAAATTAAGTACAGAAATAGATATTTATGCATTAAGGGAGATATGGAATGTTTTTCTCCCGAGGTTGCAGGGTTACAAATCGAGGGCATCCGGCTCGAGCTTTATAAGTCAACCGAGGGCAAAGAACATGAATATCTCCTCTGGTGCATACAATATTTTAATTTTTAGTAGTATGATATTTACTATTATCGTCATGGATACAAGGCATGAAAATGTATTCATAACTCCATTGGGAGATATGAGTTATATCTTCCGAGGGAGTTATGAGGTCTGCTCCTGTTTACCTGACAAATAGTATTCACAATTTCCAAATTCTCCTTTCAAGATGATGATTGAAGATAGACAATCTTGCATCCGCTCACGGCCAACTTTACAGCGAGACAGGAATTAAACTTTTCTCCTAGGTTTGTTCACTATTTTATTCACAACCGTACATTTGTTGTTAAAGCATTAATGTCAAATCAAATCAAATTAAATAAACGTCAGAAAAAACTAAGAAAAATTAAACTCTCCATGTTATTTAATTAACTTAATTCATGCTTTTTCATGGCACAACTGAAAACGTAAAATATGGACTTCAAAAAATTCTGTTTCGCAAGAAAATGCATTCATTTTGCAGCACTACTAATGCAAGCGCTGCACCAGGAGTTGAGCTCGTACTCGATTTGATTGGCCCAAGCGGCTCGCCACAAGTTGAGCTCGTGGTCGTTATGTTTGGCCCGAACATTTAAACACTAGGAGTACTTGTGGTTGTAGGTCAAAGGGTTAAAAATAAAAACCAATTCGCCTTTCCTTGCAATGGGCAAAATGATTAATAACTAATTCATTGAAGTTTGGTGTCGACGTCGGTAATTGTTTTACCTACGACAACTTGGATATATGCTCATTACATGCCTGTTAATGATTAGTATATGTAGTGCATTGCTCACGCATTTCATTTTCGCATCGATTATCGATGCTAGAATATATTCCAACACTGCACTGTCACGCGTGAAGCCTAACCTTCAATGTGTAAAAATGACGGAGTAGATTTAAAGATGTTTCCTTCGCCTCTTCTACATACATGGGGCGTTAGTTGTAGTACCTCGGCAAATTTGTTGTTTTCGATGTTTGTCTCCATACTATTTATATGTAATTTTAAACACTAAGAATGTATAAACTCGAGAAATGATATGAACCATAAATAATGTTGCGGCTGGCGGCTTGGTTTTTGACTGACATTTGTTTCCGCGGTAACGTTAAGCAGGTGCCTCTGATAAAAGTTATCGCGTACTAATTGTCCGCTCTCGGTTTTTAATTATCTTAACTATCACAATGAAGCTCAACAAAGTTGTCGTAGGTAAAGCATAGTGTACAACTCGCATGGAATGACTATTTCTCGCTCTTATGAATTCTTCATACTCGCGAGAAATGTATGTCATTCCATGCTCGTTATACAATATACTATTTCAATGGAACACATTGCTAAGGCACATAGTTTGCTTTCCTGCATGGTATTTCTAGAAAATATTTTTATTCTCTTCAAAGTATGAAAACATTGTTCACTTTCAGCTGCAGTCATCGGTATGGTGCAAATTATTTTCAATAGCTTCACAGATTCGACAAATGTAGTAGTTAAATTATTTTCATAGATACGTTGCAGTAATGTTGGAGCAGAAGAAGCAGTTCCAAAATCTGGTCTATTATACAAAACTACCAATTCATGCTTAAAAGCAATTGAATCCAAATTAAAAGCCTTCACGCTCATCTGGAATTCAGTTCCAGGGAAAGAATGTTGACATGTTGAAAATAAGTGTGGTTGAAAAAGAAGAGCTATAGATAGGTGATCACTAAACAAAAAATGGTGATGTGGCCATCATGTTACTTTCTCCGATGGTATCATCATTTATATTTACACTTTCATGGTTTATTTTCTATTTAAATCATATTTTAAATGTCCATCAAAAATTTCATAGACTCGGGTGAAACTGACGTCTAAAATGTCAAAATTATGAAAGATGGAAAAATTATACTTCAAATTCAAAAACTCAGTTTACTCAAAAACTAAAGGGATTTTATTCTTTATAAGTTGTTCATTTTATCATTCTCTACAGTTATTATTAACATACATTTGCTGTAACTATTAACGTTTTATAATTATAAACCAAAAATAAAATAAAAAATAAATTTTTTTCTCGAATAAAAATGATTTTATGAAAAATGTTTTCAAGCAAAAGACATTCATTTCTTTGTTGTCTTCAATTTTTGTTTAAATGTTTTTGTGATATTTTTTATACTTACGAAAATATTGGCAAAAAACTAAAAAACAGTTAAGGTAAACACCCACTTCCGGTGTACGAAATTTTACCAAAAGCTTTTCAGTTCTTCAGATTATCAAATAAGACGTATGTTCAAAGTTTCATACCAATTGCTGTATTAGTTTTTGAGATACAGCGCGCATAGCAGTCACACACACCAACACACACAGACAAAAAAAAAATTCCAGAAATTGTTGAAATGGCATCTAGGGACCCCAAAACGGATATTTCCATAAAAAAAAAATTAAAAAAAAAAATCACAATCACAATACTTTCTGGTACTTCGTAACGGAGAAAGTAAAAACGGTCATCAATATTGTTAGTAATAATGTCGCACACTTCTTTAGCAACAATTTTGTGTTTGTCTTCATGACGGGATCTTTTGTTCTGTTGTCAGGAATGTTGCTCTTTTTGTTCATCGTTATCATTACTTTCGTTGTAACAATCGTATCAGTTGAGTTCCTCACATGCTGAATTGACGATTTAAATGATGACACACAAGACTGCATTTTAATACTGTCAATTTGACGATGTTGTAATTGGTTGTTGAGAATTTTGCAATTCGGCATGATTTTATTAAAAAAATATAACCAGCAATTGAAGTCATAATCACTTCAAATGTTTTTCAAGCCCTCTGCTTTTCTTATTATCGACTGGTCACTAGATTCATCATCTATGATCGTCGTCAGACATGTGATAAGATCTTTTCTATATCTGAAGACACAGCACATCTTGATTTAAAGTTCCATCTGGTTGGTGCAGATCGCGGAAGTCGATTTTTCACAACCTCATCTAGTTTAGCAGTACGCTTTGGTGATCTTGTAAAAAAAGGGTAAGCGTTTACTTTAGGGAAAATCGGGAAAAATCAACAAGGGGGTTATTTTTTTATTTTTTTTTTTTTTTTTTTTTTTTTTTAAAAGGAAGGATGGTTGATGGGATTTCGGGTTAAGGAGAGTGAATGATATTAGGGAAATTGGCGTAAGCTACTTGGCTATTCTGATTTTTTTTTTTTTTTTTATTTCTTTTCAATTTTTTGAAACGTAGTTTTTTGAGCCAAGTCCAAAAATGTATGTCTTAACTTTGAGAAACATAAGGGGTAGAAGTTATTTCTCTCATATCGGACAGACAACTCGCTCAAAACCTGCTTTTCTGGGGAATTTTTTTTGTAAACCAACAACTACAATCAATTTATAACAATGTAAACTAACGATTTGAGTACCGATTTTGATGAAACTTTCCATAAATATTCTACAATTCACTGGCCATTACATGACGTTCGTTTTTAAAAAATATAAATAAAAAATAATATCGTTTTTTACCAATTGTTTACACAGAAACAAGCAGTGGTGTATTGGTAGAATAAGAAGTAAGGGAACGCATGGCGAGAGCAAAGAAGTAAGGGAACGCATGGTGAGAGCAAAAAAATAGTCCACGACTTTCCACAAGCAGCTTACTGAAAGTTTTTCAGAGATCATCTTATTTTAAGCAAACTATTGTTTTCCTTGTAAGCTTTTTTATTTTTTTTTATTCTTACTATTCAAAATATTAACAAACACAAACGTGTTCCGTTTCTGAAAAAAGGTGCCGGAAAGTCGTTCCTCCACGTTCCCCCTCCAATACACCACTGGAAACAAGGATTATTTTATTCAAACGAGTCCTGAATTTTCTATTTCATTTTATTTATATTTTTCTCGACATCATGCAAGGCGTATTTTAAATATGTAAATTATTTTTTTTAAATTTATTTTGGTTGAGATTTGAGACCTGTAGACTGCACGGTGCAAATCTGAAGTGCCGACTTGCGCCATTTTGAAATATTTTAGTCTGAGAAAAATTGTAGATATGCCTTACAAGCTATATTTTGAAATCTACTTTGTGATAATTCAATCAACCTTTTCATTTCTTTATAAACCATCTCAAAAAACGTACGCTTACATGACTTTCCCCCTTAAATAATGTGACCATTTAAAGGTACTTACCAGAAGAAAAACTAACTATTTTATTAATATCGTCTGGAATGTCAAGAACACCTTTTACGGATAATTCATATTTTTTTAAATAACTACATTCACAAAAACCGGTGATGTTTTGGATTATATTTGTCAAAAAGGATCTAACAATAAATTGATTTAGACATACTGTTTTAAAACTGCTCTAAATATACACCTGATCATGAATGCTTGCCATTCTAAACTAAAAAGTTTCATATACCTTTCACATTAATTTATTCAGGTAGACCCCACCATATGAATAAACATGAGCTTTATCATTTGTTATTTAATTAGATGGGGGTGCACTGCTTCAAAAGGGTGATTCAAATTAATTTTAAATTATCAGCAATCGTTTTTTAGTTTAGTGTGAAATATTTATGGGTATGCTACACAATAATTCCTCTTTTTAAACCAAATGGGTTGAAAATTAGTTTTAATTATAGTACAAATATTAAACTTTCAATTGTACTTACCATTTTAGAGAAATTAAGTTAATTGTTAATTGTTATCATTGCATGTGTTTACTTATCTTATTATTTGTTCTTCCTCTTTGAATTGCGAGCAAAAGTTGCCTAATTAAAAAAATCGAATTTCATTTAAAAAAATTCCCTATGACATCACACTTCAAACACTACTGACATAACATTTTTGAGCGTGCTAAAAAGTGCGCAATAATGAACAAAAATCGACCTGTTTGGTAAATTTTAAGGTTTGAAAGTGTTGTGTAACCATGTACAAAAATGGGCAAAACTTTTGCAATAGACAGTAAATATTTTATTATAAAATTTAAAATATGTTTACACTTGTTTGGCCGTCGATTCGATCGCCGGTAATCATTTTCACTGTTGAATCCATTGTCTAGCTAAAATCCGCACAGAACAAAAACACCGAAAAAAAGTGATTCTTTTTGGCCGCAAATAAAACACATTGTGTTATTCATTTTGCAAAAATGTGTCAAAAACAATAGATTATAAACATTTCGCGCGTGATGTTATAACTACTGATTGCGGTTTTGGCCTTGCTTCCAACTGAAATTTCAGTTTACCAATGAGATAAAAAACTGTTTAACAATAATGCTCATTGTTAAACAGTTTTTGATGTCCATTATTAAACCAAAATAGAAAAAAAAAACATATTTATATGAATAGAAAATATTAAACATACATCGTTTAATCAGCTGCTGTTTATTAAAATATTAATAAAGTAGTAATTAATTACTTGAGCTTCTGCAGCGAAGTCTTCAATTAAAACAACTACTCCCCGTGCTAATGCACCCCCGGGTATTGAATTACATGATTGATATTTGCCGTTACATGTCTGAAATCGCATTCAGCACAATGTAACATTTTGGGACTGATATTACCATTCGTCGCTCCGTAGAATTAATTGAAAAAGAACTTCCAGCAATCTGCAGACACGTGTTTCGGGGTTTCACCCCTCATCAGTGCAGCTCTGCTGGGTTAATTGTATGAACCTTCATGCTCGAAGGCCCGAATGTGAATTATTTATTTTAAATAAAATTAAACCATCGCAGGTGTTCTATTTTCGACGACACGACACCAACCTCCAATGTGAATCCTGTTATAGAAGCTTGCATTATTGTTGGTAATAATGTACCCATGTTTTCATTTAGATGTGTGTCCAGTGTGGAAGTGAGAGATGTAATTAGCAGTTTATCTAACAAAAAGTGTTTTGACATATATGGTCTGTCAATGGAACTAATAGTAATAGTGAAAGATTTAATAATTGAACCACTTACTAAACTGATTAATAATATTATCAAAACAAATACATATCCAAATGCATTAAAAATAGCTAAAGTTATACCAATTTTTAAGAAAGGCGATCCTAATAAATTAGACGACTACAGGCCAATATCCTTGTTACCAGTGTATTCGAAGATAATAGAAAAGCTCCTGTATACCGAGTGTCTGGGATAAGGGGCGAACATAGGGATTTAACATCTAAAATTAAATATGTGTAATTATTAGCTCCCCTATTAATTTTAGAGAAAAATCGTAAAGGAATATTTTTTAGAGAATTAAAAATTGTAAATGTATCATCCATTTAATTTACGTTTGTACTAGAATTCACCTCAGAAATAGTAAAAATAAATTAAACCATTTACCTTTTAATAAAAACCCTTGCCATGACTTTGACAAATGTCATGTTACGGTGAGAATAATTTTGCTATTCAAATATCAATTCACGCATTGTAATTACTATGAACAATAATCTGAGTTATCCCAATGAAGAGAGCGTATTCATTACCAAAACATTTTGCAGTGGTGTCAGTTTACTCAGAGTTCGTGACATTATATGCAAACGGAACAGAAGAAACAACGATGAATTGGAAGAAACAGTTTTAGGTTTGATAAATGCTAAACCAACAACTAGCATACGATGCATTGCTCGTGAATGCAACGTGTCTAAATTCTCAGTACAGAAAATTCATTATCATTCTTAAAAACATCAATGCCATCAGGAGATACTGTTAGTGGATGAAGAAAGGAGGCGTGTATTCTGCGAAATAATGCAGGATCGATCAAATACAGACCATAATGAATGTTAATAATTTACTTCCATATAACAATAAAACAGTAAACATTCAGGTTTTTTTAATAGAAAGACACCAATTGTTAATTTAAATCAGAGCACCAAATTTCTTGGGATTGCTGAGGACGAGCAACTAACCTGCTGTCAGCAAGTTGATTATGTGTGTAGTAAATTAAATACTGCTTATTATGCAGTTCTTAAACTAAAACCAATTTTACCACCAGAGCCAATCATAACTCTCTACTACTCTCTCCTATCTGTCCTATAATATACCAGCGTGGGAAAGAAGTCATATTCAAAGGATATTCATAGCCCAGAAAAGAATATTAAGATTAATTTAATTTTTTAAGGAGAACAACATAAGGTGCGTTCGGGAAGGTTACTCCGTTCACTCTTTTAACTCCTAATGTACCTTCGGCGTTCGGCTATTGCTTTTGGAGTTAAAGGAGCTCACTCCATAGCGTTCGTTTATTACCGGACGGAGTGAATAGAGTTGACTCCTTTAGCACCACCTCGGGAAGAGGGTGCTCGGTGCAGGCATGCGCAAATGGTTTGTTTTTGTTCGATGCATCGTGCATTTGGAAAAGTAATTATAAATTGTGATAAATAACTACCTGAAAAGATGTCAGTTTCGTCTGAAACCCACGACGTTATTTTCGGCAAAGATAACGCGATAACCAATGATAACCAGATTATCCACCTTTTCAATTGTTGATTCCAATTCATCATCTGATGAATCATCATTAAAGAACATAGTGTTTGCAAAGGTAATTATAGCCATTGTTCTTGCTTGTCGCTCCATTTTTAAGTAATTCTTTGAAATTCTAAATTTTCCCGGTCGTAATACGTACTAAAGCGTTCGCGTATTACAATTGACGCCCTTCACTCCGTGGTGTCACGTGATCACACTCTGCTCCAACTCCACTCCAACACCGCTCCGAATAGCCGAACGCACCTATACTTACATTAATATGAATTTACGTATTTAAAATAGCAACATTTGCTGCGAATTAATAAACTAACTAAAAACTAAACTAAGCTTAACTTTTTGCAGTCTGTCTGTTTTGCCGAAGAATGCTAGTTCATACTTTACAACGAGCCCAACATTATTGTTCATAGTAATTACAATGAGTGAATTGATATCTGATTAGAAAAAATATTCTCACTATAACATGACATTTGTCAAACTCATGGCAAGGTTTTTTTTTAAATGGTTCATTGTTCAACTTATTTTTATTATTTCTGAGGTGAATTCTGGTACAAACGTAAATTAAATGGATAATTCATTTACAATTTTTAATTCTCTAAAAAATATTCCTTTACGATTTTTCTCTAAAATGAATAGGGGAGCTAATAATTACACATATTTAATTTTACATGTTAAATCCCTATGTTCGCCCCTTATCCCAGACAGTCGGTATACAAATTATCAATCATTTTGAGGTAAACAACTTGCTATCAAATAATCAATTCGGTTTCAGACAAGGTAAATCAACTATATCAGCTAGCATACAACTGATTACAAAAATAGTGCAGGCATTTGAAGATGGAAACTTTGCAATGGCTAAGTTTGCAGACTTATCTAAAGCTTTCGATTGCTTTTCACATTCAATCTTATTAAGGAAGCTATATATGTATAACTTTCATCCAAGTAGCTGTAGACTTGTTCTGTCATATTTATCACATAGAAAACAAGCTGTAAACCACAAAAATTAAATATCTGACTATTTAACAATACAGCACGGTGTACCGCAGGGATCCACTTTGGGACCTCTGTTGTTTTTAATATATGCTAATGATCTTCCACATAGTATTTGTCTTGATTCCATCTTGTTTGCGGATGATACTACATTAATTGCAACCCAGGAAAACCTGTCTGAAACTGTATTAGGGATACAAGAATTGATATGGTTAGTAGTTGGCTGAAATGTAATAAGTTATGCCTAAATAAAGAGAAAACTGTAACTATTCTATTTACACTAAGAGAGCATAATCTTCAAATGAATCATGATTACGTGAAATGTCTGGGTTTATACCTTGACCAGAAGCTTATTTGGGAACAAAATGGCAACGAAATTGCTGCTAAACTCAATAAAACTGTCTTTCTACTAAGAAATTTATTTAAGTCGAACTCTATAATGATATTACGGACGGCTTACTTCTCTCTGTTTAATTGCCATATATCATATGGTCGTCTGTTTGGCATTTAAAGAAGAGCAATTAAAGCTATGACTGGATTGAATTATAGAGATGACTGCAGAAATAAGTTTATTAATTTAAAAATATTAACACTACCGTGTATCTTCATCTTAAATTGTGTAGTATATGTTAAGGATAATATTATTAACTACCAAGATCATCAATCTAAACATAACCATAACACCAGAAATAAAAGCGATCTCTGTCCAAAAGCACTTTTATAATAGATTGCCAGAAAATGTTAGACAAATGCCTTTAAAAGAATTTAAAAAAGTCGTTAAGGGAATCTTAATTACAAATGCTTTTTACAGCTGGGAAGAGTACAATCAATTTAATTTCTAATGTTCATTTATTTATCTTATGAATACATATTTTGTTGACGTATGTAAACCTTTAGGTGATAGCATTAATAAAGATTATTATTATTATTATTATTATAAAAAAGCGATATCAGTCCCAGTAAAAAGCCGCTCGTGCTTTTTAATGAATAGAAAATATTAAACATACATCGTTTAATTAGCTGCAGTTTATTAAAATATTAATTGATATTTGTTGTTCTTACTATATTAAGTAAGACTACTGCAGAAGCTCAAGTAATTAATTACTACTTTATTAATACATATTTATATGTTTCCGGGCATTACTGTGTTAATATTATTATTGTAAAAGTATACTTGGCTATTGGTGCTTACCATTTTAAACTAAACTGTTTAATATTAATTTAAGCGAGTGGATGTTCCCCACTACGTAGATAAATAATCTAATGCAAATGAACTTGGGTCGTACCATTTGTATTCTAATAGGGTGGGAGTACACCATATCAAGAGAGTAATGAAAAGTTATCCCTTTTTACAAGTTTATTTTAGTTTAACACGGAATATATGGACAGGTCATGTCCAATTATCACATGTGTGCGAGCGAACTGTAGTGCAAATAAAACATCATAAAAACAAATAGTTGTATCAAAAAGATAATATACAATGGGCACAAGATACATTAGAAAAGTCATAGCATAGACATTAATGAATAATACCGTCATCAAATATTCAATTACATGGCCATTAGGAGAAATTAAGTTGATTCGTTTGGTAATTAAGAGAAATGCCGGTATTTACTATATTGCAAATTCTAGTTTAAATATTTTTGCCCTTATCATTGTATGTAAATATTTGTTTTTGCCTTTAATTTTATTTCAAGTGTGGCAGTGCCAGTTGATATAACGCAAGAATTTGTGCTTTCTCATGTGTATTTATGTTCTGCAAACAAGTGCAAGTTATCAGTTATTATTGTATATTGCTCAGTGTGTTGAAAATGAAGTGTACAAAGAGAACAGTGAATATACAGGTAATTGTGGAATTATTTAAAATGTATGTAAAAATTTTTTTTAATACAAAAATTAATGATTGTTCAACAATGTTTGTATTTGGGTTTGGCTGAACCCGCTATCGACCTCGCGATCTATCGAATATTGAGTTAAGTGTTTGTGTACAGGGTGTCCCACCGAGATGGTACATTAAAAGTATATCGACTTGTAATTAATGTATTTTAATGAGATTTTCAGCGTTTACGTAATTGAGGGTGCCCTTTTCAATGAAAACATTTTCAAGATTATTCGTCAAGACCGACTTCCTTATTTTAAACGGAATGCTATATTTTTTATTGCAAATTTGGATTACACATAAAATTCTGTGAAAAAAATTATTAAGTAACATAACCTCACAATTTAAGCGTTTTCAAAATATTTGACATTTTAAAAAATTTTGTGCTTTTACATAATTCACTTTAAAAATGCATATTTCCGAACAATACAAAATTGAAGGGATGTAATATTGGCCATAAAAAGTCAATACCCGAAGGTACCCAGTGGTGATTTATTTTTCGAAAAATAAAATTAAGAGTGTTCAAAATTTCATACCACATTTAGTCAACTTGAAAGCATTAAATCTCGACTTTTTTTAATGGAACACATACATATTTTTACATATTCCGATGCAGAATTCAATTCTAAGTCCATATACTTTTAATGTACCATCTCGGTGGGACACCCTGAATACTGAAAGTACAGGCTGTTTACTTAATTTTCATATATTTTATATTATAATTCAGTGGTATATTTAGTTATTATCAATTTTGTTTCATCTAGTAACACTAGATAAGTTTAGCACTTTGTGTCCTTGTCAAAATGTTTCCTCGTTTTTTATTTTAATAATAACATTTACAGTTAAAAGTTTCAAATTTAATTTTAGAATAATTTTCAAATTTAGTTTTAGAATAATTTTCAAGTTAGTCCTGTACGTATAAATAAACGATCTTAAACCAATGTTGTTATCTAGTAGTACTAGAGTTGTTTCAATAAGTTATTTGTTTGTACTCTTAGTAAGATTTAATGTTGCAGAGTAACAACAGGCGGAATATTCATATATTCAGGCTAATTTTCGTTTTTATTACTTCTATTAAAACAATTGTCTAATTTTTTTTAAATCACAATTGAGGGGCCTGGAAGTAAAAGGGTTTAAGTGCACTTTTTCATACCTAAAGGGTATCTCTAGCATATTTTTATACCTTTAAATGAAATAACTGTCGCAAAATATTTCAAACCATAACCTGGAATTTTCACTATCAAAGGAAATTTCGAAGTAATATTCGAAGAATATCAAAGTCGATTATATCAAAACCATACAAAGTGCACTTGAACCGTCTTACTTCTAAGTCCTTCAATTGTCATTTACCGAGAAATATCACCTTTGGCAATTAATTCAAGAACAAATGCGCGAATTAATTAGATATTGAAAAGTAAGGTCGAGGTGCATTCGGTTAGATTATTTCGTGAATGAAAATTATGCTTAACGTTTGTTTCTTTTATTCAAGTGTTTATATTCGGGTTGTTATGGACGGCGGGTTTATTGCGATAATTAATCCCTAGTTGATAATAGCTATCAACGCCGGGTTTATGCCATTACAGGCGAAAACAATTTTGCCACCCTAACCTAAATAACGTTTTAAGAAATTATTTTAAACGTGCAATTTTCGTTTTTCAAATTTGTTAAGAAATGTGGTCATCACGTAACTTTCTTCGATTTAATGGAATAAAAGGGATTTTCATATTTATCGATTTTTTTTTTCAGAATTTAGATTTCGAAAAATATTTCTTGTTGGCCAATATGAAAATAATCAATGCAATCCGCCTCGAAACAAAATGTCATCACTCTGAACTTGAATTTGAGAGTGAAATGTGCACCTCGTGATTAAAAAAATTTCTAAAAATATTATCACACGTGGAATTACCTTCAAATTTTTCAAATGTGCTCAGATATGACATATTTTTGACAAATCAAAATATGGTTGATGCACCTTGCTTGTAAACAAAATCGCGGCACTCGGAAATTGTATTTGAGTAAAGTTTCTAAAAATATCATCGCACTTGGAATTATCTTTAAATTTTCCAAATCTGCTCAGTAATGACATATTTTTGACATATCAAAAAATAATTCATGCACCTTGCTTATAAACATATGCACCTCACGATTAAAAAAATTCTAAAAATTTTCTCACACTTCGAATTACCTTCAAATTTTTGAAATGCGCTCAGAAATGACATATTTTTGACAAATCAAAATATAGTGGTGTAAAAAAGTTAAAGTGTTTTATTCCAATCTACAATCAAGATGTACCACAAAGTAAATGCCGCCAACATTAAACATTTAAATCAAAATATAGTTAACGTACCTTGCTTGTAAACAAAATCGCGGCACTCTGAAATTGTATTGAGTGAGTGAAATGTGCACCTGTGATTGAAAAAATTCTTAAAATATCATCGCACGTGGGATTACCTTCTCAAATATTTCAAATGCACTCAGAAATGACATATTTTTGATATACCAAAAAATAATCGACGCACCTCTTGTAAACAAAATGGCGGCACTCTGTACTTGAATTTGAGTAAATGAAATGTACATCGTGATTTAAAAAAAATCTAAAAATATCATCCCAAGCGGAATTACCTTCAATTTTTTTTAACTCAGAAATGACATATATCTTACATATCAAAAAATAATTGAGTGAGTGAAATGTGCACCACCTGATTAAAAAAAATATAAAAAATTATCACCCGCGGAATTTGCTTCAAAATTTCCAAATTTGCTTAGAAATAACATATTTTTGACATACCAAAAGATAATTGACGCGCCTTGCTTGTAAACAAAATGGTAGCACTCTGAACTCGAATTTGAGTGAGTGAAATGTGCACTATCTGATTTAGAGAAATTATAAAAAAATTATCGCTCGAAACTCTAGCTGCGTCAGTAAATCTTCCACTTTATTGCCTTGTTAAACAAATAATTATAATTTTCTGTCTAATTTTAAATTAGTATCTATACCCTATTTTTCTTAAGATTGCAAACACTAGAAGACTGATTTACACCATTAACATATGTGAATCTGGTGACAAATATTGATGCGAAATTTAAATCTAGTAGATTACATGTATAATGGACAGTGTGAGGGAAAAGCATGGGATGAATTTATCAGTCATTGTACAAATACAAAATTAAAGAAACACCACACAGCAATAAGGAGAAACACTAAACAAAACAAAACAGTAACACGTGAACGGTGTATCTATAATGGCGGATGCTCGCACAGCTGGCATGTGTACACACTGCGCATATTTATGCTTCATGAGCGTACGCGCCGCAATACTCCTTAAATTCAAATTTTCTTAGAATTTAACATTTCGGTTAAGTGTAAGAGTTTAATTCTATGTCAATTATGTTATTTAAATATAGTACTCTTATTTTATACTTCAATTTATTCGGTAATACTACATAAACAGTATAATATTTACCCCCTTATACTACGCTTATGCCAGCTAGTAAAATGACAGAGACCAGTCGAAAAAATGAAGATGGAGAATTAAAAGTCTCCGGTGTGAGTTTTCCCACAATTTCAACCAATCACTGAACAAGGTCATATTTGCACTATCCTCCCCTGTTTGCAATCTTACGAAAAATAGACTATAGTAACAGTCAGCCAATAAATTTGTATTGGCTGTTATCCTTAAAGTTTCTCCACTTCACTTGTAAGTAATCTTTTTTTTTTGTTTACAGTTGATCAAAGCTTTAAAAACAAATTACCAAAATGTACCACTGGAAATGTGTTTCAAATTCGTACATTTTCGATTACTGCCGCAAATATTTTCAAAGTTCATTGATACCAAGGATAAGAATGAGATAATAGAATTCTTAATGTCATTACCAATGGGTTTTGCGTGTGAATTTATGAGTGCAAAGGAGAAAGCACAGTTAAAGGAAGATATAATGAAAGTGTAAGTATAATTTGTTTTTTCTATATTCTGATTATAATCTTAATTTTAAAAATTGATCACACAATTAATAAATTACATTGTATTGCTTTGTATCTAGAGTCTAGTTTGAAATGTAATCTGGGTGTCACAGTAATCTAGTAGTACTAGTAATAACATGCAAAATTCTTTTGTTTCATTCAATATCCGGCGTGGCACTAGCCAGGGAAGTAGTTGTTTCAATAAGTTATTTGTTTATAGTCTTAGTAAGATTTAATTTTGCTTGCAGAGTTACGAACAGGTTGAATATTTATATATTTAGGCTATATTTCATTTTATTGAATCTATTTAATGCTTTCTGCAACAAGTAAGGTTGTTTCTAGTTTATTTAACAAATTGTCCTTTAAACAATTTTTGCTAAATTCTAAAATTAAAAAAATATATCAATATTTCGATATTTCGATACTTTTCCTCACCCTGTATTAATTTAGCAAGATATGTTTAATTTTATTTATAATACATCATCATGAACATCACAAGGCCAAATAGGCTATTGACCCTCATTCTTTCGGCCCAGATATATATTTTATGCCAACTAGCCATTTTTATACCAGATTTTGTTACATGTCTCATACTTATGTAAGCAATATTCTTATTATTACTACTCATAAGTATGTGAAAAAATAATATCAATTTGTTTTTTTTTTTTTAATTTAAATTATATGTTTTAGATATTTACCATCAATTCGACCAGATAATAACATATCAAAATGGTGGAATTATTGCAAGGTTTTGATTCATTATAGTGGAAAATTATTGCATACAGAAATAGAGTTAACGAATGCAATACTGAGGCGAGTGGAGTGCGGATTTAAAGCGAAGGTCGTTGAAAGTCGCTCCGGTTCTTATGAGTGTTGGAAGGTACTGTTTAATTGTTTAAGTAATTAAGTGCTTATAAGTAATTTCATATTTTTAACTTTAAAATGTCGAAGTAGACTGCCATGTAGTTTAGTTTGAGGAATTCGATATTGTTTTAATGGGGTAAGCTGAATGGTTTAGGCGGTGAACCGTTTGATAGACCCATTTCTATACCTGAGTGGGTCATATCTCTCAAAGTAAATTCAATTTCCCATCATCGATTCTACTGCGCTGACCAGGACTAAAGTTGAAACTGGTCTGTAGATTATCATTAATGGCAATTGATCATCAATGATTGAAAAAAAAATGTCGTTTTCTTACTCTTTTTTTTTATATCCTTGATTTATATTTCAAAATGTTTATCAGTGATTTTTTTTTCTATCTGTACAATACATACCAATTTTCTCTTGTGGTGCAGAAATTGTCACAAAACAATATTTTTCACATTAAATTTCTTACAAAAAAATGGTGATGTGGCCATCATGTTACTTTCTCCGACTTGATGGTATCATTTATATTTACGCTTTCATGGTTTATTTTCAATTGAAATCATATTTTAAATGTACATCGAGCGTTGTGTAAACTCGGATGAAACTGACGTTTAAAACGTCAAAATTATGAAAGATTGAAAAATTATACTTCAAATCCAAAAACTCAGTTTACTCAAAAACTTAAGAGATTTCGAAAAAAACTTATTCTTTATAAGTTGTTCATTTTGACATTCTCTACAATTATTATTAACATAAATTTGCTGTAACTATTATCGTTTTATAATTAAAAACCAAAAATTTAAAAAAATATATACATTTTTTTCTCGAATAAAAATGATTATAGAAAAATGTTTTCAAGCAAAAGATGTTTATTTCTTTATTGTCTTCAATGTTTGTTTAAATATTTCTGTGATATTTTTCATATTGAAGAAAATATTGGCAAAAAACAAAAAACAGTTAAGGTAAACGCCCACTTCCGGTGTACGAAATTTTACCAAAAGCTTTTCAGTTCTTCGGATTATCAAATAAGACGTATGTTAAAAGTTTCATATCAATTGCTCCATTAGTTTTTGAGATACAGCGCACACAGCAGACACACACACAGAGAGAGACAGACACACACACACACACACACAGACACAAATTTTTTTTTTCCAGAAATTGTTGTAATGGCATCTAGGGACCCCAAAACGGATATTTCCGTAAAAAAAATTTTTGGAAAAAAAATCACGATCACAATACTTTCTCGTACTTCGTAACGGAGAAAGTAAAAACAATATAATAAAGTGTAGTTCATTATAGGACCTTTTTAAACTATAGATAATTATTGAGTATTAAGTATTTATTAAGTATATTAACAATCAACTATTATCTTTATGCGCAAGTAGAGTTACTATAGTCTATTCATTGTGCAGACAGAGTATGTTCTACTCAAAAGTCTGATTGACATGAAGTAAATTTATTATTATTTTCCTGACACACCTTAAAAATATTAACAATTGTTTCCTCAGCGGACACTGTCATTTTGGTGAAGATAACGCCATTTAATCAAACAAGCAGAAAGGTACTAGATCGCGAACAGACGCTAACAGCTGACAGACTAAATGAGACAATCAGCTGATGTTGAGTCAACCATTTGCTTTTATACTGCGTGATTTGGGCTTGCTGATTTCCAGCAATTTTTCGAATTGGCCAGTAAGAATGACGCATTGCCGATTGTGGGCATTTTTACAACTCTATCTGTAGAATGAATAGACAATACAAGCATTACAATACTCAGTATTTATTATTTTTGTTACACAACACTTATCTCGTCTAATATACCAAATCTTCTCTAGATTCTAATTGAAAACTATAACCTAGACCCAAAATACTTGCGCAGTTCAAAGCAAATATCCCTCCTAATAAAGCCACTCAAAGCAAAACTTTCCAAAAATTCCATCGTCTCCATTAAACGCTTCGAAGCCTTCATATGTTTCATCGAGTACCTAGAAAACTACTCTGTTCCCTGTCTGCAAGAGTTTTTATCCTTCTCCTTCGGGCCGTTCGATGAAGATTACAAAAAACCCTCCGATATTACAAACAATCAGTATTTTCCAGGACGATTAACTCAAGAGATTTATCAATACACAGCAGAGATCTTGTTAAAGTTAATTGGTTAGTGTCAATTCAAATTCCATCGTTCTTGGGTGTTTAATTTTTTTTGCATTCCAGGACATGATAAGCAGAAGTGTTCTTGTAACAGTGAAATTACTTATTTGACAGATTTGTATACGATAAAACCGTTTTTGGACGCGAATAATATTAATGAGCATTATCAGGTGTTTGTTAATTCTGTGAGGATTTGTTCGTTGTTGATTGTAGAGTGGACACAAGGAAACAATAGGAATGTTGTAAGTTGTTTTATGACTCCGCTTATATCGTATCAGTGGAGAAACTGCATGCTTTCTTCATAATTGACAATTACTAAACTTCCGTATTATCTGTTCATGATTTTTTAAATTCCATTATCACTTGTTAATTATTAATCATTTCCATCTTCATGTAATTGTATAAATTTGCTATACATGCTTTTTAGTATAACTAGTAAAAGTTGTAGCAATCCGCTTTTCTTCATGTAATTGCATGTGTCGTAATTTCATTGTTTATTCTTATTTGCATGATATGTTAATTCCTAGGTTTTATTTTTCACCATGTACAGATCTTTTCTTGTCTTTTTCAAATGATTGTGTTTATTTTTCTTTCTAGCATAATTTGACTTATTGCATTTTTTAATCCCATGATTAAGTTTAAATAACTGAATATATAATTTCAGGTTGACCCTTATTCGTTAACTTTCCCAATTTTAATAACACGTAATAAAATTGTAGTGTGGTACAAAATTTGTTTGAATTAATTTCATTTAGATCACGAACAACACAATTGCAAACTTGTCAGATTTGGAAATATTTCTGATTCCGATTATTTTCTCGTTACCGATTATTCGATTTGGAATAAATATTCTGATTATGAACAGATATTCCGATTCTGAATGAATATACCGAATATACCGTCATCAGAATCTAAATATTCTGATTATTAAAATCATCCAAAGTTTTTATGACAAAATTTACAACCGTAATACGAGTGGTATGATTATTACCTGTGCTGCTTCGGTTTCAACAACTAAATATCATCGGTTATTCATCGTACCATGAGTTATATTTAGTGAGAGAATAAAATTTTATAATCTTGATAACAACTCACATATTGCAATGTTTTAATTTGTCTTGTAGTTTCTTGCAGCAGAAAGACTACGTAAACTGTCGGCACTGCTACTGTTTATTAATCGCGGTGTTTCTGGGCGTCGTATTTTTCACCATTTCACTGATTTCACTGTTGAAGATTGCATCTTAACGGTTTGTTATGTCCATTTTGACATTAAAAATTCTGACAGGACCACAATAAACTATCACCGTTACGTTTGTTTTTTATCATCGCGGTGATACACATGCTGCTATGCACTTCCTTGCATCTGATTGGCTGAAAATACATTCTAGCAGGCCATGAGTTGTATTCTTAGTTATAATATAACAAGTGGGGAGATTATACCATTGCAATTTTTTTTCAATGAAATCATTTCGGAGTCGTTGCATTTTCATCTGAGATTATAACGAGTGTATTTCAAAATAAAATTGCAATGATTTTAATCTCACCACGCGTTATATTCGGTTAGAGAATATAACGAATTACATATAAAATTTGTTTTGGTTTTGTTTGTTCGCAACGTAATTTATCACTTCTTTTGTAACTGTAGCGCAGGCGGTTTCAAAAACGCCGCATTTTGTATAAACGTAGCGGAAATTTAAAAATTCGTGTAATGAATGCGCCGTTTGCCAGCCACTGTCACTGTCTAGTTTGTATTAGCGATAGCCAATCAGCGTCCTACATTCGAGTTGTATTTTCAAGGATCAGTTGTATTTTCAGTGCCAGCCAATCAGCTTCCCAGATTCGAGTTGTATTTTCAGTGCCAGCCAATCGGCATCCCAGATTTGAGTTGTATTATTTCAAATCAGTTATATTCTCAAGATAAGATAAATATAACCTACTAGAAATCAATCTTAAATTAAAATTCATATTTACATTTGTCATTGCCAGAGTAATTGGTTTGTTTGATCGAACAGTGTTTGGTTATAAATACCAATTATTAAATACCAGAACTGAATTTAAATGTTTTACTCTGTTATTGGCAGTCCCACTGCTTCTGTAGTTTTAAATTGTCTTGCATAAACTTAATACTTGACCACAGTAATTTTATAAAGAGTTCATTCAGCACACCTTTGATCGTTGGCAGATCTTTAAAATAATACCTGTGTAACAATTAATGGAGATCAAGGTTTACTTAAGTTCTTTAACATATTTACACTGCCATCTGTCAAACAAACGTTATATTAAAAGTTTACAACTCTTACAGTGGTTTTCACAAAGGTGGTAATAAATATAACTTTGGCTTAAATTGACACAACACAATTTTATTATATTTTCGGCTGTGTAAACGATCTTTCAAATGATAGACAGAATGCATAGTGTGAAGTTAGATTCTGCGATTACATTACATATACTTTAGTTGATATTTACTGTCACAATGTTTATTAACAAATAAATTATTTTGTATTTGGATGTATTTTTTAAATCCTCTTCTGAGGCTCCAATTCTAATTAAAACAATAACAATTCAAAAATGTATTTGGTGACAGACAATGACGCATAAAGAATATATACACAGCTGAAAATGTAATACCGGCCTACGAAAAACCTGCCTCTAATAAACGTTTGTGAAATCCACCGCCAGGATTAAAATTGTACATATAAAATCTCTTTATTAAAATACTATGCGAAATACACTCAAACACCTTAGATATATCAATAAAAGATGCTGTAGTAACTTCACCTATTCAATTGCAGTTGTTAAATATTTCAAAAATTTTAGATATTGCTGTTAAAAGGAATATCAGCCTATAATTCTTCATAATTATTAACTGGTATCACTATTTTAAGCAGTTCATGAAAGTTTCCAGTTATTATTATTATTTGATTCTTAAGTTTCGTAAGCTGTCAATTGTAATATCAATAATACCTTAAATAATATAGCAGACAGACCATATTAGTAGTGCTACTACAGCATCTCTTAACAACTACAGGTGAAACAGTAAAAATTAAAGGTTCTGTTGCAATTCACTGATTGACTTGCAACAAGAACAGGATCTAGATTGCTATCTAGTAGAGTGTCAGTAATAGTTTGATCAACACTACTATCCGTTCCAAAAAGGGAGTCTCCTGTGTTTCAGCAAGTATATTTCAAAAACTAGTGCACTCTAAAATTATATAAAATTGGTCACCATTCTTTGTAGTATTATCTACAATCTGCTATAGAATTAAGTGTTTACGTTTGTTATTTGTCGAGATAATACTGAAAAAGTGTAAAAAAGTACCCGAAATTAAGCAAATTTTAAGATGTATGAAATTCAACAGCTTGTAGAAAGTAAGCTACTGTTTATAAAAATCTGAAAAAATTACATGAGATCAATTGTACCTTTACCTATTATGTGGTGTAATGTGAATTTTTTTTTAAATAAGATTTGTTGTAATTTGGTAAAATGCGGAGCATTGTTTTTTCAGTTATGAATGAATAAATGTATAAGCATTTTTCAGATTACGTACTTCATATAAATCTGATGCAAAATATATCATTTAATCGTAAATAAATATAGTTTTGTTAATTACATAAATTAAAAACCTTTTAATGAAATAGAGAATATTTACGCTCACAGCAGAGGCGCGGGGCGAAGCGGGCGGAATATCGTGTCAGTATATTTACGATGCGTTCACGCCGCTTCTAATGACTGTGCATGATTTTCTGCCTGGATCTGTTGCTTACCGTCAAACTGAACCGTACTAACGTCGAGCGAACGCCTGAGTCACATATTTGCATCTCTCTCGCTGATCCAAAATAATCATCGACGGGAAAATTACTCAATTTTGACAAAAGTTCTACTCTTTTCTTGAAATTTATTTGCAATTATTTCCTAAATAATATTAATCCATCTATAAGCGAAAGCCGCATTTCAATTCGTATAATTATCGAGATAGCAGATATTTCGATTATAGGCCTGAACTCTTAAAATAAAAACAACAAAAATATTTTCTTTCGTTCTACGCCTTCAGAATAGAATAGCATTAGATATATATTTTTTTCATAATATTCAAGTGATTAATAACAATGTTATATGCACACAAAGATGAGAGTTTCGAAAATTGTCGTTCAAAACAGTACATTTTCAAACAAATACATCGGAAAAAGGGCGTATTTATCAAAATATTTCCATACAAATTAATATACATATAGAAAAATGATACATCTTTATATGGTATAAATTTCAGAATATTCGTGTCCTCTAAATCATAAATATGAGGTTTTGAAGTGAGGAGACTCCCTTTTTGGAACGGATAGTAGTAACAAAATCACATGCTTTAAAATTAGTCAGTTCTACCTGTAGCCCTACCCTTACTTTTATTTACAAGCTTCTTTAACCCTTTTTTCCCAAAGTATTTTTCTTTAATTTCTAATTTCATTTAACTGACATTGGTTAGATACAAATGATTAAAGCATAATATGTAAATGTATTATTACATTACGTTTTTTAATGCATGTGTGTGTAGAATAAGTGCATAATGCAAACAAACTCGTGCGACTACACGTTTTCTTATAATTCGGGAATAAACCTGTGTTCCATTTTTGGGACACTGGGAAAAAATGGGTTAAC
Organism: Ocypus olens; assembly: GCA_910593695.2. NCBI lineage: Eukaryota > Metazoa > Arthropoda > Insecta > Coleoptera > Staphylinidae > Ocypus > Ocypus olens. The sequence goes on from OU343053.1 coordinate 36,607,056, forward strand.
ACGTTCGCTGCCACTACAATTAGGATTGCACATACACAAGTATAAAGTTGGACGCACTAGCGCGTCGGTGGCAGCGAATGTGTTAAAGTTTTATTTTAATTTTGAGAGGTTTTTATGTAGTTACTGTTAGCTAGAACAAATATCTTTGTCCTAAATCACACTAGAATGCTCCATGGAAATGCAGTTTTAGCAGCGAAGCAGTGATTTTGTATAAAAAGATACCAATATAGACATACGTGTCATGCACCTATGAAGCAAACACGTACAACGTGCCATTTCTACCCTCGTCTTTGTATTGTATGTACAATAGTTCCTAGCATGATATCTCTCTCGCGATCACGAAGCGAGCGAGCAAGCTCGTTAGGCGGGTACCCACATGTAACCTTACATAACCTGGATCAGCTGTCGTTTTTACAGTTTAATCCATGAGTGCGTTTTTAGTTGAATTATCTCTTTATACTAATAAAATGGGCAGGAAGTGCATTGTTTGTGGTGCTTCCCAAGAAATTTAATTGGCGATGTCATTCCAGTACTTTCGTTTATTGGAACTTTCAAAATTAGCCCCTTATTTCGTTTGATTTGAGAAGGGGTATCCCGGTACTGCTATTGGTTAATGGGATTCGTGATCGCGAGAAAGACATATTTATGCCCAAGACATATGGGCATATATTGGTGCAGGAATGGGACAATCTTCCGCAGAATATGATACAAATTCTGATCCAAAGCATGCCTCGTCGTTTGCAAGCTGTTATCACTGCCAGAGGAGGGTATACTCGCTACTGAAGTCCTTAAACTTTCTTTTGTTTCAACAAAAGCAGATGAAAGTAAACTTGATCATTTTCAATACTTAGCATATAAAATTGAAATTGTTAATTTTCATTACTTTCAATAAACTTTGAACAACAAAAACTTTTATTTTATTATTATCAGTCAGTGAACTGAGCATCCCAACATTGTCACAATTACACATTCTCCTGGACTAATGCCCACTTGGACCGCAGAACTTAATCATGATTAAATTTTAATCATGATTAACTTTAATCAGAATATTTCTGTTGCACCGTCGGCTGATTAAGCATCTATCGACCACGGAGTATTATTATAGAAAGCACACGTTTTTCTAGGGATTTTAAGTTCTTTTTTGGTTGTTTTATGTCGTTCTATTGAGAACAGCGGAAACAAATGCGCGGTAAATATGAATACTAAATGCTAACGTACGTATACTATTATTATTATTTCTTATTACGTGAACCTGTGAGCAAAGTAATTGTATTTGTGCATTAGCGGCTTTTGACCATCTTCATTTGTTAATTTAAGATACGTACTGCAACGAAGTATATGATTCGATAGTATCACATTTTTAATAACATACCGAGAAATTATAAATAAATATTACAATTAACCATAAATTCATTGTCGGCTTCAATTAAATTGATGGAAATTATCCTCAAATACATCGACAGAATTTAACATTACATTTATTGGACTAGGTAAACAAACCAAAATTAATAAAATCATTAACCTCCAAGCCATCGATTTTATCAATCTGTTCAACTATTCCCAAATCCATCGTTTTTAATAACAAAGACAAAACAAAGATTATTAATTTCAAAATCGTCTGCCAAATGTAAATAACTTCACGACTATATTCGTCGTGAAGATATTAGTTTTTGAGTTAATCGGCCAAAATCGGCTGGATAAATATTTGACATTTCTTGGGGACTTTAATCATGATTAAGTTGCGGTGCAAGCTAATTCTCCGCTAACCATTGATTAACTTTTTAATCATGATTAAGTAGCTGCAAATAATAGTTATTTATTATACGGATGTGGAATGTACGTAATTAGTCCTGCAAGAAAAAGTTTACCCGTGAGCTACAAATTTCGATTACTTCTACTAGTCAGAAAAATGTAAAATCAAAATTTTTCTACGCAGAATTGATTGTCGAATCAGAATGGACGATAAAAAAATAGGATTATTTTTTCATTTTTGAGGAAGTGACCCCCTTAATAAATGTTGAGAACTACTCAGCAGAGCTAGAAAACAAGATAACCACAACGCACATATCGGTGGCAACATATCATCTCTCCGGAACAACAACAACACAAGTGCAAATTTTGTTATAAGATTTGACTCTGTTGTAATGACAAGGCTTTATAACTCAAAATTACCAATGTTGGACAATCAATAAACATGTTCATAAATTCAATAAATTAATTACTTTAGTCTTTGATACAAAATTTTCATGTTTGACTCCCATTTTTTGCTTCTCAAAAAAATATAATGTAAAATTGTAAGGTACAACAAAGAAATAAATTGTAATATAAAATCATCAGAATGGTTCTGCACGTTGCTGGGTGGTATCTAATATTTAAATAAAGTTGTAATATAAAAAATTACGTTTTTCAGTTAATCCATTGCTTGTGGGATACATTGCTTTCAAGAATAAAAAATGACTCTGATGCTTCAATCATGGTTCTTCAGAATATTTTAACCAACATCAAAAGTGTTATTAGAGTAAGTAAAATATTATATAGAGATTTTTGAAATTCAGAGATTTCCTTATTACCAGCTTCATGATATTATAAAAGCAATTGCTACATAAATGAAACAACTTTCGATGTTTATATATTATTATTTTTCTAAAGTGGCGTTCACGTCATCAAGCACATGTGAAATGACGTTTTTTCGTACCAACGTGATTGTTTTCGAGAATATGCATAAAATTAGTTGAAGAATCGAAATTAATCTGAGAATCATTTGTTACATAAAATTGATCACCGGTGGTTATAAATAAGTAATCGGCGTATTGACCTGGCACACAATTTTCGCCTGCCAATCATGTAGAAAATTATGTTATGTTGGCAGCCGTGATTTTTTATTCGCGACGATGCCAAATCTTTTTCACTAACCATGCTCATACATTTGTGCATAACCAAACATTTTTGACGTTTAACTTGTTTTTTTTTTCGTTGTTTATTTCCAGAGATATTCGCATTGAAAGATTTCAAATTGACAGCCTGTATGTAAACATATCAGAAAACGATTACTTTTTTATTTATTTGTATAATTGACACAACAGCTGATTGCAGCCATTTTTAAATATACAGGAGAGCTGGCAACCTTGTAAAATTGTGTTGTCATTATTATGATTATTATTTCGATGATGTGAACGCCACTTTAGAAAAATAATAGTATAGTCTAGTAGTAGTATAAATAACATGTTGTTACTTTTTAAATTACCAGCAATTGTTATACAGGGTTATTCATAATTCCCTCCGGGGTTTCTACAACTAAGATGAATACAGCAAATAAGAACATATGAGAATACAGAAACAATTCAAGTTTGATTGTCAGCATGCTCACCGGATTTAACACCGTGTGACTTTTTCTTGTGGGGGGTTTCTATAGTAAAACAACTAAGACGAATACAGCAAATAAGAACATATGAAAATACAGAAACAATTCAAGTTTGATTGTCAGCATGCTCACCGGATTTAACACCGTGTGACTTTTTCTTGGGGGGTATGTAAAAGACCAAGTTTATGTACCCCTTTTGCCGCATGATGTAGCTGAACTACGTGAAAGGATAACACGTGCTGTCAATAACGTTGATATACTTTGATCAATGGATCTTTGCGTGCACGTCATAGATAGCTGAACCTAGCTCAGATATTTTCATGCGTTTACTCTCTCTCTCTGTCTCTATGGTAAGTTGAATTAGGCTCAATCATGTGTGTACGTATGTCATCCAAGGCGAGAAATCTCGGTTTTCGGTAATGACGCACACGCAAAGGTCCATTGATCAAACTATAGTACAATGTTGAGTAGAGTGTGGCCGGAACTGGACTATCGCATTGATGTATCTTGTGTGACCTAGGGTTCACACTGGAACACCTGTAAGCTATGTAAATAAAACTTGAATTAATTCTGTATTCTTTCATATATTCTTATATGCTGTATTCGCTTAGTTGTTTTATCATAAGGCTTCAAAACCCTGGAGAAAATTATGAATAACCCTGTATTACAGTTTTTTCATATTTCTTATAACATTTGTCAAATATAAAATCATACATAACTAATCATTGTACTTACTACATTTGTTTTTAGACCTGTTTAATCTATGACTCCTACTATGATATATTAAATGGCATTTTAAACAGTGTCATAAAATATATCAAAGCAATAGACTACAAAGACAAAATCTGCAAAGATTTCATTTATCCTCTTGTATATGAATTATGCACCTTGCAAATTAAAAAACCAAACTCGATGTAAGTATTAATCATTCAACATGAATATTATCATTACGATTTGTTTTTTTTTTTGTTTCCAGAGATTGCAACGTCACTCCTTTATTTAATTACTGCAAAGAAGGCATAGATTTTTACAAAAATATGAAATGTCTTTTTATCGATAAGATTCCGAAATGTGATTTAACTGTTAAGTTACTAATGTGCACTGTGATGAAAATATCAAATTCGGATTTAAAGGCTGACCTGGAGACGAAAGATATCATAATTGAATTGTTAATATGGTTTCTGGACAATGACTCACAAGAGGTAAGCAAATTATCAATCTGTTTATTAAATTTTATTTCAAAAATCTTGGGTGGTACCCATTGTTTATAAAAGTATTAAATAGGTCTGCCTTGAATTATGTGAATTAATGAAAACAAGAATTATATGTGATACACAATTTCATATATTAATAAAAAAAAATTTTATTTACCAAACAATTTGAAAAAATAAGCATTCACAAAATGCTTCATACATAAAGTGTACAGGCCCCACGGTACTTACACAGGGTTAAAGAGTATTTCATTCCATTTAACCAACTCTCTATCCCTCATAATAAGTGAGAACCCCATATTAAGATGATTCTGTGGACACTACATGTCTGCTTTTTACAAATAGAAAATTGAATGTAATAAGTATCAAAAAAATCGTTTTTGAATATTTTTGAGCAGATCTACATATTTTACCTATACAGCAATGTTTAGTGACAATTTGTTATGAATTCACCATTGGCAAATAGTGTTTCATTCACTTCGCAATTTGATGAGATCAAATAAGGGTTGGCAGCCCTTAAAACACAACCTTGCTAACAGAAGTTCAGTGGTGACACTAATTATGGGAATTTTGGCATGAAAAACCCTGAAATTTAAATAAAACAAATATATTGATCAGTTCTAGAAATAACTGCTAAAATCTGCAAATAAAAACACACAGAACTGTTTTTAAAACAAGTAACCTTAAAAAACACAAGATGTCAAAATGTACACTGCACTGTGTAGGAGAATTCTAGGTAGCCAATATAATTTTACTTGAATTATTATAGGGGTTTTCAGAAAATGTGCTTCCAACTATTTTCGACTTTCTGATCTCACTGTACAATTTTTATATTACAGTGTTATAAACTATGGAAGATGACTGCAGATGGACAAATCATTTCTATTTTCCCAGAAATGAAGTATAATCTTCTAAAAGCTATAAAACACAGGACATTAAAGGAGAAGGCGATGGAAAACTCAAATATCGTTCAACTTTTAGGAGCCTTCCTAAATTTAATTTCAAAGGGTGACAAACATTTCTGTACGTATCTACACATTTTATATTGTAAAAAGGCTTTGAACGCTATATTTTTTTTTTTTAGTAAATGACCTTATTATTACAATAAGATACTCTCTAAGATCACAAACCAAAAAGGCAATAAACGACCACATTTCCATATTGAAATCTCTCACAGACATTAAAGTCAAACATAAATTTGACAACAACCGTGATTTTTGCATCTTATTCGTCGACCTACTAAAACAAGAGGTACAAGGAAAAACAAGTTTGATTTTTGTTAATACGTTTTTTTACAGGTTTATTCTGTTTTATCAATATTAAAATACTACGTTCAAAACCTGACTGCCTACGAAAGAAATGAGCTTTCTAAGATCTTACACGGAATTATAAGCAGTCTTACAAATAATTCAGATAAAAAGGTATCATCTGATGTATCTGAAATATTAAAGCTGTTAGATGTAGCCGAGCCCAGTATTATTAGCAGAGGAGCGAAAATTAGAAACATGGTCACTACTAAAGTGATGCCATGCGGATCACCGAGATCAAATTTAATGCAGTTGTTCGAAAGCACCGAAAATATTTTCGGAAGTATGTTAAACAAATCGAGAACATCTTCAATATTTTCAACAGCCACCAGTAGTCCGGTTTCTAGCCGAAACAAGCTAAATTTGAATGAACTCAGTGATGCTGATTTTGTGAGGATCGATGCTGACGTTTTCGTAGACGTAAATAATATGAGTGAGCATCAGAAAGAGGTCGCGAGTAAAAGACGTGAAGATATTCCAGCTTTGTATGGTGATCTTACACAAAGCAGTAATGATATTTTTGAATCGAAATCTACATCTCATGGTGATCATTCTAGCTCGAAATCGAACGAGATTGGTGAGATTAACTTTACAAATAAGAATTCCATCGAGAGAATGGAGAACAGTTTTGATGATAAAAATGATTCGAATTCTTCAAATGATAGTTTGAAGAGAAAAAGAAAACGGGGTTTGGATGATCAGTTGGAAGTAGGAGAAAAAAGCACTGATATTGACATTGAAAATAAAAATGGAAGCTCTGAAAATGTCGATAATGTAAACGAACAAAGTTGTAATGACTCGGCAGATGCAGAACCAAAGAATAAGAAGAGGAAAAGTGATTTGAAAGCTAACGACATGGGTATGTTAAGCATGATTTTATTTTAAGTGTAATTTATTTATTGTAATCATTAGTGGATGATATGCGATCTGGTATTTATTATTGTTTTAGTATTTTTATTTTTGGTTTATATATTCATGTAACACTAGAACTACCAGAAGGGTTGAAATTAAAAAAAAATGAGCAATGCAAGAAACAAAAGTTCATTTGATTCAAATTTTTAGTCTTGTTAAATGTCTAGCAAGTAGTGTTTTAATTAAACCTCCTATATTATAGAATATTACATATTACGCTGAAATGATTTGAATAATTATTTTTATAAGTTAAATATTTGCTTTATTGGTAAATGGGTTTGTTCATATGGCTAAATGTTATTGTATATATGTATATATACACATATGGTTTATAGCTTCCACATGTTTCTATTCTTGCAGTATGCATCATATAGATCCATGATGCTGATTGCTCCTTCCCAGTTCTAGGTTTTTCACTGATTAGTCTTTCAATATTGGCTTTTGTCAAACTGTTTGTTCTTCTACAAAGATAGTTTCTTTGTACGTTAGTCATTTTCCTTATAACTTCGTTTGTGACTCTTTCTAATCACGACTGTTGTTGTAGTCTTTAATTCTCCGCATTCCTAAGTATTTATACTCTGCATACTTTTATTTGATCTCTATTACAGTTAAGAACTTCTGCATCTCCTCCAACCCACTTGTATTTTGTTTTTGGTGTATTCATTTCTATGTGGCTCCCAATTGAAAACTAAAAATAAAATATTTTTTTCTAGCACAAATACCGAAAAGAAAACATTTAGAACCTGAAGAGCCAAATCGTTCAAAACCTGAAGTCACTGCACCAATTTCTAGTAAGTATGAAAATTAACTTCCATGACTTGAATATTCAATTACAAATAATGAATGATATGATTCATTACTTGTACATTTAATACAATGGCAGTAGGCCAAACTTTAAAAATTACAAGAAGAAGATGGAAAATTACACATTGCTCAAATTCAAACAAATAGTAATATTAATTCAGTGTTTTCAAAGCTCATGTTATAAATCTTGGTCTGCTTAATTTTTCTCATAGTATAGGAATAAACTTTCTCCATGTTTGAAAACAAATTGGCAACAACTCGGCAATGTTTCTACAACATTTCTTGTTTAGTTTCCTTTTTTTTTTGAACAATTTGATTCCTCCTTGCCGGTCGTTAAAATGATATGTGAGTGGACTTTGAGAGGCTGATACACTCATTCAAGTCCAATTTTTAGTTCAGTGGTTTGTGGTTTTTAACAACAACAACAATGATTGTAACAGAGCCACAATCAGCTAATTAAGTAAAAAAGTTTTAAATTTTTAAATTATGTAATTTATTTCAAGTGTCATCTTCTCTTGTTCTAGGTCGAACCAAGAAAATGTTTGATATTCCCACTAACGCATTAAAGTTTAAAGATAAATCACCTAACACCACTTCTTCAATTACTCTCATGTTCAAAGTCCCTTTAAATAGAAGTTCCTTAAGCACGGAGTCTCCATCTACAACCACACCTGGAACCAATAAAATTTCTTTGGATGTTTCTATAGATCAGAATAGAACTGAAGAAGAGACCAGTGAGGAAAAAGAAAAACTACCCAATAAGAATGGTAATGTATCAATATAGCTCGTTAACTCGTATAAAAAACATTTGATAGCTATTTTGGTGTGATAGAAGTTTTGACACATTTTACTATCCACCATACAAACAATACGAATTGTGTGAAATGTTTCAGTTTTAATTAAATAATTTTCGGTGCTAAATAGCTCAAATTTAACTTTGGGAAGAACATAAAGTGAGATATTTCAGACCACTTGCATTGCTTTTTTCATATACCTTAGAAGAAAATTAGTTGAGAATATTCCAACTAATATAAGTACATGATTGTAAAGTTTTACTTGATTATAGATGAATTAAAAATAAAACAAAATGCGAAATAGAATTACCACTATTCCAACATTTAACAAATTTTTCATAGGGAGTTATGAGTTATACAATTTAAATTAAACTAATAATTTATTAAATAGTAATTATGGTGACATTTTTGTACATGATACATACAACGATAATCATTTCAAATGGATCCTTTGACGTAACAATCTCAATTATACACACACAAAATAACAAGGCTGAAGGTTTGCATGATTGATGTCTTAATGAATACAATAACTTATTCCAAAGTATAAGATTGAAGATTGTGCCACCATCTTTGAAAAGTTCACACATATCAATTTAAGGTAGGTGTCTAGTGTAGAGAGCTAAAATCAAGCTTATTTTCGAAAACGTTTTTCTTAGCTTCTTTGTTAGATATAACAATATTTTTTTTCTAGGACATAATGTTGTCCTTATAGAATGGAAAAAAAATTGTTTGCTTCGTCCAGCGTTTTTTGTCTAATTTTCAGATGGCGCCAAAATCAATGTGTTCCCATAGCGGACAAACAATCTCGGGATTGGCACGTCTGAAACACAAATAGGAAACGACATTTTAAAGAGGAAGGTTTTCCATGTGGTAATTCACCATCGTTTGCCAAAAATCGATAATAGAAAAAATGGCGGCTATTTGAAGAACATGGTACGAAATCAACCTATTTTTGCACCGTTTGCGTCCTGTGAATTTTTATATCATAAACTGTTTTCCAAAAATGTGGTGAATTACCATATGGAAAACCTTTCTCTTTAAAATGTCGTTTCCTTCAGACGTGCCAATTAAGAGGTTGTTTGTCCGCCATGGGAACACATTTTTTTTAGGACTAGATTTTGGCGCCATCTGAAAATTGGACGAAGCAAACCATTTTTTCTATTCTATAAGGATAACATTATGTCCTCGAAAAAATTTTATTGTTATATCTGATATCTAATAAAGAAGCTAAGAAAAACGTTTTCGAAAATAAGCTTGATTTTCGCTCTACACTAGACACCTACCTTAAGTTATTGTGCCACACCTTTATAACCTTACATGCCACATTGACTAATCATTTTGCGAAGTAAATCAAGTGCCTTGTTTATTATTATATATTTACTTATCAGTGCCCTAGTAAAAACTTTATTTTGATTTCTAATGCGATTTACTATAGATAGAATAGTTTATGATGTTTACAATTTGCAGTTATAATTTTTAGTGTCTAGAATTGTTTTCAATTGTTAAAATGTTTGACAGTATTATAGAGACAACTGACAATGAAGCATAAATGCACCTGATTATAAAACAATCGCCATTCATATGATGGTCATAAAGTTGTCATAGTTGTTTTCCCGTCACATTTCATCATTTATCAAAATTCATACACCCAATATAAAAAAGCAAAATCACTGCCAACTTAAAAATTAGTGAATTTATCTGTCTTTCCAAATCAATAATTAATAAATCCTGAAAAATGTAGATTATCTAAAATAATAATAATGATAATGGATTTATTCTATTACAGAGAAAAAGGTAAACAGGTTATCTACAAATAAAAAACCTAAGTCTTTGGATTTCACAGATGACGGTATGTTAATAATTAATTTAACCACCATTATAATAACACATTACAATTACAGAGGTGGAACAAATCGAGTTGAAAAACAATGATGGCCAGGAAGTAGGTACTCCCATTCAAAAAGGTAAGACAAAATTTTCCAAAATTTTTGTTTAATGTCATGATTGTATGAAAATGGTTGGACTTGAATTGAGTAGAATTGATAGATTTACTGCTTTAATTGTAAAAATTAATTGTAGAAAGTATTATAACATGCAAGGAAGAAGATTATTTCACATTCTGTGAATCATAATTATCTGGGCCAAAATACCTCATTTATCACATTTAAATTACATCATTTATTATACAAATATGTAGCAAAAAAAAATTGGACACCTCTTTTGTCTAGTGTGAATCAAGCTCTATTTGAATTTTAATAGTAGGGAGCTATACTCGCAGCGCGTATCAATTTTATTTATAATATAAGGTGTGCGGGCGTGAATGAATGCCTTATCTGTTTTTTTACCTTGTTTTACTCTACAGGGTGTCTACGCCAAACCATTCGTTAAGAGTTTAAGGGGTTGCCGTTGTATTAAAAATTTGAAAAAATCCTGTCATACTTATAGTTCTCCTCATGTGAAATATTTTCAACTCTCTATCGTTTCCAGTTCCACCGGAAGTATTAATTATTTCTAAAATTTTGACCTCAAAAAGGCATCTTGAAATCTGCCTGTAACTTCTCTTAAGAATGAGATAGAAATATAATTTATATCTCTAATTGTTCCATTTAAAATAACAAATTTGTTGCTTTTTCTGGTGGAACCGGAAGTGATAGATAGTTGAAAATATTTCACAAGAGGAGAACTGATTCAATCGTGTGACGAGTTTTTTTTTCAAATTTTTAGTACAAGGCAACCTTGTAAACTTTTATCGAATGGTTTAGCGTAGACACCCTCTATACAAATATTGACATTGAATAATAATCATTAGGCATCGAAACCCAATTTACATGAATAAATTTTAGAAAATAGATACGGACTAGATTACAAAGGTGTCCTATTTTTTTTCTGGCCGCAATTGAACGTATCTAAGGAATAAAAAAAACTTAAAATGAAATATATACATATGTGCATACATACATACATACATATTTCACTTAAAAAGAAAATCTTTTTAGGTTTTTGTGATTCGTATATTCTAACCCTTATAAATTCCTTCATTTTTCTGAACAGAAGTAGTTCAAAGCTGTCAGCTTTAGGTTGTTCATTAAAATATTCAATAAGGACATTTACTGCATGTCTTGCTTCTTAATGACTTCTTTTGATGACACTGTCATTTTCATCATCAATACTTTTATAAGAACTTTTTGAAGAAGTCTGGTTATTTCGATAATCCTCTTTGTATATGTTTTCCAATCCATTGATTTGCAAAACTACTGTTTAAAGGGGTCACTTCCTCAAAAATAAAAAATAAAATTATCGTCGATTCTCATTCAACACTCAATTCTGTGTATAAAAAGTTTTATTTTACATTGTTCCGATTGGTGGAGTTTCCGAAATTTGTAAGCAAAATCAGTAGGCGAGGTCTGGACGAACAAATCATCAAAACCCGCCAGCCCAACTCATTTCCCCAATAAGTTAGAGGACCTAATACAGGGTGAGGCAGTGAAACGGCACTATTTAAATAAAACACCAACAATTTACTAAATGAAATTTTAATTGTTTGAACTTTAAACTGGAGTACATGACTGGAAGTTACTGATTTACCTTAAAAACAATCACTTTTTGAATATGGTATCAGTAAGATGGCTTCCTTGGTTTTGAACACATTGTCGGAGTATGAGATGGAATCCTCCCATGACTTTTCGCAGCATCTCCAACGGTATGTTGTCAATTTCTTGGCGAATTCGCTCTTTCAGATCCTCTTTTGTCCTTGGTGGATTTTCCTGGAATACTTTGCACTTCAGATAGCCCCAAAGAAAATAGTCCGGAGCGGTCAAATCCGGCGATCGGGCGGGCCAAGGAATATCACCATTCCTGCTGATGAGACGTCCTGGAAATGCGAGTCTAAGCAAACCCATTGATACAGCGGCAGTGTGACTGGTCGCACCATCTTGCTGGAATAGTGTTTCTTCATCTGGAGCATACTCATCGATTCCAGGCAAACCAAAAGTTACCAATATGTCAGCATAACGTTCAGAGTTAACCGTTACCGTGTTGCCATGTTCATTTTCAAAAAAATAGGGTCCAACGATTGCACGAGATGACATTGCACACCAAACTGTCACTTTCTCAGAATGGAGAGGTTTTTCATGAAGAGAATGTGGGTTATTTCCTGCCCAATAACGGAAATTCTGTTTCTCCACAAGTTATGCACTCTCTCTCCATTTCTTCCAATAATGTCAAGCATTGTTTGGCAAAAGCGAATGCGATTATTGTAATCATTAGGTTTTAGGGCTTGTACTATCTGTATCTTGTATGGATGATACTGTAGGTCATTTTTCAAAATCCTTCTAACTGATCTATTGCTGAGACCAAGTTCTGTACTGTGCCGTCTCGCTGATTTTCGTGGACTTCGTCCTAATGCTTCGCGCACACGATCAATGTTTTCAGTGGTCCGGATTGTTTTTTCACTACCACCCCTTTTCTTTGTAGTGCTAGAACTGGCTTCAAAGTTGTTCACCCAAAGGCTGATAGCTTTCCGTGATGGCACAGGAGCCCGTGGCGGTAGATTAAACTCGCGACGAAAAGCGCGTTGAGCACCAACCATACTATCCGCATTTTTGTAATATGCTTTTACAGCAAACGCACGTTGCGCACTGGACCAACGCTCCATGGCTACTGAAATGTCCACCTGTCTAGACGCTCAAGGTCGCGTCCCCCACTCTCATAACCCCCCACCACGCCCGTCAGCCGGTCTTAAAATAGTGCCGTTTCACTGCCTCACCCTGTATATGTAGTAATTTAAACTATTTTTTTTAATTATATTATTTCAAATAAAAAATTGAAAATGTACAAAATGACTATTTTCAAGTTTTTTGGCTCTCCTGTTAAATTGACTTTTTTAAATTTAAGTACACTTCAAAACCATAAAAGCTATCAACACATTTTTGTTTTTGTTTTAAAGATAATATCGATACCCACCAATATGGCTGAGATTATTTCTATGTGTTGAATAGCAGGTTTTTTTAACACGTTTGCTGCCACCACAATTGGGATTGCATTTACGCAAGTATAAAGTCGGATGCACTAACGCGTCGGTGGCAGCGAACGTGTTAAAAATATAAGGAACTCGAGAAATGTTTTTTTGTTCATATCATAATTCTGAATCCAATGAATATTTTTTTAATTTGTCAGCCATAAATGCTTATTTTGGAGGTAAGAACATGTGTGCAAAATTTCAGAGAAAACTGTCCAGTAGCTTTCTAAAAGTGTACTTAAAAATCACATTTTCTTAATGGAACACCGCTGAGGAAGTGACCCCCTTAAAGTTGGAGGTGTGTACGTTATGGTACATCTTGGTTGTAATTTGAAATAAAACACTTTTAATTATGAAACTAGAAACCCTACTTAATAAACACGAAATATGGCCTGAATGTATATTTATTCAACCTGTTCGCAAATCTACAAAATTCTAGTCTCTGTAACCTAACTTTTTTACTTATTGAAATATTCCAATGAAAGTGATCGTGTCCTTTTACCCACCACAAGATGACATTGTTGTCGTTTGCCACTTTCTCCAGGGCTACACAGCATTCCAACGTTAGTGCTGAGGTGATTTTGCAGTTCTTAATTGCTGATATTGCTGCTCTGCAGTATGTGATGATATACAGGGTGTGGCACTTAAGACGCCTCGGACCGTAGCTCCTTTACGATAAAAGCTATCGACAAAAATCTAAGAACAAAGTGGTGCATAGTTACCGTCGCTATGTTTCAAAAATATTTCTAATCATCAGTGGCGTGCCGTACTCCAGTGGCGTACCAAACTTATGTTTTTTTAAATGGAATGCCCTATTTTTTATTGCAGATTTGGAAAGTGCTCGACGAGTACTTATTTTTTTATCTAATATGTTATACCCTTCACTTTAGCGGTTTCGCTGTATAACCCCTTCTTTCAAAATTGCGCCCCATTTTTGAGATTTTTTTGTAGAGAAACTAATTGACGTCGGCGCCTAAATTTTGGATTGAGGTACAGGTTAAGACCTCGTATACCTTCACATAATTTTTTTTCGGGTAATTTATGGAAAAAAAATAATTTTTGATTGATCTTCGCATGTTGTCATTTTTTCCGAAAATTTCAAATGGCACCCCCCTAAAAAAATTACGGCGTTGTACAGCCAAAACTCTAAATTTTTCATTGGTGTAAAAAAAATTACACATTGCATAACAAAATTTCGGAGAAAAAAGGAATTTCATCGCAAATGTCGGGAAACATTTTCCGTTCCCAAGTGTGCCATGAGAAAACAAATACACAAATACGGTCAACATAATAGTATGTACCTATTTATTCAACATGATATGAAAAATGCAGATAAACAAAATTTAACAACTTAAACTAAATGTTCGAAATGACGACCTTCCTGTTGGAGGCATAACCGCAACTTCGACTCACAGGCTCTAGACACTGCCCTAAGGACTTCTGGTGATATACCGCGGAAAGCCGCGCGGATTCTCTCCCTATATCCTCGACAGTATTTGGTACCGTCCTGTAAACCTCGTCTTTGATATGGCCCCAAAGGAAGAAGTCAAGGGGAGTGAGGTCTGGTGATCTTGGCGGCCACCTCACAGGACCCCCACGACCAATCCAGGAGTCCGGAAACGTTTCATCGAGAAATTCCCGAACGACACAGCTATTATGTGCAGGAGCTCCATCGTGCTGGAAAACTATCTGTCGAAGAGCGGCTAGAGGGACATTTTCCAAGAGATCATCCAAGTCGTCGCGAAGGAACCTCAAATAACTGTTGCCGTTCAGGTGCCCCTCGATGAAATAAGGACGCAAAAGGTGTTCTCCAAGTATGCCTCCCCAAACATTCAGCGACCATCTTTGCTGGTGGTTTATCATTCGCATGGCTTGTGGGTTTTCATCGGCGTAATAATGGTAGTTGTGGCGATTGACATGCCCATTTCTATGGAACGTTGCTTCATCAGAAAATAATACGCGCATAAGAAATGATTCCTCCTGCTCAATTTTGTTGATAGCCCACATGCAGAAATCTTGCCTCGCATGAAAATCTTGAGGTTGCAATTCTTGGTGCAGTTGAATCTTAAATGGATGGAATGTGTACTTTTTAAGAACATGATGTACGGATTGCGTTGAAATATCGTGATTCCTACTAATAACACGGATACTGGTATGAGGATCTTCAATAACTGCTTCCAGAACCTGCAGTTCATTATTTTCGGTAATAACTGCCTTCTTTCTAACTCTCCTTGGCCGTTTCACACTTCCTGTAGTAGTAAATCTCTCCAACACTTTTTGAAACGCACGTTCATTTGGATGTGCCCTGTGCGGATATCTCGCAGCGTACACTCGTGATGCCAAGAAACAATTCTTGTTACATTCTCCAAGAATAAATATCATGTCAACCATTTCCTCTTGAGTTCGGAACATTTTTAGAACGTTTATCAAAAATGACTTATGGCTGCTACTGACGTCTAATAATTTACTTTGACAATTACCAATCTTTTGTTTTCTCATGGCACACTTGGGAACGGAAAACGTTTCCCGACATTTGCGATGAAATTCCTTTTTTTTCCGAAATTTTGTTATGCAATGTGTAATTTTTTTTACACCATTGAAAAATTTAGAGTTTTGGCTGTACAACGCCGTAATTTTTTTAGGGGGGTGCCATTTGAAATTTTCGGAAAAAATGACAACATGCGAAGATCAATCAAAAATTATTTTTTTTCCATAAATTACCCGAAAAAAAATTATGTGAAGGTATACGAGGTCTTAACCTGTACCTCAATTCAAAATTTAGGCGCCGGCGTCAATTAGTTTCTCTACAAAAAAATCTCAAAAATGGGGCGCAATTTTGAAAGAAGGGGTTATAACAGCGAAACCGCTAAAGTGAAGGGTATAACATGTTAGATAAAAAAATAAGTACTCGTCGAGCACTTTCCAAATCTGCAATAAAAAATAGGGCATTCCATTTAAAAAAACATAAGTTTGGTACGCCACTGGAGTACGGCACGCCACTGATGATTAGAAATATTTTTGAAACATAGCGACGGTAACTATGCACCACTTTGTTCTTAGATTTTTTTCGATAGCTTTTATCGTAAAGGAGCTATGGTCCGAGGCGTCTTAAGTGCCACACCCGGTATATAGTTTTACCTTTGATATTTCTACTAGCGATTTCTCTTGCTGCATTTAGTATACCTACGAGTTCCACCTTAGTAGGGGTACTCATTGAAACACCAAGTGCAGTACTCTTTTTCAGGGATAGGTGTTTGCAGTATATGCCAAGTTCAGCCCCCATTTTCTTTAACGATCCATCTGTATATATGGATGTTATCCTGTTTGCTGCCTTTGCCTGAGTCTACGGGCTTCAGGTTTACTTGAAGCTTTCTGTTAAATATGTTTTTTTTAAGGGATTGTGTCTACCGTTATTTCAATCTTTGGGTTCCATTCTCTAAACATTCGACTATGTTGTCGGTCAGTCTCAAGTCTTTAAATGGGGCAGACGATATTTTATGGCAATTTAAGATTAGTTATGTCCATTACTAATTATAATAATAATAGTTTATTGGTGCGAATCCCACCTATTTCAAAGTACGCGGTGAGTCTGATTTTAAATGCGAAGAAACACTCGTCCTGGAAAAATCCATTGAAGCGTATGGGTAAGATGTGATGAATGATGGGAAAGTCCAAAAGTGGTCTCGTTTACATAATGATTACAGAACAATCATGATGAGCCATCTAATCGTGTTAACGGACGAACTGAAAGCAACTGTTGTTGCACACATTTGGCAACACTATTGATGAACTGCATAAGATTTTCCACATGTTTCCCGATATGTTGTGTGCGACATTGTCAGTATACACTGAATGCAAAGATCTGTGCCAGGAGGGTTCCAAGAATGCTTACGCAGCAACACAAAACGAAATGTTTGGACTGGCTGCCGATGAGAAGATCATCAAACTCATCTCCTGTTCGGAAAAATACCTTTATCGGGTCGAGAATTTTGTCGAAAAATAACGAAAAGATGATAGTTATTGTAGAAATCAAAAAATTGAAGAAACGTTGGTTATATTTATACTTAAACTAGAACGGTACTTACTTTAAAAATGGCCCTCGTATATTTCACACAAAGTGACCATTATTGATAATGGGTACTGTCCGAAATATACACCTGGAATTTTACATAAAAGTGTGAAGAAACGTTATAAGAGCTTTATTTTTTTCAATTAAATATTTATCATTATGTCTGCCATCTGCTACTATGGCTCTATATGGTCGATATTTGCTATCTGTAAATGTCTTGTCTATTACGATCCACTTGGCAATATCTTAATTTTAGTGTCTTCTCTCTTTATGGCTACTTCTAACACTAGTAAAAATAGCAGCGGACTTAAAACACATCCTTGTTTTACTCCTTTGTTTCAAATTCTCTAGACATTGTTTATTGTTGTCTTTGACGTGGTTTTTATTACTTCTATTTCCAGTTCTTGCCGTTGTCTTCTCTGTTGAAGAGTTTTTCCAGATCTATGAAAAGAATATGTACATCCCTTTTCTTATTTATAAGTTTCTCACTAATTTGTCTAATTGAAAGAATTATAAAACTAGTTACGAATTCATAAAGCTTGAATATTTGCATGAATTTTCCTCATTTTGATTTATAGTGTCATTGCCTCATTAATCGAACCTTTGTTGAAGATTATATTTCCTTTACACGTATTTATAGTGTAGCTTTGAAAAAGACAGTGAGTGTATGATTTGAAATTATATTGGTAGAGTAGTTTAATGTAGTAAATATGTTAATGTGGTTTAACTATCAAACTTTCAGAATGTAACAAAATATCGATTGATGATCCCATTTATAGTAATAGCAATCAAACATCTAATGATGTAAATTTAGATTCTCATAAAGACATTATTGAAGAAGAAACTTCAGTTTCTTCTCATATAGAAGAGATTATAACAATCTTTGGCGGAAATACTGATGAGCAACAAAAAACTGTTGAGGAAAAACAACCACATAACCAAACCCTTGAGGTGCAGGAAGATATGAACATAAAATCTCCTGAACAAAGCATATGTTCAATGCCCAATGATATTAATTTAAAAAATACAGAAGACATAATTTCAGTATCAAGCAGAAATCAAGTCAACGATAATAATAAAGGTACTGTTTTCAACTTATAAGCATGCAGTTTTTGTATCATTATGTTTTCATTTGTGTTACACAAATTATGTACTTTCAATGTCGTAGAGGAATTATTGTGAGGTGTGAAAACTATGGGCTGTGTATGAAAGGACAGCTGTTTAAAGGAAATGAGGGTTTAAGAGAGTGAATTAATAGGGAAATTGGTGTCGGCTCTGAGGCCACAACCGATTGTAATGTGTACATTTGAATTAAATGAAATAGGACAGTCACTAAACATCCAAGGACCCAAAATGTAGATTTTCGGCAATAAAAAAAGTGTGGAACTCAAACCCAAATTATTACTTTTTAAAAATAAAAATAATACACTCAATAAATTAGAAAATTAAATATGAACATGGTGACCTGACAATTTAATTAGGAACTGCAATACGGCAGCTACTCAAAATTGCAACAAAAAACAATAACGGAGAATAAAGTTATTCGAATTTTTTAACACACCCAGTCTCACAGACCAATAGGTCACCATTGGCGGCTTAAAATAATGATTGGGTATAACTGATAAGTTCCGCCATGTTAACTTGGGAATCGTATCATCTTGGTGAATTTTAAGGTTTTCTACTTACACAAACCATTTCAGCTTCTTTTACTCAACATACTATCCTCTTTGATCAGGTAAATAATTAATCTCTTCTTAGCTTCTATAAGTACATGTTGTGTCAAACTTCACCACAGTACTTGAAATTGTTGTCGGGTTGGGGATTGAATGGCCCGAAACATGTCTAAAGCTGAGGTTTCCAGAATTATATTATATAGGTAACTGACAAAGGAACAGTCGGGGACGTCCCTCACCTATTGCGACCTACTTTGTATATGTTGCAGAGCATCAAAAAGTAAGAGACCCGTATTTTTTTTCATGTGCTCATCTCGAGGTTTAGGGAGTGATAAGTTCAAAAATTAAAAATATTTTTAAAAACGAGACGTTGACATTGTGTTTAGATCCAACACCAAACTCTCTAATTTAATTTTTAATGCAAAAACACCAATAAATAGTATGTACAAGTCAGGAATTTACAGTTTAACATGTCCAGATTGTGGAGGATTGTACATAGGACAATCAGGTCGTAATTTTCAAATTAGATTAAAAGAACATCCTAGATCATACAATTTAAAACATAATAATTCAACCTTTTCAAATCATCTGTTAGAATCAAACCATAATTTCGGCAAGGATGTACTTTCAGTAATCCATCTCACCGAAAAAGGTAGAACAATGGATTTACTGGAAGCCCTTGAAATTCACAAGGCAAAAATTAATCCGGGAATTTCCATCCTCAACGACCAGATTGACCTGATGTACACCCCTCTTTTTGAAGCATTCTAGTTTTAGTATATATACCTTTGTATTTCGTATTTTAAGTACTCAGTTTGATAATGATTACCGTGTAATTGAAACTAGTCACGTAAAGTAAAATAAAAGTGGTATAAAAAAGTTAAGTGTTTTCTTTATATCGAAATTGAAAATGTACCACGAAGTGAACGCCTCCAAGATTCAAGAAGTATTTTAAAAGTTAATTTTTTTTATTTAGGCCGTTTTCTTCATGGCGTGGTTTCACCCCCTAAACCTCGAGATAAGCACATAAAAAAAATACGGGTCTCTTACTTTTTGATGCTCTACAACATACACAAGGTGCGTCTTATCAGTGAGGGATGCCCCTGACCGTATCCTTGGGAGTTTTTCTTCAGTTTATATTTTGTCACATGAAATGAACTTTGTAAACTATAATATTGACAAAGAATTAATTTTACTTGTAATGTAGCATTTTAAAATCAATGGTTATATATTACTGTCACATTTTGACAGAGTAGTGTGTAACTATAGAAATGATTTTCTGTATTTTTTGATCACATCAAATTGACAATACATTGACAGCATGTGTCATATTTTGTAAATACCATTAATTTGTGTATACATTCTTTATAGTTGAGTTACAGTTTTTAAATACAGCGGATATTTCTCAAATTTGTGAGGTAATAATACCAGAAACAAATGATACTTCTTTTTATATTTTCCGTATACACATAACCCTATGTTTTTAAATCTGAACTAATTTCATTTTCAGGTGCTGAGAAAGTATCTGCAATCAATCAAAGCAACGATAATTCAAAACTTGAAGATCATTCCAACGAACCAGCCGAATATACATCAAACGACATTGTTGAAACATCTCCTGCTGAAGAGTGTAAGTTTTTTATGGCTTTTTATATACACTAAAAACAAACTTATATTTTTTCCTTCATAATCACACAGTGTCCGAAAGCAACGTGGACGTTACAGAATCACCATCTGAAATGAAATCTGAACAAGATACACAACTAGGTTCCAAGGCCAGAAAGAATTCACGTTGGCGGAGACGTGCATCTAATGTAAACCGGGCGTTAAACCTCCTCAAAATGAACATTGTCGGAGGAGATAAGTTTCAAAATTTACCTAAAAAAAGGACTTCTCAAATGAAGTATTATGAAAGAACCCCTCCTCCTCGTAAACTAAGATCATCAGAGACAGGTACTAATAAACGTAAAAGCGATCCTATTAAAGATGCAAATGAAACTAATGACAAGAAAAAAACTGAATTAAATGAGCAAAAAGCTACAGACAAACAACTAAAACTTGATGAAATTATCGTTAGTGATGCTGAGAAGTCCAAAACTAAATCTGTTAAAGACTCGACATTAGATCAAGATATATTTGATGTAAAGAAGAAGCGATTGAATAAACAAGAGAAAAAACCCGTTTCCAATGAAATTGAAGTTGATGGGGCGAATAAATCTGCAAATACAGTTGGAAATAAAGAATCAAAAGCCATTGAAGATGTAAAGAAGAAACGTGTGAATAAACAAGAGAAAAAACCAATTTCCAATGAAAATGAAGTTGATGCAAAGAACAAATCTGCACATACAGTTGATAATAAAAAATCAACAGATGTTGAAGATGACATTATTAAGAAAAAATTAGAGAAAATTATTGGATGTGCACTTGAAAACATTGTATACGTAGATAAACAGAAAGAAAAAATTCCTGATAAAAATAAAATTGATGCAAAAATCAAGTCTAATAAAGCACCAAAGTCTAGTGAAAGTGGCATTGATATAAAGAAAAAATCAGGAAATAAATTTGATAAACAATGCAACGTGGACATTATTAAAAGTAACTTGGATGAACAAACTATCGACATAAAGAAGAAACGAGTGAGTAAGCAAGAAAAAGAATTAGTTCCTGATGATAATAACATGTTTGCAAATAACAAACCTACCAATAGGCCTAGTGAAGGTAGCTTAGATGTAAAGAACAACAGTGAAAGTGATATAGACAAACAAACTGATCTCCATAAAAATAATGAAAGTAAATCTGATAAATGTGTCGAGCAAAAATCAAATTCAATTGAAACCACTGCTGATATAAAAAGCAAATGTGCTAATAAAGATGCCAAGAGGAAATCCACCGACACATCTGAAAAGGATGAAAATGTTCTTGAGTCAAAATTAGAAGAAAATATTATTGATGGGCAGAAAGATCCAAGTAAAGATCTTCATGGTGTTAAAACTAGATCTAAAACCGGGCTAAAAACATCAAATTATAGTGATCACTTCGACATCAAGGAAACTGCCACTGTTGAACCATCCAAGAAAAGGCCAATGATTAAAAACGACGATTCGGAAAGTTCCGAATTATCAAAATCACCCATTGACTTATTAGAAAATAATAACGCAAACCAAAATCTGATTCCTAAACCAGAAGTTAAATCTGAAGATACCTCTACTAGCAAGACTCGAAAATCCACTACAATAACTGGAAAAAGGTCTTCTCCTAGGACCGTCTTGGAAGACATCCCAGACAAAAATAAGCCCGTTACAGATTCGAGTGAACCAATACTCGAAGATATGTCTACTAGCAAGACTCGAAAATCGACTACAATAACTGGAAAAAGGTCGTCTCCTAGGACCGTCTTGGACGACATCCCAGACAAAAATAAACCCGTTACAGATTCGAGTGAACCAATACTCGAAGATATGTCTACTAGCAAGACACGAAAATCGACTACAATAACTGGAAAAAGGTCGTCTCCTAGGACCGTCTTGGAAGACGTCCCAGACAAAAATAAGCCAGTTACAGATTCAAATGAACCAATATTCGAAGATATGTCTACTAGCAAGACACGAAAATCCACTACAATAACTGGAAAAAGGTCGTCTCCTAGGACCGTCTTGGAAGACATCCCAGACAAAATTAAGTCCATTACAGATATGAATGAACCAATACTCGAAGATATAACTACTAGCAATACACGAAAATCCACTACAATAACTGGAAAAAGGTCATCTCCAAGGACCGTCCTGGAAGACATCCCAGACAAAATTAAACCCATTACAGATGCGAATGAACCAATACTCGAAGATATGTCTACTAGCAAGACACGAAAATCCACTACAATAACTGGAAAAAGGTCATCTCCAAGGACCGTCCTGGAAGACGTCCCAGACAAAAATAAGCCTGTTACAGATTCAAATGAACCAATGTTCGAAGATATGTCGACTAGCAAGACACAAAAATTCACTGCAATAACTGGAAAAAGGTCATCTCCAAGGACTATCTTGGAAGACATCCCTGACAAAATTAAACCCATTACAGATATGAATGAACCAATACTCGAAGATATGTCCACTAGCAATACACAAAAATCCACTACAATAACTGGAAAAAGGTCGTCTCCAAGGACCGTCTTGGAAGACACCCCAGACAAAGATAAGCCCATTACAGATTCAAATGAACCAATATCAGCCATACATGTTGATAATAAAAACAATTCAGAGATCAGTAATCATTCAGGATCTAGGGTTTCTCCTAATATATTTGAATCTTTATCAGATGATGATCACTTGCGATATCCATCGCCTTTAACAGGTGATATCAAAAACAAGAACCCAATATCTCCCGGTTCAAAACTGCACGAAGTAAGAGTGGCTCTCTTCCGAAATAATTTCGACGAGTTGTCTCCCGAGAAAATAAACAAAATCTCACACTTAAACGAAATCAGCCCTTTGAAGGATACCGAAACTATGGAAGTTGTTAGTCAAGATAGTACCGATGTGAAGGTCAGTGAAATGGATACTGATACAATGAATATTACTAGTGACTTAAGTGAAGTGTCTTTGGACTTGGTTCTTGAGAAAACTCCCGAGAGAAGTGCTAGTGATGACACTTTGGTTAGTAGTCCTATTTCTTATGATACTCCGACTAGGAATAATGAGCTTATGAACAGCACTTTGGATATATCTCCTATTAAGGTTGACAATGATAAGAAGTCATCGAGTTCAAAAATTTCACCTGATATTTTCACATCACAAAAAGAAGGTGAGTTTTTACAAATAGTTAAATTTCATATATTAGTTATTAAATTGAATAAATTCTGGTAATCTAAGAAACTATTAATATTGCACTACTAAAGTAATACTTGAACGCCGAACAACCTAAGTTTCTATAGGTCCGAATTGCCCTGCCATGCTCATGAAATTGGGCCCAATATTTGTCTGGTGACGATGTTGAAATCTCGATGTTTGTAAGAGTATTCAATTAAAGAAGTTATCAATTAATTCGTTGATTTTTCTGATGTAAAGATTATGATTACTAGAAAAAGAGGTGACAAAAATACACATCTAATTTCATGTCTTACACCAACTTCAAACATGAACTGACATTTGATGGATAATTGAAAATTTATAATTATTCAACATCCATTAAACATCCTCCACTACATGTTCTGGGGTCTCTTCTTTTACCTAGGCACTTTTGTAGATTCAACTTCTATTTAGGAGTCTGCTTAAGTTTCAAACTCAAAAGCACCATAACTTTGTGCAGGTTTTTTCTAGTAAATTGTATGTAGAAGTCAGCTATTTGTCAGGTCTTCTAAATGAGACCATAGGCATCTGATTTCCGGAGACAGAACTTTCACTAGAAATTCTCTTATTGAAGAGATCCCAAAATGTTCTTGTTGTGTCTTATTTTACATCTCCTGCAGATGCAATCTGTTGCAATATTCAATCAACATCTTTACATAATTTCACAAAAGAATGACTGATTCTAACTCATTGAGATGTTTTAGTAGTGTACCTAACAATTCATCAATATCAGGAAATTCTGCTGTTAGACCTGCCTTCTTCTAATTTCGTTTACAATCCATATAAAAATTGACAATATGTAAATCTTGATTTCAACTCACCTTCTAATTCAAAGTGTGTTCTTGGTATCATAATTTTGGGGCCCTTCTTGGTGGCTCCCGGCAGAATTTTGCAATGCTTCATTTTGCTTTTCATCTAAAGGTTTACAATATGCAGTCTGATGTTGCAGACCAGTGGGAGTAGCTACATCAGAGCTTTTATAGCAGCTGTGTATGCTCTTCACCTAGCTCTCTTAAGAGGGCTTTTATATGAACATGATCTATCCAATAGCTGGATCAATGTTTTAAAAATAGTTCTGAATTACCAAACTATGCTGTACTTTGCTTAAAGTTAATTATTGTCTGCATCCAGAGCATTATCTTACGAAATAAACTGCATTCCCTTCATACAGCTCTCTTGGACGGATTTCTGTTGGGGTACTGCGACTCATTTTTTGCCATTAATTACATTTACCGATTTTGCTTTTATTGTCAGAGTGAGTTTTTTTTCTGATCATTATTTCTATGCACCTGTACTAATGACTCGGATATAAAAAAAGGTTCAATATTTCATAATTCTGTTAGGCTCACTTGCTTCATTGTTATTAAGTTATGCTTAAAGCATTCTTAAATATTTAAGCAACATTTAAGTATGTATTTTGCTTGCACCATACTTTAAGCACAGCTTAAGCAAGACTTTAAATAAGTCGTCATCATGAACCGCTTAAAATTTAAGTCTGCATACATAACCTTCAATTCGTTCCGTCAGTGGTCCCTTGTAACAGATATTTATGCACAATAAATTATTTTCAATAACAAAACTCCTAGTATATTTAAAATGGCACTTGAAGAACTCAACTTTGGAGTGGACTATATTTTTGAAGACGATTTAGACCTCATGGATATTATTAATTTCAGTTATCCCAGGTAACTAGTTTGGAACAGAGCTGATCATTATCATGATTTGGACGAATTGTTGTTCTTTCGGTGTTTTCGTGTACGCAAATAAACTTTGTTAAAATTACTGGGCCCGACTCAAAATACTGGCTAATAATGTCATAACCTCTCTTTTTTACGCACCGAGATTTCTTTACGCGTGCATTTGCCTTCAAAAATATTTAATTAAGCATTGTAATAATTATGGTGAGTTTCACCATTTCCCTGTTCGTACAGCAACATTGTTCGCGTAAAAAGA
Organism: Ocypus olens; assembly: GCA_910593695.2. Classification (NCBI taxonomy): domain Eukaryota; kingdom Metazoa; phylum Arthropoda; class Insecta; order Coleoptera; family Staphylinidae; genus Ocypus; species Ocypus olens. The sequence continues at coordinate 36,633,004 of OU343053.1, forward strand.
CTTAACGGAAAAATGGGGCAAGCAAGCAACAGCAACCTGGGCCTTAGTAGTTCTCGATTTGTTGAACAATTTCATGTTAGTGTATTTCATTCCATTAACATTATCACCATAATATAGAACTAAAAAATAAAGCTATACTGATGAATGATACATCTCGAATTGTGTCAATAGATGGCAATCATTAAATTTATTATTCTGAGAATAAAAGTGGATTGTAAATAGCCAATATGAACATCACACCTGACTCTGTGCTCTATAATCAGACTTGAAATTAACTCCGGTGCTGCTACTCTGCAATTAGCATGAACACAGCCTGAGCAGATCCCGTGACGGTACCACAACCTGTTCTTGTGTCCAAATTCAGGAAGAGTATTTGCATCTTTATCACAACTCTCGTCGTCTTTGCAAAGTTGGCTCCATCCTGCATTTGTTTTTTCCCTTTCTCTTTTTGTCTTGCTAGTTAGGATTGCTTTTATCCACATTGTGTTTTGTCTTGCACCCTTTATGTCATTTGCTCAAGTAAAATCTTCCTTCGAGTCAATATCAATATTTCCAAGTGCTGTTTTTGGCTGGACACTGGCCTTTAGTCCAGATGTGGGTGAAAGTGATAAAATTTTGGCATTGGTTACCCGTTTTCTGCTGGAAAGCTCTCCGTCTTCATACAAATTGAGACTAGCACTATCTTGACTGTGCTGTACTCGATCCACTTCTATAGTTGCTGTTATTGCAAGAGAAACTTCTCTAGGAGTTGTCCTCTTCACTGAACGAATCAGGATTTAAGAGATTAATTACTGCTAGAAACGCCAAAGTGGCGGAATCTATTGCCTGAATGCTGTACTGAACCAAATCCGGGTGGCTTTAACACCGACAAGATATGGACATTGCCAGCGGCGGCAAATATAACAATATTAACTGGTTTCGACCTTTCAGGTCTCATCAGTGTAGTTAGTTGCTGCTGGGAAAACGAAGATTACTATTGGAATATAAGTATTCCAAACACTGTTAAAGGTAGAAACACCAAAATGACGGTATCTATTTTGCCTGAATGCTGTACTGAACCAAATCCGGGTGGCTTTAACACCTTTAACGGTGTTTGGAATACTTATATTCCAATAGTAATCTCCGTTTCCCCATCAGCAACTAACTACACTGATGAGACCTGAAAGGTCGAAACCGGTCTGTATGTGTTCTGATGGGGGAGCAATATTTAATGTTTACATTAATTACTGTTTTTGAGACCTTGGCACAGCTTTTACAGTTCCAGATATTTTTTGCTTAGGTGAAAGGAAATGTTTAAGCCATGTGAGAAATAAATCTGCATTCATCCACTTTGATTTAGAGCACACACCACAAATACTTGGGTAGACCTCCACAATTGAGTGCTGGAAACATTGTTGGCTGAACAAATTGTAACACTTGTGACCTTTTCTCAAAACTACTCTAACCTGTTTTTGATATTTGATATTAATGGAGCTTTCTGCACATTTAAAAATTTACTTTCATCAACATTGGAAATGCTGGGAAATCTAAACATCCTCGCAAGTTTCTATTCAAATCTATTCACCTCTGTTTTGTTAAATGCCACCCAAGATCATGACTACTTACAGAAATAACTTCTGGTTTCTGAAGGCTTTGATCTCATTAAACCCTGTGCTTGCTCAATTTTAGCCTGCCGTCTTGTCTCCTAATTGAAATTATGAATAATTTTTTTTTACAAATAGAGCCCTGACAACTATACAGGGTGTAGAATTGCGCACAACAGGGATTTCCATGTTAAATTCTTGATGTTAAAATATTGGCTCCCCAAATTATTTTAGAGAAAAAGTGTAAATTTGTTTCTTGTAAAAATACTCTACATAACGGTCTCCTTACTTATTTTTTTACATTCCATATTACTACTATTTTATCAAAAATAGGTGGTTCCTTGGAATTGCTCAAACAAAAAACTGCTGAACGTCAGTTGTCATGTTAATGTTGTAATCACAAATTTAGACGTATTTTAACCCTTTCAGCCCTGGATTTTTAAATTTGAAAAAACATTTTTTTTGTTAATTATTATTGTTGGGGAGCTTCTTAAGACCATAAATACCAAATTTAAACTCATTTGCTTAATTAGTATAGGAATTAATTAGTAGTGGCAAATGCCACCACTACTAATAAATAAAATAATAATAATTTTTAGGATGTAGAGACATGTAAATGTTGCGGTGGCAATTGCCACCACCAGGGCCGAAAGGGTTAAGTAATTCTGAGTTATTATTATAGATATGTTGAATGAAAAGATCCTAATGGTAAAATGGAACTATTCTGCCAATAGCGCACGTGCAGTAAACCACACTACTGTTAACAGAATGTTCCACAAATTTCGGAACGTTCAACGAATTTTTGTTCACAATTCCAAGGCACCACATATATTTTTCTAAAATAGTAGTTTAGTTTCCTCGATTTCCCCTTTAAATGGAAATTTAAAAAATAAGTAATGATATGGTTGTATATATTATTTTTTTCTCTACAAGAAATTTATTTACACTTTTCCTCTAAAATAATTTGGGGAGCCAATAATTGAGGAGTTGAACTGCAAAACTCAACCAAACCGATTTTGGGCCAAAATGAGCTTGGTATCGATTCTTACTGTCCAAATATAGATAAATCCGAATATGAGTGAATTACCTTTCAAAACGCAACAAATCATATTTAAAAATGCGACTAAACATTCATTTTTTTTAAGCAACAAATAGACTTCCTGAACGTTTTTCGCGGTTTCTGAACAAATTATAAGAGTGGATTTGTTGAGTTTTGCAGTTCAACTCGTCAATTAAACATTGAGAATTTAACATGAAAATCCCTGTGGTGCGTACACCCTGTATGTTGGGACAAGCTATTAATTTTGAAATAGTACCTTAATTCGATCAAATGTTATAATCGATTCGTTTAACATTTTGTGGGCTCACTGAGTTAATAGTTACATTTGTTACAACTTTTTTAAGCATTTTCTAAACATAAAAGGCTAAGGTTTCTATAATACATTTTTTTCAATTATTCTTCGTCTAATTTCTATGACAACTAAATATCGGAACAATTAAATTTCTGGTGTAAAATTATCACAATTTTTTTGTAACGTGGTACGCAATTGGAGGATCGTTCACTGAGGATGATTTCGTGTTCCTTCATTTTGCGCCACAGTGTTTCTATTGGACTTAGATCTGCCATGCTACAATACCTTGATTTTAATAGATTAGATTAGATTAGATTAGACGGGGTCGATTGGCTGTGCAGAGCCTTACAGCACTGCGACCTGTTTAGATCTTTTGTACTAATACCCTACTGCTATTTGATTCCCAGAAATTGATTTTAATAATAATAATAATAGTAATATTTATACATTTATTTCTGTAGATACGAGAATACACAAAATAGTGGATGTTTGGTTACAGATACAAGTCAAAGCACAATGGACAAAATTAAAAAAGCTAAGTTAATCTAACATCGAAAAATTCAGTTATATTGTATGGTTCAACGTCACATATCAAGTTATATACAATAGTTTTAAATTCAGGATAATTTTTAATAGATTAATGTCCCCAAACCATTTTTGGATTTTGCTGTATGGCACCGTCCTGCTGAAATGTACCGTCTCCGTTTGACTGTAATTTTAATTATAAAGGGTGGGCCATCTCTTGGAATCTTTTTGAACTACCACTTTATTTTTACTTTCATAATATTTGACATCTGATGTATGTCAGTTCTTCAGTATATAACACCCGGTTAACGAAATGGCACACTATACGCTTGATGAATGTTGGGAAATGTTAAAAATTTACTTTGAATGTAATTCGTGTATTGCAGAATCAGTGCGAAAATTGCGTACAAAATTCGGTCGCCAATATGCACCAAATGCAAGTATTCTGAAGAAATTTGTGCACAAAGTTCGTGAAACTGGTATGCTGATGGACCGTACTAAAGCTCCACTCGCTCGTCCGGTTCGTACACCCGAGAATATTGCTGCTGTAGCCAGTAATGTGCAAGCCAACCCGAGAACATCGACTCGTCATCGCTCTCAGCAATTGAACATTAGTCGCACTACCTTGAGGCGTATTTTGCATAAAGACATCGGTTTATTCGCCTATAAGGTCCAAATAACATAGCAGTTGAAGAGAGTTGACCATCTTCGCTGATTGGGTCTTAGAGCAGCTGAAAGCCGATGGTGAATTTTGGCGAAAAATTATCAGCCAATGCATCCCGAACGAGTGACTGTATGGTGCGGATTATGGGCCGGCGGCATCATCGACCCATTTTTTTTTTAATCTGGCGAAACGGTCAACGGAAACCGCTATAGGACCATGATGGCAAACTTTTTTTGGGAGCAAATTTCTGGTTTGGATGTGGGCAACATCCGGTTCCAACAAGATGGGGCGACATGCCACACTAGCAACGAAACTATCGACTTATTGCGGTCAAAGTTCGAAAATTGTGTAATCAGCCGTCGTGGAGATGTGAATTGGCCAGCAAGGAGCTGCGATTTGACGCCCATGGACTTTTATCTCTGGGGTGCCGTTAAAGAACGTTGTTATGCCAACGATCCAGCAACGATTGACGATCTTAAAGTCAATATCCAAAATGCCATTGCTGAGATAGAGCCGCAGACATTGGAAAAAGTTTTGAAAAATTGGGTCGAGAGAATGGACTATTGTAAGGCCAGCCGTGGCAGCCATTTGACTGACGTCATATACCATGTATAACCGGATACTCTTGCTACAAAATAAATGCAAGATCATGAAATTCCATCTAGCCGTTTGTGTTTTAATAAGGTTTTAAAAAGATTCCTTGCAATGACCCATTTTACATGGTAATAAGAGTCTCTGGAAAATTTGTTGGCATTTTTCCGCATCTAATGTGCCACCTATAAATTTTAAACTTTCCAATCTCCGATATGCAAGGCCTAATCATAATAGGCTATTGAAATTTGACTCCTGTACGAAAGTCGTAGTCTTCCAGACAGACATCAATTTTTGACTTTTTAGTCCAAGTGAGTTTGGACTTTGCCTAAATACAACTTAACTTAATAACAACTTTTCTTTTGTGTTTCCATTAATAACGGGTTACATTTAGCCCATAAGTTGCAACAGAGATAAAAATAATGCATAGTAAAAAAAATCAATCTTACCTTATAAAAGCTCAGGCCACATTTGTGTATATAATTTTGACGATTTTCGGGAAATGTTCAGCCCAGGGTCTTTATTTGTAGAGTATATTTTCTGCCTGACTTGCACATCTTAACCAAATGCCCTACATTTCCTTAAGGCACTATTTTGGGTCTTCCTGAACTTTTACCAGGATTGTCGATATTTAAAATTTCTCCATATTATTTATTAATATTAAAAATAGTGGTATTGCTATAGTGAATTAATTCACTTGCAATATCACACATTGTCTTACCTTTATGATATTATTGGATGATAATAATTTCGCGTACTTTACTATTAGTAGGCTTTCCGCGTTCCATTCTAGCAATTATATTCACAAAATACTGATACTGACGGCTGACGGAACAAGCAACTGCTTCAATTAAATAATAACTGTCTTGCCCCATGTCTACTTAGTCAAATTCTGATTTCATTGATAATACGGTGTTTCAAAATGAAATTAATCGTAGTTGCCTATGAATTCATGACCATTGTACAAAGAAGCGGTAATCAGAGACATGCACATTTAATTTCATAATTTCTTTTCTAAACACATTCTATGAACTATAGCAATACTTGTCCCAACATTTAGTTGTCAGTATATTTGGACTAACTAGACTAGAAGACTAAATAAATAGTAATAGAAATAGAAAAGCAATTATATCATAAAGCAATTTTTAAATGGCACCAAATATGTTGGTTGTACCGATAAAATTTAAAAACCACCAGCCAAAGCATTTTAGCAAACTTGTATATTATTCGAAAAATAAGTGCTTGTCCCAACATATAGTGTTAGGGCTCGTATATATCTTAGCTCAAACAAAGTCACTCTACAGAATATTTACGAAAGTAGGAGCAGATGTTTTTTAAAGCCCATTTCCATTTCTTCACTGAAAACTTTCTACCTCATTTTAGGACAATTTTTGGCTGTTTTCGTAGAGAAGCTTCATGAATATTAAATAGCTATCCTAATCTTCTTACTTCTATCAGCAGTCAATGCTGCTTCTAGCTTTTCTCGGCTCCTTGGCACTTTGAAGGTAGTTCTGATGCAGAAATGCAATAATAGGGGAATGGGATAACAGGGGGCTTGGCAATGGGTGTGCATAGATTACCTGCTGCATACAACACCAACTTCCCTTATCTTCATCATAAAGATGTTATGCTTAATCTAAGTAAAGATCTTTTAACGAAACGGGGGTAATTAGATTTTACTGTAACTAGTTGGATGATGTATCTGATAATTACAAGTAACTAGGAAACACAACTCCTTTGCCTCTCTTTAATCATCTCTAAATTCCTGACTAATTGCAAAATATTTGTGGTTGGTATATTTCCTCACTCTAAATTAGTCTTTAGCAAAACAGGGGTAATTGTATTTTATAGTAACTTGTTGGATGACGTATCGGATAATTACAAGTATCTAAAAAACACACTTAATTCATTTGCCTCTCTTTAATCATCTTTAATTCCTGTCTAATTGCAAAATATTTGTGATGGGTATATTCTCCCATCCTAAATTGATTAGCATAAATTAAAAATACTTCATCCTTCACGACTTAAATTGGTTGAAAATGAACCAAAATTTTACATATACCATATGTATAAAAATTATTTAGATAAGGCATGGCCATGATAAACAAAATCACGGTCTTAGATTAGTTCAGCACGTTGTTGACTTTATGTCAATTAATTACTTTGAACAACTGGTGGCGAAGACTTGATGCGACGTACCAAACCTGCAACGTACGTTCCGAAATACAAAGCCACCCTTTATCTAAATAATTTTTATACATATGGTACTTTCTTCAGGCTTCATATAATCTTGATTATAATTTATTTTTTTCATGCAGAACCTACACAAGAAATGGATATAAAACAAGAATCTTCTGATATAATACCACCTACCAAATCTGAAGATATACTCGAATCAAAAACTTCCAGAGCTGAAGCAGTGATTGCCTTGCTGAAAGGTCCAAGTTCACGATCAGAAAAGCTGCTAAATCTAATACCTCAAGCTTTACCCATAAAAACGCACAAAATTATAATGGACTCGGTACCTCGTGCTCCTCAAGTATCCTCACCAACTACAGAAAGGATCAAAAGAATGATGCTGAACTGTGAAGAACAGAATCAACCCGAGTTAGTACCAGATATTATCGATGAGGATGTCTTGCCGTACATTGGAAAGGACATTTTGAAGTTTGAAAAGGAAGTTCCTAGTCCTTTGGCAACACCAAAAGTCAGTATTTTGAAGAGAAAGCTGCCTGAATCTGCCGAGGAAGGCATATCTCCATGTGTTAAGGTATTTACTTTTTTCACTATTTCTTTTTCCAATTCACATCCGTCATGTTATTTTCATTGTATTAGTTACACGGAAAAAAAGAGAAATTTGAGTTACCTGTTTTGTTTTCAAAAAATCGCGAAATTTCAATTTTCATTTTTCATTTATTATTCGAAAACTGTTACTATTACGCATTTTGCACTCAGACATTATTAGAGCACTTTTTAATGGAGGATCTAAATATGTTATTAGATTTATTGTAGCTTTCAAGATGGCGGAGAAACAATAGACAACTTTTGTTTTTCTTATGGGCGCCATATTGGATTTTTACATTTTCTAATGCAAGATTTTTTCTGTTTACGATGATATATCACACATTATGTTTTAATTTTACATTTAAGCCAAAATTTGAATGTATTATTTTTGTAAAAAGTGCCATGCAAACTCTTTTCTACAACAATGAGTATTACAAAGCCTATAAAGCAAACTGTGGCATTTTATTTTATTAGTTAATTCATCTACAATCAAGCAAGGGAATATGCATTCATTTATCAACAATTCTGTTTGGGTAAGATTGGGTTTACATAAAAAATACAATTTGTAAACGAATCTCAGGAATTTATTACTACTACAAAACATAATGCTACAATAAGTGTTCAAATTATTCACATTCCACTTCCAAACACAATTCTGCGCTTTTTCTTAAATTATAAATTGCCCTACTAATATCTCTTCTAATATTATTTATAGAATCAACGATACTTCTACGCAGTTCATTAATATTGGCTGGAACGCTTTGATAAATCTTATTTTTCAAAGTTCCCCATAAAAAGTAATCCAATGGGGATAAATTTCTCAGATATTTCTGAAGATACACCTCCATTGAGACTTGCATATTTTTATGGGAATTGTAATAAATTTGTAACATATCGCGTTATTCTTTACTTGAAAATTTCATTTTTATGATAAAGTTACTAGTAAAGTAGATTTCAAGAATGAAGTTTAAATGGAACTGTCACATTTTGTTTTGAACAAAAGCGTTCTTTTTACATGGCACTCTTTACAAAAATAATAAATTTAAATTTTTGGCTCAAATGTAAAATTAAAACATAATGTGTGATATATCATCGTAAACAGAAAAAAATCTTGCATTAGAAAATGTAGAAATCCAATATGGCGGCCATAAGAAAAACAAAAGTTGTCTATTATTCCTCCGCGATAATGTCTTAGTGTAAAATGCGCAATAGTTATAGTTTTCGAATAGAAAGGTAAAAATGAGAATTGAAATTTTTTATTTTTTCTCGATTTTTGAAAACAAGAAAAGGTAACTCCAATTTCTCAACAGATTATTAATCAACGTTATAATACACAACTTTGCCCTAATTTAACCAACCTCATATCTCTTAAGATAACTGAAATCCCCATGGTGCTGCTCGAAAAACGGGCACCCTGTATAATGTTTCATCACAGATTAAGTGAGAAACAAATTAAACAAACAGTATAGTATTTGATATGTACGAATAAATTTGCCGCGCCCACTGTTAGTTACAATATTCTAGAAAGAATTATTTACGCAATCTCAGTAATAATATCTTTTTGACATCACAATTTATTATTTAAAATCTAATAATAAGAAATACATCATCCCATTGGAGAACATTAGGCCAGTATCGAGCGTCACTATGGTGTGTTAAACAACGATGGTTTGGTAATTGCTAATCAAATAAACAAAGGTAAATTTGGACCAATGTCAAAAGATTTTATTAATTATTTTTTTGCATATAAACCGGGTTTGTGTCTATGATGTCTTAACATTGTTAACAAAATGACAGGTCGGGGCAAATATATTGTTATGTTTAAAAAATTATAATAAGAAAACCTATAAATATTACACAGAACTAAAAAGTAAAAAAAATTAATGATTTCAAAACTTGAGTAGTACAGTTATGTGCAATACAAAATGGAACTCATAATTCAACTCCCGGTTAGTCTGAAAAAATTGAACAAGCCTTTTTTAGTGGGTTAACAGAGAGGAAACAGAAGAGTGGATAGGAGGGAGGGAGAGGGGTAATAGTATAGAGTTTTTGAGTTTTTTGGAGATTGTAAATTGTTTTTGGATATGCCAATAAACGTGTTTTTTTTTAGTGGGTTAATTTGGGCTTTTATCATGGTATAAAAAGTGCTCTGTTGTGAATTGATCATAAGTGATGTTAGGCAATTCGATAAATAATCAACATTTGTCTTATGAGAAATACATTTTAAATGATGATTTTATAGTTGTCCCATTTTTTTATGACACCCAACTGAATACAGCTTTTGGCCAAATTGTCATAAATATGCTGTCCCATGTTCCCAATCAATTATTATTGGAGATGCACCGGTATTTTTTTTTAATATTATAGAGAAAGCGTGTGAACTTCAGTGATCCACCGACAACCAGTGAAAAAATATACTTTAAGGAAATTGAAGAAAAATCGCACTTCAAAAAGATGAAGAAAAAGTCACTAAAGAAGTTACAGTATAAGATACATCATCAGACCAATAATGAACAAGCAGTTGATAAAGGTTCAGACGAACTTTTTGACATCAAGCCACTGGAAGTAAGTGTGGAAAATGACGGAGGTCGTGTCTTCCATTTTGTCGGCCAGACTGATTTGGAGGAAACTGAAATTATAGTTCCACAATGCAGTGCGGCTAGAGATATTAACATTCTAAGTAATCTTATTATAAAGGAATCCCCTGTTAAAACCAAAGAGAACAAGGTATGCCGTAATACGTTCATATCGGATTTTTTCGGTAAACTTATCTTCTGTTGCAGACTACAATTAAAAATTATAATAAGCAAATGTTGAAAATGGCGAAGAATATGTTTTCGGTAAGCATAAAAATGTCTTAAATATAAATTTCATGTAAATTGCTAATTTTTTGTTTCAGTTGATTAAAGAAACAACACCGGAGGAGGAATACACGGAACTTATAAGTAATTTTGTGATGGTAAGTAGTATATTTGTCAAGTTTATACAATTAAATTATGCAAAAACTTACCTTTTACTTTTAAATTTTAATATAAAATTTATTATTTCTAGAATATTTTAGCCTGCATACATTGTTATTGTTGTTTTGTTACAGGAAACTCTGTCAATGGACAAGTGTATAAAAGTATCAGCACAACTGTTAAAGGTAGGTCCAATTAGCTAATTATTATTGTATATGAATTTTGTGAACAGAAATTTCTTTTTTGAGGATCCCCAAAATGATGCGATCCATTTTTTCCAACATTTTGAATTTTATTTTTTTTTTCAAACAATTTAATTTAGCAGTTATATGTGCCAAACACAGTTTATTCATATTAAAATCTTCCTTCGAATCAATATCAATATTTCTGAGTGTTGTATTGGGCTGGATATTTACTGTGCCTGCAGTCCAGATGTGGATGAGTGATAAAATTTTGGCAATGGTTTTCTGCTGGTACGCTCTCCATCTTGATACAAATTGAGGACTAGCACTATCTCTTCTGTGCCGTGCTTCATCAACTTGCAAGAGAAACTTCTCTAGGAGTTAAGTCCTCTTCACTGAATGCATCAGGATCTAAGGGATTAATTACTATTTTTGAGACCTTGGCGCAGCTTTTATAGTTCCAGCCATTTTTATATCTGCATTGTTAAACAAAGTAGCAATGTCTTTCATACTCATTTTCTGATACATCTCTATTGTAGGGTAATTTAAGGGGTAAAAAATATTTTTTATAGGTCCCCCGAAATGATGTGATCCTGAAGCTTTTCCTGGTACTAACAGTCTACCTCGAGGCCACTATCTTGAGATAATTGCCCTTTTCACATCAGAAAAGATTTTGCATTATCAAACATTTTCAAGAAAAAACTCTGCAGGAAATATGTCCAATTCTTACTCTTAGTAGAAAATTGGTTTGTGAAGGTCGCCCCTACATGCTAATGTTCATTAAAATAAAACCTCAAGTGTGCCATGATTTTTTTATTTTAAAAATTTAAGTTGGTTACACATATTGAGGTTATGTTACTTCTCAAAATTAAACAAACTGTAGTTAATTTATAGGTACTTATGTTAAATTTTTCACTATAAAATTATATTAAGTGTTGTATGTGCCTTCCTTCTTCTTGAACACAAGCCTGAACTCTTCGTCGCACACCCTCCATTACGCTCCGCAACAACACTGGATTATTGTTAATTTCTATAAATTTATCGAGGAATTCATTGCCGCATGTCTTCTAGATTGTGTACTGGTTGTGCTTAAATACAATTTTTCAGGTATGGCCACAAGAAAAAAATCGCATGGTGGTAAATCGCATGAACAGGGAACCCGTGCATTTCAACTTGTTATTCGGTCCTCAAAAAATTCCTCCAAAATGGCCAAATTATCCACTGTGCAATGAGGAGTTGCTCCGTCTTGATGAAAATATCCACTTACCTACCTAAACGCCAACTTTCTCTGGATGTAGTGGTTTCTCTCGATATATACGAGGATTTTCATCCGACCAAATTCTCATAGTTTGGGAATTAATGTACCCATCCTTGTAAAACCAAGCTTCATCGGTAAAAAAAGTGATGTGTAAAACATCCTCATTTACATTTTGTATAAACCACTGACAAAATTCCAGTCGTCTGGGGTAATCAACAGGTAATAACTCTTGCACCGATATTATGCGATAAGGGTATACTTGCAAATCTTTTCGTAGAAGCTTGTGGCATGTTCCTACCGATAAATTCATTTGCTGTGACAAATGACGCAGAGAAGTCGTAGGTTCATCTTCAAAAATTTCTTGGGCTGTGTTAATAGCATCTTGAGTTCGTTTAACTGGTCTACCACTTCCTGGTTTACGGAGAATACTACCCGTTTCACGAAATAATACAACAGATCGTGATAAGGTATTTCTAAATTCATCATAAATAATGGGCACGTTAGGAAATTCTTCCTGAGACTCTGCTAAAGGTGCTTTGAATGAATACACCCAATTTCCGTCCACTTTACTCCCATTTCGGAAATAACTTTCTATTAGAAACGTTTTTTGCTGGTTGCTGTAAACCATTGTGAGCACGGAATAATTGTGACTTCTAGATATATCTGACATTTATATGTCAATTCCCAACAAGTGTCAAGTGTGCCAACTGAAATTTTTAAAACGAAAAAGTCATGCCACACTTGAGGTTTTTTTTAAATGAACAATCGATATAATTAGGTAATATGACTAGACAATAGTTCTTCTGCAATAGAAAGATACATTTTTTTGACGCACTGCTGTCTACCATGAATTTTGGAATGCAAAACATATTTTTTTAAATATGAAAAATTTCACAAAAATAATCAAACAAACATTAAAGACAACAAATAAATAAACATCTTTTGTTTAAAAATATTTTTCATAAAATCATTGTTATTCGAGAAAAAAATGTATTCAATGTTTTTTAATTTTTGGTTTATAATTGTGAAACGATAATAGTTACAGTAAATTTAAGTTAATAATAATTATAGAGAATGCCAAAATGAACAACTTATAAAGAAAGTTTCTTTTAAATCTCTTTGGTTTTTGAGTAAACTATTACAATTTTAAGTATAATTTGTCATTTTCATCTTTCATAATATTGACGTTTTAAACATCATTTTAATCCGGTTCTACAAAACGCTCGATGGACATTTAAAATATGATTTAAATAGAAAATAAACCATGAATGTGTAAACATAAATAACTATCATACATTAAATCGGAACAAGTAACATGATGGCCACATCACCATTTTTTATTATTACTTGCAGATTGCAAATTCTTCTTTCTTGAGCTTTAGTCTAGGATGTTGCTTTGGCATATTTTTTCTGTTCTTTCTAACTGTTCCCACAACATTGGTTTCGTTTTCTTTAAACTTTTGTACAACTAAAACCAGTTGTTTATGAATAAAGTGTGCCCTTTTAGCATCAACTTCATTACTACATTCTATGATGCAGACTTTCCTGACATTTGTCTGTACCAGTATAAATGTTGAAAAGTAAACAGTATCGTAATTCAGATTCGCACATTTTGTAAAACTTTGCCCCAAATTGAGCTATTTTATTGAACTAGCAAAAAGACAAATGCCTTTTGAATTTCATGAGCGATTTGTCAAGTGCTAAATTATAGATTACTGTTCAAAGCTTTCTTGTTCCATCGTCGGTTTCTATCTCCTTAGGATATTTGGAAGGCACGGTTTCATAAAATATTGGAGCCCTTTTTGACCAGTTCCATTGTAAACTAGGCTTCTGGACTTAAGACAAAATAATGCTCACAGTAAAAAATGCTCTCAATTCATCAGGAAGTTACAGGAAACCATTCTTCAATTATTATTTTTTTGTGTTGTTTTTACCTTCACGCACTTGTTCCGAATGGATGTTCTTTTCTTTTAATAACATTTCTCAAAAGTCATGTTGTAACAGTTCTTCCAGTATACTAAGAGCACTAGGAGTATTCCCTACTCAACGCAAGACAATAGGATTTATACCAGACATTTCTTTGAATTGTATTATTTCTGGAATATTATCCTCGTTTTTCCAAATCCATTAATCCAATAAATCATTTGAACTGTCAGCATTTTCACTATCAGTGCTACATTTTCTTCTTTATGAATTATATTACCATCATCACTAACTATCACTCTCACTTTTAGTTCAAAATGTTTTGTCAATTTTGAGTTCTTCTTCTACTAATTCATTTTTGTCACGATTTCAATCACGACTGTCGCTTATCATTTTCAGATATGTTTACCATGTTTGTACTCACTCTTATGCGGCAAATAATTTTTGCAAGCAGAATCTAACTAAATGAAGGTTAGACAATACTGCTCAGCTGGACTGTGAATAAGAACATTGTTACGATGAGATGAATCAGTTAAAACCGATTTTATTGAAGAAACTAACACAAAATATTACAATCTTTCAAATAAGTGTTTAGATAGTGCAGAGAAATAAATGCCTAGTCCTTCAAATATGGTTTTGGTACAGGGGTCATCATTTTCACTCAGGGGGTTAAGCTAGGGTTTAATTGATAGATTAAATTATCCTTTCATTAACATATTAGCGAAGATACAAACCAAACAACTTTTTGAACATTCTCATTTTTAGGGTTCATATTAGGCTAAACAGTTAACAGACACACGCACTAAACAAGTTTTTAATTTCTCTTTATTTCATACGGGTCATATTTGGTTTATACACAGGGTCTTTTTTTTAACTCGGAACATATGATTGTTAATGTCTATGTTCTATGTTATAATAATCACAACAACGCATTGCAATGTATTGACAATGTAGGCAACCAAGTACACAAAGGTGGCAGTGAATGCTTCTTCTTCTTCTTCTTCTCTCGGCCTCGTCGACCTGTCACAGTACAGTGAAAGCTTAAAATGATTACGAATAAAGTGAGTTTAATGAAACAAACAATGATAAATCGTAAGTAATTATAATAAATATTCAAAATGACCACCTTCACGTTCTAAGCAGTAGCCCAGTTGATTATAAAATCCTTGAATAGCATTTCTCATTTGTTGCGGATTTCTTCTTAATTCATCGCAAACAGTAATTATAGCATCTTTTAACTCTGAAGTATTGTTTATAATAATGTTATTATAAACATTGCTGTTTAGATACCCCCACAAAAAAAAGTCGTTTGGAGACAAATCACGCGACCGGGGTGGCCAAGGTATTGGACCCAATCTACCTATCCAGCGATCAGGAAGTAATTCACATAAATAATTATTAATGGCAGCTGTAGAATGTGGAGGCGCTCCATCCATTTGATAATAAGGAGCAGCAATGTTTAGTGTATGCATTTCTGGTATTATACGAGATCGCAGAAGATCTAAGTAAACATTACTGTTTAGATTGCCATTAATAAAAAAAGGACCAATAAGGGTATCATTAATTAGTCCAGCCCACACATTAACTCTCGCATTGTATTGTGTGTGCGTGAAATTTTGTAAGCGAGGATTATTGCACGCCCAAAATATGGGTATCGATAAGGAATGAAGAATACTACCCTATAATTTTGTGGATTAACTTCACCATTTAAGGAAAATGATGCCTCATGAGTAAATATTATTCTTTGTAAAATTTCTTGATCATTATTAATTAAATTGAATACGGTTTCACAGAATTCTGTTCGTTTGCCTTTGTCCTCATTTGATAGTTGCTGATGATTTGAAAACTTGTCAGCATTGTATTTCAATTCTTTTAATGTCTGGTAAACGGAAGCTGAACTTATTTGAAACTGTGCTATGATAACTCTTAACGATGATTTGGGGTTCTGCTCTACGTAACATAAAATGTTGAGTTCCATCTCTTCCGTTAAAATGTTTAGCCCGTTTAATGTGAAAATTACTCACGCAGCCAGTATTGTCAAAATGATGGACAATATTACAAATTGTTGAGATGGATGGAACTTGTCTGCTTGGATACTCAACCGAAAACAAATCTCTAACACGTCGAATGCTGTTCCCACTCTTGTACCAATTAATTATCTGTATTCTTTCTTCGGTGGTGTAATACATTTTTATTAATAACACAATTTTGACAATTAAATAAAACTGAGTGTAAGTATGGTTGCCTACATTGTCAATACATTGCAATGCGTTGATGTGATTATTATAACATAGAACATAGACATTAACAATAATATGTTCTGAGTTAAAAAAAGACACTGTAGAAGTATATTTGTATTTCTCGAAATTCTACTCCATTTTTTTCACAATCAAATTATTTGATCCAACAAATAAAAATACTAAAATATAGTTGACGATGTTTTGTTTTAACTTTGGTTTTTACTAACTAACTCGGGCACATATTTTCTTGATGTTTTAGAGAGGAACCAAATGCGTTTTTGCTTGCTGCTCTTTTGGTCCTTTTTTGTGAATTGATTTTTACACTACTTTATTTAGATGAAATTGTGTGCACACAATTATTAACTGTCAAAATGACATTTATTAAACCTCCTTTATATTAATACCTACACCGATGAACAAAAGTAAGTGTTATTAATTGCCAACTCCATAAAAAAAGTCACCTGGTATGTAAGTGTATGTTTATCCTTAATAAACAAATTTGGAATTTCAACCTAAGATTTAGTAGATGGTTTTATAAACATTTTATTGTTTTGCTGTAATTAGGTCTATATTACTTACTATTTTTTTCAGATGGTTAAAGATCGAACACAAGAGGAGGAATATACAGAACTCGTAACGGGATTAGTTAAGGTAACTATGATTCAAGCAATTAATCTTGTTTCATTCTACATTTTTTTGGGATTTTTCTCTTTATATTGGTGTTATATTTTTGTTAAATCTAATTCAATTGAACTAATCTAGTCTCACGACTATGCAACATACCTCATTTATATCACAACCAACTCTGAAACAAAATTTTGTGGCTCACACGATACTAATATGTACTGTTTGCAAAGACCATGTTGCCTAATGGTAAGATTTGTATATTTAGAAAAGAAGCTAAGCAAAAACTTTTACTTTAAGAAATCTTGATGATTTTTTTGATTATTCTGTGTTGTTTTTTTTTATTTTTAAATAATATTGGTTTCCATCCCTTAGAGTTCTTCAAATACCTTTAATGGTACGGGAAGTAAGCTGGTAGGGATCTGTAAACTAACATAACTCTGACATTAAAACACTTTTTGCTACGATTGCTTCAAAAAGCCGGCTATGCGCCTTGTTTACAAACATCAGATCATTTTGGTTATAAGTAATACAAGCCTTTAAAATTAAGTATATAGCCAAAAAATCATAGAGATGTAATGTTTGCAACCTATATTTGCCGCTATTAGTTATACAGGGTGGGGCACCTCAGAGGACGCGGTCATTTTATGGTAAACCATGTAACTTTGTGTTATTCTTTTCAAATGGATAGACGTAGGATCATTGTATGCACAATTTAAAATTATGATCGGTTGTACAGGGTATCTCATTAAAAATATCCACATCAAAGTTATGTTTTCCTTAAATGACACACACTGTATTTTTTGTCATTTATGAATTCTAGGGAACAAATGAAGGTGAGTTATAATATTCCCTATAGCTATCGTTTACCGTTTTCGAAATATTTAAGATTTGTTAAAATTAATGGTACAGGTGAAATTTTATATTTGCTCCAGTGATTGATATTGGACCATTACAATCGTTTCTATTATTTGGTTGAAGGTTTGAACTAGTTATAGTTGCCAAGCATGATTTCATATAAAAAATATACAGGGTGATAAAAAAAATGTGGTAGAAAATCCTAACTTATAAAGTTGAATAACTTCGTTTTTTCAAATGGCACACTCTGTATTTAGTAACGTATTCTCAAGTAGAATCCAATTATTTTTCAGATTGTATAAGAGTTCCCTGTTCCTAATCTCAATAGTTGTCTTGTATTCGGCGATTTTCATATTAGGAATTATTATTATAATCTGAAAGATAAATGGATTCTACGTGAGAATACGTTACTCAATACAGAGTGTGCTATTTGAAAAACGTTATTCAACTTTATAAATTAGGATTTTCTACCACATTGTTTTTGTTGCCCTGTATAATTTTTTATATAAAATCATAGTTGGCAGTATAGTTCAAAACTTCAACCAAACAATATAAATTATTTGAATGGTTCAAGGTTAATCACTGGAGCAAATATAAAATTTCACCTCTACCATTCATTTCAACTAATCTTTAAATATTTTGAAAACGGTAAACGATAGGTATAGGGAATATTGAAGTAGCTCACCTTTATTTGTTCCCTAGAATTCAAAAATGACAAAAAATACAGGGTGTGCCATTTAATAAAACATAACTTTGATGTGGATCTTTTTTATGGGACACCCTGTATAACTGGTAATAATTTTAAATTGTCCATATAATGATCCTACGTCCATCCATTTGAAAAGAATAACACGAAGTTACATGGTTTTTCATAAAATGACCGTGCTGTAGGAGGAGCCCCACCCTGTATATATAACTTTCGAGCTCATGCCTAATACATCATTTTTTGCCCTTGATACATAATTAAGATTATTTAATTTGTATGTCATAAATTTAATGAAGAGGATGGTCGCGACTCTTACAAAGTGTTAATCTGTAATTAAACTGAATTGAATAATTCACTATGTTTTAATTACCCACAATAATGTCGTCGAAACTCAATTTTTTGTTTAGATTTATTTAACACATTGGCTGCCAATAAGTTTTTTTGTAAAATGTCAAAAAAAGTTTTCTTTGTTTTTAAGTTTTATTTTATAAAATTAGTAAGAATATGCTTAGTTAATTCATTTTGATGCATTTTTTAGATGAAATTATGGGTTTTTTATGTCTTAGTCACAGGTGTTAAATAGTAAGTATAAAGTATCTTCGGTGTCAGTCACCGGTGACTGACAAAGCAGTCAACATGTTAAATGACTCTGAAGTACTGGCTGATCAAAGAGGTGGGGCAGTGCGGTCAATAATAATTTTATAGGGCGACCCTAAAACCAGAAAATTCCTTATTTTGCTTATGATTCATATATGTATTAAAAAATGTTTTTTATATTTTTAGGATGATATGGAGATAGTTCCAATTGATGAGAACCAGGTTGTGGCGAATCTCACGGAACGATAAAAAGTTTTATTATACATATACTATAGATATAAATATGATCATTATGCTATTCAAGTGATGGTTGTTATTACTATGTTTTTTTTATTGTGCGTCAAAGCACCTTATACTGTAAGCAATACTGTGAGATCATAAAGTCGAAAATAGTTGGCAGCCCTTAAAACATAAGTTCAGTAGCATCACTAAGAATGGGAATTTTAGAATGGAAAACTCTGAAGTTTAAATAAAACAGCTAGATTTTGAATCCTAACTGTATTATTAATAGTGATGATCAGTTATAGAATAACTGCTAATGTTTAAAATAGGCAAAATCGGCAGATAAAAGCACAAAACTATTTTTAAAACAAGTAACCTTAAAAATTCACAAGATATCAAAATTAACAAAATGTACACTGCACTGCATTGGAGAATTCCAGACAGCCAATATAACTTTATTCGATGATTTCCCGAATTACGGAGTATTAATATAATTAAATGAATAATAAATGAAGTTTCTCCATATATAGCTGAATCAAAAGTGTGAACATGCCTCCGACAGGGATCGAACCTGCAACCTCCAGATCCGTATATCCATTCCCTATATCTGGAGGTTGCAGGTTCGATACCTGTCGGAGGCATGTTCACACTTTTGATTCAGCTATATACGGAGAAACTTCGTTTATTATTTATTTAATTAATAACTTTACTTGAATTATAATATTTTGATAGATTTTTTGAAAATGTGCTGCCATCTATTTTCGACTTTCTGTAAATTAAGATGACACAGATTACACTGTATTATTATTAGTATTATGATTAAGACATTATTTGAACAATATGTACATATTTTATTACTCTAAATTTGTAAATAATACTGCGGAAATTTAAAGGAACAAAAATAAACAAAATATTTTAAATAGAATTTCATATTGATCTCATGTTTTTACCTATGTATTGGAATAAAACAAATAAAATTAAGTGAATTTAATCAATTATTGCAATAATAACACTTCATTCAAACACTAATTATATCTGATTAATGATTTTTGTATGAGTGAAATTGGTAGTAGAGATGGGTAACTCTTGAGTGATCTGACTCAGAAATGGAGTGAGTCGTGTAGCCAAGTGACTGGCTAGAAAATATGAAGGTCTTTTTGGGTCATGACGCAGTGTAGAATGAAAAAGTATTTAAATTTTTTTGGAAGTGCGGACCTTTTTTAGCTCCACAGTATTTTAGGAAGGTCAACTCTTTATGTAGGGAACATATTGCAAAAAAATTTGCCCATCTCTACTAGCAAGTCATACTCCATTTGTGTTTATTAGTTGCACCTCTAAGAAGAATTCATCTTCTTATAGGTAAAATTTAATATTATGCAGATTTTTATTTAAATTTTAATTTGTAGGAAAAGAGTATGCAGTGGCGCCGGTCAGCAGCGTCAGGATTGGCCAATTACGACACGATATGTTTAATAGAGTTTGCTTGATGTAAAATTGATAATTTGATATGTATTGTAAATCTAAATAGCTCATATTACAATTTAGCCTGGATATAAGCTAGTTTTTTTTTTATCTTAGGATTGCCAATCCACAGATCTCGGCTTGCTTTATTTTCATTTTATGACAATGCAAGCGTTACAACTGATGTTTGCCAAAGTTGAAGACAGATTGAACTATAAGTAGCCCGTTAGCACATTTTTTTTAAATAATGGTGATCGTTTTATAAAAAAAAATTAAGTTACCTATACAAATTCCAGCATCATATCTCGGTGAACTCCAGTGTTATCTGTGAAATTAATATTCTGTGAAATTCTAGATTTGCTAACAAATCAAATACACATTTTCAACTTATTTAAAAAAAAAACATTAACCACAGAAAAATTTGACTTGTCGCGAACTTCTAAAACAATTTATATAATTACAATGGTTGTAGGCAGACGGAATAGATCTCTGCCAAATTGACTTGGGTCTAAGTTTATGCAGGAAGTAGTGACGGCTCGCGTGGTGACTTATGGTACGGCCGGGGTGGTAGTACAAATAGGTGCAGTTACGTCTCTGTAATCGACCTTACCTATTTGCCGTACCATAGTCACCCTGCAAGCCGTCACTGGCAGGAAGGCAGTTTCTTGATTAGGATTTCTAATGCAAAAAAGGGTATATTTAAATTGGCCTAATTTCTTTAATTCTATTGAAATTGAAATAATAATTTTCCAGCTTCTTCTGGTACTGTTTGCTAAGCTTATAATCGAGCTGTTACTTTGAAGAATTTAATTAAAGATTGATATTTAATATATCTAAATAACCACTTTGTTGAAAATAAAAGTACGTCACTGAATAGAATAAATAAAACCATAAACATTTCTTTCAAAAGTAATAAGAATAAAACAGACGTTTATCCAGGAATCCGGTGTTCTGACACATTTGCCGAACCCTATGTAAGAAAAGAACATATTTGAATGTAAAATAAATATAACTTTTTATAAAATGTATGTATTTAAAATAGTATTTACAATATATTAAAATAATAAGTATAATATGTACATGAAATTAAAAATACATAATACAAAATGTTTTAAATTAATAGCAGTATATCGTTCTACAAATCAATTACATATAACAATAATATGAGCACTAAATTATGGAATGTATAATCCAATACAGAAATCAGTTTTTGGAATTAAAATTCTTGCAAAAGTATCATTTGGACTATGAAATAATTAATACAAATAATGATTTAACATATCACTTGCGTCACGGAATGATTATGCATTGGGAAATACAAGTAAGAATTATTTGGAGGAATTTTAATTCCGGATAAAAATTAATATTACACTTTAGTACCATTCTGTTGATTTTCCCCTATTGTAACTTGCGTTACAAAAGGGCCTCGTTGTGAAGGATGGTGGGTTCTACTGGGGTGCCTTTGTTGCTGCTGCTGTTGTTGCCTTCCTTCGGGATATTGTACTGAAGGGACATAATTATTTTGATTGGCCGTTCTTCCTCTTGTGTTCAGCATCGATTGAACACTTTCGTACTCGTAAAAATTTGAAACTGGTCTTAACTGGTTGTCCTGCCTTGAATGTCGCTGCGAGTGGTACTGGTGCTGTTTTCGACTATAATTTTTGGAGTAAGATGAGTAAATTTTCTTGTTAGTTGAAGTAGGGGTATTAGTAGGAACATACACATGCAAACATATAAAAGGAACTGTGCAAAATAGAATATAGATGGTGCATACCTTTCTTCCTCCACCTTTAATCTCTGCTGCTGCACCTGCTGGCGCATTTGAACTATTTGAGAGTCAGACAGCGGTTCCGTACGACTGTGAGGGGGACAAAACACCAATAATGTTAATCACGTGACATAAAACAGAGCATAGGGACAAGTTTCTAGCATTGATACATGTGTAAGATATGTCTAAATAAATGTTTTACCTTTATTATTTTTTTAATTGGTTATTGACTGATCAAATTATCATCTAAAATCAGTTACCTTTAAAAATATATCAATTACTTTTTATTCTTTTCATGGTAAAAGTTATGAAGAGATGATTAATTTAATTTTAAGTTTATGAATGTTTAGCTTTGATGCTCAAATCATTTCGCATTGTTCAAACCTTGTGAATTAAATAATTTGCAATACATTCTTATTATTATTAGGACGTATTGCTATTATATATTAAAAAAAAGACTTTTCTACATGTAGATATTTTCATCTATCAAAATAAAATATAGAAATGTGCGATAATTGAAACCTCACCATTCATTATTTAATTTGATTTAATCCTTGCAGGTATCAATGTGCATCTTGTTGAAATCCTGGTAACTAATTTATTTAGACATAATGTAATGTAATTATCACTGTAAATGTCGAAACATTAATTTTATTCAAAAGTTTTCTGTAACCTTACTATGTCACTAAATTCCAGGTAAGAAACTGGGACAGGAATCAATAAAAGGATTGACTACTAATTGGACAATTCGGAAAGCCGTTGGACAATTCGGAAAGCCGTGTTACTTTGGCAAAAGCGTGCCATTACTGATAGTACTCTCATCTTGGTCACAGAATACATACGAACAAAATGTTTTGCTGTGGCCATCATGTTACTTTCTCTGATTTAATGATAATAGGAATATCAATAAAAGTTTTCATATTTAATGATTTTTTTAGAAAACTAGTGGGATTTCAAAAAAAACTTATTCTTTATATACTGCTCATTTTGGCTAACTATTCAATAGTTCAGTTCATTGGATTGTCAAATAAAGCTAATGTTCAAAGTTTAATTTAGTAGTTTTTGAGGTACAGCGTCCACAGACAGATAAATAGTTATTTTTCAAAAATGGGTGGACACCAAAATGGATATTTCCGTTAAAATTAGAATTTGAATTTAAGTAACAAAAGCACAGGTGAATATGATTCTGACAGGAGTGAACCGCCAGATCCTGTGTGTAAAATTTTGGCCACAAAGGAACCGACAGTAAGTGGAAATATTGGTTTGTGTTATGTAGGAGCAATAATTCAAATCTGGCAGAGCCATCTACTGACTTCTCATGTGGAATGAGATATTAGTTTTCATTATCACAAGTAATAAATATAACAAGTGATGCTTACCATCAATAATTTTGTATAAAATCATGAATTTTAATCCGAATAAACGAATAAATGCAACAAATCCGCAGGACGAATTAATTGACTTATCAAGTTTTTTTCAACTTGAAAATATGGTTCCATCAAGAAAGTAGCACAACAAGTATTCAATATAATTGACTTATATTTGGGAAGAGGGTATAATAAAAGAAACAAAAAAAAAACCTTTGCTGTAGTTATTCCAGCAGATTTCTTAAAGACATACAATATCATTATTCATAGTCGTATCAACTAGTCTTTCAGCCAGTCTATAACGTTCATAGGTTCGATATTTGCAGATTTTATCTGCTTACAATTTATACAGGTTGTAGATGAACAAAACGGAACATGGGATTTTCAATATTAATTTTTTTATATTGTAATATTATCTTTCCTGATGGTTTTAGAGTAAACATGTAAAACATTTTTTGTAAAGTAAAAATTTCTGCATGCAGTCATGCTGTTATTTATTTTTTTGCTTTCATAAAACCCCAAAAAATAAAAATTATACGAAAATAATGGTTACCATGCATTTAAAAAAAAATGATGCGCAGTTGATCTGTTTGGTTTTCATGAATAAAAATAGAAATAATAGCATGAATCCATGCAGAACATTTGATGTCAATATATCGCGCACTTCATGAAAACTGCCACCACTTCACAATTTACACTTTTTCTTGAATAAAATACATTTTTAATGAAAAAACTTTTAAACAGTCATGAAGTATCAATTTGACAGAAGCTAACAGATCAACAGCGTATCATTATTTTTTTAATTTCATGGCAACCATTATTTTTGTGAAAATCATCATTTTTTTTTTTTTTTTTTTCTGTAAATGCAAAAAAAAAAAAAATAGCATGACTGCACACAGAAATTTTTACTCTACAGAAAATGTAACTCTGCAAGTTGGCAAATTATGCTTTGGTGAACTTGGTCAGCCTACAAGTTTCAGGGGACTGATCAAGGTAATTAGTCCTGCCGCCCCTTTAAAATGTAGTTAGTACTAAATAAATTTTGAAATAAAAATTAACAAACATCTTTTCGTTGGTTTAAAAGGTTTATGGCAAAACCTTAGCCTCTCATTGAATTATAATTTTCTATTAAAATTAGCACATAACTCCTCCTAAATAAACTAAATGAGTGAGCTAAAAATGCCCTTGGCCCTAGACTATGCTTGAATGAGCATGTTACGTGTTTAAGCTCTAAAGGAAGCTGGCTACCTTGGATACAGGAAGAACAGAAAATAAAATGGGTTCATCAGAAATAAAACATTAACAAATCCCATCTGCTTTCTGGAATCTTCATATACAGGGTGTTTCAAAATTCATGCACCAAAAATTTTCTGCGTACTCCTCGTACATAGAAAGAAAAAAAAAACCCTTATGACAAATCTCGATTTTCTACAAAATAAAATGGATTTAACCCCTGCACAGAAATATTAAAGAGACGCCACAGTTTCCTATCAATGAATACTTTCGTTCGCTTGTATAAAAACAAACGGTGTCGATTTTAAGTATTGACGCATGAATGAATGGTGACCTAATTTCGAGCGCGCAGTTGAAATAATTTTATCTAAACATAAATAGTCCGGTGCGGGTTGATAAAACCGACGCACAAATTTCAAGTTCACTTTATTTATTATGCCTAATTTGGAATAACACATTTTTAGAAAGTCCGTAAATACATCTGTTTCCAGGAAGACACAAATCGGTTTTAAAAATTTCAATTCCATACTCAATGGTACATTGACCTAATTTGTGTGCTGCGTCAATGAAATCGGCACCGTTTGTTTATCTAATATAAACTCGAGAGACCCCAGACCAGGCGAGCGCGAACATGCACGTGGTGTTCTCGCCTGTTTCTACACGCGAACGAAAGTATTCATTGATAGGGAACAGTAGCATCTCTTTAATATTTCTGCGAAGGGGTTTAATCCATGTCATTTTGTGGAAAATCAAAATTTGTCATAAGGGTTTTTTTTCTTTTTATCTACGAGGAGTACGCAGAAAACTTTTGGTGCATGAATTTTGAAAAACCCTGCATATCCAAATAGGTACTTTATCTATAATGCGAAGTTATCTTGTAGCTGGCATTTTGCAAAATAAATCAGTTGAAGAGCAAATTTTCATACATATTACACGGCATGGGGCACAAACCTACAGCTCCTGCACCGAATACAGGTGCCAAATCACTCTACCAGAGAGCACCCCCATTTTCTTGTCTCAGCTAAATTTCATATCAATATATAGTATAATAATATTTACTAGACAGTTCAGTGCTTTAAAATCCTTTCATGATAGGAGACAGATATATCAGTAATAATAAATTGTACCTTAAGACCGGGAGGTGAATATTTATGTGGCGCTTGTTTATGCATCAAATGCGAAACTAACATAGCCTTAACTAGAGTTTTCGTCTAGTATATGTCAACTTCTATTTCCCAACAAGACACAATAAGTGAAAAATTTGTCATACCAGCAAAGTGTTTTAATTCAATCTCCTTAGTAATTTTCATTCAGTTCGTAAATTAAATTAGCGCAATGTTCCGTCCTGTGATAAAAGGGTAAATAATCAAAAATGATCAACTTAATGTATTTGTTTTTTTGGTAACTTATCAACTTAAAAAATGTACAATTATCTAATTAATAATAAGAAGACATTTACAGTGATTACACATTAACGATTTTGTATATCCACACCAAAGCCCGGAAAACATAAATTTCATCATATAGGCTACCCTGCCTAAACCATTGCGAAGATTATTTACACATAAAACAGACCCTCAACATGCTTCCAATGCAGATTTGTTAGTCACAATATTCATTATACAATGTTATTTTTCGCAGGTAGTAATAATCTTTTTAACAAATATTGATTCACAAAAAAATCAATTGCCTTTTTGTAGAGAAACCCGAGTAAATATAAATTATGAATTTTTCAAAATAATTCTTATATTGACATTGGAAAAAGGATTACTACTACTGCAAATATAAATAAAAACTTCTAAAATTACCTTAGATGCGTCTGCAGTTCATTATAATTAACGTAATGTGTGAACGGTACAGAGTCAGTAATACCAGAACGACTACCCGGTCTACCATATTCACCGTAAGTACCATTCTGATCAATTCGCTACAAAAAAAATAAAAATACGGTTGATACATAAGACTTTATTTCCAAAAACATAGAACTAAACAAAGGTTAATGGTGAAGAGAACTAATTTTTATTAGTCGACGACACCTTACAATAGTACTCAGATAATATTTCTATGTGTACCTGTCTATTCAGCTGTTCATAGTGCGGATCCCTGTCTTCGGGTGGGTAATAGGAATGCCTAGCCATTCGCTGTTCGTGCGCCTTCATCAAATTGCTCCTTCCTTGGTTATCCATAGGTTGGTTATTGGTTCGGTAGCGTATTGGCGGTATCACAGCATTTTCAGGAATTACCTGCGAACAGAATTGATTAATGAATACTATAGTATTTAAAATATTTTAATTCTGTATTATAAAAGGTTGTGAACATTTTATTTTGAAAAATATGGTTGATGGTGGAAGCCATTAGTTTGTGGTAAAATTTTAAATTCAGGAACTTTTCAATAAAATGCACTTTGTTGATATAACACACGTGTTTGAAAAATTATGAAAGGCGAAATAGAAGAAATAGCTATATTACTAATGTTGATCAATTAAACGGTGTACCGCCATCTCGTCCCTAGCATCAAGAACCACCGCAGTTGCTCATTTGCAGACCACTATTAGCTGTCCAGTTTGACTTAACAACAAACTATAAAATGGTTTCCGACTATAGTCCTCATAAGTGCACAAAAACGATGAATCAGCCAATTTTGGTATATGAGTGGATAATATCCTTCATAGTAAGTCTAATACTCCATAGTAACTCTGCTGCATGATGAGTACTACAGTCTGAAATCAGCCTGTAGTTTCATGTTGATAGGGAATAATAAAAATATAAAACGCTTTTAACTATATTTATAATTTCTGACTACAGTTTCAACTATCCACTAGTCATTCTAACAAGGAGAGGATCTGATGTGTGACTCACTGATTTGATTCATCTTTGGTACACGTGTGGGTCATGACTAGGAGTGTAATAGGTGCAAGTAATAGGGCGCACTATTCAGCCGTTTTCAAGAAAAAAATTGATTGATTCTAAAATTAAGATATTTAAATACACATGGATTTATAAAAACTATAAAAAGAAAATGAATGAACCCAACTTCAACAATGGGGTTCGATGCGCCAAAAGGTTGGTATATGTTTGTTAACGCAAAAGGTATATAAACATACGAATGAATAACAAATTTAAAAACCATGTTTTCTCGAACGGCTGAATAGTGCGCCCTATTACTTGCACCTGTTACACTCCTAGTTATGACCTACACGTGTGCCAAAGATGGATGAAATCGGTGAGCCACACATCTGATCCTCCCCTTGTAAGACATTAAACATTGTTGAATAGTCTTGTAAGATTTCAAAGTAATTGAAGGGATACCTAAAGTTAATTCATCAATCGTTGCCTTAAATGTGACAATTTTTAGAAAAACCTCTTGTTGCAAGGCTTTTAAGAAATGTTTTCATAAATTATAATTAGTATCTTTTCCAATTTACCTGCACTTGTTCAGCATGAAGGTGCACAAAACCGTGTCGTTGATAAATTGGTTCCCTGTGTTGCTCTTGATTTTTGTTCTCGCTGGGATTATTATTTTGCAAATTGACACTTGGATTGTTGTTTGAGGACTCTTGTTTCTGCGCATTGTCGACAGGTTCTTGAGGCTTCTGTTGAAAGTTGTCACCCCCATCAAATTCGGCGGATTGGTAATGCTGTGCCTCGATGGGAAAATCGATTTTTCTGTGCTTACCAAACCTGTAACATTTATATAAGTGCTGAATAGAATACATTTAAAGCTTTATATGATTCCGGCTGACAATTTGATGACAATTTGAGTAATAAAAAATAAAAATCTATGTACCTAAACATTGATCCAATGCCTTTTAATAAGCTGGGTTTCTTCTTAGCTGCTTTATGTTTGGCATCCAGAGCTGCATTTAGTGAAGATTGCCTTGGACCACCTCTAACATTACTGAATCCGTCCACTTCTCTGTCGTAATCAATTGGTGGATCCAAAAGCCAATGCTTTTTGGCACCTAGAAAGAAACAATCATTAATTAAGATAAACAATTCTAAAAGCTGGTAATTTTTTATGAATCACTGCCGACCGTTTTCTACTTTTTGTTGTATAATAATTTTTGCTTACTTATTTCACTCCGATGATTTGGGTCAACAAGATGTTTATGATCTTTATCGACTGCAGCTCTGAAGCTCTCCTCGCATCCCTTTCCACGGATTACTTTCAAAGCACCAGAAGGACCTCTGTAACTGTAAGCAGGATCTCCTTCTTCCTGCATTTGGATCTGAAAAAAACGAATAAGGAAATATTATTAAGTAATGCATGCACTTCCAGCTGCTTAATCAACAGAAATTGTATTGGGGGCAATTGAATTTTACATAGATTCAGCAGTCTGAAATTGCTGACCCTGAAGTAATAAGCAGTTATAAGTTCATTAAATACTTTCACTGTACTGTTATATATTCTTAAAACGATTTTGTTTTATCAATATGTCGGTCAATATGCAAGCAAAAAAGATTACCCGTGCAGGAAGGTGTTTCTTTTTATGGAGATATCAATATATTATGTTGGTGATATGCTGCTTTTGGCGCGGGCAATGTACAGGTAGCTAATAAATGTTTCCTGTCAATTTTGGCAATAATTAAGGTCAGTTCACCAATTTTTAATAATTAGTTGCAAAACAGTATTTTCCTAAAATTTGTGATAAAAGATCTGGCAACATCGACGCGCAAGCGCATTATCTAAAATTCTTAATTCTTAATTTTCGTGTGAACGGCATCTTTCCCTTAAACATTAAATGTCGTATAAACCCACCATAACTTGCACTAAGAAAACCATGAATGAAAAATCATTATTTACTTAATGAAATGATTTTTCCTTATTAATACCAATGTTTCGATGAAATCATGTTATCTTTTACCAGAAATAAAATAGCAGTTTTTTTTTAAATGCCATTTCTTCGAAAACAACTGAATATCAGCATGGGGTATGCTACATAAAAAATACTCAAAATTTTACGTAGAATCCATAAATTCAACAAAAAATTGGGGGTTCACATTTGAAAATTTTAACTTAGGGGTCGTATCTCAATTTTGGGACACCCTGTACAATTGAAGTTTTTATTAAAAAATGCGCGTTAAAAAAATTATACATGTGTCGGAGCATTTTTCTGAAAGAAAATGCCCTGAATTTTAATCGAATTTATTCCTTACTTTATGTACACAGTGTATATTTATTGGCAGGTATATTATTATACTTCTATTAATTGTTAATTG
The DNA here is from genome assembly GCA_910593695.2 of Ocypus olens. Lineage (NCBI taxonomy): Eukaryota > Metazoa > Arthropoda > Insecta > Coleoptera > Staphylinidae > Ocypus > Ocypus olens. The sequence goes on from OU343053.1 coordinate 36,663,122, forward strand.
CTATAAGCTTTATACTAATCATGGCTGTGATGCAAGCTTTGCACAGATTGCTAACTTGACATAGTCATTAATTGGCAGCTAAATAACAAAATTACTATCTGTTTTTTAATGTATTTTCTATTTTTACATTAACATTTCAGTGGTTAAATGGCAACAAGAGCTAACACATTTCTTTAATACACTTTTCTACATTAACTAATTAATAGTTAAAGCAAGAAAATACATTAAGAAAGAGATAACACCTTTTGTGTTTAACTGCCGAAATACGGAACATCAGTTGCAGTGTAATGCTGAATCTAGGACGACATTTGCATTTATACTACTATTTCAATCAATAAGGACTGTCTTGTAAAATTGCATACATTAAGGCAGACAGAATAGATAAACAGCATAAATGCAAATGTTTGTACAGGGTGGGGCACGGGAACCTCCCACATTTCAAAAAACTGCTGTTGGGGAATGGGCGGTTGTAGAGGAGTGGGGTAGGTCTCGTTCGTATGGGTGAGTGATGTAGTTTCAGTCGTTACCATGCCGTGGTCAGGCGAGCAACGTGCGTTCATTATCGAGACTTTTTTCAAAAATGGCGAATCTGTAACTGCCACTTTAAGGGCGTACCGTACAAGGTACGGTTTGTCGTCATCTGCGAGTGCTCCCGACCGGAAAACAATTTTGTCTTGGGTGCAAAAATTTAGAGCAACATCATCTGTGCTAAATTCGAAGAAGAAAGGCCCAGCTGTCAACGTTAGAACCCCTGAAAACATTGCTCGAGTGAGGGCGTCGATCGAACAGAGTCCTACGCGTTCTGCGAGAAAACATGCTTCTGCTCTTCAGATTTCGGTGAGAACAGTGAGGCGAATTTTGCATACTGACCTCAATTTGCACCCCTATAAGATCATGGTTGCCCGAGAATTGTCCCCAACAGACTGGGGGCGACGTGTGGAATGTTGTGAGGCAATCCTTCAACAAGTGCCTCCCACTGCGATTTTGTGGACTAGCGATGAAGCTCATTTTCATTTGTCAGGGTGTGTGAATAAGCAAAACTGCCGTTACTGGGCAGCTGAGAACCCTCGAGAGCTTCACCAAAGACCCCTTCACAGCCCCAAGGTCACAGTTTGGTGTGCACTGTCATCTGTAGGCATCATTGGGCCTTATTTTTTTGAGGAGGGTGGCGTCATGATTACTGTGAACTCTGGTCGGTACTGTGACATGCTTGAGAATTTTTTGAGGCCAAAAATCGAAGAATTCAGTGAGGAACATGAACATGAGAGCTTCTGGTTCCAACAAGATGATGATGATGACGCTCCCCCGATTTAAGCCCTTTTTTATTTTTATCTATGGGGTTACCTCAAGGCCGAGGTTTTCAAACATCGACCAAGGACCCTGGAAGAACTCAAAACCGCAATCGAGGAAGAAATCGCCCAGATAACCTCCACCACACTTGAGAAAGTCATGCGAAACTTCCACGAAAGGCTCAATATCTGTATTGCCCGGCAAGGCCATCATTTAGACGATATTATTTTTAAAACATAGTTTGAAAACAATTACATGACGTAATCTTTTTGATAAATAAATTCTTTTTTCATTATCTCTTATTTGTTTTTTTTAACAACCTTTTGAAATGTGGGAGGTTCCCGTGCCCCACCCTGTATAATAAATAATAAATATCCCATATATTTGTTCTAACAATGCAAAATTTTAAAAGATCAAAGGACTCATAATTTTTTAATGTGAACTATTAATTTAAAAGCATTTAACTTACCTCTTGTACCATTGTTTGCAACGACTCCAAACTAGAGGACTTCTTCATACCTAAAGATGGCCCCAGTTGTCCTAATTTGTCAGCGTCTAAAATATACACATATTAGCCAAAGTCCACCATTTTTCCTTCAAGTAATACCAACAAACGATGGTAATTAGCATTAATACAATAAGATAAGATGTTATAACAAGTAAGCAATTGATGAATGAAAATGATAATGAAGTACATGTTATGTTAGTAAGCTGCTTACATTCAGGATGTTCTGATGATCGGTTAACACTGATTACAGATTCCACAGATCCGACTCGTACAAGATTAGCTAAGGGAAAACAAACCATTCCGTAATTAGCACAAAACATAAACAAAAATGTGACAGTAATTGATTGTGTAGAAAGAACTTACTATCTTTGCCTCTCATTTTATCCCTTTCTTCCCTCAACTTCTTCGTTCTCTGGTAGGTGTCAGTGCTCTTCGCGTCCAAAGTTGCATGCCTCTTTTCTGACATACTCTGTCGTCCAAATGCGTCGCGGCTGAATCCGGCAGGGTTTTCTAGGGACAGTTGACTCGCATACGTGACATCGGTACCGGCGACTTGACTGGCTTGTGATGAATCGGCGGTTTTGTCGCAGGGATTGGCGCTTGACAGGCTCGCCTTTCCGTCGGGTTCATGGTCTTTCCTATTTTCTAAATGGCTGTTGGGTTTTGTTGGGTTTGTGTTCGGGTGGATTGGTGGTGTACTTATTTTAGTCCTGTAAACACGAATTAGGTATTTTATATTTGATGTTAACGACTTAAATCTTAGGATACTAAAACTGATACTCTCAGCTCGTCAAATGGTCTAACGTTTTAAATTATATGTGGTTACATGAAGTAAGAAATTTTCTAGAAAGGCATTTGTAATTACCTGGAATGTGGGATAACTCGCGATCCATACTCATCTTCTATTAAAACTTGCTCTCCTGATGGTAGATTAACTGTAGTGCTCATCATTGTTTGATTTGGCGAGAACATACTTTGATTCCAAGTATCGTTAGTGGCCTGTAATCAAAGAAAATAAAGCATTTTGAACTAAATTCAAGCTTTTTACACAAGTGTGCATTATATTTAAGACTTGAGGCATTACTAGTACTAAACACAAATATATTAATGCAATAGGTAGTGTATACATTGTACGCGTGTCCGAGCGAATCTGAGCAGATTTTGTCAGGTGTACTACAATATGGACGTGGAAAAATCTATCCAAGAAATATACCATCAAAATGCAATATGGAATCAAACAAATTCTTTAACCCACAACCGCAATGTTATTGCAAAATTATGGCAGCAATGTGTGAAATAACAGATTTGTTATTGTACAGTTTTATTTGACAATAAATACATTTTCTTCAGCGCTTTAATCGTATTGCAATTAATGGATTGTCCAATAATTATGTTAAAATTGTTGCGTTTATTAATATAATCTGTTCTTCTCAAAAGCCAGAGCAAAATTAGCAGCTGACTTGCTTCATATGTGCACACTTTCATCTGGCCAGGGACATCTTGGCGTGCACCTACACTTACAATAGACACTTTAGGTGTCACTCAGTAGTATAAAGTAACAGTTGATATTTTGTGACAGTTAAGTATATAATTTAGAGGCCAATAAGGTACTTTCTTAACTCATATTCAAACATGAAGGTGAGCATACAAATTACGCATAGAAGTGTAAAATTGCGCGGTTTACATTTATCCTCAACCCAGCACTGATTCCAGCCAATTTAAGGCCGATCAGAAAGTCCTCTTGGCAGTTTTGACAACGATAGAATATCTTGACTTACCTTATAATAACTTTCATTGCGTAGTTGTTTATTGTGACCCATCAGTCGATCAAGAACTGGATTCCAAGTATTCATGGTGTTCCCTATCATGTTTGGACTACCAGATTTATTAGGATCGAGTGTTGGAAGGAGATGGTTAAATATTACAGTATTCGTTGATCCACCCGAATGATCTGTTAAGGAAGGATCCGAATCACTATTTAGATGATTGTAAATATCTGATCCTGTAAATAAAACAATATTCAAAATCAGAAACTTACTACGAGATGTCATGTTTTATTAAATCACCCAAGATTTTAACATTTCCTTTAAGGATATTCATTGTCATCAGTCATAAAATCTGCTATAAGTAGACAAATCAAAAATACTAGTAGCATTCAAATGATTTTAAAAAAGTACTGCACATTGAAAAGTTGGTTACTCTTTCAATATTTCAAAGAGTTCTATCAGAAAATTGTATACAACTTTAATACTTTGTGGTACTTTTGTTACTGAAAAGTTAATATTTTAAGGGGTATATTGTATTTTATTATTTTAGAGGGTAAAAGCCAAGATTGATGTGAGTAATCTAGAAAAATTAAAACTAGAATCACTTGTAATGTAATCAAAACACTGGTTCCAGTATACTATTGAATCCATGGTAATTATAATCCCAAATAACACATCTTTCAGAAAACCGTCAAAAGTAAGATTGAGCAGAGACGGAATTTTACCAGCAAGTACCGATGCAAAATTATTAATGATGTACCAAACTTCTTCAATTAATTAATATTAATTTGCCCACATAAGAAACACATTGTATAGGAAAATTATATTTACCACTGGAATTGCTTAACAAATTATTGTCAAAGCTCCTATTTCCATAACTCCTGTTCAAACCAGGACTCGGAGCCCTTCTAGCTATTGTCAATGTGATATTTCCGGGCACCGGACCTTCCGTGTGGCACATTGCCTTTCTCAGGGTTTCCATGGCATCGCTGTTGCTTTGATTCAACAAGGAAATACCATTGACGTTAAGTAATTGATCATTAGTTCGCAGTCTCTTATCTCTCGATGCGGCCCCTCCATGTATGACACTCTTGATGAAGATGCCTAGATCTTGGGATCCGCTGGTTTTGCCTTTAACACTGATGCCTAAACCCGCTTTTTCCGAATCGTGCACTGGTATGTTTAAGGTGAGCAATTCTCTGTGTTTCCACGGAAGCGATAAATTGTCATCTGATTTGTCAGATGGCTGTAAATTGAGTATGTTATTCTTGAACGTAGAAAGGAATTTACATGCAACTTAGAGAACGATAGTTTTTCTACAGTAGGTATATCAAATCCAATATTTCCATGAGAGTTACTTTTAGATTTGTTATTTTTGCTTTGTCATATGAAGTACAGTTAACTTAGTCGCGGAGGTACACAACTATATGTATTTATTTATTTCTACTAAGGAAAGCCATTAAACAAGGAGAATTTATCAATTGCTTTGCAATTATTTTTTATCATTTACTCGACAAAGTACCTTGAAGATGTTAAATTTCATTCTATACATGATGCTGGGTACTTGGATACTCCTCTTCATTCATTGATGCTTGAAAAAGTTCCAATTACTATAGTCTGTTCACGGAAAAGATGTAGTCAGTGTATACGTCAGTTGCGTGAGAGCCGTGCAATCACTTTATTAGATGCAGACGATTGGTCCGCTCAGTGAGTTCTCGCCGGATTACGCCAGATTCAGTTAATATTGTGCCCGTCGAATTGCAGAGTGCGGCGTGCATTTTGTAAATGCCGATTGTAAGTGAGCGGGCACAGCAACGCAGTGCAATCGCACTGCTCACGTGCTTTTGTTTACACCGACTGCATCTTTTCTGTGAACAGACTACAGCTAATATATCAACTGTCAATTAATGTCTAAAAGTAACTCTGATATAAACATATGGTACAAAATCTAATAGCTACTCAAAATGTTAACTCTCAATCTAATCTAAGTAACTAATAGTTGTAACTACTTAAGAATAAAATAAATGAATTACTGTAGAAATATTGGCAGCCTCTTGAAACTGCGAGATAATTTTAGCCACATTACTGGCTTTATCTTGAGCCGGCTGCTGCCTGTGATGGTTCTGTGGAAGCGGTGGGATTGTAGGAGGAATATTATCTTCCCTTACATCATCACGAGTTTCACATTTTTCCACAATTGGATCCACTCCCTACATAGCAGACAAAACAATACACTAACTATGGTGACAACAGACAGTAAGCTAGCTAGGTGTAAGAGTAACATTTACAGTTTACATTTACAAAATTCAACACTTTCAATGCAGACATTACACGCAGATTTTACATATGACAAGCTGCGGACAATAAAGGCTGCTTTCCACAAAAACGTGTCTAAATGTTTTTGCTCTTCGATGTCTAAAATTTGTAATAAATGGTATCTACAACAACCATTCTAAAGTGAGCAAAGAAAATAATTGTCAAAGAAAAAATTGTGACATACCCGACTTTTTATTGCAACAAATGTAGGAGTTACAAACACCCTTGAGTCGACTTGAAGAGTGGACTCTTAGAAATGAGTCGAGGTGTCCAGTGACTCCTGTGCAAATTTCCTGACACATTTTGAATCATGAAATTTTGAATCATGAAAAGTGAGCATCTTTTTTTGTTTTTCCTCATCATTTTTTAAATATAAAATGTTTGAGGTAAGGACCTTCTTTTTTCATCAAAATTTTGTATTTATGACTCGAATGTAAACATCCAGTATGATTTCGGGGTAAAACCTCAACCTCAATATCTAAATCAAGCCAAGCGAACAGCAAAAATAACATCCCCACTTTATAATTTCACCATTATCATTCTTTACCACCTTCACTACATCCCATTCATTTCAAGAGTCGATTCATATCAGTGAGTCACCTCAATGTCTAACCAAGCGAAGAGCAGAAAAAAAGGTACTCGCTTTATAAAAAGTCAGGACCCTTTTTTCAAAGACCTTTATTTTTTAAATTGAATCACTTGACTCACCAACTCACTTCGCTGGACTCTTTGAGTCGACTCACTCAGGCGTTACCCATCTCTAGTGCAGCCTTTAAAAGGCATGACTGTTTTTTCAAACAAAATAATTATCAGTCCCAATCAGTAAGAAGTATGAGATGCTCTGTTTTGAGATATAGCGATCTCAAACCAAAGCATATCATCTTCCGATTGGGTCTGATAAACGTTAAGAATCGTTTTGTTTGTTGTCTATGAAGAAGATTGCGTTGAGTTTTATTTTATTTAACTTATTGATCAATTTAATCAAAAATTATTTTACTCATAAGAAGGCAAGTCTTTTATTCTGCATTGAAAGTGTTTTGAAGCAATTGTTGTTACTTACGATGACTCGAGGTAAGGAATTTTCTTGGACATCTTCCTGCCTGGAAACAACTATTCGCACTTTGCTTCCTGTTGGGGCGTTGCGTAATACAGATACGGCTTCTGTTTGGCTTTTTCCTGTCATCTCTATTCCGTTAACTTCGAGCAATCTGTCACCTATTTTTAAACGGCCGTCTTCAACTGCAGCTCCCTGAATAAAAATTAAAAACAGATTCAAGTTTAAAATTAACTCTAGAGTTTTAGCTGCCTTGTTCATTAGATGTTAGATGTGGTGCTATTGTTTATGATTGTAACACACAAGAGAAATTTGAAATAAATTTGTAATTTTATTTTATGTCCTTAGCAGTGGCAACTGGCAGTGTGACTCTTGATATGTAGAGGACAACCCATCTCTACCACACTAATAGAGTTCGAATCACTGAGTCAATAAATCAACCAACCCACCCCGTCTTTATGGCCGCACCATGAGTTACGCCACCAGCCACCACTGGCCCTTAGTGAATCAATTATTTAAAATCTGTAAAAATATTTCAGTTTGAACTTTTGTGAGGAGTTTAAAATTTACTTTCACTCAGTGATTTTTCAGCAGCTATAAACATCTACCAATGTTTTTAGACAATATTATTACCTCTATTTCAACAAAAAAAATGTCTTACCGTGTAAGAGTGGTAAAGGGTGGTACATTTGATAACAAATTTTGTGGTTTGTGTGAAACTGTGACTTACTTTACTGAAGCACTACTATCATGAATCACACACAATCATTAATTGATAAATGATTAGACTAAATTATCTGATAATCCAGGTAAAAATGAAATTAGGTTATGTTTGATTTAAATGATTATTTTTTCTACTGAAAATTCATATTTTCACTTTCATTTAAAGGGACGGCTAATAGTCATCCTAAAGGTGCAATAGGCTTAAAGTGGGGCATCTGTTCTGGATTTGTATGGATGGTAGTAGTAGCCAGTGAAAGTTCGGCAGAGGAGGCTACAGAAGAAAACAGAGCCCAAAGCTTGCCTGTGATTGTTAGGTAGACATCTCTCTTTTAGTATCCTCTATGATAATTCATGAGCCACCATTAATGGTTTTGTGAGGAAAGAAAGTGAGAAACATTATGTTATTGCATTGTTCAGCCCACAGGAAGAGGAGTTTGCTTACGAAATACAATTGCCCAACAAAGTTCTGAAAATGTTAACCATTCTTCTGTGGTAAGATAGTCAGTTTTGGCAAAAGTTGTTTATAGGAGATTGGAGAGGGCATTCTGAAATATTTAGTTCCGTATTATAAAGGTCATGAGATGCTATTAAGTCAAGTAGAAAGGAGATCCTTGCTAAACTTCTTGAGGTGGAAAAAATGTATATGATACAATGGATATTACTGCTAGGGATATGTTTGAAAGGAGTTGGTGTAAGACAAAATAGGATGTTTAGGCAGTGCTACTTGGAAATATTATTTATTGTCTAAAATAACGTTCATTGCATGTTTTTATCTAAAAACAAATTAATAATTCTTCGGCGGCAGAAGCTGCTATTGCAGATTGTACACAAAATGAACAGGAATTAAAAAAAATTAGGACAGGGAGTTACATAATAGGCCAATAATTGGAGTATAATAATTTGAATAATATCGTACATACCTTAGGAATAATGTTTTTTATATAGATCGGACAGTTCCCGCCTGCAGGGTTGTCCCGGGTCGTAATACTGAAACCGAGACCGTGCGGCCCCTTGGTTAATTCCAACTCTATCATCCGACCGATTTTCCTGGTGTTCGCAGCTAGTAAAGATTTCAAATTTCTTGAAGCCGATGGCACTTTCTTGGTCGGGGAAACAGTTGCCACTTTGGTATTTGTACTTTCTGCAAGTTACAAAATTTATAATGGTAAATGCATAGTACATATGCTCCTTAGCAAAAATATAAGAACAAAAATTGCAAACCTACATAATTTTTTATTTTTATTTCTATTGAGTTGCAACTGATATTATCAACACTTTAAATGCAACCTTAGCCATTAACCTTCCGGGCCGGGCGCCAAGTCTTTGACACCCGGTGCGTGAATAAACGTTTGTCAAATTTTAGCAAACTGTTCTATCGAGTTGTCTAGCCGGGTAACTTAATAATTTGTTCTTTAGTTCATGTTTGGAGAAGAGCGAAGAGTTTGTATGATATTTTAGTTATTTGAAATTAAAAAATAAAATTTGGTTAAATTTTATGCAGAAGATTGTTTTTTTGCTTGGGTCTTTGAGACCCAGGGCCCGCTACGGTGTCAAGACTTAGGGAGCCCGCCTGGCGGGTTAAGAAGCTTCAAGTTGACATAAACAACATATACAAGACAAACAAGGTTGTTCCATATTATGTGTTGGCGAGTTCTATGTTGATGACACTGTTAATTTATGCACCTCAGCATTATTTTCTAGCGACTTCAAAATCCCATTAATAGTTGGGCACAACCTATAATGGATGCAGCTTGACTAGTAAATCAATGAGTACAATAGTTCAACCTGGTTTCTCTTCACGCAACTATTGGCTTTAACTAAATTTCTCCAATGTTTTGACAAGTAGTTTCCTCTAAAACAAACCTCTGACCTTTATGATTGCGCTATCTGTTACAAAAATCTACATTTAAATGAAATTTCTCAACAAATCTGACCATTAACTAAAGGAAGCTTTTAATAATATGTGTGGAGACTATTTAACTTTACGTTAAACATTATTTTCTCGGAATTCATTTAAGGGAAAATTAAAATGTTTAGATCAGGATTTATTAAATTTTTGAAATTATAATTATTTAAAGTACTTGCAGACCTTAGCACTCTTTCTCTAATTCTTTGTATCTAGTTACATTTGAAGTATAAAGTGGTGAACACATTAACCCTAGAATACTAATATGTTGTAAAATTTACGACGATCCCCTTTTAACACAATTTTTCGGCAATATCCGGCTGCAGCAGGTGCGTGTTCTGTTCAGTACCTTCCTGTTTAGTCATTGTCTAACTGTGAACCTCTTTGCTTCGCTTTAATTTCGCCGGGGTGTATTATTTTTCGTGACTTCATCGTAATATTTACGACGTATTAGTGTTTACGTTAGTTTCTATGCTTTTTGGATTCGGTATTCAATGCGTAAGTAAATTTCATAAATTACGCTCATAATATTTATTTGGGTAATCATTTTGACAGTAACGATGTCCTCCAAAAAAGGATTATCTCAAAAAGAATTAGAGGATGAAATTCAAAGGGTTATGAACGGGGAGGAGTCTGATCCAGATCCAATTGAAGATACTGGAAGTGACTGGGAAGCGGAAAATACGCTACAAACACGAAATATTCTCAGAAGACGAATCAGATTCAGATGACGACTTGATTGTTACTAGTGAAGCATGTTCCTCAACAGCAACTCTAGAAAAGGGTGCAAGTTCCTCAACAGAGATTCTAGTCTCCACAAATAAATTGCAATGCGAAGAAAGGGCAGATAATCCTGAACCAAAAAAAAATACGACTTGAAAATTATATTATAATTCCAGATAATTCCAGAAGATGGCTCAAATCTTCTTGCTAAGCCGTGCTTGGAAAAGCGACTTTGTGTTAAAAATTTGAGACAAAATCTCCGAAAATATATAAGTGATATTCTTAAAATTAATATAGAAATTGAAGAACCCATGTCTCAAGAAATAAAGCGTACAACTTGTTTTTACTGCCCGAGTCAATTAAGACGTATGACAACTAATTGTTGCATCATCTGTAAACGTGCGATATGCGGCCAGCACCGTTGATGTGCTGTAAAGAATGTACATCAAACTGAATAAATATGTTTTTCTGGTATAATGATCCTATTATGTAAGCAATGTAAAATATATTTTGTACCTTTTTATACATTTTTTGAATAAAGTTTTCTTTTTATTCAAGATTTTTATTGGCATAGTAAATTTTACGACATATTAGTAACCATGCATATTTAAATCATATTAGTATTCTAGGGTTAAATCATTTGTGTAATGTTATATAGGAATATTGAATAATACTTACGTTTCTGTTCACATTCGACGAGTTTCTCAACATTTTCCTTATCATCCATAAGCCTGGGATAAACTGGTGGAGGAGGTTTACCCAAATTTTCCAGTCCATTTGATTTGATGATCCTTAGCCTTAGTTCGGGTGATGTTAATGACAATTTAAACATTTCTTGCACCCTGCATCAAAATTTCATTATCAAACAACATGTAAAATCAGGTATTTCAGTAACAAACATTGATATTAAGTATGAATAGTTTTCGAGTACTGTAGTTGAAGAAATTACACACTTTAATGATTTGATTATTGCCCCGTTAGCAACAATTCAGACTGGTTATGACTTTCTTGTTGTTTAATTAGCACAGTATATTTATTGACAGGAAAACAAAGTTAAATGAACATCCATTGCTGATGGGCAATTTTCTATATGACGGACGGAAGTAATGTTACAAAATTATTAGCATGTTTGTATTAAACCTGCAAAAATTATTTTTATAATTAATGTATAAAGATAAGTATTGAAAGCGAACTGTAAAAATTAGTGCTGACGTGTTCATACAAAGTTGAAGGATTTTAAGAATTGATATTTAGTTTAAGAGCCACTTTCTATTTTCCCCTCAATCCATAACATAAATGGAACTGCGCACACATTTTTGGCTGATAAACAGGTGATACATAAACAGCTGATAAGCACAGTGATGCCAGATTTACACATTAATCCTAAATCATCTGTTAAAACATGTATTTAAGTAATTTAAGTAATTTGTCAAAATTGTTAGCAATAAAAAACTTTTTTTCAATTGAAAATTATAAACAACAATTTTAAATTTTAACCCTGTTAATTATAGGAATAACTTGTAAAACAATATCTTTCAGATATTTGTGATTAATGATTTGGCAACGCACAAGCATACTATCTATAGTTCTTAAGGTTTAATTTTCATATGAACAGCATCTCATCACAACATTTAACAGTAATCACTGAACCTCAAATGTTAACAGTGGATTTCACAAAGGTGATAATAAATATATCTCTGGTTTAAATTGACATCACACTTCACATATTTTCGGCTGTATAAATGATCTTTCAACTGGTAACCAGAATGCATAAATTGAGGTTAGATTTTGCAATTACACACATATTTTAATTGGTATTTACTCACAATATTTATTAACAAATTATGTTCTATTTCATATATTTTTAATCTTAAATCCTCTTCCTCCATTGCTAATTCAAACAATAACAATTATAATAAAAATGTATTCAGTGAATCACAATGACAGCCCATGAAGCATAAAAAACGTTTACACAACTAAAAATATAATACCAGGTTACGAAAACCCTGGCTTAAATAAATATTTGTGAAATCCACAGCATAATACTACCAAATAAAAAGGATGTTTCAAGTCTGAATGTTAATATTCCTGACTAGTTTTGCCTTATCCGGGTATTTTCAAGGAAATTTTTCTCTTGATAAGGTAAAACTGGTTAAGAATTTTCAACACGCATAGTGCAGTTTGTAGATACTAAGATGTTTCTAACTGGTGTTTAGTATGTTATTAATACTTACTAAGTTGCATATTAAAATGTTAATCTAACTTAACTTCAAAAACTATTACGTATTATCTGTGTACCAGAAGCTTGTGTTAATATTATAAACAAATGGACAATTTAATAAATATTGTAGAAATCACCGAGTTAGAAACGATACTGGACGTTCTAAACAGCAATGAAAATTTATATTTGACACCAATATATTCCTGGAGCACAAAAGTCCATTTTAAATACACGGAGGAGCGAGATTTATTTAATTTCTTAGTACATACATTTTATATTTTTATGTATTTCTCTAAGTACCTTGAAATGAATTAAGCGCAATACTGTGCACCAACATAGTTGGAAATAAGACCTGGCATCAAGGCATGGTAACACTTGTAAAAGCCAAGTTTACACTGATGCGATAACAAATACTTGCTGCAAATACAATGTTGCCTTAGAAATCCCATGTTAACTAGAAGGAACTAAAACATGATTATGCATAGGGTTTACTTAATCAATCATTACTAACATTTTAATTGTGTACTAACACGGTTGTCAAATTCTAAACTATCTATCCTTTTATTTGGTAGTATTAATATCTATTATATATTACTATTCTTTTAAAAAATTTTAGAACTTTGAGTAACTCAAGCAAAATAAGAATTTTCTTTTCACGCCAGTAACATATGTCTTTATAATAACGAGAATTCTCGTTTTCCATCAGCAATGTAACATTAATCTGTGCAAACTTTTAGATAATAGATGTCCCCTCGATGGTGGTTTTACCTAATGAGCTAATAAAAGTTCACAAAACTGAAGGATTTTTAATATATAGAAAAATAAAATCATATTCTGTTGCTGAACTTAACAAGTTCATTGCCATGTCTCACTTTGGGATGAACAGCCGAGAGATACAACAATGTCTCGGCCTTGTGAAACATCCATAGCTGACAGTCTTACTTTATATTATAGATCTCTGTAAAAAATATTACACATTCAGATCATGTGTATTGTAAAAACGCAGTGAACAATAACATTTACCGCTCCTTATGCGCTTGAACTTTTGGCCCAGCTGGTCGTTTCTTTTTTTCACCATTGTGGTGGCTAACATCTCAATACTATTTCCATACCTTCTATTTGGTCACCGAGTAATGTTATATTTCCAACATTGAACATTAATAATTGGAATTGACTGTATTGGTTCCAGTTCCAGTTAGTGTTTAAGCAAAGTAGAAGTAACGTATTAGTGCCAACACTTTCATAAGAAATTTAAGGATTTTAGGAATTAACGTTTAATGTTTGAGTTACTAGCTACTTTCTAGTTAAAATCCACACACATAAATGGATGTGTGGATACTTTATCACACTTACTGCTGTAATATAACTAGCTGATCAGCACAGCACAGTGTTGCCAGATTTACATATTAGGACATGCAAAATATGCTAATTACGTAATTTAAGTAATATTTCAGAATTGTAAGCAATAAAAAAAAATCTGTGTTAATTATAGGAACTAATTGTAAAAAAGAATTTTTTAAAAATTTGTAATAAAAGATTTGGCAACGTCCACATGCAAGCGCATTATTTAAAATTCTTGGTTAATGGTTAATTTTTGTATGAACGGCATCTTATTGTTAATCACTTAACACTAAATGTTAAAAGTCTTACAAACCCAGCAATAGTCTTGTAGATCAAGTGCATAAGTCAGGATGTATTGTTGCTTTTTACGTCTTAACCTAAACAAACATATCCGCATAAAATTTATAAATTACTCGTAATAATAATACTCATTAATTTAACTTTCAATTTTTGATATCTGATATGGTGCTTCATGCTAATTGTCTTGAACAGGATTAACAAAGTAGAAAATCATATTATCTATTAGTACCTTTGGAATGGTAAGTTAAGTAGATTATGTCCGTTAATTTCAACTATGCGGTCAAAAATGGCCAGCCTGCCATCCCTATCGATTCTGCCGCCTGGCTCGATACCTTGAACCAACAACCCTTTGTCTTTTCCATGCCTGTCATAATCAGGCACAACGTGAATTCCAAGGGGTCCAGGTTCATTTCGAATTACGATTAGTTCTCCTCTGTAAATAAAATTAGTTGATTAATTCAAGCGTTCTACAGGAAAAGTTACATTGTTAACTGTTTTAATCGTGAATGTTGATTTATTTATCAAAACTATTAAGATGTATCTGCCTACATTATTAAAAATTCTTAATGTATGGGATATACAGGGTGTCTACAAAGTCTGACTCTGAGTAATTTTTTCATAAATGGTTTTGTTGATTGAAAAATCGGCGAACACGTCATATTATTATTATTATTATTTTGAATGATATACCTTTCCCTTTGAAATGTTCGAGTTGACCCCCGCCCCCAACCACCAGGGGTCGGATACCAAATATTTTTTGCTCAAAAATGGGATACGTGTTCGCTGATTTTTCGATTCTGAAAAAATGACCTGGGGTCAGACCTTGTAGATGTCCTGTGTATTACAACAACCTAATCAACGCTATTAATTTAGGTTTGACAAGTTCATGATGTCTCTCGACTAGCTTGAATTTACTCCACCAGCAAGCCAGCGGCGGCTCGTGGATGTTCGGCGGTGAGCAACGGAAGAAAATTTGACCGAAAAGCAACGGAAGAAAATTTGACCGAAAAAGCAACGGAATATTTGCTTCTTCTATTAGAGTAAGTAGTGCAGCATGAGCGGCATCTTTGTCTTTGCCTCACCTACAGAAATCCACGAGCCGCCGCTGCAGCAAGCTAAATTCAAGTTCATCAAGAGATGTTACCAACTTTTCAAAACCTAAATTAACCCTCCAGAGCACAGGTTCGATCTGTGAGACCCACTTGAAAATTATGTCATAAAAATTAATTTGTAGATATTTTCAAAATCTGCCTCAATTTATTTATTAAACCTCTGTATACATCCGCACAATTATATGGGGTGGGAAAATGAAAAGAAAAAAGACAACTGTGAATTAACAAAAAAAAAATTGCAGCGCCGTGTTAATGTTATATTCCATATTATAAGAATTTAAAAAAATGAAAGCAGCCTAATGTCATATTTTACAGGTTTGAGATCAGCAAAAAAGACAATTATAGTACAAAGCAGTGGTTCCCAAATTTTCTCGATTCTCAGTCCTTGCTGAATTCAGGCTTTCCCAAGGTGCCCTTTCAAATTCAAATGCACATTACGAAATAGCGTTTTTTTTTTAAATGCAAGCGCTAAAGGTAAAAATAAATACAAAACTTGTCCTTCGCCGCGCACATTTTGTGAACCACTGGCATAAGGAAGTGTCTTGTTAAATTTAGTATCCGTTTAGTTTTTTGCAGAAAGTCAATATAAAGTCTCCAAATGAACTGTTACTCAAATCATCTTTTCATAGAAGTTGTTCTTGATGATGTTCTTGACAAATCCCTAATTATGACAATTTCTTTGAAATGATGATTTATTTTGTAGGCTAAGTAAGAGTTCATTAGTAGACTTTACTCATTAACCATAGTCTATTAAATGTAAGAATGTATATGTCCTGCCGACCGTTAGTTATCAATAGAATGTCGGCATTCTAGAAAGTACTGTTTACACTATCACAATATAATAATACAATTTGAGGTTAATTATTTAAAATCTAAGAAGAAATGCATCATTCCATCCGATAACATAACTTAGTCCACAATCTGATGTGTAAAATAAAGATAGTTTGGTAATTGTGATTGAAATAAACATAGACAAATTTTGAACTGGGCGCACTAGGCTTATATAAGAGTTTGTAATTAAATTATTATAACAAAATAATTGAACCATTAACTTATACACAATTATCATTATCATTATCATGATCATCATCATCAGTACTACTATCTTCTCCAATAATTATAATGCTTTCTCTACTGCATTTTCGTGAATTCTTTCTTTTATCCAAGCCTTTCTATAATTTCCTTTACAGGTCGAACTGCTTCCTTCCAATTTGCCAGGATTATGTTTTGCCTTTTCTAAAATTTGCTTTAATACATGCAAAATAAAATGGCTCTAGGCCATTGAATGATATTCAAATAATTATTTGCAGCTGTGGGTGCTTAATCATTAGAGAATGATATTTTACATTTTGCATAATTAATCCATAGATTTTGGTTGAATATTTGGCAACAACTAATTATTAAACCATTCTTTAAATTTGTTTACATTTATCTTGTAGTCACATTTCCTTTTGGACTGAAAGATTAATAATGCTTTTTGGAATAAACCCACGGCTTCATCCAGCCCGTGTGCAAAATAATTAATCTTCTACCTTTTCCTGGTGGTACACTTTCAAGCTAGATTTACTGCTGTTATCCGACCAAATTTTAGAAATCGTATGGTTTACATTAAGCCATCTGAATTACTGCGGTCATTTGAGGCATGTAATGTTGTTCATTTCCCCCTCACTGAGTGAATAACTCGGACTCACGAAATAGATAGATACCTTGTAGGATTTTTGAAATATTTCAAATTGACACCACATACGGCAAAATTTCTTGTCAAAATTATATAACAATATTATTTCAATATTTAGTGCAATTACAGACGATTTTGGACAAAATGTTATATTATACTCATGTGGAATTACTCATTAGTCCTATAAGAAAATTAACTTTTTCTTGCAGGACTAATTATACCGGGTGTCTGGGATAAGGGGCGAACATAGGGATTTAACATGTAAAATTAAATATGTGTAATAATTATTAGCTCCCCTATTCATTTTAGAGAAAAATCGTAAAGGAATATTTTTTACAGAATTAAAAATTGTAAATGTATCATGAATTTAATTTACGTTTGTACTAGAATCCACCTCAGAAATAATAAAAATAAGTTTAACCATTTACCATTTAATAAAAACCCTTGCCATGACTTTGACAAATGCCATGTTATAGTGAGAATAATTTTGCTAGTCAAATATCAATTCACGCATTGCAATTACTATGAACAATAATCTGAGTTATTCCAATGAAGAGAGTGTATTCATTATCAAAACATTTTGCAGTGGCGTCAGTTTACTCAGAGTTTGTGACGTTACATGCCAATGGAACAGAAGAAACAACGATGAATTGGAAGAAACAGTTTTGGGTTTGATAAATGCTGAACCAACAACTAGCATACGATGCATTGCTCGAGAGTGCAACGTGTCTAAATTCTCTGTACCGAAAATTCCGAAGAAGCATGGTTATCATTCCTACAAGCCATCAACGTTATGAGGAGATACTGCTGGTGGATGATGAAACTAGGGGTGTATTCTGTGAAATAATGCAGGATTGATCAAATACAGACCGAAACTTTTTGCAGATGAATGTTAGTTCATACTTAACAACGAGCCCAACGTTATTGTTCGTAGTAAGTACAATGCGTGAATTGATGTCTGCTGACTAGCAAAATTATTTTCACTATGACATGACATTTGTCAAACTCATGGTAAGGATTTTTATTAAATGGTACATTGTTCAACTTATTTTTATTATTTCTGAGGTGTATTCTGGTACAAACGTAAATTAAATAGATGATACATTTACAATTTTTAATTCTCTAAAAAATATTCCTTCACGATTTTTCTCTAAAATGAATAGGGGAGCTAATAATTGCACATATTTAATTTTACATGTTAAATCCCTATGTTCGCCCCCTTATCCCAGACACTCGGTATACATTCCACATTCATATAATAAATAACTATTCTATCATTACATTATTTGTAATGAAAAAAAAAATTCCATTTAGCATCCTAGCAGTGATGGTAAAGTAACCATGGAAAATTACGTTATGACCGAAGTGGTCAATTTTTTTAAAAGTAAGAATCTCCTTTTTTTTCTTAATAATCATAAATGTGTTGGCATATTGCATTAATATAAGTGTTCTTAAATCAATTTTTATTATAGAACTTACACATTCTCACTCTGGATATGGAACAAAACACTATGCGTTTATACGTTTTGCTTGTAATTCATTGTAAAACAAGTTATGAAATGAATATTCTCTCACCGTTCTGAATAAAACAATTAGCCTTGGATACCACAATTGTCAAAATGCTATAAATATAACCACAAACATGTAATAAAACGTAATTTCTTTGTGTTCATTATTTTATTTGTTTATTTTGTCTGGTCGTGGAGAAAGTATAGTCTGCTACTCGGTAAGAGTGGAAATTCTGATGCTCGAGGTTCCTTGCTTTGTAAACCATGATTTTCTTTCATAATTTTGCTAATAGATGATAATGATATTCTTAATGCTTCAGCTGTTCACTTGTTTACCTTACTTAAAGATGTTAATGGACCACCATTAGATTTTTCTCTTAAGAACTAATTTCTGAGATTAATAACAAACTCCTATGCCCGTAAATCGGTTTCCTTAAAATGGAGTACTTTGTTTACTTACTTAATTTACCTCTTTTGGACATAATTATTGCTTTAAACTTGAAAATAGTGATAACTCAATAAATGATTTATGCCAAAATAGTTTTGGTTATCAATCGTGGTTTTATTGGTTGCTACAAACTAACCAGCAAATGTATTCTTACATTTAATAGACTATAGTACTAAATTTGGAAATTTGATAAGAAGTTTAGTAATTTAATTTTTTTTATTCATCTTGCGATTGCAATTAGTGCTGTTTATTGATGATATTTATTAGTAATGAGAACATAATGTAAATAAACACCTTTCATTTTTATCCAAAGTTGAAATTGGACTAGTGGAGTTGTTTGCTTGTCCTAAGGGTTCCTTACGTTTTTGATCCCTTGGCAGGGAAGTGTGGCTTCTTGAATTCGCTGCCCTTTCTGCTGCCTCTGCCCACCTGTAGCTAGATTACAAATATACATTTTGGAATAAATTTTAAATCGTTTTAATAGTTGAAAATTAGTATCCCCAGGTAAAAACGAGTGAATAATCGAAGCTAGAACATAAGTAACTTACCCAGCACCATCTCCTAAGAACTGCATCGATAACCGATTGCTTCCATCTCTGGCTATCCGTCTGATCCCCGGCTTCTCGTCATCCTCGTCCCTGGAGTCGTCGGCCCAGTCCGTGCTGATGTTCAGGTAGCCGCTGACGTTTGGCGGTTCCAAAATCAGCGGAGCAGCACTCCACCGTTTCGTGTGTTCCGTCGGAGCCGGGGGGCCCACGGGTAACTGATTTAAAGCTGGCTCGCTGCCTCGTCTCACTTGCAAAACACTGCCGACGCCGTTCGCCAGGTGTTCTCCCGTGACTTCGATGTCCGTGCGCGAGTAACCGGGACCGTACTTGTGCTCCCCATCCTTGAACAAGGAAGAAACCAGCCTTTGGAACAATTTGTACATACCACGAGCAAGGCAAAATAATACTAAATGTCCGCAAAACGATTGTGGGATCGTATTGCAAACGTACCACGCAGCAAACGACTATAAATAGAAATCCAATATAAATCGTAGATAATTAAATATGTGCATTTTGGGATGTATCATCCTCACCATTTAACTAACCTTGCACTCCCACTGATTATTGATTTATTTAACAATCAGCACAAGGTTCCAGTTACGGACAGATAATACAAACTATCCGTATCTGTTTCATGTGATCAATGCCAAAATTAGAATAAAACTAAAATTATTGTGGCAAAGCCATATGAAATAATGGTATTAAATGTGTTCATTTGAGGGTTCCAAATTTTATTAAAGTGCGAAAACTAGTATAGTTTAATTTCGTAAATTTGGAGCCACTAAGTGTTATTAATAAAATAGTATATAGAAATAATAAACTAAATTAAGTCTGTAATTTAATAATTAAGTAGTACAGCGTGGCCTAAAATCCACAGAGGGGTTTTAAGTTCTTTAGCTGCACTCTCATTGGTTAAGAGCTATGTGTATGAGGTGTTTCAGTATGTCATTATACGAATCAACATAGTATTGGATTGTAAAGAACCAAAATAGTACCATGACCATCGTAAGAATGGTCAGCACCTCAATAAGGGTGGGGCGCCGGTTGAACAATTATTGTAGACCTGGTCAAACATAGATATCTGTCAAACAACGAATACATTTTTGTTTACGTAATGTGAAAATAATTGTGCTATGTTTTCGTGATACTGGATTCATACAACACGGGAAAAATGCAAGCAGTGATGGTTCGCGGTTTTTTTTTGGTACGGCCGAGGTAGCAGATAGGTAGGGTCGGTATAGGCCGACAGGAAAGGCTGGCTGCGTAACACCGATATGTATTACCACCTCGGCTACCTCGGCCGTATCAAAAAAAAACCGCGAGCCGTCACTGGATGAAAGTTAGTCTTTCTCTGGAATTGATTTTGAATTTACAAATGTCAGGTTCAATAATTTTATTAGAATCAACATTCATGTTTGATTAAACAGCCACTCAGGACATGATTGGACACCCGTTATTATTGTTTCAATTGTTGGAACCTGTTAGACTCGGCATTCATCATTTAGAACCAACTACTCGTGCAAAATAACAAACGTTTTTATAGACAAAGTTGGTTTACTTACATGGAATATGTCGGGACTTCCTGTGCCCACGGAACTTCCACTAGCACCGTCTCCGCCTCCGTGATGGTGAGCCCCTTCGCCGTCTTCGAAGCTGGCCAAAATTTGCTCCCGGTCGTCGACTACGTCGCTGAGCCTGTCATCCGGATCCAGGATGCCTCCTCCCTGTGACTGAAGGTTGTGAACCGAAAGCCATGATTCAGGACCCTGAAAATGAAATATAAATTGAATTCATGTGCTGTCAATCAATAACAATTTATTTATTAATGTGGTAGATACAATGATTAAAATTAGGTACCCTCACAAAAACGAAATATAGCCAAAATATATGGATATTAAGTCTGCAAAATTAAGTCTTACAAAGGCTAAACGTATTAGAGCAGCTACTTCCTACGAAAGAAATTAGGATGTTATAAGTAGATCGCGGATTTCTAGCAATTATGGTGTAAATCATTTAGAATGGGAGATCGACTGACAAAATTGCTTTCAATTCTCCTGAAAAAAGTACCTCAAAAACATGCAATTCTTAGCTAAGTAAAATAATAAATAAGATATTAATAAAATTCGAAAATGAAAAATATTGATTTTTTTGCTACAATTTGAAAACAAAAGACGATAGCTAATTTCTGTTTTCGGCATTAGGTTTGTCTCGAAAAAAGAGCTCCAGGATGTGCCATCGATTTTTTCTATCTCTTCTAATAACCGAGATTCCCTATGTTAATATCCAATTTGGGCCACCCTGTACAATTGTGGGAAAAAACAGGACACCCTGTTTTGTCTTGTGTGAATCAATCGCCAACGTAACAATTTTATTTGCATATGCATTTTTTTAGTTTTTTCCTCTATACATATATTGACAACGACTAATCATAATAATGATTAGGCATTGAAGCCCAATTTACATGAATAACTTTTAGAAAAAAGAAACGTACTAGTTTAAAAAGGTGTTCTATTTATTTGGCAACTGTTTTTAATTTCTTTATTATTTGCTTATTTTCTGTTTTAAGCATACAGGGTCTTTTTTTTTAACTCAGAACATATGATTGTCAATGTCTATGTTCTATATTATAATAATCACATCAACGCATTGTAATGTATTGACAATGTATGCAACCAAGTACAAAAAGGTGCCAGTGAATGCTTCTTCTTCTTCTTCTTATCTCAAAATTAATTCTTTGAGGAAGACCATCGCATTGGCTCAGACCTGCAGCCGCAGTGTTTCCCAAAGCGCAGTGCTGAGGCCGTCGGGATCTTCCAGACTTGAGAGCTTGAAGCGGGTGCAGAAATCTTTGACGTTGGATGATGGAGTCCCAGTATATGTCAAGGCCGGTCTTAAGGACAAGATGTTGTACCAAGCCACCCTTGCGCTATCAACTCTTGGTCTTTCGATGATTGTTCACACATTATACTCTGTGTCCTTCCCCAAAAAGGACTAAATTAATTATACTATGTAGTAACTAACTAGACAATTAATTTAAGATTAACAGCATCTGATGTTTACATGTTAAATAATAAATGTATTCTTCTCTCGGCCCCGTCGACCTGTCACAGTACAGTCAAAGCTTAAAATTATTACGAATAAAGTGAGGTTAATGAAACAAACAATGATAAATCGTAAGTAATTATAATAAATATTCAAAATGACCACTTTCACGTTCTAAGCAGTAGCCAAGTCGATTATAAAATCCTTGAATAGCATTTCTAATGTGTTGCGGATTTCTTCTTAATTCATCGCAAACAGTAATTATACGATCCTTTAACTTGGAAGTATTGTTTATAATAATGTTATTATAAACATTGCTTTTTAGATACCCCCACAAAAAAAAATCATTTGGAGACAAATCAGGCAACCGGGGTTGCGAAGGTACTGGACCAAATATACCTATCCAGCGATCAGGAAGTAATTCACTTAAATAATTATTAATGGCAGCTGTAGAATGTGGAGGTACTCCATCCATCTGATAATAAGGAGCAGCAATGTTTAGTGTATGAATTTCTGGCATTATACGAGTTCGCAGAAGATCTAAGTAAACATTACTGTTTAGATTTCCATTAATAAAAAAAGGACCAATAAGGGTATCATTAATTAATCCAGCCCACACATTAACTCTCGCATTGTATTGTGTGTGCGTCAAATTTTGTAAGCGAGGATTATTGCACGCCCAAAATCTAAAAGGTGAAGGAATGGGTGCAAGGAATGGGTATCGATAAGGAATGAAGAATACTAACCTATAATTTTGTGGATTAACTTCACCATTTTGAAAACTTGTAAGCATTGTATTTAAGTTCTTTTAATGTCTTGTAAACGGAAGTTGAACTTATTTGAAACTGTGCTGCGATAACTCTTAACGATGATATGGGGTTCTGCTCTACGTAAGATAAAATGTTGAGTTTCATCTCTTCCATTAAAATGTGATTTCCTTTAGCCCTTTTAATTTGAAAATTACTCACGCAGCCAGTATTGTCAAAATGATGAACAATATTACAAATTGTTGAGATGGATGGAACTTGTCTGCTCGGATACTCAACCGAAAACAAATCTCTGACACGTCGAATGCTGTTCCCACTCTTGTGCCAATTAATTATCTGTATTCTTTCTTCGGTGGTGTAATACATTTTTATTAATAACACAATTTTGACAATTAAATAACACTGAGTCTAAGTATAGTTGCCTACATTGTCAATACATTGCAATGTGTTGATGTGATTATTATAACATAGAACATTAACAATCATATATTCTGAGTTAAAAAAAGACCCTGTATATTTTTGTTCGCACTATTCATATTTTGCATATTTTTCATTATTAAGAAGCATTAATGTATAATTTATATTGTAATTAACCCTAGAATGTGTTATGGGGTTACGCATAACCCCAAGTATTTCTAGTTTTCATTTATGTTTTTATATCAAGGTTGGTAACGCTTATATTCTAGCGAATCTTATTTGACCGCAAGTAAAATACATATGTGCTTTTGAGCTTCCGTGATATTCTTTGATTTTCTTGGTATAAGTTTATTGGAGTTGTTAGTGACCCGAGAAGGGGTCACGTATAATATAATGCTACTGTTCGAGAGTTTTAGTGTCTGAAATAGGTTCGAAAGTCGACAGATTTGCACTTTGAAAAGACAGTGTGGTACAATGAAATAAAAAGTGATGATGATGGTGCAGGTACTGAGGTCGTGGAAGTGTCGGAACATGAAGATGGCAATTCATCAGGAGATGAGTAATTTGAGGAGATAACCTTTCAACTTAGGAGGTTTTTAAAGACAAAAACGCTTTCAACTGGACCCTTTAAGAACCTGCATGAACAATAACTACAAAAAGGAATTCTTATCGCATTCTCCTAATATAAAAACAATATCTACGAACTCATCTCGATTATACTTCATGACAAAAAATAATTCTTGAGTATAAAGAGCTTAAGTTAACAATGCTTTAAACTTTTATATTACTAGTCAAAATAGTCTGTCACTGTTAAATTTTAATGTCAATACATTGTTTTTCAACGCCACCTTCGATTTCTATTCAATAAAATGGTTATTGGAATAGTTGATAAAACGAGTTTTATGTAAATAACTTTTAATGCGTTAGGAATTCGAGGGTTGTAATTAGGAAAAATATTTGTTTTATAATTCCGCATGGAATGACATAAAAAATATACTGGGCTCGAATTTAAAATATGAAAAATAAAGTGCTTCAAAGTTTGCAAGGTTTGTCACTAAATTTTGGACACCCTGTACAATTCATATTAATAAAACTTGGTTAACGGGACTATCAGACCTTATTTAATAAGTACCTTGTATGATTATTTATTATACAAGGCACTATTTTTATTTTTTATTAATTTTTTAAATGAATGCAATGGTGCAAAACTGTTTTTTTTTTAGTTATTATTATTTTTTGAAATTTTCAATGAAATAATTATAGGAATATGTAGGTAACCATAAAAGGAACCCAAATAAGCAATAAAATATACAGCAAAAAATGTATAATCATGACGTCACACTTTTTTTGGGACACCCTGTATAATCAAAATTATTTTCTTGAAATGCATTCTAGGATGCAAACAAAATATCAAAATTCCAATTTAATTAGTAAATGAGCTATAGAAGACGGGAGGTGAAATGCAGGACCATGTATATCTCGATTTTTGACAAAGTTTTCAGTATGAGGACTAATGTATTATAAAAATATTTCCACAGAATGTGCTGGGCATGATTACCTAAAGTAGCAAGTCAGTTATTTCATACATTTAACACAAATCAACAAACGAAAAATCACTATATCGAGACAAACCAGAAAAGTCTGTGGCGAGACCGAACAAATGATGAGAACGCGCACGTAAAAGCTCTTTGTCTTTAAGCCAATTAAAATAAAAGTAAAACCGAACAAAGCACATCCGTTCCTACACAGAACTAATTAAACTCTCAAGACATCCCCCAAGCGACGAAATCCAAAATTAACATGTTCACGGAAATCCAAGCACCGTGACCAAGAGCAAGAGCAAATGCAAGTCCAGGTGATTCAAGGCAATACACCGTGGCGAGCATCAGCATTTTATCTTCCGATGCAGTCTACATTCTACAGGTGTATTAAATTACTCGTTAATGGTAACGGGCATCGGCTTATTGTTTTCGTGTTGGATTCCGTCTGGATATTCCACACCAGTTTTATCTCGTTTTGGTCATTTTTGAATGGTCGGTGTACTTATCGGTAAATGGATAATTAAGGAAATAGCGGTAGTGTAAACACGGATAACGAAGATTGAACTAGAATGTGGATAAATTGTGTGTACATATTCATCAGAGGTTGTAAGTTAAATAATTATCGCGGACGGTATTCGGAAACGAATTCGTTTTATGGTAATTTAATATGCGTGCAAATGTTTGCAGGTTATTAATGTGTTATATAGGTTGTATATATTAATATATGGCATCTGCAGTCTTCACTTTTGCAAATATAATAAAAACATTGATGTGGCCATCATGTAACGCTCCAATTTTGAGGTATAAGTGATTTTATTGATTTGTTTTACGGTTTTCAAAATTTTACTAAAACCTGTTTAGTTCTTCAGATGGACAAGTGAAGCAATATTAAGGTTTTTATTGATTAATCTCTATTAGTTTTTAAGATACAGCATCCGCAGACCAGTGACGACTCGCGGGACGATTCATGGTACGGCCGAGGTAGCAGAAGTGACTATACAGATAGGTAGGTAAGGTCGGTTGCAGAGACGGCTGGCGGCGTGACCACACCTATCTGTATTGCCACCTCTGTTACCACGGCCGTACCATGAGCCACCCCATGAGCCAAATACAGATAGACACGCAAACATTTTTGATAAATTAAGGGTGAATTGGGGATGTTTCGAGAAAGGTACCAAAACAGTTTTGAACTTTTCTGATAGGTATGGTCTCTAGTAATGTGAGTATGGTGAAATAATTTTCAAAATTCCACACCGTATGTCCGAAAAAAATAATAATTACATATGTAAATCATGCAGTTTCGTATATTTAGGGTGGAATAGGAATGTTTCGAGTGAGATATAAAAAATGTTTTGAACTTTTCTGATATGAGCGGTATTCAGCAATGCGATTATGATAAAATATTTTTAAAATTTTTGGGGAGTAAATTTATCATTTTTGTTTTTAATTTGTATGTTTAAAATCTGTTATGTCCGAAAATAATTTTTAAAATCTATTGATAACTTCACACCCCTAGAAAATTGGGAGGGGGGGGATTCTTTCAACCAAATCTGAGATATGCCAGCTAGGTACCAAGTTCTTCTAAGGGGCCCCGCACACGGACAATTGTTCAACGACTTAACTATTTAGTTGAGTTGGACCGAGTTGGATACATGTTACGATTCCTCACTAACTAAACTATTTAGTCGATGAGAAATCGTGTGGCGTGCGCACACAGTACGATGCCGACACAACTCAATTTATGCGGAGCTTGTAGACAGTTTAGTAGAGTATTAACATTGAACAAACATGGTCAATAATAAGGCACTATTGCTGGCATTGTTGTATATTAAAAAAAAGACGCCAGAAATATGGAAGGTAGAACTGGATCCACCCAATATACAGTGATCGTCTTACACTGGGAAAAGTTCATACATTGTAACTATTAGAGTGGTCCTTAATTTAAAAAATTTTTTTTTTTTGGGCTCCCACCC
The DNA here is from genome assembly GCA_910593695.2 of Ocypus olens. Taxonomy (NCBI): domain Eukaryota; kingdom Metazoa; phylum Arthropoda; class Insecta; order Coleoptera; family Staphylinidae; genus Ocypus; species Ocypus olens. Next base: position 36,690,304 of record OU343053.1, read on the forward strand.
CATAGATCTATTATTTGGGTCAAAAAAATAGGGGGGAACGTGGTCCGGAATTTTTTGGAAAAGATTTAGTGACCCCTCTAGGTCAAAAACGCCATTTTTGTCAAAAAAATTGGAATTTGCGCAATAATTCGTATTTAGTTCGTGAACTTTGGTGTTTTTGAACTTGTTTTCGATAGAGAACTTCTAAATCGATATTTTAAGCCCATCCCGATCAATTTCTATCATCCCCTTCCACTTTCAACCGATTTTTAACGACCAGAAAATCGGAAAAAATTTTAATTTCCCCTAATTTGTGTTTAGTTCATGAACTTTGGTGTCTTTGGGCATGTTTTCGATAAACCACTTCGAAATCGACAGTTGAAGCCTATCTCGAGCGATTTCCATGACCTTCTTTCGGTTTTCACCGATTTTTCAACGACCACTACAATCTCTAACAATTGAAATTCGCCCAATAATTCTTATTCGGTTAATCTACGGGGTCTTTAGACTTGTTCTTGGTGAATCACTTTCGAGGCAAGATTTCAAGAGTTTCAGCACATCTCGATGCAATATGGTTCGTATCAAAATCTCATCTTTATCTTATCAAAATCTACAATAAAACACTAATAAAAGTAAGAGTGGGAAAATATGGGTTTAAAAAGTCGGGTAAAAATGCGATCGATTCATTCAAACTTTCCCGCCAAACACAACTTCTCAGAAGTTAAAAGGATATGCGGATGTACCCTCACACGTGCGCACCAGTGCTTACTTTTCGAGACTAGAGAAGAAGCATGGTAGGGGGGGACAAGTTGCGCCGCTTTGGTTGCGCAGTGGTTGCTGGACGCACTATTAGGCCTGACGTCAGCATGGGCCTTTTTTCGGGTGCGAGTAAAGAAAGCGACGCAGAACAGCATGAATCCTTAGAGTGTCAAGTCATGAACACCGATTCGGTCTTCAAGCGTCCATTTTTAAAATCGGTTTTTTTCTCGCGGAGTGAAACCTAACTGTACGAGGACTGTGATTTGTTCGTTTGTGTTAAAAACCGCGTATCTCGAGTTCCACTGGGTTAAATAAAAAAACTGTTTTAAAGCTCCAACTGCGTACAACCTTTTGAGATACGATTTATTCCTGTATCTTGATTTACCAAAAATATTTATCAAAATGTTTACACCATGTTTTTTCAAAGTTTAGTTTAGTTTATGTACAGAGCACGGCTGGCCGGATTGTTTAATAGAATGTCAACAATTGACAATATCCCTTGTTTCTCCTCACCTTCTTTCGAAGTGCTAGAAAACCACTGCGGAGGGGCTATGTGTTTCATAATTGCTTCTAGCGGTCCCCAAACAATTAGCATTGAGCGGAAAATTATTAATTTTTATTTTTGGTGATTTCAGAAATTCTTCTAATTATACAATGGCGTCACAAATTCCTTATCTCGTTGGAGAACCACAAAGAACAATTAACGGCGATGATTTCCTACTCTTTTCAATATAAAGTTAATATGCAAAATTTATTGGCTCATTCATTTTTGTCCAGTACGGATTCCAATTTTTTCCACCAAAGTGAGATCGGAAATAATTTTCTGAGAACCATTCTGGGCGCAATTGTTGTTGAAGAGCTGAAAAAACTTTCTCAGATGTATCGGGATGATGGGTTTTTTTTAATTCCTCAGGATCCTGTCTGGGCTATTGAACTAATTTAATCATAACATTGGCCCCCGGTATTTGAGTCAACTGTTGATAATAATTCTTGAAAACATGGGCTGTTTTCTGGCAGTTAGAAATCGGTTAACACCTAGAAGGAACGGTAAAAGTCGCTGGAGGTGCGCTTGAAGTATCAATTCAGAAGTGACACCAAAGTTAAAGGACCAAATAGGAATTATCGGCCAAATTACTTTTTCTACCGGTGGTCCGGGTCGTCAAAAAACGGTTAAAGTCGGTTAAAAAAGATACGGTGAAAATCGATCGGGATGGGCTTCAAGTGTCGATTTTGAAGTGGTTTATCGAAAACATGTCCAAAGACACCAAAGTTCATGAACTAAACACAAATTAGGGGAAATTAAATTTTTTCCGATTTTTCTGGTCGTTAAAAATTGGTTGAACGTGGAAGGAGGCGATGAAAATTGATCGGGATGTATCGATTTTGAAGTGCTTTATCAAAAACATGTCCAAAGACACCAAAATTCATGAACTAAATCCAAATTAGGGGAAATTAAAATTTTTTCCGGTTTTCTGGTCGTTGAAAGTGGAAGGGGGTGATGGAAATCGATCGGGATGGGCTTAAAATATCAATTTAGAAGTTCTCTATCGAAAAAAGTCCAAAAACACCAAAGTTCACGAACTAAATACAAATTATTGCGCAAATTCCAAATTTGACAAAAATGGCGTTTTTGACCTAGAGCGGTCACTAAATCTTTTCCAAAAAATTCCGGACCACGTTCCCCCCTATTTTTTTGGCCCAAATAATAGATCTAGGGGGTGGGGGGTTTAGGACCACTCTAGTAACTATACTTATTTATGTAATAAATATGTTGCTTAAATATTACTACTATTAAATATGCTCAGATATGCTAAAATATGATTACATATGCTCGGTGTAACTAAAATATGCACGAGAGGGCTTAGACATGCAAAATATGAAAAATTTAATCATCACCATTTAATTGCATTTTACTAGATGCGGATAGATCCAAAAGGATATTGTCAGCATGTCAAAATTTAAGAATATGCATCTATACTGGTGGAAAAAAAAGAAACACTTGAAATTCGTGAAATTTCGACCATTTTCAAACCGCCATAACTCGGCGTATTTTCAATCGATTTTGATGAATGCGGGCGAAAAACTTTCAAGTGTCTTCTTTAAAGTCATGCATGCGAACTTAAGCGTAACCTCTTCCGCCCCCTCTAGCGCCCCTGTGAAACCTTGTCCAACTTTGACGATGTCTACGGAGTTGGAAACATTTTGTCGACTCGATCTCAAACAACGACAAGTTCCTACGACGATTTGGCACCAAGTTATGGGTGTTTGAAAAAAGTGCATTTTGAGGTTTTCCGCACATACTCGGTGACTTTTCAACCAAATTTGATGATTCTTTCGGGAAAATATCCCATTTTGGCTCTACTTTAAAGGGGTTAACTCACATTGGAATGATCCCTTTTTAAATCCTTCAACCCTAGAACAAAAGAAAAACACGTTTTTGGGCAAAAAAACGTCATACTTTGGCAACGTGCACCGAGTTGGAAAAATGTGTCGACTCGATCCACCAAAAGGGCATTGAAGTGTTTTCAATTACCTGCATAGGACTTAAATAAAGAAGTTCCTACGACGATGTGGGACAAAGTTATGGGTGTTTGAAAAAAAAGCGAATTTTGTGGTCTTTTTATTTTTTGTTTGGAGGGGCGTAGAGCCCTCTCTTTGAGTGGGGGATAAACACTCTCAAAGAGGACACATTTTGCTTTTGATTTCTCAATTTCTCTTTCTTGGGAAAATTATTTTTTTTTTAGAATGCTGTGGAGGAAAATCCCATGTCAACTCTTGATGGTTCATCTCCCGCTATCCTAGCAGATGATACGCCTATAGAAAATATTCTATAATATTAACCTTTTATAGTTCTGTTATTTTAAACATCTTACTTAAGTGGCATTTTTCCAGTAAGGGGATTATCTACGATTTTCTTCCAGTAAATCAAAACACTTTTGTTAGGATCTCATTTCTGTACATTTTTTTTTTCTTCTACTACACCTTCATGTTATCTATTTTCTTTTTTATTTTGTTTTCAGTAATCTCCTCAACGAATCGAATATGACATACTCTATTTCTTTTTATTAATGGGATTTGGGACTTGTTTTGATATAACTGGGAGTTCTTTTAAGAAAGAAACAATTTAGTCTTGTTCTTGATCTGATTCCATTATTAACGGGGTGACGGAAGAAATTCTTACAGCCTCAGATAATTAAAAACTTGTTGATAATATTGTAGAAAGTATGGAAGATTTGACAGAACTTTTGATTATTAGTGGAAATAGCCACTTAAACTCTGCTTAAACAATCCTCATAAGAGAAATATCACAGAAAATGTGATGTGTTAAATATCAAATGTATCATAGGTGACTGACTAGTAACTTTAGGAAAAGTATTTACTGGAAAATTCATCAGTATTTACTTAATGTAAAAGTTAAAGATTATGCATACAAATTTAAGTAAATACTTGTACTTTTAGCATTTACTTTGAAGAACTTACTTTTACTACAAGTAAAAACTTATTTTTTATGCATATGAGCCATTGATTAAAGAAACTTCCAAACTGACAGTAAAATTACAATCTTCAGTTGTTCACTGTGTCATCAACTAGATCAACGTATCTAGCGCCAAACGGCACCTTAAATTTTTTTGAAATTTTAAAACTCGCGTATCTGTGGACATGGATCGATTAAAAAATGTATAATTTCTCTATTTCCCAAGGGCACTATAAATAAATTATTTTAAATTGCTTATTACATATTGCTTCATACATTTATTGTAAACACTCGAATGTATCTAGTGCCAAACGGCACTTTAAAAAAATTTGAAATTTTAAAACTCGCGTATCTGTGGACATGGATTGATTAAAAAAATGTATAATTTCTCTATTTTCAAAGGGCACTCTAAACAAATTATTTTAAATTGCTTATTACATGTTGTTTCACATATTTATTGTAAAAACTCGAATGTACCTAGCGTCAAACGGCACTTTAAATTTTTTTTGAAATTTTAAAACTCACGTATCTGTGGATATGGATTGATTAAAATAATGTATAATTTCTCCATTTGCAAAGGGCACCATAAACAAATTATTTTAAATTGCTTATTACATGTTGCTTAAACCATTTATGGTAAACACTCGAATGTATCTAGCGCCAAACGGCACTTTAAAATTTTTTGAAATTCTAAAACTCACGTATCTGTGGACATGGATCGATTAAAAAATGTATAATTTCTCCATTTGCAAAGAGCACCATAAACAAATTGTTTTAAATTGCTTATTACATGTTGCTTAAAACAATTATGGTAAAAACTCGAATGTATCTAGCGCCAAACGTCACTTTAAAAAATGTTGAAATTTTAAAACTCGCGTATGTGTGGATATGGATTGATTAAAAAATGTATAATTTCTCTATTTCCAAAGGGCACCATAAACAAATTATTTTAAATTGCTTATTACATGTTGCTTAAAACATTAATAGTAAAAACTCGAATGTATCTAGCGCCAAACGGCACTTTAAAATTTTTTGAAATTTTAAAACTCGCGTATCTGTGAACATGGATGGATTAAAAAAATGTATAATTTCACCATTTGAAAAGGGCACCATAAACAAATTATTTTAAATTGTTTATTACATGTTGCTTAAAACATTTATGGTAAAAACTCGAACGTACCTAGCGCCAGACGGCACTTTAAAAAATTTTGAAATTTTAAAACTCGCGTATCTGTGGACATGGATTGATTAAAAAATGTATAATTTCTCTATTTCCAAAGGGCACTCTAAACAAATTATTTTAAATTGCTTATTACATGTTGCTTAAAACATTAATGGTAAAAGCTCGAATGTATCTAGCGCCAAACGGCACTTTAAATTTTTTTGAAATTCTAGGCTCATTAGGCTCATTAGAAGCATTGCGCAAATTTGTCAGGCACTATCGAGCCGTTTAGCATGTTTTATTATTTTTGTACACTATTGTCCACTATTTATTGAATTGTTTTTAGTTAAGCATTTTATATTTTAATTGTGACACTTGATTTTAAACTGTTTTTAGTTAAGTGTTTTAATTTTAAACTGTAACACTTGTTTTTAAATTGTTTTTGGTTAGGTATTTGTAATTTTAATTTTAAATTGTAATATATTTATATTGTTTTTAATTTAAGTATTTTACTTTTAAATTGTACTGTTTTATTTCTTTTTAATTTGAACGTTGTGTCCCTATTTTTTTATAAACAATGTATGTATTTTCCATGGTATCAACCCGTTAACAATAAACAAACAATAAACAAACAAACAAAACTCACGTATCTGTGGACATGGATCGATTAAAAAATGTATAATTTCTCTATTTGCAAAGGGCACTATAAACAAATTATTTTAAATTGTTTATTACATGTTGCTTAAAACAATTATGGTAAAAACTCGAATATATCTAGCGCCAAACGGCACTTTAAAAAATGTTGAAATTTTAAAACTCGCGTATCTGTGGATATGGATTGATTAAAAAATGTATAATTTCTCTATTTCCAAAGGGCACTATAAACAAATTATTTTAAATTATTTATTACAAGTTGCTTAAAAAATTAATGGTAAAAACTCGAATGTATCTACCGCCAAACGGCACTTTAAAATTTTTTGAAATTTTAAAACTCGCGTATCTGTGAACAATGATCGATTAAAACATTAATTACTTAGTTATTTCTAAAGATATCCACAACTAAATTGTTTTTTCCGCTACCGACAACGTAAATAAGTATTGCATCCATTGTTACAGGCACCGTAAGTGGCTGATAACATTCGTGGTGTTTGTTGTCCTTGGCGACGGAACTTAATTTTTACTTACGGACCTAGGAAAATAATAAACAGAAACGTAACGCTCTAACATATAGGCGAGCAACACATTTTCGTCTATACCTATAGCATCGGCATCCTTTTTACATAACCACTGTTTAAAAGAGTCGTAATAGGGCACATACCTTTTTCGATTTTGTCGGTAACATGTTCTAACACGCAATATTCGCAGCTTCGTTTGCATCCATGCCCGCAAAAACTGTCACTGGATTGGCACAAACAAACACAATTCGACATTGTTTTCTCGGTTGCTGGGTTGCCATAGAACGCATAGGTGACTATAAAAATTTTGATCCCAAATGTACAAGCCGTATTTTAGAATATTTTCTGATCTTTTTTAAGTATTATATTTCCGGTAGCGGAAAAAAATTAATAAGCAACACGGAACGTAATGACAATTAACATTTTCGGCAGGCGTATTCGCCTACCTCAAATGTTAATACGTCCTTACGTTCCTTGTTGCTTAAATAACTATTAAGTTACCTAATTCATGTTGCTTGTCGTGTTTATGTTTAAAAATCGAATGTGTCTAGCGCCAAACAGCACTTATAATTTTTTGAGGTTTTATTTTTCTCGATTTCTTGGTCGATTTAAGAATATAATTGCTTAGTTGTTTTTGAAGGGCACTATAAATAAATTAATGTAAATTATTTGGTCGTTGTTGCTTGTGATATTTATGTGAAATTTGTTTATGCAAGTAGCTTCAAACGGCATGTTATATTTTTTTTACTGTGGTGTATAATTGTTGAAAATAAAGGTTAATTTTAAAAATTAATTCCATCCCGAGTTTTGACGGAAATTTCAAACGAATTATTTTTAATTGTTAGTAGGATATCCCTTAATACATTTGTGCAAACATTTGAACTGGGGTTACACCGTAACGGCTGTAATTAATATTTCATTCAGATTGGTCATAATTCGGGTGATTGTGGAGGCGCTAAAATCCGTGGCTAACTTCTCGTCGGTGTCCTTACATCGTGTCATGTATTTTCCATTTTCATTTGCCTCGGGAGGTCTGGGAGAAGAAGAAGAATTTTTATGAAACCCGTGCGTACTTTTTCAAGCAGATTTACCTCCGAATTAGAACCAGTTCTAAATAATTTACATGAAAATTTACTGCACAATTCTCTGTATGCAACTGTGTTTATTATTTTTTTGAAAATTAACATGTTAATTTCGTGTAAAATTAAGCACCGTGTCAAACGGGCTTTAAACCATAATGGAACATCAAAAGTACTCTATATGTGTTTCAGGTTAAACATAGTTAAGCTGCTATTGAACCACTAAACCTTAAAAGATTATGATAACGCGCTAAGAAAGAAACAGATGCAATCTAACATGTTGCCTGAATTAACGAATTTATTTTTATTTACTCACTATAAACTACAATAATCGCATTCGAAACTTTTTAAATATCCAATTGATTCAATTCCATCCTTAAACTAAATAGAATCATCGACTGTTTTGTAGTTAATATAATACGATTATGGATCATCAATAGCACATTCACATTAATTTGTGAAAACTATTTAACACGTTCAACAAGATTTTAAAATCTGAAAGTTTCGTAGTAATTAAATGTCCTTTGTATATCTTTCAGAAAACAATTAATTACACTTTTTTGTAATAATTATTACACCTCGAAATATCACCAATAACACAAGTTTTTTAAGCAAGGTATTTTTTTTACGAAACCACGTAATTGGTCTCTCGGTCGGAGGACCGGAAATCCCGTCATTAAGTTGCCATCCTTAGACCTTGGGATTAATTGTTCGATAAAATAACGTGCTTCTAACGAGAGAAAATGCTGCTGCAGTCAATTAATTAAAATATGAATGTGTTCATATTTTAACATTGTTCATCATGGGATACTTTCCGATCGCCATTTTCTACATAATTGCGCCACGGATTCCTTACAAAACGCAATTATGTGAATACAAAAACGGCCATTTTATGCACACGCCTGAGATGCATTCCCGTTTTCGATTTACTTATTGAAGAAAGTTTGTGAGAAAATTCTCGATCGATTCTCATGCAGAAAAAAAGTTTCAATTTGCGTATATCTAGTATTTGCAGTAATTATTGTTGAAGAAAACAATAGGATACGCACAGTGATAAGTTACATCTTGCTTTAATCTTTAACGTATTTACTGAATAATATAGTCATTTATTAACCAGGAAGTAACGGTTGTTCATGATAGTAATTGTATTGTTTGCTTTTCACACAGACTTATACAAGCCGGGGTGAGTTGCCAGGACTAGGGAAATTTCCTTAAATCTAGAGAAGTTTTAACCTTTTTAGGGGAGAATTTTACGATTTTCGCCAAAATCTGGGGAAATTGAGAAAATTTTGAAACTAAAAATAAAAAAAGTAACAGGCTATTTTCGTCTTTATTAATAGTATATTATTAAACGAGTGAGAAAGTTGGCCATTGCCACGAGCAGGAGCGGCTCGTTATATAAAGCCAAGGAGCCATTGAGCTCAGCAAGACTTTTTAACTAATTTTTAAAATTCTTTTTGTTTGATGGTGAGGTTACATGGACGAAGAATGGTGTACAGATTTAGTGCATGTCTGGGACAAAATGTAAATGCACGATAAATCGAAAGTAAACATAATCATATTTTCAGCTTGTTCGGCTGTTTGAAATTATGAACCTTTACTTTCCAACTCAAAATATAATCCTGGACTTTGAAGATTAATCGTTCTTTCTTTCTTCGAAAAATGAGGCAAGGGCCTCCCCATATTGTAAAAGTAGCATCAACATGTTCCACGAGCAGCTACTGAGAGTCATACTAATCAAGTGAATTGTTTTATTTGAATTATTCAATTTTGTATCTACTAAATATAAACTTAACTTTTCTGGACGATTAAAGCGAAAATTAAAAAAAAAAATTCCTTTAAAAAAAAATTGGAAAAATATTTTGAACAATAGAGTGATTTTTGAGACTAATTTAAACCATTTTCTTACTAGAATATTCTGCATTTTTTATTATTAAGACTGTATTTTCAAATTTTTTTTGTCTAAATTGTTGATCATTTGGCCTAAATATTCTTAATTTTGAACTAAATTTTCGATTTCATTGTTAAAATTTTCGACTATTTGGTCCGCATTTTTTATTTCTCTCGACGAATTTTTAGTTTTTAAATTTTTGACCTGTATTTTCGATATTTTCGGTCAAAATATTTTAACTTTTACCCTAAATATCCTTTATTTTGACCTTTCGCGATTTAATTGTTTACATTTTCGATTTTTTGGCCCGCATTTTTGAGTATCCCGCCGAATTTTTAATTTTTAGATTTTTGACCTGTATTTTCAATTCTTCTGGGACTAAATTTTCGATCTGTTGACCTAAATATTCTATATTTTGACGTACATTTTCGATTTAATTGTTAAAATTTTCGTTTTTTTTTGGTCCGTATTTTTGATTTTTTGAGCCGAATATTTAAATTTTAGATTTTTGAACTGTATTTTCAATTTTTTTTTTTTGTTTAAATTTTTGATCATTTACTCTAAATATTCTTTATTTTGACCTAAATTTTCGATTTAATTGTTAAAAATTTTGATTTTTCGGTCCACATTTTTGATTTTTCAGGCCGAATTTTTAATTCTAGTTCCAAATTTTTGATATGATTTTGGTTAAAATATCTATAATCTGAATGATGTATTAATATGCGAGATTTATTTTATTTTTTTCCGGTATTTTCGAGTTTTGTTTGTTGAAATTTTAAAATTTTTAGTCTGCATTTATTATCTTTAGGCCCGAGTTTACGATGTATTGTCTAAATTTTCGACTTTCTGGCCAACATTACAGTTTTTTTTTAATTTAATTTTTTTAATCTTTTGACCTCAATTTTTCTTTATTTTGACCTAACTTTTCGATTTTATTGTTAAAATTTTCGATTTTTTGGTCCCAATTTTTGATTTTTTGTTTAGTCTGCATTTATTATCTTTAGAGCCGAGTTTTCGATGTTTTGTCTAAATTTTAGACTTTTTGACCAACATTGTGGATTTTGCCCTAAATTTTGATTTTTTTTTATTTGTCTTTTCAAATTTTTCTTTCCTTGGTCCACTATTTCTTCTTTGTTCCATTTTTCTTTTATTTTTCTTTATTTTGACCAAAATATTCGATTGGTTTGTTGAAATTTTCGATTTTTTTTGTCTGCAATTTTTAACTTTACACTTGTTTTCGATGTTTTGTCTAAATTTTCACCGTTTTAGGCCCTATTCTAGATTTTTACTTTTTTGGGCTATATTTTGTATTTTGTTATTTTGGCTTCGATTTTTGGTCTATTGGCCGAATTTTTCTTTACTTCGACTTAAATTTTTGATTCGTTTGTTAAAAATTTTGATTTTTTGGTCTACCACTTTGATTTTTGGGTACGAATTTTAGATTTTTGGTGTTGATTTTTATTTTTGACCCATATTTTAGATTTTCTTAACTTGAATTATTGATTTTATTGTGCGGATTTTTTTAAATTTTTATATTTGCTATTATTTTCGAATTTCTCGTTGGAACTTATTTTAAGTTAAAAATAGTTATTTTTGGGGCTGAAAATGGCAAATTATTTTTCTTTTGCTTGTATTTTCTGCATTTTTTATTTTTAAACCAGGATTTTTGATTTTTTGGCCGATATTTTAGATCTTTCGAAAATATTCGATTGGAAGATGATTAGTTCTTTGCTTCTTCAAAAAATGAGGGGGGGATATTGTATAAGTGGCTTTACTATCAACATGTTCCACGAGCTGCCACTGGCCACGAGGGTGAAGTTTTTTGCAATTCACACAAGTGGCAATGGCCAACTTGTTCACAAGTTTAATACTATACTTTTTCGCATCATATTAAATAATTACCTAAAACTTTTTCGAACTTTTATAACGAAGAATTTTTCTATTTGGTAATTGCGGCACTTCGCTGACAAAATTATAATATTTATGAATTCGTGTTTTCACAAACAAATCGTAACCATAGTAACAACTAAACTGTTGACAAAGTAAAATCGTCGTCATTTCATTGGCTGAAACCTGTTGGGGAATGAAAGATGAAACCGCTATCATTTGATTGGACGTCACCTGTGGAGAAAACGATTGGGCCAAGTACTGGACAGCTTTCTCAATCAAAAACGATTTAACAATGTTTATATTATTTCATAAGTTGCGAAATAGTATATTGTACAACGAGCATATAATGATGGCTATTAATCACGAGAACGATGTTTGCGGAACGAGCCGTAGGCGAGAGCAGGAAATCGTTTGAGTTATAAATGGCCATTATATGCGAGTTGTACACTATACTTTGTTCACGAAAATTAAAATCAAAATTAAAATTAAAATCAAAATAAAAATAAAAAAAAACAAAAACAAAATCAAAATTAAAATCGAAATTCAAGTTGTAATTACAATTACAATTGAAAAAAAAATAAAATCTGTATTAAACAGCGTAAACAAAATATTATCATAAATCGCGTTCTGTGAATTAAAGCTCAAATTAGCGTGTTTAATAACCATATTAAACACGCAAATGCGTGTTTAAGAAATTGAGTGTTAAATGTACCCCATTAATACTGCCCATACAATTAAATAATGCGCACATTATAACATTTTTGCGAACAAAATATATTTAATGCTTCTGCAACAAGTGAGGTTGTCTCAAATTTATTTATAAAAAAGTAATATCAATATTTCGATACTTGCATATCACTACAAACCTAAATAGAAAAAAACTCGTCGTTTCCTTTCTCTGTGTACGTGCTTTTTGCAAGCTTTAAGGCATCCGTAATGAGTGTCCGCCTAAAGCCAATTCTGTTCATACTCGGTTTTTCACAGCAAATTAAAGTAATCGCAAGTGCGCAGGTAATGCGTTACGCTCTACTTTCTAATTTAGTTTAGCTATTATCACATTATATTACACGAAGCTGACTGGATATACTCACTCTAATTATTGCGATCATTTCGGAATAATATATTTAAATTCGAATTACATTTACATAATGGCATTCAGACAATCTAATAGAAACACTTGTTCCTGTTAAACAAGTTTCGATAACTAAACTAGCGCATTTATTTAAATTCTAACGCACTCTGATGATTTTTAAGATCCTAAGAAATTTTAATGTATCTGGCGGAATAATCATGTCTTTATTATAACTTCAGAAGCACTAGATACGTTGTTAACATTGCTTTACGTCCTTGAATGGTTTTCTGACTATTTCTTGTGATTTCAATATCAGAATGAAAGTCTCCTATTAATTATGTACGCAGAAACAGAGACCTTAAATAATATTCATAGTGTTATTATTGGTTTACAAACTGATTATGTCAATAAGTGAATGTCAATAAGTGATTTGGATTTGTAGTTGAATAGAATTTATTTGGTTTGAAATGCAGTAGCTCATGTTTGTAATATAGAATGTGTCGATTAAGAACTTTCTATCAGTTTTATTAATAGTTACATACCGAGGTGGAAAGTGTTTCATTAACCCGTTTTTTTTTTCGGTGTTCCAAAAAAAGAACACTGGGTTTATTCCCGAATTATAAGATTATAAGTGGTCGCACGAGTTTGTTTGCGTTATGCACTTATTCTACACACATATGCATTAAAGAACTAAATGTATTATTATCTTATCACTTGTACACTGATGGAAAAAAATTAAACACTTGAAATTCGTGAAATTTCGACCATTTTCAAACCGTCATAACTCGGCGTTAAATCGATTTTGATTAATCTTTCAGGGCGAAAAACTTTGAAGTGTCTTCTTGAAAGTCATGCATGCGAACTTAAGTCTAATCTCTTTCGCCCCCGTCTAGCGCCCCTGTGCCAAAAAAAGTTTTTTCTGGAAACCATGTCCAACTTTGACGATGTCTACGGAGTTCGAAAATGTTTGTCGACTCGATCCACCATTAAGGCATTAAAGCTTGATCAATTCCCTATGCAGGACTCAAACAACGAGGTTCCTACGACGATTTGGCACCAAGTTATGGGTGTTTGAAAAAAGTGCATTTTGAGGTTTTTCGCTCATAACTCAGTGACTTTTCAACCAAATTTGATAATTCTTTCAGGAAAAAATCCCATTTTTTGCAACGTGTACCGAGTTGGAAAAAATGTGTCGATTCGATCCGCCAAAAGGGCATTGAAATGTGTTCAATTACCTACGCAGGCCTCAAATGACGAAGTTTCTAAGACGATTTGGCACAAAGTTATGGGTGTTTGAAAAAAAAATGCATTTTGTGGTCGAAATTTCACGAATTTCAAGTGTTTAATTTTTTTCCTTCAGTATATTTAACCATTATCATTTAAATGTTTTCAGAATTTAAAAAGGAATAATTCGCGAAAAAAATGGGTTAATGTCGAAAGATTAGTTAAATTTATCTCGAGGAGTCAGTTAACTTTATTTCGAGGAGGAATGTAACTTTTTACCGAGGTTTGTATACCATTTAACCTCTTCAGGGACAAATTAATTTTGAAGTTTCAAATCCTTTAAGAAACAATTGATATCTCGCCAGTAGAACCGGACAGGAGGTATCTGCATGGAAATCAGCAACTGTAGCAGCTTTCAGAGCTTGACATGAGATGGCAGTATTGAGCTAAATTAAATTTGTTTGAAATGTGTTCGTCATTTTTTAAAACGTACACAAATGTGTTTCTGTCCCTGAAGAGGTTAATTCACAACCGCACCTATGATTTTTATGAGAAAAATTCAGGTAAATTTTGTCGTTAAAAAAGTTTAACTCATCTGGTAGGGAGTTTTTTGTTATAGCATTAACATTGAATTAAAAAAATGTCAATAAGGTGTGCAAGGATTGTACTCCATTGGAGTTAAAGGAAGCAGCTGGAAAAGCGAAAGAAAGCCTGCTTTCGGAAAATAGAAGCGTACGAAAAGAATTGACGGGTGCGAAGTTAGCAATAGATTTCAGCAAAAGATTTTAAAATTCATTTTTTTGCCATAAAAATGTACATTTTCCAAAAACCTTCTATAAGCAGGGTGGGGTTACTACTAAAGAATACACATGAACCTCCCCCACCCCAAAATTTCAACCCCATACAATTTTTCACACTATATAGATAAGATAAGATAAGATAAGATAATTTTATTGGTGCATTACAGGAAGTTTACACAGGTCAAGAGTTTGCATAATAGTAAAAATATTTAGATAAAACATATTGGCGTAAGTAAACAAGCAAACTAGATGTAGATATAATTCTAGTGTAAAGCCTTACGTTCTATAATAAAGGACTTCTTATTTATATAATATGAAATAGATATTATAGATAAAATATTTACATTTATGTACGATACGACATATTAAAATCAGCACAAACATATTAATAAGTTGTTTTAAAATTAAGCTAAATTAACACATATGTTATAATATAGATAATTACATGATAACCTAAAAAAATATACAAATTAAAAGATAGTCCAAAAATGAGACCAAAGATTGCATGGAATATTGTGTAGAGTGTAAGAAGCCAGGTAGCTGTTCAAACCCTAATTTGGTATAGCATAATCCGCGCTTAGGTGTTCTTCAATATTGTAAAATACCTTTCCTAGAAGATATGCTTTTAGTCTCATTTTAAACTGTTTAGTGTCAAGCAGCTTTATGGCCTCTGGAAGTTTATTATAAATTTTCGGTCCGTAGTAACTTGTACCATTTTGTGATTTCGATAGACGATAACGATGCAGGTAGATATTAGAATTAGTCCGTGTGTTATGACCATGAAATTCATTATGTACACGATATAGTTTAAAGTTTTTGTGGACATATATTAGACATTCTAGTATGAAGAGTGAGGGTAGCGTTAATATTCCCAAACGAGCAAATGCAGCCTTACAATCTTGCCTATACCCTAGTCCAGATATCACCCTGACCGCTCTCCTCTGAAGCCCAAATAATCTATTTATTATGGTCGAATGACCCCATGTTATTATGCTATATGTTAAATACGATTCTATTAGTGAAAAATATATAGTTCTTAGAGCTTGCAGAGGTACACAGTTGGTGAGTTGTCTTAGAAGGTATATGTGTCGGCATACTTTGCCTGCCATTTTATTACCATGAGTGTGCCACGATAACTTATTATCTAAATGGATGCCCAGAAATTTGACATTAATTTGATTAACAGGAGGAATACTTAGTGAAAATGTGATGTTAGCCGTTTTTTCTTTATTTATTGTTAATTTATTAGTAGTAAACCAATTTGATGAATTTAATTCGCTCATTTTGTTTTGCTCTAAAGCTGATTTTAAATCGGACGATTTATTTATAATGGTGGTATCATCCGCATAAAGAAAAAATTTACCTTCTATATCTGAGTACGTTAAGTCATTAATGTAGATTAAAAAAAGGAGGGGCCCCAGGATAGACCCTTGTGGTACCCCGTGTGTTAAGTCTACTTCAAACAGACACAGTCAAACGCCTTGCTGAGGTCGAGAAAGGAAGCAGTTGTGTGCAGTCCTGTCTCAAATACGTTTAGAATCTCCTGAACAAGTGCGCTGACCGCATCCACCGTAGATCGCCCCTTGCGGAAGCCATATTGTTGATTAGATAGTAAATTTTCAGTTTCCACAAATTCTATTATTTGGTCAAATAGTACCTTTTCATAAACCTTCGACAGTATTGGCAAGATGGAAATGGGTCTATAGTTACTTAGATCAGATGTATCACCTTTTTTTATAAATCGGCGTAACCCGCGCTTTTTTTAATGATTTGGGAAATATGTTCATTTTTATGCATAAGTTAATTAACTTCGTTATGGGAATTACTATGACATCAGTTATCTTTTTTAGTAGTAAGTTGAGGAAATTCCATAAACATCACGGCTTTTTGAGCTTTTTAATTTTTTTATTATATCTCTGACTTTGACGTATGTAGTTTCTTTCAATTTGAAGTATCGTGAGCTTTTGTTAGGAAATGACTTTGCCATTATAAAAAAAAGTCTCCATTTTCGCTAACTTCGATGACCGATAAGAAAATGCTGAAAACATGTAATTATTCTACATACTTAGACCTACTAATACAAAACATAACAAAAACGTTCCGGCCCCTAGATCACATCAAAAAAAAAAAAAAAAACTTGTCCGCTCCATGCACCGCGAAGAGGTGCGCGGGCACACTTACTAAAGTTTTTTACGATGTTCGATGTCCGTCTCGAAAAAGTAAAAAAATACAAAACAATCTAGATATACAGGCCTAACAACAGGAGAAATAAAAAAAACGTGTCGGCCCCTTGATCACTTTGAAAAAAAATAAACAATCCGACACACTCTCCGAAAATGTATGCGCCGTCACATTAACTGAAGTTTTTTTTAAGTTCGATGACCGTCATAAAAAAGTTAAAAAATTATAAACAATCTAGATATACAGGCCTAACAATAGGAGAAATAAAAAAAACGTGCCGGCCCCTTGATCACTTTGAAAAAAAAATAAACAATCCGACACACTCTCCGAAAATGTATGCGCCGTCACATTAACTGAAGTTTTTTTTAAAGTTCGATGACCGTCATAAAAAACTTAAAAAATTATAAACAATCTAGATATACACGCCTAACAATAGGAGAAATAAAAAAAACGTGCCGGCCCCTTGATCACTTTGAAAAAAAATAAACAATCCGACACACTCTCCGAAAATGTATGCGCCTTCACATTAACTGAAGTTTTTTTTAAAGTTCGATGACCGTCATAAAAAAGTTAAAAAATTATAAACAATCTTGATATACAGGCCTAACAATAGGAGAAATAAAAAAAAACGTGCCGGCCCCTTGATCACTTTGAAAAAAAAATAAACAATCCGACACATTCTCCGAAAATGTATGCGCCGTCACATTAACTGAAGTTTTTTTCAAAGTTCGATGACCGTCATAAAAAAGTAAAAAAAATATAAACAATCTAGATATACAGGCCTAACAATAGGAGGAATAAAAAAAACGTGCCGGCCCCTTGATCACTTTGAAAAAAAAAATTATCCGTCACAATCTCCGAAAATGCGATTTCTCTTTATTTTTCAATTAAGCCTTTCACAGTATAAATATTTTAAAGAATAATGTATACAACACACATGTGATGTTATCACATCGATGTTATTAACATTGCAATGTGAAACTGAACAACGCTGTTAAAAACTGTATTCTGAACAATCTGATGTTCACAAATTGGCAACAGTGCAACGTTTATAGCACGATTATAATTGATGATTAATAATACGTTTTTAAGGATATTTTTAGAAATCAAATGAGTATTTCATAAAGCATGTATATGAATATTGGAATATTACTATCCATTTGAGTTTTCTGTTGACGAAAAGCAAGTTAGGCCTGTATATCTAGATTGTTTATAAATTTTTAACTTTTTTATGGCCGTCATCGCACTTTGAAAAAAACTTCAGTTAATATGACGGCGCATACATTTTCGGAGAGTGTGTCGGATTGTTTATTTTTTTTTTCAAAGTGATCAAGGGACCGGCACGTTTTTTTTATTTCTCCTATTATTGGGCCTGTATATCTAGATTATTTATAAATATTTAACTTTTTTACGGCGGTCATCGAACTTTGAAAAAAACTTCAGTTAATGTGGCGGCGAAAACATTTTCGGAGCGTGTGTCGGATTGTCTTTTTTTTAAGTGATCAAGGGGCCGGCACGTTTCTTTTATTTCTCCATTTATTAGGCCTGTATAGATTGTTTATAAATTTTTAACTTTTTTATGGCGGTCATCCAACTTTGAAAAAAAACTTCAGTTAATGTGACGGCGCGCGGCGCATACATTTTCGGAGTGTGTCGGATTGTTTATTTTTTTTCAAAGTGATCAAGGGGCCGGCACGTTTTTTTATTTTTTGTATTAGTAGGTCTAAGTATGTAGAATAATTACATGTTTTCACTATTTTCTTATCAGTCATTGAAGTTAGCGAAAAAGGATATTTCTTTTTTATATAGTGTGAAAAATTGTAGGGGGTTGAAATTTTGGGGTGGGGGAGGTTCATATGTATTCTTTAGTAGTAACCCCACCTTGCTTATAGAAGGTTTTCGGAAAATGTACTTTTTTATTGCTGAAATCTATTGCTAACTTCACACCCGTAAAGAATTGTGAAAGTGAAAATTAGATTGGGCAATCAGGTTGGGAAATTAAGGTAGGAAAAGAGGGTGGGAAGTAGAGGTCAGTAATGTGATACTTCCCAAGGTCAGAAATACCAACATTACAAATACAGTTGTTAATAAAATAATATAACAATTCTATTTACACGGAGTAATTGCTTATGTGCAATTATAAGTTTTAACCCTAGTACTGATGAAAGCAACGGTAGCCATTTTGCCATTGCTTTCAGACTGTGTTGTGGGTGAATTTAATTGTAAGTTCGGTTTAGTTCTGGTTGAGTTCAGAGCTTTAAATACCAAGTATGTTAAATAAGATTGATGAGGCAGCCGAAAAAGGCAAGAAATTGCGGTACGAGAAAATGTGACGTTTCATTATAGATTATAGATTAGCGTCGGGCTCAGTGGTCTATAATGAGATCATCCATGGGCTATAAAGACTCATTTATGTCAATGAAACGTGTGCATATTAGACCAATCATAATATAAATCATGATTATTGTCCCTAGATATCAAAAATATATTTTTCTCCACGACCACCATAGAATTTAAGTATTCTGAAATCAATTTTGATTATAGAACGTACACATTCTCACTCTTGTTATGGAACAAAACACTATGCGCTTATGCGTTTTGCATGTAATTCATTCCATAACAAGGGATAGAATGAATATTCTCACATCGTTTCGAATAAAACAATTAGCCTTGGATATCACAATTGTCAAAATACTATAAACATAACCACAAACGTGATAAAACGTAAGTTCTTTGTGTTCATTATTTTATTAGTCTATTTTATCTGGTCGAGGAGAAAGTATAGTCTGATACTCGGTAAGAATGGAAATTCAGATGCTCGTGGTTCCTCGCGCTCGCCTAACGGCTCGCGCTCGAAATATTCCACTCGCATCGAATTTCCATTCTAACCTTGTTACAGAATATACTATTCCGCTACCGACAACGTAACTAAGCATTACATCTATGGTTACAGGTATAGTGGCTGATAACATTCGTGGTGTTTGTTGTCCTTGACGACGGAACTTAATTTTTTACTTACGGACCTAGGAAAATAATAAACAGAAACGTAACGCTCCAACATATAGGCGAGCAACACATTTTCGTTTATAGCGTCGGCATCCCTTTTACATAACCACTAGTTAAAAGAGTCGTAACAGGACACATACCTTTTTTGATTTTGTCGGTAACAGGTTCTAACACGCAATATACGCAGCTTCGTTTGCATCAATGCCCGCAAAAACTGTCACTGGATTGACACAAACAAACAAAATTCGACATCGTTTACTCGGTTGCTAGATCCGTAAGTAAAAATTAAGTTCCGTCGCCAAGGACAACAAACACCACGAATGTTATCGGCCACTTACGGTACCTGTAACTATGTATGCAATGCTTATTTACGTTGTCGGCAGCGGAAAAATAACTATTATTGCAACTCCAAATAATGAATATTATTATTATTAGTTTAAAAATTTTAAAAGTCACAAGGCGTAATTACGTAAACCATCTACAAAAACGAACCCACTGTAAAATACTTATTATCCTGATCTATAATTACCTCAATTATATAACAATTATTATATCTGACGTAGATATTTGAATTGTCATATATTACATAAACATAATTACCATCCACAGATGGATATTTTTTTGTGGTTTTGTGCTCAGGTTTTTTTTCTAAAACAAGAATTAAGTTGGGTTTTGGGGCATTTTGCACTTGCCAATCGAAGAAACTAAAAAATGGCAAAAGTAACTCCTCTTGCCAGATTGCCGTTAAAAAACTGCCACATGGTATAAAACTAAAATCGTAAATGTTTGTCCAGGTAAATTTGCTAAAACGCAAGTATGGGCTTTAATCAGGGTTCGGAAAATATCCGATATTTATATAAATATCAATATATCGGATATATATCCGATATATATCAACTTCTTGATATTTATTCTTGGTCATTAAGATGAATGTTTATATGACTTATTAATTATATAATGCACATACTTTATTTATATTATATTTATTTATTGCAAACAAACACAGTTGCTTACAATATAGTAAAAAAAAATATATTTAAATTGTTAAAATATTTGACTTCAAATTGAAAAATTTTTGAAATAAGGACTTTTTTGCTTTTCAATGTTTTCAGGGGTAAATTGAAGAATTTTCAAAGTGAGGACCTTTTTTTGTTTTTTTTTTGCTCATACTTACTTTTTCATTTTTAACAGAGTCGTGAGTCACTTCAAGAATCGACCTTTTTCGACAAAAAAGAGTCATTTCGCCGATCTCTAGTTTATATTAGAGCAAATGCTTACTATTTATATTGCTGCAACTGGGAATATTTGAGAAACGTGGGAATTTTTTGGTATTTTGTGTTTCATAAATATCCATGATATATATCATCGAATATATCACGATATATATCATGATATATATCGTGATATATATCCGATGATATATATCGTCCGAACCCTGGCTTTAATTGAATTCATTTATTTAAGGCTACATCATTTACATAAAAAAATATGTACACATATAGTAGATCAGAGGTTCCTAAACTTTTTAAGATATTGTACCGGTAATGTACTAGACAATATACACGTATAGTGGCGTACCAGTAGGTAAATATATTTGGAAAAACGAGCCCTAAGAAAATTCTCAAGTAATGACCTTTTTTCATCATAGATTGGGACGTCTGCAGTAGACAATGACACATATATTAAAACTTATAATAAAAACTAAAAGCGTATAAAAAATTGTATTCATAGAAGAGAACATGTGTTGCACATTAATATCATAGTCCAAAGATTACATGGTATGCCTATAACTCCCGCCACGCCCATTTTGAATCTTGTTTGGTGCCGCAATTATAACTATAAAAATCTGCACTAGAAATATAAATTACAACGTGACCAGACAAATTCGCACAGGAAGACTACTCACTTGAAAACTGCGCACAGCGAAAACTCCGCACACGAAAACTCCTCACACGGAAAACTCCGTACATGCTCACACGGAAAATTACTCACTTTTATCAATCCTCACAGGGTACGCACAACAAATATTTTAGGTACAATTATTAAATTTCACATTCATTTAAAAGCACAATGTACTGTAATTTTTGAAAATGTAAAATTTTTGGGTGTAATAAATTTTTGAAAATTATTGTTTAAAAAAATACTAATAATCATCTGCGTAGTTAATTAGCGGATGATTTTGATTGTTTAATAAATCTGATAAGTTATTTATACAATGTGTCTCTGTAAGTTGGAACCATATGGAAAACTTCTTTATTATTACATTTAGGAAAAAAATGTTATTCTTCATAAAAAGTTCTGCATGGTCTAAAATTTAAAATGCAACCTTCAGATATCTAATTTTTTCAATGGTTTTACTAGATTTCCCAAAAAATATTAATTTTGCTCGAGTAAACTATATTTATTTTTGACAATATCGATAAATGTTATTAAGAAAAGTTGATCGCAACTAAAAACCACGTTAAAATTTGTAATAACGTCCGTTTACAATGAAAAAACTGTTTTTTTTTCTTTATCGAAACTTACCTCTAAAATAAGAACGTAAATTTAATTGTAGTTACCTGTAATCTAGTATTCACTGGCAAGTGACAAGACATTTTCGACAATGACCCTCAAAACGTGTTAGAGTTTATAAAATACATACAAATGGCAGTGTTATTAACTTGGGAAAAAAAAATTGAAATTGTTTTGATTGTAGGAGAAAACTATAAAACACATAGAGAAGCAGCAAGTATTTTTAATAATAGACATCCCAATAGAAATATTAGTCATTCAACTGTGGCGAAAATAGACCAGTAGAAGCATTAAAAATAATTTTAATGTAAAACGCCAAAAATTAGTTGCTAATGAGAACACGCAGTTAGAAGTAATGCTGTCTGCTGTAGAATATCCAAAAATATCATTGCGCAAAAGGAAATCCTTGATACAGAATAATGCAAGTAAAGATACAGTGGCAAGAATTTTAAAACTAAATAAATACAGACCATTCAAACCAAAATTTGTAGACACATTGAAAGAAAGGGATTATGATAGGCGCTTTGATTTTTGCTGTCTCATCCAAGGAACGTTACAAGATGATCCATTTTTTATGAGATGTATAATTTTTTCCGATGAGGCAACATTTTCTGCAAATGGAATTGTCGCTGGTGGTCTGAGAAAAATCCCAATTTTACAATAAGACTCGTGACCAATATTCGTTTAAAACGAACGTGTGGCGTGGTATTTATAAAAATAGATTAATTGGACCGTATTTTTTCCACCAATCTATGAATGCCGAACGTTATTTACAATTTTTACAAAATCATATCAATGATTCTATAGACGAACTTCCCTTACAAGAATGTCAATGTATTTGGTTCCAACAAGACGGTGCCTCATGCCACAGTACATTAAATACTAGGAACTATCTTGAACATATTTTCAATGGAAAAGTGATTCACAGATATTCCGATCTTTTTTGGCCTGCTAAATCCCCTGACTTAACCCCTCTGGATTTCTACTTATGGGGTCACTTAAAACAAAAAGTTTATCAACAAGGGCCGTTTCAAGATGTTAATCATTTGGAGAGGATAATTTCAGAATCATGGCGGGAAATTTCTCCAGATATAAGAAAGCTTTGCGGGAATTTGCCAATAGAACGATGAAATGTATTGAAAGAGAGGGTGGATATGTCGAGGCAATAGTGGAATAGGTGAAAATTAAATTTGGATTCTTTTCATTAATAATTATGTTAGCGACACAATTTATTTTTTGTATTTATTGTTTTATTTGCAAATTAAAAGGAAAAGTTATCATGTTTTTATCAATCACAAGAGAAAAATGTTCATTATTGAAATTAGCAAAATTAATAGTAATTTAAAATGCAGAAAAATTCGTAAAAAATAACAAGATCCATGCTAGAAGGTTGTAATTGAATAATTGAACGTGGTTTTTAGTTGTGCTCAACTTCTCTTAATAACATTTATCGATATTGTCAAAAATAAATGTACTTTACTCTGGAGCAAAATTAATATTTTTTGAGAAATCTAGTAAACCATTGAAAAAATTAGATATCTGAAGGTTGCATTTTAGATTTTAGACCATGCAGAACTTTTTATGAAGAATAAAATTTTTTCCTAATTTAATAATAAAGAAGTTTTCCATATGGTTCCAACTTACAGATACAATCTGTATAAATAAGGAACAAGAGAGGTCCCAAAATACTCCCTTGCAGAAGACCCATAGTTATATTTTTAGGTTGAGATTTAACAGATTTGCTTAGAGAGAGAGAACGCGGCCATGTAGGCATACCATGTAATCTTTGCACCATGATTAATACAGCACGTATCTAGACTGCGCTTGGAATTTAGAATAGATAACTCTTACAAAATCTATTGATCTATCTATTATATTCGTGAAATGGAAACGTGCGTCCATTCATACAATCCCTATGCTATAAAGGTATGTCGATGTTGAAGTTCAGTAATCACTCCGAACTAATTATTCCATTTAACAGTTTGAATGAAAATGAGAGGTCTATTTCTTTTTTATTTATTTGTTTGTTTTAAACATATTCACATTTTGACATAAGAAAGTATTTCTACGGCGATTTCAATAGTGTATTACTCGAATATTTCTTGCACACCTCTAGAACCAAGGAAAGTTGCGAAGCACCCGATAAACAAATTTCTTCCAAGTAAATCGAAACCAATTTACGCTACTAGTGTGCTACGTGTTTGCTTAAATGTTTATAAAAATTAAGAGGTTATGTTTGCACTTCGCACCCGATGCCTCGCATATTAACCGCACTTCGCGATCCGCTACATATGCATTATCGAACATTTTTAGTATGTAATAATAACGCATTGGAGCATTCCAAATTATCGTTAATGGTAATTTCACATTTTGATGTCGACATTTGTCATGTTCCAAGCACTGCCAATCGCTACAAGTAAAATTTCACCAACATCCGTTTAACAATTACGCTCATTGTTAAACTGTTTTTGATGTAGCAGTTAGTCCATTATTAAACTAAAGTAGTAAAATAATTTTAATTGTCTAATCAGTAAAAGTGACACTTAACGGGTTTCTACTAAAATCTTTTATGATATATCAATCCGTGAAAAATAAATTATGCCATTAAATCAACATTTTTTTTTACAGATGACATTTATTAAGTGGGATATGTTAATTCAGTGTTTTTCTACGCCAATGTTATAAAGGAAGTACATTTACATCTCAGTTCAATTTCACTGCCTCCTTCCTGCACCGAACGAGCTTCATATTTGCACTTCATCGAGCAACGCCACATCCTACAAAAAACGGCTTGCTGTTAGTAGGTTTCTTTGAAGTGTACGTTGTTATATCATGCAATGGATTTTAATTTTACATCGCTTTGACTAATGAATACATTTAATATTGTAAGTACCGTACGAGATGTATTTGATTTCAATCAATCAAAATATCATCATTTGGAGATGATTTTATGAAATAACTAAATTAGTTTAGATAGTAGTTTAAGCAGTCACTGATTATTGTAAGGTGTGAGCGACATAATTTTGTTGCTGAGTTGGCCATGCCTAAGAGAGAAACATAACAATCATGTCTGAGATTAATATTTTTTTTCCGCTACCGACAACGTAAATAAGCATTGCATCCATGGTTACAGGTACAGTAAGTGGCTGATAACATTCGTGGTGTTTGTTGTCCTTGACGACGGAACTTAATTTTTTACTTACGGACCTAGGAAAATAATAAACAGAAATGTAACGCTCCAACATATAGGCGAGCAACACATGTTCGTCTGTACCTAACAGCATCGGCATCCTTTTTACATAATCACTGCTTAAAAAAAGTCGTAACAGCACACATACCTTTTTCGATTTTGTCGGGAAAAGGTTCTAACACACAATATTCGCATTTGTTTGTATCCTTACCCGCAAAAACTGTCACTGGATTGACACAAACATACAAAATTCGACATTGTTTTCTCGGTTGCTTTGTTACCATAGGACGCATGGGTGACTATAAAAATTTTAATCCCAAGTTGCAAGCCGCATTTTAGAATATTTTCTGATCTTTTTTAAGTATTATATTTCCGGTAGCGGAAAAAAATTAATAGCAACACGGAACGTTATGACAATTAACATTTTCGGTTAATACGTCCTTACGTTCCTTGTTGCTTAAATAATTATTAAATCTAATTTAGTTGAACTAATCTAGTCTCGTGACGTAATAATATGCGACATACCTCATTTATCTCACAGCCAACTCTGAAACAAAATATTGCGGCTCACACGATATCATATCTGTCAAATATTTGTAACGTCCCCTCTGTCAACTATAAATTATTAGTGTAATGTTTTTATTTTACATATAATACTTGATCAAAATGTTGAAATTATAGTTTCCTCAGGTTTCATTATAATATAGACTAAACATTGAGTTTGTGTGTATCATTCAATAAATACTGGTGCAAAACGTTGAAAGTTGTTTAATTTCAAATTACTTGAAACATAAAAAAGTAAGAAACAAATAAAATAAAATCAAATTTTGTCAAAGTAGAAACAAGAAAGATATAGAGCTGCCTTCTTTTTACACCACAATTTTTCAATAAATGATTACGCGCTAGCTGTTTTTAATAACACAGCTCACAGAATTACCTGGTAATAAGCGTCTATTTTTGACGGTGGTTTAACAGATTAACGCTACTTCATCGAGCATCAATTTTATTGGTTACCACCAGTTCGGAAAGGTCGACATCTCCCGTTAGAAATTCCTGCCGTTACTTTATTAATTTAATCGGGGAAAAGAATTCTGTAATTATCGATTTCGATGCAATTGCACTCTTATCCGATGCAGTTGGTGCGTGATGCAGAAAATTTGCACGTTGGAATTCCGCATACCTTCCACCCATTATTATATTTCTGATCGAGATGTATTTCAACAGATTAGTCTAACGTTTTCTAATGAAGATCTTTTGTTAATTAGCGGTCAATCGTGGAACGTAAATCGGTGGGATTGTTACGCGAGTAAATGATGCAAAGAATTTTAATTTGCAGGTATAAATATACGTACAGGGTGCATGCGACCACCATCTACCCCTTTTTTTTGAAAATTCAAAACATTTTGATTACCAAATCACTTATACGAAACACTCAGTTATACGAATACTTCTCTTTCCCCGGCGATACTCCCATAAGGCAGGTGTACTTTCACCTATACGACATTCAGTTATACGAAACATTCACTTATACGAAGGGATGAACGTACATTTTATTTAGTTATACGAAGAAAGCACGGGGTTTTCCGCGATTCGTTTACTATTGGACCGGTTTCCTTCACTCTACCCATCCACACTCCTCTTTCGCTCACGTATTTTGTTTTTCAGAAAAGTCCGTAGTTCTGTTGTTTGCAGCAGGTGCCCGTTTTTGTTCTTCGCGTATTAGCAAAGCGAGTAGACAATGAGTAAGGAAAAAATTAGCACACTTTCTATAGAAGATAAAATAAACATTGTGAAAGAGGTTGATCAACCCCAATCAAACAAAAGTAATTATAATATTGTAACGTTGCTTGCTTGTATTCCTTGAGGTTGTTTCTGTTGTATATTTTATTTGGACTAAAGTCGTTACCCGATAAGATACAATTTAATTATCATTATGCCGCAGGATGAAGTATGTACTCTTACAAATTCGATTAAACTAGTATTAATTGAGCAGAACCCTTGTATTTAATTGAGCGTACAAGATAATGTGTTCTCTAACATGATACC
This sequence comes from Ocypus olens, assembly GCA_910593695.2. NCBI lineage: Eukaryota > Metazoa > Arthropoda > Insecta > Coleoptera > Staphylinidae > Ocypus > Ocypus olens. The sequence goes on from OU343053.1 coordinate 36,717,747, forward strand.
AAAAATTGATCTTTTAATATTTTTATATCTCCCTGGTGATGCTGTCGCATCACATCTCTGACGACGTGGATTTCCATTTATCTTCATGTATTCCTTTTTTTTTTGTCCTTATTACTTCACCTACACCATTGTTCCCGTTGCCTCGGCGACTCCACAATATAATAAAAATAATTTCGTTTTAGTGTAAAAGTGTTTTATAAAAAGTGTTGTATGTATGTATTTAATGCAACTGGCTGTATTTAATGCGGACGAAGAAAATTCATTTTTTTGTATAGATACTACAATAAATATACATTTTTACGTTGAATATACGTTTATTTATTAAAAAAAAAACATACGAAAAACAGTACAGTATAATTCATACAAGGAAGTGACACCTATTCATATATACGAAATATTATTCACTTATACGAAGAATTTTCGTTCCCCTCGTCTTCGTATAAGTGAGGTTCCACTAAATTTTCAACTTTTGGTTCTGACTGGAAATGTGTTATTCAGACCGGAAGTTCATGTTTTTAGATGGAACATGGTATTTTTTATTCCAGATTCGGATTCTACGTGAAAAGAAAACATGAAACTTTTGTATCAAACATTATTTGCATATCACAAAACTAAACAAAGAAGAAACGAAATTACATGTTCCGGCTGGAAGAAGTAGAACTGCCAGCGATCTTGAAGCAACTTCAAACATGTCTGGATTTTCAGAAGCAACTCCTGCTAAAGCCCCAGGACCGATCCTACCGGGGGGCTAGAGCGTGCATGGCACGCGGGCGGCGATTAGGGGGGCGGCGAAACCGGCGAAGCCCGCGAAACGTAAGACAAAACTGCGGAATTTGTTTCCTAAAAAAATTATTTAGAAAAGAAAAATTGTGCCCACTATTTTGTAAAACATGAGAACAGTGCAAAGCGTACAAAGTGTTTTTAAAAATGGTGCGAGTTAAAAATCCGTTTAAATAAAAATTTAACCATAGACAAAGAGCAACAAAAACAATTTGAATTAGAAAAAAAACGATGGAAGGCTATTGTAGAAAGAATACCACACATGCCACACATTCTCTCAATTTAGAGATGCTACCAATTCAAGCGGTGAAATTTCAAATTTGTTCAGAAAGTTTTTTTTTCAGCATCACCTTCTAGATGGAATATTCTAAAACGAAAAATGGAACAATTTTCTCTAAAACCGTTGAGTGACACTCGATGAGAGAGTCGACTTAACGCATTAATTCCACTGAGTACTTCAGCCCTTACTCAAATATCTAACAAAAGACGCAGTTAAAGTTAAGATATGTTCTTTGGTAATATGGCATGATTTACTTAAAAAAATAAATATTGTCAGCAAAATGCTGGAAAATCCGATATCGACTTGGCAGTCGTGAGTGACAAATAAAAAAATATTTACTTTCCAAAAGGAATAGACGAAATTTCGACTATTTTATTAATGATACGTCCGATTTTAGGCAGAAAAATGGGGTTGAAGTTGCATACCCAGAAGATACGATAAAAACAGCGGATGTTCGATTATCATGCGATGAAAGTGTTTTGGATGATGGGTAAAAATTTAGAATTCACTTTTATTTTGAAATTTTGGACATCGCAATTAATTCGATATCCGAACGTAAAAACTGTTAGAAAATTTCTGCAAAAGAAAAGAAAATGTATGAGTTTAGATATTAAATTACAGGTAAATGAAAACAGAAAATTGATAAAAGATTTACATGGAATGGAACTCCTAAAAGAATTGTTATCTTTTCGGGAACTATTTCCTAATCAAACCCAATTAAAAAAAATGTTTTCATTTAATTAGCCAAGACTTAGTAAATTCTTTTCCAAATTTCTGTTTTAGTCTAAGAATAGACTTAGTTCCTTCTTTTTCCAATTTCAGTGTTAGTCTACGAATATTTTTACCGATAACTGTGGCTTCCGCCGGAAGGAGTTTTTCTAAATTTAAATTAATTAAAAATTATTTTCGGTCAACTTTATCACAAGAGTGATGTGCTAATATAGCCCTAATTTCTATGAAAATGAGAGCAGTGAAACATAAGTTATTTCATGTACTAAAATATTTTAATAAACACTTTTGTTGATTATGCTCCAACATACACTGGTGGAAAAAAAATGAAACACTTGAAATTCGTGAAATTTCGACCATTTTCAAACCGCCATAACTCGCAGTATTTTCAATAGATTTTGATGAATCTTTGAGGGCGAAAAACTTTGAAGTGTCTTCTTTAAATTCATGCATCCGCCCCCTCTAGCGCCCCTGTGAAACAAAAAAGTTTTTTCTGGAAACCATGTCCAACTTTGACGATGTCTGCGGAGTTGGAAAAATTATGTCAACTCGATCCACCATAAAGGCATTAAAATTTGATCAATTCCCTATGCGGGACTCAAAGAATGAAGTACCTACTTTTTTTCAAACACCCACAACTTGGTGCCAAATCGTCGTAGGAACTTCGTTCTTTAAGTCCTGGGTACGGAATTGATCAAATATTAATGCCTTTATGGTGGATCGAGTCAAAAAAATGTTTCCAACTTCGTATACATCGTCCAAGTTGGCCATGAACATTTTTTTTCACAGTGGGTGCTAGAGGGAGCGGAAGGGGTTACGCTTAAGTTCGCATGCATAATTTTAAAGAAGACACTTAAAAGTTTTTCGCCCTCAAAGATTCATGAAAATCGTTTGAAAATACGCCGAGTTATGGCGGTTTGAAAATGGTCGAAATTTCACGAATTTCAAGTGTTTCATTTTTTTTCCATCAGTTAATTTTTCTGCTTTAAAAACATACACAAACATTACAGAGGATTTTAAAATTTTTCGAATTGAAAAATCCATCCCAAGAAATGTACTTGAGGGGGCGGCCAACTTAACATTTGCACGCGAGCGGCCAACGGTCTAGGATCGGCCCTGTAAAGCCCGCAACGAAACAAAGGCGAATTTCTTTTTAAAGCTCTTCTGATAACTATTTTAAGATGAATATAAATTCATGGATATATAATGGTGGCTTTTGTAGGATGGAGCGGGAAAAGATGTCGTGGCCTGAGAAGGAGTTTCTACCAGGATGTAGCGAGGAAAAATAATCGGTCTCTTTAATTGTATTGTCTATTAACCCGCCATTGGTGACGCCGGTCTCACGCACCGGGGTTTTCAACTGAAGATTTTTCGAAACGTGTTACTAATAGTTCATGTTTTTTTAAATTTATGTTCTTTGACAATAAAACAAAGATATTTAATCAATTTAAGCTCTGCAATGCGGCAGCTACTAAAAATTGCAACAAAAAACAATAACGGAGAATAAAGTTATTCGACACACCCGTGTCACAGACCAGTAGGGTCACCATTGGCAGGTTAAAGGTGAATATGGGACAAATGAATTGTACCATGTCATCGAAATTTTTGTCAAAGTAATTAATTTGTAAGAATGTCCTTTGAAAATGTGCGACAAGTGTTTCAGAATTGTTCTTGTCTTCGATAACTATCAAATTGTCAATTGGTCTCAAATTTTGTTGATGTAGTCTGCTTTCCTAGATTTCGTCAATTTTCTTCATTTGATAAAGTTCTGTTAGAATTAGTGAATTGTGAGAAACCTTTTCTGACCTAAAGCAAGTGGACTAGCCTGTTGCCCAAAACTTTGATCAAGAATCAATTCAAATGGTAAGAATATGAAGATTATTAATATTTAATGGCATCAAACAAAAACAAAATACAATTTTTGGTTCAGTGCCGGAAAAGTAAGAGCTGATTTTGGATATTTTTGATGTGCTGATTCAAAAACAGCCTCGTTTTTTTTTCGTAGCAGCTCTAGTTTTTGAAATACATAATTCATTTATTTCTGATAAAAGGCAAAAATAATGATTAAATAATTATTCTATTATTATTACCATTACGATGATATTATTTTATTATTATTATCATTATTATAATATCAGAGGCCATAATTAAAATTTTGCACCTAAAACTAGAATATAATTAGCTAGTTTTATTTATTTATTTATATCCCAACGGAAAACATCCAATTACAGGGAAACATTAAAATTAAATACATAATACAATCTATGATAATAATAAGCAATATTATAGTATACTATTCTACAAAAAAAAATAGTTATTAGCATTTCTTACACAGTAGAACAAAATATAGTAAAATAAACATTATTACATTTAAATAAACAAAATTGAAATATATGCATATATATATATATATATATATATATATATATATAAACATACATACATACATATATAAGCACATACATAAAGTAAAACAAACAAAAAATAAAACTGCGATTCAACAATATAAATTTATAGCGTTTTTTAAATCTATAGAAAACGCGGGAAAATTCGTACAAAATATGTCAACAAAACATTGCAAACTGTGATAAATATTTAACATATGATATAACGGAGATTTGGAAAAATGTAAAGTGTAAGGTTTATTGTAATAAAAAGTTAATGAGTGGCGTGTAAAAAATTTTGGAACATTAAAAAGTAGAAGATTGAGAAAAAATGAATTGTCGACGTAATAATGGATATGTTTATATAGCATTAAGGTGAAAATATATCTGTGCCGTTGTAACATAGAAGGCATTGAAAATTTGCTAAGTAGCATATCATTAATAGAGTATGGTGGATATACCCCATACTTAAAATAATATAAATATTTAAGAAATTTTTTCTGAACCCTCTCAAGAGTATTAATATGTACTGCATAACTTGGACTCCAGACAGGTGCACGATAGTTAAGTTTACTGAGAATAAAAGAATTAAACAAAGTAATTATAGTTTGAACATTCTTAAATTTCTTGCAACTACGTATAATAAAACCCAGCATTTTCAATGACGATTGAACAGTATTATTTAAATGAGGTACAAAAGTTAGTCGTTGATCAAAAATAACACCCAGATCAGTTATTTCTGAGATCCTACTAACTGTTATACTATTGATTGTGTAATCAAACACTACAGGCTTTAACTTGCGATTAAAGGATAGGACATTACATTTTTTAGTATTGATCTTAAGACCGTGTTGTTGACACCATAAACATAATCTATTAATATTATTTTGTAGATGGATACAATCAGATAATGAAGAAATTGTTTTATACAGTTTATCACGGATGTTAGCAATAGATTTGAAAAAATAATATCTCCGAGAAAAGAAAAGCAAGTAAACCATGCCATTAGAAAAGGTCAAAATTAATACCACAAAAAGAATCAACCCTTTATTTTTTTCAAAAAGTATTTTTTTAATAATACAAATCTCGATTTTGGACAAAGTTTGCAATAGGCCATAACTAAATAATAATGCTTATTTTTTATCACTAATACAAGTACTTTAATAACCAAGTCAAGAAAAACGTTACTGGCACCCCTTCAACCCAGAAAAAAATGATTTCTCGGTAAGTTGCAGAAATCCACACCTCTAGATATAAATCTCGATTTTTGACAAAGTTTGCAATCAGCCATAACTAAATCAAAATTCACATTCTCATTACTAATACAAGTCTTTCAAGAGTATGAAAAACCTTACGGGCATTCCTTGAACCAAAAAAAAAACATTTCTTCCGTCATTCGGAGAAATTCATACTTCGCGATAGTGATCAATGTATATTTATCTTATTTTTGAAATAATACCTTACTTTGTAGTTTTTTGTTTTTTTTAACTGGTAGTTAACAAATAGCAATGATAATAATGTAAAATGTACGTAAGTTAAAAAATAAGATGATTTTTTTTATAAATATATACGCCAATGTGGCGTATCTCAAAAACTAGATCTGATAGACCAAATCTGACTGGCATTTTGGATTCTGCACCCTAAAATTACCTAGAAACAGCTAAAAAAAAAATGTCTGTTGGGCAGTGTTTCTGAAGAATCACCGACAGCAGTTTGTAAGGAGAAGGGAATAAAATTTTGGAAGGCCATAAAAGAAAGACGCAATCCTTCAAGACTGGGAAGAGGATATTAAGAAAATTGATAAGCCCAAAATGTTTTCTAAGAGAAATGAATATATAATTGCGGAGCCTAATATTAAATTAGTTATTTTTCGCAAATATATATATTTTTTTAAACTTATTCCGGCCTAATTTTGTATTTATTACTCACAGTATTATAGATCCAACACAAGCCTTGTTTTTCGTGCAAATAATTTTGAACCACTATTATTCAGTCTAACATTGACCTAAAACTTAAAACACAAAATTGTGCTACTTTTAAGTCATCGACCAAAGTTGCCCCTTTTGAAGGTACCTTTTAAGGCCCTTTAAAATCATTGAATTTTTAATCACTTCCAATGTCAAACAGCTACATTACAATAAAAATTAAAATAATATTCATGCTGTATTATAAAAAGGATTATACAGGTTTTTTTTTTAATTTAATGATCCTCGATAAACTATTCAATATTGAAAAAAAAAGTGAAAAGTGGGCCAATGTTTCCCCATTTGAAGGTACTAAAAAATAACAATTGTTTAAATATGTTTGGCCGTATTGCTATTTACTAGACTATAGAGATATGAATTAAAACAAGTTAATTATACAGTGTGTACATAAATGAATATCCCAACTTTGCAGAGCTATTGAAAGTCGGATTTCGTCGGAAATTAAAAATAATAGTTTAAATAATTAAATAATATAGTTTAAATAATAGTAAAGGTTTAAATTCGATGATAACGGTTTGAAAGGCTGCAGATATACATGTCTTAAGTTAGTCAGCGTCATTCAGTAGCGGTAGAACAAATACCTGCCGTTTGATGTAGCCTGAGAAAAAATCACACGTGATGAGTGATGTCAGCGCTGCGAGGAAGGCCATTGTTCAAGAGAAAATAATATAAACAGTTTTCGCGATATTTGACTTTTTTTTTTAATTCGGTACTTTTTCATAATTCACTTTAAGAAAATGTATCTCCGAACAAAATAAAATCGAAGGGATGTAATGTTGGCTATAAAAAGTCAATACCCGAAGGTTCCCAGTGGTGATTTACTTTTGGAGTTCTAAAATAAATGATTAAATTTCGTTTTTTTTTTAATGGACCACTCTATATTTTTACATATTCGAAAACAGAATTTAGTTCTGCATAGATGTATACGAGCATTCCCTATACCTATATTTTTTTCATTTTGAAGATATTAATATGTTTGTCAAAATATGCCAATATTCTGTGCAATAGAAAAACAATGGGATTGTAATTTACCAAGCAGGCCTAGAAAACAAAAAATAACTGTTCATATTCCAAGCTAAAATGAAAGAATTTTCTTTTCAAATTTTCTTTCGCTTCCAAGTTATTTGATAAATAGTTACATTGTATTAAGTGTACGAAATAGGTGTGCGTAAAAATGTCACCTATAAAGTCATTAGAATGCGCCAATGAACCCTTTTCTGGAAGTTGAAGAAAAAATTAGTTACCGAAAAATAACTAGAATACACAAATGGTTATGTAAGAAAATTATGTATTGCCTATAACAGTTGTTCAAAATGCCCTTCTAGGACTCGAAAGCAAGTATGAGATAAGCGAACCATTGCGTCGTAAACAATCGCTATAGTTACACCATCAATCTAATTGTTACTTGGTTAAGTAACCGTATTTTTACAAATATGTTAATATCTTGAAAACTAAAGAAGATAGGGAATGCTAATTTGTAAAAATATATAGGGTGTTCCAAGATCGAGATTTAATGATTTAAAGTTTTTTTCTATTGTAAAGAATATTGCCGTATTTTTACAGATATGTTAATATCTTGAAAACCAAAGAAGATAGGTATAAGGAAGGCTGACTTAGATAAATGAGTCGAATTCTGCGTCAGAATTTGTAAAAATATGTAGGGTGTCGAGATTTAATTTCAAGTTGACTAAATGTGGTATGAAATTTTAAACACTCTGTAGTTTATAATTCCAAAAATATATCACCACCGGGTACCTTCGGGTGTTGGCGTTTAATAGCAAACATGACAACCCTTCGATTTTCTTTTGTTCGGAGACACGTATTTAAAAAAAAAATAGAAACAACCTTACATGTTGCAGAAAGCATTAAATAAATTCTATATTTCGTTTTATTGAATTTACGTATTTTTGAATTATGAAAAAGCACTAAATCTTCAAAAATGTCAAATATCTCGAAAACGCTTCAATTTGGTGGTTATGTTACTTAGAATTCAAATTTGGAATAAAAATATAGCATTTTATTTAAAATAAGGAAGTTGGTGTTGACTTCCGGTATATAACCGGAAGTCGTATAATCGGGGGTAATATAACAAGTGCTATTATTATCGGTGATAGCACCGAGTAAAGCCGATGAAAATTGAACGAGTGCACGCAGCACACGTACAATTTTATCATGGCTATAACGAGTGGTATCATAGTGGATTAATCACAGCACGAGTTATATTTGGGGAGAGAATACAACAAACGTTACTATACCTATAAAGAAATGCCTCAAATGCCTCACTCTCGGCTTAAAGATTATAAATGTCAGCTTTGACGTCTATAATTTTTACAACATTTTTATAACGATTTTGATTAAATGTGTACAGGGTGTCCGAAAAGTACGGAATATCCCGTATAGCTCAGTAAATATCCACTTTAGAGAAAAAAAAATTAAATAGAAGTTATTTAACACATAGTTATCTACCACCTTGGATATATCAATTTTATTTTTTGTTATAAACAAAAGAGCAACGAATAATACTTACATTT